>CM033446.1:129060241-130357741 GCA_019425775.1 Rafetus swinhoei | reverse complement strand
TGTAGGCTCTGCTTATAAAAAAACACTCCTCAGAGCCCTGGCTCTGAGGGAAAAAAATGGCTGTTTTTCAGGAAAAATGCTGCAGTGTAGACACACCCTTAGATAGTGAATGGGGGCAGGGGAGTCATGGATTCACACAGAGAAGTTCAAACCAAACCACAAAAATGAAGAAAAATACCCTAATTGCGACTAAATACATGTTTTCCTCTACTCACAACCCCATGCTGATCCGTACTTCAAGATCCAGTTAGTCCCATGTCCAATATTTCTTATAGGCATAATAATTCTGGTCCCTGCCTCTGTTCTCTCTAGCTCTTACTTAGAATACATGCAAAGGAAGAGCAGACCAGGTAGCTATATCCAATTCACATTCCAGCACTGTATCCCCATTGGTTCTTCTGCCCCCCTGCCAGCACCCTTGCCAGCTACCTGAGTTTAACCATTTAGTCACCGAGTGCTGGCCAGCACTCCTCCTATCCATCACAGTGGGTCTAGTGAAGACACACTAATTCGAACTGAGAGGGGTGCACCGGTCGATGCCAGTAGTCCTGCTTCCACGAGAAGAAAGAGAAATCGAAGGAAGAGTGTTCTCCCTTTGACTTTCTGTAGCGTGGACAGTGCCAAAATTCGAGTTAAAGTACTTTGACTTCAGCTACACAATTAACGTGGCTGAAGTTGCATATCTTCATTTGACCTTATCCCATAGCGTAGACCTATTCTTAAAGACTAACAAAAATATATTTATAGTATCATGAAATTTTGTGGGCAAAACCCACTTCCTCAGATGAACTGGAAGCAGAGTCCAGAGTTCACATCACAGGGAAAACTCCTCGCTAAAGATAAAACAAGAATACCCCGATTTTTACATACCATTAAAGTCATACCTGACACGCAACAGAGACCTCACATTTCCCCTCAACTCATTAGAGTACAAACCTACAGAGGGAAAGACATCTTGACAGAGGAAACGTGGTAAGAGGCAGAGAAATTCACAGAGCTCCATTTCAGCTGCTGAATTTTGACTTTGCAAATGTAGGAGAATGAAAAATAATCTTCCACAGAGGCTGTCAACAATCTCCCTTCCTGCGCCGCAAATAACACACCCTTTCCTGGGATCCTGACATAGCTACATGTTTGGCATTAAACAGAAATTAGCATTGTTTGTGTGAATAGCGACGTTGCTTTGATCCGTAATGATCCCGCTTCTTTGGCCTTGGCCTTGACAGCTGCCAGCTGTTTCTTTTGAACAGTTCAAGGAGGCCCCACGCTTCTTTACAGGCGCAGCTTAGCGAGGCAGGCGTGAGAATATTTCCAAGCGTTAAGCACCATCTTCATGCTTCTGCTGCATACTTACACCTTTAGTCAAGCCTGGCCAGGGCACTTCAGTCTAAACCAAGAGCACAGTCATTTTGACTAGAGCCTTATTCTACTTTTTGCCCCCAGTGGGACAAGGTGGTTGTCCTTGTTGTAGGGATTTTTCACAAAAGGTGCACAATTTTCCTTATCCCTTCCGCACTTCAGGGACACCCACCTTTACCCAGTTCCTAGGGCTCAAGGTGCAACCCTGTTCATTTAAACACCCCGGCCCCTCGCCCAATTCCTAGGGCTCAGGGTGGGAGTTTTTGCCACTGAAAGAGCCTTACACAGTAATATCCTTATTCTCTATTTATTGACCGTTCCCAAGCCAGCAGAACACACAAGCTAAGCACACAACGTCATGCTCACCAAACCTGATACAAGCAGGCAGACTTCCCCTGTTGGCCCAGCAAGGTCAGTCTCTTGGGATCTTAGCTGCTGCACGTCACGGTCGTGCCATGGAGTCCAGCCAGATGATTTACACCTAGCAAAATTAATTATACAGCAGACAGAAACAGTTACAAAGCAGAGATCACACAGACAAACAATAGGAAAGGGAGGACAATAATCATAGAATGAGGATTCCACAACCTCAGCTATAGATAAGCAGTTTCTTGCCAGACAAAATGCTATCCATCTTGAGAGCTGTTTCTTTATCCGGTGACAGTGGGGGCCACTGTCTACATGGACTCCAGTCTACATGGACTACATGGACTCCAGTGTCCCCTATAAGCTGAGCGCTTGGGCCACCTCCCAGGGGAGATTCAAATGCCGCCCATCTGATTAGCACAGCTGTCCACAGGTAACAGCGTGTGTTTCTATTGGTGGTGCACATCTGCACATGCCATGGTGCACATAACAAAATTTATTCTGCACATAGGTCAGGAAAAAAAACTAGAGGGAACACTGATGTACTCATAAACATGAACCCCAGTCCTGCACCCTGTGGGGATCCAAAAGTGCCCAAGAACCCCAGAAATGTTCATAGGGAGGACCTTATACAAAGTACCATACACAAAGTCAAATCCACAGAGATATAAATCAACATCGTTTTTTTCCGGTAAGTAGCTACACCCATTTACACCAGTCATGGTTCAAGGCCTGCAATCACTTTCTTTTGTTTATAAATACAGCACTTTCCTCTTTGCAATCTGAAAGTATGTGATTGTTTTACATGCACATATGCTTTATGTTGTAGTTTCTATAGACATGCAACTATTCCGATGTTTCTCTCAGTGGGAATTTGCATCCTAGGAGAGAGAACTTTTTTTTCTTAACCAAATTTTGGTTTTCATATCTATATTGAATTGTTAAATTAAACGATTCATTCTGATGCTGCTGATTTGCTGGTGTGAGGACAGCAGCCAACAACAACTGCTAGATTCGGGACCCTTTTGTGCATTGTGCTGTACAAACACACCGGTAAACACAGGCACTGCCAAACCGGTAAGCCAAAGAGCTTACCAACGAAAGCTTAAATTAAGGAAGCCATCCCTATTCAGAAGGGTGCTCAAGTGTTTTCCTGAGTAGGGATGGACTTAAGTGTATGATTAAGTTCCTAACACTGAAAACATACACTTTTTATTTTAGGCCCCATGCTTTCAGATGCATAACTTATGCTTAACTTACATGCATAGCTTGCTGAAGTCAATAAGGCTATTCTTGGGCTTAAATTTAAGCATGTGACTAAATGTTTCCAAGTTCAGAACCTAAATACACAAGACCCCAAACATGACTGTGACAATCAAAAGGAGATAACGCTTAATCTACGTCTACCACTTTCCCCTTAGCCACAAAGCTTGTTATCCAATCAAAGAAAGCTATCAGATTGGTTTGACATGATTTGTTGTTTACGAATCCATGCTGACTGTTACCTATCACCTTATTATCTTCCAGATGTTTGCAAATAGGTTCCTTAATTATTTGCTCCATTTCTGAGCCAGAAATTAAACTGGCTGGTCTGGTTGCCCTCATTTCCCTTTTTATAGACGGGCACTATATTTGTTCTTTTCCAGTCTTCTGGAATCTCTCCCATCTTCCATGACTTTTCAAAGATGATAGCTAATGGCTCAGATATCTCTGCAATCAGCCCATTGAGTATGCTAGAGTAGATTTTATCAAGGCCTGACTTGAAGGTATCTTAACCTTTCCAAGTAATTTTTAAGTTGTGCTTTTCCTAACTTCTGAACCTACCTCCTTTTCTCCAGTATTCACTATGTTAGGCATCCAGTCACCATCAACCTTCTTGGTGAAAAATGAAACAAAGAAATCATTAAACACCTCTGCCCTTCTCACATTTTCTGTTATTGTTTTTCCCTCTTCATTGAGCAATGGGCCTACCCTGTCCTTGGTTTTCCTCTTGCTTCTAATATATTTGTAGAGTGTTTTCTTGTTACTCTTTATGTCTCTAGCTAATTTGAGCTCATTTTGTGCCTTGGCCGTTCTAATTTTGCTCCTTCGTACTTGTGTTATTTGTTTATATTCAGCCTCTGTAAATTAATCTAGGACTCCTTCTTGATTTTTAGATTATTCAAGATCCTCTGGCTAAGTTAGGGTGGTTTCTTGCCATACTTCCTATCTTCCCTATGCTGTGAAATAGTTTGCTCTTGCACCCTTAAAAATGTCTCTCTGAAAAACTGCCAAATCTCTTCAATTGTTTGTTTCTTACTGTTGCTTCCCAGGGACCTTACATAACTACACCCTGAGTTTGCTAAAGTCTGCCTTCTTGGAATCCTTTGTCTTTATTGTGCTGGTCTCCTTTCTACCATTCCTTAGAATCATGATCCATTTCACCCAAGTTACTTTCCACTTTCACATTCTCAACCAGTTCCTCCTTATTTGTTAACTTCAAATCTAGAACAGCCTCCCCCCATAAGCTTTCTCCACTTTCTGAAATAAAATAAAAATCTCCAAGAACTTGTTGGATAATCTGTGCCCTGCTGTGTTATTTTCCCAATAGATTCTAGATAGCTGAAATCCCCCATCACCACCAAATCCTGTGCTTTGGATGATTATATTATTCAAAAAAAGCCTTATCCACCTCCTTCTTCCTGGTTTGGTGCTCTGTAGTAGACCCCCACCATGATATCACCCTTGGTTTTTAATGCTTTTATACTTAGCCAGAGACCCTCAATGAATCTGTCTCCTGTGTCCATCTCGACCTCAGTCCACGTATACACTTTTTTCCCTGCCTATCCTTCCTGAGAAAGCTGTACCCTTCTACCCCAATCCATATGTAGCCATACTGTGGCTAAAGACCTCTTCTGCAAGCATTTTCTTGGTCTTCCACTTCTTTTGAATATAAATCTGTGTGAGACTCGTGTGCATAATTAGTCATGGTTCCAGCAAACTCATCCTGGAGATGTGTCAGGATTTACAACATATGTATGTACAATTAATTAAAAAACAGTCACTGTAATACATCTAGCTCCCAGCTGGATGTAGCCAGTTATGGGGGTTTTGTAAATATCACTTGTTTTTAAGCTATATCCCTTTTCTTAGGGTTTTCATTTTGCAGTATATTTACCAAATCATTACTGATGAAAATCAGATGGTTGATGCTCATTAATCTTCAAAAATGGGATACGTTTTACACCGTCTGGCCCAACTTGAGGCATTAATTAAAGAAAACCATGTATTGTATGCTTTCCTTTCTGACGCCTGCCTGAAAATGATTTACCTCTTAACTCTATGCATGCATAGTGATGCTAAAAAGCTTGGGTCAGATCATCAGCCGCTGCAAATGTAACCTTAGGTGGGCTGGACTTCACTGCCCTTCTCCAGTGTCTAACACACACACACACACACACACACCCCCGCATAAAAGTACTGGAGACCCAGAGTTCAGTCTGTAAGGAATTTCAGCAAGGCCTGCCCAGTGTCAGCCTCCCTCCATTCAAGTTCCAAAAGAAACTAAAGAAATGAATTTAATTAAATAACTTTATAAAATCTTATGAAGAAACAAATAATCTAATTCTTACACCAGAACACGGCTATTGTCCAACCCACAGATACTGTCCACAGTTACAGTAAACATAAGTAAAGAGAAAACTGAAAGTAAAATTGGAACAGTCCAGTCCACACAAACACAGGAAGAAAAGACTGAGGTCCCAAAATCTTAGATTTAGTTCACCGAAGTCTCAGTTTGTGCCTCTGATCATCAAATCTGCACCATATGCTGAGTCTGAACCATCTCTCAACTTGGTTGAAATCCTCAGTGGGAGTCCAGGCAGCCTCTTCCTCTGCTGCGGATCACTGCTAGGCAGGCAGCTCACTGATTTACCCAGTGGTTCCCAAACTTTTCGGCATCACGCCCCCCTTCTTGATTTTTGAAAAAACCCTCACGCCCCCCCCCCCCGCCAAAAAAAAGCAGCAAAACTTGTTGAGAAAACAAAAGGAACTGAGCGGGGCAGCAAAACTTGATGGGGGGGGGGCTGGGTCACCTCGTGCCCCCCCTGGAATTTCTTCACGCCCCCCAGTTTGGGAACCCATGGATAAACCAGTCAGTAAATTCACAAGTGAACAGACTTAAGGAAACCCCTGTTACAAGAAAATGCAAAACCTGAGAATAACACAACAGAAATGACTCTTTCCCCATTGCTACATTTACAGAGGAGCTGAAGAATTACACTGACTGAGAATGTGAACTAAAACAGTTCGGCTAAAATAAAAACAGCATTGAAAGCAGATAATTAACACAGAAGAAGGTATTTTCCCTCCCAGGTTCTCCTTGCTATAAGTAGCATTGCCCGTGATCCCTGGTAGAGAGTTAACAACACCACTACCTGCTGCAGAGTGAGGATCAATAGTCTGTTCTTTGCTCCCAGTGTACACAAGCCTTGGAAACACATCTTCCCTGCCCACTTGCTCATGAAGCCTGACCCCAAACTGTCACCCAACTCCAGAAGCTTTTGGGTGTGGAGGCTAAATATGCCCAGCAACAGTAACACTCAACTCACTCCTACCTCCCCTAAAGGGGTCTCTTAAAGAGATAGTTCCCTGTTAGGTGCGTGGGTTACACAAACTGGAGTGACTCCAGTTCACACGAGCTGAGGATCAGACCTGCTACTTTTCCTCTGCCCACCATATAGGAGGGGGTGGTGCTTATTCCTGGGGACACACAAGAGATCTGGTTCTATGTTCCCAGGAGAAGGAAGTCTACAAATCACCAGAATCTCCAGGCCAGCTGGTAAAAGTTCACGTGACACTTTGATGCTTTGATGGGTGAAAGGTCTCCATGTGTGCATTTTCCAAATCACATTTCAGCTGTACTAATACAAGTCGCAACACACTCGCTGTTCATATTTAAGGCTGCTACAAGAAAACATTATCATCAGTATTGAGCTCGATTTTCATAGCACAGCAACTGAGTCTTACTCAAAATAAGGGAGATTCAACGGTGCTCCCAGTAAGATGTATAGCATCAAATTTTTAAAAAACAATGACAGACAGAGCCAAACTCTCAGCCGGGGCGAGCTGACAGCATCTGTCTGGGTCTCAGTGCAACTGCCTTGTGTGAGCTCTGGTCTGGTTGGATCCTTCCTCCATTTTAACTTGAGCAGCTGGGCTATAATTGTGGTTTATTGCTCAGATTGAAGGCAGGCAATACAATGCACATCCAAATACAAGTCAGCCTCATGTCACATTCCATTTACATTTCAGAGGCCTGCCCCTGTCTCCACGACTGCTCTAGAAAAGCAATTCACCTCACCACAGATGCTTAAGAACAGCCAGAGTGGGTCTTTATCCTGTCTTCGGATAGTGGCCAATGCCAAGTACTTCAGAGGGAATGAACAGAACAGGGAACCATTCAGGCTATGTCCAGACTACGCTTTATTTTTGAAAGAGGATATGCAAATTCCACTGGAATTTACATATCTTCTTCCCGATCTCACTTTTGAAAGCAGGTCTTTCAAAAGTGAAAGTAGTCTGGACACATTTTTTTTCGGAACCCTCCCCCCCTTTTTCGAAAAAAAAAAATCCTGCTCTTCCTTAAAAAATGAGGTTTACGCGGTTTCTCGAAAAAGGGGGCAGGTCCCAAAAAACCCGCATCCAGACTACTTTCACTTTCGAAAGACCCACTTTCGAAAGTGAGATCGGAAGAAGATATGCAAATTCCCGCAGAATGTGCATATCCTCTTTCGAAAATAAAGCGCAGTTTAGACGTACCCTCAGTGATTCACTGCCAGCTTCTGGCAGTCTAAGGTTAGGCAACACTCAAAGCATGGGTTTGTTGGCTAATAGCCATTGATTCCAGAAATACTTTGTGCTCCAACTCCAATTGCAGCAAATGTCTCTTACATCCAAGAAGGCTGGATCAACAGCGCATCTCCGGGGAATTTTGGAATGTGCACCGATCTGAATTCTTTTAAGACGTTGCATTCATAATTTGCAGGATATTATTTCCTCGAGTGACGGTGGCATCACATGGGCAACGAAGGCTGAAACTTACAAAAAATGAGGATTGTGTCCTACACGTGGTCAGTGGACAGTAGCAGTAGGCCACGAAAATTCCAGCACTGAATGACTCAAGTGTTTTAAATTCTGTTTGGTTATCAGGGAGTATTTCATTGCTATAAATGCATAATAAACATACATTTTCCATTGGCCCTTATCACCGAGACTTTAAATCTTCATGACATTTATGTGACACTGAGTCTGATAAGAAACAGCAGGGTCACCGAGGCAGGTTTAGCACAGACCTGAGCTCCATTCCAAATCACTCCCAATGACACAAAACCTGGAAACGTTGACAGTATTTTTGCAGCTTCTTTTTCACATGCTGTATTTGTGTCAAACTGTTTATTCCCAGGAGGTTGCCCCAGTTCACAATTCAGATGCGTAATTGTCTTGTCCATCAAGTCCCAGTGATTAAGACATAGTATGTGTGACAGCTGTTTCTCTAACTTAGACTTTCTTAGCATGGGGCTGCAGACCACAAGTTAGCACATCGAAACCACGAGCACATATTAGTGCCCGCGCCATAATTATTTTCTTTATGACCTAGTAAGTGGGTTGTGCCCTCGAAAGCTCATGATACTGTATCCTAGACTGCGTCTAGACTTCACTGCTAAATCAGAAAAAGAGACGCAATTTGCAAATTGCATATCTTTTTTTGATTTACTTTCGAAAGAGGCTCTTTCGAAATTCGGCGCGTCTACATGGCACCAAATTGTGAAAGAAAGTGCTTTTTCAAGCCTTCCCTTATTCCTCATAGAACGAGGTTGACAGGGATGGTGAAAGAGCACATCCATTCTTTCAAATACATTTTCAAAAAAAGCGGACATGTTCCTTGGACATGGCGCTGCTTTTTCAGGTTACCTCAAAAAATTATGAATAAGGGTTCGTGCACAAAAGAGTTTTTTTGTACAAAATGGCCCCGTCTACACTGCATTTTTTTCCACAAAAACCCCTTCCGCAAAAAGGATCGGAAGAGAATATGCAAATGAGAGTGCGAGAAATGCTAATGAGCACTTCATTTGCATTTTCCTCTTCTGCAAAAACCTGACAGTGTAGACGGAGCCTTTGTGTGGTTCACTGTCCCATGGAGTGGCACTTAGGCTGTAGAGCTCCCTTGTCCTTATCTCTTGTGGTAAGTGGTCTAAGTTCAGAGCCAGCTGGTTTTATAGCTCAAGCTGTAGTGGTTCTTACACTAAGCACCAAAGGTCCTAGGTTCAAATCTGGTTGGTGGTGGTTACAAGTGGGGACTTGTCCACGATCTCAAGCTTGGGATGTGCTTCCTCAGATAGGGGCTGTATGGTTACAACACCATCTTCATTTTTTGTTCGTCTCTAAGGTGCTGCAGGACTATTCACTGGTTTTTACCTTTTTTTATGACGAAGTGTTCATTTCAGGTGTTAATTACTACTCTTAGGCTACAGAAAACCTCCTTGGGTTTGCTTGAAATACCCACGTCATAAACACTGTAACACAAGGCAAATTTCTTCACGTGATTTAAAAACCTTTTTGCTATTTATGATGGGCCCTGGAAAATGATCTTTATAGGAGAAGTCCACCCTTGTGTAGATGGCCAGCCCAAGGGCTACGCACTTAAGCGCTATTTTGCGCTTCAAAATTGGACCTAAGTAGGATTTAAGTGGTGCAGAAGCTTTTCTGCATCTAGTCCAGTTCTGGGCACCGCATTTCAGGAAAGATGCGGAGAAACTGGAGAAGGTCCAGAGAAGAGCAACAAGAATGATGAAAGATCAAGAGAACAGGAGCTAGGAGGGAAGACTGAAAGAATTGGGCTTGTTTAGTTTGGAAAGGAGACGACTGGGAGGGGACATGAGAGCGATTTTCAAGTACCCAAAAGGGTGTTACGAGGAGGAGGGAGAAAAATTGTTCTGCTTGGCCTCTGAGGATAGGACAAGACGCAAGGCTGCCCCTTCTAGGGAGTGCAGCCATTACTGCTGTGTGGGCAGGGAGAGCAGCCCTCCTCCTTCACACCCCCTTCCTCCCCAAGCGTGTCTTGCACTCCCATGGGTGTGGAGCCCCTGCTGGGCCGCCTTTACGGAGGGAGGAGGAAGGAGGGAAGGAGGCGCCTCCTGCGCCGACCCCTCCTGCCACTTCTTCAGCCCCAGCTGTGCAGGCAGGGAGTGCGGCCATTGGAGGCGCATGTGCCTCCCTCCTTCTTCATGCCCCTTCCTTCCCCAAGCCCGTCTCCCCAAGCACAGAGCAGGGAGAAGAGGGGGAGGAACCTCCTGCTGCCACCGTCTCAGCCACCACAGCTGCCAGAGCTGAGCCGCCAGGAACAGTCGGTTTGAGCTCCGACAGCCGCTGCGGCCCGGCAGCCAGCGGTATACGGCCCAGCAGCGGGCCACGGTCTGACGGTTGGGAACCGCTGGTCTATCCTACTCCCCCACCATTGCCACAACCTGACCCTGGAAGTCTTGTGCGTGTGGTAGCCGCCTGAAACCCTTCTCTGCTCACTCAGCTAACACCATTACGACTTTTTGGGGGGGTGGGGAGAGGGATGCTTCTCACGTATGGGTATTTTATTGACTCGACCTACTGCAAATGGCTGTCACAATCCTTCATGCCTTCATGCTCTGACATGCAACCCAAAACCGACTTCCCAAATTTACCTGAGGATCAGCCGACACCGTGACATTAACTCCGGATGGACTGTTCTGGTGCTTCTGTGAGACATATAACCATACCAAAGTCTCCACCTCTTCGGCATGGCATGCTACTCAGTCACACTGCCGGAGGCTGCTCCCAACTACTGGGCATTGTGGTCCTTACTATTTTTTTTTTCCCAGCCATCCTACATTTTGCCAGGATCAGCTCCAGCCATGAATGTACAAAATGTTCCTCAGAACGGGCAGAAGCTCCTTGTCTACAGACCTCCGCCCAGCACTGACACGGCGGCCTGAAGGCGTTTTCATTTTACTTGTAGGTGCCTTTAAGATTGAACCTGCCTTCATCCAATGAAAACTTTCCTGGAAAGCTACTGCTCTGCTGTCATGTAGGAACAGCTTCAGCACGGGCACTCCGCAAGCTAGTCACCGACCTGTTAGTTCTCATACAACTCCTCAGGATCACCATAAAGGGCTCACAGAAGCCATCCTAGCCTTGCTCTACATGAGGTAGTGGTGTCGAAATAACCCCCCTTATTTCAAAATAATAAGCGGAGCATCCAAACTACCAAGCCCGCTATTTCAAAATAGCAGGCTGGTTATTTCTAAATCCGTACTCCTGCTTTCCTCGGGGAATAACGCTTATTTCGAAATAGCGGTCGTGTGGACGCTCTGCTGCTGCTATTCTGAAATAACGACTCCCCAGAGTCATTCGAAGTAATTACTCCCCAGGGTTTCCTGGGGCTCTACGTTGAGGTAGTGCATCCACAATAACAGAGCCTGCCTTGGACTAATTTCGCGGCTCCTCTGTAGTGTGGACGCGCTAGTTTGATTTGGTAATTTCAGGAGTTATTATTTCAAATTTAGTTATTTTGAAATAATTTCCTAATGTAGACATGCCCTAACTGTTTAGTTTACAGTTTACCACCCACTTTGGGCTGCATTCCCAAACAACCAGATTCTGAGAAGACCTGGTTCTGGCACGCCGGAGGCTGCTACAGGCCTCACACCATCCACAGGCTATGCCTCCATCAGAAGTATTTGGGCCCCCAGCATGGACCCCACCCATTTACCTCTTAACGGTTTCACGCCCTCTTGAACTCACAGTCATCCCCCAATGTTGCCCACTCTATTTTCAAGTTACCAATATAACGGGCCTTCTTACTCTGCTGACCATTGTATCTGCCTGTTCTGTGGCGTTCTCCGTAGAGCATTTGCAATATACCTTCCCCTCCTCCCCACACAATATCCTAGCTCCAGCCCATCACAGTCCGGAGCGCTCAATGGAGACAATCATGCAGAGCTCTCCGCTGCCCGCCCTGGGAGAGGTGAGGAATGAGAAATGAGACATGCGGTGGTTCCCAAACGAGGTTATTTACAGCACACACTGGAAGGCAAGGCATGAGCTCCCTGGAAATGCTGAAATATAGATCTGACTCCAGGCATTGTGATGCCTCGCCCACAGAGCACTCCATCAAACTCAAATAAGAAAGATTTCACACTGCTGCGCTGCGGCTTTTCAGTGGTTTTACTACCTGGGCTGCTGCCTTCATTATCTGCCTCCATCTCCCGCTGGCTAGCTTCCCTGTGGTCACTAGTGAAGCTAATGAACCCTACAAAGAAAAGCTTCCCTGCAGATGTAAAGCCGTGGAGGTAAACCCCTGTTTGTATGAGGCCTTTTTTCGCCCCGAGTCAGTAACTGCGCTATGGAATTCATAGAGTCATAGAATTTTAGAAGAGAAGGGACCTTGAGAGGTCATCGAGTCCAGTCCCCTGCCCTCACAGCAGGACCAAGCACCATCTAGATCATCCCTGACAGGTGTCTGTCCAACCTGCTCTTACATATCTCCAGAGATGGAGATTCCACACCCCCCTAGGCAATTTATTCCAGTGTTTACGTGTTCTGTGCCGTTCTCCACAGAACTCTTAGGATGCAGGATGGCTGGACAGGGGGAAGACTCACTCCAGTTTTGGGAAAAGAATCCAAGTTTAATGTCTAGTGGTCTGAACCCGTACATGCTTTCAGTCCCCCGGTCGGTTGCTCCGAAGCGGCCAGTGCCTCTGTTCCTTTAAACAGCACAGCTCCCACCAGCGATCGTTAAACTGCCCGTCATTATTATACCCAGGTACCACAGTCTTCATCCCGCTCCAAGGGAGCCCTTACCACCTCCAGGTTCCCCTCCCTGCGAAGTTCACCCCGTGCACAGGTCCAGCTCAAGCGCCGCCCACCCCTTATCGCCCACTTGAGCCTCCAAAAGGGGGGGTGCTTCAAACCTGCACTGGTCTCCTGCCTGAGGTGAATTTCCCTCCCTGAAGCCCGGAAGAGGGGAGGAGTTGCCGATGTCTTGCAGCAGAGACTGGCAAGGAGCAATGTGTGGCTCTTCGCACACACAGCTGGCCCCGGGCCGTCCTGGAGGGAACGGCTCTCTCCTGTCACAGTGAAACTCTGCTTGTAATCAGACGTGGCGGGACAGGCTCCCTCCAGCACAGTCCCACAGCCCAAGCCAAAGGGCTGGGCACTGAAGAGTCAGAGCCCAGCACTTTGGGGCTGGCTATGGAGCTACGAGTCCCAGCCCCGTGATACCCAGGAGACATTCACGCTCCCCTGGAGGAGTTGGGCTCTATGGCAGTGATTCTCAGCCAGGGGCACGAGCACCCCAATGGACCTCAGAGGTCTTCTAGGGGGTATTCAACTTGTCTAAACAGTGTTTTTCAACCTGGGGGTGCAGCCTCCAGGGGACTGAGGGCCGAGTTGGGAGGGGGGGCCACAACGGCGGGAACAACAAGGAGGGCGATTGGCCAGGGCTGCAGGCCACAGAGGCCCTGCATCGCTAAGTGACAAGCTTCAGCCCCCGGTCCAGGTTCAAGGCTTCAGACAAGACTCACCCCAACGATCACCAGGCTCAGGTATTGCCCTGATACGTTAGCACAATATTCATACACCAGTCAGTTTCATTTATAATTATGGGGCACGAAGGAGCGGTGAGGGGGACTCCATCTGCTGTTATATCAAGACTCAGGGCTGGCCTGCACTACCTCTTCAGTCGATGTAACTTGCATTATTTCAGGAGGGAAAAGACACGGCCCGGCGTGACGCAAGTTACATTGATATAAGAGCTGCCCACGCCCGTGCGATGGCGCTTCTCATGGAGGTGGAGAAATTGTGCCAACGGGAGAGCACTGCCCATCTTCAGCGCATCGCTCTCAAAACGGACGGTAACCGCCCTCCTGGGAATGTGCTCCTTCGACCCACATCGAATTCTCGTGCACAGAGGGGACAGGCCCCTCTGACTTTACAAAATTGGGTGCTAAAAATCGACCTTAATAAATGTGACCTTCTCTCTCGGTGTAGACGTGGCGTAATGTCCGGGCTTGACGCATGGTGGAAGATCTTCGGGGAATCATTGCTGTTGTTTAACATTCATATTCTGGTGGCATTAAGGCCCCGCATTTGGCTTGGATCTGTAGAAACAAATGAAACGTTTCCCCTAACCTCAGCACGTTAAAATCAGGAATATCAGTAGAGTTCAAGCAGAGAAAAACCACTTTCAAAACAGTGGGCAGTGAAATTCTGCACTGAACACTTGGCTAGAGGTGCATTCAGCACATAAATACAGGGTTAATTGAGTTCTCTTTGCTGTTTTTCAGTCTACCTTTAAGCCTCTAAACCAGTTTTATTCCCATCTTCTTTATCCATCCCCAGTAAACATAATAAAATACAGGGAAAGTCATCATCTCATTTTAGTCGGCAAAAGCCCCTAAATCGACTCTGAGATGAGAAATCGTCTTATGGGCTTTGGAATCTTTACAGTGACAGTCCAGCAGCTTCAACCACTGCATGTCAGTCTATTAACCCAGACAGCTGCTTCTGCCTTCAAACCATCTTCCGAAGTCCAGCATCTGTGCTTGGCCTCACGAACGCTTGCCAAACAGGCTGGGTATGTTATTAAATAATACATTATCAGAGGGATACCCTTTTGATTTGAGTTTACACAAATCCATCATCAAAGCTCCCACGATCCGCCACCTGCTTTTTGGATGATGTATGCATGTAATCTATCAACAGCGTGTCATTTCAGGTTGATGGATTAGCAGAGTATATCATCAGAACACATTGTTGGAGGAACGTGTTACTCCCCACCATGCGCTGGTGCGGCAGGAAAACTTCCTAGACATTACAGAGATTAGTTTCAGCTGAGCCGACAGCCTCCGCAAGCCCCTGGACAAGGTGGGCGGGAGGCCCGGCTCCACGCTCCCAGAAGAGGTGGTGCTAAGGGCAGAGGGGGCGGGGCCAAGGGCAAAAGGGGTGGGGCCTAAGGCAACTGGCCCTCAGCACTGCCCGGGATGCCAGATGTTGCCTCAATTCTTAGCACTGCCTGGAGCTCGCGGTGCGGCATTCCAGCAGCAATTTAAAGGGCCTGCTGCCATTGCTAGTTCAGCCTTGGCCACAACCGGAGCCCTGGCCCCTCCACACACCCCTATCAGTAGGCCTGATTATTTTAAATGATTTTCTTTAAAATGTCATGCTAAGATCATCCCAATAAAGGACGGTTCTAGATGCTGATATGCCGGAAGGCCCCGACTGCATTTTTCTCTCTGTTAAATGCTGGCCTATTCGAATCCTGGCCTGATGCAACATGATTCTACAACAATTGGATCCACTGCTGTTCTTAGACAGCCTGGCCTGGCTGCCGGAACAGCATGTGCACATTAGTCCAAAACATACCAAATGCCATGGCAGTCCCAGACCTTCGCTTGTTTCAAGATCTGAGCCAGGAACGAACCTCCCTGCTAGGTTAACATCTTTGCATTCTGGCTTATAGTTATTGGCCGGTTTCCACCCTCCTGGCTCCACTGTGATGTGGCAAGTCAACAGCACAGACCATGAAAGGAGGAAACTGCATTAGGCGGCAGCTACACTGACTGTTAGCTTCTAATACACCAGCCCAGAGAAAGGAAAGCAACACGCTTTCGGCCAGCATGCTCCATTGGCGCTGCCAGATGCTGGCTCGGATTGAACCCGGAAAGGCTGAAACAGGAGACAGCCTGGATTTTGTCCTATTTTTGGCCCACTTTGTAGCCTCGAGAGTTAAGTTGCTTGCCTATTATGCTAACAATATGATTGGGTTGATTCCGATTAATTCGTTAATATAGTAATGGGTAGATTTAGCATTGAAGCCATGACTCTGAAAGCCCAGCTTCGTTGGACAGGGCACGTCATTCGAATGGAGGAGTCAAGAATTCCTAAGCAACTCCGCTATGGTGAACTCTCCCAGGGCAAAAGGAATTAAGGTAGGCCTCGCAAGAGGTATAAAGACTGCGTAAAGGCCAACATTGCTCATGCTGGATTAAAGCCAAAGCAGCTAGAGCAGCATGCAGAAGACCGAACAGGCTGGCGTGCTCTCGTATGACAACTTTGAAGAGCAGCGATGCATATGCCTGATTGATGCTCGTGAGAGGAGAAAAGCAACAGTAGCAGCCACACCGACAGAGCCAGGATAATTCCTTTGCCCCCACTGTGAACGCCCATGCCGTTCAAGGCTTGGACTCCTCAGCCATATACGAGTCCACAACCGATGAGCCTGTGCAAGCTCAAGACATCATCGTCAAACACAACGGACTACCAACAACAAGATTTAGTCGAGATAATAGTTAAGAGCTGTAACTCAAGAAATCTGCAAAACATCGTAACAGGCCGTTTGCAAGATCAGCTGAAGCTAAGGTTAACAAATGTCCATGGTTGAGACCTCTCACCCAAACACGGGCCATACTTATTCATGCTTCCCTGGACTGAAAGGGGGAACTGATATCTGGGACCTTTCACCCAGACAGCAAGGATGGATGGTGGTAGGAAAAATACCCTCAGATTCAGCAAATGCATCATTACATGGAAAGTCCCAAAATAACAGGTTCAGGCTGAGCCGCGTATTCGGGTGGGACCCAGCATGTGAGAGATGACCACTAAAGGCCCATGGTAAAAAATTGACGTATATGATAATTAGTTGAGATTAACAATACATTGACCTATAGCAAAAGGACACCTCAACATTAGAAACATCCCCTACTGAATATGCATCAAACATGTCAACATCGGCGTAATATATAACAGTGGCATCCCAGCCTAAGGGCAGGAGAAGAAGATGTAGCCCTCGGAAGGCACCAGAATGATGGCCCCGGGTAGCACTTATCTAGACTACGCTAGAATGTCGAAAGAGGATATGCAAATTCTCTGGGAATTTGCATATCTTTATGCAAATTCTGAACTAATGTGCATATCTTCTTCTGATCTCACTTTCGAAAGCTCCACTTTCGAAAGTGAAAGTAGTTTAGACGCGGCTTTTTTGGTGAACCCCCCCTTTGTCAAAAAGCCGCTCTTCCTCAAAAAACGAGGTTTACGCGGCTTTTCGACAAGGGGGGGGGGCGGGGTCACTGAAAAAGCTGGGGAAAAGTGGAGCTGTCAAAAGTGAGATCGGAAGAAGATATGCAAATTCCTGCTGAATTTACATATCCTCTTTCAACACTCTAGCGTAGTCTAGATAAACCCGTAATGATGGGGAAGGTGAAGGTAATGAGGAAGATGATGGACTAACAGCTCAGATTGTTCTAGAAGGAATGGTGCAAGTATATGGCAAGAAGGAGGGAGAAAAATTGTTCTCCTTGGCCTCTGAGGATAGGACAAGAAGCAATGGGCTTAAACTGCAGCAAGGGAGGTTTAGGTTGGACATCAGGAAAACTTTCCTAAACACTGGAAGAAATTGCCTAGGGGGGTTGTGGAATCTCCATCACTGGAGATATTTAAGAGCAGGTTGGACAGACATCTATCAGGAATGATCTAGATGGTGCTTGGTCCTGCTGTGAGGGCAGGGAAGTGGACTTGATGACCTCTAAAGGTCCCATCCAGTTCTAGTATTCTATGGAAATATGGATGTACGTTCCCTATCTGTCTTATGAAACTGGGGGTTTTGTGACTGTGCTAACTGTATTAATAAACTATATTGGTAAATGTATAGGCGTTCGTTTAGTGTGCATGTTGCAATTGTGCACATCAGAGTTCCCAAGCTTAGAATCATTGAACACTGGGCCTGATACTGGGACAAAAGACTTATCAACCGTAAAGGTGGTCATTAGAAATTGACACGTAATATTAGATCAGGCAACAATGTTGAAGCAACCGGCATTGGAACGAGCCTTCTTGCAAGAGTGCCATGCATCACTTCCAGACTCAAGAATCTTCACTGACCATCCAAACTTTTCTGGGTTTCTCTCGACTTCCCCCACCCCCAATTTGATAGTCACCCATCACTATGCACCATCGAACAGCACAGCCGGATCCCTGGCTGGAGAAGTCTGGCTGGTACAGAAAGCCAACATGGTGTGATTTTTGGACTCAGTGCAGAGCAGCTGTGCTGACTGATGGAATGATCCAGTGTGGACAGGAATCTCATAGTACTTCACAACCGCCCATCAGTGACAGACAGGCAGTACCCGCAGAGGAACACCAATGATAATCAGTTTATGTTTTCTAGACATAAAATGACTTTTCTAGGAAAGGAAAAGAAAGTAAGAACAAAAATCCTATTGCAAGGGAAAAGATAGAAGTGCTGTCTTGAATCCCCTTAGCTCTGCCCCTCTTAGGTCAGATTCCATTTACACCAAGACTTCTTACACCACTCAGTCTAAATGGAATTAAGGGTGGGTGTAAGGTACTCCCGCTTTAAGGGATCGCTGCATTGCAGAGGAGTGCAATGGGCCTTGGTGTAAATGAGAACCATGCCTCCCACGTTTAAAGGCACAGTGCCAGTGCACATAGATCAGAATCAGACCTAAAAGCTTTACACTGAAGCATTGAGGGCCAGATCCCTGTCTGATGTAAATTAGCTAGGTTCACAGATGTCAACAGAGCTATGGCAATATGCATCAGTGGAGTATCCAGCCCTTGAAGAGTTTCATTTCTACCCATTGCTGGTTTCCCCCAGTTCTCAGTGAATTTCAGAAGTCGTGAAGGCACCAGTATCATTCCCTTCCTTAGTGTGTGATTAAGAATATAAACACATAAGAACGGCCATACTGGGTCAGACCAAAGGTCCATCCAACCCAGCCAATGCCAGGTGTCCCAGAGGGAGTGAATCGAACAGGTAATGATTAAGCGATCTCTCTCCTGCCATCCATCTTCACCCTCTGACAAACAGAGGCTAGGGACACCATTCCTTACCCATCCTGGCTAATAGCCATTTATGGACTTAACCTCCATGAATTTATCTAGTTCTCTTTTAAACCCTGTTATAGTCCTAGCCTTCACAACCTCCTCAGGCAAGGAGTTCCACAGGTTAACTATGCGCTGTGTGAAGAAGAACTTCCTTTTATTTGTTTTAAACCTGCTGCCCATTAGTTTCATTTGGTGACCCCTAGTTCTTATATTATGGGAACAAGTAAATAATTTTTCCTTATTCACTTTCTCCACACCACTCATGATTTTATAGACCTCTCTCCTATCCCCCCTTAGTCTCCTCTTTTCCAAGCTGAAAAGTCCCAGTCTCTTTAATCTCTCCTCTTTTGGGACCCGTTCCAAACCCCTCATCATTTTAGTTGCCCTTCTCTGAACCTTTTCTAATGCCAGTAGATCTTTTTTGAGATGAGGAGACTGCATCTGTATGCAAGTGATTGAAACACCTTGTCACAATTGCATGGGAATGCCAACACCAGCACCTGACAAAGAACGAGCTGATGTGAAGCTATTTGTCCCTTTTCAAGATTCAGGTCCCTTTGATGCCATTTCTGTCTCAGTCCACACCCAGCATCGTTTTCTCAATCGCATACGTGGTCCATATGGTTAGAGCCGACCTTCGCAGGCCCGTGTTACATGAGTTGGCAAAAGTGCAGATCCTATTCTGTATCTACCAAGACTCAGTTTGTTTTCTGAGTGCTACATGCTCCTGAGAGGTGCGTAAGATTGAGGTTGAATCCCAGGTTTCTGTCAACACTGCTCAACGGCATAACACACAGACGGAGAAAAGAGGGAGGGGTTTGCACCAAAGACACGGCCCAGTTGAGTTCCTAATCATCTCTTGTTGTCATGTAGCTCAAGTTGGCACCAGTGAGCACAACTTTTGTGGCTCTGGAACGATGCTCCTTCACCAACGGAACAAAGCAAAACACCCATTTGTACAGCTGCAGAGGGGGAAGATGAGAGAGTCTTGCCACAAAGCTAAGTGCAAAACATTGGATGCTCCAGCCATATTGCATGGCACATACAGACTTTGTTGCCTATACAGGCAGTCCCCGACTTATGAACGGGTTACGTTCCGAACACCTGGTCATAACTCGATTTGGTCGTAAGTCGGAAATACCCTTAAACTCGCTGCCCGTGCTGTTCGAAAAACTTGACGTACATGGTTCTCAACTCGAAAATATTATAATGGGGTTAATGGGAGGTTGGTCGTAAGTACGGATGGTCGTAAGTCGGTGTGTTTGTAAGTCGGGGAGTGGCTGTATGTAACAATTAGTGTGACAACGCATTCATTAGCAGGTAAAATGGCATACGGAACTGAGTAGCTACAGTCCTCTCCCGGTAGCACAGCAGCACACTATAGGGCGATCTTAAGGAGCAAATTAAATGCGTAAGAGACACTTATACCTTCAGTCCAAGTCTATATATCCTCATTCTAGTTAATGGAAAGTGCATTGGTTTGAAATCAAGGGACTCAGCAGCCAGCAGCGCTGTCTTACGACCAGTGCCGATGAGAATTAGCAGCTTAATAGCACAGGACCACTAGTGGCAGCATGCTGCTCTAATTTATCGGCTGCTCTTTTGTCAGCGCACTCTCGCTGCTGTTTAGAATGTCGTTCGGGCTTCCTGTCTATCCCAGATCAGTTAGCCTGGGTACTAAATGGATTCAAAATGGCTGATGATTACATATCATCAATGCAATTGATTAGGCACTAATACATTCAGGGAGCATGATCCCTAATTATGTTGCTATCCGGTGATTTTTTGATTTTGTCATTTTGAAGCATACAGCCTGACGGGTGTGTTGCATAAAAGCGAGATGTAACCCAAGAAGCTACGC
This sequence comes from Rafetus swinhoei, assembly GCA_019425775.1. Classification (NCBI taxonomy): domain Eukaryota; kingdom Metazoa; phylum Chordata; order Testudines; family Trionychidae; genus Rafetus; species Rafetus swinhoei. The sequence goes on along the minus strand of CM033446.1, from coordinate 130,337,241 downwards.
TCGGGTGGGGTTTTTGTTTGGCTTTCGTGAGTTCTGGGCCAAACTAAAGTCAAGGAATCTTTCAGCAAACCAGCAGGGACTCGGTACTGTCTGATCAGTCACCTGATGGTAGCAGATTTCATCTGTAAGGTCATCTGCATTTCTCACTTCTTCCCTGGAACTACAGGCCAGATCCCTAGCTGGTATCCATAAACACTGATCTCAGTTTACACCAGCTGAAGATTCCCCCTTTATTCAGCACTGGTGAGGCCACCTCTGGAGTAGTGAGTTCAGTTCTGTCCCCCCTCCCCCCACTACAGAAAGGATGTGGACGCATTGGACAGGGTCCAGTGGAGGACAACAAAAATGATGAGGGGGTTGGAGCACATGACCTCTGAGGAGAGGCTGAGGGATTTGGGCTTAGTCTGCAGAACAGAAGAGTGAGGGGATATTTCATAGCAGCCTCTAGTACCTGAAGGGGGGTTGCAAAGAGGATGGAGAGAGGTTGTTCTCAGTGGTGGCAGATGGCAGAATGAGGAGCAATGGGCTCAAGTTGCAGTGGGGGAGGTCTAGGTTGGATAGTAGGAAAAACTATTTCCCCAGGAGAGCGGTGAAGCACTGGAATGGGTTCTCTAGGGAGGGGGTGGAATCTCCATCCCGAGAGGTTTTGAAGTCCCGGCTTGACAAAGCCCTGGCTGGGATGATTGAGTTGGGGTTGGTCCTACTTTGGGCAGGGGGCTGGACTCGATGACTCCTGAGGTCTCTTCCAACCCTAGGATTCTGTAATTCTAAAGCAGATCCCTTATGCACAGCGGATGTTGTTCTCCACTGAGCCAATATTTTGGAATAAGTGATGCTCACAAACGACGGTATAAATCTTTGGGGTGGGCTACTGACCAATTTAATCACAGTGAGGGGTATCCGTGTGCCTGGCTACTCCTATAGTACAGTTGCAGTACATCTGTGTTGGAGGAGCTAAGTGACGGACTCAGAGTATAATCCAGCTCCCACGGGAGTCAAGGAGACCTTTGCCATCAACATCAGTGTGAGAAAGATCAGCGCCTTTCAAAATCACAGCTCGAATCGGAGAGGCGGCTCGGTGAAAACAGCATTGTGGGGCTAGTGATGATACCTAGTTAAATAGCAATAATTTCGTCAGAGCTGCTCTTAATGGAAGCTCACCCTCGCCCTGGGATGCCTTCCTTTCCAGAAAATGCCTCTCTCTGCTTCTTGCTGGCATTCAAGATTGAGAGGGATGTTTTGGTCCTTAGGGAAGGCCTGGTACTCAATCCCAAAGCATTATTGAGGGCCACTGCAAAGCACTCTCATCTCCATCAACCTCTTGATCATTTGGCCTGTGTCTATCCTGAATAGAGTGTTTCACCCTGATCTCTGGTCAATAGCTATATCTCAACGTCTTCCATAGCAACCCAAAATGGGTGGTGCTACAACCAGACGCCGGAAGTAAATATTACTGTTTGCTCCTCACCTTGAGTACAATTCATTACAGCAAAAGGTAATGAGATTTCTCTGAAGGAAGAAAATGACTTGTCATCGTGGACCTGACAATATCTGTTTAGCTCCAGAGTGAATATAAGTCACTTCAGTCATATCAGCAAGAGTTGTCATTTTCCGACAACGAACAAACGTTTCAATTACTGAAGCAAAGGCAGCTGCAGTGGAAGAACAGATGTCAATCTGCCAGGGTACAAATTGGCTTTTGTTGACACAATAATTATGATTGGCTTACTAATGTTTCAACATAGACTGGCAAACGGTGCTTCCTCTGCAGGGCAAGGCTGGCTTTCTTGTGTATAATTTCGTTTAGAATGTCTGTCATGATGTTTCAGTTCCATACGCCAGCTGGGAAGGAACAGATGCGGATGGCCTTTGAAAGGACCATCACGCCTGAGTCAGTCGCCAATAAAAGCAGATGAAAAAGAGGATAGGCAACAGCGGAATCAAAGTCTGTATTGAGGTAGCATTTGTGATAGTCCATTGCGCTAGGAGCTGTACGCACAAATAACAAAAAGACTGTCCCTGCCCCAGAGTGTACCATCAAAATATAACTTTGGATAAAGGTCTCAGAGGGGTCGCCGTGTTAGTCTGTACCTTTAAAAAAACAACAAGTAGGCCTGTAGAGACTTACAAATACATATATATAGTATCATGAGCTTTCGTGGGTAAAACCCACTTCATCAGATAAGCAAAGTGGAGAAAAGGGGGGACCCTCACAATTTATAACAGAAAAAGAAGGGAGCGGGGGGAAGAACCTGTCAATTGTAGGGCCGGTGCTAATGAGCCTACCTGAGTGGGCTGGAAGTGTCCCGGTCTTAGCTTTTGATGTCAGTTGGGTGTGCGGCATACAATGGCCCATCCAGTTCATGTCTTTGTTCAAGCCATGAGCGATAGCGCCAAATTTGCATACAAAAGCCAATTCCACAATTTCTCTCTGTAGTTCGTTTTTGACATTTGTTTGTAGAAGGATGGCTACTTTTAAATCGATTAATGAGTGCCCTGGTCGGTTAAAACGCTCCCCTACAGCTTTATGTGTGTTACCATTTCTGATGTCTGACTTGTGTCCATTTATCCTTTGGCACAGAGACTGGTGTGACCGATATACACAGCAGAGGGGCATTGCCGGTACACGATGGCACATATCACACTAGAAAATGTGCAGTTGCAGGAGCCTCCGATGTAGTGGCTTATGTGCTTAGGTCCTGTGATGGTGTCACTTGTGGACAGAGTTGGCAACAGAGTTTGTTGCAGGAGCAGGTTGCTGTGTGAGTAAGTTTGAGGTATGATGCGTGGTAGCTGCAAAGAATTTGCTTCAGGTTGGGGGGGGTGGGCTGTGTGTAGGCGAGGAATGGCCCACCTCCCAAGACCTGTGAGGGTGAGGGATGGTTTTCTAGGACAGGTTGTAGATTGTCAATGATGCGCTGGAGGGGGTTAAGTTGGGGGCTGTAGGTGATGACGAGTGGTGTTCTGTTATTTTCCTTGTTGGGCCTGTCTTGAAGAAGGGTGTGAATGGCCAGCAAACCAAGCCTACAGCTCAAATGGACATGCCTATGACATGAGATGGGAGCAGAGAACATGGCAGGGCAAGCGTAACTAGAGGTTTTTAAGTCTCGGCTTAACAAAACCCTGGCTGGGGTAGATTGAGTTGGGGTTGGTCCTGCGTTGGGCAGGGGGCTGGACTTGATGACTCCCGAGGTCTCTTCCAGCCCTGGGATTCTATGAGTCTATGAACCCAAGTCTGCTTGGTATGGAGTTCTGTCCCACCTCCCACCCTCCGCCACGGCACCTCACCCAGCTGGAGAGGGAGAAGTCTGCTGCAGCCTTGGCTAAGGGCCATATGCTATAGTGGTTCTTGCATGTAGCTCCTGAGGTGCCAGGTTCAGTCCTGCCTACCGCCGGTCGGGGTCTGTCCATGTTACACAAGCTTCAGCTGGGATGTGAGACCCTACCCTGCCCTCTGGGTAATTAATCCAGCTCACTGAAGCTGCAAGCTTCAGCTTGAACTAGCCCTGCAAGTAAAGTGAGCTGGATTAAAGCGAGCTCTGATCAAACTCTTCCAGCTGTAATCACGCTCTAGGATTGCACTATAGATGATCACCTGGTTGTGCCATTGGCACTTTGTCATCCAAATGATGTGAGCTAGACTCCCAGGGTCTCCTCTTGGCTTGGCCTTGGGCCCTAATAGAGCTGTTGAAGGCATGTTGTAAAGTTTGAGGTATTAGAACTCTGTTACCCGATTTGCTTGCCCCTCGTGTTTTGTAACTACATGGCTGTTACTCTCATATACACAGATAAGAACATAATAGTGGCCATAATGGGTCAGGCCAAAGGTCCATCTAGCCCAGTGTCCTGTCTGCCAACAGTGGCCAATGCCAGATGCCCCAGAGGGAGGGAACAGAACAGGGAATCAAGTGATCCCTCGCCTGTCATCCATACCCAGCTTCTGACAAACCGAGGCTAGGGACACCATTCCTACCCACCCTGGCTAATAGCCAGGGCTCGACAAATCCACTTATCTACTCACCCGTGGTGAGTAGATTTCAGCTGGTCGCCCCGTTCACCCGCGGTTCGCGCATGCGCAGTGCGGGGCTGGCGAGTGGTTTTCGCCACGATCGTCGAGCCCTGCTAATAGCCATTGATGGACCTAACCTCCATGAATCTATTGAGCTCTTTTTTGAACCCTGTTAATGTCCTGGCCTTCACAACATCCTCTGGCAAGGAGTTCCGCAGGTTAACTGTGTGCTGCATGAAGAAAAACTTCCTTTTGTTTGTTTTTAAACCTGCTACCTAGTCATTTCAATTAGTGACCCCTAGTTCTTATATTATGGGTAACCAGTAAGATACTTGTGTGCATCTCAACTCCAGACTTTGAGCTGTTATTTACAGGTATCTAACCCCCCCCTACACACATACACACACACACACACACACATTTGGTTTGGGATGATTTGTGGCTTTTTCATCATATTTATCTGATGCCTACATTATCTGATCAATACCACGTACACTTTCCTGGGCCAGAGCATAGTCTGGGAAAGACCCGCTAGTGGCAAGTAATAAGCCCTGTATGATTAGCGACACAAAATCCACATCAACCTTATTATAAAATGATAGAAAATACCTTTTCTAGGGCTAGCTTGGATCCAGCTCTGAATGAATGTGATAGACAAACTGGAGCACCTCTGGAGTCACTTCAAGACCCAATTGCCTCAGGCATACCCCCGAGTCCCAATTCATCCCATTTGCCCTCCTTGCCCCTGAGAAGTAGCCACTGGCTACTGGCCTACACCACGCCCCAGCCACATCAGCTACTCTGCCCAGCAAGCAGAGGGTGGAGTCAGACCCACACCTGCTCCCCACCTGCCTATTTCAAGGAAGAAGTAAATGGGGAAGAGGCCTATTTACTCCCATGAGTCTGGATTAAGGATGCAGATGGTTAACCGGTTAACCAGTTAACTGGCAAGCATCATCCAGTATGGTGATGCTTAGCAGCCCCCCTTCCCCCTACCCACATCGGGCGAGAGGCTTCTCCAGCCCGGCCATGCCTGCGGCACGGTGCAGTGGGCCTGACTGGGCCGGAGCAGGCCTCTGAGCCACAAGTAGAGGCATGGGGCGGGCCTGGTGTGGTTGGAGCCACCCCTGCCCACGGGGGCAGGCCCACCATGCCACACCATGGGTTGGGGGCTGCTCCAGTCCCCCGCCCGCCCCTGCTTAAGCAGTTCAACAGTTCAACATAACCTTTAACCTCCCTTGTCTGGATTCACATAGCGGGTTCAGGGGGAGCTCTTATCCCTCTGCAGGGGGTGAACAATTTGAATGACAATCTATCCTCCGGGGGGAGGGGGGGGGACTTTATAGTCCCAGGTTGGCTCACAACGGGATTTTTTAAACACTCCGGCTACGTCTAGACTGGCATGATTTTCCGCAAATGCTTTTAACAGAAAAGTTTTTCCGTTAAAAGCATTTGCGGAAAAGAGCGTCTAGATTGGCATGGACGTGGTTTTGCGCAAGAAAGCCCCAATCGCCGTTTTCGCCATCGGGGCTTTTTTGCGCAAAACACTTTTTAGTTGTCTACACTGGCCTCTTGCGCAAATACATTTGCGCAAGATGGCTTTTGCCCGAACGGGAGCGTCATTGTATTTGCGTAAGAAGCACTGATTTTGTACATTACAAAGTCAGTGTTCTTGCACAAATTCAAGCGGCCAGTGTAGACAGTTAGCAAGTTTTTGCACAAAAGCAACCGCTTTTGCGCAAAAACTTGCCAGTCTAGACACAGCCTCCTTGTTTAGATCAGCCCCCTTCCCGATGGCATATGCTCCCTTCCTCAGCCCCTGCTCACGGCCAGCTGCTGTGCCCATTCATTACGCCAAGACAGAGCTATAAATGGCCGCCATGGCACACACAGGTTTCACAGTCGAGCCTTTTTCCATGAATAAGTTTCTCTTCCCCAGACGGATTTGCTGTGACGATACTGTCCTGCCCCTGGTGCAGATGTGTCTGGGAAGCCGGGCGACGAGGCGCTTGGCAGTGCTAACTTCTTTTCCAAACTAACACTCTGTGTTGTGAAAGAACCATTTATCTGGTTGACTAAAATTCCACTGTGACTTGACAAAGGATTGACTCCTGGTGTCTCTAAAACCATGACAACCCTGACAGTCTATAAGAATTTTCCTCCAGGCATAAGATCACTCGCATTAAAATTTTAAGATTTTGAGAAATGAAAGCCCTGGAGCCTTTCCTGCTTGGTTGTTTTATTCAAAGTCGCTGGGGGGGGAAGAGAGGGAATCCTCAATGGACCATGATCACGGTTCTTTCGGAAGATCTGCTTTTAACTCGTTTGCGAGATATGAAGAAGAGATTTATTCTCAGCTCCCTGTGCAATTCCCTCCCCATTTAAAGTCCGACGGGTGCAGTTGGAGATCAAACCCATTTTTACCTGGCTCGGCCCACTGGAAGTTACACAGCTGCAAAACTTCTTTGTTTTGATGGTTTTGCATCTTGATGGTTTCTGGTCTGCAACTGCTGAATGAGTCTGCTTGTGCTTAATGTTAAGTGCTCATATTAACTGGTGGCAGGTTCAGGCCTTCAATGGTAAGCACTCCTGAGCAGATACTGGGTTTTCCTCTACTAGTACAACAGGGCCCCTGATCCTGACCGGGATCTCTGGACATTGACAGAGTGCACATAAAAATAAATAAGAATGAAGATAGATTCTGATGACTCCATATGTCCCGTGTACAGTAACTTTTTGGTGTCTCTTTCTCCCTGGACACGAGTCATGTGCTGATGTGTACAGCTGCAACGCCGTACTGTAGTTGAACAAAACTGTGCTCCTTCCACTAGTTTTCAACTGATAAAGGCGGAAGATATTGCATCAGTCAGATGCGTCACAAGAGGCACAGTACACGTGCTGGGAAGCTCAATCAAGGCATGCAAACTGGCTAGTGAAGGATGAGCTGGAGCTGTTGTGCCACACTGTACTGGCTAAACTCACAGTGGCTATGTCTACACTGGCGGAATCTTGTGCAAGAACGGCCGTTCTTCCGCAGAGTGTCCACACTGCCCGTCTGCTCTTGCGCAAGAAGGTTTACAGTAAAGCGTTGTAAGAGAGGGCTTCTTTGTGCAAGAGCTACGCTCTTTTCTAAGTGTAAGCCCTCTTGCGCAAGAGCTCTTCCACAAGAGGCCAGTGTAGACAGGCAACATGAATTTCTTGCGCAAGAAGCCCCTATGGTTAAAATGGCCGTCAGAGCTTTCTTGCGCAAGAGAGCGTCCACACTGCCATGGATGCTCTTGCGCAAAAGCTCTTCTCTTGCGCAAAAGCACATGGCAGTGTGGATGTGCTCTTGTGGAAAATTTTTTTGCACAAGAACTCTTCCACAAAACAGTTCTTGCACAAGAAGCGTGCAATGTAGACACAGCCACAAAGCCCTGGATCGAAATACACCGAGCTCAAGGCAAACCCTGGGATGGATTCTCCGAGCCAAGTCCCACTAGTCCTGCACACACTCACGTGAGTAACTTTGCACCTTTGTGTAGACCCATTGAGTGCAATGAAGCTATTCAGGTGCAGGGTTTCCGCCTCTGGAACATCTAAAGGCAAGATCAGCAGTGTGGAGAGGGTTCCTCTATGACAGGGCTATGCGGCCCGCAGCCCACAGGCCACATAGTTTGCGGCTCGTGGTGCAGTTTGGGTTTGTGCAAGGCTCAACACACAGCCCATGGATGGGATCCTCTCAACATGGCCTCCACTGGGAACACACTCCCCAACAGTGCAAGCGGACGGGCTGGCTGGAACAGACGGATACAGGGGTGTCGACATTTCTAGCCCCTGAGGAGGCGGTGCCAGGAGTGCTGGGGCAGTGCTTTGTTGAAAGAAGCTATTTGCATATATTTGCATATATATTTGCATGGATATGCAATCCCACTTAAGTTGTGGCCCTCAGCATGTGCTGTGAGTATCATTGTGGCCCCCGGGGCTTCCAAAGTTGAGTAGCCCTGGTCTATGACACCACCGTGTATATTTTAGTGCCAACCTCATATAAAAGAGAAATTTTGAATTCCATTCCTTTTAGCTTCGATAACAATAGGTTTCAACCTCTGCTCACTCCCCTACAAAAGCCACAGAGGGCTGGCCATATTTTGGGGGTGAAGGGATGTTATGTCCTGTTATGAAGGCCGGGAGGAGAAGACACCTGGTTTGAATGCATTTGCTTTGAAAATTAAACCCACGTTTAATTTTCCCTTGACTGTGTGACGAGATGCAAGAAAATCCAGCACGATCAAATGTTAGTCCAGCCAACCTTTTAGCGAGTCCCATTTACTGCATCTGTTACCTATGGCATGCGCCTCCAGACCCTCTGGTCTTGTCGGCTGTTTCCTGAGCTGTGTAAGGAGGCACGCCTGGGCTGTCCCCCCCAGAAGCATGTGTCGTCTCAGGGCCATTCCATGGCGTCCTCCTGCAATCAAAGTCAGGGTATCTCCCAAGAGGTCCACTCAACGAATATTTGAAAGCATTAACGATACAGCAGCGGACACAACCCTGATGTGACATTTCCTAAAAGCCCCTGAGTGGAGCGGAGATTCCTGCTGGAAAGAGGCCAATGTAATGCCATTATTTCAAAAGGGGCCCAGAGACACACTAGGAAGCTACAGATGACTTAGCTCATCTTCTGTGTCGGGGAAGTATGGCTCACTCGGAAGGGAGGAAGGGTGTGTGGTGGGAAGGAGGGCGATTTATGGAAAGGGCAATCAGATAGCTACCCAGCATGGACCATAGAGAGGAGGGCCTGGCTTCTCACCTGTGGACATGCTCTGACCTTGTGGGGCCAGATTTTGCAGTGATGAAGAATAACAAGTTTCGATTCGGGCAGGACTGGGCGAGATGTGGCCCAGGGGCTGGATCCGGCCCACTTAATACTTGGATCCAGCCTGCAGACTGCATGTGGCTGCTTTCTATTTAGAGCCTGCTGCCGGTGCCACCCAATTTCCAGGCGGTGGCTCAGAAGCTGGATCCTATTTAAATGGCTCCTGGTGATGGCGCTACCCTGGCAGGGGCCGGAGCCGTGAGCCCTTTAACTAGTTGCAGGAACCCCGGCCACAGGGCCAGGAGCCGGGAGCCCTTTGCTGTGTTTTTACTTCAAAGCCTCCACCCCAGAGAACTCTGGGGGGAGGCTAGTCCCCAGCCTGCCCCTTCTGCCTCATACCCCCTCTCCTGGGTAGTGGGGTGGAGCCAGCCCATAACCACTTGCCAAAATTCATTAAGTGCTCCCCCTGCAAAAATTATTGCCCACCCCTGGATTAAGACCACCCATGTGGGGCAGGTTCCAAGAGGAAAATCCAAGCTATTCCTAGCATCGATTCTGCAAACCAAGGGGGCGAACCCAACAGCTAGCTGCATGGACAAAGAGGTAGGCTCTGTCTGTGTTGGGGTTCCCTGTGGGCACGGCGGCCGGCCTGTGCAGATCCACTGCAGAATCTGAACCCCAGCCTGCTACCACGGTTGGCTGGTCCTGCGCAAGGCAGGGGTGGCACACCTGATCTGCTCACGAAGGGTGCAGGGAAAGACACAGCGGCGGGCCGTTGGACAGGGCTCTGAGCGGCACACAGAACTTGCAACAGGCACACAGCTCCATCCTGAGGAAGCCAGGTGGAAAGAAGAAGAGCATCGGTCGTGGCTGCTCTGACCACCACACCAAGGAAACCACATGCAAGTCACACACGGTCTGCAAGCCCCATCGTCCGCTCTGCATGGGAGAAGTGTCCTATTACGATATTTAGACAAAAGGTCTGCTGGTGTATGCCTTGAAAATATAGTTGCAAGGCTGGTAACCCTGGAACCTTCTAATCATGTTAATATACAGAATGAACTTAGAACTCTGCTCTCAGTTACAGTCATGCAGCTCCCGTGAAGATGTTTATCAGCTCTCGTTTGCGAGGGGAAAAGACAATCCGCTGACTGACCTGACGCTTCAAAGCTATTCATGCAATCTGGAAAGTGTACTAGAGTCGGCACTCCACAATCAGATGAGTCTGGGACGTGACCATGCCACACATTATAAAGGCCGTTCAGAGATGCGGAATTATTCGAGACAAAGCAGCATGAATTCATCAAACCACATATGCATAGGGCAACTGCAGCAAGTCTCCGGAAGAGACCAATGTACCCGGGCAATCCATACAGTTGGGAAAAATAAAAATCGGATTCATGGAAAATAAAAGAGCCAATTAAGGAAGGAGAAGGAAAAGCAGTGGAAAAGAGCAGGCATGTCCCACGTTAAGGTGAAATATTTAAAACTGCAATAATGAAACAGATCCTGCAAATGTTTCCCATGTGGGAAAGAAGGAAAGTGATTCAGATGCCACCTCAGCCCTGGTCTACACTCGGACTTTATTTCAAAATAACCCCCCTTAGGTCGAATTAATAAGCAGAGCGTCCACACTACCAAGCCCGTTATTTCAAAATAACGGGCCGCTTATTTTGAAACCTGTACTCCTGTTATCCTCAGGGAATAACACTAATTTCAAAGTCGTTATTTCGAAATAGTGGTCATGTGGACGCTCCAGTGCTGCTATTTCGAAATAACAACTCCTCAGAGTCATTCAAACTAATTACTCCCCAGTGCTTCCTGGGGCTCTAAGTCGAGATAGCGCGACCACAGTAACGGAGCCTGCCTCGGACTCATTTTGAGGCTTCCCTGTAGTGTGAACACGCTAGTTCGATTTTGTTACATCAGGAGTTATTAAATCGATTTTAGTTATTTCGAAATAGTTTCCTAGTGTAGACACACCCTCAGTGTCTAAAATAGAAGAGATTGCGATATGTCGAAGAGAGAAGCGCAAAAGGCACAAAGCATTAGAGCTTGGAACAAAACCTACACACCTAGAGCAGCAAATAGGAGAGGGAGGCAGCACACTGGTTTCTGTTCCCAAAGGTAACCTCAGTGAAGCCCTTTAACTGCTGTTGACCTCAGTTTCCCCACTTGTCAAAGCTGGGGGGATTAATATTTAACCAGCTTTGTACAGTGCTTTGAACCTATGGATGAAAAAGGGTTGTGTGTAGTTATGTGAACTGAATACTGCACGTCAAGCTAAGCTGCATAAGAGCAATGGTCCATCTCACCCAATATCCTGTATTCAACCAGTCGCCAGGGTAATTATCAAGTGATCGACCCCATCATCCAGTCCTGGCTTCTGGCAAGCAGAGGTTTAGGGATTCCTAGAGCACAGGGTTGCTTTTCCGAGGGTACCTGTGTTAGTCTGTCAGGGTATGTCTACACTGCAGAGGTTTTTTTCGGAAAAACGGCTGTTTTTCTGAAAAAACTTCACTTACATCCACACTGCTATTGCATTCTTTTGACAGAAAGTTGAAAGAACGGAGGGTTTTTTCCAATATTGGTAAACCTCTTTCTACGAGGAAGAAGCCTTTTTCCGAAAGAGTTCTTTCGGAAAAAGGCATGTGTGGAAGGGTAAGAGGGGTTTTTTTTCCGAAAGACGAGGCCTCCAGGAAAAAGCACAGGTCCCTAGTGGCCACTGCATCCATAGTAATCACAACTTACATGCGAGATAGTGTCCAGTCAATGTGGACACTATCTTTCAAAAAAGCACACCGCTTTTTCAATGCACTTTTGCAGTGTGGACGCTGTCTTTCGAAAGAAGTGTTTCTGGAAGATCTCTTCCAGAAAAGCTTCTTCCGAAAGAAGCCTGCAGTCTAGACATAGACTAAGACTGGTTCAACCCATTTCTCCCCACTGTTTCAAGGATAGCGCTAAAATCAGCTCTTTTATTATTTTAAATCTACTCCAGTGTCTACTGAAATTTCTCATGCTTGGACTGCTGTGGGCCAATGGCAATTTTGTAATTTTTCAAGGAACCAAGAACGTCGATGTCCTACCCTAGCTTACACAAGAACGTAAAGCAATACCTCCAAAACTGCACAGTACAAGCCAAAATGCTAGAGAACTCTTTAGGGGCCCACCAACAAAATGGCTAAAGATTGGACCCAAGCCAAGCATGCTTGACGGTGCAAACTAGGTGGTCCCCACACATAGGTGCCCTCAAAAGTCACAAGCACCCTACAGCAGGGTCGTCACCATGCTCCAGGGAAAATAAGGGTTAAACCCAGCCCTGGGAGATGGTTCCAGCACGGAGCAAGCAACTGAGGCAGGTAGCAGCCAATTAGGGCCCAGCTGGGGCAGTATAAATAGGGGCAATTAAAATACATACTCTTGCTCCAGCTATGGAGCAGGAGGAACCTGGCTGCTTGGGTAAGCTAGAGAGGGTATCTTAGATAGAAAAGGGCTGGGGATAGGCAGGTTGAGCTGGGGAGCTCTGGCCAGGCAAACTCCCAGGCTGAGGCCTTGCTCTCAAGGCCTGAGGCTACTAGGGCTGCAGGGAGGCGGCCAGGTAGCAGAAGGCAGCAGGTCCACACCCCTTTGCCAATGAGGAGTGGCCATTTCAGGCTGCAGTTTGCCCCTGAGGCAGGGGCTAGATGAAGACTGACCGTGGGTCACTGAGGCAAGATAGGTACAGGGGATTGGGGCTCCCTGAGAGGGGAGGACAAGTGTGGGGGCACTGCCGTGGGGTACTACCACAAGGAAAGGGCACCGTGAGCTGGAAGACAGGTAACCGAGGTTGAGACACCAGTCAACAGGGGGTGCTCCAGGGCTGGAAGTGCTAATTCCCCAGGAGACCAGCAGGAGGTGCCATGGCCGGTGAGTGCTCGACCCGTTACACGCCCACAGAAGGAGGGGAGGTTCAGCAAAGGGAAGCAGAGCCTCGTGTGTGGCGGAGGAACCAAACTCCTCAGCGGGAGTATCTCAGTCTCATGGATGGCGGCTGAGTGATGCGCCATCTGTCAGTAAAACGCCAGCTCCCATGCAGAAGCAACATGCCCTTTGGAAGATCGATGAGAGCAGGATGCACATTCAAGAAGTGCTTAAACGTGAACAATTCGCAGAAGGACTAGTGCTAAGAAAGAGCTTGAACAGCAAGAGAATCCCTTTGCCATATGCATAGGGCTGGGAACGAGGGGGCAGCAACACTCCCCAGATTTTTTGGCCCTCGCTGGTGTCCCAGCCTCCAGCCCACTCCTGGAAGACCCGTTGCCACCTGGGGTCCCAACCACCAGCTCCAGGGGGTCCTGGCTGCCAGCCACACGGCCTCTCACTCTGCTATCACCTGGGGTTCTGGCAGCTCTGCTAAGGCCCCAGGGCCGCAACTGTCAGCCCCATGCCCAGGGCTCCACAGCAGCCCCCATCTGTGGCCCCACCCTGGGGCGGTGAGGAGAAGGGATGGAGTGAAGTGAGGGGAGACGCTCAGCTCATCACCCCCACCCTAAACATCATTCCAGCGCCACTGAATCACGTGCTCCCACTCAGGGGAGGAAGGAGGTCCTCTGTCCCCCAAAGCCACCCCACCACCCCTTGCAGTAGCTGGGGGAACAGAAGGCTGTACACCCGTCGGTGAGTTCAGAGGGACCGACGGGCTGCTGCAGCACCCTGCCCCCACTCTCCCGGCGGGCTCCCAATCAGGAGTCTGCTTCGTCCGGGAAACATGGAGACAAACAGGAAGTGGAGGACCCAGGAAACACTCCTAATCTCCACTTGGTGCGACCTTGCTGAGACCGACGTGTGTGAATGGAGCATCCCACCCCCCTCCTACTGCTAGAGCTGAGACGTAGCGCCCACGGGCCTTGCCTCATCTCCATGGGGATGGGGCTGTTGCCACATCACCGACTCCTGCATTCAGCTTAGGAGCTCCCTGTGGTCAGCCGCCCTGGGACAGGTGTGGTGGTAGCACAGTGACCTGGGGCTGTGAGGAGAGGAGAAGTGATGGCAGGACAGGGGCTGGAGTCATTCTTAGGGTAACCAGGGGAGTTCCATCCCTCGGGGAATTTCAGCTCTGCAACAGCTTGCCTGACAAAGGACAGATGGGGGGAGCAGATTGCCACAGGGTCCCTGCTACATTCCCCCCTCCCAGCCTGGGTTAAGAGCTCATGATAGGGCAGAATGGCCGGGCAGGTTTGGGGATAAGAGCTCTACTCCCTTAGAAAAACAAGCTTGGGTGGTGGGGTTGGTCTCTCCTGCCCATCGCGCGCGTGTGTGTGTGCGCGTGTGCCACAGCTCCCCAACTTTCTAAGGCATGATTTCGTGAGGTGAGACTCACCATTGTTGAACTTTTGGGGGTGGTAGTACTTATGGAGGGTTGAACTTTTGGGGTTGGGGTAGTACTGCCTGCCTCATCCCAGGTCTCACAGAGCTTGAAACACCCCCAGTAAGACAGAAATCAGGTCCCCTCTGAAGGAACCAGGCCTCCCTTGTCATTTGTAACATCATTGATGGCGTGAAGACAGTGCACCTCCCACTCCTTTTGCTACAGTATATGGGCTCCTGCTTCCTCCTTGCTTCGTTGCTGCTATTCCTGGTACCAGTGTGGCCCAAATACTGCTCTTCAAACCCAAGCATGCACCCTCGAGCTACCCTTCAGCTCGTATTTATTGCTTCAGTTTCACGAGAACTAAATGTCAAGTAAAATTATATAGCCTGATGCCTTTCCTAGCTGGCCTTTCGCTGTAACAGAGCTACCCACTCGGTGAGGAGGGAGCAGGAGCAGAACACGAAAACAAGTTGTCATTAAAAGTAAAGAGACGGTGCATGCAAATAAGGCAATGCATATTCATCAAATGTGCAAATGAAGGCAATACATCATTGGTGTGACACCTCCTCATCTGAGGGCTTACACAGGTGTGCTGCAAGGGAGGACTCTGTATCCACCCAGAGCCACCATCTGAGACTCCAGCACTGGGGGAGAAACTAAAGGCCAGCTTTCTGCTGGTGGCAGGAAGCGGTCACGGCAATTGCAACCGAAGCCTGGCTCCTAGCCCTCCCCTTCTCTACCCACACCCTTCCCAAGCGTCCCCTTGCTACTAACACTGAGTGAAATCCCCGTTAAAGAGAAAGCACATTTTGGGATTCCCACAACCTAATGGGAGGATCTCTTGTCTGTCTCTCACAACTGAGTGGCAGGGAGTTGACAGCCTTGGATGATGGGATCATGTGGACATGTTTCCAGGTTAGCTTCATCACAAAAGGAGTACACAGCAAAGTTCATGCAGCTAAGGTCTTTGGATACAGGTTCTACAAAAACAGAATCATAGAACTGGAAGGGACCTCAAGAGGTCATCAAGTCTGGTCCCCTGCCCTCATAGCAGGACCAAGCACCATCTAGACCATCCCTGACAGGTGTCTATCCAACCTGCTCTAAAATATCTCCAGTGATGGAGATTCCACAACTTCCCTAGGCAATTTATTCCAGTGTTTAACCACCCTGACAGGTAGGAAATTTTTCCTAGTGTCCAACCTCAACCTCTCTTGCTGCAATTTAAGCCCATTGCTTCTTGTCCTATCCTCAGAGATCAATGTCAACTCACAGGGCCAGGGCCCAACAGGATTATGGATTCGCTTCAAGACAGAGTCGATTACAGATAGTTGCTTTTATTAATTTCACTACATCGCTACTATTACAGGCTTACTACTGCCAGATGGTTATACAGCTACAGCACAGTAATACGCCAATAAGCACAGGCAATGCAAAGCATCAAAGAGTAACAGGCACTTGGAAATGCTTATGCCCCTTCAATCTGCGGGGAGTCCTGTTCCAGCCACCTCTCTCCAGGCCGAATTGAACGTGGCTCCATTTGGGGGGATCCAGGGCACCCTTCGAGGTCTAGGTCCCTGGTGAGACACACTGGACATGGGACTCCCTACACTAGTTATACTACAGTTGTTTACCTGGTGTGCGCATACTGGCCCAGTGCCACTCAACATTCCCACAGGGCTGAGAACCGAGATCTTGTTATTTATCTCATACTCGGCTCTCAGCTATCAAGCATAGGGAGTTGCGGCTGATGAATGCCGCTTGATAACAAACACCTGGTATTTTCGCCGGCAGGGCTCATGGCTGGCCTAGAGGAATACAAATTTAACCCCTGCAGGCCTACATATGGCTTTTTATGTGACAATCAAGGTGAACAATTTTTCTCTCTCCTCCTTGTTACATCCTTTTAGGTACATACAAGGTTCACACTGACTTTGGAGACTGTTGTTTATACTCACTCTGCCAGCCACTGCACGGAGGTGTGGTAGACTGTGGCATCAATGCTGCCCAATAAGCTAAAGTCATCGTGCCCTAAGAGTGGTCCTAGCACCCTCAGATCCCCAGGCAGGGAATGTGCACTGCACTCTTCCAATGATCAGTGTGCGTCCCTCTCTGGGCCCTTCCATGAAGACTGGGGACACCATGACCATGTCTGCTCCTCTCCCTACTCTTTTTGGGGTGGCCTCCACCCTCCAGAACATGAGATGGGAGTAGGCCCTGAGCTGAGGGTAGCCATCAGATCTCTCCTCTCCTTCAGGACAGGTACATTCCCTTCCAGCAGGACAGACGGGATGCTACAATTCTGGCATGTTCGGGTCATGTTTCTATGGTTTCCTCCGACAACGGCCTACGTTCTCTTCTCACTGAAGAAAATGGAGGAGAATTTGGCGCATTGCGTTTGGATCAGCCCCTGCCTGCACCAAACCCACGCTACCCCTCTTCATTTACAACCCTTGAATTCGGGGGGGGGAGGAGGAAGAAAAGTGCCACTTCAGGAGACGGCTGAGAAATTATCTCTACGGTAGCATGACAGCACCACCACCGCGGCTGAACATTTCATTATGAACGGAGCTTCTCTGGGCTCCGTTCGAAGCCCTGTTTTATTTCCAATACAAACGAGCAAGGCCTACATTTCCAGAGCACATTTGCATTTTTATGGGGCCGAAGCCATTGTGTACGCCGGTAGGCCTTCTGCCGATAGTGCACTGGTTACTTTTTAAAAGGCATTTAACATAATGAAGGCTAGATTGCTGGCTATTAAAGCCACACAGCTAAGTGGGGAAATAGCTGAAAATGTGTTTCATCTAGATACATGAAAGGGGGAAATCCTGCGGCGGCCACTTCCTTATCAACCAAAATATATGCAACTTGCATTGAGGTCCTATCGCTGGGGGGGTGGGGTGGATTTCAGGCTTTGAAGCAATTTAGGGGCATAAGCATTCAAGAGGAGCAGTCTCTCAGCTGGATGGAACAATTCCGCTCCAAAATAAGCAGCAGTGTATTTGGAGAAGAAAAAACAAAACTAATGAGGACAAGGATGCACACAACATAAAACCAGTGTGAGGGAACGGCCTACTTCTGTGGGCACTCTAAGCAATAGCTTTGTGGCTGAGGCTGACTGAAGTGGAAGAAATAGCTAACAGACGCTTGCACAGAGAATAATCTACTGTCCTCTAGCACAATTACTGTCCTTCAAAGGAAGCCCCATCCTGCGGTGTAATTGAAACGATACCGGCGTTTCAAGACAAGAGAGGTCCTGACCCTGCTTGCAGGCTAAGCAGCTCTGCAGTGACGTGTGGAGCTGGGAACAACTAGTTTGGTATATCAGCCTACAAAATAGTGGTGTGAGCTGGACTTTCCTGCCACAGGGAGCAACCTGCTTTATTTCTCTCCATTTTGGGTTTCTTGGGCGTTATCGTTCTGCATTCTCAGAAACACAGCTGAGTTACAGTTTGCAACCTTCCACCAAGAGTGTTCACAGTGTTACCTGACTTCTCCGGGTGTAAGCCGTGAACGTTAACAAAAAAAACCCCCTTCAAACTCTTACAACTCTCTCCTTAAATATGACCTGTGTCCATACACACCCATAGCAACTCTTTCTTCTGCATGACACTGGGCCCGGTCAGATGCATAAGAGTTTGCAGAGTTGGGGCCTAGGCTAATAACCCAGCTGCTTTGCTTGAATATAAGTCTGTGTATTGTCACTGCTCCACAACAAAAGACCCAGTGCTTTGTGCACCCGTGACACGGCTGGGGAGAAGGCCCCATTCAGGGTGGGGTGGGAGTGTCCGATTCACAGCTGTCACTCTAGTATTTCCCACTTTTGTTCCCCAGACTGCGTCTCTCTCTTCACCCACCAATGTCTGTATAGCCCACCCATTGGTCCCCAGGGCAGGGCGACCCAATGGTCAGAGTCTCTAACTTGTCCCTATTTGCAAAGCTGGTTTAACCCCCTCCTGCTCAGTGTGGGGAGAGAACGCCCCATCACAGCACCCTTAACAAACGTTCACAATCCTGCTGGAAAGACATAACAAGTGGGGTTCTGCAGGGGTCTGTTTTGGGGCCAGTTCTGTTCAATATCTTCATCAATGATTTAGATATCGGCATAGAGAGTACACTTATTAAGTCTGTAGATGATACGAAGCTGGGAGAGGTTGCAGCTGCTTTGGAGGAAAGGGTCAGAATTCAAAATGATCTGGACAAATTGGAGAAATGGTCTGAGGTAAACAGGATGAAGTTTAATAAGGACAATTGCAGAGTGCTCCACTTAGGAAGGAACAATCAGTTTCACACATACAGAATAGGAAGCAACTGTCTAGGAAGGAGTACAGCAGAAAGGGATCTAGGGGTTATAGTGGACCACAAGCTAAATATGAGTCAACAGTGTGACGCTGTTGCAAAAAAAAAAGCAAACATGATTCTAGGATGCATTAACAGGTGTGTTGTGAGCAAGACACAAGAAGTCATTCTTCCGCTCTACTCTGCGCTGATTAGGCCTCAGTTGGAGTCTTGTGTCCAGTTCTGGGCACTGCATTTCAAGAAAGATGTGGAGAAATTGGAGAGGGTCCAGAGAAGAGCAACAAGAACGATTAAAGGTCTAGAGAACACAAGCTCTGAGGGAAGACTGAAAGAATTAGGCTTGTTTAGTTTGGAAAAGAGAAGACTAAGGGGGGACATGATAGCAGTTTTCAAGTATCTAAAAGGGTGTCACAAGGAGGAGGGAGAAAAATTGTTCTCCTTGGCCTCTGAGGATAGAACAAGAAGCAATGGGCTTAAACTGCAGCAAGGGAAGTTTAAGTTGGACATTATGAAAAAGTTCCTAACTGTCAGGGTAGTTAAACACTGGAATAAATTGCCCAGGGAGGTTGTGGAATCTCCATCTCTGGAGATATTTAAGAGTAGGTTAGATAAATGTCTAGCAGGGATGGTCTAGACAGTACTGGGTCCTGCCATGAGGGCAGGGGACTGAACTCAATGACCTCTCGAGGTCCCTTCCAGTCCTAGTATTCTATGATTCTATGATTCTATGAAAGACATACATAGCCGGCAGTTATCCCAGAGCAAAGCAGAGAAGCCAGTGACGACAGAAATTTAAGTACCTTCTCCACAGAATCCCCACACACTCCTACCCTGCCCTACCTGACACACCCATGGGACAGAAAGTGAACCACTCAGTGCGTGCCGTGTTAATTGGAGCTGTTATGGACCACTGGTGAAAACACATTCCAAAATACTGGCACAGCACCAGAGAATGCCCACTCCTCCTGCTAGCCACTCCCCTATATCTCATACCAAAATGGCTGCTGCGTAGGCCCTCTGCTGGCCCCAACTGTGGCAGTCTGTCCCAGGGTGGGAGGTGGTCTCTTAGAACACGTCTAGACTATATGGCTCCGTCGACGGAGCCATGTAGATTAGGGTTGTAGGCAAAGGGAAGTGAAGCGGTGATTTAAATAATCGCTGCTTCATTTAAATTAAAATGGCTGCCGCGCTCGTGGGATGAGGTTTACCGCGGGGAGGTCGACAAATGCCTTTGATGTCGACCACGGAGCATCCAGACTACAGCACTGTGCCGCCAAACAGCTGATTGGCACAGCATGGCAGCCATTTAAATTTAAATGAAGTGGCGATTATTTAAATCGCCGCTTCATTTCCCTTTGCCTACAACCCTAATCTACATGGCTCCGTCGATGGAGCCATGTAGTCTAGACGTGCCCTTAGGTTGGTCCTAGATCAATAATAATCTGACTATCAAAGTGGAGTTGAGTGTAGGGCTTTTATACCCTAACATTGATACTTACTCATCTGCTTCAGTTCTCCTTAATAACACAAGCATCGTTTAAAGCCTCTTCAAAGGCTCCAAAGGAAAAGTGACACCCAAGATCTGCAAAACCCCCTCAAATTCAAATCGGCCAGCAAACATCTTCTGAAGGGATAACTCTTCGGCACTCTGTCCAGTCAAGCCTTAGTAGAGCATCTAAAACAAAGTTGCACCTGAAGGAGCTAACCTAAAAAAATACTTTCCCAGTGTGAAACACTAAGAAAGAGCCAGATAGGAATGAAAATTTGAAGGAGAAAAAAAAGAGAAGAAAAGAATTCCACCGCAAAGAAAAAATAACAGGTAAGTAGCCATATACGTGGAAATATAATGACCCACTTCTCCCTCCAAGAGGTCAGCTGGGTTTGAACCTGGGAACTGCAGCTTGAATCTCAACTACTTGTGCTAAATGAGTAACTCCATAAACTGGTAGTAGTAGTAGACTATTATCCCCCAGTGCACCAACCTCTAGAAAGGGACAAAACATAAATGTTGCCAGTGTGTTATACAAATATATTCACACTTACTGTAGCGTGACTAAAATCTCTCTCTTTCATACCATTTATCACTCTAGCAGAAGGCAAAGGATAATCCCTTACCCCACAAATAGCTCAGGAGAGAAATAAAAAATGAGAAAAGAGAGAACGGGGATATCCCAGCACGGGTATGTATATATACACCGACACATTGCAAATTCCCTATTACTTCAACACCGATACCAATTTAGATGCTATAGTGAAATTCTGCATCCCAATTTCACTGATGCGTCACTATGCATCCCAAGCTATTTGGAGGGGGCTGGGTAATTCGTACACTTGATGGGTGTTTTTGGATCATCCTCCAAGAATCCACGTGTGGCTAGACTTGGACTGGCTAAGTGCTGGTACAGTGAGTACACTAGTCCTACCCAGGGTGCTGAGGGGAGTCACTGGATAATAAAATAGATTCTTATTAAGAGTCATGATCAGATGTTCTGCTGACTAACAATGCTAGTGGCTAAATTCATGGGCTCTTTGGCTTTTATCCTTTGTGTTTGTTGACTTTGGAATAAGTTTTGTGGGCCCACCAGCTCCATACTGTATCTGAATCACTCTTGCATTAAATGAGTTGCATCTTGTGAAAGCTTAGGCCTTAATAAATCTGTTAGGCCATGTCTACACTAGGAAACTATTTTGAAATTAGTAAATTTGATTTACTAACCAATTGAACTAGCATGTCCACACTACAGGGAAGCCTTGAAATTAGTCCAAGGCATGCTCCATTAATGTGGATGCACTACCTCGGACTTAGAGCCCCAGGAAGCACTGGGCAGTAATTGGGGTTATTTGAATTACTCTGGGGAGTAGTTATTTCAAAATAGCGGCACCCGCAGGTCCACACTACCGCTATTTCAAAATAACTATTTTGGAATTAGCGTTACTTCTAATGAAAATCAGGAGTACAGATTTTGAATTTTGTGGTCCGTTATTTCAAAATAACCAGCTTGATAATGTGGACACTCCACTTATAAATTCAACTTTGGGGGAGGGTGGCGTTACCTCAAAATAAAGTCCTAGGTAATGTCTATACTATAGGGGGGGGGTTTCGGAAAAACATCTGTTTTTCCAAAAAAATCTTCACTCATGTCTACATTGCAATCGCGTTCTTTCAAAAAAAATCAAAAGAACAGAGGGGTTTTTTTGACACTGGTAAACCTCTTTCTATGAGGAAGAAGCCTTTTCTGAAAGAGCTCTTTAGGAAAAAGGCGTGTGTGGACGGGGAAGAGGGAATTCTTTCGAAAGAGGAAAGAGGTGCCCTGGTGGCCATTCCGTCCATAGCAATCACAGCTTACATGCAAGAGAGCGTCCATTCAGTGTGAACGCTCTCTTTTGGAAGAAGTTTTTTCAGAAGATCTCTTCCGGAAAAGCTTCTTCTGAAATAAGCCTACAGTCTAGATATAGCCCTAGTGTAGACCAGTGCTTAGTCTTTTAAGTGCCACCGGGTTGTTCTTGTATTAAAAAGATAGTATATATGCTTGTTGGTTTTTTCTTCAATGAGCATAATTGCATCTTACTAGCACCAATATTACTCCACTGAGTTACTCCTCCTTTCCACCAGTAGGAGTGAGTTGTGGACCAGGCCAATATGCTTCTATTTCTGCCACATGTCTGAATTTAAGATTCCGGGATTGTAAATGGAGATGTTTGTCCTGCTTTTTCCACCTAATAATTCTAAGGCTGGCAGTCAAGGTCTCCTAAGGCCCCTACCTGCAGTCGGGCAATGCAGGACTGCAGTTGCATGGATCCGAACATAGGATTGGTGTCAAAATGTTGTCCATAAAGCAATAAAATGGTAAGAGTTCTAGTATTTCACGTGTTCAACTGCACTGTTGAACTTCAAACACAGGAACATTAAGGACGACGATCAGCTTGTGAGCAGGGTAGGTTCCACGTCAGTGACAAGGAGTATGAAGAATTGAGAGATTGGGAAAAGCAGGAGAGCATGGTTAGCTTTAGATAAATATTAGTTAGCTTTTGATCCTTAGTGGTTCAGGTGTAGCCAGTAATAATAAATCATGTGGCAGGAGTAGTCAAGCTTCATTGCCTTTATTAGTAGAATTGCTTTAATTATTGAAGAATAGCACATAACAATAGACAGCCAATTCCCAATCTTATGGAACCAAAACTCGGTTTGATCCCAGTCCTTCCTGGTTTAATACATAACGCGGCTGTGATGGATAGGAAGAGTGTTGGCCAGCACCCGGTGACTGAAGAATTAAACTCAGGCAGCTAGCAAGAGTGTTGGCAGGGTGCCCTTGGGGATACAGAAGAACTAATGGGGATACAGTGCTGAAATTTGAATTGCATATAGATACCTTGCTTGCTCTCTTTGTGTGTGAGTTCTAAGTTAAGGGCTGGAGGCAGCAGATGCAGTAATCAGAACTACCGTAATTCCACAGAATTTGGGGCATGGAAGCAGACGGGATCATGAAGGGATCATGAGTAAATAAGGAAAAATGTGTAGTTAGTTGCGCTCAGGGTATATTTCTTTGTTTGGGTAAGCTTCTCTGTGTAAAATCTATGTGCTTTCTCCTCCCTTCCTCCTCCTCCTCCCCACCTTCCCCATTCATTATTTAAGCTGTACCCAGGGATACTATGTTCTCTGTGTTTTCATTTGTTCTTCTTAGTTGCTCTGTAACACCTAGCAACCAAGTAGGCTTTATGAAGTATATCTTTTTGTTTTGTTAACAAAATCACCTTTATTAAGGCAATGATTTGATTCTTGTGTCCTGGAAGGTAACAGGAGGTCTGTGTGAGTGTGTGCCTAGCCTAAGAGGTCAGCTATCAGAGATACAGTTTGTTTTCTATGCTTTTTGTTTCTTTTTTCAAGCTCTCTTGTGGCAAAAGAGTTTGGGGTACCCCTGGGGAGGAATTCAAGTGTTCCTTCCTGTTTTGTCAGGGTTTCAACCATTTGATGGTGGCAGCCTATTTTCCAGAGCCAGTGTAGTGTGTCTGTGACCCTGGGAAGTTTTTCTTTTTGTAAGCAAAGCCTATAGAGGCAAGATATTTAAGGTCTTTTGCAGGCCTCCATCTTCTGCACTTGGAGTACCAGAGTGGGGAACAGCCCTGACTGCAGCCTTGCTATTTTTTATAGCTAAGTTGTGGATACGCTACAACTTTCTCTTTTCCCACACAGCAGCTATGCATCTCCCCTTTGGTCTGTTACAGGTTGCAACTATTCCAAGCATATCCGGCACTATCCAGACTGTCCATATTAATGAGGTGAGCGCATTTTGCAGCTGGAAAATGCTGGTTCTCATAAACCGGACACCGTACTAAACATTCCACCACTAAACGCGCCACTCCGACTGACGCTCACACCACTTTGTATCATTACTGCACCTCATTCCTTAAAGCTTGCTAGGGGGTTGGTTCACTCAACAATCGGCCTTTTTGCTTTAATGGTCAATACAAGAACAAAGTCAAACGAAACCTGCCAGCCGGCGGCATAACACAGCTATGTGGCACAGACCGCTGGTGGAATCATGGAACAGGTATACTGTTTTAATAGCCACACTTACCTAATTTGCAGCGATGGTATGACTCTGGGTTGCTAAGTTACTAGGCCGGTCTATTAAGCAGCATGACTGGGAGGCTGGCAGCTTCCGCAGGCCCCCAGGCCAGGTGGTGGAGGACGGCAGGGCCTTGGATGGAAGGGCGGAGACAGGCAGCCTTCAATGTCGCCCGAACAGCGGCGCTGTCCCATCCCACCCTCGGAGCTTCACAGAGGACACGTCACCACACTCTGGCAGCAATTTAAAGTGGGGGAGGGTCCTGTCGCAGTGAGCTCCTGGCCCTTTTGAATCTCCAGGACCTGGGGAAATTGCCCTTTGCCGCCCCTGTTGGTGGTCCTGGGCATGGTTATGGTTAGACACTATACTAGCAATAATAAATCTCAAGGGGGGGTATCTATGTTAATCTTTGATACATATAATCAAATCATCACCTTAAATCTTTGATAAACACAAAGTAATGCACATTGGAAAAAATAATCCCAACTATGCGTACAATATGATGGGTACTAATTTAGCTGCAACTACTCAAGAGAGAGATCTTGGAGTCATTGTGGATAGTTCTCTGAAAACATCCACTCATTGTGCAGCGGCAGGCAAAACAGCAAACAGAATGTTAGGAATCAATAAAAAAGGGACAGAGAATAAGACAGAAAATATCTTCTTGCCTCTATATAACACCATGGGATGCCCACATCTTGAATACTGCATACAGATGTGGTCGCCTCATCTCAAAAAAGGATGTATTGGCATTGGAAAAGGTTCAGAAAAGGGTCACAAAAATGATTAGGGTTTGGAATGGGTCCCATATGAAGAGAGCTTAAAAAGACTTGGACTTTTTAGCTTAGAAAAGAGGAGACTTAAGGGGAGATATCAGAGCGGTCTATAAAATCATGACTGGTGTGGAAAAAGTGAATAAGGAAAAGTTATTTACGTATTCCCACAATATAAGAACTAGGGGTCTCCAAATGAAATTAATAGGCAGCAGTATTAAAACAAACAAAAGGAAGCTTTTCTTCACTCAGTGCACAGTCAACCTGTGGAACTCCTTGCCAGAGGATGTGGTGAAGACTAGGACTTGAACAGGGTTCAAAAAAGAGCTAGATAGATTCATGGAGGTTAGGTCCATCAGTGGCTATTAGCCAGGATGGGTTGGGATGGTGTCCCTAGCCTCTGTTTGTCTGGAAATGGGTGACAGGGGAGGGATCACGTGAGGATTACCTGTTGTGTTCCCTCCCTGTGGGACATCTGGCACTGGCCACTGTTGGCAGACAGGGTACTGGGCTGGATGGACCTTTGGTCTGACCCAGTATGGCCGTTCTTATGTAGTTTCTCTCTCATCTGCATTATAGCTTCCATCCTCGCTAGAGGAGATGAATCAGTGGTGGCAACAGTCGGCCACATGTGAGGCGGGTGGAAATCGGCCTGGTGGACCCCAGAGGAGCTGTGCCGAAGGGGAAGTGCAGGCAGGGGGCCGTGGTGCAGGGAAGGGAGCAAGAAGAGACACAGGAAATGTGGAGAGGTACAGAGAGGAACACACTCATTTAGGACCAGCAGGTCAGGGCAAGCCAGGGAAGTGGCGCAGAGACGGAGTGACGTGGTCCAAGCAGCGGGCAAGGGGAGTGCCTCTCAGCCCCATTGCTTTGGGATCGAGCGGACGGACGTGCAAGGCAAAGCAGGGAGGCCAGAGAGGAGGAGGTTGCAGTAATGGCGCTAGATGACACGCGAGGAGAGAGTAGGAAAGATTTCCAAGGTTGCAGGCTCCGGAGTGCCACAGAAAAGCTACTGCTTCCTCTTGGAGAGTGCTGTGATAGCGTGTCCAGAGCAGATGTGGTTGTGCCCAGATGTATCCCTGTTCTGTAGCTGTAGTGACCCAATTTCTGCCATTCCTTCTCCTCGCCCTCAAACAGGCAGCTGCTCCTTTGAATCCACACCCTGCACCAATGCTACACGGCTTGTGCTTTTCGGCTCAGGGGAGAGCAGTGGTTTGCAAAGCACAGGTCGCAACCCAGTGCTGGGTCATGGAACGCCAGGGCACCGGGTCGCCTAGTTATTGGGTGACCGGGTGACCAGCGGCAGTGCTAAGGCAGGCTCCCTACCTGT
The DNA here is from genome assembly GCA_019425775.1 of Rafetus swinhoei. Taxonomy (NCBI): domain Eukaryota; kingdom Metazoa; phylum Chordata; order Testudines; family Trionychidae; genus Rafetus; species Rafetus swinhoei. The sequence continues at coordinate 130,311,121 of CM033446.1, read as the reverse complement.
CCTGGCATCTCAGACCTCCCTCCCTACCTGTCCTGGCATCTCCTGGCCAGCAGCAGGTCCGGGTGCTAGGTGAGGTGAGGAGGGAGGAGAGCAGGGCTCTGTGCACTGCTATTGGCCAGGAACCAGTCATTGGATGCTGGGGGATGGGGCCTACAGGAGAGAAAATCTTAGAACGCTAGAACTGGAAGGGACCTCGAGAGGTCGTCGAGTCCAATCCTCTGCCCTCACGGCAGGACCAAGTACCATCTAGACCATCCCTGATAGACGTCTGTCCAACCTGCTCTTAAATATCTCCAGTGATGGAGATTCCACAACCTCCCTGGGCAATTTATTCCAGTGTTTCACCACCCTGACAGGTAGGAAGTTTTTCCTGATGTCCAACTTAAACCTCCCTTGCTGCAGTTTAAGCCCATTGCTTCCTGTCCTATCACCAGAGGCCAAGGAGAACAATTTTTCTCCCTCCTCCTTGTGACACCCTTCTAGGTACTTGAAAACTGCTCTCATGTCCCCTCTCAGTCTTCTCTTTTCCAAACTAAACAAGCCCAGTTCTTTCTGTCTTCCCTCAGAGCTCATGTTCTCTAGACCTTTCATCATTTTTGTGGTTCAGAGCCACTTGTGGCCTCTGCCTAGGAGCCAGGCCTGTTGCTGGCTGTTTCCAGGGTGTAGCGGGCCGGTGATGCCAGGACAGGCAGGAAGCCAGTCTTAGCAGCCCAACCACCCTGCAGATGAGGAGCCGCTGGAGGTAAGCCTGTACCCCAACCCTCTGCCCCAGCTCTGAGCCCCACCTCCAAACCTGAGTCCAGGCCTATATCCCGCTCTCCTCATCCCCAGGTCCGCCCCAGAGACCGCACTCTAGTCAAAAGATACAATTATGTTGGGTTGCAGGCATCAGCACGTCTCTTCAACTGGGTCGTGAGCAAAAGAGCTTGAAAACCCCTGCTGTAGAGTACTGTGATTTAGGCCCCCGTGCTGGAGAGCTGGCTTTAAAAGGGAGGAGCAGTGTGAAATAAAGCCGCCCCTACCTCCTCCCTGCCAGTCGTACACATAGGAGGTGTTCCAAGGGTAGTGAGAGGCATGGCTGTCATACAACTGGCAGGGTGGCAGCCCTTTGCAGCCAAGACACAGATTAGAGCAGCCCTAAATCAGGTCCAGAAATGATGCCATGTACTGAACCAGCCCCTGGCTGATCCAGAGAGATGCTATTGTCTCCCTTGCCCTGCGCTTCCTGCTGCCCCTTGCAGGAACTGGGCACAGCAGAAGAATGAGTCAGCCATCTTGTCAGGATGGCACGTAACCTAGGGACCAGTGCGTCCTCCCTGCTCTTGAAAGAGAAGTCACACCTCTCGGCAGGGCTGGGCCGTTTAAAACACAGGATTCGTGCAGTTCCCCATGTAAAGCAAGAAGCATTTTGTTTTAAACTTGAACATGTGGATTTGTACGAAACAGGCAAGAGTCTGTTTCTGAGAGACACCAAAACCCGGGGCTTAGCTTATCCCACTGAACAGCGGAAGGAAAAAGAACAAAACAGGAAGCTTCTAAGGGCCCGGCGCTTGTTTGTTTATCTTTGAACTTTGTGCCAAAACAACAAACCATAATTATCCCTCATTTCTGCACGCAATTTCCAGCACTGTAAATCCTGTATGTGAGAACACATCAAAAACCTGCCGGCTGCCAGTTCTCTCTGTTGCTTAGGAACAGGCAGTCAGAAACCCTGAGCGGAGAGACTTGAAAGGCCTCATTAAAAGGCTTTGTGCATCGCTATCAGTGAAATGCTAATTGAGCCATGCTGATTGATACCTTCACGTTATCGAGTTCCGAGGAGGAGGGTGCCGTGCTGGCCGGTCTGCCTCACCTTCGCTCACAGGGGTGAACTTAAAGAATAAAACCCAGGCCGTGTCTCAAGCAACTGGAACCGTTCGCCTCCTAAAAAACCAGTCAAGGATCGTACGCTCTGCATACCTCACTTCTGTCTGACACATACAAGGCACCAGGAAATTATTTACATACATTTTAAATTCACTTAGCAACTCGAGCTGCGCCACTTAATTAAAATATTTCCAGTTGTATAATCACAGGACATCCTTTTCCAGCATCCGCCAAGCCTGATCAGATCTGAGTCAGAAAGAAAGATGCTGGGATGGGGAGAAAGCATTCGGCCTGCCAACATAACGTGCCCTCAGTATAAAACCACTGCTCTTGGATTTGTTATGATTCGCTTTTCAGTCTGACATCTTGGTAGTAGCTTACGGAGCCCAGCTCTGATCCTGCCTCCCGCCAGTATTGAGCCTACGGGATCAATACTTTAGCCTAAGACACAAAATTAAGCCTTAGCTGGCTCCATGAGCCTGAATCTCATCGACCCCAGTGTCAGATCGGAGAAATTCCAGGCAAGTCCAGGGCGCGACACTGAGTAAAATCCGTCTGTGCTATTGCCGTCAATGGGAGCAGGATCAGCTCCCATGTTACTGCTGTCCTGGAATGAGCTTCCTGGATGGACCTTCCACCTTCAGACCAGAAAATCCCTCTTGAGGTGGAGACACAGGAAACAGGAGCGAAACCACAGTGTATCCCGCTTGAAAACGAGAGAAACACGCTGGCGGAAGAGCAGCCAAGAGGTCAGCCATTTTCTCTGATGAAGAACAGGGAGTGCAGGGAGAGAGTTTATTAATGATAATGTGGGCTGCCTGGTCCCAATCTGTTGGCTGAAAAGCCAAAATTGTGTAGCTCAATAACACACGGACTGGCCTCTGCTCAGGGTTCAAGATGGATGCTGCCACTTTCAGAACTGCAGGGCTGGGGTGGAGGGAAGTTAGTTGTGAGGGACGGGGGTTTGGCAGTTTGTTTTGCTTCAGGCACCAGACTGGCATTCAGGAGATCTGAGTTCAGTTTGCAACTCTGACAGGGAATTGATTTGGGGCAAGCATGACTTTGGGCAAGTCCTTTGCCCTGAGTGATTTTTGGGCAAGTCCCTTCATCTTTCTGGGCCTCAGCTCCCATCTGCAGAACAGGGAGAATAAAGGTTTAAAACAAACAAAAGGAAGTTTTTCTTCACGCAGTGCACAGTCAACCTGTGGAACTCCTTGCCAGAGGATGTCGTGAATACCAAGATGTGTACAGGGTTAAAAAAAGAACAAGATAAATTCATGGAGGTTAGGTCCGTCAATGGCTAGGATGGGCAGGAATGGTGACCCTAGCCTCTGTTTGTCAGAAGCTGAAAATGGGTGACAGGAGAGGGATCACGTGATGATTACCTGTTTTGTTCACTCCCTCTGGGGGATCTGGCATTGGCCACTGTCGGCAGACAGGACACTGGGCTAGATGGACCTTTGGTCGGATCCAGTATGGCAGTCCTTATGTTCTTAAGTTCTTATGTTCTAAGTGTCAACAAGATGGCAGATGAAATTAATGATGATTAATACAACATCATGCACACTGATAAAAACAATCCTAGCTGCACATATCGAATGATGGGGTATAACTTAGATGTTGCCACTCGAGAGAGATTGTGAAGTCACTGTGGATACTTCTCTGAAAACATCCACTCCATGTGCAGCAGCAGTCAAGAAAGCAAACAGTATGTATTCCTTTGTTATTATTTCCCAGCATACTAAGACAGATAACATCATATTGCTGCTATCTAAATCCATGGTACACCCACATCTTGAACACTGCATGCACATGTGGTCGCCCCATCTCAAAAAAGATATGTTGGCATTGGAAAAAAACTCAGGCTACGTCTAGACTGCAGGCTTCTCTCAGAAGAAGCTTTTTTCGGAAGAGATTTCCAAAAAAACTTCTTCCGAAAGAGAGCGTCCACACTGCAAAAGTTCATCGAAAAAGCAATCTGCTTGTTCGAAAGAGAGCGTCCAGACTGAATGGACGCTCTCTCGCATGTAAGCTGTGATTGCAATGGACGGAGTGGCCACCAGTGCACCTGTGCTTTTTCCGCTTTCCTCTTCTTCTGAAAGAACTCCCTCTTCCCCATCCACACACACCTTTTTGCGAAAGAGCATGCATCTACCGAAGTGGGTTTTTGCCCACGAAAGCTTATGCTCCAACACTTCGGTTAGTCTATAAGGTGCCACAGGACTCCTCGCCGCTTTCACAAAAAGGCTTCTTCCCCATAGAATGAGGATTACCAATGCAGGAGAAACCCCTCTGTTCTTTCGATTTTCTTGCAGAAGAACGCAATTGCAGTGTGGACATTCCTCAAGTTTTGTCGGAAAAACGGCCATTTTTCTGACAAAACTCTGCAGTGTAGACATACCTTCAGAAAAAGACAACAAAAAATATTATGAGTATGGAACAGCTTCCATACGAGGAGAGATTAATAAGTTTGGGAATTTTCCACTTGGAAAAGAGAACACTAAGGGGGGATATGATAGAGGTCTATAAAAACATGACTGGTGTGGAGAAAGTAGATAGGAAGTTCTATTTATTCCCTCTCATAAGACAAGAACTAGGAGTTACCAAATGAAATCAATAGGCAGCAGGTTTAAAACAAACGAAAGGAAATATTTCTTCTTTCAATGCACAGCCAAGCTGAGGATGCCTCAGGATGTTGTGAAGACTATAAGAGAATTCAAACAAAGAACTAAGTACATTCATGAAGCATAAGTCCATTAATGACTATTAGCCAGGAAGCCCAGATGGTGTCCTTAGCCTTAGTTTGCCAGAACGTAGGAATGGCCCGATGGGATGGATCACTTGGTGATTCCCTGTTCTGTTCATTCCTTCTGGGGCACCTGGCATCGGCACTGTTGAAAGACAGGAAACTGGGCCTTTAATCTGACCCAGTATGATCATGCTTATTTTCGTAAGCTTTTTGAGACTGGTCCAGTCTCCTAATAGGATGATGTCCAGGATCTAGCACAGTGAGACCCTGCTCTTGGTAGGCCACTCTAGGCATTACAGCAGTATTAATATAAAGTCTATGATCACCAAAACCAGTGTCCCAAATACCATGGGGGCAGTGGGCATAAATTAATTAGGGGCTGCTTTTGCGCAAGAGGCTTTTGCGCAAAAAGGAACTGTGTAGACGGCTCCTTTTTGTGCAAAAAACCCCTCTTGAGCAAGAGCCGTTCTTCCTGAAAAAATGGGAAGAACGGCTCTTGTGCAAGAGGGCTTTTGCGCAAAAAGGAGCTGTTTACACAGCTCCTTTTTGCGCAAAAGCCTCCTGCGCAAAAGCGGCTGCTAATTAATTATGCAAATGAAACACAGCGATATTCCACGCCGCGCTTCATGTGCATAAGCTTTTCTGGAAGAAGGCTACAGTGTAGCCATAGCCTTTAGGTACGTCTACATAGCAGGGTTTAACTCGAAATAGGGTACGCAAATTGATCTATGTTAATTGCGTAGCTTATTTCGAAATTGGGAAAGTCTACACAGCACTTATTTCGAAATAGAGCAGTCTTCCTCCGACTTCCCTTCTTTCTTGTATAATGAGGGTTACAGGACTCAGAGTAAGAAGTCTTCCAGCTTGACAGTATTTTGACACTATGTCGAAATAACTGCCTGCTGTGTAGACGCTGAGGCTACGTCTAGACTGCAATCCTCTTTTGAAAGAGGCTTTTTCGAAAGACAATTTCAAAAAAGCCTTTTTCGAAAAAGAGCGTCTAGACTACAACCAGTACTTTCGAAAAAGCAAGCCGCTTTTTCAAAAGGGAGCACCCAGGCAGACTGGATGCGCTCTTTCGAAAAAGCACAGTTTGCATTACATAGCGCCTTTTTTCAAAAGAGCACTTTCGAAAAAAGGCGATCTTCGTCGTAAAATGAGGTTTTCCGCAGTTGAAAAAACTGCCGCATTCTTTCGATTTACTTTTGAAAGAACACAGCAGCAGTCTAGACGCAGGGGAAGTTTTTTTGAGAAAAAGCCACTTTTTTCCAAAAAAACCAATGTAGTTTAGACACACCCTGACTAAGTTATTTCGGAATAGCGCTAGTTATTTCGAAATAGTGTTGCAGTGTAGACGTACCCTTTCAGTCAGAATTAAAATGGTCTTAATTCAGTTTAGCCTAATTCAGTTTGGAAGTGAACTAAAATAAACCAAATTAAGGTCATTTTAATTTAGACTAAGAGAGGATTTAATGAAGTTTAACCAATCCACTTTATACTCCCATCTTTAGTTAATTCAAATTAATTTTTGACTTCCCCGTTTAGACTATAGTTTATTTGTAGAATTAAGCAGAAGAAATAGGAACCAAAGAATGTTTTAAAATATTGATCCAGTCAGCAAAATCCTTCCCACCCTGCCTCAGCTCCCTTTGTGAGGTGAATTATTAGCTTGTGCCTCCTCCCAAGATATGAGATTACAGGAAACCAATGCAAAAATACACAAAGTCTTTCTGCTATGACCAAAACTAAAGGCACTTAACCATTTAATCAATGCTGAAATAACCAAGCTAATATATTTCAAGGCTAGAAAAGACTGGCCCATAAATGAATTTCCAACAGAATGTGCAATTACAGTTTCGTATTACGATGAAATGTTTGGAAAAGGAGACAAAATGGAGAGTGTTTAATAAGAGCTCGGAGCCAAACTTACTAAGTAAAGAAAACCATGGAAATGTAGCTAAACAGAATCTGCATTTCCAGCATGCTTTAGTGCAGGTAGTGCAGGTTGTGCAAATCATGAGAGGAGTCATTTTTATCTTTGTCCAGCATCAAGATGGGACAAAATGGAGTTACTGGATTTGAATTTTAGCAAAATCGTTGTTGATAGTTTGCCAGGCCAACTTTTCAATTGTCCCTGTTTGCTCCATTTTGGAGACACAAACCCAGGTCACCCAGTAGGTCCATAGTCACTCAACTCAGGATTGGAGGTGGCAAAGCGGGGGGTGGACTTAACCCAGCCTTGCACACCCCAATCCTGGAACCCTGAGATTACTTTACAGCTGGCTACATATGGTCCCAAAGGTCTGTTCTGGCTGGTAGGGATCAAAGAGCTATACAGACACATCCCAAAAAGCAGTGAGGCTGTGGCATGATAGCTCCTAGGGTGCGTCTACACAGAAGGGCTTAATTCGAAATAAATGATACGAACTGAGCTATGTCAATTGTGTAGCTTATTTTGAAATAGCTTATTTCGAAATTGGGAGCATCTACACAGCACTTATTTTGAAATAAAGCCCTCTTCCTCTGGCTTCCCTTACTCCTCGTCCAATGAGGATTACAGGTGTCGGAGTAAGAAGTCCTCCAGCTTGACAGTATTTTGACATTATTTCGAAATAACTGCCTGCTGCGTAGATGTGGACTAAGTTATAAATAATGCTACTTATTTCAAAATAACGTTGCTATGTAGACAAATTCCTGTGGTGTAAGGCCACTCTAGGCTACACTTTCAAGTAGGAATAAGAGATCTTGCGGAAAAGGGTTTATTTTCCGCAAGATCGCGTATAGACTGGCGCTTTTCTCTGGCAAAACCCCGAGCCGGAAAAAAGCGGCAGCCATGTAAATGCAAATGCTGCAGGGGATATTTAAATCCCCCGCGGATTTGCAATTGCGCTGTGTCTCATTAGCATCCCTTTTCCGCAAAAGGGTGCCAATGTAGACACAGCCTAGGAGTACAACACAAGTTCTACCATCATTTTGCTTCATAATAATTCAAGACCTTGCAGTGGACCATAACGGTGGTATCTGAGCAGTGGCATCTAGCAGGTGTTGTTTTTCCCTCTTTCTCTCTTCCTCTCCAACAGGAAGATTATGGGTGGATTACTTTTCCAATAATATTGGCTCTGCTGTGCCTTTATGAAGAAGTGAACCCTGACCCAGGAACAGAGGTGGTTCTTAGATCCTGCGGGAGATGGTTCTTAGATCTTGGGGTGTGTCTAGACTACAGGGTTTTGTCGACAAAACTATACCTGCGTCTACACTGCCGCTGAGTTCTGTCGACATAACGTCGACAGAACTCAGCAGTTTTGTCGACAGCGGTAAACCTCATTCTATGAGGAATACCGCCTTTTGTTGACAGAGTTCTGTCGACAGAAGGCGTTATTGCATCTACACTGTCCTTTGCGTCTACACTGTCATGTCGGCAAAGCGGCTTGCTTTGTCGACAGAACTGGATGTAGTCTAGACGCTCTTTGTCGACAGAAGCTTTGTCGACAGTATCTGTCGACAAAACTTCTGTCAACAAAAGCCTGTAGTCTAGATGTACCCTTGTAGGACTTTATTCCACATCTTTGGTCTAGCTCCGCTGGCTTATGCACAAGCAAGTTACAACCCTGCAAGAAGCGGTTACACTGTGCCAGAGAAGTGAAGTTGCCCACTTCAATCCTTTTAAACATCCCAAACCCAGATCATAGGGACATAAGATTGGAAGGGACCTCCTGCATCATCAAATCCAATCCACTGCTCCCAGTGTAGTCCGCCCAATCATAGGTGAAGGAGTGATGCGCCTTTTTCATTGACCGTTGCTTATTTTTTTTCTCCCGTATGCCTCCAGAACTACTGAAGTCTGTAGTTCCCTCTGGAGTATGAATAATTATGGGGCACACATCTGACTGCTTTCAGTGTTTTCACTTCCTGCAGAGAGGAGTACACAGCAAATTATGAGCCAGAAAAGCATCACAGGGCAAGATTTGCTTTGTTATTCTATGAAAGGCTTTTTAGAGAAAAACTCCCCAAGTTTTGTCATAGCGTGACCAACAGATGGGACAAGATGTTCCCTGATAGGTCGTTACAGCCAGCCGTGTGTTTTTGGTGGGCCAATCTGAAAGACATTTCAGGACAATTAGATATATTTTTTAGTATGGAATGGTTTGGATTATGGTCTCATGGGGAAATTTTATGATGTAGTCACTGTTCCCTACAAAATCCCTGCGGCATTTTCTCTAGCGCCATGCAGAATAAAATAGCACAGTAATTAGACATTCGCCAAGAGGATATGACTTGGCAAGCCAGCCATATCGAACTGCGAGAGGTTGGTGTCGATTTTGGCCAAGATCCATCCAGCATTAAAACCAAGGTGCACTGTTATCATTTGCAACACCTGCCGGCTGGATGTGGCTGTAGCTATCACTCTAACACCTTTGTTCCTGGGACAATGCAATCGTTGTGGGCATTTCAAGACAACAGTGTCTACTTTTCAACATGCTGTAAAGAAAAAAGTGGGTAAACAGCCATTCAATGGGCAGCCGCAGTCAAAAAAGCAAACGGAATGTTAGGAATCATTGAAAAAGGGATAGAGAATAAGACATATTGCATCTATATAAATCCATGGTGTGCCCACATCTTGGATACTGTGTGCAGATGTGGTTCCCTTATTTCAAAAAAAGTTATCTCAGCATTGGAAAAAATTCAGAAAAGGGCAACAAAAATAATCAGAGGCTTGCAACAGCTGCCATATAAGAACTTTACATCTTAGAAAAGAGGAGACTGAGGAGGGCGGTTATGATAGAGGTAAAATCATGACAGGTATGGAAAAAATGAATAAGGAAAAGTTGCTGCCATAACACAAGAACTAGGGGTCACCACATGAAATTAATAGGTAGCAGGTTTAAAACGATCAAAAGGAAGGTTTTTTTCCACAGAACACACTGTCAACTTGTGGAACTCCTTGCCAGAGGATGATGTGAAGACCAAAAGGGTTCAAAAAAGAACTAGATAAATACATGGAGGACAGGTCCATCAATGGCTATTAGCCAGAATGGACAGGAATGGTGTCCCTAACCTCTGTGTGTCAGAGGCTGGGAATAGATGGCAGGAGAGGGATCACTTGCTGATTCCCTGTTCTGTTCACTCCCTCTGGGGCACCTGGCATTGGCCACTGACAGCAGACAGGACACTGAGCTAGATGGACCTTTGGCCTGGCCCAGTCTGGCAGTTCTTATGTTCTAAAGGAGAAAATCTTGCAGACTTGACAAGCTCCTCTGACTGAGTCACCAACAGCACAGTAGACATCTAGCCCCATAGCTAGTCACATTATGACTTCAGCTAATTGCACCTGTCTGTAAGTACGCAGCTAACAGCTGGGGCCTCCTTCCTGCAGGTAGAGCCACTAGCATGGGCCAAAGTCAAATGGGCTGCGTCTATGCAAGGGCCAGGGCCAGCCGATCAGGTGACAGGACTTCGGCTTTGATGCTCTACTTCTGAAGCTCAATGCAATCACTTTTATTTTAGAAACTTTGAACACTGGCCAAGGTAATGGTATCCCTGAGCGACAGCAAACCAGCACCACATGTTCATTTAATCCTGCAGCCTCTAACTCAATCGAAAACAATGGGACAGATCCTGCTCTCAGTTACAGCTGCTTCAATCCAGAGTCACTCCACTGACGTGAATGGCATGAAAGTGACTCTAAATCTGAGCTGTGTGAGAGCAGATGTAGGCCCAGTATTGCATTGACTCTATTAATTATAGTGATAAAGAGCCGTTAAGGGACAATAATCTTGGTATTTGCTCTAGGCTCTTACATCCCCACTTCATGCAGAGAGATTCATATTTACCTTTTGGTAAATCCTAAACAGCTGTTTACACAGCACTGAATGCCGTAGTAGTTTCAGCGGGGGATTTGGATCTCGGAGGCTGTCCATATGCAGAGTCAACCTCAGAGATACGAACCCCTCGGGAACGGAGGTCGTTCATACCTGAACAAAATGCTGCAGATGGTCCTTCAAAAGTTTACAACGGAATACCGATTTAATAGGTTTGACACTTCACTATGTAGGGGGGAAATGCTACTTTGGAACATCTTAACTTACATGAAACAAGCACAGAAACCGTTTTCTTTCCGTGTTCATTGTTTTGACACTTTCCCTTTATTTTTTTAGTGCAAGTTGCGCCTCTCTAAACCTGAACTCTCTGGTCTGGCAACATCCTCAGCATTGTCTCATCTCCTATTTTACCCTTCCCACAATTGACTTGCCAGCCTGGGATTTCCAAGACATTCCAGGGAGTTAAGTGCCCAAATGCCATTGAAATGTAATGGGGGACGTGCACCTCATTCCCTGAGCCTCCTTTGAGCATTTCAGCCTAAATACTGAAAAACACAATATCCAGCCTAGACCTCCTCCACTGTAACTTGAGACCATTGCTCTTCATTCAGTCATCTGTCACCCCTGAGAACGGCCTCTCTCCATCCTATTTGGAACCCCCCTTCTGGGAGTTGAAGGCTGCTCTCAAATCCCCCCTCACTTTTCTGTAGACTAAATAAGCCCAAATCCATCAGCCTCTCCTTGTAAGTCATGTGCTCCAGCCCCCAATGACTTTGGTTGCCCTCTGCTCGACTTTCTCCAATGCGTCCACATCCTTTTTATAATGGGGGGGTGCCAGAACTGGACACAATACTCCAGGTGTGGCCTCCCCAGTGCCGAATAAAGGGGAATAGTCACTTCCCTAGATCTGCCAGCAATGCTCCTAGTAATGCACCACAATATGCCATTAGCCTTCTTGGCTACAAGGGCCCACTGTTAACTCATATCCAGCTTCTCATCCACTGTCACCCCCGGGGTCCTTTTCGGCCAAACTGCTGCTTAGCCAGTCAGTCCCGAGCCTGTGATTCCAGCCGAGATTGACAAAAATATTAATCTGCACTCCTTTTAAAAAATTCCATCTTCTGCCATATTCAGACTTGCTTCGCCTATAAAGATGACACCGGCTTTCACGTCGTTCCGTTTTAAAATATGTGTTGGTTTTGCTACTTGAAAAGTTAAGTATCTCCAGAGTAAAAACCAAGGAATTTGCAGTTTAATTTAAGCACCCACACAGAAGAAGGCAAGAGTCAGAGATCCACTTTATTTCCTGGCGATTAAGGAATCATTCGTTGGACGCCTTCGCATAATTCTGAATTTCCACTAACCTACTTACATGCCAGAAAAGTCACATGGTCAGTTAAGAAACGGGAAGCCAAGAGAATTCAAGGCAATGAAAAGGCCACACATCAAACACAGCGGCAACAGGTTTGGTTAACAACTCAGCAATGCCCTAGTATGAAGTGTAGCCACCAAAGCAGCCAATTTGCAGTTTCCTCCACGTAATAGTGTGGAGAAGAGAGAAGCTGGCTTCTAACCTTTCCAGTGGAGGAGGGGAGACTGGCACTTGGATGGTTTATTATTAGAAATGGACAGAAGATCCTCCCACTTTCCCTCACCATTTCTTTGCCATTACCCCTCTGAAGGCCTGACCCAAAATCTAGTGAAAACAATGGAAAGCCTCCCGTTTTCAAAACCCCCCAAAAGCACCGGAGCATAATAAATTAATTGATCGGCCAAAGCCACCCAAGCCTCTACGTCCGTTGTCATGGTCCATGTCTATTTTAGCTTTCGTGACATCGATGCCCGTAAGAAATGTCCACACCAGCTAAGGCCTCCATGACATATGGACAATCCCTTTCTCCGCAAAACGCTCCCTTGGTCACAGAGCGGGAACACACGCAGGCTGCTAATTTGTGTCTGCACTTTGTTTGGTGGCTGCTACACTTGACCTTGGAGCTCACCTCTCCTAAAGCTGTGTCCTGGAAGGATTGAATAGAAGGGTTGAATGCCCTTATAAGGACCAGCCACCCTTTTTCAGTCATCAGACCCAACTGGGAAAGAGTCAGGTGATTCCTATAAAGGGCGGAAAGAGACCTGCTATGGGGAGCTGTAGGAAGGAAGTTGATTCCTGGGGCAGACCCTGAAGCAGTGGGGATGGCTGCTCTGGGTCCCGGCGATTTAAAAGGCAGCGTCCAGAACCCCGGAGGTATGCACAGGGCAGCACTGAAGGGCTGGCTGGGGGAGTCTAGTCACCAGCCCCGCCCCCTTCTGTCCAAGGCCCCGTCCCTTTCAGGCCAAGGCCCCGCCCCTTTTAGAGCCACCCCACCCCCACCTTGCCCACGGTCCGGCGCAGTCTGTTGGCCACCCTGCATATGTTATTAAATCCTTTGTATAATATGCAGCCAAAAGTGTTTGCAAGAAAATGTTTCACTTTCCCCTTACAGAAAGTCATCTTGACCAGCATATTTTGCGTCTGAAGATCCCAACAATGCCTTTCCACCTTAAAATTTTGATCCGCGGTGCCAAAGAAAGCCGCAATGTACCGAGCACAAAGCCCTAGCGCCCAGCTGAACTAATGCATTTGTTTCCTGAAATCTGGCATGAAAATGGATCATTGAAGTACGAGGCAGAGACAGAAAAATTACAGGTTTTCAGTGACACATTTCACAATGGCATTCTAATCCACCGTGAAGCCTTTTCAGGCTGAACATTGTAAAGTCCATTTAGCTGGAATGGGAGCATTAAATCCTTAATTTCACAGGAAAGCTGTGATCAGATCAAAATATCATGTTTGAACAGAACTTTTGAATCGCACACTTGAACTGGTACGTTTGTTTAATAAAGGTCACCCACTGCTGAGAATGCAGGTTTCTTAGATTTGACAAAAGGCGAATTAATCTGTCATCGATTCACAGCAGCGTGTTCCTGAGAGTCCCAGACGCCCAAGGCGGAACAAAATCCACATCCCAGAGGGTGGCTGAAGTGACACGTTAATTACCTGTGGACATCTGGACGATAAGCATCAGGCCTGAATGTCTGGCATGTACCCCGTGCTACAAAACTCTGGCACAGCCCCGCTGAAATGCACACAACCCGTTTAGCAGCAGTACCATAGAATCAGAAAACACTAGAACTAGAAGGGGCCTCGAGAGGTTATCAAGTCCGGTCCCCTGCCCTCACGGCAGGACCAAACACCATCTAGATCATCCCTGGTAGATGTCTGTCCAACCTGCTCTTCAATATCTCCAGTGAGGGAGATTCCACAACCTCCCTAGGCAATTTATTCCAGAGTTTAACCACCTTGACAGGCAGGAAGTTTTTCCTAACTACCATCGTCCTAGTCCTTCATACAGGAGGCAAAGATGGAGTGACCCTGCTGTCTATGGCTATCATAAGAGCATAAGAAGGGTCAGACCAAAGGTCCATATGTAACCCACACACCATGGGTATGTCTAGACTACATGCCTCTGGCGACAGAGACATGTAGATTAGGCTACCCAGCATAGGGAAATGAAGCGGCAATTTAAATAATCGCCGCTTCATTTAAATGTAAATGGCTGCCGCGCTGTGCCGATCAGCTGTTTGATGTCGACTGCGGAGCGTCCAGACTAGCGCGCTGAGCCAACAAAGGCATGTGTCGACCTCCCCGGTATGCCTCGTGAAATGAGATTTACTGGAGTGGTCGACAAAGGCTTCTGTTGTCGACTGCGGAGCGTCCAGACTGCCCCGCTGTGCCGCCAAACAGCTGATCGGCACAGCGCAGTGGCCATTTTGATGTAAATGAAGTGGCGATTATTCAAATCGCCGCTTCATTTTCCTATGTCTAGTAAACTCATCTACATGGCTCCGTCAATGGAGCCATGTAGTCTAGACATACCCCTAGTGTGGTTACTGAGCAATGCAAGTGGTACCTAGACCACAGCAACAGTTAAGATCAAGAGAGCTCTACAGCAGGGGCTAGGAGTCAGCTGGCTTTTAGCTCAGAGGGTAGAGGCTCCTATACCCCGCTTCAGAGGTCCCAGGTTCAAATCCACCTGGTGGCGGTTACACATGCAGCCTAGTGTCCTGTCTGCTGACAGTGGCCAATGCCAGGTGCCCCAGAGCAAGTGAACCGAACAGGGAATCATCACATGATCCCTCCCCTGCCATCCATCTCTGGCAAACGGAGGCTAGGGACACCGAGTCCTTATCCCTGGCTGCTGGAGCAGCCCCTTGGTGATACGGGTCACCAGGCCAAAGGAGAGCCGTCTGTGGTGGGGTTTGAGTTAGACCCATCTGGCCCTAAATGGAGAAGCCCACTCAGTTCGTAGGAAGCCGTCTTTGTCCCCTCTGCAGGCCTATGCCGAGCACAGCTTTGTCAACCCGGAGAGCCTAGCCACACATCTCACACACACACCCCATCCCCCCAAGGAATGTCAGCACTAGAAGAGCGTTGGCTCATCCAGTCTTCCACCCAGCCAGCCATGAACGTGCTTGGCTGGGGCTGGCTGTCGGCTATTTGTCAGGAGCAGGTTTGCTCACCCTCGAGAGACTGCCTTGCTGTACCCTGCAGAATGAGGCTGGTTTCCCATTGTAACGCTATGGCTTCACGTCCTACCCCCTCAGGCTGTGGAAAGGAGGCAGGTTCTGCCCTGCGTGGCCGTAAATTCCTGCAGCTGGCTCCAGCTCAACACGTACACAACCGTACACAACTTCTTGCACGGAGAGACCGCCGCACGATCTGCCCTACCTGCCTGGCCATCCTGGCATGGATTTCCGAGGGCTGTGTGCATCGTGTGCTGCTGTGTGATGTGGGTCTGACCTGAGGAGCATCTCCCCCCCCACCCCAGAGATGGGGTAGCCATTGTCTCGCAGTACGGCGCCCCCCTGCTGGTGAGCATGCTGTCACTGTGGTGGTGTCTCATCCTGTAACTCTCTCATCCTGTAACTCTCACCGCTCTGTCTTTGCCACTCAGCCCTCTGAGGTCCGTCCTGTGCCCCTTTTCCACGGCTGCAGCCCAGAGACCTATAACCAAGCTCTGCACAGCCTTGCTCCTTGCTGCTGTTTCCCTGGGCTTCTTGCTACCCTGACTTTACAGGCTTTTCTCTCCACAACTCGTCTTTCTTCCAGGGCTAGGGCCCCAGGATTTATTCTCCCCCCCCTCCCAGCTTTTTTACGCTCCCCCCCCCCTCTGCTCCCAGCAAGTGACTGCACACCCTCCCATAGGCATGGAAACTGAGGAGTGGTGCTGCAGCAGCCCCAGACTCCCAGCTGTAAGCCCGGGGTTCTAGCTGCCTGCCTCAGCTGGGAGGAAAGTGTATAGGGGTAAGGAGGCTGGATTTCAATTAGCCATTTACCAATCTCTGGGCCTTCCTTCAGGTGCATCTGTGAAGTCAAGGGGTATGTCTAGACCACATGCCTCTGC
Organism: Rafetus swinhoei; assembly: GCA_019425775.1. Taxonomy (NCBI): domain Eukaryota; kingdom Metazoa; phylum Chordata; order Testudines; family Trionychidae; genus Rafetus; species Rafetus swinhoei. The sequence continues at coordinate 130,295,243 of CM033446.1, read as the reverse complement.
CGACAGAGGCGTGTAAAATAGGCTACCCAACATAGTCAATAAAGCGGGGATTTAAATATCTCCCGCTTCATTAAAATAAAAATGGCCGCCACACTGTGCCAGCTCAGCTGATCGTCGGCACAGTGCGCGAGTCATGACGTGGATCGGTCGACAAAGGAAGCCTTTGTCGACCGCGCCTGTAAACCTAGTTGCATGAGGCATAAGGGAGCGGTCAACAAAGGCTTCCCTTGTCGACCGATCCGCGTCATGACTCGCGCGCTGTGCCGACGATCAGCTGACCTGGCACAGTGTGGCGGCCATTTTTATTGTAATGAAGCCGGGGATATTTAAATCCCCGCTTCATTGACTATGTCGGGTAGCCTATTTTACATACCTCTGTCGGCAGAGGCATGTAGTCTAGCCGTACCCTAGCTGTCCTCCTTCAAGCCACCTTAACCCCTTCAGGGCTGGTGCGGATCCCAGGGTGGTAAATCAGATCCCTCACATGCAGTCCTCGTCTGCTTTACTTAGCCTCTCAGTTCTTTGCAGGGGGGACCCTCATTTTGTTCTGTGTTTGTACAGCGCCTCACACACAATGGGAGTCCTGCTCCAACTGGGTGCCTGGGTTCCACTGTAATGCACATAATAGCAGAGCACCTGTTAAGCAACCACCTTTAGTAAAGACCCGCTAAATCAAACACTGATGGTGCCCCTGGCGACTGCAGTACTCCTCACACTTGCGAGGTGTAAAGGAAGTTGATGGGAGCAAGTTCTCCCTCTCGCTGTGGGGCCGCCTCCAAAAATCGATGTAAGGTACGTCGAGTCCAGCTACGCAACTGTCATGGCTGGAATTGCGTAACTTACACTGATTTTCTCCATTAGTGTATATCTGGCCTGAGAATTCACACATACATGAGGGATTTAAAGAGGAAAGAATCCTCTAGCATCAAGCAAAGGTATTTTTGTAGTGCCTGTCTCTTGCTCTAACCCTCTGGAACTGCCAAGGCTGTACGAACAGCGCAGAAGGAAGTGCTGAAGATTCACCAGTAGTGCAGAGGGTGTGACATGGCCATGATTACTGGGAGAGGAGTCAGGGGTTAGGCCATGATGCACTGCTCCTGGGCCAGCACCTCGGCAAGAAAGGAATGACACCATAGAGAAGCACAACCACCCTGCACCAGTGCTCCCAGTAGCAGATTACTGTTTCCACCATCTGCCATGGCTCAGCAGCACTTTTCCAGTAAAATTGAGTGTGGGGATTGGCGGGGGGGGGGAAATCGCATTTGCACTGACATACAGGAAACCTCTCTAGCCATACAGGAAGTCTCCATACAGCAATAAGTAACCTTGGTGGCTTGAGAGCTATGGGCAATCAAACAGAGCTCAGAGCCAAAGGTAACTCCAAGGTTATGAGTCATGGAGGGTGGACACTGGCTAAGAGCATGAGAGAGTATAAGGAACACAGGGCAAACAAACTCCAGACTAACGTGGATGGTTGCATAACAGAGAGGCTGTCGTTCTTGTTTTACGTCTTGGGGACACCATGGCAGATAACATAGAACGGGAAAGATCTCGGAGATGAATATCCAGAAAAAAAGGCTTCAGAGAAACCAAGAGACCTTCCAAAATATGGCCCCCAAAGTCCACCTTTCTTTCAGTTGCTAGCAATGAGAATTTAAATCATTTAGGAATGCCTAAGTTTCATTCCTGGTGCACAAACTCATTTGAAATGAAGAGGAGGGTGTCACCATTGGAGCTAGAAGCAGAGGTTTCAGTTCTATGCAGGAAGACCGAAGAGCTCCACCAAAGCAGAGCTGAGAGCCAAGACCCATGTGACTTAATGGAGGCCAATCCAGATGCCAGAAGCACATGTCTGGAGATGCTGCCATGGCCCATGCTAGACCTACAACATCAATCGATGTATTCTTGGAAGCTGTCGCTTCTGGGACCAGCACCAAGGTGTTGGCAGGTGCTGTGCTTGCGAGTTTGTGGCCGCTATTGTATTCCTGGTCAACACCATCTGTTCTACAGACAGGATGTTCTTTCATGCTGAATGTACATTTGAAGCAGCCAATTGTCCATGCCCTTCCCGTTCATTTCTGTCAAACCTTTGTGGAGAGGCTATGTGGAGCAGAGCAGCTTACCAAGTATTTTTCATCAGCGAAACCATCACCAGCCCACTGGTTTGTGGGGTTGTAAAAATGTTGGAATCATAGAAATAATATAGGCTCTGTGTGGTCTATGGCTTCTGTGCAAGGTTATGAAGTCTCTGGGTATGTCTACACTGCCACCCTAGTTCGAACTAGGTTGGCTAATGTAGGCATTCGAACTTGCAAATGAAGCCCGGGATTTAAATATCCCGGGCTTTATTTGCAAGTTCCCGGGCACCGCCATTTTTAAATGCCCCGTAGTTCGAACTACCTGCCCACGGCTACACGTGGCATGGGCTAGGTTGTTCGAATTAAAGCTCCTAATTCAAACTACTGTTACTCCTCATTGCAGAGATAGAATTAGTCACTAAGGGTATGTCTACACTATCCCCCCTAGTTCGAACTAGGGAGGCTAATGTAGGCATTCAAAGTTGCAAATGAAGCCCGGGATTTAAATATCCCGGGCTTCATTTGCATCTTCCTGGGCGCCGCCATTTTTAAATCCCCCTTAGTCCGAACTCCATGCCCGCGGCTACACGCGGCACGGAGTAGGTAGTTCGAATTAGGATCTCTAATTCAAACTACCGGTACACCTCGTTCCTCGTTCCAGAGGGCTCCAACCATTCCATGGGATTCTGGGAGAGGATTTCTTTTAATATGAAGGATCTGGCCCAGAGGGGGTAGCCAGCTGGACATAAGGTTCCAGTTCTCAGAACAGGGTGCTATATAGAGTCTGAGCCCTGAGACTGTGCTGAGGTCAGGGCAGCAAATGGACATTGTTCAGGCTTTGGGAGGCTTAACACACTCAAGGATCCAGGGGCTCTGCTGTGTGGGGGATCCAAGCAACTTTCGGGGGGGCTGGCCGGAAGAAGGCCCCTGACCAGGTCTGTGACAGTGATATTTGTATTATTTTCTTATTGTGTGGGAAAAAGCAGGGAGGTGACTTCTAATTTAGGAGAAGGGACTGTTGAGATGCCAGCCCTAAAACTAGTCCACTCCGCTCCCATAAGCAGGTAGAGTAGAGTGGATTCTCCTTCTCTGCTTATAGGCATTAAGAAAATGGCAAATATCTGATGCTCTATATAAACCTCCAGTCGACTATTCGACATCTCTGGAGTTCTCGTTTCCATTAGGGAGTTCTTGCAGCTACCTCTCCCCGCCATCACCCCAGTTTCCCGCTGCCCGCTTGCTTGGCGCACACACATTTTATGTGTTCCGGGGGATTAGCTGTTGCAAACCGTGTGTACACTTCTAGTCTTAGAAGTGTGCTCAGATATGGGACATTACCCAAGATGGATGGAAGACAATTCCCAGCCCTGTGTGTGCTGATGGCCCAATATGTCACACTAGTTCCTCTTTGCTGGGCAGGCCCGTAGACATTTCCCCATCAACGCTGGCACATCCATAATGACACCATTTGGCTGGAAAAGTCATCGGAAGGAGACTTTTTAAGGACGGGGTATTATACAGGCACTAGGAATCAGAAGTCATTTTTCACTGTCACAAAGAGAAAGGCTCTCCTCCAGGGTGGGGAACCTCAGGCCCAGGGGCCGGATGTGGCCCCCAGCTTGCCGAGATCCAGCACCAAGGTTCAGGGACCCCCCCTGCATTGGGGAGCCTGCACTGGTCCTCCAGCCCAACCTTGCTGCTCCACAGCTAGGCTGGAGCACACACAAACTATTAGCCTGGGCCCCCCAGGTGCTGGTGCATGAGGGGTATGTGAGGAATGCTTCTCAGTCGGAGGCCATGTCAGTGAGGGGTTGTTATTTTGTTTTGTTTTGTTTTGGGGGTGGTTGTTGTTGTTGTTGTTTTGGTTTTTTTGTTTTGGTTTTTGCTTCTCACTTGTGTGCGGCCCCCGACAGATTTTTCTCTGGGCCAGTGGCCCCCGACCCAAAAATGGTTCCCCACCCCCCTGGTTTACCGGCATGTACACGAAAACCGAACCAAAATGAAATGGCAAACGCTTAGTGGGATTTGTGGTTCTATCCGCGCATTTGGCAGATTTCTATCCACAGAAATGGGCCAGTATTTTAAAAGGGTTAGTGGGATGAGCTGGGTAATTATAGGCCTGTCAGTGTGACATTGATCGCGGGCAAGAAAATGGAGGAGCCAATACTGAACTTGATTAATAAAGAATTAAAGGAGGGTAATATAATTAATGCCAATCAATTTGGTTTTGTGGGAAATAGATCCTGTCATTGATATCATTTTGCCGAGATAGCAAGTTTGGCCGATAGAGGTATTAGTGTTCAAGGAATAGACTTGGGTAAGGCATTTGACTTGGATTTCATGATATTTTGATTTAAAAACCTAGAGAGATATAAAATGAAAGCAGTTGGCGATCCCTCAGAGTTCAAGGATGATCATCTTCCATGAAACAATAGCTGATTATTGCTGGTGGCTCCCCAGAGGGCTAATAAAACCAAACGGGACCCACAGAGCGTATCACAGTAGGGGCAGACATGTCCTGGTGGAAGAGGCGTAGCCGGATCATTGAATCAGGGTACATCTCATTCTTTCCTCCTTCCCCGTTTCTCCATTTCCTTTGGTCTTCCAATGCCAGGATCTTTGCCACAAAATGCACATGGCAGACATTACGTGACTAAAAGCTGGCTAACTGAATGGTCTCCAAATGGAGAGTCATCATCCAATGGGTGTTATTCGGGGAGAGCCACAGGGATCAGTCTTGGCCCTAATTGAACATCTTTATCCATGACCTGGAAGGAAACAAAATCATCACTGATAGAAAAGATACCGAAGTGGTGGGGAGTAACAACTATAAAGAAGATAGGTCACTGATACAGAGCAATTTGCATCACTTGATAAGCTGGGCACAAACAAACCAAACATGTTTTGACATGGATAAATGTGGGTGCATACTTGTCCTAGGACTAAAGAACGTCGGCTCTCCTGCTGGGATGCCGGACTCTGTCCTGGGAGCAGTGACTCTGAAAAGACAGATGGGGTTGGCAATAAACAATCAGCTGAACGTGAGCTCCCAGTACAGTGCTGGGGCCAAAGAGGCTACTGTGATTCTTGGATTCATAGAATCATAGATCACTAGAACAGGAAGGGACCTCGAGAGGTCATCGAGTCCAGTCCCCTGCCCTCACGGCAGGACCAAGCAGTCTAGCTCATCCCTGACAGATGTCTATCCAGCCTGCTCTTAAATATCTCCAGTGATGGAGATTCCACAACCTCCCCTAGGCAATTTATTCCAGTGTTTAACCACCCAGAGAGGCAGGACATTTGAGAATCTCAGGTTCACCCTTCTTAGTATTGAAGACTTCTTGCATTTGTATAAAATTACTTATAAAATGTGCTAACATTTAATTGTCTGCCTTCTTGTGATGTAACTGAATGGGACTCTTTCACTTAAGTGTTTCTCTTCAGTTCCTACCAGTACTTCATCAACTTCTATTTTCTAATAAATCCTCCCTAAAGGATGTCTCTGGCCAGACACAGGCTCCTCCGCACCTGTTGGCTTTCCCCCAGCCCTTACTTTCAAAACTGCTCTATGACATTTTAATCTTACAGGCCAAGCAATCTAGTTCGGTTTTGGTTTAGGTGGAGTCCATCCTTCTTCTACAGGCTCCCGCTTTCTCAAAAGGTTCCTCAGTTCCTAATAAACCTAAAAGCATGCAGATAAGATATGGGTATGGAGAGGAGGGATAAGATCCAGCAGTTCTGCCTGTCTAACTGACCCTGAGTGTGGAACTGGAATCATTTCAGAGAATGCTACCAGGGAGAGCGTGGACTTTAATCTCTTTCCTAGCAGCCTAAATTTGGCCCCCAGGATTTCCCTCCTACCTTTCCCTATGTTATTGGTACCTACATGTACCAGGACCACCTCCTCACAACTCCACATAATCCTGCCTAGATGTCTCAAGAGGTCCCCTATCTTAGGGCCCTACAGGAAATTTACCAGGCAGTTCTCTTGGTCATCACAAACCCAACTATCTATATTTCCCAAAAATCCCCAATAACTATTTCTTGTATCTTCCTAATAATTGGGGCCCGTTCCTGTGAAGAGGTGGTCTAGGTGCGAGAGGATAGCATGAGATCATCTGGAAGGAAGGTCCCAACTCTGAGATCATTTCCCTCGGCTCCAGTTTGATGTTCTCCTTCCCTGAGGCTTTCACCCTCCTCAACAGCGCATTGTACTAGATGCTGCATAGACACAGAGAAAGAGGCAGTCCCTATCCTGAAAAGCTTTCAGCCTACACAAAGCAGACAAAAAGACGGGAGGAGAACAGAGCAGAGAGATGAGAAGTGATTTGCCCAGGGACACACGATGATGTGATTATTAAGGAACATGCCTCATTTTTATTTAAACTCTGTTCAAGTCCAAGTTACAAATGCATGAGTCAGACGCTTGTGAAAATACAGAACTGCCCCTTTCCAAAGAACAAACTGAAGGGCTGGCCAGCAGCAAAGGGAAACGTTTCATCCATCGTTTGTCATTATGGGTGGTGAGCTGATGGTTATTGGTGACATGATGCTTAAAGGAGAAAAGAAAAAACAGATTCCAAGCAACATAAGGAAAGAAATGCTACCTCACATTCCCATGTTATGATGCAAAAGGAGAGCCATGGAACCTTTAGGAGCAGGTTAGATAGGCATCTATCGGGGATGATCTAGATGGTGCTTGCCTTCAGAGAGACACCTCTAGTCTGGGTAGTCCACCCAAGAGTGCAAGAAAAGATTTCACGTCATGGGTGGGTGCATAGCCCAAGTCCCAGTCTTACCCACTGTGATTATGCACGGGCTTAGAATGCAGTGCAACAGCTGGCTAGCAAGCCCTGAGGTGAAGGATGTTTTGAGACATCTAAAGAGAAAGAGATTGCTCCAGGAAGTGCACCAAAAGCCAAACATCACATGCGGACCTGAACGCATCCTGCTGTCCGTAACCTTGTGCTAATGATGGGCATTAGGAGCTCTCTGTCTCTCTTGCTGTCCTCCACAGAATGGCCAGACTGGGTCAGACCAAAGGTCCATCTAGCCCAATGTCCTGTCTGCCAACAGTGGCCAATACCAAACACCCCAGAGGGAGGGAACAGAACAGGGAATCATCACATGATCCCTCTCCTGTCATCCATTTCCAGACAGAGGCTATGGACACCATTCCTACCCATCCTGGCTAGTAGCCGTTGATGGACCAAGTTCCATGAATGTATCTAGCACTTTTCTGAACCCTGTTCAAGTCCTGGTCTTCACAACACCCTCTGGCAAGGAGTTCCACAAGTTGATTGTGCGCTGCGTGAAGAAAAACTTCCTTTTGTTTGTTTTAAACCTGCTACCTATTAATTTCATTTGGTGACCCCTAGTTCTTACATTATGGGAACAAGTAAATAACTTTTCCTTATTCACTTTTTCCACACCAGTCATGATTTTATAGACCTCTATCCTATCCCCCCTTAGTCTCCTCTTTTCTAAGCTGAAAAGTCCAAGTCTTTTTAACGCTCTTCATATGGTACCCATTCCTAACAAATAGCTGTGCAGCAGGGGTTCCGCATGGAGGCACTGGGCTTTTGGCTACCACCTGCCCATTTAATCCCAGCCAACTGATGCCCCCCCATTCACATATGAAAAAGCAGGCGGGACGGTGTCCAACTAAGGAGTTAATTACAGCAGCCGGTCAACAATCGTTCATTCCAAAGCTGTCATATCGGCCTTCTGCTGACCAGTGCACTCAGCCTCCCCAGTTTACCTTTCAGTGCCACTCAGTCCCATGCTACCTGCTGGTCAAACCACTGTGGGGGTGTAAGGGTTAAATAAGGAGTCTGGGTACTTGCTACAATGGTGATGGGGGTACAGCAAGGGCAGACACTGTCCCTATGGATTTGTAGACAGGCTTCCTCCTTTCCTGCTTGCTTGGGATAGATACACATGCATCTGTACCAAAGATGTAACTATTAAAGAATGCTCTGTGTGCTAACAATGCTGTCTTCCTACCCTGCCCCCATCCATTCCCATTCGCTCCGAAATAGACATTCAGGGTCACGTCTCCCTGTAAACTGCTGATTCAAGGAGTCTGGGGATGTGAGAACTTCCGACATCAACTAAGAAGCTGGAAACAGAGGCAAGTATAATTATATTCATCCCATGGCTATGATTAGGCATTATAGGGGTGTTCCCATTCCTAAATTAGGGCTGAAAGGGCTTGTAATTGACAAGTGTATTTACATCCTAACGAAGATAACAAGAGGAGCCTGGGGTTAATTTGTTGCTTACTTAGATCCCAAGATTGCCGGGGTCCGAGATGGACCAAGTATCTACACTAAAGAAGCCTTTTACTCCACCTGCCTCGGGTAACCTGTTCTTTCCTAACAGCAACGCATGGCATTGTGCGTATTAAAATTCCCTCTGACACATGAGCCAAGATTCCCAACCGATTTCAATGGACATCTTTCCGTCAACTTTGGGCAATGCCTTCACATATCAGTGCAATGTTTTAGTAACTTAGACTCATCTAAAGCATGGTTGCATCTCAATGATCCTGGGACATTTTGAAGCTGTTACGAGGTCTAATCCAAGGTCTCTAAGATAATGTCATTGTGTGTTAATACAAATGCACTGGAACCGGGCGTATGATGTTTTGCTGGATTTTCCTAATTCTAATGAATTCCCACAAAGAATTAGAATCCACTTTTCAAAAAGCGCTGGTCACCCACAGCTCCGATTGATGCCAGTGAGAGCTGGAGGCGTTCAACATCTTGGAAAAACATCAAACCCTTGATCATTAACAATAAGCCACTTTTTCCATAGAAGAGGTTCTAGAGTCACAGATCTAGATCGATCTATGGTAAGCTGGGCACAAGCAAATAACACCTAGTTTAATACAGCCCAATGTAAGAATGTCCATCTAGGAACAAAGAATGCCTATGGCTCTTACATGATGGAGGACTCACTCCAGGGCAACAGAGACTCGGTGATCATGGTGGCAATCAGCTAAATGTGGGCTCACTGTTGCCAAAGGGCAAATGGAATCCTTGGGAGTATAAACAAGAATACCGAGTTTATTGTAGGGGGATTACATTATCTCTGCATTTGGCACAGGTGTGACTGCTGCTAGAATACTGCATCCCCGGTCAATTGCCCAAACATCAAGAAGGATGGTGATAAATTGGAGAAGGTTCAGAATTGAAAAATATGCTTTAGACTGGTAGATTCGAGGAGCACAGTCCCTGTAGTTTATTGAAGACAGAAAGTTAAGAGCTGACTTGATCACGTTTTAGAAGTACCAAGCCCAAGAAAAATACATTGGACCGAGGGCTGTCCAGTCGAGCAGAAGGTCTGACAAAATCCAGTGGCCATAAATTGAAGCTAAATAAATTCAGATACAAAGCATAATCTTTCAACAGTGAGGATAACTAGCCACTGGAACAATTTAACAAAGGTTGTGGTAGATTCTCTTTCACCGGCAATTTTTAAACAAGGCTGGATGGGGGTGTTTCCCCCAATAGATCCGCTCTTGTTCAATCACTAATTAATTCAGGGAAGTTCTATGGCAGGGGTGGGGAACCTCAGACTCTAGTGTGCAAGGGAATGTGGGGAGAGTCTTCTCTTCAGATGGGGGCCACTTCAGTGAGGGGTTTTTTTCTGACTTGTGTGCAGCCCCCAACCCAAAAAAGGTTCCACACCCCTGTTCTATGGGCTGTGTTATGCAAAGGTCAGACTACATGATCTCAGTAGTCCCTTCTGGTTTTATAATCTAGGAAATATTTACCAAAATTAACAGAGGAACAATAATGATTTAAGTAAAGGTGCTAACGAGATTAGGTGCTTATCATAATTTGGTGTAGAACATGCTCTCATCCCCTGAAGAAACATTGCCGATACGAAATATAAAATCCTTCCTTTGTAAGGGACTTACAACCACACAGGGCCTCTGGAGAAGAGCCTACACTTGACACAAAGGAAGCAGACAATAAAACTAGTGACAGCATTTGCAAATCTGTTCTCCACCTGGACTGATAGGACACAGTTGGCTCCACACGGAATCAGTGCAAATCCTCAGAAACCAATACAGTAGGCACCATGACTGACAGCGAAGAAATTAAGAAGGGCAGTGGAAAAAGAACTCCAAGCCTTGCTGGAGCTCGGGGCTATAGAAGAATCATAAAGTGATTGAGGACAGTCTATTGGCCTAGTCCTAAAGCCAGATGGGTTCCTGTGTTTTTGCATAGATCTCAGGAAAGTGAAGGAGGGTTCAAAAATTCATGTTTATCCTATGCAGTGGGTAGATGAACTCTTAGATTGATTGGGAGGAGACAGTGCATCAGAATCCTAGATTTGATGAAGAGATACTGGCAGATCCCCTTGACACCCAATTCCCTGGAGAAGATGGCCTTCGCAGTGCCATTTGGGCTGCTTCAGTTTAAGGCCATATCTAAATGGAAGATTGATGCTGCTACGACTGATCTTCCGGAGTTCAGTTTAGACGGTCTAGTTAAGACTCGCTAAATCAAACTCAGAAGGTGCCCCCATCAGTAGTCAGTACTCCTGCTTCTGCGAGGAATTAGAGAAGCCAGTGGGAATGTTTGCACACATCAGCCTCCCGCGGTTGGGACTCTGGGGAAACTCGAAACAAGGTACATTGACTCCAGCTACATAATTAACATAGCTGTAGTTGTTGACCTTGATTTGACCTTCCCTTTTAGTGTAGACCTGGCCTAAGACAATTCTATTTGGACGCCGTGGAGCAGTTGCTATGTACATGGACCTGATGGACTGATGGACTGTTTACTCCAACTGCATTGTGTCGCCGCTTACCTAGACAATGTAATCATTTGTCATAACGATTGGGTCTCACTGCACAGCAAAGTAGCCACAGACCTACAGTCCCCAAGGGAAGCACAGGTAATGGCCAATCTAATCCCTCCAATTGTGCAAAACAGGTAATCAAGAGACCCGCTTCCTGGGAGATCTCACAGATGGCAGACAAAGCTGGCCTCTAGGTCCAAGCTTTGGAGGCTTACCAACTCCCCAGCACCAAGAAACATGCCCAGGACTTCCTAACAATAGTAGGGTACGACTGAACATTCATGCCTTACTTTACCATCGCAGCACCACTAACCAACTTAACTAAAGACATATTTTATGGAAACCCTTCCAAGATCTCTTGTGCAGACACGAGATGTTACATGGTCCCAATTTTGAAAAGGGATTTGTATTACAAACAGATGCCTCTGAGATGGGCATGGGGCAGATCTTTCCAAAGAGGTAGATGGAGAAGAGCACCCAATATTATACATCAGGAGAATGTTGTTTGGGCGAGAACAGATAATAGAGAGAACACGTCTGTCTCTCGAATGGCCTTGGAGGCCCTGCTTTATCACCTCCTTGCAAACTAATTTATACTGGCTATGGACCTTATGCCCCATGGACCATCACCCTTGAACGTGAGGAGGAAAACAAACCCCCGAGCGTGTGGGGATCCTCGTCCGTTCACTCATATGCATTCTGAGCACACCGCTGAGCAGGAACCTCCCACTAAAACACAGACTCTCTCTCAAGAGGGGCCGCCTTCACCAAACTCAACCAGGCTTCCGTCAAGGGGGTGGATGCGTAAGGGGGTCTACAGATCCTGCACAAAATACGAGGCTTGGCTGCAGACAGAAAAACCAGCCATAGGCCAGCACAGCTGTGAGAAATGCAAGAGTTGAGGCCAGGTCTTGCTGGCATTAAAGGAAGCGAAGCATGGCTGCATACGGCACTGGAAACTGGACACAGCAGTGCTAGTACAAGTTGAACCTCTCTAGACCGGCACTCTCTGGTCCAGCAACATCTGTGGTCCGGCATGATTTTACTTACCGGATGTCCACTTATCATGGGTGTGACCATGCGATCCCATAAAGTTTGTTTACCGCCACCCATCCTGGCTCTCAGTGTTCTGTGCTGTTCTTAGCTCTAATTTACCCCTTAACGTCTTCTAAGAGCCCAGCAACCAGTGGAAGTGTTGGTAATGCTGCTAGACCAGTGTTTCTTAAACTTTTTGAGACCACGGAACACCAAACAATAATATATTTTTATGCGGAACACCTATGAAAATTTTCTTCAAAAAAAATTGTCGTCAGACCAAAAAAAGACAAAAACAAAGAAGTAAAGAAAAACAAAGAAGAGGTCGCTGCACACCTGCAAGTTGTTCATGAAACACCAGTGTTCCGCGGAACATAGTTTAAGAAACACTGTTCTAGACAATATTGACCTCCAGCGGTCCAGCTAATTCTCTGGTTCGGCACCAGTCAGGTGCCAGACTAGAGAGGTTCAACCTGTAGAGGGGATGAGGGCAGAGTTATGCGTGTAAGCCGATTGGTGGGAATGAACTGGACACTGCATGATTTACTAGGCACTGATGCGGACACAGAGGGAGTCGTTTTTAGCATGTCGCTCGTAATTGTGGGATGAAAGCGCGTGTTCGTTATGCACACACATTAGTCTGAGCCAGCTGACATTTCAGGAGGAGAGATGAAGTTTTCTGAACTGCCAGAAAGAGTGAAGCCCCTTTGAAGGTTAAATCAAATATAGGCAAGAGCGTAATGTCATCATATCATGAGCGTGCAATCTAAACAGACAACTATTTTTATCCCCATTTTACAGACAGAGGTCTGAGAGCAAAGGACCTGCCAAAGGTCAACGGGATAGTGGGAAACTGAACAAAAATCTCCCCCACATTTGCCCTACAAGACCTTCCATCTGCTCCAAGGGCAAAAAAGCACCACCCTCTGGAATTCTTTCAAACCCACAAACCACTAGCTGTAGCTACGTAACAAACTGGCAGCTAAGTGCACTAAGTGGATGACTGTTGTTGCAGCCTATTTTCAGATAAACTAAATACACCTCATTATGTGCAGCTGGGTTAGAAGAATAGTCCAAATGGCTTTTTTTAAAAACAGCTGTACAGGCCAAGCATTAATTTCTCTGCAGCTAATGACTTCTCTGATTGGCTCCAAGTGTGTGGGAGGCCGTTTGCTCTTACTGTCCCGCTGTCGTTCAAGTGACAGACGAATGGCACCTTCCTTTGTCCTGAAATGGGGCTGGGACGTAGCGTGTGTGAAATCACAATGTCAAGGAGTGGAGTTTTTCTTTTTGCAAATGATCCGCTATCGATACAGAACGGCTTGATGGCGCCTTTCATTCTAAGCAGCACAGAACGGCAAAGGCAGTTATTGCATGTGGATCCAAAGAGGGGTGCACAGAGCCACACCTAGAGATGTACTAATGTCACGCCGACAGGCGGAACCGAACCTGGGACCTCTGGAGCTTAGTGCGTGAGCCTCTACGCTAAAAGCTAACTGGTGCTCAGCTAAGGCTGTAGAGCAGACTCGTTCGTGCTCTCTGCTCCATGGGACAGTATCCCACACCCAGCAGGTGAGTGGGTTACATTAAGATGAAGGCAAATAAGGCTCGAAAGCTAGAAGGAGAATAATTAAGGATGGACAATGACTCCAACCGGGCCGAGGGAATAGGAGCTGATTAACAGCGGCAGGGTTGGCACTCACAGCACAGAGAGAAGAGTCATCTGAGAATTGAATATCTTGACAGAAGGAATGCAACAAAGAAAGCCAGGACTAGTACAGGTGATGGTGGGCGAAGCTACCATGTACCATGGAGACCCCGGGAATGGGACTCTCCCTGTATTTGCATGAGCAGATACTATATACCAAGGTGTCCAACACATGAGCCTCTAGCCTCAAGTGGCTATCCGGCCACTTGAATGTGGTTAGTTGGCTCGGAAAATGATTTATATTTTCAGAAAAATGTGACTAGTTCACTATAGCTGTAGCCGCTACAGTGGCTACTCCTTCAGAATGGGTTGGACACCACGGCTTAGCACATCTAAGGACCTGGGGATGACCGTGGAGGAGAAGCTGAATCTGAGTCAGCAGAGTGCCCTTGTAGCCAAGAAGGCTAATGGCATATTAGGTTGCATTAGGAGGAGCATTACCAGCAGATCTAGAGAAGTGATTATTCCCCTTTATTCAGCACTGGTGAGACCACATGTGGAGTATTGTGTCCAGTTCTGGGCCCCCCACTATAGAAAGGATGTGGACGCATTGGAGAGGGTCCAGTGGAGGGTGACCAAAATGCTGAGGGGACTGGAGCACATCACCTATGAGGCGAGACTGAGGGATTTGGGTTTGTTTAGTCTGCAGAAGAGAAGAGTGAGGGGGGATTTGATAGCATCCTTCAACTTCCTGAAGGGAGGTTCCAAAGAGGATGGAGAGGCTGTTCTCAGTAGTGACGGATGGCAGAACAAGGAGCAATGGTCTCAAGTTGCAGTGGGGAGGTCTAGGTTGGATATTAGGAAAAACTATTTCCCTAGGAGGGTGGGAAGCACTGGGATGGGTTCCCTAGGGAGGTGCTGGAGTCTCCATCCCTAGAGGTTTTTAAGTCTCGGCTTGAGAAAACCCTGGCTGGGTTGATTTAGTTGGGATTGGTCCTGCCTTGGGCAGAGGGCTGGACTTGATGACCTCGTGATGTCTCTTCCAGCACTATGATTCTATGATCTAACCTTGCAAACTGTTTCTCTTCCTCTAGCTCTTTATGCTTAATGCATCCTGTTTCGAAACAGCCCCGGCTAGAATCCCTGTGATTTTGGACAGATTGGCAATTTCACTCAGGCCATCCCAGACCACTGACTACAGCTTAGATCTCTAGCTAGAGGAAGGGACTAACACATGTCTGGAGCCCACCCCGCTTGGGGTTCTAGACAAGGTTCCCTCACCCATGAAGTGTGAAGCCATCAGAGCCACAAGCCGCTATCTGGAAAGGAAGTAATGACCACTGATCAGAATCTTCTTAAGGGGATAGACGGTGACAAAGTTATAGAGGTGGATACGCTGTGTCATCTACACTACTTTAGCTATTTCGCTTTTGGTTGGGGATTTAGGATCTCATCAATAGGCCGCTGGCGTCAAAGGCATGGCTTCCATTTTAATCCAAGACCGTGAGAAAGAAGTGATAAATGCAGGTTGTTTATCCATATCCAGGGAAGCCCAAATACCAAGCTGAGTAACCAAAACAATCAAGTGCATACCATACAGTGACCCCCTCAGCTCATAAGACCATAAGAACGGCCATACTGGGTCAGACCAAAGGTCCATCAAGCTCAGTATCTTGTCTGCCAACAGTGGCCAATGCCAGGTGCCCCAGAGGGAGTGAACAGAACAGGGAATCATCACATGATCCCTCTCCTGTCACCCATTTCCAGCCTCTGACAAAGGCTAGGGACACCGTTCCTACCCATCATGGCTAATAAGTACTGATGGACCTAACCTCCATGAATTTATCTAGTTCTTTTTTAAACTCTGTTCAAGTCCTACTCTTCACAACATCCTCTGTCAAGGAGTTCCGCAGGTTGACTGTGTGCTGCGTGAAGAAAAAACATCCTTTTGTTTGTGGGAAGGACATTCATTACTGGAAAGAATAACATAAGAACAAGGGGCCCCCAAATGAAATTAATGGGTAGCAGGTTTAAAACAAACACCCATCTCCCATGATTGCCCAAGTTAAGCAGTTTAACTAGTTTTTCTTGTATATTAGGGAAAAAACGATAACGGCTTGATAAAACCTGCTAGCAAATTATACCACCACAGGACACTGATTCTGTGTATCCATAAAGCTTTAAAAAGCTACAGTTGCTCTGCCAATGAGACACTGCTTAGGTCTTAGGACAACAACGGGCTAGATTTTTTTTTTTTCCCCTCACATTCTCTCTCCTTGCCCCCAGAAAATTAGGCAGCAGAACAGAGTAAAACACTATTGTAAGATAATAACAGTGTCTTCAACCCATCCCGGCCCAACCATTTCATTCCGCGCTCTACCGAGAAAGGCAGAGTGACGATAAGGATAAAACAGCAGCTGTCAGATGTTCCCCAGGCACCATAATTATGAAAATATCATTTCATGTTTTGCAGTAGTATTTTCCAATGGAGGTTCACTTGCTCGGCGCCTGCAAATCTCATCAGATTATGAGAACGGGCGATCATGATTCACTGCAGGAGGTCGATGAATAAATACAACCCTCCATAACGATACGTCTTCAATCTCTCCCTCGGCATCTCTTTTATGGAGCAGTGGAACATTAAAATGGGAGCATCATTACCCACAAAGAGCACCTACCCAACGTGGCCATTTCTATTGTGTGTGTCCTCCTTGCCGTTTTTCTTTACTGACATCTCAAGAATGTCTGTCAGGGACAGAAAACAATATTCTCCATTACCCGCCAAATGAAATACCTATGACTGTTAAATGACAAGCACGTCACAGTGAGGAGTCAGAAAGAACGTATCTGGGCCAGCTGACAGCACATCTGTCTTCACTCAGACCTGCCACATTTTCTTGCCTGCCATGCAGGGAACACGGGATGAACTAATGAAACCTGACACATGCTCATTTAACTGTTGTGCACTAAGGATTGAGTGTATCCAAGGAGAGTTGGAAGATGACTGAAATATTCACAGTATCAGATTACACCAAAACACCCAGGCACCCGACCATAGGAACAGTATGGCCTGCCTACTTGAATTATCACCATGATGCCCAAGGATCCGAACAATTCAATGTGAGCAGAAATTTACCCTTCACCTTCTAAGTCTCATTGAGGGAGCTCTGTATAGGGGATTCTTCAAAAGCTGGAGGGAGATGAAATTCAAGACAATGCACCCAGCTCCACAAATTGCCACACTAGCCCATCACTTAGGTCAGTTAGGGTACGTCTACACAGCACCGTTATTTCGGAATAACTGACGTTATTTTTAAATACCACAGCACGCGTCTACACTACAAGCCGTTATTTCAAAATAATGTCGAGCAGGAGGACTTCTTACTCTGGGTGTGTCTAGACTACATGGCTCCGTCAATGGAGCCATGTAGATGAGTTTACTAGACATAGGAAAATGAAGTGTCAATTTAAATAATCGCCGCTTCATTTACATCAAAATGACCGCCGCGCTGTGCCGATCAGCTGTTTGGTGGCACAGCGGGGCAGTCTGGACGCGCCGCAGTCAACAAGGGAAGCCTTTGTCGACCACTCCGGTAAACCTCATTTCATGAGGCATAACGGAGCGGTCGACAAAGGCTTCCCTTGTCGACCGCGGCGCGTCCAGACGGCCCCGCTGTGCCGCCAAACAGCTGATTGGCACAGCGCGGTGGACACTTTGATGTAAATGAAGCGGCGATTATTTAAATCGCCGCTTCATTTTCCTATGTCTAGTAAACTCATCTACATGGGTCCGTCGACAGAGCCATGTAGTCTAGACATACCCTCTGACTCCTGTAACCCTCATTTCATGAGGAGTAAGGGAAGTCGGAGGAAGAGTGTTCCTCCTTTGACTTCCTGCTGTGTAGACAGCACCAAAAGCCAAATTAAGCTATTTCAACTTCAGCTACACAATTGACGTAGCTGAAGTTGCATAGCTTAATTCGACTTTTGCCTGTAGTGTAGACATACCCTAAGTAAACTCCTGCCCACAGCTCTCAGTTGAAAAGTAATTTCACCTTTTTCAAGGTCATCACTCCTAAAGAGACCATAGAGTCAGAGTCTCAGGGCAGAATGGACCATCAGGTTGTCTAGTTGGAACGCCTCTGTATCACAGGCCACCAGCACCACCCAGTAGCGCAACACTAAACCCATCAACCAAAATTAGGCCAGAAATACTGTAACCCACAGGAGACTGGACTATTATGTGCCCCAAGCAGAAACTAGGATGGACCAAAATTAATCAATGCCTGAGGTCCCCACAATGGCAAGGAAGTAAACAAATTAGGGAAGTCCAACCTAGATGGAGCTACTATAAAGTGGGTGCCTACCTGGTTGGAAAGCCATAGTAATCACTGGTAGTTCACGGTCAAGATGGAAGGACATATTGAGTGGGGAACAGGAGGGATCATCTCTGCATCCAGTTCTGTTCAATATCTTCATCCGGGATTTAGATAAGGGCACAGAGAGGACACTTAAAAAGTTTCCAGATGATACCAAGCTGGGAGAGGTTGCAAGAGCTTTGGAGGAGAGGATTAAATTTCACAGTGATCTGGCCACACTGAAGCAACGGGTCTGGAGTCAATCGGATGAAATTCAATACGGACCAATGCAAAATGCTCCGCATAGGAAGGAGCGATCAGTTGCAGACATCCAAAACGGGAAACGGCGGCCTAAGGAGGACTGCAGGAAGGTCATCG
Source organism: Rafetus swinhoei (assembly GCA_019425775.1). Taxonomy (NCBI): domain Eukaryota; kingdom Metazoa; phylum Chordata; order Testudines; family Trionychidae; genus Rafetus; species Rafetus swinhoei. The sequence continues at coordinate 130,276,929 of CM033446.1, read as the reverse complement.
GAATAATTTCAAATCCAATACAAACACCTTGTTAAAAATATCAAAGTCTCTCCCTGAAGGAAAGGTGGGCTAAACTGATTCAGTAAAATGCTTTCCATAAATAGTCCAGCCTGCTCTGAGCAAGGGACAGAAAACTTGGCAGAAATGGAGAACGAGGCATCAGAGTTTTGCGGCGAGACAGGAAAACAGATTTGACGATGTTGTGATTTATGAAGAACCAAAGCGTAACTGAGGAGAATGTCCTTTCCAATAGCCAGGACAGCCGAGGCACGGAAGGTGGGTCTCGTCTCTTTCCAATCATCAAATCACTAAGGCCTAACAGTCTGCAAGTGTAAGAGGCAATGACCTTCCCTTTCACAGTCCAGAACTACTCCTGGGCTGACTGTAAAACAAAAAAAGTTTACTTTCGTCTCAGTAAAATATGACTCAGATCCTATCTCTAGCCCCGCAATTCACTGGAAACAAACTCCGGCCGAAAGATTTAAGAGCACTGTCCACAACATACGAGCCTGTGCTTACAAGTATTCATTTAGCGACTCACAATTCACCTTGACCTAGAATATATGTCAGCGATAACAAGGAATTAAACAGAAAACCGCTGCAGCGTGCTACTTACTAACCGTTCCCTTTGGATACATCTGTTGCATAAAAAGATGTCAACCCACTTACCATTTCCATGGTATCATCCAGAAAATTATAAGCAATTCTTGCCTACATTTGGGAAGGAATTTGCTTTGTTTATGGAGTTGCTATGTAACTGGCTCCCATGACGGACACCCACCCAGAAACCCTGTTCTTCCTCCCTTATTCAATTACTCACCTGAGTAAGGCCTGAAGGAGGAGGCACCCATCACAATGTCTCTGTGGCAGAAACTCATGCATTTGGCCCAGGACCCCGAGGAATCACGGCTACCTTCAGCAACTGAGCTCCTTTGACCCAGGAAATAAAGACCATGTCAACACTTAGCCTACAGCTCATTTGTGTGCTATGCTGTTACTATGGCCATACCAACTAGAGCAGGGGGGTTCAAACTTTTTTTCTCATGACCCAGTTGAAGAAAATGATTGATGCCTGTGAACCAACATCACTTGACTAGAGTGCGGGCTCCAGGGTGGGGCTGAGGATGGGAGCTTCTCTTCCACTGCAATCCCCAGGTCCTTTTCTGCAGAACTGCTGCTTAGCCAGTCAGTCCCCAGCCTGTAACAATGCTTGGGATTCTTGCGTCCCAAGGGCAGGACTCTGCTTGTTGATTCCTCCCCCCTCCCCACACACACATACACACACATATACTGTTAAACAAACCTTGTCGTTGTTTGTTTCCTTCCCAGCTGGTTTTCTGAGTGTTTCGATTCTGCCTTCTTAGACGTTCCCATAAATAATTGGGGAGACCTGTCACAGAAAGTGACATCTTAATTCATCCCTCTCGTGGCGGTACACAGAAAATGGCACCCCAAGGAACATTTGCTTGGGAAGTGGCTGGGGCCCATTAACTCTTGTCACTAGGTAGTGATTAAGGAACCAGAAATGAATTGCTGCTGTGGTACGTCAGAGCCCTGCCTTTGCCTCTTCTTGACTGCCAAGGAAAAGGTGAGAATCGTGGCGGAAAAATTGCTGGGCCACATCTCAGGTGCATTTATCAAGGCTAACCCCTTAAAAGAGGGAACTATTTGGACAATCCGCCCTCCCGCAAAGTATTGTGCCAGTAAATTGGATTCCTGTACATACCCTGAGCCCTTTTCTGTAGTCACGGAGCATGTGGGGGTCGCACACAAAACTACGCCCGCGCGCTGTTCTGCAGCATTACCAAACGCATGTGATTTCATGATGGTGGCTGGTTTTCTTCTTTATTTCCCAGCTGCTGGAGTCAAGAGATTGTCGGGGAACCAGCTCTCAATTTTGTGTAAGAAAAAAGTGATTTTTTTTTTATCCCTCATAGCTGAGAAGAAAAGCTTGATATTGTGACCCCCAAGGGCTCACACACCAGCCGGCATATAAAGAAAGCACAACTTTAAAAAATAATTATTTGGGGGGAGCATCATTCACGATTCACAGATTCCAAGACGGGAAGAGACCATTGGGACGGTCTGGTCCGACCTCTTCCCTAACACTGGCCATAGAACTTCCCCAGACGAAGTCCTCTGCATGATCGTGGAAAGTCGCACCAAAGTGAGCCGACCACCGTGAGCACAAACTAGCCCCTCCTGGCAGCCCTCGTACAAGAGCCAGGTGTGCAACGGGATTTCACACACCCTTCACCAACCCCAGCAGGGAAAGATGGCAGGTCAGAGGAGGACATCTCGCCCCCCTCTGACTGCAGCGGCATGATGCTTTGCTGCCAGGAGTTTGCAGACAGCAGCCGGTTCCAAGCAGCATGGGCGGAGCAGTCTAGGTTTTTCAGCCAAACCAGCCAACTCACAACCTTGGCTGCAGCTTTAAAAACGCGCACTGCCATCAAAAGCATAAATATTGATATTTGCCACCCAAACCGAGTCCAGCTCTGCCAAGCCCTGGGCATGGCCAATTTGTGAATGGTGGGATTCTAATTCACAATTACAGAGCCGGAATGGATGCCAACGCTTTAGTCAAGATGATGCACATAGTAAAACAGCCCCTTCGCTCACAGACGGCTGGCTAGGAGACAGTCCTCGCTGCCGACAGACGAGCAGAAAAGATGGGCTTAAACCAAGAACCTAAATCCAAATAGCTCCCCATTTCCGGGGGAAGAGCAGTCAGATCTGAATCCAGCTCCAAATGTCGGAACTCTGCTCTATTCTGGTTAGATTCCCACACCGCAGTATCTGAGCCCCTTAGCGCATGAAGTGATGTGACCAGCAGGTGGCTGGTTCTCTCTTTCATCCTCCGCCCAGAGGGAGAACTAACGTGCCGCGGAGCATTTGGTTTTGGCTTGTTGTGTGTTTCTATGTGAGTTGTCGCTGGTGTCTCTGTGAGAGATGGAACCTTTTCTCAATGCATTCTGAGGGAGAACCAACCCAGCACAAGCTGGGAGTCGCATAAGCAGAACATCATGACGGTCCCTGTGGCCTTCAAGTCTTTGGGATGAAGGTGCCCAGCCCATGGAGACGAATCGGGGTAGGAGGTGCTCACACTACACTCAATGTGGGCAGTGCAGTGTAAAACCTCTTCTCTCTCGCTACATCTCCCCACACATTTTCCAGTTTTAAAAGTTGGGTTTGCATCGGAAGCTTTGAAGCTCATCTCAGCTTTTGACTGGAATAAAGATGTTTTGAATGTGTTGGTTGTTTTCAAACATGAAAATGCATCTCGATTGCCTGTTTCTGGATTTGCCTTCCCCCCTTCTCTCTGGAAAGGGAGGGGAATCTCCCCTGTAGCAGGTCATGATGCACTGCCCTGGCGCCTCCTATGGGTTACTCCAGGAACTACCTCAGTCCAGTCTTGCCTGCTGTTACCTGTCTTAGGGTGTGTCTAGACTACACCTCTCCATCGACAGAGAGATGTAGATTAGGCACGTAGAAATTGCTAATGAAGCCAGGATTTAAATAGCCTGTGCCTCATTAGCATAAACATGGCCACCGCTTTTTTTCAAAACGGAGTTTTTAAAAAAAAAACGGCAGTCTAGACGTGGATCTGTCAAAAATAAAGCCTTTTCCAACGGATCCTGTATTCCTGGTTTACAGAATCTGTCAAAAAAGGCTTTATTTTCGACAGATCCATGTCTAAACTGCCGTTTTTTCCAAAAAAATCCATTTTGAAAAAAAGCGGCGGCCATGTTTATTCTAATGAGGCATGGGATATTTAAATCCTGGCTTCATTAGCAATTTCGACGTGCTTGATTTGCATCCCTCTGTCAACAGAGGGATGCAGTCTAGATGTAGCCTTATTGTCCATTCTCCATCACTTGTCAGGATCCGTGTCCCTCCCAGACTGTAGCACCCGCACTCTGAGGTCTTTCCACCCCTCGGGAACCCCATTACTCCTAATTCGTCACTTGCCTCAGTGACCCACTGCTGTTCGTCATCTAGCCCCTTCCTCCAGGGCAAACTGCAGTCTGAGCTAGTCACTTCATCATTGACAAGGAGGTTGGGCCTGCTACCTATTCCTGCTCTGGCTGCTCCCCTGCAGCCCTAGTACCTCCCTGGGCCCCTGTCACAGGGCCTCAGCCTGTGGCTTATTCAGGCTTGAACTCCTCTGTCTCACCCTGCCTTCCCCCAGTACTGCCCTGTCCAAAGTACCCTGCTAGCAGGCCGCTAGGTCCCTCTCCCTCCAGAGCTGGAGTGAGAGTGAGCGCCCTCTGGCCAGCCACCTTTTTATACTGCCCAGGCGGGACCTGATTGGCTGCCTTAAGCCTGCTCCTGAATGACTTTCCACCTCAGCCCTCTCCCAAGGCTGGTTTAACTGCTTATGTGCCAGTGTAGGGCAACCACCCCGTGTCACACACACACACACACACACACACACACTAAAACCAAATAGAAATGCAGCTTGAAATAAAATGATTGGTTTTGTTTTTTGACTTCCTTTAGGGAAAAAAAAAATCCATCAAACAACATTCCCCCCAAAATATTTAGCTCTGGATCAAACTCCGCTTTTTGGCAAGAAAATAAAACTCATCAGTGTCATCCTGCTGACTGGTGGCGTGTGCCTCTGGCCCCCATGGAAGGTGGGTTTGAGCACATGTAGGGCCATGTGCCAAGCCATTCAGTCAGGCCTTCTTCTGCCTTGCCCAGGACTGGGAACATGAGGGGGTGCAATCCATCAAGGGAAGGGCAGAGGGGGAAACAGAGAACTGATCCAAGTTCTCTCAGACCGGGTTTACACTGGTGCATGGTGCATGAGATCTGGATCAAAGCCATTGTGTCTGGAACTGGTTTGTGTTCGCAGGGGGCATTAGAGGAGATGTGAATGGAGGCTTCCTGGAGGTAGTGGAGAAAATGCTCTGAGACCCACCTCATGTTCGGATAAGGCAGGAGTCTCCTATATTCTACAGGAAGAGCAGGGGATCGCTTACTGAGCTCTGGCGGCAAACAGCAGCGGCACCTCACCTGGCACCGGAGCTACGAACATCACGCCGGCATGCGTGGGTGCCCAGCATCCGTGCATCCTTCTGCTGTGCGTCCTTGCCCACATGGCCTGAGCTTGCTAACAGCACACCCAGCCCATGTCGGCCTGGAGGACAAGACTCAGGATCTGCTTTCCCTGAGAGCCAAGTGCTGCTCTCAAGTTACTGTGGAGTTGCAGGGATGCGTCTCCATGGAAGGAGCTGGACTCTGGATGGACACTGCTGGGAGTGAAATATGAACCTTTCTCTGGAGGCCTTTGCACGGCCGTCAGTCCCAGGAACTCTGGAGCCACCATTTTTAAAGTAAATATTTCGGGGGGGGATGGGTTCAATGGGAAATAACCAAGTCCTCTACAGTAACATCAAGCCGTCTAGGTCATCTTCAGTCACCGCCAATGTGAAACCATTAGCTCTAGGACTTTGAAAAAGTTGAGTTTGTACACAGAAGGAAATGTACTTAATTATTGTTTTATACGCATGTCACAAGAGAAATATTTTATCTTTCATTATGATGATTTATAGGCAAGGGAGCAAAACAGAGGAGCTGGGGGGGAGGGGCAAGCAATTAACAAATTAAGGGAAAAGCGCAAATACTGCAAGGTAAAAAAAAATGAATCTTCTAAAAGCCGAAGTAAGGAGAATAATTGATGGTTCCATTTTAGCCTAATGTTATTTCTGGATCTCTTTTATAATGTGTTATTTACTGCATAGCTTAGAGCTGACAGAGAATAAACAGCATTTGCACTATAATGTCTTTAGCACTAGAACACACTGGCTCATCCTACTTGGCTGTCACGCTGGAACTCCGACCACCATCAGTCAACGTCTTCTGTGATGGAGTCTGTTTTTAATAAGCCCCGGACTGTAATTACCTGACTGCAACGTGAAAGCCAAATGACTCTTATGATGAAGGCTTCACGGCTCCACAGTAAAGCTAGTGAAGCATTCGCATACCAACTGCCGGTTGAGTCTTTGTTTCTTTATTGCTCGACTAGGGTCACTTCATTTGTACTTGGAAATTTTGTCACAGACGCAAGAGGCGGGGAAAGGGGGCCAAAAAGTTACTCTAAGAAAAAACAAAAATTCTGGCCTCACAAGCCAATTAGAGTCTCTGTTGTACAGGAAGTGTGATTAATAACAACAACCTAAGACTAAAGAGCTTCTCGGTACGAGGGAAAAGCAGTTAGGGCTGCCATGAGAGTCATGATTTGTGTCTTTCAGCCTTTTGCTTTCTTCAAAGCCAATGCAAGTCTTACAAGGTCCCGTCTTCTTGCCAGAGCACCTTCAACTTAACACTCCTTCCACTTAGATCCTGTGGGCTTGAATGTCTTTGGCTGGGGTTTACGGTATTAAAGAAGTTAAGGATCATTTTAGTGCAAATAACACTTTCCAACTCTCCCCGGTTTATCACCGGTCTCATGAGATCTGATTTTTTTTCCTCAAGCCCCAGCTCCTGGAGTCTTGGGATTACCGCAGACTCAAAACTTCCACGAAAAATAAATTTCCAGCCTCTGTGGCTGCAGCTTGGGAACATGAACCTTAAAGGGTCCAAAACAAAAAGGCAAATAAAAAGAAGCCCAAAACAAGGTTTAAAATCTCACCATTTGTATTGCTTTAGGATGGTAGTGCCGCATTAACTTTGCTGAAAATAACAAAACCACCCTTTATGCCGTCAGGACGTATGGCCGAGTGATTGCATGATCCTCAATCAGTATCCCACATCCTACCTCGCTGGTACAACTGGATATGATATACAACTGGAAACAGTATGTCAGTTGCGTGCATGATTCAGACCAGAGGTGGGCAACCTGCAGCCGGCAGGCCCGTGTGGCCTATTGGGGCTCTACCTGTGGCTCACAGACCCCTTGGCTGCCTCCCTCTCTCATGAACCTCTTGTGCATCAGGGCCCTGCACTTCCTTCGACTCCCCACTCCCCTCCCAGCACCATCCCCGCTGCTCCTCCTGCCTCCCAGGGCTGGAATGCTGCAAATCAGCTGTTTGCGGTGTTCCAGCTCTGGGAGGGAAGGCGAGGAGCGGGGATGGAGCATAGATTAGGTGATTCGTGGTGCTCTGAAAATTCTGGGAGGGAGGAGCAAGTAAGTGTGGGGCTCTGGTGCCCCAGTGCACAAGAGGTGTGGGGGGGAGAGGGCACACAGGAGGCATGGGCTGCTGCACCTCACTCCTGCGGCCCACCCACCATTCCTGGTTACCCATCCCTGATTTAGCCTCTGCGAGGTCTATGGGACTGGAACTTAGTGTCTATTGTAGAACAGCCAGCACAGTTATGTGTGCTACAAAATAATAAAAATAATTAACTGTAGTGATTGTAAGCAAGACTCACAAAGTAATTCTGCACTGATTAGGCCTCCACTGTAGTACTGTGCCCAGTTCTAGGCGCCACATTTCAGGAAAGATGTGGACAAACAAGAGAAGGACCAGAAGACGCCAACAAAAAATAATTAAAGGCCTAGGAAACATGACCTATGAGGGAAGATTGAGAAAATTGGACTTGTTTAGTCTGGGGAAGAGAAGACAGAGGGGCCATAATGGTTTATGAGTACATAAGAGGTTGTTATGAGGACAGAGAAAAAAATTATCTTTAACCTCTGAAGATAGGACAAGAAGCAATGGGCTTAAACTGAGGTTTAGGTTCATAGAATCATAGAACCATAGAGCTGGAAGAGACCTCAGAAGGTCATCAAGTCCAGCCCCCTGCTCTAGGCAGGACCAATCCCAACTAAATCAACCCGGCCAGGGCTTTGTCAAGCCAAGACTTAAACACCTCCAGGGATGGAGACTCCACTACCTCCCTAGGTAACCCAGTCCAGTGCTTCACTACCTTCCTAGTGAAATAGTTTTTCCTAATATCCAACCTGGACCTCTCCCACCACAATTTGAGACCATTGCTCCTTGTTCTGCCATCTGTCACTACTGTGAACAGCCTCTCTCCATCCTCTTTGGAACCTCCCTTCAGGAAGTTGAAGGCTGCTATTAAATCCTGGTTGGACATTAGGAAAAAGTTCCTAACTGTCAGGGTGGTTAAACACTGGAATAAATTGCCTAGGGTGGTTGTGGAATCCCCATCTCTGGAGATATTTAAGAGTAGGTTAGATAAATGTCTATCAGGGATGGTTTAGACAGAACTGGGTCCTGCCATGAGGGCAGGGGATTGGACTCGATGACCTCTCGAGGTCCCTTCCAGTCCTATGATTCTATGATTCTCAGCCAGTAAAGTCTTTTTCAGAAGCTACACACTAAACATTTACCATGAAATGTGTTGTTAAAGCTAGTCAAAACTCAGAATTTCCATCCTGAGTTATATTTTAAAAATCCCAAAGGTCTAAATATCTTTTTTTTTTTCCACAGACCAAAATAATCACTTTTTCCTGAAATGGAAATTTTCTGGGAAGCTTCAGTTTGGACATATCAAAACCACCCCAAAATAGGGTTTCTCAAAAACTAAATATTTGGCATGAGAATATTAAATATATTTTTCTATTGGAACTTGAAAAAGGAGACATTGTTATCTTGTTCCTTGTATTTATTTTTTTTTAATTTTTAAGGTGATTCCTGTCCCCATTGTACTTTTTCCCTTCCTCTGGGAAAAAAAGCGGGGGGGGGTGCAAATTTGGAAACAGAAACTCATTTTGGTTTTTGAAAATCAGAAAAACTAAAGAAACTTTTTTCGTTCACATCAAGAGGCAGCTAACTCTAAATCGTCCTAGAAAAGAAACATGTGAAGGGAAATGTTTGTTTGAAGCTTCCTGGAAAAGGGTGGGGCAGGGAGAGAAAAGAGGAAAGAGACTTTCGACCTTTTGTAAAGATCCCTGGTTGAGGGCCCACGCTGGATTGTGATGGAAACTGAGGAGAAAGCCACAGAGTTGCTTGAGGCCTAAAGAGGCGCCCACACGTGCTTGGGCAAACACTGTACAGGCTGTAGCTAAACTGTAAGGTCTTTGAAGCAGGGACCGGCACGTAGCACTGTGTGGATCCAGTCCCCAACTGGGGAGCTTGGCACAATGGTAATAATACGTGGATAAAGATGTAGCCTTGGAAGAGAAAATCCTCAACTTCCCACTCCTGTCTGACTTGCACATAGAAAGTTGCTGCGATCTTGGGCCAAACTGAATTTGTGGCTCTAGATAGGGCTGGTAACATGGCCTACTCTATGGCACCTTGTCCTAGGCCTGGTTCTAGACCCAGCTCAGCCACTAGGTGGCATGCGACGACGGACAAGTCATTTTCCTATGTATAAAACAGGAAGGCTACATCCACACTGCAGGCGTCTTGCGCAAGAACTGTTTTGTGCAAGAGTTCTTGTGCAAAAGGTCTTCCACAAGAGCGCATCCACACTGCCATGTGTTTTTGCACAAGAGATGTGCTTTTGCATAAGAGCATCCATGGCAGTGTGGACGCTCTCTTGCGCAAGAAAGCTCTGATGGCCATTTTAGCCATAGGGGTTTCGTGCGCAAGAAAATCATGTTGTCTGTCTAGCTTTCTTGTGGAAAAGTAGCCTTCTTGTGGAACAGCTCTTGCATAAGAGGGCTTATTCCTCATGGAATAACTCTTCCGGAAGAAGCCCTGTTTTCCGACGCTGTACTGTAAATTTACTTGCACCAGAACGCGCGTGCAGTGTAGACACCCGGCAAGTTTTTGCGAAAGAACAACTGTTCTTGCACAAAAAGCCTGCAGTGTAGACATAGCCAAACAGCAATAGCTCTCTCTTCTGAAGCCTGCCTCAGCATAGGCAAATAGAGGCCCCTTCCATACCTAACCTCCTGTGATTTTGCAACGTGCTTTGTGATCTACTGGGGAAGTAAGAACTGGGTGTTATATTGTTAGAACAGCTAGGAACACTGGGATATAAATGGTTTGCTCCCAAAATAATGCCGCTTATTTGTTATTTCAGAAACACACCACATCCTATGGCTGGGGTGGTTTAGTTGGGGTTGGTCCTGCTTTGGGCAGGGGGCTGGACTCGCTGACTCCTGAGGTCTCTTCCAGCCCTGGAATTCTATGATTCTATGATCTCTCTAATAGGAACCAGGGTCTTCAACACCTCATCCACGCAACTCAATTGGAATGAAAGAATTCAAACAGTCTTGCAAATGCAATAATGAAATCACACATGGGCATTTAACTACTGGCCTGCTGTACTTTGTCTACCGGGCATGCGACCTAGGTCCTCTTAAAGATTTCCTATTCCTACCTCAATGAGGATTCTTTGTTCAGTGCAGCACAGGACAATAAGCTAAGGGGTTCAGATACTGCAGGAGAAGGAATGGGAAGGTTGGGGGCTGAAATATGAGTAAGCTCTTTATCCGCTCAACAGCCCTACAGGGAACTGAGCTGTGTGATTCCAACTAGCATGATGGGCACAGACCTGTACCCTTGATTTCACCGGGAGTTTTGTACATGAATTTTGGGGCCTCTGGCTGGGGTCACCTTTATGCAACGCTTTGGCCAAGCTGCCCTTGGCCAGCGTGTCTTACTGTCTATGTGTTTGCCCTACTGCAGGGAACAGCATGTAATACTTTTAAAACATACCACCTTCCTCACCGGCACCACAAAGCTTCATCTTCTGCATTTGCACAAGCAACTTTATGGAGACTTTCCAGCCAGTTGTGGGTAGCTAAGTGCTGCCACTTGGAACATGAGGTACAATTTTGTCGCCCTTCACAGCTACGCAGAACGGCACAGAACTTCTGCCCATTAAAAGCTTTGATAACTACCCAGGCCAGGGGGCAAAAATATTAAATATTAATTAAGAGGGTTTATTTGCACAGGAAATATAAGCTGGTGCATTTTTAACATCACCTGGCAGCTTCTTGTGAATAAAATGACTGGTTACAAAAAGATTCTATTAGCACAGTGGCACAGAGAGGTCAAAACATCCCGCCACAAATTACCCAATTCACAGAGAGATATTCCTTCTTCAAGTAACCATTGCTATTAATGGCTCATTGTACTACTCCTCCCCGTGGAACCTGCTTTATCATTTTGTTATTTAATATGAATCCTGCAGGAGCGAAGGGCGAACTCCCTGACCTCCCAGGTGCAAAAGACGGGAGATCGTTAGGTTGACGTTTGACAGGCAGTCAGCACTAATCAGAATAAATTACTTCTTCTTTTCTGAAGTGTTCTTTTGTCAGCTTCGAAGGGTCAGTTGCTATTTTAGCGCCGCTTATGCTGCCATGAACAGAATCGCAGATAAGATGCATGTCGGTTCCTCTCAAAATTCAGTGCTCTGAACCAACGCAGTCGGTTGTGTACATTAGTCCCGGTTGAACCTCTCTAATCTGGCATGCACATGGTCTGGCAACATCCAATGGTCCAGCATGATGTTAGTTCACTGGATGTCCACTTAGTATGGGTGTGGCCGAGTTTCCCATAGGCCCTTCAAGTTTGTTTGCAGCTACTGGTCCTGGCTGTCAGTGTTCTGTGCTATAAATATGGAGATATACCTCTCTCATAGAGCAGGAAGGGACCTTGAGAGGTCATCAAATCCAGTCCCCTGCCCTCATAGCAGGACCAAGTACCATCCCTGACAGATTTGCCTCAGATCCCTACATGGCCACCTTAAGGATTGAACTCACAACCCTGGGTTTAGCAGGCCAATGCTCAAACCACTGAGCTATCCCTCCCCTGAATTCACCCCTAAATGTCTTCTAAGAGCCCAGTAAGCAGTGGAAGTGTTGGTAATGCTGCTAAATAACATTGACCTCCCTGCTCTGTGTGTAGATACAGGTTGAACCTCCCTGGTCCTGCACCCTTGGGACCTGATCAGTCCTGAACAAGGGATTTTGCCAGACCAGGGGAAGTACCAGGGGACCTGTCCCCCAGCCTGCCACCAGCTCCACTTCCAGCCCTGTTGGTCATCCTGCCGCTGGCCCCAGTCCCTTCTACCAGGCTGCCTCGGCCCTGGCTTCCCTGCCCTAGCCCCAGCTCCCCTGCCGGGCTGTTGCCAGCCCTGTCCTGCTCCCAGCCCAGCAGGGCTCCTAGTTTCCTGTCCTTTGGCTGCCTGACTCCCAACCACCAGGGCTCTCTGGCCTGGGAGCATCACTGGTCATGCTGAAGCACGGATTTGCTGGACCAGAGAGTCCCACTTGAGGGAGGTACAACTTCTTTATAACCCACTAGCAGATTTGCCTGGTGTTGCCCAGGTTTATGATGTGGGAATTCCATCAAGTGTATTTTGTTTCTTCATCCCAATAAATGCATATCATTCACTATGTTTTAACAAAAAAAAAGAGCTATAGTCAATTTGGTTCCCAATAAAAAAAATTTTCTAGTTTCAAACCTTAAGTATTAATTTAGCCATGCCAAAACACAGCACTACTCCAAACGTCTCCGTTTTCTCTCTTTTTAGTCAGGTTTATTGAGAAGCAATCCTATTCCAGATGCATCCTATTTTTCTGGCTCATCTCAGTCCAGTCTCTTTCAACATTCACTCAGTTATGTCAGTTGAGAGGACTGTACTTCATTTGGTCAATCAGTCTCATTTCTGTTTGGTTTTATGAGACACAGTCCCATTCCAGGCACAACCCAATTTCCTGGCACAACCAAATCCTTATACTGCTTTAAGATATGATAAGAGGAAGCTGCATACTGAGTTTGATGTTCCTAGCTCTTGATCAAACAGACAAACACTCTAAAATATATAACAGATTACACAACCAAGTATGAGCCGGATTCTGTTCCTCCTTCGGCATGATGAGAGTGTTTTCCCTTCTTTGCTTGGTATCTAAGGTGAGGGTCAGAAGCTACAATTGCATAATTAGTTGCCGCAATCACAGACACAAATATGAAAATTCTCATGCCAGTTTCTCCTTTCTCCCACCTCCCAAAGTCACTCTCAGAGTTCTTAACACACTTTCAATGACTCACAGAATGCTAGAACGCTAGAATTGGAAGGGACCTTGAGAGATCATCAAGTCCAGTCCCCTGCTCTCACAGCTGGACCAGCCACCATCTATATCATCCCTGATAGATGTCTGTCTAACCTGTTCTTAAAAATCTCCAATGATGGAGCTCCCACAATCTCCCTAAGCAATTTATTCCAGTGTTTATTCCTGACAGTCAGGAAGATTTTCCTACTGTCCAACCTAAACTTCCCTTTGATGCACTTTAAGTCCATTTCTTCTTGTCCTACCATCAGAAGCCAAGAAGAATAATTTTTCTCCCTCTTCATCATAACACCCTTTTAGACACTTGAAAACTGCTATCATGTCCCCTCTCAGTCTTCTCTTTTCTAAATTAAACAAACACAATTCTTTCAGTCTTCCCTCCTAGCTCATGTTCTCTAGACCTTTCATCATTTTTGCTGCTCTTCTCTGGACCTTCTCCAATTTCTCCACGTCTTTCTTGAAATGTGGTGCCGAGAACTGGACAGAATACTCCAACTGAGGCCTAATCAGTGCAGAGTAGAGCAGAAGAATGAGTTCTCATATCTACACACTTTCAGTGTAGATGATGGACAATGTTGGAGAAGAATAAACTTGCAACTATTATGCGGCTCACTAATCTTACCACTTAAAAGGGAAAGAGGCACTTTAAAAGAACTTCAGAGTGCTTGAAGAATACAGAATCTGTTTTACTAATGTATATTTTTATGTATGATGTTTATTGTGGCTGGGTATTTGAAGGAACTGGTCTGGATGTCTCAGAGTTCTTTGTAAAAAAGAAGGTAATATTGACATTTCATTTGGAGAATAGATCTTTTTTTAAAAAGAGTATTAATGAGTGTGCTGAGCTGGACTGATGGGGGCAGGGCATGAAACAGCAATCACCTCACCTGCCCCATTGGTACCCAGCCCAGACTGGAGACGCTAATGATACAACCAGTGGACCAAATTCGGTGATGAATCCTGGTCACATGCCACATGAGGCACATTGCACACACACTAAGGGTGTGTCTAGACTACAGATTTTTTTCGCAAAAAAGTGGCCTTTTTTCGAAAAAACTTCCCTGCATCTAGACTGCAGCTGTGTTCTTTCGAAAGTAAATCGAAAGAATGCGGCAGTTTTTTCGACCACGGATAATCTCGTTTTATGAGGAAGAACGCCTTTTTTTCGAAAGTGCTCTTTCGAAAAAAGGTGCTATGTAATGCAAACTCTGCTTTTTCGAAAGAGAGCATTCAGACTGCCTGGGTGCTCTCTTTCGAAAAAGCGGCTTGCTTTTTCGAAAGTACTGGTTGTAGTCTAGACGCTCTTTTTCGAAAGAGGCTTGCAGTCTAGATGTAGCCTAAGACTGATATAGAGGAAAATCTCTTTCACCTTTATCGTTTGTATTCTGGGGTCCAAGATCCAGACCCCAGAGCTGAAGTCCCTCTCCTTGATCCCTTTTCACTGTGGAGTTGACCCGAGCAGAACAAAATCCATTAGCACCCTTGTGCAAACAATTTTGTCTTATACCAATGGTTACAATTTCTGTCCATTTCACAAGAAAACCATCCATCCTTGGGAACTAATTAAGTTCATTAAAATCTCATTTCCCTTCCAAAAGTGCCAAAAATTCTTTCAGCAGAGACCTGGGATTCGGTTACTACAACCCATTACTATCAGCACTCTGCTATCTAGTATTTCATGGGGTAGGCCCTTCCAACTACTCTCAAATCCTTCTTGTGCCCATTAGCGGGATAAACTATGAAATCTGTATGATGGCTAACTCGGATGTAAAATATGGACGCGTTGGAGAATGTTTTCACAGGGCTGTTTGAAATATTTCAGAGTAATAGTCATGTTTTAGTGCTATCTGGGAAATATGCTTGGTCTCCAGTACATCAGAGCAGGAGTTTTTTTATATAGGTAACATTTGTCTTCTGCTCTTGCTCATCTAGGAACAGATAACAGCCACATGAGAAAATGTTTTTGTCTTTCTGTTGACTCTGGCCTTACAGAATCTTTTGAAACACCTGTTTTTTAAGCAGGTAATATTCCATGCCTCTAATTTCCCCTTGTCCCATCTTATCTCTCCACTCTGTGATTAACACTGAGATCACACTAAAAATGTTTTATTTAGTGGATAATTGGGAGTACTGGTATCTGCTGTTTCCAAATGTCTTACTTTATTATCCTTGTTCAAGAAGGTCTTAATATTTAAGTGATTTACTGATCACTTAAAATGCCAGCCTAACCATTAGGAGGTACATTTCATTATGCATTGCCTAATTTTATAGCACATTATTTCTTTATAAACAGACCCATTACTGGGAGACATTAATTAAACCTCTTTGCCCATTATGAACTACATTTGGAAGACAACAACAGAACCAAAACGTTTGCCCTGATGGATGGCCTTGAGACGCCAGCCCTTGACTAGCAAAGAAGTGGTGCTAGTGGGACTTGGTAACATTACGCCGCGGGTAGCTGGGACGTGTGAAGAAAAGGTCTGCTGAATAATACATGGCATTTGCACTTCAGCCCTGTTTGCTGAACTGTTCGGCGTCAATAACGCGGTCCTAAGAGACTCTCTGGGGTCTGAGCCTTGCTGTAGTGCAATGACATCACTCATGTTTATTACAGCTAATGTTGAAAATAACAGGCTGCTGAAGAGACAGCCCCATGCCTGTGAACTGTGTCTTAATACTCCTGCTCAGGGCAGGGCCAGACCGAGCCATTCCGGCACCCCGGGCAGACAGGTTAATTGTGCCCCAGGTTGGGGGAGGGCGCATGCCCGGCCCCGCCCCCGCCCAGCACATGGGGAGGGCGTGCGGAGCTGGCGACGGCAGGACGCACACGTGCCCGGCCCGGCCCAGCCTGGCTACCACCGCTGGCACGCAGCCCAGGGCTGCCTGGGGTGGGCCGAGCCTGGCCATGCAGGGCCCCGCGGCCGCGAGGGGAAGGGCATTTCAGGCCGGCACTGCGGGGGTTAACGCGGCCCCCGGCCCGGGCGGCCGCTTCAGGTTGGCCACTGGGAGCTGCTGCAGCCCGCGATCTGGGAGCTGGGCGCCCCCCATAGGTTGGCGCCCCGGGCAGCTGCCTGGCTACCCCATGCCTTAATCTGGCCCTGGCTCAGGAGGAACGTATCTCGACACCTAATCCGACCGATTCCTACCACCCCCCTTCCTGACCATTCGGCACAACGTGAGAGAGGTTCTCAAGGGCCAAAGCACTGCTAGACTATGGTTATCTACACAGAAAACTTGGCCTGCTTGTTCCATAGAGGGACATTTCAGTGTACAGTCCTGAAGCAGAAATCCAGCAAGATGCCACACAACGTGCTTGCTACCATTTTGGCTCCCACCGCTAGCTCGTCTGACAGTTACAGAATGGACAACCTTAGAAAACTTCAAAGGGATTTTAACACAAGACTTCAAAGAGAAGCCTCTGAACTGTCATTCATGCTTAAATTTGACACTTTACAAATAGGCCTTAACAAAGATGCTAATTATCTTACCCATTACAAAGATAGCTTCCCCAATTATCACCCCTAATATCATTATCTCATAGACACTAACCTCCCCCACATCCGCCCTCTGTTCTAAAATCTGATTTGTCTATTTTATATGTGTTCACTTTTTTTGATTGTATCCCTTTGGTATATATGGTCGTGCCAATTTTCTTCCACAATTTGATCTGAGGAAGTGGGTCTGGCCCACGACAGCTCATCACCTAATAAACCATCTTGTTAGTCTTTAAAGTGCTGCATAGTCCTGTCTTTTGTTTTAGAAAACAGAGTGTTCCCTTTATCCATCAACCAGGAATGGCGGCAACCCCAGCGATATGCTTCTGTTTGTCCTTTACCAGGACCACGTAACAGAGACAGGATGGTGATCCAGCCTCCATGCCCCGTCAGCTCTCTGCTACTACGATCGACGCAAGTTAGCAACCACTGTGGGCTTTTGTGGTGTGGCTGCCTGTCCAGGAGGAACTACTGTGCATTTTCCGGCCAAACGGCTCCATTATGATCAGATTCACTGGCTGTCGCATGTTGCCTTGAACTCCTCTGCAGTTCGGATTCTCCATGCCAACGTGGGCTGAATTTTAACAGGTGACCTGAGAAGTAAAAATCTCCGGTGACAATTCAAAGGGGCCTGGGGCCCAGCTCCCGACAAAGCTGCGGTAACAACAGCAGCAGCCGGAAGCTCCGGGCCCCTTTGAATCGCCCGCCCTGAGGCAATTGCACTGTCACCCTTCCTCCCCCATTGGCGGGCCCGCATTTAGGCCCCAAAATCAGTGGCCATTTTCAATTTAGCTCAGTGCACCAGGGGCTGAGCCCTTTTGAAAACCAGGCCCTGGCCTAGGTGCCTCAGTGGAGGCCAAGCCAAGTAGGGGGCAGAGCATTTGGAAAGCTGGCCCTACGCTGCACTGGTTCTGTCTCTCCAGGTGGCCTACACCCGAGCCCTTGGCCCGCTCAGCCACAGAGGCCTATAGGATGTGACAAGCGGTAACTCCGCCCGGCGCGGCTACTGTTCCGTGCGTAATTCACGTGAAGTGTGACAGTGCTGTGCGAGGGCGTGGGGTTGAAGGCAGCCGCTCCACGGAGCCACATGCACAAGTGTGCACGAAGACGTGCAAAGGAAAAGCACAAAAGCTCTCCCCGCCCCCACAGGCTAACTCCTCTTGTGAGTCTGGGCACAGCCCTCGGTGGGGAGGGCAGGCCCTGTGTGGAAGAGGATGGAAAAGGGCAGCGTGCAGAGCTCGGTACGCGTTCAGTGGGGAGCAAGCTGCCTCGTCTCAGATGCCTCCTCCAGGAGCTGCCTCTCAGGCGTGTGTGGCCTGGTTATGGCATGTGGCAGGTGACAGCCTCACCTCCTGCTTGGACCCCTGCTCCCACAGGCCCCTCTTCCACACTTTACACCAGTGCAGCCTGAAGGGCAGCATGCAAGCTCGGCTGTCTCTTAGCACGCCCGTTATGAAGTCAATACTGACGGACAGCTCCCATGCGCCGGTAATGTTAGGCGTGGCCGATTGGCTGGAATTGGAAACAGCGGTTGTTGCTCAGACGCCGCCACACCGCAGCTCTGGGCAAACATTTTCGTGGTCACCATTGTAACCGAGAGCAAAACAGCTAGGAAGGATTGTACCCGAAAGGCCGTCACCGTTGGAAGAGGCTTGGCTGTGCTGAACCAAGGCCCACCCAGAGGGGATTCTATTCTATTTCAATCATTCCTGAGACGGTGGAACATATGCCAGTGCTTGGAGATCAGGGCCAGGCCTCAGAGACATCTGCTCTTTGGAAACCAACAGCCGCTCAGAGCTGGCTCCTCCTCTGCCCATTTTGGCCAAGCATTGCAGAAGCCAGTGTGAGTGGATCCTAGCAGCACCACGTAGCAGATAATTCCCTCCCCCGCCTCCCCGTGCCCTGCGCCAAAAACCTACACTTATTTGGAAGAAATGCAAAGCTTACTGGAAAACAGAGACCATCTTGGCAGTGATGCTGGCAGCACGTGTTGCTTTTCGTCTGTCTCCGCACGATAGACTAAACAAAGGAACGAAGGGGAAGAAAATGTGTTGGCAACACTGTTTGATCCAGATTTTAAAAGAGAAAATTGAATCTATTCTTTCACCATTGAGCACTAAAAGCTGTGCTTGAAAAAACACACGCCAAGCCTTTGTCTACACTACAAGGTTTTTGCGGCAGAGAGGATGCTAATGACAGACTCATTAGCATGAGTCGCGATGTCATTAGCATATTTTCTGCCGATGCTTTTTGCGCAAGGGGTTGTTGCGCAAAAAGAAGCAGTGTAGCCGCTTCTGTTTTGTGCAAAAAACCTTTTGAGCAAGATCCTTACGCCTCTCCCGGCATCAGGAAAAAGGAAACGTCCACACTGCTTGTTTTTGTGCAAAAACGGCTCGGGAATAGATTATGCAAATGAAGCGTGACAAAATGCTAATCAGCACTTCATTTGCATTGCCTTTTCTGGCAAAAGCCATAGTGTAGACAAAGACCTAAATTCTCTCCCAGTTCTGTGGTTTAAACAGTGGTTAGAAATAGGCGATCCAAAACTACTTTAGCCAGCTATGCATGATACAGACCCTATGTTCTGGGCCTGCAGTAACGTTATTGTTAACAGTGACCTCTCTACTAACTCATTTAAAAACTCTCTTCTAGGTTGGAGGTTTCTGGGTATTGCCATTAATAAGGGCAATGAAGCGCATGGAAATTTAACTAAGTTTTATATAAGGTGACATGTGAACTGTTCACCTCTTCCCCTGCTCAAGGAGGACTACAGAACTGTTAGATAAAAAAAGCTCACATTCCCCTGTGTGCTAGCCTCCAAAGGACTAAAGTAAAAGGGTTCCCATCACAACATATTTGTCATGAAATGAGAATTCAGCAGGTTCACATTGGCACGTTTTCCATGATGTCTAAAAAGTTATAAAATGCTCCACAGAGAAACATTCTTGATGGGTAACTGCTGTACTAGGAATCAATAAAGGAGCAGCAAAAATGTAGCCCAAGAAAAGGTCCCTGAGGGTTGTAGGTTTCTTGCAAGGGGAGAGAGAAAAGGGAGACAGTCCAGAGGGGAAAAAATGCCCGATAGTGGAATTTTTGAACTCTTATTTTTTGGTGCCAATTCGTTTTCCATGCAATCGCTGTGAAAAACACACTCGGAGTTTAGTCGGTGTGTTTGTTTTTTGCCATTTCAATTAGATTATTTTTTTAACAAAATAAAGGCTGAAAGCTCCTGTTAAAATGGAGCCCTGAAACACAAACTCAACTGCGGTGCGTTCCAGTCCTGTCCTGTCATGGAAAAGATAATTCCATTTCATTCTTCCGGCAGGCACCTTCCTGCCCGGCAAAATAGCCGAGCAAGAGAAAAACCACATGGAAAGGAATCAAATCAATAACAGCAAATCCTGCAAGGATGCAAATCTAAGCTGCAGAACTGCTGTAACAAACAAACCTGAAAACAAAGTTATGATTTAATGATTGTTTGACAACAGCAACTGACTTTCTGTGACTTAATGCTCTCCGAAAATGGGGTGGGGGGAGGGTGGAAGGAGAAACAGCTGGGAATACAAGACCAACTTCTGCTCCCTTTACCTCACCTCCAGTAGTACCTTGCTGCATGACTAGCCATATTGAAAACAGTGAGGCTACCTGCAGACTATGTACCATAGGGAGGCAGAATCTGGCCTGAAGTAAACAAACCGTTTCCAACACAGGTAGTCCTGGTGAACGTTGCTACAGGGTCCATCCTGATGCCCAAATTCACTTCTGGACTGTCAAAGGGAGTGCTGGCTCCATAGCGCCCCTTTTCTGGTCAAGTGCTGAGACCTGCCTCAGTTTCCCCTTTATGCAGTCTTTAAAATTCCACACCGCCCAGAACTGGGACCCTTATGGATCCAGTTTATGATGCACCGTCTTTCAAAACCAAACTCAAACTTACATCTTCATTGCCGTGACAACTGGGGCCGGCCTGTCCTCCCTGCGGGTCTGTTCTCTTTTTAAAGGTCCTGGGTTTTGCCCCAGTTCCAAGCTAGGCCCAGCCCCCGCTCTCCGATGGTCTTTCTTCCTCCCTGCACGTCCTGCCTGGAGTTTGACCTTCTCCACAAGCCATTCCCAAGGGTGTCTTTGCTCTGGTAACTCAGGAGCCTTCTCACTCCCTGAAGTGTCTGCAGGTATCTGCCACCGCACCTGCAGCTGCCTCCCCCTTACTAAAGCCCAGTTAACTTCCCTGAAGCCCAACGGGGCAGCTGTCAGATACTAGAATACTGAAAACGAAAACACGCTTACCAAATAGCAGCTTCCATGTTTCATATCATTTAAAACCCTGAGCGTTGCGGCTTCCTCCATGGTCAGGGAGACAAGAAAATGGTTCGTTTCTCCCCCACATGCACTCTTATTTGTCTCAGAAACTGCTTCATTTTTACTATCCAAGTCTCTCTTCTTGCCTCTCTCCATCTCAGGCTATGTCTACACGGCGATCTTCTTCCGGGAAAAGATACGCAAATTACCAACTGCAATTTGCGTCCCTTTTTCTGCTTTTTTTTTTTCAGAAGAGGCTCTTCCCACATTTGGCCTGTCGGCACACTGCCCTCTGGATTCCCACACCCCTTGGTGAGCCTGGCGTCTCTCCAGGAGCCCTGCTGCCCACGGCCACGCCTCCATTGTGTGTCTGCTCCGCTGCAGCGACGTTGTTGCAGAGGTGTTGTGAGCACAGCGGGAACCAACAGAACTGCTGGGCCCCGGACAAAGTGGGGGGGGGCGCTGTCTCCCTACTCCTGGAAGAGGCCTCAAGAGGGAGGGGTGTGACTGGGACATCCAGTCCTTAGTGCTGCCCAGACCTTGCCACCTGTGGCTCCATCTGCTATTTAAAGGGCCCAGGGCTCTGGGCGTCACCACCAGGCCCCTGGGCAGTTGCCTCTCTCCTCCCCCGACGGCAGGACTGTGTGAACATAAATCCGTATTGTTTATGAGTCACTGGAGCATGGAGGCCCCAGACAGGGAACTGAGTTGAACATAAATCCAGCCATGGAGACTGACTGGGGTAGAGAGGGTGGAAAACAGCAGGATGAATGTTTACGTGTTTATATGGCTATCAGAGGACACCACGACTCTCATAAAAACCCTTGCAACTTCCCAGAGTGTAACCCACACCCCTAGTCGGGTCACGGTCCCATGGAGTGGCATTTCGACCACATACAGCGAGAGCTAAGAACAAGGCAGCTCTACAGCCTATGCTGAGATCCAGCTGGCTTCCTAGCTCAAGCTGTAGCGGCTCCTCCACTAAGGTCCCAGGTTCAGATCTGCCTGGTGGTGGTTACAAAAGCTCAGCCCATGGGTAAGGGCTCAGCTCCAGGAAGCAAGCTACAAGCATCCATCGAGGTAACAGTTGGCCAATATTAAATGTTTTGACCGATATTAAACGTTTTGGTTTTTTTCACTGAACCCAAGTATTGACTCCAGAAGCCGAGCTCACGGCACGCACCGAAGGGAGAGGTTCAAAAAGGCAGCTCCCCGGATGAGCAACTGGGGACTTCGGTGTAATCGGGATATTTCAGTCGCAGGTGCAAAACCCAAACGTTCACAGCCAGAAGGGTCCCTGCAACGTTCAGCCTGTCTGAAAGCAACATGAAGCATCTGGTTGCACAGCTAGCAAAATAAGGGGTTAATACGGCCCCTTTGGCAAAGAATCCCACAGGTAGGAGTCATATGGTGAGGCTTTGGTCTTCCCATAACATCAAACTCTTGGTCGTTTCTTTGGCTCTGATTCGGCAAGCTACGTAAGCACGTGCCCAGCTATAAGCATGTGAGTAATCCCACCCATGCTGATTTTCACTTGCGAAGAGTTAGGCACCGCAAGCACCATGCTGAGCAGAGCCATAGAGATTTGCTGTTTGTAATTATCATCCTGAAGCAGGGAGGCCCTGAATTTCAGCCCCATTGACAACAGCTGTGCGGTTTTTTCTTTGCTTAAAGATGCTCTATAAACTCAGCCGCCTGAAATCCATTGCCAAAGGAAGCCTATTTGCACTGCGGAGCTTAGTGTTGCTCTCCGGCAGCTTAGAGAAGTCACGATGATCTATAATCGTGTTGTTAAAGAAGAGGAATCAATTCGGGCTTTGTCGGCTGTAACTGGACCTCCTGCAACTCCGAGTCCTGGATACGGAACCCTGCCAAATTCCATGAATTCCAGATGTGACTTTAAAGCCTTTTCTTTCGCCCCAGTAAAAATGCTGATGTGGTTCATTGTCCCCTGTAGAGGCACTTAGACACACACACACACACACACACCCCGCTGCCGTAGAAATGCTTCCCCTAGATTTTCACTCCAAAGCAGATTTCTAGGCCAGGCAGTTTCACTAAAATACAGACTTCAAAGTTGTGCAGGGAGTTATGAAAAAGGCATTAATGAGACAGGATGTGTAAACTTCTTCCACAGCTAATGGTAACGACCTGAGAAATTTGCATCAGGCCAATAAGAACAAAAAACTCTTACTTTTTAGAACAGCTTTCTGTGTGAATCTACATTTTCAGCCCTTCTGATCTAAACTGGACCTGGGTAAGGAGAAAAACAGTCACTAATGCATAAGGAGTGACCAGTTCTTAATGGAGCACTCTTTGTCAATCACCCCGGGGTTGAATAAGCAAATCAGTGAGAGGGGAAAGTCCATCTCTTTGCTTCCTTTCATTTTGGTCCGGTGTCAAAAGGCAAAACAACCGATAAAAGGAAGAAACCCAACTGGAGCAGCAAGGGACTTTCCCTGAAACATGGCTAAGCCCTAGAGACAGATGGCAACGTAGCTGATCATGTGCCTTTCCAACCAGAACAATGGTGCTACTGGTGTCATAGGAAGAGTCCGAGAGACGCCAAACATCAGGCCACTCATGAGACAGTAACCCCAAAGCTTTCTGCAAATTCACAGACCACTGTGAAAATCTGAGGGGAGTGGCTTGTGACAGCGATGGAGAGAGGGACTCATTCAACAAGAAGGCGGTAGCCAAGACATGGGATCTTTTCTTTGAAGGCTGATATATTTTTTAGATGCTTCGGGGGTAGCCGAGTTAGTCTGTACAGGATAAACTTAAAAAACAACAAATGGTTTAGTAGCACTTTATAGACTAACGAAACATGTAGATGGGGACAGACACTTTTAAGGGACAGACACTTTCTCAGAGCCTCTAGTAAGGGCCTCTTTCTCTCTCTCTCTGGCTTGCAAATTACACCTATTTAGACCAAGTGCTCTAAATTCAGAGGCCATGCAAGAGTAAGATACACACAAGGAAGCGTGAGGCCCAGCTATGCACCAAGCCACACCAGTGATGTGACGTTGCACTGATTCTGTTCAAAAGGTGACGTTTGTGTGTGAACACGCTGACACTGGTTTATACCTGGCTGGCACCAGCTCCACCTGACATTTGCAACTTCCATTTGAACACCCTTCAATAGCCCCGCGAGCGGTCACCATGGGCAAGTGATCTCAGCGAATGAGTCGGTATTTACAGTTCATCATTCCCAGAAGCACGATTTTTGAAGCCCATTTTTTTGGGATGGGCAAGCAAGACCCCCTGTGGCTACCTTATGGCATGAATACTCAACACCACCCACAGCCTGTCCTCCTCCTGCTTGCTCACAGGCATTGGCCAGGGAGGTTACATAGGACTAAAGAGGGTGGACATTTCTGCCTGCCGCTCCGATCGTTTCCCCAAACTGTGCCGAAAGTGATTAATGAAACAAACCAGCTGCTTGCAATATATTCCTCTCTCAGTGGACAGAGGATCACAAGATTGAGTTCTATGAGTGGTTGTAAACCTCTGAGGTCAAAATGAAACACACTGAAATATTAAGAAAACCATATTTACTCTTCTCTTGAAGAATTCAATACCTAGAAGTATGCCCGGCTAACGATTTCCCACAGCAAAACTCCCAGGTGATATTTAAATCATGTATCTTTTCACTGCTTTGCAAGTCCACAGAAAGAGCCACGTCAAAATCCCTCTTCTCTGAGGTTTGATTTTATTAATGAAAGTGCCAGCAGAAGAATCACAAATATTTATTGGAACGATTCAGCTCCCCTGGATAGTCACTGACTTATGGAGATCAGCAAATCAACCTTCTTGGCGTACCCGTGCAACACACATGCACAACAGTAACGAGGGTGATTCGCTGATCTGCATGATATTTAAATGACTGTGCCGTCTAAACAGGGGGAGATGAAGCACGGCCATAAATATCTATGATTCTTCTGTTGGTATTGCCATACGCCTGCGTGCACACAGGGCCGGCCTTACCATGAGGAGAACTGAGGCAGCCGCCTCAGGTGCCAGACTGTCGGGGGGCGCCACTAGGACCCAGAGTGTAGAAAATTGTGTCTGCTGTTGGTGCAGATGTATTCTCTCAGCTCTGAAAGTTAAGTGTTACTTAAAATTTTTGAACAAGGCATTGTAAGTTGTTAGTTCTCCTTTATTGTGGTAGGGAGCAGAGCAGCACCATGAGAGGAGTAGAACAGGAAGAAGGCAGAACTGAGACCTTTCAAAGTTTTGGCCCAAGTGAGGGGACATGGGGGCGTCATTTGAGCTCCCCGCCTCAGGTGCCAAAATGTTGTGGGCCGGCCTGGCATGGACACATTGGCCTAGAGAAGCAATCACTATAGCAACCCAGCCACTCAATAGCATTACAAATTCCACTGACTTGGACCCAAATCGACACACAGAGGAGCCTGACTGGGCCATTTGCACACACTGTTGCACAACCCTCAGTTATGCACATGAATAGGCTAGTACCCCTTTGTACATGCCACTCCTAGAACGCATAACCTGATAGGACAAGGAGCAACGGGCTTCAACTGCAGCAAGGGAGGTTTAGGTTGGACGTTAGGCCGGTGGTTCCGTCCCCACTGCCAGGGGTGCGGGGCGCCTAGAGAGAGCCACCCCCCATTTAGAACAGCAGATGACTTCATGCACTCCCCTGCCTGCAGGTCCCAATCGGGCTGCGGGCAGGGAAATGCGCAAAGTCTCCTTCCCCCACCAGGAGCACACAGCGCCAACAGCAGTTCAAAATGGCTGGCACTTCCCTCTAGGTGCCGTGCACCCCTGGCAAGGCAGGGGTGGGGGCAAGACACTTTGCCTGCTGCCCTGCCCGTAGGCCCCGACTGGTCTGGGGCAGGGGAACGTACCAAGTCTCTTCCCCTGCCAGAGGCATATGGTGCCTAGAGGGAACTGCCCCTTCTGCCTGAGGCCCCGCCCCTTCCTCGAGGGAGCCTGCAACCATGAACCAAAGTTCATGAGGTGGCCCCCCTGCAAAAATTATTGCCCACTCCTAATATAGTGTCATAGCTCAGGTGGCTCTGAAGGAAACCCAAGTATCTAAAAGGGTGTTACTAGGAGGAGGGGGAAAAATTGTTCTCTTTGGCCTCTGAGACTAGGACAAGAAGCAACGGGCTTAAATTGCAGCAAGGGAAATTTAGGTTGGACATGAGGAAAAACTTCCTAACTGTCAGGGTTGTTAAACACCAGAATAAATTGCCTAGGGGGATTGTTGAATCTCCATCACTGGAGACATTTAAGAGCAGGCTAGACAAACCATTGGGGATGATCTAGATGGTGCTTGGTCCTGCCGTGAGGGCAGGGGACTGGACTCAATGACCTCTCAAGGTCCCTTCCAGTTCTAGTGTTCTAGGATTCTATGAACCTTGGGCACCACAAGGGTGGGGCACATTTCGCTGGAAGAGCAACAAGGAATCCTGAGGCTCCCAAAAGACTAACCAATTTGTTTGGGCTTCAGCTTTCGTGGGCAAAGACCCACTTCATCAGGTGCATCGGACAAAGTGATACCCAAATAAATCGGTTAGGCTTTACTATGCCACACGACCCCTCATCGCTTTTGCAGAAGCAGACTAACACGGCAATCCCTCTGATAGTCACTGAAAGAGTTTAGGTGCCTGCATTAGAACATGGAGCTGACAGTTTGGTCTCTCCACGCCTTCACTCACGCTCTTCTTGACCGAGGATGGTCTGCTAAGGCCCTTTGAAACTTCCCTCTCCTCCATTACCTCTCTCCAGGCCCTGTCCCCCAACATCCTCCCCACACACACACTTTGCTCGTCCACACAACGATCTCATTCCCCAAGCTTAAACCACAGGCCACAGTCTTGCAATGAGCTCGTTACGGCCGGGCAGACCTGGGAGCCAAGCAAACCCACCCCTGACTTCCCCTTGGCATGCAGGAGGAAATTAAAGAGGTCGAATCTCTAACCAAAAACTACACCCTCAACAAGGCAGCTGTAAACAGAGCTGCTCAAAAACGTTTCAAAAAGGGGGAAACAGCTTTTAGAAGGAAACAAATCTTTCACTTGGGGAACCCACACTGGCTCTGCACAGTCTTTTCCAGAGTAAGCGGATTTGCCATCAGAGCTTGCTTTCCCCCTGCAGACCAGGTCTAACCTTTTCTAATTTCACTTAAACAAGAAGGGCATCGCACTTAAAGCTTCCCCTTTTCCAGGACACTCCTCCACCCACACTTCCACCTGAGGTGGCTCAGTATGCTCGGCACTGTGCCAGTCGGGCCAGGAGACTGTAATCCCCTCCCGCAAAGACCTCCGCCTTCCGCACTCACCGTTTCATACAGAGGTTTCCTGGGACACCGCTGAGAGGGTCACATCAGGGCACTCTGCTTAGAGACAGGGCTACATACAGCCCAAGACGGGGGGGGTCCTCCATGAGAAGGCACCCAGCCAGTCACCAAGAGCACTTGTGTTTACCACACTGGCCAGCAAGAAGTCAGACCAGCAACCCCCTTAGACACTCCCGCTGTGTAAGGAGCGGTGTTGGCGGTGGCACAGGAACGTTAGGGTGTCTATGGGGGTTGCTTGTGTGACTTCTTGCTGGCCAGTGTGACCTATGAGGAAAAGTTTAAAGGCTCTGGGCACGTTTGGTCTTGAGAAAAGAAAATGGAGGGAAATGGGACCAAGGGCGCCATTTTGAGAGGGTGAAGGGAAGGCTACAGCTGAGCGTATCGGGAGGTTGCTTGCTCTTCTTCCCCTCACGGCCGGGGGGGGGGAGGGAAAGGGCACAGCTGGCGTGCATGCCTCTCGCTCCTGGCTGGTGAGGAGACGGGGTGGAGGAGTATGTGGCACAAGCTGTGCGCTTTCCTCCGTGAGAGTCAGGGGAAGGGGAAAATGAGCAAGCAGCATCCTGGTACACGGGGCTGTAGCCTCCCCTCTCCCGCACCTGCCTCCCAAAATGGCGCTCTTGAACATGATAACAGTCTTCTAATATATCAAGGGCTGTTATAAAGAGGCCCCTGAGCAGATGTCCTCCATGCCCTCTGACAGTAGGACAAAGGAGATTTAGGTCAGATAAGAGATTGGCAACCTTCGGCCCACGGGCCATCAGGGTAATCCGCTGGAGGTCTGTGGGACATTTTGCTGATGTTGATCATCCATGAGCACAGCCCCCGGCAGCTCCCAGGAGCCACGGATGGTTTTCAATGCACCACACTAACATTGGGGACCATTTAACTGAACTGTAACATTTTACGGATGTGGTGAACATCTTCTTGATGGTCTTGCTACGATCCCACTACTGGGGCTCCTGTAAATCACAGACGGGTGTGTGGAAGGGCCCTCAAGAAATCATCTAGTCCATTGCCCCTGTGCTAGGGCAGGACTATGCATCCCTCAGCCTTCCTGACAGAGAAAGCTGAGGCCAGGGGATCAGCGCCTAATGTCACCAGCCCCTGCACAGAGCTGCTGGCGAGCAGAGATGTGGCCTTTGTCCCGGCACAAAGCAGCCCTGAGCCCCTGAGAGGGATCTTAGAATGTGACTTGCCCCAAAGTCACCCAGCAGGCCAGTGGGGAATTGGGACAAGAAAGCAAGTCTCCTCAAGGCCAGTCCAGTGCTCCGGCCACTAGGCAACACTGCCTCCCATGATGAGTAGCTGAAGGTGAAAACAAAAGAGATACAAAAAAACCCCCACCTCTTCTCTTTTATTATATGAAACTATTTCCCCTTGTGTGTCTAGCATTTCCTCCTCTGCTGCTAGCGTGGCCTAGTCTAGAAGCTCCCATTTTTTAAATTAAGCAGAAAGTCCAAGATTCCAACTTGAGTCCAGCGCCGGGAACTTTAAATAAAGCATCACCGACCACAAGTTGCTACAAGAATCACAAGAGGTGGCAGCTATTTGCAGGCAGGGCATGTTGTGGATTGGCTTTTTCCAGCGTCAAGGTGTGGGTGTTTGGGGAACATATGCCTCTGCCTACTGGACTGAAGAAGAGCTCCATTCATGTTGTCAGGAAGACTCAGTATTCTAGGCTGCGCCTGCCCATGACTTGGCAAGTTTCCCTCTCAACCTGCTGAGCTTCTGCCAGGTTAAAAAAAAAAATCTGCTGTCTTACTGTCGCTCCCATTTTTAAATAGATCCATTAAAAATCCAATGCTCTGACTCATCACCTCAATGCAGCCAATAAAACCAGGACTCCTCATAAATGGGACGGTTTTTTCACCGCCATCCTAGAAAGTTTGGCATGTGCTCAGTCATTGCAGGCATCACAAAAACAATCTCTCGATGCCGTGGCTTCAAATTGCTTCTCCTCGATAAACTGTGAACCAATAAAGCAGCAACATTTGGCCAAGGTCACATTTCAAATGCTTCCACTTGGCAGGCACCCAGTACAAACCAGATGGATAAATATTGGTACAGGATGCTTAACACGGCAGCTATCTCTGCATATTGATGGGATTTGAGTTGTTTTACTGTACATGTGCATTAATGTTTGTTAGGGAGACTAGCACGTAAGTGATGGTTGTCAGCTCTCTCCAAAAGGGTTAAAATGCATATCAAGTAGGTCAGACAACACTACCGCCACCATTTGGAGAATACGTCTAACTAGAGCTGCACAGAAAACAGATTTACTAACCTGGGGAAATTTTTGAGATTTCACATTTTTTCTCCTCCCCAATGAGGGCAAAGAAACCGCCACCAAACTTTCAAAAACGGTTCAGACTTTTCCTTTGGAGTTCAACCTTTCTTCAATGGACTTCCACTTCAAAACAACAAGTCGTTTTGAAACAAAAAAGTCCTCAACAAGCACGATCGCTTTGCAACACCTTTTCCAAATGGGAAATTTGTCGAAACTGGCCCTTTCCCGTGAAAAATATCGGTTTTGACAAATCAGGGAATTTTTCGACAGATAGCTCAGTGGTTTTTGAGCATTGGCCTGCTAAACCCAGGGTTGTGAGTTCAATCGTTGAGGGGGGCCACTTAGGGATCTGGGGCAAAATCTGTCAGGGATGGTATTTGATCCTGCCATGAGGGCAGGGGACTGGACTCAATGAACTCTCAAGGTCCTTTCCAGTTCTATTATTATATTATTAATTCATATTAATATTATATTATTAAAAATGTTTTGTTGGGAATTCCTAGCTATCTCTGCTGTTGTCCTGAAGCTGGAATACGGACCATTACTCTGGAGCAATCATCAGTACTGGAGCTTATGGCAACTGTATCCACATGAGCATGGACTCTACCCCCCCACACCTTCCCCTGGTGCATGGGCAGAACCCATCTGCACTGAACCCACCAAGCGTAGAACTCCTCTGCATGCCACTTCGATAGCCAGCCAGCTACCTGCAGAGCCAAGGTGGTGCTGGGAGATAGAAGAGTCTTCCATACCACCCATGCTTCTAGGTTTACATGGAAAGGCACCTGTCTGGGACTGAGGCTATTTGGGCTCCTGTGCCAGAACGCACGTGTGATTTTGGGGAAGTCATGTCATGTGTGACTCAGTTTCTCCTCTGTAAAACAGAGCTGGTTCTTCCTCTGCCTATCTTGTGTATTTAAACTTAGAACGCTTTGAGATCGGGACTGTCTCTTACTACATGTTTATACCACACCTGCCATGATGGAGCCTTGATCTTCGTCAGGGGTTCTATCAACTACCAGTCAGCATGAGATATTCATCCTGCACCAGCGGCCATCTTGAGCCAGCTCACAGGTAGCTCCCCTGCTGAAACAAAAGGATCCAGCTTTCCTCTTACAGACAAAAACTGATAGCTACACATTGTAGGTACATACTTCACAGTCACCCAACCTGCAGAGTAGCCACCATTGTTTGGGATGGACTCTGTAAGTTTACCGCAGAATTTCTACTGAAATGAACCAGTCATTGAGAGTAACAGGAAGTACAACATCAGTCTCTGGAGAGAAGTTCCTACTCCACTATATACTCTCTAGTTTTGCTCTCAGGAAATGCAGCCAACAGCCTCTTGGGTCAACTTTGGGCCCCTCTCCAGTATGCACTTGGTTCTGTGTTACATCTTACCTGGCACCTTAGCTTTGAAGAACAGACCTAGTGCACATGGCAATACCACCAAATTCGTGTTCTAAAATAAAAGGAAGATGTGGGACCACTCCAATAGGGATAAAGAGGAAAAAAGTCCTGCCCTTCCTAGTGGTGTCCCTCCCCTATTGGCTCCTGCAGTGGAAACTCCAGCAATGGAAGGAGAAATTAACTTAGCCCCAGTGTGGCAGCCAACCTTGTACCCACCTTCCATCGTGGGAGCTATTTTGGCTCTCTCTTACCCTACCAGCTTCACATAACCCTGGGGACGCCCAGAAGTATTTTCCTTCCCTTTGTACCGAGTGCCAGCTCTGCACTGATTCAAGGGTGGAGCTCTAGCAGCTCACCTTCTAATCCATGGATCTTTTGCAGAAACAGCTAGGGATGTTTGCAGAAACAGCTAGGGATGTGTCAAGGATTTGCATGGGCGGCTAATCAATATTTTGCCAACTCCCCACATTTGCAGACGTTCCCCTGCTTTGCACCACTGCATGCTGGGAAGGCTTCATAGGGAGGCCAGTGGGGGCCTTTATTGCTCTGTGTGGTCTGATAAATAAGTTTCGCAATTGCACCTACTGGCCCTAATGGGGTTGTGATCATCTCTACCTGCTGAGGATCGGACCTACACATTAATTTCCTTCTATTCAAGTGAGGTTTCACTTGGTGAACACAGAGTGGCCTGCCCATGCTACATCTACCTCGATACAGACCAGCTGGTGAGCTTGGTTAATCTCCCAAGCTGCACCACTGCTGGGATGGGGGACATCTGGAGACCACCTCACTGACGCAAGAGATGGCTGGGCTGTTGTGCATCATCCTAGGGCCAGCTCCTTATGTGTCCCCTCATGTCCTCAATGTGGCCCTATAAATGGCCCTCTGCCTCAGTTTCCCCCTTACTGGGGCTGCTTCAGTATGTTACAAACCCTTTTACCCACTCTCGGCCCTTGGAGGGTGCTAGCTGATTAAATTAACAAGCATTCCAAGTCCACCCATTCCCCTCTATCTGGTCACTCCCAGACCTTTCCTGCTTGCCTCTCGTTCCCCAAGGACCAGGGTTCTCTGGTGAAATCTACTCGCCCCGGCAGCCTCTGTACTCCAGTCTGATCTCCCCAAGAACATGGTCTCTGCAGCCACCATCTTACACGCCCTTGCTGTATTCTAGTCAATGTTTGCTGCCACTCACCCCGGAGAGGGTTAATCCTACGTACACAGGTACCAACCATAATGTCCCTTGTCCTGTCTGTATTTAGGAAAAACCATCATTGGGAGTTTGGCCTAAATCAGGGCTTCAGGATTGGGCTATCGTATGAGCAGACAGCTGGCAACGTTTGGTGACTCTTTGGGGATTCATCATAGAACACTAGAACTGGAAGGGACCTTGAGAGGTCATCAAGTCCAGTCCTCTGCCCTCACAGCAGGAGAAAGCACCATTTACATCCAACCTGCTCTTAAATATCTCCAGTGATGGAGATTCCACAGCCTCCCTAGGAAATTTATTCCAGTGTTTAATCACCCTGACAGGTAGGAAATTTTTCCTAATGTCCAACCTAAACCTCCATTGCTGCAAGTTAAGCCCATTGCTTCTTGTCCTAGCATCAGAGGCCAATGAGAGCAATTTTTCCTCCCTCCTCCTTGTAACACCCTTTTAGGTAATTGAAAGCTGCTATCGTGTCCCCTCTCTGCCGTCTCTTTTCTAAACTAAACAAGCCCAGTTCTTTCAGTCATCTCTCATAGCTCGTGTTCTCTAGACCTTTCATCATTTTCATTGCTCTTCTCTGGACTCTCTCCAATTTCTCCCCATCTTTCTTGAAACATGGTGCCCAGAACTGGACACAATACCCCAGCTGAGGTCTAATCGGCCGAGAGCAGAGCAGAAGGATCCCTTCTCGTGTCTTGCTCACCACACTCCAGTCACGGCAAGTGATCAATAGAAATGTAGCATCATCCTCAGGAAGGTAAGCTACAAAAACAATCAGAAGCATGCGTTCCAAAGTTTGCTACCCCACAAACACGCAGGCACCTTGGCAAAATCATATTACAAGGTGTGCCACGGGCAGCTTTCATGGAAAAAAGAAAAATATCCATTCACAACATAAAAGAGAAGAAAAGAGGAGCCATACAGGCGGCGGTCCTCTCCAGCAGCAAGCTGCTAACAAAACAAAATCAGATCCACAGAAAACCAATGGCCACACTCTCATCAGATCTAGCGGGGCCGGGGAGGGATTAGTATCATTATGATTGGTGCTGAAGCCCAAAACAGGAAGCCACCTAGTGGTCCGTGCTGTATTGTCTTTGATAAGAATCCCTCTAATCTAGTTGTACCATGCTAAAATCAAAACACCAAATGAGGCTTTCTGGGTTAGCTGATCATTTGCTAATCTGTGTCGATGCAGAAGATCAAACTGTGAAAATGAAAAGGAGGTTGGGTTTTTTCCTCTTGTTTTCATCCAAGCCTGAAATCAACAGTTTGGATACACGATGCTTAATTAAATCGCAAAGGTGCACCCACCTGCCAGCAAGTCTTCTCTCGGAAATGCAGTCTACCCACATCGGGACGGCGGGTCTACGCTGCCAAGGGAATCCATTGTTTCCCTTTCTCTCCACATCATCATCTTAGTAATAGCTGAACTGTTACGCAGTAGACCTCGACAGATTCCTTTTTGCAATTTAAATAGAGCTTCCTCAGATACACCGCCAGGAAGAAGTAAATTGGAAGAAAAATGGAGCTGTGGGAAAAGAGAAGGAACAGTCCAAATCAAGCAACTTTCTCTTGCAACATTTGGGCTATTCCATGGTAGGTGAGTCATCCGGGGTCTGTTTGTCAGAGGCTGGGAATGGGTGACAGGAGAGGGATGAGAAGCTGGATATGGGTCAACAGTGTGCCCTTGTAGCCAAGAAGGCTAATGGCATATTAGGGTGCATTAGGAGGAGCATTGCCAGTAGAGCTAGAGAAGTGATTATTCCCCTTTATTCGGCTCTGGTGAGGCCACATCTGGAGTACTGCGTCCAGTTCTGGGCCCCCTATTACAGAAAGGATGTGGACACATTGGAGAAGGTCCAACGGAGGGCAACCAAAATGATGAGGGGGCTGGAGCACATGACCTACGAGGAGAGGCTGAGGGATTTGGGCTTGTTTAGTCTACAGAAGAGAAGAGTGAGGGGGGATTTGAGAGCAGCCTTTAACTTTCTGAAGGGGGGTTGCAAAGAGGCTGGAGAGAGGCTGTTCTCAGTGGTGACAGATGACAGAACAAGGAGCAACGGGTTCAAGTTACAGTGGGGGAGGTCTCGGTTGGATATTAGGAAAAACTATTTCCCTAGGAGGGTAGTGAAGCACTGCGATGGGTTCCCTAGGGAAGGGGTGGAATCTCCATCGCTAGAGGTGTTTAAGTCTCGGCTTGCCCAAGCCCTGGCTGGGATGATTGAGTTGGGATTAGTCCTGCTTTGGGCAGGGGATTGGACTTCATGACTCCTAAGGTTTCTTCCAGCCCTAGGTGTCTAGGATTCTAGGGGTCACTTGAGGATTCCCTGTTGTGTTCCCTCCCTCTGGGGTAACTGGCATTGGCCACTGTCAGCAGACAGGACACTGGGCTAGGTGGACTATTGGTCTGACCCAGTGTGACCGTTCTTATGCTCCAAAACCCACTGAAGTCCATGAGATCCTTTGCATAGACTTCAAATGGGCATGAAACGCCTTAACATCGTTATCCCTGTTCTAACGCAACCCTCAATGGAAGCCGTAGCAATATGCTGTCTGCTGCGTGTTCCCGTTGTGAAATGCACCAAGCCATTTAGTTTAATAAATGATGCCATTATAATTATACATATTAGACATGAGGGCCTGGTGTCCAGCAAACTCCAAAACACCATGTTCTGGAAAAGCTGTTCTGTCAGCTTATGCTGATCCAGACGCATTAACTAGACACGCTGATTATTGCTAATGAGGACCACAGGCTTGCCGTGTCCAAATGTCCATCTCAATTAATTCAGTCCATTTGCTGAGTGGGTGCTTTGATTTCTGTGCAGCCTTAATGCCCGAAAAGAAAAGGGGGATTCTGAAGGGAAGTCAGAGAGCAAAGTACAGATGCTTACTGAAGCAAAACACTCAGAAAATATATTACTAGCGATGAGTACTGGGACGTCACCTCCTCTAGTTCATCTGTCCCCTCACTTGATTTCCATTAGATTACTAACTGGTGAGGGATGGAAATCCTTATCCAGAGTGAATAGACTTTGGCCTCTGTAAATGACAAGTAAATTCAAGTGAGTTAGCTCTCCCGTTCATACCCGAATCACCACCTCTAACTCCATACATAAAGATATATTTGGGAGCAGGGTGAATGAGGTAGAATTTTCTTTTTTTATAAACAGC
Source organism: Rafetus swinhoei (assembly GCA_019425775.1). Classification (NCBI taxonomy): domain Eukaryota; kingdom Metazoa; phylum Chordata; order Testudines; family Trionychidae; genus Rafetus; species Rafetus swinhoei. Next base: position 130,241,790 of record CM033446.1, on the reverse strand, counting down.
AAAATCCCCAAATGCAAATGCACAAATTTCCTCCAATAAAAGATCGGGAGAAAAGCATTTGCAACATGCCGGTTTTGATTTCTTTACTTTGTTCAGTGCGGAAACCTTGTTCTAGCAAATCAGAAGAGTCTGCCTAGCTAATGAACTTGAGTCTTTTAGGACGTTCTCTCGTGCTCCTAGGGAACTCCTCCCGTAAGTCCTGAACAGTACGTATCTGTAAAAATAATTCCGCATGGCTACACTCCATTGCACATCTTTCTGTAACAAGCTTTTCTCCCCCAATTAATTAGGGCTCTGTCTATTTCTGTTTGGGAGAACAGCAGTGTGGGAGAGAGGCAGAGAGAAAGCAAGACAATTTTAAATTTGGGTGTGATACCGTTGTCCAGTTTCGTAATTTAGTTAAAATAACTATTATTTATTTTAGCAGATTAATAATTAGAGACAGACAAATTATCCATTAGGAATAAATTGCGTGACTAATTCGGATTTTTTTCTCATCGCAAATCCTTCATAAACAGAAGATTTATTCTTTATACTTGTTCAGTTTATGAGCCTGATCCAAAGTCCATTGAAAGTCTCAGTCCTTATCTCCAAAGCCCTCAAAGGCCTGGGCCTAGCGGTCTAAAAATCCCCACGCTCCGATCAACAACTCACACTTCAGCAGCATGGGATTTCATCTTTGCAGAGCCAGAACTTTCTTGGGGCTGGTTCTCAGTTATGGAAAGAATCCCCCTAGAGACGAAAGCCCATCACATATCTTACCATCACCTCTCCCCACTTCATGAGCTGGTGCACTTGTTCTGCCTGCCTTGTGTAACCCCAGGAGCTGAACATGCCTGCTAGTGTAATGCTGGCAGACGCCAGTTGTCTACAGCAAGAATCAAACTTGGGACTTCTGGAGCTTAGTGCATGAACCTCTACAGCAGCCGTGGCCAACCGGCGGCTCGCGAGTCACATGCGGCTCTTCCCCGCCCCCCAGGGTGTGGCTCGCAAAGCCCCCTCCCCATGGCTTGTAAAGCTGCCCCCGCACTCCCAAAAACAGCCCTCTCCTCCTGGCTCCCTGTGCTGACCTGGGGAGCCATCCGGCATGTCCATTAAAGACGTAGAATTAAAGATGATGTCGGCAGGCGGGATACGTTTAATGCGTTTTCTTAAAGGGGCAGAGCGGTTTGTTTGTTTTTTTTTGTTTGACCAAATGTGACCGGGAGCTCCTTTTAAAGTGGCAAAGGGTGCAATCCTTTTTTTTTTTTTTTTTTCTGTTCGACAACTTTGCCCTGGCTCTTCATGCTGGATCCACTGATATCTTGGCTCTTTGCTCAGAATGGGTTGGCCACCCCTGCTCTACAGCTTGAGCTCAGCTAAGACTGTAGAGCAAACTCATTCTTCCTCCCTGTAAGTGCTCTTATTGCTGCTGGATGGGACAGTGCGCCACCCCCAGCAGGTGCGGGGATTAAAATGGCACATGGGAGTGATTTGTGAAGGCGGGTGTGTCAAAAAGCCATAAACAAGGACTTTGCCCATGCGCTGAGTTACTGTGCACAATGGTGGTGGTCCCCAACCCACGAAGTTTGAGCTGCTCCCTGGAGCAGTCACCTCTTGGATACCCCATGGAGCTGTTCCTCCCACTGCACAGAGCCTCTGGGCTCCAACCAGCCATGGGGTTCTGGCCAGGCCCAGTGATGGCTGAACCTGGTGATGTTCTGAACACAAAGAGCCCTCCGCCTTCCTCGTAGCTGTTTCCATCACTTCACACTGATGTTCTTGGCTGCACAGTGACAGTCCTGGGATCTTCTCATATAGCTCAGGGGTGGGGAACATTTTGGGGGTCAGGGGCCACTGACCCACAGGAAAACCAGTCCAGGGCTGTACACAAGTGAGAAACAAAACAAAAAAACCCACCCCTCATTGACGTGACCCCTGACTGAGAAGGAGAAAGACACTCCCCACATTCTCCTCACACACCAGAGCCTAGTGGGGCCCAAGCTAGCTTCTGTGTGCTCCAGCCCCACAGGGAGACAGCAGGAGGGCTGGAGTGCCAGCGTGTGCTCGCCAATGCTGGGGGGGGGAGCCCTGAGTCTCGGAGGCTGGATTCAGGCAAGCTGGGAGTTGCATCCGCCCTCCAGGCCTTAGGTTCCCCGGCCCTGGTTTAAATCAACAGAGCGCAGCAGAGCTATACAAGAATAAACCTCTCACAAAACCAGGCTCTCCACTGCATGCATAGTTCAGCCACTGGGGCGAAGATGAGACAATGACCCGCATGTGAGTCATGCCTCAGGGTATTACTGAAAGGCCCTCAGGCGCTGCGGTAAAGAAGGGCAGGGTCAGAACCGGTTCAGAACTGAAGTCTTTCAATGGGAGTCCAGTGCTCTTTGGATCCGCCTCCGGTTTCTGACTTTGAATTTTGTTATCCGGGTTGCAGACTGGCTCCCCTGATTCAATGGTTCCCTACCAGGGGGTCCATCAAGCAGGGCCAGCATTGGACTTACAGGGGCCCAGCGCAGAAAGTCACTCCATTGCATGGGCTGGAATGCAGGGCCGTGAAACCTACCGCCCAGGATGGAAGCCAAAGCCTGAGCCATGTAGCTCGGGGGGGGGGCGGTCTCTGTGCTGTGGTCAGGGGGATGACAGAATTGCCATGCCCCTCAGCAAGAGTGGGGTGTGGCTCCATGCTTCCAGAAGGGGCGGAGCCTTGGGCAGAAGGGGTGGGGCTACTGGGTAGAAGGGGTGGGGCTAGCCCTCAGCACCACCCTGAGCATGCCACCCCTCTTCCCTAGCCTTCAGCACGCTACGTGGGGGTTCTGACAGAGATTTAAAGTAGCAGTAGCAACCAGGAGCCCCGGGGGGCCTTTTGAATTGCTGGGCCTCAGGGCAGATGCTCCCTTTTCTCCCCTCCCCAACTTGGGCAGCCCTGGGCAAGGGGCCAAAGGCAACTGTCCTGCATGATAGCCTCTAATGCGGGCCTTGGCTTTCCTATGCTGAAACTAGGTGTCGTGGCACGGGTGGGCCATGGAGTTTGTACAGCACGTTGGGGAGGTGGCTTAGAAAGGAAATGGTCGAGAACGCCCTGCCCCAATTTGCACAGCGTGGTTTCTGCTGGTTCAGCGACGGAGCCATTCCCAACACACGAGCACCCAGGCAAGGCCTGCTCCTGCTGAGGCGCCAGCGTGCCGGTCTGGGTGGGCACGTGGCTTTCCCTGCGTGCAGCGATTCGACGAACACGCATGCCCTCCGAAGCGCTCGGTCCTGCGAGGACGTTGGCGAATAGCCAGTTACCAAAGGGGCATGAGCACAGATGGTCTGGACAGCTGTTTCCAATGCAAACACGCATTTGCACACAGCGGGCTAGAGGCGGTGGGACGTGCCAGTGGCTTGTGGACACTTCTACGACGCAAAAAAGAAAAATCCATACACTCGATCTAACCAGTCTGTTCAGCTGGGGTCGCCATTGCTTTGCATCAGCCAAGCTGCCTAAAAGTGCCAGCACATCCTAGTGAATCGGTCTCACTTTTGCAGGATCCAGCCATGCAGAGGAAGAAATAGATCCTTCCCCAAATCTTTCCAAGGAAAGGATTCCAGGGACTGTGCTCTGCTCACACACGGGCGTGAATTATAATGCACCAAATAACTTTGATAGCATGTGAGTCGAATGGCTCAGAATATCGACGGTGCGTTTACCATTCCCTAATAAAATGTGGACAGCTTTTGTTGTTCCATTTGTTGGGCATTTGGCTTGGCTTTGTACTCCATCTGTGTCTCTTTCATATCTAGCTGCTCCCAAGGGGCAGAGTGTCAGCATGTTAGGTTTAGGGGGAAAAAGCAAGCAGTCTCTCTGGAATTCTCTTTCATCTGCCATATTATTAGTATTATTGGGACAACCTACGTCCAGATGGAAATGCAGGCTGGCACGCACGGTAAGCCTTCTTCATTACCTTCTGTTCGCGACTGCTTTGCCAGTACAGATTACGTCCATGGGCAAAGTGGAACTCCACACCAGTGGCAGATCGTCTCATTGAATTAGTGCTTTCCAGGTTCGCTTGATGAATTCACATTACATTTTGCCATTTATTTGCTACGACTCAGGGGCTTGCAGCTGTCAGAGAAGGTGTTATACAATCGTGCACTAATACAGTCTAGCAATAAATTTTAGAAAGAGAAACGAGCTAAGCTGGAGGTTCCTTTTTCAACAGCAGCCTGGAAAAATATTGTCAGATCATTTTTTCCTGAGAGGAACTTTTAGGGTGTCATCTTTCCCTCAAGACCTGGAACAAATAAACACTTTTAGAAAAAATGTTACTCTCAACTATACCCTTCAGGATTTTAATGTGGTACTACCTCCCATTTTTCTCTGTCCTCTAATATGGTTCACGCATATTGAAAAAAATGTATCTCCAGGTTCCAGCACAGTGGAGTCTATGCTAATAGCCAATGGAGGGGAAACATTACAACACAGCAGCTGATCTGAATGTGTGTGAAACTCTGTGACATTGCATACCAAAGTGTAGACTCAACCTCAATTTCAAAAAGACTGGACTGAAAAAACTCCCATCTAAAAAAAAAAAAAAAGGAAAAAATAGACAGAAAAGTGTAGCCGGTTGCCATGGCGACCGTGGGCTATGCAAGGAAAAGCTGAAGGAACCTTTACACTTATTTAAATGCTTATTATAGCATTATGCAAAACAGGGGAATAAACAGAGCAAAGAGGTTAACATTCGTTTAAGAAAAACAGTCATTCCAGCATGAGCAAGGCAACAATTAAGAAGACAAAAAACTAAGGCCTTGTTTAAAGTGAGTCATTTGAAATAATGATATAAATTAATTATGCCCTCCTAAATTAATGAGTAACAGAAGAAACACAACGGGAAAAAGAGGGAATTCTAGCTGGAAATCACATTCTAACTTGACAAGGGCACCGGGTGAGTTAGTACAGCAGCAAACCGCCTCTGTTAGTATCTTTGCTAGCGTGTGCCGAGCCTGACAGAGTCTCTCTGGCAGTTCTCAGGGCCAGATCATGCTCAGCAACCTCAGTGCGGGCAGGGGGGAAACCCTTCACCTCACCAACCACAGGGGTCTGCTTGTGTCAGTCCGGGGATGTGGATTTGGCCCTAAGCCGCTCCCCTCAGAACATCTTGCCACAGTTCCTGCCCCAGCCCAGCAGTGGGAGTTGGTGTTTTCATGTGTTCCTTTGTTTTTCATTTCCAATTAGCATTCAAACCAAGTCCTGGAAGGGGCAGGAGACAAACAGAAATGGAAATTAGATGGGGGGAGAGAGAAATGACAGAGGAGAAAATTAGATAGATGGGCAAAGAATGGAGTCCACGAGCAAAGCACACCCTGTTCAGCTCTTGGCTAGCCAGGTGCGCGGGGTGCATACATAACCAATGGAGCACACAGGTGAAGACTCCTCTAAAATCTAGCCACCCGCTCTCCAATAGCCTGGGATGGACACAGCTCTGTCTACACTGCATGGCCTCCCCAGACAGGCACCACAGTGGCAGGTAAGAAGAAAGGTGTAGACGGGAGGGGAGGATAGTATAGTGTACCAAGGATGTGTCTGTCTGCCTTTAGGATGCCTCTCCCATTCCTTGCTATCCTACTATCCTTCCTTGTGTCTCTCCCTTTCCTCTTGGCCCTTCCCTTACTTTCCCCCATAGTTCCCTGACCGTCTCCTCTGCTGGACAGAGGCGAATTAAGACTCAGCAGGATGTGATTCTACCAAAAGTTTTTTGCCTCCTGAAAACATTTAGCCCGCCAGCCCCCATCAAAACCTCCCTCCCCATTCAAAATCCCCTCCTCCAGGATTGGCTTCCTCCCGCCAGGCCCCACCTCCTCACAGGCTGCTCAGCCAGCAGCAACTCAGCCCCGCCATGGCCCTTTGCCTGCTGACTTTGCCCCACCGCCTGTTAATGCTGTCCCGGCCCTGCTGCTCCAACTGGGCCACCAAAGGAAGACTCCGTCTTACTCCATCCCTGCAGGGCAAGGAAGGGAATTAGAGACCCTCTCTTGGGAAGGAGAGAAAGGATTTTAAGAGGCATGTCCCTGCCCCGCCTCATAATTCAAGCAGGTGCCTGAGGGAGGGCTGCCCTGGTACATATTTTTTCCTCATGAGAGGTTGATCAGAGCGAAGGAGAGCAAATTCCATTACATTCTCACCCAGGCCTTTACATTCGGTGGTTTCCTGTAGCCACTTGTCAAGTGCTTTCCATCTGAAACACGACTCTTGGATTCAATTACTCTATCGAGTCAATATTTTAGGTCACGGCTTATGCATCCCTAAAGGCATCTCTGGAGACCGGAGGTTAGCACGGTGGAGTTTTAAGTAATGTTCCCTGCGATGCGCTAGCTAAAAAGTCATTACGGGGGGCACGTCTCCCCTCACAATCCAGCTTCGGAGGCTGCAAAATTAGCGTGCGCTTTTGTAAATTCGAACCACTGAGAAGAGGCGCGCGTTGCTGACTGCACGGTTCCTAAGGAGCTCGTACGTGTTCGCTCGGCAGTTTTCCCCACACACTCTTTCAGCTGAAGTGATAAACTCTTGGGTCAGGCAAGTCACTCTGGCTGAAATTGGTCTGTGCAGAGGGCCAGCAAAAAGCCTTGCGCACCATTTAACCCTTTGGGTTGATGCCCTGCTTGTAGATTAATTTCAGCAGCAGAGAATTGTTTGCCCTTGCTCTGTGTTTTTTATTTCTTAAACTTGCAGACTAGGCAGTGTTCACATCGCATGGCTAATATTTGAGGGAGGTCGATCCACCAACCCAGCGAGAGGAGATAAATTTCCACTCACTTTGGCATGTGTCAATGCATTGGTTTGCAGAGATTTCCAAATTAGCTACTGTCACCCCCAGGGTTTATTAAAGGGGTCGCAGGCACACAGCAATCAGAAGGTCTACTTGACAGTTGCATGCTGGGAAACAATAACCTGTGATTCAGGGCCAGTCCACGTCAGAGTGAAAGAATTTCCCTCTGGGGGACCTGAACTGGGGACAAATCTCCGAGTCTATTTGCTGTTTTGCTTTTTCTACTTTACCCCTTTCTGAGCTGTGCTGATGTTCTCCACGGATGCAGCATGACGACAAGAGGTAGGAAATATGAAATAAGTTAAAGGCATTGCCCATGGACAAAAACCAAGAGGGAGGAGAGGAGAAAGTTAAGAAGATTTTGCCCAACATAACTTGAATTTTTCCTCATCAAAAATTTGAAATTTTGACAAATATTTTCATTTTAAAAAAGCAAACAATGTTGGGAATCATTAAAAAAGAGAGAGAGAATAAGACAGAGAACATCTTTTTGCCTCTGTATAAACCCATGGTATGCCCATATCTTGAATACTGTGTATAGATGTGCTCACCTCATCGCAAAAAGAGATATTGGCATTGGAAAAGGTTCAGAAAAGGGAGACAAAAATGATTAGGGGTTTGGAATGGTTGCCATATGAAGAGAGATTAAAAAGACTGGAACTTTTCTGTTTAGAAAAGAGAAGATTAAGGGAGGGATAGGAAAGAGGTCTATAAAATCATGACAGTAATCGAGAAAGTGAAAAAAGGAAAAGTTATTTACTTGTTCCCACAACATAAGAACTAGGGGTCACCAAATGAAATTAATAGATAGCAGGTTTAAAACAAACAAAAGGAAGTATTTCTTCATGCAGCGCACAGGCAACTTGTGGAACTCCTTGCCAGATGATGTTATAAAGACCAGGACTATAACAGGGTTCAGAAAAGAGCTAGCTAAATTCATGGAGAATATGTCCATCAATGGCTATGAGCCAGGATGGGTAGGAATGGTGTCCCTAGCCTCTGTTTGTCAGAGGCTGGAAATGGGTGACAGGGGAGGGATCACTGGACGATTTCCTGTTGTGTTCCCTCCCTCTGGGGCATCTGGCATTGGCCACTGTTGGCAGACAGGACACTGGGCTAGATGGACCTTTGGTCTGACCCAGTCTGGCCGTTCTTATCTAAAGTCTCACCATTTCGATCAACTCTAATCATGGAGCTAAGACAGTTACTGTAAAAATTAGCAAACCAAATATTTTTAAGTACAGTTCTAGCAATCAGCTGATCGAACATGCCTTGGGGAATCCACGAGGAATATGAAAAAGATACTGTTCTTTCATCTGTAGTTCTGACTTGATTGCCATTCACATACCTTAATTGCCGCATCTAATCCAGTGCACTGTTTTCCTGTTCCCATGTATACCGCAAAACCCAATTCATCAAACACAGAAAGATTAATTGAAGACGCCAAGAAATTCACAGTCTGTTTCTCTTCCCACCCTTCCTTTAGAGTGTAAATTTCTTAGGATAAGAGCCATCTCTGGCTCTTTGTACAGCACCTAGCGCATAACCTATGTGCCCTCTCTGCACTACGGTGATATAAAGTAGAAAAACATCCATTCAATGGAATCTAATTTTGATTGAGTCATTTAAAATCATGTGAAATCTTAATTTTACAACCCTCATGATTGTGCCCCTTCAAAGATAGCCAAAAGCCTGCAGGTGGATTGTGTTCACAAGTCCCCACAAGGCTGGGGAAATCAATGCAGAGTCACCAAGGTTGTCGAGCACAACCTACTAAAGGAGAGAAGAGAGCCCAGAGCAATTAGACTGTCTTGTTACTGAGTCTGCTGGGATCATTGCTTATCTGTAGCCGGATCTTGACTGACATTAGTAGTGCCAAGCAGCACAGTTGGAGCCATCTCATGGCCTAGAACCGTCTGATCATACCATGCAACTCCGGATGTGCTGAGCAACTCGGTAGAAGGACACCTGAAAATCTGAGGAACCGCTGACTGCGCCTCACATGCTCCAGAAAGGATCACCTCACACAAGAAATCGCCACACACTCCCACAAACTGAATCGCCTCAGACAAGAAATCGCCACACGCTCCCACAAACTGAACCGCCTCACATAAGAAATCGCCTCACACAAGAAATCGCCACACGCTCCCACAAACTGAATTGCCTCTGACAAGAAATCGCCTCACACAAGAAATTGCCACACGCTGCCACAAACTGAACCGCCTCACACAAGAAATAGCCACACGCTCCCACAAACTGAACCACCTCACACAAGAAATCGCCACACACTCCCACAAACTGAACCGCCTCACACAAGAAATCACCTCACACAAGAAATTGCCACACGCTCCCACAAACTGAACCGCCTCACACAAGAAATCGCCACACGCTCCCACAAACTGAACCGCTTCACACAAGAAATCGCCTCACACAAGAAATTGCCACACGCTGCCACAAACTGAATCGCCTCACACAAGAAATCTCCACGCGCTCCCGCATCTGAATCGCTTCTGACAAGAAATCACCATACGCTCCCACAAACTGAATCACCTCAGACAAGAAATTGCCTCACACAAGAAATTGCCACACGCTCCCACAAACTGAACCGCCTCAGACAAGAAATCGCCACACGCTCCCACAAACTGAACCGCCTCACACAAGAAATCTCCACATGTTCCCACAAGCTAGAATTTTAAAAAAAAATCAGGAAACAGACTTGGAAAACATGCAAGACACCCCAAAGGACTGAAACCCCCTGAGGTCTTCCCACTGACACAAAAACAAAAAGGGGACCCAAGAGAGGAAGTGGAAGCTCTGTAAAAATGGAAGGGGGGATTGGTGCCCAAACCATGGCCCTGCCCTCCCCACATTGTGCTACCCCCCCAAGGTCCTGCCTCTGCATCTTCCTTTCCCTTGAGGTCCCACCCTCGCATCACCTTCACACTTCCCCCCCAGGTCCCCACCCTCACACCACCTGTTCTCCCCCAATGCCTCTTCCACCCAAGATCCCACCCCCCATACACTCCTCTCCGCCCCCTCCCCTGTAACTCGCTTAAAATTTAAAAGGTCGTAGAGCAGTTTTTAAACTAAGGGCTCCTACCATATAGGAAATATAGGCCTGATTCTCCATCCCTTGGTATATTACAGCATCCACGCAAAGTGGGCATAAAATGCTCCCAACTGACACTGGTGGTATTTGCCGGAGGGTAGATATCTACACAGGGATGGCGCCTCCTCTACCTTGCACCTCATCTATTTTGAGGACAGGCTGGATTTTGCTGAGCGACACCTCATGCCACGGGATGGCTGTGGATGCCTGCAGTTCACAGTACCAAATCCATCAGCACCTGGCCAAACCCACACTCTCTCCATCCCTGATCCCATGGATGGAATGGGCCACAGCTCAAGGAGGCATTGCAACAGAGCATGTCCACTCTAGGGAAACGCTGGCCTTGGCCTTGGGAAGAGAGAGCTGGTGCCAAAAAACTAAGGTGGCCAAGCCAACAGCCAAGAGGGTACAGAAGGCCCTGCAAGTCTTTCTGCAGTTGCTTGTTGCGCTCCGGAGTCTGGATGATTTGCTGGGAGTGGGAAGGCTGATTGCCAGCAGTGTCCATGTGTCCGTCCAAGGCGAGACTAGCAAAGTAGGCCAGTCACTTTGCTTTCCTGCTGAGTCCCCTTAACATCAGCAATTATGTTGCAGCTTTCCCTTGTGCCCTTGAGCACGGGACTGAAATCCACAGATGCCTCCATGTGGGAGAGGTCATTTTTAAAATGTGGCCCATTAACTACTATGCCCAGCAATAGAATTCTGAAATCCTAAAACTCACGTTGTAACAGCAGCAACATTCCACCTCCCTTGTGCCATCACCAGCTTTGCACAAAACCAACGAGGGTACGAATCAAAGAAAAAACCAAGTGGCTGAAAATAGTTGTCTCATCCCATCCTTTGTCTTCCCCCTGCTACCTTTCCTTCCTCATCCCCATTTCTCTTCACTTCCTTCAGTGTCTTCTCTTCCCCCCTTGGATTGGCTCTCTGCATGCCCTCTGTTGCTTTCTTCCTGAAAGCAGCATTCCTGGTTTTTTGCACAGCCTTTGCCATATTTATCTCTGTCCCCACCCTCTATTTCTATCTCTGACTCTTTGTAGGGCCTGGTCTTCCATGGACCAACAGATGAAACATCTTCTCTGGGGAGCATTGATTAAGCAACGCTAAAATACACAAGTCCCGGGGAAGGAAAGCAATGATGCTTGATAAGAGATTTTAGTACTATTGTTAGGTTCACAAACTAAAGACTCTTATTTACTTAGGGATCAGACTTCCATCTGTGTGTCTCTAGCCAAGGATAACTCCTGCCAGCTGAAGATAAGAGTACAGCTTGCCCTATTAACTCTTGCATATTGATTAAGAACTGGGGGAGAGGAAAAATAAAATATAGGTTTAAACAAATTAGGTATAGTTGGTGACCCAAAACCCAGAAAGTTCCAGATGTCAAACATCTTGATACCCCAAGAAGTCCCTATATATCTGAGTCATAAGATGTTAAGTTGGAGTGAATATATAATATCTATAATATCTATAAGGTTAGACAGACATCTATCAGGGATGATCTCCATGGTGCTTGGTCCTGCCATGAGGACAGAGTCTAGACTTGAGGACCTCTCAAGGTCCCTTCCAGTTCTAGACATCTATGATTAAGAAGCCGCTATCTCCCTCTAAGTGAATAATCCCTCCAACTACAAGAAGAAATGTGCTATGCATTGGCACCTCGATATCAACAGAAACAGCAGAGCAGCTGAGAAGGCTGAAACCTGAGAGCCGGTTGACAAATAGCCAATAGAAATCAGGTGGTGGCCCTCTCCAAGGAACCCCGAAATCAGGGAATATAGAGCTGAACTCAGTGTGTGGAACTCAGAACTTTTCCAGAAGCTTGCTGAGCCCATGTAGGAGTGGGATCCCTTGCCCATGATTACGTACCAAGAGTTGACTGAATCCATGAAGACGATGGAGAGTCAATCCCCCGTGTGATCAATGCCCACACCAGCCAGGTGAAAAGGTCTCTCCCTTGCTCCACGTCTAGTAGAATAAGCAGCATCCGAGAGATTTCATTTCAGAGATTACGTTTCTCCTTCCATTCGTTAACATAAACAACTGAAGGTGATTTTGTTGAGTCTACAGTCCTTAGCGAGACATATTTTAGATTTTAACTGACCTATCTGCCTGCCCACCCTCCTGTCTAATGCAAGCAAACTGGCCTATGAGATTTGAAAGAATAACTTTGATCACTTGCTTTTGATATTCTAAATGCATCCCTTTGGGGATCAATCCATTCATGGAGCAAGGACAACACTCTTAAAAGAGCTTTAAAGATAAGTGCGCCATAGTCCTTGAAGAAATACCAGAAGGCAATAAATGCGCTAATGATTGAGAATCATAAGTAAATGTAATAAGAAATCTAGTGATTTGCACCGTGCCTTGGTGTAACTGACAACCATAGCCCGTGGCAATTGCTTGCAGGACTATTGTGTTCAGCACATGCCTCAAACAACAGTTGTGTCTACTTAATCAGTGAACGGCGGATTGTCTGCGAATGTGATCCTGAGTGAATTACTAGGGTGTTGATTGGGTAGGAGTAACCGAATCTCCTGATTTCAGCAGTTCTGTGCAAGCTAAGAGCTGACGTGAAAACAACTTCGTGCATGTCTACACTACCGGGCCAATCGACAGGCAGCAGGGGGTCGATTCCACCATAAATTGCATGGGGATCCCAGCGATCAGTGACAAATTGATGCTGATCGCTCTCCCGGCAACCCCGGGACTCCACCCAAATGAGAAGCGCAAGGCGAGTCATTGGGAGACTCCACACTGAAGACACCATGTTAAGCAGATCTAATATGTTGACTGCTGCTATGTTATCGATGTAGCTGAAGTTGCATAACTTAGATCAACCTCCCTCCCCCACCCCCTGTAGTGTAGGCCTGACCTTAGTGTTAAATGAGCAAGCTAACACTCCCTGGACTCAATAGAAAGGGTAGATTTCATTCTCATACTGCCTACAACCACAGGCACCGACTCAGGGTATTCCGAGGCTGGAGCACCCGAGGGGGGGAAATTAATGGATGTGGAGCATCCACCAGCAACCAAGCTCCTCCCCCTCTCTCCCGCACCTCTTCCCTACCTCCTCCCCTTAGCTGGTCCATGGCATCCAGGAAGCTCCAGGAGCAGGAGGAGCCAGCACTGGGCATGCCCATAGGAGGAGGTAGGGTGGGGGCTTGGAGAAAGGAGTGAAATGGAAGCATGGTGGAGGGGTGCAGAGGCAGGACTTGGGGGGCGCTGGAGTGGGGGCTGGGATAGAAGGGAGTTTAGCACATCCCCCGGCTAAAGGGAGCTGAGGTTGGCTGAGGAGGGGGCCTGTGTCTGTGGGGTCTAATTCCATTCCTCTACCCGTTCACGCATCTGGGCAGAGTTCCTCGGGGTGGCATCTGCTGGCTCCTTTGAGGCTTTCAAAGAGCAGTGGGCCCTGTCCGGGGCTCTCTGCTCAGTGTCCCCTTCTGGTTCCTTAGTTTGGCCCTTTGACCTTCACGTCTGCCCGTTTTTCCTTTGATTTGTCCCTCATAATTGTTTGGTTCCCTGGGTTTCGGGGATCCTCCCTATAGGCTGCGGGAGCGTCCTTCATGGGCGGGCTTATGCCTGTTCACTTCCTGGATCCCAATAGGACCCCCTCCGGTAGAGGGGGAGAGAAAACCTGGGGTGACAACACTGATCCAGTTGGCAAATCCAACTTGTTACATTTCAGATTTTTTTTTTTTTTTAAATCTACCTGGCCCGTTGGCAAATACATAAAACCAGCCCCTTTTACGCTTGCACTGGCCTGGCCTTGCTCCTCCGTTGGGGGTTTTCTTCTCTCCCTGCTGCTTCCCCAGATTTGTGCCCCCAGTGCCGCTCTTCTCTCGCTCCCAGCCTGAGTGAGCGTTTCCCACCAGAGCTGCCTCCTGTCCATAGTAACACCAGTTGGTGGGCGGCTTGCCGAGATCTACTTTGCAGGCAGGCGGGGATCTGGCCTGTAGATGGAGGATTCAGCCCCTCCTGAGCCCTACCGGCTTGCACTGCCCTAGGGATGGAGCTGGCTCCCATATTAGGAAGGCAGGCTAAGTGACATGCTGATAGCATGGTGGGTTCTTGAGCGGCTTAGGGGCTAGGGCATTTGCCTACAGAGCACAGCGCAGTGGGTTTGAGTCCGACTACATGTGGCTAGCCATTCACAGTCTTTGCTTAATCCTAAACTGAGGGTGTCAAATTTGCAGATGAATTGTAGCCTAGCAGTTTCTCTTTGAAGTCTGTTCTTGAAGTGTTTTTGTTGCAGGAGGCTACCTTTAAATCTGCTACTGTGTGTCCAGGGAGATTGAAGTGTTCTCCTGCAGGTTTTTGTATATTGCCATTCCTGATACCTGATTTGTGTCCATTTATTCTTTTGCGTAGGGAATGTCCAGTTTGGCCGATGTATATAGCAGAGGGGCATTGCTGGCACATGATGGAGTATATTACATTGGTAGATGTGCAGGTGAATGAGCTCGTGATGGTGTGGCTGATGTGGTTAGGTCCTGTGATGGTGTCGCTGGTGTAGATATGTGGGCAGAGTTGGCACATCTCTGTTGCAGGGATTGGTTCCTGAGTTAGAATTACTGTGGGGTGGTGTATAGTTGCTGGTGAGAATTTGCTTCAGGTTGGCGGGTTGTCTGTGGGCGAGGACTGGCCTGCCTCCCAAGGCCTGTGAAAGTGAGGGATCATTGTCCAGGATGGGTTGTAGATCACTGATGATGCGTTGGAGAGGTTTTAGCTGAGGACTGTAGGTGATGGCCAGTGGTGTTCTGTTGGTTTCTTTGTTAGCCCAACTACAAAAGCAGCTTCTCCTCTCTTGGTGTTCACACCTCCGCATCAGCTGCTAGAAGTGGGCCTCATCCTCCCTGACTGAATTCACCTCGCTATCTCTGGCCTTACTCTTGATTGCTACTCTGTTCTTCTGCCTGCCTATTTATACCTGCCTCTGGAATTTCCACAACATGCATCTGACAAAGTGGGTCTTTGCCCATGAAAGCTTATGCTCCAACACTTCTGTTAGTATATAAGGTGTCACAGGACTCCTCGTCGCTTTTACATGTGGGAGTTGCCCCTTTTGACACCAGTGCAGCAGATGGCAGCCAGGGAGGTTCACATCCAAAGTTCCCTACAAGAGGGGGTGTTGGGAGGACCCCAGTGCAGCAGCTCATTGGAACACATGGGGCAGTTCAGTTCTCTCTGCGGACTCAGGCAGATGTCGCTGCATCTGGTGCCCTCGCATCACATTCTCAAGGTTTCCAGTGCATATTCAGAAGCTATCAGGGGACTCCAGGAGCGGAGGCCCTCCACACAGGTCTGCAACACCTGTACTTTAATGTAGCTCTGCCATGCATACGTATCATGAGCTTGATGGGGCTATGACCAGCAATGCCCTGCCTTCCTGGGCTAGTTTCCAGAAAGTTCCATCTTCACTGTGACTTGGAGGATGAGTGTTTTTGAAGGGCTTCTATCCACCCTTACATCTCATGTGCCTAGGCCATCTCATGAGGACATCTTCCTTCAAGGACTGAAGCAGAATATTACAGAATGACCCACAAAAGCTGTGGAAAACGGAAACAGAGAAAAGATGCTGGCGAAAAGAAAAAAAGACCTTTTGACTTTCATGATTACAGACTCTGCATGTCCTCTACACTCCATACCGTTATCTCCTTAGAACGGATGCTGGTACGGGCATCATTACTTTGTAATTCACAATGTGACGTGCCTCAGGAATAAAACTCTGATTCTTCCCTTCACTTCCATTGGGCTGAAACAGGACCAACTCACGTGAATTGCACCAGAGGAAAATTGGTGTAAATAAAAGACAGCTGAACTGCTCAGTTCCTACTGCAGCTCTTTGCTGTTTTCAGGAGTAACGATAGCTAGTAATCATCATGCACATGAGGAAGAACTTTCAGTTTATAAAAGATAATAAAATTATAAGATTCAACAATGGCAGTGGGAACAAAAAAAAATCCCTCTCTTGATGCTCTTGGATAATATTTGATAAAGTCGTTAGCTATACAGGCATTCTCTGGCAAATGAGCCATATAATAGCATAGTTTAAGTGTTAGCCTTAAGTGGTAAACCTTCCAATTACGCTTGAAGAGAAATTACGATAGGCTGCTAATTATAGAAGCCACAGTTTGGTTTTGTTTGAAGTAAGAATGTTCACCTCGCTTAAAATAAAAACCAACACTGAAGCCAGGTTGAAAAAAAAAGTAAAGAAACAAGATAATTAGACCCACCATTTCTATATTAAAGGCAACGGTTGTCTGTATATATAACAAATAGCCCATCCATGAGTATGAATTAGATCCACATCTCAGAAATACACATCCAGAGAAAGAGGGAGAAAAATACAAGAGAGGGTGATGCAAAATAAGTAGCCCTAAACTTACTTCTCTCCCCAATCCTACCCCACTCTGAAGGAAGCTAAGAAATTACAACAGATTCCCAGAAGAGGAAGAAATGTCTTGTGGGTAATACCCTATTATGGGACCCAGAAGATCTGGCTTTATATAGCCACCTCTACCACCAATGTCTTGTGTGAACTACAGCAAGCCAATTTCCTGGCCTGCAGGTAATAATATTTCTGTTTCTCCCACCCTGGGTCTGTTTAGGCCCTGATTCTACGCAAGTTTAGGCACACGTTCGATTTTAAGCATCTGAGGGGGTTCCGGTGACTTCAGCAGAAATACTCATGCACTTCAAGTTGAGCACTGGGGTCTTGGCAATATCCCAACCTCAGGCCGTAAGCTCTTTGGGGCAGGGACTGTCTCTCTCACTCTGTGTATCCCTAGTGCCCAACGGAATGGGGACCTGGGCTCATCTTGGGACTATCATCCCTTCTGCAGTACAAGTGATAAGCATTCCCAAGTTGGACTCCCACAAGCAATCCTGAGACAGTTTTGGTGATCAACCGCCAGATAATGGGACCTCTCCGATAGCCATGCCATCTCATGGAACCTATCCATCACATACCTTTCTCTCACAACTCTACTTTTCCATCCTAAGGGCCCACACAGAGACAGGAGATGGTCATAGCCAACTAACACCTCCATAATGCACACACATATGTAAGCACATGAACACACAAACCTTGATGTTGTGAAATTCATTAGCCTGCTCCTTAAACTGGAGCGGGGGAGACAGCAGGTCAGGCCTGCCTACAGGGGAGGGCAAAAGGGGCATTTGCCTCAGGGCCAGGCGATTCTAAGGGGTTCGGGGCTCCGGCTGCCACTGCCCTTTTGATTTGCTGCTGGAGCATGGTGCTGCTCATTCCGCAGGGTTCTGAGGGTTGGGGGGGTGTTGCAGTCTGTGTCTCTCTGAGGGCTGGCTGTCCGTGGCCCCGCCCCTTCCACCTGAGGTCCCACCCCTCCCAGAAGTGTGGAATTGAGGTTCTCCCTACACCTTACCCCAAGGCCCATAGTACTGTCAGCCTTGCTGCACCAGGTATTTTGGATTTGGAGTTCTGTACCTTTGGGATTTACCTACAGGCTCTTTGCAATATGCTCTCACTTTGTAGGACTCAGAAAAAAATTTTGTGCTAACACAAAGCTCATCTTCAGGTCTGTGTAAGCTCAGAAATTTGTCTCTCTCATCAACAGAAGTGGATCCAATAAAAAAAATCACCTTACTCATATTGTCTCTCCAACAACTATATATAACATCTCATTGTCCATCCTATTGGAGATGGACCTACAAGGCCTCCATTTTCAAAAATGACTGGTAATTCGGGGCAAGTGCTCTGTACATTCTGAAAATCAGGCCCCTTTAAGTATTTCAGGTTAAGCACCTGAAAATTGAAACTGAAAAACTTCTATTCACTTTTTAAAACTTGGGCTCAGAAAGTCTAACTTTGCTTATGAGTAGAGCAGACCAGAAAGTTTCAATGTAAAAAGTCGATAGGTTCAAAATAAATTCAAATCCACAGATTTGTGTGGGTTTTTTTAATTCAAAGTTCTCGATTTCAAAAATGTTCAGGTTTTCAATGTTGAGAAGTATTGGGTTTTCAGTTTGTTTTCTTCACCCCTTTTTCCCCTCCTGTGTCACTGAAAAAGAAGAGGAGGACATTGGGGAGAGGAAATCAGGAAGCTGAAGAAAAAAATTTAAAAAGAAAACATAAAATCTCCCACAATTTTCCTTTTTCAGCTCTGATTTTAAAAAAATCAGACAAATTTCTTTTTGCAAGACGAGGCTGTTTTGTTAATAAAAATTAGCTAAAAAACCTGACCATCTCCATTTATGAGTGTTAACATTCTTTAGAAAACAAGTCAAAAATAATAATCTAATTCACTGACAAAAAGTCATCTCATGCTGAGACAGGAGAATACGTCTATAGGTTGTAGCTCATTAGCCTGACGTCTCTGCTGAGACACCAGGGCTCCAGGGTAGCGCACTAAATGGGTAGTTCTCCAACAAGTAGCACAAGATGTGGTCAGATGTTGGCGACATGTGTGTTCATTCAGTGTGTGGCATTCTGGGCAAATTGCAGAGACAGCTGACTTTGCTGGAACTGCCCAATAAATCCACAGACCCTGTTTTCAGCAAAGGAACTTGGTCAGGTCTCTTGTCAACGAAGCATGGTATTGGTGACTTATACACACTACAAGTACACTCAATGCATGTAAGCCTGTAGCAATGGAGGCAGCTCATTTAGAGCTGGGATTTTCCATTGTTCCCTTTGGCTGGCCAAAGACACTCCCGCCAAGATACCTATTTATCCACTAATACAAACAAATTACGTAACGCCTTCCTCACGTATCTCTATCATTCATTCTACCATCTTGACCTTATCTTTAACAGCAGGTTCCTGTGACCTTTTGGGGAAGGTGTTGGTGTCAAGATGTTCTGATTCCTTCTTGGAATGTCTTTGGTACCTAACACTCTGTGCCTAACACTACTTAAGGAACAAGTGTTTTTGCCAAACCAGCCATGTGCTTGCCAGGGTCTGTGAGCAATTTACAGTCACAGGGTAGTCTCCCTTGAGAGAAGGTTCACACCCAGAGTTTGTCAGTTCAGTCCTTTTAGGTCCATCGCTCACACTAAACTCTCACATAGCAACATGTGGGCATTACACTTCCTACCATCTCCACCTGGGGAGGAGCCTCCATCGCTTTCTGGCAGATGATGACCTGGCCCAAATTGTTCATGTCTCTACTGCCTATTGGCTGGACAACATGCACAAAGCCACATAGGGAACTCCCATTAGAAAAAACGCCACAGTGCCTCGCCTAAGCAACACAGGCCACTGGAAACACATCAGACCCATCCTCTGCTCTTCACACTGCTTCCCAGAGAGTATCAAGTCAAGATCATGGCTCTTATCTTCTAGGCACTCCATGGCTTGGGCCCAGAACCTCAAAAGAGGCTAAAGCTCTGGGATGGAAACCGTGGTCGACAGCGTCTCACCTCTGGCACAACGGAACGCCCTACAACCAGGGTAAAACTCATCTGCGCAGAAGTCTGAGCATTCCTAGGGGTCATTGGGAGACTGGAATGAACTCCCTTAGGAACGAAGAACCATCACAAACCTCACCACTTTCTACTCCAGCTCCCAGGGGTAAGTCTTTGGCATTGCCTTTTCTAACTGAAAACACAAGCGCAACAAATACACCAGGGGTGGGCAAATACCGACCCACGGACCGGATCCAGTTCCCCAAGGGTAGCCCCTGGCAGGTTGCCACCACTATATTTATCTGCACTTCTGCAGATAGGGTGATAGTAGCTTTCGTTGGCCATGAGTCACTGTTCCCAGCCAATGGAAGCTGCAGGAAGTGGTGTCCCAGACCGGAACTTCACATAGCTCCCATTGGCTGGGAACAGCATTCCGTGATCAACAGGAGTTGCAAGTGCCATCTCCGTAGAGGCACAGGTAAATATAGCAGCAGCAGCCCACCAGGGACTAACCCTGGCCAACCGCCGCCATTGTATTGCCCACCTCTGAAATAAACCCTACCAAAAAACAAGACACTCCACTGTCCACAAGGATGAGAGAACAAGCAACACGTGACAGAAGTTAATCACATTTAATTAAGTTCTTGTGTGTGTTGTTACATTGTTTAATGCACTTCTGAACGGCACTCGGATACTATGGTGAGATGCACAGGGCAAGAACCTAAACAGAATGGAAGCAAATAAAACAGAATAGCCTCTTAATCTCAATAAGTTGGAGGCCTTGGGAATTTCTATGACACTTGAGAGAAAGAATAAATATGCATTAGAAGTCTGTCATGGCAGTGAAGAGAGGAACACGCAAACGTTCTTCTGTGTTGATATTGTTTCCTCCTTTTAAACAGAGACCAAGTAGCATAGGGAATAGACTGCTGGCTAACTAGCACTGCATTTACTTGAATCTCACTCCAAGGTCTTGCATGTGGGTGGCACCAAGTGGCAAAAGATGGTTCTACTGAGTTGAGGACACTGTGAGGACTCTTTCACCACGAAATCATCACACAGAAAGTTTGGAAGAGCAAGAAACAATGATCGAAAAAGGAGGCAATGCAGTGAGGATCATTTTACTGAACGTCTATACGCTGCAGTCGCACCTAGGAATCCAAATCAGAGAGCGGAGCCCCCTTGTGCTAGCTGTTGTGCAAACGGAACAAAGATGACTCCCACCCTGAAGTGCCTACAAGGATGCCTGAGACAACAGATGGAGGCAATGAGAGATTATCATCTCTGGATGATGAGTGGCAGTCATAGCACATCAGCTGCCTAGCAGTGAAGTATTTTATTTCAAGCCTCTCTAGACTGTAGCTTTTGTTTTCATCTTACAATCAGGACAGTCCCTTATTCAGTAACAGCAGGGGAATTAACCAAGCCGATTCTACCACAATGCTGTTCAGATGGAAGTGCTTGCAGAATTGGCTCCTCACTAGTAAGGAACACTAATGCAATCCACGCCCTCTTCCAATGACAGCTCTTAGGGCAAGCTTTCTTCTCTTTCCTCCTTTATGCTGCTTTTCCTGGTGAGGATTTCAACAGCAGCATAGAGAGCAGGGAAGACCAGACCTCCTCTTCCTCCATAGCAGGTTCAAGCTCCTCCTGGGGATCCCCCAGCATTCCCAGGACAGTGGGGAGATCTAATCCCTCCAGCGTGTCCTTCATTGGCCTCAGGGCCTCCTCCCAGTGGGACATGCCCAGTAGTGTTGCAAAGGAGGTCTCCCAGAATCTTTAACATGTGCCTGAACTGCCCCTGTCAACCACAGGAGCAGAGGTTCTACTCCGAGGCCCTCTCAGATATCTGAGCTCCCCACCCTGTCGCAAAGAGTATGCCCAAACACCCTGCAGAGAAACCTCATTGCCGCCGCTTGCACCCATGAACACATTCTTCCAATCGTTACCCAAAGTGCATGTCCAGAGGTGGGGACGGGGATGTAGAGTGACCTGTCAACCAAGAGCTTTGTCCGAGAACTCAACTCCGACTTCATCGTGGATCGCCACCGCACCCGTATCACTGCTGCCCCCATGCCAATCTGCTGGCTGATCCTATGCTCCTGCTCGCCATCACTCGTGAACAAGCCCCCTAGATACTTGAACTCGTCCATTACGTCAGCTCCTCCCCCCCACCTGGAGAGATCAGTGCACTGTCTTCCCGGAGAGGACCATGACCTCTGATTTGGAGGTGCTGATTCTCATCCCAGGCACTTCTCACTCGGCAGCAACAGCTCTGAGCACATGCTGGGGATCACGATCTGAAGCAGCAAGGCCATTGTTTTCATCTGCCAATAGCAGAGATGCCACCTCTGAGTCCCCGTACTGGATGTACTCTACAGCTTGGCTGCGCCTTGATATCTTGTCCATGAACATGAAGAACGGGAGTGGGGACAAGTCACATTCTTGGCAGAATCCAATGCCCACCTTGAATGACCTGTACCCGGTGCCAAGACTCCCAACACAACTCTCACCATGCTCAGCTTAGGCCCGTTATGGGTGTAAGTAGTCTTGAACTTGACTGTGAACACAGCATTTGCTGTCTGCAAATGTAATCTTCGGTGGGCCAGACTTCACTGCCCTTCTCCCGTATCTAAAAAACCCCCCACTTCCATAGAAGTACTGGAGACCCAGAGTTCAGTCTAAGGAATTTCGGCAAGGACTGCCCAGTGTCAGCCTCCCTACATTCAAGCGCCAAAAGAAACTAAAGAAATGAATTTAATTAAATAATTCTATTAAATCTTATGACGAAACAATCTAATTCTTACAACAGAACACGGCTATTGTATAACCCACAGATACTGTCCACAGTTACAGTAAACATAAGTAAAGAGAAAACTAAAAATAAAATTTGAACAGTCCAGTCCACACAGACACAGGAAGAAAAGACTGAGAGGTCCCAAAAGCTTAGATTTAGTTCACCAAAGTCTCAGTTTGTGCCTCTGCTCATCAAATCTGCACCATATGCTGAGTCTGAACCATCTCTCCCTTGCTTGTAGGAAATCCTCAGCTGGAGTCCAGGCAGCCTCTTCCTCTGTTGCAGATCACTGCTGGGCATCCAGCTCACTGATTAACTAGTCAGTTAGCTCACAAGTGAACAGGCCTACAGAAACCCTGTTACAAGAAAAATACAAAAACCTGAGAATAACAGACAGAAACGACTCTTTCCCCATTGCTATATTTACAGCGGAGCTGAAGAATCCCACTGACTGAGAAAGGAACTAAAAGAGTTTGGCTAAAATCAAAACTGCATTGAAAGCAGACGCTTAACACAGAAGTTATTCTCCCTCCCAGGTTCTCCCTCCTATAATTAGCATTGCCCATGATCCCTGGTAGAGGGTTAACATCATCATTACCTGCTGCAAAGTGCTTCAGAGTGAGGAACAACAGTCCGCTCTCTGCTCCTGGCTCACCTTTCCCAGCTCACACCGGCCTTGGAAACGCATCTTCTCTGCCTGCTTGCTCATGGAGTCTGACCCCAAACTGTCACCCCAACTCCAGAAACTTCTGGGTGTGGAGGCTAAATCTGCCCAGCAACAGTAACACTCAACTCACTCCCCCACAGGGGTCTCTTAAACCCTGTTAGGTGCATGGGTTACACAAACATTCAAAGGGCATGTCTACACTAGGAAATTATTTCAAAGTAACTTGTTTCTAAATAATAACAACCAAAATTTTGAAGCAAGCTTATTCCTGCGGGAAAGCAGGAGAATGGATTTCAAATTAACCAGCCTGTTATTTCAAAATAAGTGTGGACACTATACTTGTTATGGAGAAGGTCCAGAGAAAAGCAACAAGAATGATGAAAGGTCTAGAGGACATGACCTATGAAGGAAGACTGAAAGAATTGGGCTTGTTTCGTTGGGAAAAGAGAAGATGGAGAGGGGACATGATAGCAGTTTTCAGGTATCTAAAAGGGTGTCACAAGGAGGAGGGAGAAAACTTGTTCTTCCTGGCCTCTGAGGATAGAACAAGAAGCAATGGGCTTAAATTGCAGCAAGGGAGGTTTAGGTTGGACATTAGGAAAAAGTTCCTACCTGTCAGGGTGGTTAAACACTGGAGTAAATTGCCCAGGGGGGTTGTGGAAGCTCCATCACTGGAGATATTTAAGAGTAGGTTAGATAAAAGTCTATCAGGGATGGTCTAGACAGTACTGGGTCCTGCCATGGGGGCAGGGGACTGGATTTAATGACCTCTCGAGGTCCCTTCCAGTCCTAGTATTCTATGATTCTATGAAAATAACTCCCTAGTGTAGATCAGGGCTAAGATATTTGCTGGAAATGCTTTGTTTCAGCAAATAGTCCCACCCACCAACTCATTCGTTTTTATTCACCAGAAAGAAACCCAAACGGTGTGTGAACACAACCAACGTGAAATCATTTCAAACCTGGAAGAACCTTAGAACCTTTTCACTGGCCTCTGTTCTGTCTTTACAAACAGACCTTTCACTCTAACACGCCAAGGCTGGAGCTCAAAAACCGATGGCACAAAGAAGAAATGTAATCAACGCAAAGGATAGTACAGTACTCAAGTGTGTAAATATAGTATACACTGTTCAGTAATTCCATAAGACAGCGGAAAGAACTCTGTCAAACAGTCTTCTCACACTCGTCAGGAAGCAGTTTAATGAGTGGGTTGACTGTTACAAATCTGACCGCTTCTGCCGGTCAGCCTACCAGCTTCGTATTGGGCCTCCTACTTTTCTCTGGAAGTGGGTGACAGGGGAGGGATCACATGAGGATTACCTGTTGTGATCCCTCCCTCTGGGGCATCTGGTATTGGCCACTGTCGGCAGACAATACTGGGCTAGATGGACTTTTGGTCTGACCCAGTATGGCCGTTCTTATGTTCTCCCAGTGGGCCAATGGGGAAAAGGCCGCTTGCAATGCTATCAGAGTCATTGCGGTGTGTTACCAGGCATGAGGAAACTCAACTAGGAAAAAAAAGGGGCGTGGCAATTTTTTCAGTCACGTAACACAAACTATGTCCTGCTAAGGGAGAAAGAGAAATGATGAAACAAAGATGCCTACTTCCTTCTAGCACAGAGGTGTGTAAGGATTTCCCAAAAATTAGGTAAAAAAATTATGGGACTCTTGGTAGGCAATCACAGAATGACTATTTCTCCACAATTTCCCGTGTCAAGCTCTAAGAATAGGGGTTGTACGTTTCTTCTTTTTTTACCATCCTTTTTCGGGACAGTAATGGGAGAAGGCGGCGGGCAAATAGATGAGTGTTGTCTTGCATTATGAAGGTGATGAGAACTGTGGCTGGTCAGGGAGACGGCAATTCTACAGCGGTGGGACCCCTACCATCGCAAGCCAGCACCCTGCACTTGCAAGTCTCTCTAGGCCCAGTCAGCTCCAGTCTCCTTGATTAATGCATTGGCGTGATAGATCATGGTCATACACAGGTGAGTTGCACCTGAAATGGCTTGGGGCCAGTCCCCTGAAGGACTTGGTGATCAGGTTGCAGACTTTACACTGAACTAAATATTGGACAGAGATCTTGGGTAAGGAACGAAGTGTCTGCTTCATGCACTTAATCACCCCAAGTTGTGCAGAAGGTGACCATCTGAGGTCTGCATCATCTGGAGCATCTTTGTTCTATTCACGTACGTCCCCAAGTATTAACACATTGCAGCAGTCAAGCTTCCAGGTGACAGACAAAAGCATTGCTAAGGTCTGATTGGAGATTCTGCATCCTACAGTGCAGGCTGAACCTCCTCACCGGCCCAAGATGGGAAAATACATTTCTGGCTCCCTGTTGAGTGCCCAGGAGCCATGAAGAGTCCCAGATGTACCTGAGCCCATGTACCCCCTTATCAACGGCAGACAGATGCAATTAGAGTCATGGGATCGTTCTGACCAATTCTCCAAAACAATTTCTTCCCACCCACAATTGCCTCAGTCTCGTCCGAGTTCAGTTGAAGCCAGTGCCTCTCCCTCTCGAGGATGCAGAAAGCAGGGTACTGGGGTGGCCTGTGTTTTATGGGCAGGAGATACAAGGCTGATGCCATCTCCATACCGGTTGCACTGAAATTCCTGAAGTTATTAACGTCTTTCTTTTTTTTTTTTTAACATCACAGTGGTTGGGGGGGAGGGCTTTGATTTGTTTGGTTTCTGTGCCAAATTCCAGTTTCTATCAATGACACAACGGTAAACACAGACACGTTGCAAGAAAATCCAGCTGCCCCCATGGTGACTGATACTAGTGCAACACATAAAATAGACAAACATTTGATGGCCATGTCTTCATCTGACTACCCCTATTTGATACATTGAATATCATGGCAGCATTAGTCATTATTTCTGAGTATGTGGAAAAGGCCCCAAAAAGCCCCTAATGCTCTTGCACCTACTTTATCTCTTTTAATCCGGTATCGTTAGCAACCTCTCCTCAATGGAGATTTACCAGTGGCTGTGATCTTGCCGGTTGGTAGCTCTTTGACGAGGACCTCACTGTGCTCAGCACTGTACAAAACACAACAACAGTCCTTATTCCAAGGGTTTACATCTAAGTACACGGCAAGAAACAGGAGATGGATACAGACAAGCAGACGGGGGAGTACAAGGAAACAAGGAGATGACACTGGTCAACATGATGGCCTATGGTCTCTGCACACCCGTGCTCACCATCACTGCTCTTGCTAAATAAATGACAAACCACATTTGGTAGTCGGTACTTTGAGAACACTCCGGAGGAACTACAGAAGCAGGCCTTGCCTGTCGCAGGTATGTTTCTAAATTGCTACTTCTTCCTCAAGAACTCGGCACGGCCATGGAACGTCTTAGAAATAGCAATTGTGTAAAGCAAGGGTGGGCAATCGTTTTTTCTGTGGGGAGGGGGACTCCAAGATTTTGGAAAGTGGTCAAGGGCCACACTTTTCTATGGAGGGGCAGAGAGGTCTGGGACGGAGGCTGGGTGCAGAAAGGAGCTTGGGGTAAGGGGCTGGAGTGCAGGAGAGAGTGTGGGGTCTGAGAGGGAGTTTGGTTGGAGGAGGGGGTTGTGACTTGGAGTGCAGGGTCCGGGAGGGGGGATGGGTGCAGGAGAGGATTCTGGCCTAGAGGAGGGAGCTGAGAGATTGTGATAGGACAGGGGTGGAGGCGGCCAATGAGAACTGGCCAATGGGAGCTAAAAGACTGTGCTGGGGGCAGGAGCAGTGCACAAAGATTCACCCTTTCCCCCAACACAGAGGGAGATGGAGCAGCCAGCTGCTCAGAGTCCTGGGGCTGCTCCCTGCCTGAGGGGCCTGAGGGGCAGCTGCGGGCTGGATTGAAAAGCTTAGTGGGCTGAATCCAGCCCGTGGGCCATATCTCACCTGCCCCTGGTGTAAAGCTCTGCTTGTGGGTAAAGCTCTTGCATTTCAGGAGTGCCAGGGGCCACACAAGATATGCACTGTTTTCAGAAGGAATCCTGCGTCATGCTCAGCCTTCCCTCTAAGGTGCCTGCACGGGCACTCACCAAAAATTTCAGTCCTGCCCACCTCCTCAGCAGAATTGCTTAGCCGGGGTCCCAGCTGCTCCTGGGGGCGGGGCCATGTGGTGGGTGGCTGCCCCACCCCAGAAACAGCTGGGCAGCCACCACAGGAGCTGGAACCTGGGCCACAGTACTAAAAATAGCACCATGGCTCCAGCTGTGGTCCCAGCCCTAGCAGCTGCCACACTGCCGGGCCCCAGCTGCTCCTGCAGATGGGGGTCACATGGCTGGTAGTTGCCCTGTGTTCCGGGACTGCTGCTGGGGCCACGGTGCAGCTGCTCCTGGGCCAGGGCAGTGGTGCTAAAAATATCACCATGGCCCCGTCTGGCCGTCACATTGCCCAGGCGGGAGTCCCGGGCTGCAGCGCGTCTGCTGGGGAGAGTCCCTGGGGCCAGTGAAGGTCAGCATGGCAGGGGCAATGCTCCAGCAGCCGGGGGGCTGCCCCGTGTGCCACAGCTGGAGCTGGGCCGCGGGGAGGCTGTGTACCCTGCACACATGACCTCAATATTGGTGCACAAGACAAAACTCACTCGGCTCCCGGACGGAAAATCTTAGAGGGAACACTGGTCACCCTGTATCAGGCCAGCGTGAGGAAACTTTTCCACTGATTTCATTATCTGAACCGCTTCATTCTTGCACTCGGGTTCTGAGAGAAGCACCGTGTGTGCGCAGCTGCTCCCTGGAGCGGCTCAGGCAGATCACACCACTTCACCAGATGATTCCGACCGCTCACCCACAGCATCTTCGGAGACCGCACCTCAGCTGCCTTTTTCTGCAGCAAATGATATGCTCATGTGGAGACATCTGGCCCAACGCTACAGGGCTTGAGTGTGAAAAGACCCAGCTGCGGCTGCTAGACAATTTCCTGAGAATTGCTGCCAATGTTTTGTGAGCCAAAGCTGAGGGAGAGCAGGTTGCGTCTCAGTTTGAAAGGAGAACCTGAATTCACACAGAGAAACAAAAGAATCACAGAAGAGGCAAAGAGGAGAGCAGAGGAAATGCAGAGCCTGCCTTCACGGAAGGATTTCTGCTTCTGGCTGGAGCACTAACTGCATTGCCGGGCAAATCCCAAATTCAACTTTAGACCCACAGTGCAGGAGGAACTATTTGCTGCTGGCCCAACTTCTGCTGGGGAGAAAGATCAGCTCCCAAGGTTACCCAGAGTTCTTCTTCAGGTCTGGTAAACGTAGGCTTGGTCTACGCTACAGAGTTAGGTCAACGTAAGGCAGTTTACCTCTGTAAGCATCTACACTCAAGCCAGGTTTACACAAGAGCTGGAAGTTCGGATTAAGGTATGCAACTCCAGCTATGTAAGCTGGAGTCAGCTTCCCTTAAGCCAAGCTTGGTGCTATCTTCATGGAGCCACTCTCAGCATTCAATTTAGCGGGTCTTAACTAGACCTGCTAAATCAAATGCTACAAGAGCGATCTCCCATGCCTCAAGTGAAGACGCAACAAGTAAAGACTCGGTCCCAGTGATGTAACTCACCCGCTACACGATTTAATAATGCCACCTCCATGAGAGGCGCAGCACTTAGGTAGATGTAGTTTGGTCAATGCAGTGTCCATGTAGACACTGCATTACTTACATTAACTGTTGCGGCCTTTCAGAAGCCTTCCCACAATGCCTCACACTGACAGCTAAATCGGTGCCAGAGCTCCTGGTGCGGCCATGCCCTGCCAACACAAGAAGTGTCATGTGAACAGGCAAACGCTATTCAATAACTGGCTGTGTGCCAACATAATTTAGGACAACTAAAATTTTGTAGGGTAGCCTTGCCCTAGGAGGGCTACACACAAGGTGGAACAGCTTGCTTAGCGTCAGTAGTTCACACACATTTCAAAGGACCACTGAAGGGGTAACACCATTTCGGGTATAGGGAGAAAAAGAAAATGGGGTGAAGCAGGGTGGGGTTGTTAATGGATCAGAGATTGCTGTAATAGGTTATTTTTTTCTTATGATTGCTGGTGGGTATGTGGTAATTGTAATGGGTGGGGGTCACTGTTGTGGGAAAAAAAATCTTTCCAATGAGTCGGTGGAAGAAGAATTCAACAAAACTAAGTTCAAGCTTGTCAGATAAGCTTCCCCTTCATTGGTCTTGGGAGTCCAGGCTAGCAGAAGGTGAGGAATAGCCGGTAAGATCCCTGTGGGAAGATCTTGTCTGAGCTGTGAAAGGCCAAGTACACCTGTTGCACTGTATCAACAATCAAATCTTTGCAAACAAAGCTCTACCCTGGGTCTGGAAAGAGGGCTGTGTGGAGAAAGGTCTGGATTTCTCTGGCACATTCCGCAGCGCTGGGCCTTTTTTCTGGCCAGCCGCATTCTAGACCAAGACTTTTTTGCGGTGACATCACAACATTCAGTTCTGCCATGCTTGGCCCCACAGCACCTGCGTTCTGTTCAAGGAACCGGAGTGCACTTCTTCACGCCCAGGTTTCAGGTATGTTGTTTACCTCCCCCCCACACACCCCCAAATAATTCACCTCAGAGAAAAGCAACATGCGGCCTGCGTTGGCTCACCAGGGTTGTGTAGTTTATTTGACTCAGATGGGAGAGTCGCTAAGGGGAGCAGCCGGCTCACGTCGCTGATAATAAAGTTCTTCAGAGTAAACCTCTTTCCTCTTAGGAAAGAAGATGATGTTCACAATCACCCTCCCATCTTGAAAACTACATTTTCCTCTTCCTCGGTGTTCAGAGACTTCTCCGGTTGTCCATGATTTGTCATTCTGAAACTTAACAGGAGTGTTGTGAGCCAGACACAAGAAGTCATTCTTCCACTCTGCTCTGCGCTCGTTAGGCCTCAGCTGGGGTATTGTGTCCAGTTCTGGGTGCCACATTTCAAGAAAGATGTGGAGAAATTGGAGAAGGTCCAGAGAAGAGCAACAAGAATGATTAAAGGTCTAGAGAACATGAGCTATGAGGAAAGGCTGAAGGAATTGGGCTTGGCTAGTTTAGAAAAGAGAAGGCTGAGAGGGGACAAGATAGCAGTTTTCAGGTATCTAAAAGGGTGTCACAGAGAAGAGGGGGGGAAAATTGTTCTCCTTGGCCTCTGAGGATAGGACAAGAAGCAATGAGCTTAAACTGCAGCCAGGGAAGTTTAGGTTGGACATTAGGAAAAGCTTCCTGCCTGTCAGGGTGGTTAAGCACTGGAATAAATTGCCTAGGGAGGTTGTGGAATCTCTATCACTGGAGATATTGAAGAGCAGGTTGGACAGACATCTATCAGGGATGGTCTAGACCAGGGCTACTCAACTTTGGAAGCCCTGGGGGCCACTATGATACTCACAGCACATGCCGAGGGCCACAACTTAAGTGTGATTGCATATACATGCAAATATATATGCAAATATATGCAAATCGCTTCTTTCACACTGACGGGCATGAATACAAAGATAAAGGCAAGACTACACAACACGCAGGCCCCATTTAAGTCAGTTCTTCTGATATTAATAAAATGCAATATTTACCTGATTTCCACCTATATGACAACACTTTTAATGAGGAATGACACCCCAGGAATTTAACTACTAAAATGCATACCAACAGAAGACCATTATATTGACTCGCCATTGTGAAACGTGTTCCCAGTGGAGGCCATGTTCAAAGGATCCCACCTGCGGACTGCATGTTGAGCTCTGTGTAAACCCAAACCACACCACGGGCTGCAAACAGATGGGCCACAGGCTGCATGTGGCCTGCGGGCCTCGTGTTGAGTAGCCCTGGTCTAGACAGTCCTAGCTCCTGCTGTGAGGGCAGGGGACTGGACTTGATGATGCTCAAGACCCCTTCCAGTTCTAGTGTTCTATGATTCTGCCTGGCACCATGAGCTTGTAAACTAGCACCCTGAAAAACCTAGCAAGTATGTCACATGGCCCCATTTATTTCTATGCAGGTTCCACGCTTCCCTTGTCTGCACTTTAATCATTTCTAACGCGCTCACCACTGCACACCTCAGGAGCCTGTTTTGTATTTCTAGTCCCTTCCCCTAGCTGGTTTCCATTATTTCGGTTACCACATGCTAAAAAGGAAGCGTCAGCAAACCAGCCAAACTCCTCGTGGGCGGGAAGGTGCAGCTCTTGCTGCTCTCGGGGCTGACGGCTCGATTGCAACCATTCTCAAACTTTTTGTATGGGTGACTCCAAGTAGAGCCCCCCCCTTATTAAAAATAGGGGCTTAATTTTAATGTATATGGAGCCTCCCACCTCGCAGAGCTAAGCTGTCAGCCCTCCCAGGCGCGGGCCTGAAAGCTCAGAAGGTTATTACCTGTGGGTTGCAACCATCACAAGCCCCAGTTTGAGAACCCGGCTCTATAGCTATTCTCCATGAAGGCCTACTAGATAGTATGGGACCAGGACCTCTCCACAGCCCTCCTCCCCTCCCTGCGCCTTCCCAACACATCAGCAACAAAGAGCACTTCCCTCTGTGTGTACAAATGCAAACAGTCCAGCAGAGCTAGCGCGCTGATCAACTTCCTCGCTCAGAGACAGAGGGTAACACGATCCCACTCAGACACGAGCATGGTTCCCTCAAATTGTTGTCCAGCTGGTGTCAGTAACGGCTTAGCACTTCACTGGAGAGTGGCTAAAATACACACACAGGCTTCTCTGCTATTTCTTTCCTACACATGCAGAGGGTGGCAGATGCACGGCAAAAGCCAAATGCTAATAGCTAATTATAGACGGATGTTCTAATTTTAACATGGATACCATTGGGGGGCGAGGGGGAAGGGACAAATTATCACTGAAAGCCAGAATTTCCTGGGTAGTCATCAGAAGCCACCGTGGCATCTCACACAGAAAGTCTAATCCCCTACAGTCATTTTCAAATGTGATTAGCTAAACAGCGTGGGTAAATCCCTCATTTGGATGCTTAATTAGCTGTTGGGCACATAAACGCCTGCTTTATGTGCCCGCCTGGTGGCTGGAGTGTATAAATGTGGGATTTGGATGGCCTATTAAGGCACGCAGGTTCGAAAACTGGGCTTATTATGTCAACGGATTGATGGGGAATAAACAACACACACGCAGAAGCTATATTATTAACTTTGATTTAAGGCCAAATTCTGGTCCTCCTGGTGTCTGTGACAAAACTGCCTTTGACTTCATTGGCAGTCAGGGTCTGACACTTAGTTCCCAGAAAGAGATCGTAAACCTGTCTCGAAACTGGTTCCAATCACAACACACCGTGTATCAGAATACGCTAGGCCTTCTATTTGCATCTGCCAGTCTCCCCCCTTCCCCGCCCCCCCAGCTCAGTCTGTTGACATTTCCACAGCAACCCATCTCGGTTTAACACCTTACAAATACTCTCTTCAGCGGGGTATGGGCACATGTTTTGTCAGTACGTCCCTGCTGATTTATCAGCAAAGAGCTCTTGGTTGTGGTGCTTTTTACGGCAGCTTTTAAACATTCAACAGTGCAAGAAAAGAAACGAAAAGAAACGAAACGAAAAGAAACGAAAAGACAAGAGAAGAAAATGCAGCTACACACATTTTTTTATTGGCTATACCAAGACACAGCAAAATATTAGAGGCTGGACTCATGGACGGCCCTCTGATGCACAGGTTTATTCAGCTCCTGAAGAGCTTAGCTTCAGGAGATTTCTGCTACACTTCTGAGTAAGCACTAAAGGCCATGTCTACACTAGGAAACTATTTTGAAATAACTAAAATCGATTTAATCACTCCTGAAATAACTAAATCGAAAGTGGCGAGGAGTCCTGTGGCACCTTATAGACTAACTGAAGTGTTGGAGCATAAGCTTTCGTGGGCAAAGACCCACTTCGTCAGATGCATGTACTTCGCCAGATGCATCTGACGAAGTGGGTCTTTGCCCACGAAAGCTTATGCTCCAACACTTCAGTTAGTCTATAAGGTGCCACAGGACTCCTCGCCACTTTTGCAGATTCAGACTAACACGGCTACCCCTCTGATACTTAAATCGAAAGTGTGTCCTCAAGGGGAAGCCTTGAAATTAGTCCAAGGCAGGCTCCATTAACGTGGACACACTACCTTGACTTAGAGCCCCAAGATGCACTGGGGAGTAACTACTTTGAATTATTCTGGGGAGTAGTTATTTTGAAATGGCAGCACTGGAATGTCCATGCTACCGCTATTTTGAAATAACTACTTTGAAGTTAGTGTTATTCCCCGAGGAAAGCAGGAGGACAGGTTGCTAAATAAGCGGCCCGTTATTTCGAAATAAGAGGCTTGGTAGCGTGGACGCTCCGCTTATTAATTCAACCTAAGGGGGGTTATTTTGAAATAAAGCCCTAGTGTAGAGCAGGGCTAAGGGAGACCTCTCCACAAATGCCTATTCATGTGTCCATGCGTTCATGTATCTGTTGCTCATACCTAGAAGAACCCCAGAAGCACGTGTCCAAGGATGAGAGAACAAGCGTGCCAGAGGGATGCGGGTAAGTTCATGACTTAGTCTGCACCTGTGCCAGTTTGCAGTGTGGACAGAGTAGTGGGCCTGAGCAAGGTCCTCCACCTCCCTTCCCACAATGCACTGAACCCTGACCTGGCCTATAAAGGTCTCTGTCCCCCTATCTGGGACGGCCCAGTGCAGGTGATAACAGACCCTGCCCCACGAGCAAACCCTTGGCCCACCAACCTGATCCGGTCATGGTTGGAGTACACCGGCCTCTACAGCTTCTCCCAGAGCTACAGGAACATGGAATCCTAGAGCTGGCAGAGACCTCAGGAGTCATCGAGTCCAACCCCTGCCCAAAGCAGGACCAACCCCAACTCAAGCAACCCAGCCAGGGCTTGGTCAAGCTGGGACTTAAAAACCTCTAGAGATGGAGATTCCACCCCCTTCCTAGGGAACCCATCCCAGTGCTTCACCACCCTCCTAGGGAAATAGCTTTTCCTAATGTCCAACATGCACCTGTACTGGGAAATTTCAGAGGCTGGAGCAGACTCCAGCCCAGTGCTGAGAACACATCAAGCACTCAAGGCTTCTGCACCGGAGGGCAAGAGACTTGAGCTCTCCTAGAGCCACTGTTTGTCATCTGAGCCATGATATCAAAGGGTCCCCTTAGAGCTCGAGGTGGCTCTTGCTCACCTCAGCCCCACCACCCTGGTTGTCCGATGGGGCACTGAGGAGGGCCATGGGGAGGGCTACGCCCAAGATGACCAGGAGCGTATGATTCTGCACCTCAACCCAGAGGCACCAGTTGAGGAAGCACCCCCACCACCCCCCGCCACACACACACATTTATAAAGGCAAGGAACTCAAGTCACGGCAGGAAGCAGAACTAGACCCTGCTATGTTACAGCGACCCCCCCCCCCCCCCGCCTTCCTCCCACCAATATCCCTTCTTCCTCAGGTGCTAACGTCCCGACTCTAAGCTCCAGGGCATTTGAAGTTGCGTGCATTGACTTCTCCTCGCTGCACTGCTCTGCTGAAGTAGCCACGGCAATGTCACACCCCTTCCCCCCACATCTCCAACTTCCGTCCCCTAGCCTTGCCCAGGGGCCCGGCGAGGCTGTTGGCTCCGCTGGGTACAGGGAACACCGAGAGCCATTTGAATTCCTCAGGGCAGGGGCGGCTCGGGCGCTTCAGCATGACAAGATGCTGACAATCCAGTCTGTGGAGCAAGGGACCCTAGGGAGCAGGACTATTCCCGAGCTCACTGGACTGGCAGCTGAACAAGTTGGGGATCTGCCTGGTGCCGAGGCCACAGACCCATTCAATCCATCAGCAGCAACTGCCACGGTCTCCTCCTGCTGCCACCCAAAATGCACCTGAGCCAGAGGATCCTGTTTCAAGGACCTCTACCCCCAGCTGCCAGGTGACTGGGAGTAGACCATGGAGACTGCAGGACTCCTGGACTTCACCCCCCACCAGCACCTAAAACTCCTCACCGGGGGCTCCCCTGAGTGACCAGGCCAAGAACAGTGAGCCTGCCAACATCCCAGAAACCTGCCAAGTGACCACCCATGCCAGGCCCTTACAGGAGACTTCCCTGGTGGTCCCCATGAGTCCTTTTCCTCCTTGCCCCCAGCCTCCTGCTCTTGGCCAGAGGATGAAGACAAGGAGCAAGGTGCAGAGACGGTAACATTTGGCCAGGGCCCCCCCGGTCTGAAAATCCCTCATCTGAACAACACAGCTGCACTGCACAGCTCTATCTCAACAGGAGAATGTCGCAACGCTCCTGCATCTCCCAGAGGGGCACCGAAATGGCTTCACTCATGTACAGCAGTGCCACCGCTCCACGGGCCTGCTGACCCACCCCAGGAGCGCAGGAACAATGAGTGTAGCGGGGTGCCGAGAGCCACTGAACCAAACTGTAAACCCTCTGGAGGATGAAAACCACTTCAAGCTAGGGAGTGCGGCCGCAACCCCAGCCCGCCTCATTCCAGCACCTGTGACCCACCCTTGTGCAGAGAAATCAACACACGGTGTCAGTCACAACACAGGCAAGGACAGCAGAGCCCTGCACACAGAGAGCCCCTCCTCCTTCCCTCCTGAAACCGCCACCAGTTTCAAGCAGAGCAGGGATTTGCTCTGTCACAGCCTCTCATTGCGCTTAGCGTGTGGCCAGAGAGACGAATGGCTGTGAGTTCCCCCCTGCCCACAGTGAGCGGGTTACGACTTGGCCGCCAGCCTGTACCGCACAAACCCCAGTGCTACAGTGGGGTGTCCTGTAATGCTCATCTTTACTGTGTGCAATGTCACAGCCATGAACGATGAGTGACCTGCGCCTGCGGGGAACAAAACTCTTGCGAGCCATGCGGCCCCCCAAGTGTGATCTGATGTGGGGCATTTGCAGCAGCTGCACAGGGCTCAATGGTGTCATCCACTGCCCTTCCTCCCCCCGCCTGACAAGGCCAAAACGTGTCTACATGGCAGCCCTGATTTCTCTTACCTGCTGGGAACTAGGGCCAGCAGTGTTAAGGGCGAAGGACATTGTTATCAGTTGACAAGTTAAAATTGATGTAAAGTTGAATTGTTATTGGCTTAGGTTTTGTAAATTCCCCTTATGGTTCCCCCTTCCTGAATGAAAGCATGGTGTGTGTGTGTAAAATGAATATGCAATGGGTGATGAACTTTTACTCACCTGAACTTGAGTGCACACGGCCCCCTGCACACAGTGCACACGGCCCAGGGAGGACAGTGAGGAAGGCCTATGGACCCAGAAGCTGCACATGGCCTGTAACATCATCGATCCAGAGGAAGAGAGAGAGAGAACCCGAAAGAGGATCACCAAGCAGGGGCTCCTGGGGGGGTGCCCTCTACTCAGATCACCTGGTCAGCGAACTGGTTCCAGATATCAACAGCATGAACCTCAGCATGAACTCCTCCGGGTCCCTGGTGCTCAGCCTGCATTTCGTTGGACTGTAAGTGTGATTGCGGATAGTGAGAGTGAGTCTCCCCTTTCCCCTCCTTCCAGAGTAGGTTAAAGCAATTAAAGCCATTTTTGCTTGTTATCCTGTGCTCCCAATCCTTGTTAGGCTAAGGTTAGTTGCACGCTTGCAACAAGCAGCATATGGGTGGGGTGCAGCTGCCTTTACAGCATTTGTAACCCTGACCGGTCCTGAGCCCATCCTGGACAAGAGCACTTCCCTCTCCCCTTACAAACATTGTGGGGTGTGCAGCATGTGATCATACTAAAGGTCCTTGCCATGTTGGCAGTCAGGTGAGTGCTGAGGCAGCACCGAGCAGATTAGGAGTTTACCAAACTTGCACTCCATTAAAAAAAAAAAGTTCTGTAGCTCACAGCCGAATTCCCTTTTCCCAGTGTCGCTGAAGGAGGGTGTGATTTCCTGAGCCCTCTGGAAGCCGGCGTGGCATCCCCTAAAAGAACCGCTGGAGCAAACACACCATATAATTGAGGGGGGCCCCATACAGTTTGGAAACTCCATAATATTTCTGCACATTTCCTTATGGCAACAACCCGAGGGTAACTCACAGCGTGAATTACCGCACCAGCCCACACGACAGCCTGGACAGTGGACGTTCTGACCCCAAAGCGATTTGCAATAGAGCGACCGCAGTCTGGTGCTGCCCACTTCCCCAGGGCAATAGCAACTCTCTCTTGAGCTATCGATGGGACCATAGTCCAGATGTGTCTTCTGGCAGCATCGATCACGCCTCCCTGCCCTCACAGAGCTTCCGGAGTACCCCAAATAGCTCATTTGCAGAGCTCAGGGAGGGAGGCGGAGGAGCAAGGACAGAAGGGGTGCTCAGGAGAAGAGACAGGATGGCTGCAAAGCCCCATGGGGCTGTGGTCCTGGTGCCCAGTTGCAGGGCTCTGCAGCCACCCTGCCTCCCATCTCGCAACTGTGCTTTCTGACACCCTCTGGTTCTCAGCCAGAGGAAACACTCCAGTTCCAAGCCCCAAAGAGTTAATTCACTTCCAGTGTATGCAGCTCCCTGGAGTTTAATTACAACGCGAGGCTTCTCATCTCCAGCAAAACAAGATACGGATCTTCCTTTTCAGTCCCCACTCAGAGTTTGGATGGTCAGCAAAGGAACGATTTGATCTTGAGCGGGCTTTTGATGAAAGTATGAAATGCCTTATGCATCAGTAGGAGACAGGACTGTAAGCAACGGAAATTTGAAATCATCACTGTGCTGTTGCGGTGAGCTTTTTCTTCTGCTGGGTCAATTTCATCTTGGGACAAGGCATTAAAGCAAGGCCCAGGGGCCAGATAGGGTCCCTGGCTTGCCTGGATCTGGCCCACGGGGCTCAGAGCTCCACCACCCCACCTCCCAGCATTGGGGAACCCATGCTGGCACTCCAGACCCCAGTTCCCTCCACATGACTGATTTTTCTGTGGGTCAGCGGCCCCAAAAAAGGTTTCCCACCCCTCCGTTGACGCTTTGTTCAAATGTTGAATTTAGAGGAGCTTTCTCCTCTATAGAGTCCCTCACAACATATTGACTAAGTAAATCAATAGAGATTGTCATTTTAACTGATAACCCTTTGAACACAGAAGTCACTTTCCAGAACACTTTCTTCTGCGCTGATTAGGCCTCAGTTGGAGGATTGTGTCCAGTTCTGGGCACCACATTTCAAGAAAGATGTGGAGAAATTGGAGACGGTCTAGAGAAGAGCAACAAAAACGATTAACGGTCTAGAGAACATGAGCTATGAGGGAAGACTGAAGGAATTGGGATTGTTTAGTTTAGAAAAGAGAAGACAGAGGGGACATGATAGCGGTTTTCAAGTATCTAAAAGGGTGTCACACGGAGGAGGGAGAAAAATTGTTCTCCTTGGCCTCTGAGGATAGGACAAGAAGCAATGGGCTTAAACTGCAGCAAGAGAGGTTTAGGTTGGACATTAGGAAAAACTTCCTACCTGTCAGGGTGGTTAAACACTGGAATAAATTGCCCAGGGAGGTTGTGGAATCTCCATCTCTGGAGATATTTAAGAGCAGGTTGGACAGACATCTGTCAGGGATGGTCTAGATGGTGCTTGGTCTTGCTATGTGGGCAGGGGACAGGACTTGACCTCTCGAGGTCCCTTCCAGTTCTAGTGTTCTATGATTCAATCAGAACAGTATTTCCCTTTGCCTGCACAGCCCAAAAGGACTCAAATAAAGAGCTTCCAAATGCTTCTGCCCAATTAAATTAATTCTGACCAACAGGCCTCAGCCCTGTTTAGAATCACATTAGTTGTGCAACATGATTCAGCTGGGAGCCGCAGCATCCTCACAGTTTCCTTTCTGGGGCATCACAGCCACCGACAGAGAAGCACTCATGAGGCATCAAACAGCGGGAATAAAGGAACGTAAAATGTTGGCCCTGACTAAGGAGACTGCATGAAAGAGGATTTCCAATATCCAAGGATCAGCCGTTCTAATCCTGATTGATAGCAGGCTTGCCAACTGGAGGGGGGAGAGAAGGGGGCAGTTACTCCAGGGTTCCCGAAATCCAAACAGGCCCGCTGTTCCCGGCCACCACTACGGCTACTGAAGCAGCAATGGCAGCCAGAACCCGGGCACTTTAAATCGCCACTGGAGCACCACGTGGTGCTGTCCGCATGGCTCTGAGGGCTGCCTGCACAGTTCCAAGCAGCACTGAGGGCTGGCTGCCCCTGGCCCCACCCCTTCCACCCAAGGTCCTGCCCCTACCAGGAGCACAGAAGTAGCCCCCTCCCACCTTGCTCAGGAGCCTGGAAATTTGTCGGTCCCCTGTTTGTTAGTGATCAACCCTTAGCAGAGTCCTCCTGTCTATTGGAAGGTGTGGGGTGGTCACCCTGGGCCCCGTGCTTTGGGGGACCC
This sequence comes from Rafetus swinhoei, assembly GCA_019425775.1. Lineage (NCBI taxonomy): Eukaryota > Metazoa > Chordata > Testudines > Trionychidae > Rafetus > Rafetus swinhoei. Next base: position 130,202,753 of record CM033446.1, on the reverse strand, counting down.
GTGACTGGCCCCACTCTGCCCTGCCTCGCCTCGCTGGCATCTCTCGGGAAAGGAGGGATCGGGACGTTGGGGAAGAGGCGGAATGAGGGCAGAGCCTGGGCCGGGGGGGATTGTCTTGGACCCTGCACCCCACTGGGGACAGCCCTGGTCATTAGTATAAGAGCTGGTTGAAAAATTAGTTTCTTGAAATTATTTGACATTGTTTTCATTTTTAAAGGTTTTCAAACGCAGGGATGGTGCCTCTCACCTCGGTTTGCCAGAAGCTGGGCCCGGGTGCCCAGGGAGGGATCACCTGATGATCCCCTGTTCTGTTCCTTCCCTCTGGGGCACCTGGCTTTGGCCACTGTCGGAGGTCGGCATACTGAGCTAGATGGACCTTTGGGGTCTGACCCAGTACGGCCGTTCGTATGTTTGGTAAACACAAAGTGTTGAAATCTATTTCAAGAAAACTTTACAGGGAAAAAGAGGCACAAAAGGTTTTTTTACAATATTGACCATTTTTCCAGCTAAGAAATGCCATTTTCAAAAGTCGTTTATGAGCAAAACACCTTTTTGCTCCAAATATTTCAAGGAGCTTCAGTGATTAGCTTTATCCGCTAAATGGCCTCTCTGAACTGTATTGACTCCCTCCATCCAGTTCCTCGTCAGCATGCTCCATCACCACCAGATGGATCCAGCTTTCCCCAAGAAAAAATAATTAAGGGGGGAGTGGCACGGAGCTCAAGAAGTAAGATCGATTTTCTCTCATGCCTGCATAACTCCCGCCTTGGGTCATATTTGAAACAAAGCAGATCATGCAAATCCAAACTGCCCTTTTACTAGTTAATGTTTGGAAACGCGGCCGGTAGCTTTCTTTCACTGTCAAATTTCAGAGGAAGTTAACTCAAAAAATACAGTTAACTTCCGCGTCATAAACAAGACACATCCGCGTCATAAACAAGAAAGAACTTTGGCCCAGCCACATTGTCTGGTCATGAGCCTGTGTCGCCAACATACAGCTTGCAACAGGGAATTCCCTTTTCTTGAACCGAGCTCGCCCTTTCCCCCGGCGTGAGCGCAGTCGAAGCGTGGCCATTTCGTGGAGCGTGTGAGACTCCGTTCCCATGCGACTAAACTGAGTCTTTAATCATGTGGCTATTTATAGCGCTGCTACGGGGTGAGCTGGGCTTCTGAGCGCTCTGCACACAGACGGAGCTCCTGAGGGGTCTCTTCCAGATGCTTCCGGAAATGCCCGAGGGAGCATTCAAAAAGGCCTGCAGCCCTGCATCTCCAGTTTGCTAGGGCACGGGCTCCCCTCTGGCTGCTTTATGCCACAAGAAGGGGCCGGAACAATGCAAAGGGGCTCGAAAACCCCTGGTCCAGCCCACCTCACAGACCCAGGCATGGGGAGGGGTGAGTACGAGGCAGCTCCACCGCACAGGAGCACAGATCAGAGGGAAGCCTGCAGAGGCAACCCTAATTCCTCCCAGGTGTCTCGGGCAGCCACCAGCCTCCCCGGGCCTTTGGGCAAGGTGGGGGGCAGCTCCGTGCTCCCAGAAGGGGCAGGGCATCAGGCAGAAGGGGCGGGGCTAGGACAGCCAGGCCTGAGAGCCGCCCAGAGTGCACCGTGTGGCACGCCAGCAGCGATTTAAAGGGCGCAAGGCTCCTGGCGCCACCACTGCAGCAGTAAGCCCCAGTCCATTTTGAATTGCCCCCTTTAACCTCCCCCCTGCATTGGAGGGCCTGAGGGTGTCTAACTTGTGGTGAGACCCCGGCTTTTCTCAGGCAGCACAAATACCTCAACCCACCCACCCCCAGTGCTGTGAGCTCCCGAATCTCAGTCCCACCGTTGCTGGAGCTTTTCCCTCTGCCTGACCCTGTTTTATCTCCCTCTGCCCCAGAGGTTATTCTGGCTTCCTTCCAGAGAGGTCTGGGCACCACTGAGGGCGTCCACTCAGGGCAAATTGCTCAAATTCAGGGCTCCTTACAGCCCCTGACTGAAGACCGTTCCCAAATAGGCCACAAACCAGTCACACCGAGCAAAACCCCTCAGGCACCCCAGCTCTCCCTGTGCCACAATCAGCCCCTGGCCTAACACACAGGTGAGGGGTTAGAGAACCCAATCCCACCTACCCCGAACGGGTCTTTCCGGTCCCAAAGAACCAGCCACAAATCCCCGGTCAATTTACGCTTTGGATCTTACCCACAAGATCACGCTGGGCCAATCCGTTAGAATCTAAAATCTAAAGGTTTATTACTGAAAGAAAGAAAAGCACGAGAGTCAGGTTGTTAAGGAGAATACGTTACATGCATCGAATCACCAAGTTCTCGATACGGGCTCTCAGCAGAGATGTTCCAAACTGCTAGCTTAAAAGTCTCTGATGTACATCCTATGGCAGGATGGGTCCATGAGTCTTCCCAGCTCGCTGTCCCTCGCAAGGCTGCATCTGGGATCAGGAGCAGAATTGGATACAAGATGGAGTTCGCCTCATGGCATTTTATATCCCTCCTGGCGTCCTCCTGGCCAGAGCAGGTCACATGGTCGAGCGACCTACCTCTGTTTCACACGCTGGCAGCCATTATGCCCTGGTTGGTTTGCAGGTATCCAGATTTCCAGACGCATTCCTCAGGTGTGTATTGGGCTCTCTGAGAGCCTTGTCCCTGGAGCCTTGCTAATCAGCATAGTCACTGACTGGACCTTCCTTCCCATTGCTCTGTCTCAGACAGAGAGTCTTCCAGCATAAGCACAGAGTACATATTGATAACGCCACATACAGACATCACACAAGTACATGAATAGCATATACAGAATCAGTAGAACATCAGCTTTCATTTGACACCTCACATGGCCCCCTTTGTACAGACTTTTGGGGCAAACACCCCCCCATGCATGCAGCAATGTTCTTTAAAATCCAATAACGTGATACCTCTCTCCGGGGCAGTGAAAAATGAACCCCTAACTAGATGTCCAAGCATCCAATGTAAATACTCTTCCCTCAGCCTCTGATCTAATTGTGCGTGTGTGATGAATCTAATCCTTCCCAGCCTATGTAGATGCTCTTGGTGGGCATTCTAATAAATTTCTTCAGTGACCAGGAGTGCTTTTGGGCAAGTTCAGCTGATCCGCCAGCTGCAACCCTTCCTGAGTAAGCATGACGTGGCCACAGTGATCCATGCTCTTGTTACATCCCGATTGGATTATTGCAGTGCACTTTATGTGGGGCTGCCTCTGAAGAGCCTTTGGAAACTTCAACTGGCCCAGAATGCGGCTGCACGAGTATTAACTAACACTCGTTATACCAAGCACATTATGCCAGTGCTCTGGAAGCTGCACTGGCTTCTGGTATGTTTCCAGGAACAATTTAAGGTCGTGGTTATGACCTATGAATCCCTAAATGGGTTGGGTCCGGGGTATCTGAAGGACCGTCTTCTCCCATATGAACCTGCCCGGGGATTGAGGTCAGCTGGGGAGGCTCTGCTCAGTGTTCCTCCACTTTGGAGATAAGATTAACAGCTACGCAGAGCAGGGCCCTCTCAGCTTTTGCTCCCAGGCTGTGGAATTCTCTCCCCCGGGATATTCATCTGGCACCAACCCTAGCATTGTTTCGGCGCCAGGCTAACACCCCCCTTTCTACTCGTACTTTTCTTGGTGTTTGAATCTGTGTGCGTGTGTGTGTCCCTCCTCTTGAGATGTCTTAGCAGTTTTATGTCCCACTAGGGTCTCGTATTTTAATGTTTTATATATATTTATATTGTGTTTTTAAAAATTGTGCAAGCCACCTTGAATATTTTAAATAGAGAGGCGGGGGCGGGGTAAAAATATTTTAAATAAAATATTTTAAATTAATAATAAATGACTTCACCATGGTTAGAATGCAACAGGTTGCTCACGGTCATGCCTGACTCCCATCTACCACACAGTACCTTTGACTGATTGACATACAACCATCTACACAGCTTAGCTGTAACCCTGTTGGTGCCAAGCTAGTAGAGGCACAAGGGGGAGGAGGGGGGGCGGGTGAGGTAATCTTTCACTTGGCCAGGTTTGGCCAGTGAGCAAGACAAGTTTTGAGCCAACCGGAGTGATTCTTCCAGTCTGGGAAAGGTACTTGGAACATCCCAGCAAAACGCAGGTGGAACAGATTATTCAGTAAGTAATTAGGCTGTATTTTAAGGGACCATCCAAGGTACAGCGGCCCATTAACACCTCTGGAGTCACTGGACAAAAAAGGGGGGAGGTTAGTGGGTTACAGATTGTTCATATCTGAGACATGCTTCTTACATGTTATTAGCCCTTTATAAATGGAACCTTCAGCTGCAAAGTGACCCTTGTCCAATGCAAGAAAGGTCTAAGTTTTCCAAAATATCCAGGGAACCACACTGAACTTGGGCCGGGAGCAGGGTGGAAGCTAATCCTGAAGCCTTTGGATTCTCCACCGGAATTCATGCTGCTGGCTCCAGAAACAATTCCGCTTTTCTATCGCACACAGGACAGAACAACTCTGCAAGAATCCTCAGCCGCTCTTTCGGCTCTCCTCAGTGGCTGCTGGTTCATAGACTGTGTGCTGGAGAGATGGTCTGAAATAAATGAGATGAAATTCAATAAGGGCAAATGCACAATACTACAGTTAGGAAGGCGTAATCAATTCCACAAATAGAAAATGGGAAAATGACTGTCTAGGAAGGAGTACTGCAGAACAGGGTTTGGGGTCTAGTATATTACAAACTCCCCATGAGACAACAGTATAACACTGTTGGGCGAAAAAAGCAAACATCATTCTGGGATGTATTAGCACAGTGTTTCTTAAACTTTTTAGGACCAAGGAACACCAAACAATAATTTTTTTTATGAGGAACACCAAGGATTTGTTGTTGAGAAAAAAAAAAAAAAAGGTTGGGGGGGGAAAAAAAGGTCAGAGGGGGAAAGTTATTGAGGAAAAAAAAAGGATCAGGGGAAAGTTATTGAACAAAAAAAAAGGTCACCTGCCCCTTTAAAGGCAGCCATTTTGAATTCTGTTGTTTTCCACGGCACACCTCCAACTGCCTCGCGGCACACCGATGTACCACGGAACACAGTTTAAGAAACACTGTATTAGCAGGAGTGCTGTGAACAAGACACAAGTAATAATTCTTCTGCTCTACTCAGCACTGATAAGGCCTCAAGTGGACTATTGCGTCTAGATCTGGGCACCACCTTTTGGGAAAGACGTGGACAAATTGAAGATCCAGAGGAGAGCAACAAAAATGATTCGAGGTCTGGAAAAGATGACTTGTGAGGGAAGACTGACAAAACAGGTTTGTGTTTTTTGGAGAAGAGAAGACTGAAGGGAAACGTAACAGTCTTCAAGTATGTAAACCACTGTTATGAAGAAGAGGGTGATAAATGGTTCTCCCTATCCACTGAGGAGAAGACAAACAATGGGCTTAGATTTCAGAAAGGGAGTTTTAGGTTGGACATTAGAAAACAACTTCCTGTCTGGGTAGCTCAGCCCTGGAACAAGTTACCTGGGGAGGTTGGATGTTTTTAAAAACAAGTTAGACAAATACTTGCCAGGGATGGTCTAGATCAGGGGTGGGGAACCTAAGGCCCAGGGGCCAAATGAGGTCCCTGGCTTGCCTGGATCCAGCCCCCAGCGCTCAGGGCTCCTTCCCCCTAGGACTGGGGAGCCTGTGCTGGCACTCCAGCCTCCATTGCTCCCCTGCTTGACTGATTTTTCTGTGGGTCAGCAGCCCCTGACCCAAAAAAGGTTCCCCACGCCTGGTCTAGATAATACCTGGTCCTGCCTCCATGACGGAGACTGGATGAGGTGAGGTACTGAAGTACCTTCTAGTCTGTGAGGTACTGAAGTACCTTCTAGTCCTATGCTTCTAGGATTCCCCTCAGCCCCCAGCCAACCAGCTGCCAGGCAGGACAGCAGAGTGCTCTAGGCCTGAAGGCCAAACTACCCACACAGATGAACCCCGACACAGGGGAGCACCCCCGTTCGTATTCAAAATGGTGTGTCAGCACGTGCTTGCAGCCCATGGAAATCAATGAAACTTAAGCCTGTGCTTACAGCTGAACACTTAAAAATGGAGTCACACCACGGAATCTGCCCCGTCCACTGCACTGTTTTACGGCAAGGGGCACATTTACGATGGAAAATAGCTCCGTGTAGCCAAGCTTGGATTGTTTCCTCTGCCCGCTGGCACGACAGCCTCCCTCTTGGCCAACACACCTGGGACTGAGCCATCCCCCTCCAGACCAGAAAGCACGAACGGCTGCAGCGGGAGCTAAAGAAACAAATCTCTGCTGCAGAGAGCCAACGCCTCATCTCCTCCGTGGATCCACTCCAAGGAGGATCGGTAACACATTCCGCCGCTTACACTTGCCTTTGCGCTGGTGGCTTTTGTGTTGAACTTACCGAGGACTATAAAACGAAAGGAGAAAGGAGAAAGGAGAAAACATTGCCGGAGCCATTCAGAGACGCCGCCCAGCTAAATCCCACCTGGGCATCACCCCCTGAAAGGAAGCCAAGCCTAACAGACTATCGCCCTCTGAAATACAAACATCGTTTAACACGGAGGCTATGTCTAGACTGCAGGCTTCTTTCGGAAGAGATCTTCCGAAAAACGTCTTCCGAAAGAGAGCGTCTACACTGCAAAAGTGCATCGAAGAAGCGATCTGCTTTTTCGGAAGACAGCGTCCACACTGAATGGACGCGCTCTCGCATGTCAGCTGTGATTACTGTGGACGGAGTGGCCACCAGGGCACCTGTGCTTTTTCTTCTTTCCTCTTCTTTCGAAAGAACTCCCACTTCCCTGTCGGAAAAAGGCTTCTTCCTTGTAGAAAGAGGTTTACCAATGTCGGAAAAACCCCTCTGTTCTTTCCATTTTTTTTTTCAAAAGAACGTGATTGCAGTGTGGATGTAAGTGAAGTTTTTCAGAAAAATGGCCGTTTTCCCAAAAAAGCTCTGCAGCGTAGACATACCGAGGGTCCAGTTAGGAAAAGGGAAAGGAAATTTGACCAATACACGGCCAATAGTCATTCTAAGGGTGTCTTTGGGGACAATGAAAGAACAGGCAGGAAGGTTTTACTAAAAAATTACGTGCCAAATGTACATACATAAGAACTTGCTGAAAAGGGGCCCATCTTAGAACTGACAATAAAATGCACAAAGCCTTAGTACGTTTGTCTTTCATTCGGAGCCTTTTGCACACGTCTTGGAAAGACTCCTTGGGCCAGACACGCTGCACCTGAGGATGGGCTTAGAAAAAGGATGCAGGGCAGGGCTGGGGAACCTTTTTTAGGTCGGGGGCCCCTGACCCACAGAAAAATCAGTTGGGGGCTGCACACAAACAAACAAACAAAACACCTCTCACGCACGTGGCTGCTGACTGAGAAGGAGAAAGACCCTCTCCTCATTCTCCTAGCACACCAGAGCCTACGGGGGCCCAGGCTAGTAGATTTTGTGGGCTCCAGCCCCACGGTGGTGTGGCGAGGGGGCTAGAGCCCTGAGCCTCGGGGGCAGGTACAAGCAAGCTGAGGGCCGTATCTGTTCCCCAGGCCTTACATTTCCCACCCCGGTGTAGGGCAACTCACTACAATTTCACAGGAAAACTCCTGGCTTTGAGCCCTCCATATTTTACTTCGCTCTTTGGCCGTGTTAACTGAGGAAGAATAACCCGTCCTGTTGGAATCCACTGCACCGATGGCCCAAAGACTCTCGTCCTGGGCTATGGCATGAGAGGGTTGGAAAGGTGAAAGCCGCCCAAATAAATGGGGAGCAGTGTCTCTGGCACAGACAAGGATCCTGCACCCCAACATCCATGTGGTGCCGCACCAGTGCAGAGACCCATCCCCTGGTGCGCACTGGTGAATTTCACTCTTACACAAATTAAGAACGCTGCCCCAGATCCTTAACTGGTGCAAATCTGCATGCCCCCGTTACAGCCAATGGGACTGCACCACTTTACACTTTGGCTATGTCTAGACTGCATCCCTCTGCCGACAGAGGGATGCAAATCAAGCACTTCAGAAGTGCAAATGAGCCCGGGATTTAAATATCCTGGGCTTCATTTGCATACTCACATTCAGGTGCTGTGCCAATCACGCACACTTTCGAAAGTGAAAGTAAAGTGTAGCCACGGTTCTGTGGACAGCGTGGAGCTTTTTCAGCAGATCCTGTACTCCTCATTTTTATCCCAGTGTTTAACCACCCTGACAGGCAGGAAGTTTTTCCTAATGTCCAACCTAAACCTCCCTTGCTGTAGCTTAAGCCCATTGCTTCTTGTCCTGTCCTCAAAGGCCAAGGAGAACAATTTTCCTCCCTCCTCCCTGTGACACCCTTTTAGATACCTGAAAACCACTATCATATCCCCTCTCAGCCTTCTCTTTTCTAAACTAAACAAACCCAATTCCTTCAGCCTTCCCTCATAGCTCCTGTTCTCTAGACGTTTCTTCATTTTTGTTGCTCTTCTCTGGACCTTCTCCAATTTCTCCACATCTTTCTTGAGATGTGGTGCTCAGAACTGGACACAATACTCCAACTGAGGCCTAATCAGCGCACAGGCGAGCGGAAAAATGACTTCTCGTGCCTTGCTCATACCCAGGGGCGGACTGGCCCGGTGGGATACCAGGAATTTCCTGTCGTATCCACCCATGACAAGCCGTTGTATCCACCCGTGACGGGCCATCGTATCCACCCGTGACGGGCCATCGTATCCACCCGTGAGGGGCCGCCGTTGCCCCGCACTCTGAGCGGCTCTCCATCCACGCTGTTTGCAGCGCATGGAGCCTGACCCACCGCTTGTGCTGTGTGCCGGACGTGACGCAGGGAAAGGGGGCGGGGCTTGAGGGGCACGTAGGGGTGACGTCATGGAGCGGGCCGTTCCCAGGCCTACTTTGATTGCCAGTCCGCTCCTGCTCATACCCCAGTTCTCCAGCGGGCAGAGACTTGCACCGCTTTCTCCTCTTCCAGGCTCCCCCTTTGCCTGTGGCTCCCAGATATACGTGGCCTCCCAACACCTGACACCCGAGGGCTAGTAATCCCCCAGCCGAAAACAGCTGACTTCAATGGGCCCTGCCAATCTTCCCACGCTGCAGCAAGGTCCGGAGGCCTAGAGAGCGCCTTCTCACAACACCAGCTGATCGTCTGGGGGTGCAAGAATGATTTCAAACGTCTGCCTGGGCGTGATGCGCAAAGTCCTCCCCAAATCCGCCCCCAGAGGAAAGCACGAGGACGCGGCGTGCCTTCCGCAGGGTTGCCTCAAACAGCACCAAGTGCAGGCAGGGGTGGAACAAAGCACGCTGCCCCCCCAAGCCTAAATTCTATGCGCCCTCGCTATGTTCAGGAAGAGTGCAGGTCTGAGCCCACAATGCAGCATATGACCTCGGTGGGATTTTAGCACGCACTGAAGGCCCGCTCTGAGCACAGCTGGATTTCAACCTGTGCCTAACTGCCTGGCTACTCGGGCCTTCACGAGAAAGCGAGCATAAAAAAAAATGTTTTCCTAGCAGATGTCTAGAATTTCAAGGTGCTCCCTTTGACATTTCCACCTCTGAGGGTGAGAAAGTCCTGGGGAGAAACAGATCTTAAACGATAGCGCAACTAAATGTGGACCAGAGAGCTCACCCGTTCGGGATATTCTTGGTCACCCACTTATCAAGCTGGAGTAACTCAGCGGAAATCGATAGATGCACTCTGGATTTTTACTCGTGTAACTAGGGGGAGAGTCTGCCCTGAAAAAGCAAAGCGAAATGAGCTATGAAATTGAAAGAGGAGTTCACTGGGGTGTTATGGCTCTGTGCCTCATTAGAGGATTTGCACTAAAAAATATCTGTTACTGAAAACCTAGGAGAGGGAAATTGGAGCACTGCACACGCACGGCAGCAGCCAAGTTTTGAAACACGACACACCACTTGAGAGATACGTCAGGAAACTCTGCGAGCAACTTCACAGTGGCCATTGTTTGGAAATCTCTCTCTGCTCCAAGAATTGAGAATCTTTCTAAACGCTCTTTCACGTTTTTTTTGAAGTGACATTTTCCAATCATTTTCGTTTGCAGGAGCAATACAAAGCGATGCCCACTCAGCTTCGGATCCCAGGACACATTAAAAAAAGCATCTCTTTTGCAATTGGTAAGTCAGTTTCAAAGTGGAGGGCCGGGTTTTTCCTGAGGACCGTATTTTAATCAGAAAGCAAGTCAAGCACTTTCCTAGTTCAGTGCTCTGAAAGCACATCCAACAGATACAGGAGCAAAATGTAGCCCAAAGCACAGCCCCGTAAGGCAGTCCCATCCACAAAGACCGCTTAGGGTGAGTCTACACTGCACCGTTTTTCCGGAATAACGGCCGTTATTCCGGAAAAACAATCCTCGCATCCACACGGCAATTATGTTATTTCGACAGAAAGGCAAAAGAACGGATGGCTTTTTCCGACGGCGGTAAACCTCATTGCGTGAGGAATAAGCCCTTTTCAGAAAAAGCTTTTTCGGAAGAGGGCGTGTGTAGACACGCCACGGCTGCTATGTCGAAATACCTCCTCCCCAGGGCCATTCTAAAGTTATTCCTCCCCAGGGCCTCCAGGGGGTCCTAAGTCGAGATCGTGCGTCCGCAGTGAACAAGGTGAAGGGAACACAGGAAAATGCAGCAATGCTCTCCTCGGACATCAGAACTGAAGCGATCACTTAGAACGATTCTCCCCTTTCCAGAAACGTAAATCAGGAGTAACCTTACTGAAGACTACTGAGATAGGTCATCCCTGTTTTACACTGACCTAAGAGGAGAATGAAAGCTCGGAACCACAGCTAACAACCTAAAGTACCAGTTCTCAAAATTTAGCAACCCAAGAGCCCCTGTTTTGATTTAAATTTTTTCAGGGACCCCCTGACAACCCCTTCACCAAGGCCTTGCTCACTCCATCCCCTCTCCCTTGTTTGCTTGTTCTCCCCTCACCCCCGCCACCTTACGTGCTTTCCCCAGGCTGAGGCAGGGGGCAGGTGTGCGAGAGAGAGGGAGGGCTCTGGTCCAGGTGTGAGTTCTGGGGTGGGGCTGAGGATGAGGGGTTAGGGGTACCAGAGGGGCTCTGTGCTCAGACAGAGGGGTGGGATGGGGTGGGATGTGATGCTGGCGATATAAATATATAGCTAGAGCCTTTTGCATCTCACCCATTAATTGTCTGGCCAACCAGCCGAGAACTCCTGCAGCTGTGAACACTGAAAAACTGATCAAGCTAAAAGTGCCTAAAGAAACTGATGATAGCCTCAGAATTATTTTTAAAAAAAAATCCCATTCTGCCAAGCCTACATGCAATATTTCCTGGTGGACAGAGAAGACTGGGGAAACTGAGCAAACTTACAGCATCAGTGTCTGACATTCCGTTCTCTTTGGATTCTTAAGGCACGCCCCAGCCCTGCAGGACCTCCTCCCCCTTGGGAACCTACGGCCCTCCACTCCCACAGGATCTAAACACCTCCGTCTTCAACATAGTGATCTGGAACAACCTTGTGAGACAGCACTGCCTTATTACCTCCTCTGTAATTCAGGGGTGTAGCAAGGGGGGGCAGTTTGCCACTCTAGGGGGTGCCAATTTAGTCCCCCTCCAGTCCTCCTGTCATCCCTCGGCTCGCCTGCTCCTCCTCCACCTGCCGTCACTGGTTGGAGCCTCCTCCCCGCCTCACCGTTCCCAGCCCGACCCTCCTCCATCGCCGCCAGCGGGTTAGTGCGTGTGTGGGCCCAGCCCCAAGCTGAAGGGGGCAGGGGAAGGCACGGTACAAGCTCCCCCCACCACTAGGGTCGGGCTCAGCAGAGCACCAAGTTCAGGGCCCCACCACGCGGAGGCGGAGGCGGGGGGGAGCAAATTTTGCTTTTGCCCCGGGCACATAGCACCCTCGCTACACCTCTGCTGTAACTGAGTGGGAAGCTGAGGCATGGTGGCTCATATAGGGAATTTGTGGCAGCTCCAGGACTTGCACTCTACTCTCCCAACTGTGAAGCTAGTCCCATAGCCACTGGCCCATCCTTTCCACAAACCGGCGCTGACAAAAAGAGAGTTTCTTTATATCTGGCAAGCCTGGGCTACTGGCAAGTAAGCCTTTCTCCCGCACTGCCTTGGTTACACCGCACCAGCACCCCGGTCGGAAATGGGCATGAATGAATAAACATCTGACCATTGGAGCAATCACTTCGATCCGTTAGGGAAGTGAGCGATCCAGGAAGACACATTTTAATGGGCAGTCACACTGTGAATCAAGAGAGGAAAAGTTCTATCTCTGGGTTGTAACAATTACCGAGCCAAAGGGAACTGACCTCTGTATTTTCAAGGGCTGAGTTAAGAGGAGATTTTTTTTTTTTTTACAAATCTGGCGTTTGATAGGTTCCTCTGACAGCTGGAGACAGCATCTTCAGCAAGGCGCTGCAGCACAGGAGTTCTGCTCGTGGCTTGGCCTTGTTGTGTCCCCACGAGATAAGATCGACTTGATTAAGGCCGGTATTTTTAGCACCCGGTTTTGTAAAGTCGAAGGTGCCCGTCCCCACTGCGCGCAAAAGTTCGACGCAGTGCATCCCCAGTAGGGCGGCTACTGTTGACTTCGACAGCAATGCACTGTGGGTAGCTAGCCCACAGCTCCTGCCGCCCCTTTGCATTCTGGGTTAGGCTCCCAATGCCTGATGGGACAAAACCAGTGCAGCAGGAGGTTCTGGGAGCATGTCGTCAGCATCCCATAATGCACTCCTCTCTGCCCTCCCCTGCTGCTTTGAAATCAACAGCAAACCATTTTGGCACCCTTTTTTCCCCGGTTATTGGTGCAGATGCCATAGCGGGGCAAACATGGACCCCGGTCAGCAGCGAAGTGCAGCGACAATCCTAGCAAACATCTCGCGCCTTTTGCTGCAGCGTGTCCAGCGCCAATCCCATGCCCACAGCTGCTACCCCCGCAGCTCCCATTGGCCACAGTTCCCAGCCAATGGGCGCAGTGGAGCCAGGGCTTGGGGTGGGGGCCACACACGAAGCTTCCCAGATTGCTACTGCACCTAAAGGCTGAGGGGAGATGCCAGCCCCTTCAAGGAGCCCTACCAAGCCCCAATCCTCCGCCTACCGGACTTTTAATGGCCCCCTCAGTGGTGCTGCCTGGAACGGAGGAGGGTCCCCTTTCGAGCAGGTGTCCAGGTGAAACGGGATGCCTGGAAACCCTACTCCCACCCGATTCTTTAATCCTTTCACCTCTGCCCCCGGCCTCCGCCTCAGTGCTCATGGAGTCTCCTCTAGCTGTCTCCCTCAGCTGCCAAGTGTTGGCTTTTATGGCTGTCGCAACAGCTGGCACAACCCCGGGCCCAACGGTCGCCCGCCAAGCCACTTCTGAGGCAGGCCCCGCCTCGGAGAGGGTTGGGAATGGCGACAAGGAGAGAGAGCCGTTGGGTGTGGGCCTGTCCCCCCACTCTGGGCCCCTCGCGGGAGCCTCTCTGCCACAACCACCCCCAGAAAGCACAGGGCCGGCCGAAGGGCGTGAGGGGTACAGCCCACGCGTAACACAGGGTGTGAGCGTGAGAGCGGGGACATGACCCATCTCCTGCGGCAGCGGTGGAGCTGGTCGCACGTTCCTTTCCCGCCTCGCGGTCGGCCAGTAAGGCAGGGGCTGCTCACCGCCTGGGTGGACATTCCCTTTCAACACCTGCAGCCAAAACAGCCACCGATGACTTTCAGTTGCTAGTTCAAGCCCCTGTCCCTGCAGTTAAACACCCACGGTTGGTCCACGTCCGCTGACTCGGGGTTGGCTGCGGGGCTAGAAAGGGGGAGGAGGGTCTCAGAGCCAAGGCTCCGGGGTCTTACACTGCAGTTTTACAGCCTCATGCGCCTGAGCTGGTGCCACAGGCCAGCCAAGGGTGTGTATGTGCAGTGTGGACTTACCCCAGGACTATACCCTGGCTTTGTGACTTCTCTTCGTTCTCAGTGTCTGGGACAACCACACAGCCATCTGCATCTCTATTTCCAATTCAGCCTCCGCAGGAGCCTAGGGCCTCACGCAGCCATGCAGCAGACCTGAGAACATCACTTCTCCTCTCTGTGATGGTCTCCTTTCCCTTCATCTTGCCTGCTTAGATTGGCCTCTGGCTATCTGCGTGTACAGCACCTAGCACCGCGCAGCCACAGATGCTGCTATAATAGAAACACTCCTGGGCAATGACCTACAATCCACTGTGATTCTTCTGTATGCCATGTAGCTCAGGCTGTACAAGAGCACCTCTCCAAGCCATACGTGAAGCTGACTCCGTGTTACGGCTGCCCATCCACCGAAAGGCCGAAAACATCGACAGTTTGATTCTTTTGACAGCTCTCAGAAGTGATGATCCACGTGCCCTGTAAGCGGAGCACTTGGGGGCCGCTCAGGTGACATTCAAATGTGGGTAGCAGAGCGCCCACACCCAGCAGTATGTATTTCTATTGGTGGTGCACATCCTCCCATGCCTCAGTGCGCATAACAAAATTGATTCCACACATGGACAAAAACCAAAGGGAATATTGGTTCTGACCTCCATGAGAATGGCGTGGGACAAAAACGCAGCCTTATTTAGAGTCAGTTTCAGCTCAACCTCTACAGACAAAGCTGCCATTGATATGGGCTGCCTTTTCTCTGCTTCCTGTGCACAATTTGTGAGTGACACATTCACACACCTGATGCTGTTTAAGCTGCATTCTGGGCAAACACAGCTGCGTACAGTGCCTATTTCAGACCAGTGTCTAGCTGAACAATGTGGCTATGCCCCAACCCCTAGCTTCCTGAGACAACGGGATGCTAAGACCCAGTTGTGCGTTGTGAGCAGAGGGTCACAAAGCATGCAGCTACACAAGCAAAGGATCTGCAGCAAACTCCGGGGTACACCCACAGAGGAGGTGTAACTTGCCTACTGTTACAGATTCTGCTGGATGCAAGATTCCCCCAGCTCTGCCAGGGAGAAAGTGCTCTGGAATTCGATACGTTCTAAAGAGTAAATTATCCACCCACTATTCCATTCAGCTGCTCCCAGGAAAGTGAACTTACAAGAAAACGCAGAAACTCCACTGCGCTAATTTGGGAACCTGTTGAACTGGAGATTAAATGATGACGAGGCCATTGTCATAAGAATGCAAAGGGGGGGAAAGGGCGGGGGGAGGCTGAGAAGTGGTAAATCACGGACAAAGATTAATGAAGAGCTCCACCTACTGGAATCCATTTCTCCCAGATTCGGAGGGAACGCTGCCGAAATGAGCAGGGATTTTTAGCCCCAAACTCGGCCATGGTGCACAGCGTTTCACCTACGCATTCTGCGCGTCCGCAGGTCACTGACAAAGCCTCGTAACAGGAACCCTGCCATCTCCTAGCAGCTTTTCCCTGGCCACGGTGCTGCCACTGGCTTTTTCTTCCAGCCTCGTGCTCAGGGCTCTTTCAAAGGCTGCCTTTCGTGGCTGTAACCAATGGCCTCCCTTCCTCGCTCATGCCAGTTCCGTCGGAAGTTCGGACGGGAAACGAAAGCCAATCACTAGTCATATTCTCCCCACGCCTCCCCCCGACTCTCTGCATTTCATTGCCCGTTTTATATGTTCTCCTCTCTCACAGGAGGGGCACAGCTGCTGCACGTTATTCTGACTTGCACTGTTGGGTCAAGGATCTGGTATTTGTAGGCCGACGGGTCAACAGGGGAGCAAGGATTGTGTCCTGTCCATATAAAAAGACAAATTTAAGGCACGTCTGTCGTGGGGCAGCGGCTGCATTCCAGCAGGGAAGGGGCTAAAGAAGGCTGGCGGAGCTCGCACAGAGCCCTGGCCAATCAAGGAGAGGCTTTTATGAAACCAATCAGAGGGCAGCTTTCTGGGGCAGCCCTGTATAAAAGGAGCTGCCCAGCAGAGAGAGAGAGAGCAGTTGGGTCCTGAGCAGGGAACGTGCAGGCCTGGTTCCCTGAGAAGCAGAGAGCAGTGCTCCAGGCCCGGCCTGAGGGCAAGGCGAGGAGGTGATTGCCTTGGGCCCCACACCTTCAGGGCCCCGTGCTGCCCGGCGCCCACTGGCTCGCTCGCTGCCCGGCCATGCCGTGCAGCCAACCACAACATGCCACCTTGGGCCCCGCAAACTCTGGCCGAGGCTGCCGTGCTCAGGGGAGCGTGAGACAGAGACTCCAGCCTGACACCGGCCAGGCTGCAGGACCGGGTACAAGGGCCAAGGAGGTGCAGGAGCCACAGGGGAAGTGGCTTCGGAAACAGGAGGCAGTTAAAGAGGAGCGAAGGAGGCAGGGCAAGGCTGCTGCCAAAGGATCCCCGGGCCAAGACCCAGGCTATGTCTACACTGGTGCGATCTTGCGCCAGAGTTATGCAAATGAGGCTAAGCGTGGAATATCGCTGAGCCTCATTTGCATATCTAATGAGCCGCCATTTTGCGGAAGAGGCTCTTGCGCCAGAAGGAGCTGTCTACACTGCCCCTTCTTGGGCAAGAAAAACCCTCTTGCGCAATGCCGCTACGCTGATTATTTTCAGGAATAACGGCATTGCGCAAGAGGGTTTTTCTTGCACAAGAAGGGGCCATGTAGACAGCTCCTTCTTGCGCAAGAGCCTCTTCCGCAAAAATGGCAGCTCATTAGATATGCAAATGAGGCTCGGCGATATTCCACGCTTAGCCTCATTTGCATAGCTCTGGCGCAAGATCGCGCCAGTGTAGACATAGCCCTAGAGTAGTGGGTGGGCCTGAGTCCTGCCCCTTTCCCCCACACCTTGCCACCAAGAGCAGTGGCCTGGACAGACTGCGGCTTGCACCTGAGGGGAAGGACTAGGCTTTGGGGCTGCAGTTGGCCACCGTGGCAGGCGTGAGGCTGAGGACTGCTGATAGCCCCGGCAGGGGGCAAGAAACCAGAGTGGTGCGCACCAGAGAGCAGTGTCCTGAAGAGGATGCCGTGACCCGGGGAGCGACACAGGCCCAGAGCAGAGCGGGGGGAGAGCGCAGAGAGATGAGGGGCGAGACACCAGCCAGAAGGGGGCACCCTGCTGAGGACAGAGCTACTTCCCGAGTGGCCAGCAGGAGGGAGAGCGTGAAGTCTTTGCCCCCCCCCCAGAGGTTCCCTAAAGGTGCCCATGCCTCCAGCGGTGGGAGGAGATTTTGTGCCCTCCCCTTTCTGCCCCCAGGCCAATCAGGGCTTGGGAGCGGGGGAGCACACAAAGTCCCCTTCCTCCCTGCCAGGAGCGCCTGGCTCTTCTAAGCACCACGCACTCCTTGCAGAGCAGGGGTAGGGCGGAGGAAACTTCACGCATTTCCCCCAACCCCAGGCCCTGACTGGCCTCCGCGGGCCGGATCAACCCGCTTAGTGGGCCAAATCCGGCCCACGGAGACCCTTTTGCCCACCCCTGCTGTAAACAAACTTTATGAGACTGTGGGAAACTTGGCCAGACCTATGAAAAGTGGACATCTGGCTCACTAAAATCATTCCGGACCATGGATGTTTCCGGACCAGAGAGTTCTGGACTAGAGAGGTTCAATCTGGAGTAAAACTAGCAGCACTAAAGTCTGTCAGAAGACTGCTCCACATGAAGCTTGTGCTCCACTTGCTACCCCTCACTAGGCCGGTGTCGCAGCTAGCATTATGTAAATACCAGTGTCACTTGTTCCTGCCCCTTTACTGGACAGAAGTAACGGATACTTCTCTGGCTCACAGGACGCAAATGACTCCTTCAGCCTAGCGCCTGTAAGAATAGGCGATCACTGCAGTTTTTCTCCACAAACAGAATGTGAGGCACACCTGCTTCACAACTGGTCAATCACACGCGGGATAGTTTTCTCACGAGGATTGTGAGCAGTTTTCCTTCTCCAGCTCTGAGCAACAAGACTCAGCGGTGGATGCCTGTAACGGGCAAACAGGGCAAGTTCAAACAAAGGGCAGCCCATTTACGATCAGCGTCCAGTGTCTGGAATGAGGGCACCCGTCCAGCTGGGTCAGGCTCAGGCTTGCAAAGAGAAATAAATCCTTGATTCCGTTCTGCACTAGCCAGCCCTCCCAATGCACGGAGATCAGCGCTGCTGTGTGCGAAGCTGACCCATGCCATGTTCTTAAACAACAGCCCTTCTTGCAACACCCAGGCTTTATGGTCTATTTAACCCAGAGCAAGACTCACGGACCATCCGGCAATAGCAACAAACCGAAGTGCCAATCACCATTGCAGTCACTCCGGATTTACACCAGTGCGACTCTGTAAAGGGGCCCCTCTCCTGCGAGTGCCCCTTTGTGGCCAAGGGCACATCTGCAATTTTCGGCCTGGCCCTTCTCCGGGAGTGGAGGTGTCCCTGAAGGATTTCAGGTCCATTGCCTGGGACCAGGCATCTTCTTTCCCCCTTGCTGCAGCTGCTGGGGTGGGGGAATGGACCCAAGCCCGCCCACTCCTCCGGGTCTCAGCCCAGGGACCCTGTAAGTAGCAGTTGACTGCTAAGAGTCTGGAGAGCTCGCTGCTATCTTGCTCCCTGGACCACTTCCCCAAGACGCTGTTCTGTCCAGCTCCATCTCTCAGGGCTCGGAGGCCTGGCTCTCAACACACCCTGTCCCCAGGTTCTATAAAGTTCTGTGGCTAGTCTTCGGCCCCTGGACGGAGGTCTTAACCAGGTCTGAAGTTCAGCTCGCACTCAGAGCTGTCCAAGGTGCTGCTATCCTCCCAGGCAGCGCCTAGATCTGGCTGGGTTGAGCTCCAGTGACAAACTGCCAGGCCCTAGTCCAGGAGCTTCTTTTATATCAGCCTGCTGGGTCCTGATTGGTTGTAGCATAGGCAGCCACTCTATCCTGCTTGGAGGACCTCTTTTCTGCTCTTCTCCCTGGGGCGGGGGGCGGCAAGGCCTCCAGCCTCCAGCAGGGGAGTCAGGCCTACTCCACCCCATCACAGACGCCATTGGCACTGCATAAAATTAGAGTAATGTGGGGTGAAATAGAGCCAAAAGTCTGATATAGCTAGTGGGGACATAAGAATCACGGGCTGGATCAGATCCATAGTCCATCTCGTCCAATATCCTCTCTCTGACAATGATGAGTATCCGATACTTTAGAGGACAGTGCAAGAATCTCTACAGCAGCAAGCAGTTATGGCTAATCTTCCCACAATGATTGTTTCTTCCTGACCCTTAATATTTAGAGGTTGAGTCAGTCCTGAAGCTTGAGGGTTTCGATCCCAGGAGGAATTGCTGATTTCTTTCATACTTAGCATAACAACTCAGAATAGTCTTGTTATCCATACAAATGTCCAGTCCTTTCTGAATTCTTGGCCTCAATGAAAGAATATTTGTGGCCCCTACAAAAAATATTTCTTAATTGTTTTCATTGGTCTGGCCACTGCTATAACCGTGAAAGGCCTCTCAAAATAGGGACTGCATCAGCACTTGGTGGGTATTATGTTATATGTAATATATATGTATATAGGAATCAGATTTAAAGTGCATAACATTTTGAAAATGAATCTTTCCTTAATAAAAATGTCTGCAGTGAAGCAAATCTCCCAAAGCAGCTCAGTGCCTCAAGTTCTGCTAGAATTATCTTTGAATTTAAATTAATTTAAATTAATTAAATCCATTTTCTGTCTGAGCGAAAGGTAATATCTTTTAATATTATATTGTGTTCAAGGAGATGAATATAACTTTAATTAAAAAATGCAAAAAGGAAACACATTTACAAGAACTACTTCTGAGAACACACAGCTTCATTACACCAATTGAGAGTTGGGGAGTGGGAGCCATAAAATATTGTCGCAGACGGTGAACGTCAGACTTGGAAAATTGAATTGATTAGAAACTGATGAGGAGTGAAATCAAATGGTGTACACATTGATCAAATGGAGTGAAATGCAAAACAACAGCATAAATGGGAAAAGTCATTTCCAACTCAGAAATTCTGTCTGTTCTGATAAACTCAGGTGACATCCATAATGCATGTGAGGAAATAGACTTGCTTTGTTGGCCTATATACAATGAGTTAGACATTTCAAACCAGTTCCAAGGAGACAGGCAAAAGCCATAATCACCACTGATGTCAGTCACCATTCTTGATGGCAGCACTACTAAAAAGACCCAGGATGGAATAATAATAAAAACCTTGCTCTTCTTTAGCACTCTTCATCCATAGACTTCAAAGCATGTTACAAATGAGGCGAATGTTGGGATTTTATTTTACATATGGGAAAACACAGGCATAAAATGGACAGTGACTTGACCAAGGTCACCCAGCAAACCAGTAGCAGAGCCGAGAATTTCACTCAAGTCTCAGTCAAGTGTCATGACAGTAGGCCACACAAACTCCCTGATCCTTCATCGCTGGGGGTTGACCAAGTCTCGGAATATTGGTAACCCCTGTAAAAATACTTTTTTAATAATTTCCTGGAATGGCTACTGAACCTGCCCTGGAGGGTTCAGTACTACCTTTAAACATGATGCTAACTGCACCTCAGTTTCCCAGGACAGATGGGATGTCTACACTGCATGGCTATTTTGGGATACCTCTGGTATCCCAAAATAACTACCCCGCATCTACACAAGCCGCCCGTTATTTTGAAATATTTTTCAAAATAACAGGCACGCTATTTCACCATCCTGGTAAACCTCATTGCACGAGGGTTAAGGGTTGGCTCAAAATAGCATGTTATTTCAAAATTTGGCACTGGGTAGATGCGCCGCCGAGTTTCAAATTTCAAACTAGATTTGAAATAAGATATGCAATTTGCATAGTGCAAATTGCGTATCTTATTTTGAGTTAGAGTGCTGTGTAGACTCACCCACAGTTTTTTCCAGTGGAATTCTTCTCGCCATTTAGAGGTTTCTCTGTGGTGGGTTTTTCCAATTCAGTTTAATCAGTAGACAGACCGGTGAGTTAGACTTTGGTTTGACAGATTCTTGCCGTGAGCACTGTAGAGAAACAGTTCACAAATCTCCTCACATCGAGGACTTGAGTACACAGAAGCACTGCTTAATTTGAGCCAGAGCTCAGCCCCGACCCCTTTAGTTCATAGTTCCAGCTCCACTAGGTTTACTGCATCCGTTATGAATGTAAAAAAAAATCGCTTGAGCCCTGCGCTGAATCCAAGAGCTTCTGTAGCTGCACACATCTGTGTTGCTCTTCTGGGCAGGGTACAGACTTCGGCAACACATGCCCAAGGTAATCGATTGTACACAAGCCCTCCTCACTTCACCCCACCCATCTTTAAAAGACAAGAACGCAAACAAGTGGCAAATAGAAAGACTTCCTCAGAAAGCATCTAGTGTAACTGCAAAGCACACCCAGACTTTGTGCAAGAAGAGGCTGCCTATCACTTTACCAAACAATTACAAAGTTTGAGGGGTGGGCAGGGAAACAGCTGATGTAACAGAGATGGGGCTGGATTTCGCTTGGGAATTCAGCCGTGGGATCCACATCGGTTGCATTCGAAAGGAGGGATTCTTTCTCCATCAGGCAGTGGGGACTCCCCCTCGGGGCAACTTTAAAAGTAGCTGATCCAGGCTGGCCTGTATTGCTGTGCAAAATGTTTGTCCAGACCTGAAATCATGGTGGGTCCTTGATTTACTCCAGTGTCCAGTCCAGGAACCCTGGCAGCAGCAGACAAGGTCCACATCAGGGGTGGGGAACCTCAGGCCAGGGGGCCAGATGCAGCCCCCAGCTAGCCTGGATCCAGCCCCCCAAGGCTCAGGGCTCTCCTCCCCCCCCCCCCGCACTCCTAGTGGGGCTGGAGCACACAAAATCTACTAGCCTGCCCCCCCTAAGGCTCTGCTGTGTGAGGAGAATGTGGGAGTGTATTTCTCCCTCTCAGTCGAGGGCCATGTCTCTGAGGGTTTGTTTGGGGCTTTTTTGCTTCTCACTTGTGTGCGGCCCCCGACTGATTTTTCTGTGGGTCAGCGGCCCCCGACCCACAAAAGATTCCCCACCCTGGTCTACATCGTCTCAACACTCACTGCTATTTCCCTGGGTGCCTACTTCTGCTGCCTTCCACGGGCTTTCTTCCTCACATCTCCTCTGAGTAACCCCCTTCTGGCAGGGGCAGAATGGAGCCCAGACAGGAGCTCCGTAAAAGGGGAGGGGCCCCAATATTTGAATCATGGCTCCCCCCCCCAGCCAACCCTTCCCCTCAAGGCCCCACGCACCGCTCGCTCCTTTCCACCCCCTTCTCCCGTGGTTCACATGTACGGCTGACAAAAAGCGCAAGAGCGGAACCCTACCACTTTTAAAAGTGATGGGCCTTCCCCCCTCATCCCAGGTTTCCTCCTGCCCCGCACTCCGCGCCCCAAGCGGGACGACAGGCTCTTCCCTGCACTGCCCTTTTCTCTTTCTCTGTCATTTTACAGCCCCCGCGGGTGAGGCGATGACCGGCACCTATCCAAGTCTATGCACAGGAAAAAAAAAAAGGCGACATCCTCTCACCCAGTCCTGCGGCCCTAAAGGAGTTTAATGCTACCCACTTACCCCAGCGGTACCCTCACCGGGCCGTTCAAACTATGGCCTTTCCGGTCTCCATTTCTGTCACTCTCCCTGCTGTGCCACAGCGGAGGCGCCATGGCTTATTGGACTTGGAACGTGTCGCGCAAACTATCTAATCAATATCAATCATCACTTGGGTCCCAGGGGCCTGTTAGCGCTCGAGTGGTAGATACCTCGCTTCTTTGGTCAGAGCTATTAAATATAACCCTGTCCTCACGACTGGGACGTAGTTCATAGAACCCTGCGTCCCTTTTTCTCGTTAGTCCATAGTTCTTCCCATTCCTGCACGTCTAGACTACGTTTTACTTTCGAAAGAAGATATGCAAATTCGGCGGGAATTTGCATATCTTCTTCCGATCGCTTTTTCGAAAGACTTTTTTCGAAAAAGCAAGCAGTCTAGACGCGGTTCTTTTGAAAAAAAACCCCGTTTTTCGAAAGAACCTTCTTCCTCAAAAATTGAGGTTTACAGGTTTCCCGCAGAATTTGCAAATCTTCTTTTGAAAGTAGAACGTAGTCTAGACATGCCCTGATAAGTTCTCTCTCTGCTGAACTTTTGAAGTCCTGTTTACGCAGAGGGATCTTTAATAACCAACCGCCTCATTTTTAAGGCATATTTCGCTGCTTTATCTGCCATTCCATTGCCTCCTATCCCAAAGCCTCTCTGTTACTATAGGTAAACCAAGTTGTACTGTCTTTGTAGTTAAGATCAGTATTTCTTTGATTAACTTATTCCTACTTCCTAAGGCTAGGTGTACACAGCAGCATTATTTTGAAATAACATAGTGTGCGTCTACACAGCAAGCCGTTATTTCGAAATAATGGCGAGGAGGAAGACTTCTTCCTCTGACTCCTATAACCCTCATTTCATGAGGAGTAAGGAAAGTTGGAGGAAGCGTGCTCTTCCTTCGACGTCCTGCTGTGCAGACAGCGCCAAAAGCTGAATGAAGCTATTTAGACTCCAGCTACGCGATTGACGTAGCTGAAGTTACGTAGCTTAATTCGACTTTTGCCCTGCTGTGTAGACGTACCCAGAGGCTCCCTTTCTAATGATCATTACTGATAAAGAGTAAAAAAGCAAGCATAGTTGGATGCATATTCCTTATTCAAGTCAGTGCCAACAGCGTGCCCATCAATTCAGCCGTCAGAATGGCCACATGATTGGATAGTCTCATAAAACTCCAAATTCCAAATTTGGGGATGCAAAAGGCCATTCCCATTGTACCCACATTGTCATCTCTAGAGCCATCAGTATAGATTTGATAATGCTGACCCCATTTGCCATGTATAAACTCATAAATCTTAGTCATCATATTGGCCAATTCTGCTCTTTCCTTTGTTTCATTGCATAATTCAAAATCCACAGTGACAAGACAAGATCTGGTTATACAGTAGACTTCCGATAATCCGGAACCTATGGGACTTAGGTGGTGCCGGATTATCAAATATGCCGGATTATCAGGAGGTACTATAAGCAGGTTATATATATACTGTATACATTATATACTGTATATAAAGTGTTCTTAACCCTTTTTATTGTACATACTGTATACAGTATACTGTAATGTTTTAGGGTTTTTAAGCCTTTTTTACCCTTTTTGCTCAGTTCAGCTGCTGCTGCTGTTACCTTGTGACTCATTTTTTGCCGAAGCTCACTCACTAGGCTCTTGCCATTTTGATGCCGGACTATTGGATGCCGGACTATTGGAGTTTTACTGTAGTTTGATTTCCCATGACTAAAGATTTTAATTTCTTCCAGTCCTTCCTTTTCACCAAAGTCTTTTCCCCACCTTTTGACCCTTTTAGCATGTGAGAGTTTGTGGTGCGCAATTAATTCTTGTCTGCTTAATTTCCAAAAGTGTTAGTACATTTACTTAGTACTTCTATTTTCACTACTTCCATTAACCTTCACCCAAAAGGTTAAGACTAACAATTTCATCTTTAAATTTATAGGCATTTCTCAAGATGGTACCTGCAGCACACAACGGAGTCATAATACTCACCCCTCATGCCATTCACAGAGTTTGGATCAGTTTTAATTTACAGGCTGATTTAGAAGTACAGGTTGAACCTCTCTAGTCTGGCACCCACGGGAACCGACCGGTGCCGAACCAGAGAATTTTCCAGACCACGGGAGGTCAATATTGTCTAGCAGTAATACCAACACTTCCACTGCTTACTGGGCTCTTAGAAGACATTTTGGGGTAAATTGGAGCTAAACAAGCACTGAGAGCCAGGAGTGGTGGCTGTAAACAAATATATGGGACCACAGGATAAGTGAACATCCAGCTAACTAAAGTCATGCCTGACCACAGATATTGTCAGACCAGAGAGTGCCGGACTGGGGAGGTTCAACCTGTAGCTTTAAAGCTTTAAATGTAATCACTAACTGGTCTTATCAGTTAGCATCAGTAACATGTTCTTCTCCGCACCCCATCCCAGCTGTTCCCAGATATACTTTTACATAGATCCATGTCATGTCATGATATTATCTATATGACCCTTCCAAGTTAGGAGTTATGATCAAGACACCAATAATGTAAAATTCTGCACTCCCTATATTTTTCTATACAGTGATATACGTTCCATTCTTCCCCAGTCTTCCTTTTTGTGAGGATCATTCCCTTTGTTTTAGTGATTAAAACATTAAATCCCCAAGTATCTCCTCATTCTGAAACCAACCTGAGCCCCTCATTGGTTCTCTCCAAGGCCATCTTACAGCTGTAATGTCTGGCCCATATAGTACAGTTATCTGCAACTAGGGCAATACCTATTCCTGCCTGTATACTCTCCGGGAGATCATTCATCATAATGTTTAACAGGGCCGGGCTGATAACACTCCCTTAGGGAATGCCATTAGTATTCAACAAAGCTGCCCCTGATCTGAATTAAAAGTCTCAGTCTGTAAAAAAAGCTTTAAAAAACTTAAAAAACAGCAATGGTCCTGTAGCACCTTAGAGACTAACCAAAAAATATATAGATAGTATGAGCTTTTGGGGGCACAACCCACTTCTTCAGATGACAAATATGGAGCAAGAGGCATAGAGGTTGAATTATAAAGCAGAAAAAGAGGGTAGAGGGGGAGGAGGGAAAAAAACGCGTCAATTAGAATGTCCATGCTAAATGAGGCTAATAGAGTAGCCTGTAAGTGCTCGATACTTCGTTTTTGATGTCATTTGGGTGTATGCTACCAGCACTCCTAGCTACCTTCGAGACACCACTGACTTCCTGAGAAAACTACAGAATACCAATAATCTTCCTGAAAACTCCGTCCTCACCTCCATGGACGGTAGAAGCTCTTTACACCATCATTCCATATGATGACGGATTACTCGCTGTCAGGAACACTATCCCTGATAACGCCACTGCACACCTGGTCACAGAGCTCTGCGACTTTGTCTTCACCCACAACTATTTCCAATTTGAGGACAATTTGTATCTTCAAGTCAGAGGTACAGCTATGGGCACCCGCATGGCCCCACAATATGCCAACATCTTAATGGCTGACCTCGAACAATGTTTCCTCAGCTCTAGCCTCCTAGCGTCCTTACTCTACTTAGGCTACATTGACGACATCTTCATCATATGGACCCATGGGAAGGAGACCCTGGGGCTACGTCTAGACTGCATCCCTCTGTCGACAGAGGGATGCAAATCAAGCCCTTTGAAAGTGCAAATGAAGCCGGGATTTAAATATCCCATGCTTCATCTGCATAAACACGGCCACTGCTTTTTTTGGAAATGGAGCTTTTTCGGAAAAAATGGCAGTCTAGACGCAGATCTGTCAAAAAATAAACCCTTTTTCGAAAGATCCTGTAAACATACAGGATCTTTCGAAAAAGGGTTTATTTCTTGACAGATCCGCGTCTAGACTGCCATTTTTTTCGCAAAAGCTCCGTTTCCAAAAAAAGCGGCGGCCATGTTTATGCAGATGAAGCACGGGATATTTAAATCCTGGCTTCATTTGCACTTTCGAAGTGCCTAATCTGCATCTCTCTGTCAACAGGGAGGTGTAGTCTAGACACACCCTGGAAGTATTCCACCCGGATTTCAGCAACTTGCACCCCACCATCAACCTTAGCCTAGACCAGTCCACACAAGAGAGTCACTTCCTTGACACTACACTACAATTACACAATGGCTACATTCCATCACCTTATACCAGAAACTTATTGACCATTACACTTACCTACATGCCCCTAGCTTCCATCCAGGACACATCACCCGATCAATTGTTTACAGCCAAGACCTATGATACAACCGTATTTGCTCCAATCCCACCAACACAAACACCTACAGGATCTCTATCAGGCATTCTTAAAATTTAAATATCCACCCAGGGAAGTTTAAAAACAGATTAACAGAGCCAGATGAATATCCAGGCATCAACTTCTTCAAGATAGGCCCAACATACAAAATAACAGAACACCACTCGTCATCACCTACAGCCCCCAACTTAGCCCCCTCCAGCCCATTGCTGATTATCTACAAACTATCCTGGAAAACGATCCCTCACTCACACAGGTCTTGGGGGACAGGCCAATCCTCGTCTATACTATGCAAATTGCATAGCTTATTTCTAGGTAATTTCAAAATAGCTTATTTCAAAATTTGGCACTGTCTACACAACGCCAAATTTTGAAATAAAGCGCTATTCCAAAACGTCCCTTACTCCTCATAGGATGAGGTTTGCAGGGACATCAGAATAGCGAGCCTGAAATAACAGGCTTGCTGTGAAGATGTGGGATAGCTATTTCAGGATACTCCGGTATCCCAAAATAGTGTTGCAGTGTAGACCTAGCCTTCCAAAGCAATTTCAGGAATCAACTAGAAAAAGTCTCTGTGGAACTGGCCTTCATATGCAAATTTAATACCATCTCGCACAGTTTGAACAAAGACATGAACTGGATGGGCCGTTATAGTCAACACCCAAATGACATCAAAAGCGAAGCATTGGGCACTTATAGCCTTCTCTATTAGCCTCATTTAGCAGGGCCACTTTAATTGACAGGGGAATTTTTTCTCCTCCCTCTCTCCCCTCTTTCTCGGCTTTATAATTCAACCTCTGTGCCTCTTGCTCCATATTATCATCTGAAGAAGTGGGTTATGCCCACAAAAGCTCATGATACTATCTATATATATTTTTGGTTAGTCTCTAAAGTCCTACCTGTCCTGAATTATCACCTAAAAAGTCTCTTATTCACCAAAACATTCTTCCTCTTATTCTAATAGCAGCCTGTCATACAGAAAGCCTTTCATCCACATCACATCAACATCCGAGATGATCACCATCAAACTTATGTTCATAGGTTTTTTGCATTTGTTTCCAGCCTTATCACATGATCAATTGTGCATCTTCCTTTCCTGAAACCACCTCATCCCGTTTATATAAATTCCATTTTTTTTCAAGTACAGTAGAACCTCACAGTTATGAACACCAGCATTACAACTGACTGGTTAACACACACCTCATTTCGAATCGGCAGTATGCAATCAGGCAACACCAGAGACAAAAAAAAAAATCAAATACTATACAATACAGTTCAGGGTCAAATAAAAACTATTGAAAAAAGAAAAAGTTTCTTAAAAGGTCTAACAAGATAAGGAAACTGTTTCTGTATTTTTCATTTGTATTAAGCTGGTTAAAAACAGCATTTTTTTTCATAATAAAGCTGCAAACCTGTATTAAATAAATGCTCACTAATAAACTCTTGAAAGAACAACTGTGATGTTTTGTTCAGAGTTATGAACGTTTCAGTGTTATACAAATCTCCATTCTGGAGGTATCGGTATGCATGCTGCTAATCTCTCATTTTTCATTCTTTCCATAATTTTGCCCACATACGGGCAATAGTTGTATATGCATCAGATCTTGTCCATAATTTGACAAGTTTTACGATCAATATAACCACCATGTGCTTCCCTTCTGCCAGTAGGATTCCTTTTCCTTATGAATTCTATAATTTCAATACATTCTTAAACTCTCTCCTCCATAAGTGCTTAACCAGCTACATTTGCCTGGGACTCTACATTGTCTATCCAGTGTGGTTGTAGATGTATCAGTCTCAGAACATTAGAGACACAAGGTGGGGTTTTGTTATTGGACCTACTTCTGTTGGTAAGAGAAAAGCTTTTATAGAATCATAGAATCCTAGGGCTGGAAGAGCCCTCAGGAGGTCATTGAGTCCAACCCTCTGCTTAAAGCAGGACCAACCCCAACTAAATGATCCCAGCCAGGGCTTTGTCAAGCCAGGACTTGTAAACCTCTAGGGATGGAGATTCCACCCCCTCCCTAAGGAACCCATTCCAGTGCTTCCCCACCCTCCCGGGGAAATAGTTTTTCCTAATCTCCAACCTAGACCTCCCCCACTGCCACTTGAGACCATTGCTCCTTGTTCTGTCATGCACCACCACTGAGAACAGCCTCTCTCCATCCTCTTTGGAACCTCCCTTCAGGTAGTTGAAGTCTGCTCTCAAATCCCCCCTCACTCTTCTCTTCCTTTAACCTACACAGAGCTCGTCTTCAGGTCTGGGAAAGGTACTGATACTGTCACAGCTAAATACAAAATTGAGCAGATACCCTACGAGCTAACTATGCTAAACTAAGGGCCCATTCAAGCTGAAGTGGTCCTTAACACCCCTCTAGTCATAAGACTAAAAGGGGAGTTGATGGGTTATTGTAATAAGCTAGAAACCCAGGGTTAGACTTGGGTTAGACTTGGCTAGACTACAAGAGTTTTTCCAGATACCAGTGGTATCCCAGAAAAACTCTTTTGCATTCAGGGACACATTTGCTCTTCCGGTTTTTTTTTTTCCGGAAGAGCAAACGCACTCTTCCAGACCCCCCTGCATTCCTCGTTCTACAAGGAATAAGGGGGCTTTCGAAAGAGGGGGTTTTTTCCAACATTTGGCCCAGTCTAGATGGGCCAAATGTCAGAAACACCTCTTCCGACAAAAGGATCGACAAAAGCAGCAGTGTAGCCATACTCCCAGTGTCTTTGTTAAGACAATGAATGTTCGTGGCTAGCAAAGTTATGAATTTAAGCTTCCAGGCCCACCTTTTGAAAGGGCTGCGCAGGTTTCCTTTGAGGGTGAGGACTGAGAGTTCAGAGGTAGAGCGATCGCCTGGTGAAAAGTGTTCACCCAAGATGATTTTTTTTTTTTTAATTATTTAAATATTTTTAACCCGCCTTTCTATTTAAAATATTTAAGGCGGCTTACAAAAAAACACAATACAAATATATATAAAAATTTAAAATATAGGACCCCAGAGGGACATAACCAGCTAAAAACATAGAGAGTGGAGGAACACACACATACAAACTCAAACATTAATAAAAACACGAATAAAAAGGGTTGCTTTAGCCTGACGCCAAAACAAGGCTAGCATTGGCGCCATGCGAATATCCCGAGGAAGAGAATTCCACAGCCTGGGAGCAAAAGCTGAGAATGCCCTGTTCCGTGTAGATGTTAATCTTATCTCCACAAGTGGGGGAACGCGAAGCAAAGCCTCCCCAGCTGACCTCAATCCCTGGGCAGGTTCATATGGGAGAAGACGGTCCTTCAGATACCCTGGACCCAACTCATTTAAGGCTTTATAGGTCATAACTAAGACCTTAAATTGTGCCCAGGAACATACCGGAAGCCAGTGCAGCTGCCGAAGCACTGGCATAATGTGCTCCGTATAACTAGTGTTAGTTAAAACTCGAGCAGCCGCATTCTGGACCAGTTGAAGTTTCCGAAGGCTCTTTAGAGGCAGCCCCCACATAAAGTGCATTACAGTAATCCAGTCGGGATGTAACAAGAGCATGGATCACTGTGGCCAAGTCATGCTTGTTCAGTAAGGGTTGCAGCTGGCAGATCAAACGAAGTTGCCCAAAGGCACTCCTGGCCACCGAAGGAATCTGATTTTCAAATGTTAAAAAAGGGTCCAGGAGGACTCCCAAGCTGAGTACCTGTTCTTTTAGGGGGAGAATAACCCCATCTAGAACAGGTGCCATGCCACATTCACGAACAGATGGCCTCCTGATCCATAGGACCTCAGTCTTATCTGGGTTCAACTTCAGCTTATTTGACTTCATCCAAACCATCACTGCCTCCAGACACCGATTTAGATCAGTCACCGCCACACCTGGTTCTAATGTCACAGGGAAATAGAGTTGGGTGTCATCTGCATATTGATGGCGCCGTCCTCCAAAACTGTTTATGACCTCTCCCAGCGGCTTCATGTAGATATTAAACAGCATAGAGGACAAGATGGAACCTTGAGGGACCCCATAGCACAATTGCCACGGGGTCGAATAGCAGCCCCCTAGCTCCGCCTTCTGAAAGTGTCCCGACAGGTAGGACCGGAACCACTGCAAAACAGTGCCTCCAATACCCAGTTCCACCAGGCATCCCAGAAGGATATCATGGTCAATGGTATCAAAAGCCGCTGAGAAGTCTAAGAGAATCAACAGGGATGCACTCCCCCTGTCTATCTCCCGGCATAAATCATCTACCAGGGCGACCAAGGCTGTTTCAGTTCCAAAACCAGGCCTAAAGCCAGACTGAAATGGATCTAAGTAGTCTGTTTCTTCCAAGAAAGCTTGGAGTTGCAACGCCACCACCCACTTGAGTACCTTGCCCAAGAAGGGAATATTAGCAATTGCACGATAGTTATTTAAGTCATGTGGGTCCAGGGAAGTCTTCTTGAGTAACGGTTTTATCACTGCCTCTTTCAAGGCAGCAGGAACCATACCAGATCTAAAAGACGCATTAATAATCCCCTGGACCCAGCCAGTTATCCTTTCCCAGCTAGATTTAATAAGCCATGAAGGGCAGGGGTCAAGTGAGCACGTGGTCAGTCGCACTCCTCCAAGCACCTTATCCACATCCTCAGTCTGCAATAGCTGAAACTGATCCAGAGAAAAAAGACTGGGTGGTGCACTCAACACATTCTGGGCCCCACTTACATAGCAACCAGAGTCCAAATCCAACCGGATGCGGGTGATCTTATTTGCAAAATGCTTTGCAAACCAATCGCAGCGGGGGGCCAAAGGCTCCTCTATTTCAACATGAGTGCCAGACTGCAACAGGCCCCGCACTACTCAAAACAATTCCGCTGGACGGCATTGTGCGAACGCGATATGGGTGGAGAAGTAGCTTTTCTTCGCTGTCAGCACTGCCACAGAGTCAGCTCGCAATTCAGCTCTAACCCGCAGTCAATCGGACTCAGCTCTAGTTCTCCTCCAGTGGCGTTCTAGCCATCGCACAGACTGTTTTGCTGCCATCAGCTCCCCAGAAAACCAGGGAACAAACTTGGCTCGACTGATCCGAAGAGGGCGCTTAGGAGCAATCATATCAACTGCCCAGGCTACCTCGATGTTCCATGTATCGACCAGGGCCCACCTAACACTTTGATTCAGTCTGGGGGCCAGGTCTGGCCCACCTAACACTTTGATTCGGCCCATGGACAGCATCTGTCCACTTTCTATTTATAGCCTGCTGCCCATGCCGCCGAATTTCCAGGTGGTGACTCAAGCAGCAACATCCTACTTAAATGGCTCATGGCTCCTGGTCACAGCACTACCCAGGCAGGGGCCAGAGCTGTGAGCCATTTAAATAGCTGCAGCAATCATAGGCGGCTGCCAGGCAACACGGTAGCGGCAGACCCAGGAGCGTGAGCCCTTTGCTGTGTTTTTAATTCCAAGTCTCTGGCCCATACAACTCTGGGGGGCGGCTAGTCCCTAGCCCCGCCCCTTCTGCCCCAGGCCCCTCCCCTTCCAGGGGTGGAGTCAGCCCGTGACCTCGTAGCGAAATTCATGAAGTGGCCCCCTGCAAAAATTACTGCCCACGCCCAGACTATATGTTTGTTAGTCTCTAAGGTGCCACAGGATTACTCGTTTTTAAAGTTACAGACTAACACGGCTCCCACTCTGAGTTTTCCAATTCTAGATTGCTTTGGTTTTACATGAGTTATAAACACTGTAGATTTGTATGAAGGTGCTATTATTCTCAACTGTGTTGTACTCAAAGCTGAAGTTCTGAACATCTATTTCAATGTGACTAAGACCACCCTTTGTAAATATACCACCCCTTGCTCCTATTGTTATTTCTTGGTTACATCCGATTGCATCATATCCCAGAAGTCTAAACGTAAGTTCTCGCTAGCCATTTTCTTGCTTACATATCACGTCAGGTTTATTTTCCATTTCATAACCAGTTTTCTTTAATTTCTGACCTGATCCTATTAAACTGTGTGTGTTTCAGCAAAAAAAAAAACCTATTAGAACCATGTTGTTTAAACTACATTATTATCTTCCCTTAAAATTGCACGAATGTTGCCTATCAAGAGATTGCTTATATGAAAATACTTTTCGGCCATTTTTGTTATAATTTTTATTCCTTCAATCATCTTCCCTAGCTGCACAGTGCACTTAATCACATCGATCATAAATGCTATCCATTTCTCTTTGCCTGCAAGCTGTACATCTTCATCTCTTCCCCTTATATTATCTTTCCTGTTGTAAACTGCGTATTGTTGCAGCTCTTCTCCCTCATCATAGGTGCCGGAACTAGGGGTGCAGGGGGGTGCTGCAGCACCCCCTGGCTTGAAGTGGTTTCCATTATGTGCGGGGTTTCCAGCTTAGAATCATTGAATCACAGAACTGGAAGGGACCCTGAGAGACCATCAAGTCCAGTCTCCTGTCCTCACAGCCAGACCAAGCACCATAGATCATCCCTGATAGATATCTATCCAACCTGCTCTTAAATATCTCCAGTGATGGAGATTCCACAACCTCCCTAGGCAATTTATTCCAGTGTTTAACCACCCTGACAGGCAGGAAGGTTTTCCTAATGTCCAACCTAAACCTCCCTTGCTGCAGTTTTAGCCCATTGCTTCTTGTCCTATTAACAGAGGCCAAGGAGAACAATTTTTCTCCCTCCTCCTTGTAACACCCTTTTAGGTACTTGAAAACTGCTATCATGTTCCCTCTCGGTCTTCTCCTTTCTAAACTAAAACAAGCTCAATTCTTTCAGGCTTCCCTCATGTTCTCTAGACCTTTAATCATTTTTGTTGCCCTTCTCTGGACCTTCTGCAACTTCTCATCATTTTTCCTGAAATGTGGTGCCCAGAACTGGACACAATGGCTGGGAGGGACTGGCGGATTGTGGGGCCTGACGCGGTAGCAGGAAGGGGTCGCCTCCCCTCCCAACTCAACACAGGGGTGGCAGGAGCCAGAGTGGCCTGGTACCCTGCTCCACCCTGCCATGCCGCCCTCCCAACCCACTCTGCTGAAAAGCCACGCGCAGTGGGCTGGGAGGGGCCAACACGGTGGGTGGAGCCGGCTGTCGGGCCACTCTGGCTCCTGCTGGCCACAGGGTAAGGGGGTGCCAGGTCCCATAATCCCCCAGGACAGGTTGCTCAGGGGAGGGGCTCAAGGAGCAAAGGCAGGGCTTGGGGGAGGGATGGAGTGGGGGAGGAGCGGAGCCTGTGGCAGGAGGGTTGCCCCAGACCCCACCCCTGAGGTACTTGGGGGGAGGTTGTCCCAGGCCCTGCCCCCCTCTTCGGGATGGCCCTGCCATCCATAGCAGTTGGTCCAAGATATTACCTGCCCTAGCTCATCCTTTTTAGATCCAGCTAAAAAGTCTAGCTCCAGGTGCAAATTTTGTCCACACTTGGCCAGGTCCAGCAAACTCTCGCCTTCCCCCGAATGTTGGTCCAACTGCCTGCCTGAGGCCCAATTCTGAGGAAAATGAGTGTCTTTCTTCCCCTCGCTTCAGGGGGTGGCCGAGTTAGTCTGTAGAGGATACACTTAAAAAACAGCCAATGGTCTGGTAGCACTTTATAGACTAACAAAACATGGAGATGGGATCATGAGCTTTTGTGGGCACAGCCCTAGTTGCCTTTGAAAGCACAAAGCACCACTGTACCTGCAAGGTCAGCCTGTCAATTGTTCCAACATTTTATTCCTCCTCTAATCACCTCTGAGGAGATTTTAATTCACTCTTTTGGTTTTCAGTCTGGTTGAGCAGCCAGACTGGTTTATCCCTTCTTGGATAGGATCTCAGATTTAAATAGTCCACAAAGTCCATGTCCGCATGTCTCAAATGGAAACAGAAAGATCCCCGGTGTATTTCCGACCAGTCAGGTGGCTTTAGAGGGGATGGTGTTGGACAGGCTGAGAGAGGAACGTTAGGCCGGCCTCAGGATTCTGTTCTAACGTATCTGTGCACACCACAGAGCCGGCCCTGGGGAACGTTCTGCTCCCAGGACACGCCAAGGCAGATACCGCCATCATAATGGTTTGTCTGGTGCTTTCAGCGGTCTTTTTGACCTCCCTTTGTTTGGCACAAAGCTGCCAAAAAGGTGTGATGTGCTCTTCCCCTCCCCCCTTTTGCTCAGAGGCAGCAGCAGCAAAGGAGAGTCCCGGCAGCATAGAACCGAAGAGCTAGGTCTTCTAGTTCAGTCTTCTACGCTCAAGGCAGGACTGAGTATTATTAGACCATCCTGGACAAGTGCTTGGCTCCAACGAAGCCTGAAGAGCAGAGCAGAGTTGGCACGCAATTCCCATACACAGTGCTTTTTTTCTTAAAAACAAGGTGCCGGTACTCCAGGGGAAAAGTTTTGAGCTCTGACCAGAGGTGCCGGTACTGCGTCTGGAGGTGCCGGTACTGCGTAGCAGGCAGTACCGTCCCAAAAAAAGCACTGCCTATACAAATATTTCCACTTTCCTGCAGACCTGGAGTGGAGGTTCATGGAGTCTCAAGGGTGGAGTTGTCCCGTTTTGCACAGATGGCCCCACCAGGACTCTTTGGGCACGTTGCTGTCCCTGTGCTGTTCTTCCTCCTGCGCACTCCTTCATGAGCAGCTCTGAGGGGACCCGTTTTCTCGTTACCTTCTGTCAGCAGCCAGTGCATCGGAAGGAGCCTGCACTGTTAGCAGAAATGCTTTCTGCAGCTCAGCATATGCTACCGTAGTGCCTTTCGCCCCTCAAATTAACCTTCCGCTGGATTCTGCTTATGTTTCTATAGCTCTCCCCCTCACCAGATTGTCTGCATTTTCCCTTCTTGCTTTACATCTCTTCTCAAACCGCATCATCCCCTGTTGCTGTTTACACACGATGGCTCTGTTTTTCAGTTACAGTCTCTCTCCTGCTGGTCCTTGGAGGGATGCCGCCATCGCAAAACTATTGTCTTAAAATATTCCTCACTAATGTTGCCTTTTCTTATTAAAATTGAAATCCTGACAAAAATAATCATTAGACAGGAAGAATGGGGTTCTGGTCCAGGCCGCTGATTCATGAGATCTGGATCCAAATTCCAGCTCGGCCATAGATTCTGCGGGGATGTCCACACTGGAGAGAAAAAACTGCGGCGCTAAGTCAACATACGTAGAAGAAAGTTTCAGAGGACGCTTTAAGCAGCATCAGGTCAGTCGCTCCTTGTTGTGTCATATATTTGGCAGTAGCACCCACACAATGGTCCCAGTCGGGGCAGGGACTAAGGATGCTGGCCACCGAACCAGCATGGAGATGCATCTCTGCCCCAAGTACATAAGAACGTCCATAATGGGTCAGACCAAAGGTCCATCTAACCCAGTATCCTGTCTGCTGACAGTGGCCAATACCAGATGCCCCAGAGGGAGGGAACACAACGGGTAATCATGTGATCCCTCTCCTGTCATCCATTTCTAGACAAACAGAGGCTAGGGACACCATCCCAACCCATCCTGGCTAATAGACATTGATGGACCTAACCTCTATGAATCTATCTAGCTCTTTTTTGAACCCTGTTAAAGCCCTAGTCTTCACAACCTCCTTTAGCAAGGAGTTCCACAGGTTGACTGTGCACTGAGTGAAGAAAAACTTCCTTTTGTTTGTTTTAAACCTGCTGCCTATTCATTTAAAGTTAATTCCTAATTAATTCCTATTAATCGCCAAGTAGCTTACCGTCTAAGGAGGCTACATCCTACAAAAGCATCAGGCTGATGATGACCCCATCTTGTTAGTCCAGTTTTTCCCCTCCCAAGACAGGTAATTTACGTAGAGATAAGGGAAAGGCAATGCCATCAAAATATAGACAATAT
Organism: Rafetus swinhoei; assembly: GCA_019425775.1. NCBI lineage: Eukaryota > Metazoa > Chordata > Testudines > Trionychidae > Rafetus > Rafetus swinhoei. The sequence continues at coordinate 130,166,274 of CM033446.1, read as the reverse complement.
TATATTATTAAAAGCTTTCTAAATAAAAATGAGATATGCCAGATCTACCGAACTCTACCCAGTCGTCCTGTAGCAGGTGACCAACTGTCCCCGTCACAGAAAAAGTGGTTCCACTCCTGAACAGGGGTGTGAGTTGGGGGATGGCAGTGGCCTTGTAGACTAGCTCCAGGGTGACATCCTGTGGGCAACAGGAAGTCTGGAAAGAGCAGAGGGCAGATTGGAGCTGGAGGGGAGGCTGGCGTTCCCAGTTAGACAAAGGCTACATCTAGACTGCATCCCTCTGTCGACAGGGGGGATGCATATTAGGCACATCGAGATTGCTAATGAAGCAGGGATTTAAATATCCTGTGCTTCATTAGCATAAACATGGACACCGCTTTTTTTCGACCCGGAGCTTTGTCGACAAAAAGCGGCAGTCTAGACACGGATCTGTTGAAAATAAACCCTTTTTCAACAGTTCCTGTATTCCTCAAAAAGCTCCGTGTCGAAAAAAAGCGGCGTCCATGTTTATGCTAATGAAGCACGGGGATATTTAAATCCCTGCTTCATTAGCAATTTCGATGTGTCTAATCTGCATCCCTCTGTCGACAGAGGGATGCAGTCTAGACACACCCAAAGAGGGCAGCAGAAAGGCAAGAAGAAGAAGATCAGCCAAATAGCTGAGGTAACACCGAGTTGTTAAGGGTTCTGGAAGCGAGGACGAGAAGTTTAACGTCTATAAGGCCGAAAAGGGGGAGCCAGGAGAGAAATTAAAAAGGAGGAGCGAGAGTCAGGAGGACTAGCCCGGAAAGCAGTCTTAACAACCGCATTGTGAGCAGGCAAAGAGGGGTGAAGTGGGTGTCAGGGAATCCAGATAAGGAAGTCCACAGTGTTCTTTGCTTTTCCAGACTCCTGCTTAGCCACAGAAAAAAATCCAAGTAAGAGCTCAGTTCCACCCCTGTGAAAGTCCAGGGCAAAGCTTTCATTGCCCTCAGGGGTCTGGGCTCCAGTGTAGGAGTTCCTGGTAAGCACAATTTTCATAGGCCTTACTTACAGGTCGTGACACAAGTCCAGCCAGCCACGTCCATTTTGGGAGACAGAGAACGAGCTGTAGAAAACTGGCCATTTGTTATTAGAAGTCTTCACATCCATTTTCACTGACTGGTCCCAACAGAAGCGTGATTAAAGGCCATTCCTCAGCAAACTATTCAGTGACAGCAATTGCCACCAGCAAGGAGACAGTTCCGACTTATGTATTGGGCCATTTAGGTCCTCAACCCAGATTTCACACATCAATCTAAGCAGCTGGCCCATTGGGCAGGACGTGTAGGCTAATTTAACACTTGCCAATAGGAGACGGGCCGACTAGGGCCCACACAAACTCACTGGGAAGCAGAACAGAGGTCTTGGTTCCAATAAGTCTGAAACTGTCTGAAACTTTCCTTCCCCCTGTGCTGCTTAGCTCCCCCAAGCAAGAAGCTACTCGACTTTGAAAGCTCTTCCCAGCCTGGGTTTGCCCTCAAGCCCGTTGGGACTGGCTTCACCGAATGTCCAGCACTTTACCCAGAATGGGGGGAAAGGGCCCCTCCGTGAGTTTAAGTACCTATTCATCTCCCCCCCGCCCCCCCAAGGAACACGGCATCTTCCTCTTACTTCCCAGAGTGCCGCTGCTTGTCTGCTGCCATGCACAGCTCTTCAGTGGTCCAGCGTGGAATTACCCCTTCCCTTTTCAACCCATGTCACGTTACTGGATTTTAAGGGGAGTAGCCAGATCACTGCTGCACCCATGGGGGGGGGGGTGTTGGCCCCAAAAGTGGTACAAAGGGGGCCATGTGAGGTGTCAAATAGAAGCTTACTTTCTTCTGATTCTATATATGCTATTCATATAATTGTATAATGTCTGTGTGTGTGGTTATAAGCACGTACTTTGTGTGGATACTGAATGTTTCTCGGTATGGGGTTGAGCAATGGGCAAAGAAGTTCGGTCTATGGACATGCTCATGAGCAAGTCTCTATGGAACAATAGCCCTCTAAAGGACAAGGACACACCTCAAGAATGGTGACTGATACCTAAGGGCTACCAGCAGGGAACATAGGGATAGGCCACTGGCCAGGTGACCTGCTGCAGCCAAGAAGAGACGAGGAAGGAGATATATAGGGGCCATGTGGCATCCTCCATAGGGTGCTCAGCTCAGCTCTTCATCCCAGAGTCAAGAGTGCAGGGATCAAGGAGCCGGAAAGAACTGTGGACCCATCCTGATGTAGATATACACCAAAGACTTTTAAGCCAGCAGTTATAACATCTCTGCTGCGAGCCTGCATCGAGAACTGGGAGATTAGATGCATGTAATGTATGATACTTTAACAACCTTACTCTTGTGCTTTTCTTTCTGGTAGTAATAAACCTTTAGATGTTAGATTCTAAAGGATTGGCTCTGAGTGATCTTGTGGGTAAGGTGCAGAGGGTAAATTGACCTGGGATCTGTGGCTGGTTTCTTGCAACCGGACAGAACTTGTTCGGGGTAGGTGAAATTGGGCTCTAAGACCCCTCACCGGTGGGCAGGCCCGGGGCCATCTGGGGCATGGATATTGCTGGGGTGTCAGAGGGGTTTTGCTCGTGTGGCTTCTGGCTGGCCAGGCAGGCAGCTGAAGCGCTCTGTGGGACTGGTTTGTGGCCTAGTCGGGAAGGTCTCCAGTCTGGGGGCTGTAAGGAGCCCCGAATTTGAGCAATTTGCCCTGAGCGGACGCCCTCAGTGGTGCCCAGACCCGGCCTGGTCTGTCACAGCCCAATACTCAATTTAAATGAGAGTTGGGAACCTGCAGCCCGGGGGCCGAATCTGGTCCCCCCTGGCCGAATCGGGGAGCCTGCGCCGGCAATCCAGCCCCGCAGCCCCTCCGCAGGGAGCCCCGAGCCTCGCAGGCCAGAGTCAAGCAAGCCAGGGTCAGATCCGGGCTCTGGCTGGGGGGGAGGAAGCGGCTCAGCGAGCTGCCGTTCCTGTCCTGCCTCGCCCTCCCTCCCACTAGGGAAACAGCGCAGCAAAGCGCTGCCCGGAGGCTTTTCCCCTGCCGCTCTGATTGGCCGCAATTGTGGCCAATAGAAGCAGCAGGGGGCGGTGCCTGGGAGCAGCCGGGGACGTGGAGCTGTGCCAGGTAAGCGCACCCCCCCCCATTGCCCAGACCCTGCACCCCTACCCCGCTCCTGCTCCCCCTCCTGCCCAGACCCTCCACCCACTTGGCTCCTGCAGCCTACATCCCGCCCACATCCCCGACCCCAGCCTCCTCCTGCACCCTACCTCCTGCCCACATCCCCGACCCCAGCCCACTCCTGCTCCCTACCTCCCGCCCACAATCCCGACCCCAGCCTCCTCCTGCACCCTACCTCCCGCCCACATCCCCGACCCCAGCCCACTCCTGCACCCTACTTCCTGCCCACATCCCTGACCCCAGCCCACTCCTGCACCCTACCTCCCGCCCACATCCCCAACCCCAGCCCACTCCTGCACCCTACCTCCCACCCACATCTCCGACCCCAGCCCACTCCTGCACCCTACCTCCCGCCCACATCCCGACCCCAGCCCACTCCTGCACCCTACCTCCCGCCCATCCCCGACACCAGCCCACTCCTGCACCCTGTCTCCCATACATACTCCCCACCCCGACCCCAGCCCACTCCTGCACCCTGCCTCCCGCCCACATCCCCAACCCCAGCCCACTCCTGCACCCTGTCTCCCATACATACTCCCCACCCCGACCACCAGCCCACTTCTGCACCCTACTTCCCACCCACATCCCCGACCCCAGCCCACTCCTGCACCCTGTCTCCCATACATACTCCCAACCCCCAATCCCCAGCTCCCTCCTGCACCCTACCTCTCACCCAGATCCCTGACCCCCAGCCTACTCTTGTGCCCTGTCTCCCATACATACTCCCAATTCCTAGCCCCCTCCTGCACCCTCCCTCCTGCCCAGACCCCACACCCCAAACCCCTTCCTGGCAGCCCCCTCCCACACACTCAGCCCCTCATTTTGGCACCACCTCAGTGCCTGGGCAGCCCACAAAAATCTACTGCCCCTGGCCCTCCTAGGCTCTGGTGTGTGAGGGGACTGTGAGGAGCATCTTTCTGCTTCTCATTCAGGGCCCACATCAGTGAGGGTGGGGTTGTTTTTTGGGGGGGTTGCTTCTCACTTTTGTGCGGCCCCCAGCTGATTTTTCTGCGAGTCAGCTGCCTCCAACACTAGAAAGTTTCCCCATCCAACACTGTGCTTCTGGGATATGAATATCATTGTCCTCCATATAAGCAAAACCAATAGCAAAATCAGCCTCTGTCTTCCATGGCCCTACACTTTCAATTACCAAGTGGTAATTACAAGACACTTATTAAATGTGTAGGCATAATGAGGCTTTGTTCTGAACTATTCTTTTATGGAAAAAAACCATTATTTATAGTTAACAGCTAGTTTTAAGCTTCAAACTGTTTCTAAATTTGAACAAAGTGGCTTTAGCTCTGAGCATTCAAGTACTCCGAAACTTATTAAGTAAAGAGAGAGAAGATAACTCAAAAAGTCATTTTCACTAAGACACTTCAAAGCGGATCACCAGTGGTAAAAGCTTCCTAAAGCTGTGAATTAGTCATCTAACAACAAAACAGTATTGGACTAAAATCTGAAAGTTGGTGAGTATAGTATTGTCATGGCTCCTTCCCCACTCTGGCACGATAAATTCAGAAGTGGGGGCCAGCAAAAGTACCCCAAAACCTTATTAACCAAGCTTTGGTATAAAACTTCCCCCCAAAATCTTAACAACCTAGATTTTGGGAATAAAACGCCACTGCCACCACCCAAATATTAATAAACCAACCAGGGAGAGACTACTTGGGAAATCTCACCCCTAAAGTACAAACCAGGACACAAAAATTAACCAATACCAGGTTCATAAAAAGAAAAGAGAAAGAACTTTTATTATCACCACAATATTCCTGTTGCAAGCATCATGACTAGATGGAACAGTAACAAAATAATATACTCATGGAGGAGAAATCTACCATGGGCCAGGAACTGAGTTACAAAGGAGAGCAAAACCCATTTTTAAATGCACAGACCAGATCTTATTTCCCAAACCATAAAACAATAAAACCTAACTGATTTATCTAACTTTATCCTACTTACAGACTGTGAAGAGTATTTTCTTAGAGGGGAGACATCCTGTCCCCTTCAATAGCTGGAGAAAAACTACCCCCCCCCCCAAAAAGAGGGAAAACCCAAAAAATGCCTTTGTCCCAGTTTGAAATTCCTACCTGCTTTCCAATTGGCTGAATGTACCTGGTTAAGTAAGGGACATAGTTAGCTCTTTAGCAGTGTTGTCTTCAAGTTGTCATTGTCAAGTCCAAGTCGAGTCTCAAGTCACTACATTTCAAGTCTCAAGTCGAGTCTCGCGTCCCCTAAAGTCACTTTCGAGTCAAGTCCCAAGTCGAGTCTCAAGTCTTAATTTTAAAAATGTCAAGTTACTTTTGTACAAGCCATCAATGCCGGCATTTTCGGACAATTTTTTCACCAAGTCGATTTAACAAAATTAGCGAGTCTCAAGTCACAAACAATGAACCCGAGTCGAGTCTCAAGTCGAGTCACCTAGGCGACTTAAGTCGGACTCGAGTTCAAGTCATGGGACTCGAGTCAACAACTCTGCTCTTTAGTCCCCAGGCTGCTGGCTAACCCTCAGGATCATGACAGGTATAGACCAAGTTCCCAAGACTAATCCACTAATTTCCAAATATATTCCTCATCCACTAATTTCCAAAACTATTCACAAAATATCCACCAATGAAAACTACAAATAGCACAGCTATGTGGAATACTGTGTCCCGTTCTGGTGTCCACCATTCAAGAAGTATGTTAATAAATTGGAGAGGGCTCAGAGAAGAGACACAAAAATGATTAAAGGATTAGAAACCTGCCTTATAATGGCAGACTCAAAGGGGTCTGTCTATTTAGTTTAACAAAGAGGAGGTTAAAGGGGTGTCTTGATTAGAGTCTCTAAGTATCTACGTGAGGCATAAAATGTTTAAATAATGGGATCTTCAGTCTTGCAGAGAAAGGCATAGCGTAATCCCATGGCTGGACTCTGAAGCTAGACAAATTGAGGCTGGAAATAAGGAGTACATTTTTATTAGAGTGCATAATTAGCCATTGGAACAATTTACGGAGGGTCATGGTGGAGTCTCCATAATTGACCATTTTTAAATTGGAGGTTTTTCTAAGACAGGGGCGGGCAAAAGGGCTTCAGCAGGCTGGATCCAGCCCACAGAGGCCCTGCCGTTCCCCCGGCCCCAGGCCAATCAGGGCCTGGGGGCAGGGGGAAGCACACAAAGTTTCCTCCGCCCTGACCCAGCCCTGCAAGAAGCGTGTTGTGCTTAGAAGCGCCACACGCCCCTGGCAGGGCAGGAGGAGACTTTGCGCACTCCCCCTGCCCCCAAGCCCTAATTGTCCTGGGGGCAGAAGAAGAACGTGCAAAGTCTCCTCCCACCGCCAGGGCCATGGGCACCTAGGGGGAACTTCTGGGGGGGCAAAGACTTCACGCACTCCCCCACCGCCAGACTAATCATGATCTGTGGATGGGGAAGCAGGGAAGTATCCTGGCTCCGCCCCTTCCGCCTGAGGCCCTGCCTCTTCCGGGGGCAGCCAGGGGCCACTTCAAAAACTTCTGAAGTGGCCCCCAGTAAAAAATGATTGCCCACCCCTGTTCTAAGAGATCTGTTCCATGAATTATTTGGGGGAAGTTCTGCGGATTGTGTTACTGAAGGTGTCAGAGCTTCTAGCTCTGGAATCTATGAGCAGACAGTGGTGCTCAATCCAACTACCACAGAAGCCAGTGGGAGTTTATTGATCCAAGAGGAGTTCACAGATTCATAGACAAAGCTTAGAATCACAGAATCATAGAACCCCAGGGCTGGAAGAGACCTCAGGAGTCATCGAGTCCAGACCCCTGCCCAAGGCAGGACCAACCCCAACTCAACCATCCCAGCCAGGGCTTTGTCAAACCAAGACTTAAAAACCTCTAGGGATGGAGATTCCACCCCCTCTCTAGAGAACCCATCCCAGTGCTTCCCCACCCGCCTAGGGAAATAGTTTTGCCTAATATCCAACCTAGATCTCCCCAATGCAACTTGAGACCATTGGTCCGAGAAGACTGAGAATAATATTGAACCACTCATTCCCAAGAATACATGGGGAAAAGATTTTTCTGCACTCTCGGGTGATATGCTATGTATTAACTTTTCATCACGACCAGCCTGGTAGATGCCATCCCTTGTCCCCTTCCACATTGGCCCGTGGTATAGGTTAAGTTTTTACATTGATTGACACTGTTGTAATAAAGTGCCCAAGGAGAATTTTAGCCTACACTAGTTTTTAAGGAGAATATTGACTAGTAGGCACCTCTTTTGTCTAATTATTTATCCAGTATAAATAATACAGGGATTTTTCTCATCAAGATGGGCTACCACTGTTGTTATCCCACCGTATTAAAAAAAGAGATAAAGATCCAGGGAATTATCACTCAGTCTTCTTATTGAACATTGTCTTAAAAATGGATACTAAATATCTTGTGGGGAGACTAGAGGACTGGACAGAAAATGGAAAAATATTTGCTGAAAAACAAGCTGTATTAACTTTTCCTTTTAAGAGCTTGTTGCAAGAGGCCAAGATTACCTGTATATTAACCCCTTTTCTGTTTAATTTTTATATGCATGATGTTGTTTTGGTATTGAAAGGGGATCAATATTTTGCCCCGGCAAATTACTAATGACCCTGTGTCTGACTTGTTATATGCAGATGATGTGGGTCTATTATCACAAATATCACTGGAACGGAAGCGTTTATTGAATGTATTTCATTTATACTGTCAATGGGAGGACCTATCACAAAGTGATTGATTTTACTCAAAGAAGGAAGTTGCATATACGGCGGACTGATGGACAAGATATGGAACAAGTTAGTTCTTCACCTACAAATGGGTCTGGTTCTCACAAAATTGGTTGTGGGATAAACATTCAGGTAAGGTAACAAAAGAGAAGGCCTCCAGTGAAACATAAGCTATGTTGTGATTCACCTGTACTCATGGGGACAAATTAATTTCACCCGCTCTTAGAGTGTTTGAAGTCAAGGTAGGTCCTCAGATGTGATACATCACAGAGAGATGGGGATAGAATGATTCTGTGGAATTGGAAGTGATTCAGAACAAATTTCTTAGCACAATTCTTGGTCTCTCAAACCATACCCCCATCTTCTTCTTCAGAATTCATGCCTCTCTTAGATTATTCTCTCCAAAGTCCAATACTGTCACATCATTTTTTGTTGTTTTGCATTCATACCATGCATCCACAATGTTTACCAAGCCTATGCTTAGAGGAAAACCTCAGTAGAACTTTTTTGTATAAAGTAATTAGAGTATATTCTAAATTCCTTGCATTCTCTAGGCTTCTCAAAATTGAAAATTATTAGATTTCAGTTTAAAAATCTGAAATCCCTAATCAAGTTGAGATAAGAGGATATTAATAAGCAACTCTACCTGCCAGCTGTTTCCATAACAAATATGTCACCTTGGTTCCCCCTTATTAAAAAGACTTTTGGGTATGCCAGCTATTTGGACAGTTTTTCTAACAAGTTAGGGAGGGTCTTTACAGCTCTCCATTTTCAATCTATGCAGACAGCTTATTTGGCAAGCCAATATATAACGGTAGTATGAAGAGAGATTAAAAAGACTTGGACTTTTCAGCTTAGAAAAGAGGACACTAAGGGGGGATATGATAGCAGTCTATAAAATCATGACTGGTGTGGAAAAAGTAAATAAGGAAAAGTTATTTACTTATTCCCACAATATAAGAAGTAGGTGTCCCCAAATGAAATTAATAGGCAGCAGGCTTAAAACAAACAAAAGGAAGTTTTTCTTCACTCAGCGCACAGTCAACCTGTGGAACTCCTTGCCAGAGGATGTGGTGAAGGCTAAGACTTTGATAGGGTTCAAAAAAGAGATAGATAGATAGATTCATGGAGGTTAGGTCCATCAATGGCTATTAGGTAGGATGGGTAGGAATGGTGTCCCTGGCCTCTGTTTGTCTGGAAATGGATGACAGGAGAGGGATCACGTGACGATTATCTGTTGTGTTCCCTCCCTCTGGGGCATCTGGTATTGGCCACTGTCAGGAGACAGAATACTGGGCTAGATGGACCTTTGATCTGACCCAGGATGGCCGTTCTTATGTTCTTTGTAAATATAACTACTTCTGTCCACGTGGCTCTGAACAAGTGGAAAATCTGCCCCATTATTTATTACATTGTAAGTTGTAAGGCTGTCAAACAATTTAAAAAATGAATCATGATTAATCATGAGATAAAAAAGATTAAACTGTGATTAATCAGTTTTAATCACATTGTTAAACACTGATAGATGCCAATTTAAATTTATTATTTATATTTACATGTACCTACTATATATTTGAGAGAGTTTGTGTGTGTGTGTGTGTGTGTGTGTGTGTGTGTGTGTGTCTGTTTGTTCAAGAACTCCCATATTGTAAAAGCTAGGACCACCAAATCTGGTATGCAGCTCCCTCTAATCATAACTTAAAGCAAGGTCAGAGTTTGGTTGTGCCAGGACAATGGGATGTGTCTGGAATGGGATTGTTTCTCATGAAATGGGAAGGGAGGAATATTCTATATAATGACCACATGGGGGCAGAAGCATCTATGGGAAGGAAAGCGGGGACAGTTATACTGTATAATGACCATATGAGGAACAGCAAGGGCCAGAGTCGGGGATCAGGACAGCTATAACCCCCACTGGGGAAGCAGGGGTTGGAGAAAGGGATAGCTATCGACTATATATTTGAGAAAGTTTGTCTGTCCCCCAGCTGGGAGACATGCATCCCTCCTCCAGGTGTGCCTGCTGCAACTGCACTTCTCACCTGGCTCCAAGCTACTGCAGTTGTCCTATCTCTCCCCAGGGTAGCCTGCCACTGACCTCCCACCCCCAACCCAGAGCAATGATTTACATGAAGAAAAATAAAAATGATTTGCGGTAAGAACCCGAGTAATGCCACGTAAATCTAGTTATAACTATTTTGGATGTTTTCTGTATTTTAAAATCTGTTGATTCCAATGGCAACAAAGCAGTACCGGTACGATGTACCGTCACCTTTTTTGGGAGCACTCGCTGCTTTTCTCTGGCACAGCCCCCAGCCAACCCTGGGAGCACTCGCGCCACGCCAGACGCAAGCCCGCTTAGGCCACGTGGCAATTAAAGGAGCTGCGACCACATTTCAGCTGCTCGCTTTCTTTTTTTTTTTTTCTCGACAAGTTTTGCCCGGCCCCCTTTTTTTATTTGTTTGGTTTTTTTGTGCTCGACAAAACCATTGGAACCCTAGTACCTGCACCTTTTCTTTCTTTTTTTTACAAAAAAACACTTCAACAAAGTATGCAGGGCTCACTTTATATTATGTTTGAAGTGAGCACACTGGGCACAACATATCCTGTGTTGTAATTGAAATCAATAGATTTCAAAATGTAGGAAAACAGAATCATAGAATCATAGAGATGGAAGAGACCTCAGGAGGTCATGAAGTCCAGCCCCCTGCCCAAGGCAAGACCAACCCCAACTCAATCAACCCAGCCAGGGCTTTGTCAAGCTGAGACTTAAAAACCTCTAGGGATGGAGATTCCACCCCCTCCCTAGGGAACCCATCCCAGTGCTTCACCACCCTCCTAGGGAAATAGTTTTTCCTAATATCCAACCTAGACCTCCCGCACTGCAACTTGAGATCATTGCTCCTTGTTCTGCCATCCGTCACTACTCTGAACAGCCTTCCTCCATCCTCTTTGGAACCTCCCTTCAGGCAGTTGAAGGCTGCTCTCAAATCCCCCCTCACTCTTCTCTTCTGCAGACTAAACAAACCCAAATCCCTCAGTCTCTCCTCATAGGTCATGTGCTCCAGCCCCCTCATCATTTTGGTTGCCCTACGCTGGACCCTCTCCAATGCATCCACATCCCTTCTGTAGTGGGGACGGGGGGCAGAACTGGACAAAATACTCCAGATGTGGCCTCACCAGAGCCAAATAAAGGGGAATAATCACTTTTCTGGATCTGCTGGCACTGCTCCTCCTAATGCACCCTAATATGCCATTAGCCTTCTTGGCTACAAGCGCACACTGTTGACTTAAATCCAGCTTCTCATCCACTGTAATCCCCAGGTCCTTTTCTGCAGAACTGCTACTTAGCCATTTGGTCCCCAGCCTGTAACAATGCTTGGGATTCTTCCATCCCAAGTGCAGGACTCTACACTTGTCCTTGTTGAACCTCATCAGATTTATTTTGGCCCAATCCTCTAATCTGTCCAGGTCACTCTGGACCCTATTCCTGCCCTCCAGCGTATCTACCTCTCCCCGTAACATCCAAACATATTTAAATAAATGGCATTCTACTAGTAAGAGTGAGATGGAAACCGTGATTAATCACGAGATCTTTTGTTTTGAGTTAATCCCTTGAGCGGACTGTGATTAATTGACAGCCCTAGGGATTTATATTGTCACTTGAGTCCAAAAATAGCTTTCTGTGATTCTGAGCCCGATGCCTGTTCCTGCAACCTCTCAGAAAATAGACTATTTCTTAAGAACTAGCAATATCCATGAGCTACACAGTTGCCCTGTTTACACAGCTGCTAAAAAAAAGTGGCGTGGGGATTATATGGGCCTTAATCGGTTTGTGTTCTTTTTCATTGCTATTGATATGTGTTTCACAATTCTGGAGGCAGCTTTATTGGAATATTTTGGTTTGCGCCCATTGGTCGACAGCTCGATTTGTTATTAATAAGCTTGACTTGCTATTGAAGAATGTGGCAAACAACAGGAATCTTTAATCCATGTGAAGTGGATTTCCTTGGAAATGTCTGCGGGAGGTGAACACAAATGTTATGGAAACTATACCCTGAGGAAGGCTCCATTGTCCACTGATTGCCTGTTCCCAGAAACAGGAGATCCAGGCCCCAGTCAGGAAAGACTGAACTATTCATGGGGCGGGGTGCTTGATCTGAGCTAAAGCTGTTATGAATTTGAAACCCCAGAAAAATTCCTTGGTTCTTGGAAAGGACTGAGCATCTGCCAGAGCGCCCGTTGGAGTTAGAGGTGATCTCTTTTCAGTTTATTAGCAGGTCTGTAGGCCTTGTTTATTGTATTTTCTCTATAATGCTCTTGCCTTAAAAATAAGTGTGCTTGCTCTGATGCAGCTGCACGGTAATTTACAACTGCGGGCAATTATACTGTTCATAAGAACATAAGAACGACCATACTGGGTCAAACCAAAGGTCCATCAAGCCCAGTATCCTGTCTGCCGACAGTGGCCAATGCCAGATGCCCCAGAGGGAGTGAATCGAACAGGTAATGATCAAGCGATCTCTCTCCTGCCATCCATCTCCACCCTCTGACAAACAGAGGCTGGGGACACCATTCCTTACCCATCCTGGCTAATAGCCATTTATGGACTTAACCTCCATGGCCTTTGGAGAGAGAGCAAAGCACAGATGCTGGTCTGCTGAGGCAATCTGGCTTGCTGGGAACATCACAAGGTCACTGTGTAGCCTGGAAAAACCCCAGTCAGGAGGAAGTGAGATGTGAGTCTCAGCACAAGGGCGGTACCAGCTGAGAAGCTGGAAATCTAAGGTGGGCGCCCTCAAAGGATCATTGGCGAGAAACGCAAGGGTGGTTGCCTTGAACAGTGACCATGTGCACCTAAGATTGCAGAAGACAAACTGTGTGATATTTACCTTATGATGACCCCACCTTCTGCTTACTCAGAGCGCCTGCTCTTTACTCGAGGAATCTTTTTATTCTCTCGCGTTGCAAAAAATGGGCCCCCAAATTAAACCCCCGAAAATTGTTTTGCTCAGTTCTGCCCGTGGAGTTTATCTTCAAGCATCCAGAAGCAGCTTCTGAGCTGTAATTTCAGCCTCCACCCCTCTTACAACAGACTCGTACGTACCAAGGAGATTAAAACTGAAATGGGAATGACAAGCCCTGTTTGCTTCCTGGATAGCTCCCTGTCGGGACCATGTCTGGAAAAGTTCTGATAACGGGCACAATCTTAGCTGCAGAACACTAACCTCAGAAGTTCCAGGCATGTGCAGTTGCTTGTGACACCCTGAGATTTCCATCCAAAGCGATCCTGGCATTATAGAATCATAGAACACTAGAACTGGAAGGGACCTCGAGAGGTCATCGAGTCCAGTCCCCTTCCCTCATGGCAGGACCCAGCACCGTCTAGATCATCCCTGATAGATGTCTGTCTAACCATTACTGGATCACTTATCTCTGTTATTAGAAGATATTCCTTATAAAACTGCTTAGAGTATATTTTTCCTCCCCAACCTCAGGTCTATAGCCAGGGTCTATGGACTACCTACTGCCGATTATTTTTGGAGGACATTCTGCCTGACAACACCAATCTGACAAAAATAGGGTCCGGTTTGTATAACTTCTTCGGTGATTGTGTTGAATTCCATGAGCCCTCCCTGTGCTGTACAATGGTGCATCCCATATGCTAGCAGACCAGGAGAGCTGCAGCTGTGCTGTTAGCTGGCACTCTCCCCCAGAGAGCAGGAAATCTGCATGTCAGTCTCCGTTTAACCCTGGAACGCATTCCCGTTAGCAGGGCTGATTCCGGTCAGCTGGACCATCTGGGGAGCCAGGTGTAGGCCTCGTTCTCGTAATTTCCCGTGCACAGTGCCATCCACCCCCAATCTGGCTCTATTGAGAGGAGTCTAATGAAACAGCAAAACGAAAGGCTCGTGCAGCTGCATCACTCTTTCATGTGAACCCTTTCTCTTGCAACCATTTAACCCAGTTAGGGGGAATCCGCTCTAGAGGACATTGCAGAATTATTCACTCCAGCCACTCCCATACTTAGCGCTACCCCTCCCTCCGAACCTGCCAAGTGTAGCACAGGGACCCATAATGAGACCCCCTAGAAGAACTGCCGTGCAGGAAGTCCCCGGTGATACAGGATTCATTACTTTAGAACAAGACCTTCCTGTACCTGTCCCCTCCTGATTCATTTGAAAAGGGAGAAGGGAGCCCAGAGGGCGTAAGCGGGTGGCAGAGGATAAAAAGATCCCAGGTTACTTGAGTACGGTGTAGAAGTACCTTCCCGCAGAAAAATACCAGGGACTAGAGGGCTCTAATTTAGCAGAGAAAGGCACGAGAATCAATGGCTAGACGTTAAAGCCAGACAAATTCCAGATTCGAAATACAGTGCGCATGGTTAACAAGGGAAGCAATTAAGCACTGGAACAAACTACCAAGGGAAGTGCTGGATTATCCATCTCTTGACATCTTCCGACCCAGACAGGACGCCTCACTAAAGCAGATGGTCCAGAAAAACACAAGCTAATAGGCTTGATACATGGATTAAATGCTTTAGCTTGGTGTTCTACAGAAGGTCAGATGAGGTGATCTAATGGGTCCCATCTGGCTGTGAAGTCTATGAACCTCCTAATAGGGCAGGGTACAAGACAGAAGAAACTGAGGTCTCAGACTTCTTCTAAAAATGATAAGGCTAGTCCAGCTTAGATATGCAGTTTTCTGGGATGCCCACTGCTCCTTGGCTTTCCATATTCAGGGAAGGAGTCATGCTTCACTTTTTAATATTCGATCGTGCTCTGCAAAAAGTTGAGCCTTAGCCTCTTGGCCATAATTATTTGGAGTCTATATTAGCCCTGCTAACTGGCAACTTGACTCTGAAACGCCTACGCCCATAAGTAAGTTCCATTGACTTCAGTGGAATTGCTAGTGGCGTAAGCGCGCCAAGACTGGCCTTTTCATTTCTCATCAAATCCATGAGAGCACCCTATCACCAGGGCTTGGCCATGTTCTGATGGCCAAGCCGGCTGCGGAAAAGAGGTCAAAATATCCAGGTTCTGCTCATCCCTGAAGTCTCTCAAGGGCAGTGTTAACGCCACCACCAGCCCATTGATGTTTATCAGAAGTGCTCCACACAGCAGGTATGATCGAAGGCGCGGGGGAACTGTCCTGTTTTGCTAGTCATGAATATTGCCAGGGGCAACCACAGTCCCAGTCAAAACATGTTTTCCACTTTGGCGACATATAATGAGATACAAGAGGACGGGTCAGGACTGTGAGACAATCTTGGTAGAGGCCTCTGAACTGTTAACGGTGCTACTCTCTGCAAAGAACGTTCATTACAATAACACTGGCAAGATGCTCATAAAAACAAAGCAGAGATAAGCAATTCGGCATTCTAAGACAGGCAGCATTGCCGTCTTGTACCGTTGGAGATGTTACAGAGCTAGGGCTTACACATGGGAGGAGAGGGGCTAATGGAGCAACCAGACATATTTATTTGCTTTCGTAAACTTTAAAAAGAGGCTCAAGGGATAGCCGTGTTAGTCTATAACTTTACAAACAACAACGTAGTCCTGTGGCATCTTTGCCCTGGTCTACACTCCACTGCTGCTTTTTCAAAATAACTACTCTCCAGAGTCATTCAAAGTAATTACCCCCTAGTGTTTCCTGGGGCTCTAAGTCGAGGTAGCGTGTCCACATTCCAGGAGCCTGCCTCAGACTAATTTCGAGGCTTCCCAGTAGTGTGCACATGTTATTTTGAAATAGTTATTTCAGGAGTTATTATTTCAAAATAAGTTAACTTATTTATTATTATTATTTCAAAATAATTTCCTAGTGTAGACATGCCCTTAGAGACTAACAAAAATATACAGAATTATGAGCATTCGTGGGTATGAAGTGGGTTTTACCCACAAAAGCTCATGATTCTGTATATTTTTGTTAATCTCTAAGGTGCCGTAGGACTACTCATTGTTTTTGTTTTTTTTTAAAGACATTTGGACAGAGGCAGGTATTTCAGGTTGGGCACCTAAGAGGTCAGGCACTCAACATCACTCACCATTTTTTGGAAATAAGCAGGAACAAACAGAACTTTTCTTATTCAGGTTTTTTTCCTACTTTCCTTTTTATTTCATCCCCCTCACTATTACACTGCTTTTACCTGAGCGTTTAGCTCTAGTACAGCGGTGGCCGAGCCACGGTTCGCGAGCCACAGAAAAAAATTGCAGCTCCTGACAGAACCGGGCCGGAACCCCTCAGGTCAGCCGCTCTCACGGCCAGGCTGCTCTGAGCCGCATGCATGCTCATGGCCTGCGCCGTTCCGCTCACAGCCCCCCAGCGCACTACATCATATCCTGCAGTGCAGGCCGGGTCGCACACAGCATCCCAGCCTGCACGTGCTAGCAGCCGGCTGCTGAGTGCTGGCAGCGGCAAGGGCTCCGGGTGCGGTGGCGGCGTTAGTGGCGGCTCCAGGACCTGGGCATAACGTTAGTGGGGGAGGGGAGGTGTCTGGCTCTGGGGAAGGGGAGGGGGATTAGGTTGGGGGGACACACGGCATGCTGGCTGCTCAGCGCACGTGCCCCAGCGCCTAGAGGGAGAGACGTGGCTGTAGTGGTGGCAGCGGCGGTGGCGGCTCCGAGACCTGAGAATTAGGTAGAGCGGGGGAGGGGCGTGCCTGGCTTTAATCTGGGGAAGGGGAGGGGAGAGGAAGGAAAAGGAGGGGGATTGGGTCCGGGGGGGTGATGCGCGCGGCATCCCAGCCAGCATGTCTCAAGCCCGGCCACTCAGCACATGCACCCCAATGCCTGGAGGGAGACGCACGTGACGTAGCGGCGGCTCTGCCTCCAAGACCTGAGAATTAGGTTAGAGCGGGGGAGGGGGATTGGTATAGAGGGGGGGCGGTGCCTGGCTCTGTGGGAGGAGGGGGATTGGGTTAAGGGTGTGTGTGCCTGGCTCTGGAGAAGGGGAGGGGGATTGGGTTGGGGGGGTGTGCCTGGCTCTGGGGAAGGAGGGGAGAGACAATAGCAGGCACGGTGTGAGATGTGACGTTGGGGATGGGCACACCCGTGAAGAGCTTTGGCAGTGAGGAGAAAACCACGATGTGGTGGAGAGTGAGGAAACCAGAGGAAGGATGCTGGGTTGCTCTAGGATTGATGTGGTCAGAGCAAAGGGCAAGGAGGTAGGCTTTGCAGCAGTGAGCCGTTTGGCTTGGAGGGGCTCAAGGTGAGGGGCGCTGCTGGAATAAGAGGGCTGCCAAGGGAAGTAAAGATGTAATTATGGGCATTCCAGACCCGAGTCGTCCCCTTGACACCTCTGTGTGCGAGGATGAGTGGCGGGATCAAGTGCTACGTTCAAAAGGCAGCTTGCTTGCTTGGCATTCCTTACCTGCCCAGTATAGTCCTAGTTCCAGACACACGAGCCTCCCAGTCTACATAATCTACCTGGGTCACTAGGCTTGCCAACTTCAATGGGTTTTGCCCACAAAAGTTCATGGTACCGTGTATATTTGTGTTAGTCTCTGAGGGCAAGTCTACACCACAGCATTATTTTGAAATAACAAAGTTCACGTCTACACAGCAAGCCTGTTATTTGGAGATAATTTTGAAATACCGAGCTTCTTATTCCGACTTTTGAAACCCTCATTTCATGAGGAGTAAGGGAAGTCGAAGGAAGAATGCTCTTCCTTCAACTTCCTCCTGTGTAGACAGCACCTAAAGCTGAGTTACACCACTTCGGCTTCAGCTACCCAATTATCGTAGTGGAAGTTGCATAGCTTAATTCAACTTTAGCCCCCAGTGTAGATGTACCCTAAGGTGCCACAGGACTACTCATTGACTTCAGAGACTGAGAGTTGCCAACTGGCTCACAGTGGCCATGTTTGGGTCTGGCACCGCAGCTTAATCTGTGTATTCATGCCTATCAGTGTGAAAGAAGCTATTTGCATATATTTGCATATGTATTTGCATGTATATGCCACCACGCTTAAGTTGCGGCCCTCGGCATGTGCTGTGCGTATCATTGTGGCCCCCGGGGCTTCCAAGGTTGAGTAGCCCTGCGCTATGACACTTCTTTGCTCAGAGGTGGGGTGGGGACAGAATTGCCAGGTCCCTCAACAAGGTGTGGAGCAGTTCCATGCTCCCCGAAGTGGTGGGGCCATTGGGCAGAGGGGGCAGGGCTGGGAAAAGCAAGCCCTCAGCATCACCTGGAGCATGCAACCTGGGGCTCCAGCGGCAATTTAAAAGGGCTGGTAGACCCAGGCCCTTTTGAATCGCTGGGCCTGGGGCAGTTGCCCCCTTTATCTCCCCCCTCCATTGGTGGGCCTGTACTGAGGGCCCCATTCAACAAAGCACTTAAGCACGTGCTTAAAGTTAAGCAAAGCACCCAAGCACATGCTGAGTAGGAATCAAAATAGCCACCATACAAACCACTTCTGCTACAATCCCTGCACGCAGTTAGCCAACTATTGATAGGTAAGGAAAGGGCAAGGCAGTGCCTTGTATTCTTATACATCTGCACCCGCACCTAGCACAGCAGATCCATGATCCTGAGTGGGGCCTTTCATCACTACTGCTACACAAATTACAAGATAGCTGGAGTGGATTAATACTGATCTTGGATACAGTGGCTCAAAAAAATGCTATTGTTCAACTGCACTATGTTTCAGGACGGGCATTATAGCTGGAAACAAAAGCCTTAATATTTCGTGCTAGCTGGTTACATCTTGCTATATATTTTGGAAATGTGAGTCAGTCTGTCCAGCCGTCCATGGTTCTGTGAGTCTGTTTGTTCAAGAACTCTCCCTAAACAGTAAGGGTATGTTTACACTTGCACCCTCTTTCGAGAGAAGGATGCAAATGAAGACATTCGAAATTGCAAATGAAGCCGAGATTTAAATATCCCGCGCTTCATTTGCATATTTGCCTTATGGCACTATTTCGAAATAACAGATGATGTAAAGACGCGGTTATTTCGAGAAAAAACCCTTCTCTCGAAATAACCCTTATTCCTCATACAATGAGCTTTACCAGTTATTTTGAGAGAAGGGTTTTCTCTCGAAATAATCGCATCTTAACAGCGTCTGTTATTTCGAAATAACGCTATTATTAAGTTTGCAGATGATACCAAGCTGGGAGGGATTGCGACTAATCTGGAGGATAGGGTCATAATTAAAAATGATCTGGACAAATTGTAGAAATGGTCTGAGGTAAACAGGATGAAGTTTAATAAAGACAAAGGCAAAGTGCTCCACTTAGGAAGGAACAGTTTCACACATACAGAATGGGAAGCGACTGTCTAGGAAGGAGTACGGCAGAAAGGGATCTAGGGATCATGGTGGACCACAAGCTGAATATGAGTCAGCAGCGTGATGCTGTTGCAAAAAAAGCAAACAAGATTCTGGGATGCATTAACAGGTGTGTTGTGAGCAAGACCCGAGAAGTCATTCTTCCGCTCTACTCTGCGCTAGTTAGGCCTCAGTTGGAGTATTGTGTCCAGTTCCGGGCACCGCATTTCAAGAAGGATGTGGAGAAATTGGAGAGGGTCCAGAGAAGAGCAACAAGAATGATTAAAGGTCTAGAGAACATAACCTATGAAGGAAGGCTGAAAGAATTGGGTTTGTTTAGTTTAGAAAAGAGAAGATTGAGGGGGGACATGATAGCAGTTTTCAGGTATCTAAAAGGGTGTCATAAGGAGGAAGGAGAAAACTTGTTCATCTTGGCCTCTGAGGATAGAACAAGAAGCAATGGGCTTAAACTGCAGCAAGGGAGGTTTAGGTCTGACAGTTAGGAACTTTTTCCTAATGTCCAGGTAGTCAAACACTGGAATAAATTGCCCAGGGAGGTTGTGGAATCTCCATCTCTGGAGATATTTAAGAGTAGGTTAGATAAATGTCTATCAGGGACGGTCTAGACAGTATTTGGTCCTGCCATGAGGACAGGGGACTGGACTCGATGACCTCTCGAGATCCCTTCCAGTCCTAGTATTCTATGATTCTATGATGCCCTAAGAGCTGGGACCACCAAATTTGGTAAGCAGCTTGCTCTTCTCCTAACAAAAAGCAAGGTCAGGGTTTGGTTGTGCCAGGAAAATGGGATGTGCCTGGAATAGGATAGTTTCTCATAACATGGAAAGGGCGGGGTCTGGTAGGAGGAGGTTATATTGCAGAAAGACCACAGGGGGCAGTAAGGGGGCAGAGATGGGGACCGGGACTGCTGTAACCCATTGAGGTAGCATAGGGAAGGAGTGGAGAAAGGGAGAGCTATGTGCTATATATTTCAGAGAGTTTGTCTGTTTGTGTGTTGTAGCCTGGGAAGGATTTATAGTGAAATTTAGGTGGGTATTAAGACACAGTATAAGTGTTTGTGTACACTGATGGATTTCCAATGCCTTAATCAACACAGACTAGAGCATCCATGGGCCAACCCAAGGCTCCCGAGCCACATGCGGCTCTTCCTCCCTCCCTCCCCCCCCCCCGGATGCAGCTCACGAAGCCCCCCCGTGGCTTGTAAGCCACCCCCGCGCCTCCAAAAACAGCCCTCTCCTCCCAGCTCCCTGTGCTGACCTGGGCAGGGGAGCCATCCAGCGCGGCCATGAAAGAATGAAAGATGTCGGCGGGAGCCTCCTGTGGCCAAAAAGCCTCAAAATGCATTTAAAAGTGTTTTCTTAAAGGGGCAGAGCTTTTTTTTTGCTCAACCAAACGCCACAACTGGGGGCTCCTTTTAAAGGGGCTGTCTTTTTTTGTTGTTTTTGCTCGACAACTTTGCCCCGGCTCTTTGCTCTAGATCCACTGCTATCTTGGCTCTTTGCCCAGAATGGGTTGGCCACCCCTGGACTAGAGGATTTACCCGGTGTTGCTCACGTCCTTAACTCAAATAAGATTTGTGTTTCTTCATTTAAATCATTGATGTGGGGTGGGGCTGGGAATGGGGGGGTTCAGTATACAGGCTGCCCCAGGAAGAGAGGACAGCCCCAGCCCTCTTTCACTGCAGCAGCTTGGGGCCAGGTGAGACGTGTCTATCTATGGCTGCCGCAGCTGCAACAGACATAGCCAGGGGAAGGGTACATGTCCCCCAGCCAGGGGGCAGACAGAAGGACACTGTAGCGTACTAAGATATATCTTCCCTATCCTACCCTTAATAATATTGGAGCTAGTTAGCTGTTGATGAATCAGCAAAATGAATATTTTTAGTATAGAATATATGGAGATATACCTATCTTACAGAGCTGGAAGGGATCTTAAAAAGGCATTGAGTCCAGTCTCCTGCCCTCATGGCAGGACCCAGTACCATCCCTGACCGATTTGCCCCAGATCCCTAACTGGGCCCCTCAGGGATTGAACTCACAACCCTGGGTTTAACAGGCCAATGCTCAAACCACTGAGCTATCCCTCCCCCCCCATGCAACTGCTGAAGTGGGTCTTTGCCCACAAAAGCTTATGGTCCAATATATCTGTTAGTCTATAAGGTGCCACAGGACTTCTCGTTGTTCTCCTCCCCCCCACCCACCCCCCCTGACTCCCCGTCCTACAAGTCTTAGCACTCAGCTCTCTATATTCCTCGCTCGAGGGAAAGAAAAGTTTTCTAGTGCTCCTCTACCTGTCTTTGGAAAGCTTAATAATTACCGCTCAAAGTCACTTCAGACAACAGGGGACCACGTTAGGCCTGTGATAGGTGGAGGGAAGAGCTCCCTTCACTTATCCTCAGCAGAAACTGACTCAGAGACCAATTCTGCACCCACATGTGGCGCCAAACCCCAAATGGGTTGCACCTGCATAGGCCAAGTCAGACTTGGTCCCCAGCTGCCTGCCTCTCACCGTTTCATTCTTAGAAGTGAGGCTTCCCAGGCAATTAGACGACTCAGTCCTTTGATGAACAACTGAGTAGGTTCTCGCACTCAGTGGCAACCATAAGTCTGGGCTTCAAACATGATAATTAATAGCCCCCAGTCGGGTTTATGGGGGTTAAAATGGAAACAAAGAGGCAAAAGTGGAGATATACACCCAATCACTCCTGAAGAACTCATGAGTCTCATCCAGACACAAACATAGGGGCTACAGAAACACATTTATTCCTAGAGAGATTTGCAGGAGACTACAGACCTCAGTAAGCAGTGATTTGCCGGCTGTTATGTTTTATTAATTTTTCATTTACTCTCAAACCCACTTTTTACAGTTTCATCTGCTCCTGAAAGAAAAATCCCCTGTCAACATTGTTTTAACGCTCTTCACAGTTCATCTTTCATTTTTGATTTGCATTTCCAGTCTTTGACTATACATCTGCTTTTATCTTCTTTTAGTTACTGCTAGCACGGAAAATTCAGAAGCAGACGAAGAAACTGACAATTCTGCAGGAAACTCTAATATAGCAAATTAATCCTCCAGTGAATAGCAGCGTTAGAAGTCAACTCCTTGCTCGATATGTAATGTGGGCATACTGAAATTGAGGTATCATAAATTATTGTGGGCATGGATTAAAGGGCACAACAATATTCTGATTTATTCTGCGTGGGCCACTGGATTTGCAAGACCGACTTCTCGGTCTCAACTGATTTCCAAAAGTCACCAGGGATCGCCACACCATAGTTAGTAAGCTTCCATGCATTTCTAATAATCTATTGGTATTTCACCTAGTACCATGTAAATTATTGATTCTCGGGGTCCATTTTGGGAGCGTAGCTGAGTTGTTCAAAGCCACTTAGCTGATTTTCCTTATGACATTGTTTTCCTCTACGGTCGGAATGCTCCTCTCGTGATTGGCTCATTAATGAGCCACCGCCTCTTGTGTTTAATGGCTGGAAAGTATTCTCTGCTCTCACAAAGCCATGGCTCGGGTGAGAAGAAATTTGCAAGGACATTGTTGCTCTCGTTCTGAAATGTCCACTATCTCACATCACACCATGGACTTAGGGAACGGTTGGCACCCCGAGCAAGTAGATAAAGTGCATAGGAAACCCTCAAAGGATCTGTGTGCAAAAGAAATTGAGAAGATTCTTTTTTGTTACCTGGCACCGGTGAACATGTTCCACTGCGGATTTGCCACGTGGACAGAATAAATCACTGACTTCCAAGACGCAGTCAAGAGCGATTCAAGGCTCGGCTATTTCTGAAGCATGGGGCCCAGCTCTGCAAAGTCTCGGGCACACGAGCACTGCCCCTCCTCCCCCAAATCTCAACTGGACTGAGCAAGGTTTGGCAGCACAGGACTTATTACATTGGCAAAGAGTCTCCAATTATCACTAGAGCCATCGAGGGCCGCGTTGGGACAGGTTGATGAGACTTTTGTGATGAAGGTAGCAGGCAGTGACCAGCAATCCTTTGTAGACATGACTAGCGGGATCTAATGTCTACTCTGGGAGATTTGTCCCTTCTGGTGTCAGCCATCAGGACACCTGCACCAAGGCAAAGCAAGGGAGGTTTAGGTTGGACAGTAGGAAAAACTTCCTACCTGTCAGGGTAGTTAAGCACTGGCATAAATTGCCTAGGGTGGTTGTGGAATCTCCAGCACTGGAGAGATTTAAGAGCAGGTTGGATAGACCACTGGTGTGCAACCCGTGGGTCGTGACCCCCAAGGAGGTCACGACTGTCTTCCTGGCGGGTCGTGGTGCTTTGATCTGGCCGGCCGGGGGCTGGGCCCGGCAGTTGGCGGCCCCCGCAGCGCAGGGGTCATGAATGACAAAAGGTTGCGCACCACTGGGATAGACAGCTATCAGGGATGGTCTAGATGGTCCTTGGTCCTGCCGTGAGGGCATCGGACTGTACTTGACCTCTTGAGGACCCTTCCATGATTCTATAAGCCCATCACATAGGTAGGCAAAGCCACTACAAGGTGGGACTGGCACCTGTTTCAAGAAGGGATAAGTTGCACAGGGGCGAAGAGTGGCTATGGTGAGTTTACCCTGTCTCCACAAGGGCTTTGCACCACAATTTTAGCTTCTCTGATGGCTGAGATCTCTAGCCTTCCTCACACCCGAGCAGGTTAACCATTTCCTACCCAATGTGCACATCCAACTAACCCATTTGTTTGGCAATACCTAGCTGAGGCCCAGTCCTACAAACACCCAGGTGCTTAAACTTTACCCTGGTGACTGTCACCTCTGTGTCATCCTTACCTCATGGCATCCAGTCAAAACCACTTATTGCTGCAATTACTGTGGCTCCTTAGGCACAGGGACTTCCATGCATTACCCTCGCACCTACAGGCACCGCCCCCTTAGCTCCCGGCCAATGGGAGCTGCAGAGACGGCACTCAGGGCGGGGCCAGTGCACAGAGCCTCCCTGCACCTAGAGTCCGCAAGGACGTGGCGGCTGCTTCCAGCTGCAGCGTGGAGCCAGGGCAGGTAGGGAACCTTTTAATGGGTGCTGAGTGAAGCCGCCAGCATCCCTTTTCGATGGGCGTTCCAATCATAAACCAGATGCCTGGAGATGGTGGGGGAGCACCAGCCAGATCCAGCCCAGCCCTGCATGGAACAGGTAGAGCTGCGGAGGTAACCCAGACTGATCCAGGGGCTGGAACTCAACAGACTTCTGCAAAAGGGCAGAAAACCCTATAAAGGAGGAATCGCAGACTGGGGCCTGTCACGTTACCGGAGTTTAAGGGAAGCAGCCAGGTCACTGCTGCGCCCCTGGGGGGGTGTTTGCCCCAAAAGTGGGTACAAAGGGGGCCATGTGAGGTGTCAAACGAAAGCTTACCTTCTACTGAGTCTGTATATTCCATTCATGTAATTGTATAATATCTGTGTGTGGAGCTATAAACATGTACTCTGTACGGATACTGGAAGTTTTTCTGTATGTGGTTGAGCAATGGGCTCACCCTATGGACATGCTACTTAGCAAGGCTCCAGGGACAATAGGTCTCTTAAGGACCAGAGACCCACCTGGGAAGGAATCTAGATGCCTGGCCAGAGACCATGTGACTCTCTCCAGCTTGGAAGAAGCCGGGGGGGGGAGAGGGGGGGGGAATATAAATATGCCATGTGGCATCCTCCATTTTTCGTCTTCAGCTCAGCTCTTGATCCTAGAGGCAGCCTTGCAAGGAACCACGAGCCGGAAAGAACTGTGGACCCATCCTGACATCGGATGTACACCAAAGACTTTTAAGCCAGCAGTTATAACATCTCTGCTGCGAGCCTGCATCGAGAACTGGGAGATTCGATGCATGTAATGTATGATACTTTAACAACCTCACTCTCGTGCTTTTCTTTCTTTTAGTAATAAACCTTTAGATTGTAGATTCTAAAGGATTGACTCAGTGTGGTTTGTAGGTAAGATCCAGAGTGTAAATTGATCGGGACCTGTGGCTAGTTTCTTGGAACTGGAAAAACCCGTTCGGGGTAGGTGAGATTGGGCTCTAAGACCCCTCACCTGTGGGCAGGCCCGGGGCTGTTTGGGGCACGGAGAGAGCTGGGGTGTCAGAGGGGTTTGCTTGTGAGGCTTCTGGCTGGCCAGGCAGGCAGGTGAAGCGCTCTGTGGGACTGGTTTGTGGCCTCTTTGGGAAGGTCTTTAGTCTGGGGTTGTAAGGAGCCCCGAGTTTGAGCAATTCGCCCTGAGTGGACACCCTCAGCGGTGCCCAGACCCGGCCCGGTCCGTCACAGGGTCCCCATGCCTTCAGGGGGGGTCTATGAGCCAGAGACGATGGGTGAGCCCGACAACTACAGCAGCCGTCAGGTTTTCTGTGTATGAAATTGTGTCGATGCTGCAACAACTGGCAACTAAACATGGGATCTACCTCTCAGTATAGCTTTCAGGGCGAACCTCCATGAAAGCAGAAGATTGCAGAGTATCAGATGTCAAGAGAGAGAGAGATTAGGCCCTGTGTTCCACTCTTCATTTTCAAGGAAAACAATATCACCACACCAAGATTTGTTAGTCTAGCTAACGTGCCTTTTAATAGCTGTTCTGTAAGCCAGGAATGAGTCACGAAAAGGAATTTTGAAAATATGAATCGTGTGCGCACGTCATTGTCTTAAGGCAGACACTGGTACTGGATTCCTAAGAAGAGAAAATGAATCTGTAAAGGGGCCACATCAGCGGGAGGCCACGTTGACTCCCTAGACTGCCCCGGTAAAGGACAATTGCCGTGTCACAGTACGTAAACAGATTGCCTGGCACGTCTCGGCCTAGCCGCAGGCAGAGCAACGGTTTACAACGGCCACGCCCTTGGTCAGGGTGGGCACCAAATAAGCACGTTAAACGGTCAGGGACTCAAGCCCCTCAGAAGGTCGAGAGGCCGTTTATAAGACCCGGCCTTCAGTTCAGGCAGAGCCGCAGGCCAGCAGTTTAAGGCGCAGACTGGGTCAGGGGGCCGGGTAGACAGACAAAAGTTTGACCCAAGTGGTTCAATAACAGTTTCAAGCTCCAGCTGCTTCCCAGCCGGGTGGAGTCGGGTCTCCTCACCGGCAGAGAGCTGACAAGCGCAGGGGTTTTGCCCCCACAGGGGGAAGCCTGCCATCCAAAGGAGGGTGCCGGGGGGGCAAAAGGGGGAGAGGGATGCAGGCCCATCTGCTCCTCTGCGTCCCAGCCCAGGGCCCTGACAGTGGCAGCACCGTGGCCACTAGATTGGTGGGATCTGTGGGTCAGCGGGGATCTAAGCTGCAACACGCTGCCCAACCGACCTCCATCTCCTCAGCCGCCCCGGGGTCAGCTGTCCCTGGGCTGCTTCCCAGTTCCCCTTGGGGCCTACCTGGCTCGGGCACTGCTCCTTGGGTTGCTGGCAGCGTGCCCATTGGTTCCAGCTCAGGCAAGGGCCCGGGTGGACAGGTCCAGTCTTCAGTCCGTGGCAGCGTTCTCAGCAGCCCGGGCCAGTTGGCAGGGGCTGGCAGGGGTCCTGGTGGCCCGGCCCAACCCATCCTCCCATGGGGCGCAGCACAGCTGGGCCCTTTGCTACAGGAGCTGGGACCGAGTGTCTGGCTTGTTCGGCTGTTGGGCTCCAACTGAGCTCTTATACTCCTGGTCCTGCCTTCCTGCTTCCTGTGGGCGGGGCTAGGTGATCCTGGACCCGCCCACCAAGGGGTCTTAGAGCGCCCTTCTTCTTCTGGGTCAGAGGGAGGTCATGTTGCTGTCCTAGACTCATTACAGAATCATAGAATCCTAGGGCTGGAAGAGACCTCAGGAGTCATCAAGTCCAGCCCCCTGCCCAAAGCAGAACCAATCCCAACTCAATCATCCCAGCTAGGGCTTTGCTAAGGTGGGACTTCAAAACCTCTAGGCTGTGTCTAGACTAGCAAGATTTTGCGCAAAAGCAGTTGCTTTTGCACAAAAACTTGCCAGCTGTCTACACTGGCCTCTTGAATTTGCGAAAGAGCACTGACTTTGTAATGTACAAAATCAGTGCTTCTTGCGCAAATACAATGACGCTCCCGTTTGGGCAAAAGCCCTCTTGCGCAAATGTATTTGCGCAAGAGGGCCAGTGTAGACAGCTAAAAAGTGTTTTGCGCAAAAAAGCCCCGATGGCTAAAATGGCGATCGGGGCTTTCTTGCGCAAAACCGCATCTAGATTGGCACGGACGCTTTTCCGCAAAAAGTGCTTTTGCGCAAAAGTGTCCGTGCCAATCTAGACGCTCTTTTGAGGAAATACTTTTAACAGAAAAACTTTTCCGTTAAAAGTATTTCCGCAAAATCATGCCAGTCTAGACACAGCCCTAGGGATGGAGATTCCACCCCCTCCCTAGGGAACTCATCCCAGTGCTTCCCCACCCTCCCAGGGAAATCGTTTCCTAAATAGAATCCTATTATAATTTCCACTTTTAGGATTTGGGAAGATCCTACAGAAAATCCAGCAATAGTCTCTTGCATGGATAGGAATTCATGGGCTGTACAAACACTGTCAGAGAGAGGAACTCTATTGCGCCGCACGGGTAAGTAAATTGACTTCTATCCGCTCTACGTAGGTAAATAGTAGAACCTGGAAAGCCAGTTGAATGACTAGGGCTAATGAAGTTAAGCTGGTGTGTGGGGTCAGGTCCCAAGCATCCTGGGAAGGATTTCCCTGGCTTTCCCTGTGCTGTGGGCTTGCCTCCTTTTACCCCCAGCACCTAAAACACCCTAATCATCCACGTAGGGGCTCTGCAGCCCGGCCACTGCTATGGGCCTAAGGGAACCAGACAGCAGACCGCTCTCTGACCTTTCCCTCAGAAACCCTGTCCTGCAAGGCCTGTCACTAATGCAGAGGTGGGGAACCCTTTTTGGGTTGGGGGCTGCACCCAAGGGAGAAGCAAAACTCCCCCAAAAACAAAAAAAACCTTCATTGACGTGGCCCCCAACTGAGAAGCTGAAAGACACTCCCCGTATTCCCCTCACACAACAGTCTAGGGGCACCTGGGCTAGTAGCTGTTGTGGGCCCCATTAGGCGTAGGGGTGGGGCCAAAAATGAGGGGTTCAGTGTCTGAGAGGTGGCAGGCTCGGAGTGTGGGGAGTTGGTGAAACTGGGAGGGTGGGAGGATGCAGGAGTGGGCTGGAAGTGGGGTGGGGTGGCAGGGCTGGAGTAGCATCCGCTCCCCCATGCTGGGGGGGGGGGAACCCCGAGCCTCCAGGGCTAGATCCAGCCGCCCGGCCATGGGTTCCCCACCCCCGTGCAGTCTAACCCTACCACTTGCAAGTCTCTGGGGCAGCTTGCTCACTCTATGACTTTAGCAGGACCCTCCCCTAGACCTACAGCCTGTCGGGCCATGGAGCCTACTGCACGGTGACGATTTATTTTGTGGCTCCTTGGTAACGCTGCCTCGCTTTTTGCTGCTGCTAGGCACTGCGCTGGCTGCATGGCTGAATCTGGAATTTCATTACCAATTGCTCAGTAACAGTAATTAGTTTGAGCACTCACCCGTATATGCTGCATTCCGGGGGAAAAAATGTTTAAGCAAAAATCATTTGTTTCCCTTCAGTTCCCCGAACAGATTAACTTCTGCATTCATTTCAGACACAATGTTCCAAAAACCTAATATTTTAATACTGCAGCCCCAGGACTCAGCATTTCTTACAGTGAATGCTCAGGCAGCTTCCTGGGCTGAAGGTGCACAGTAACAGAGTAGTATAGAACTATAGAATGAAGCAGCAATTAGCAGGCAATCATAGAATCATAGAACACGAGAACTGGAAGGGACCTCGAGAGGTCATCAAGTCCAGTGCCCTGCCCTCACGGCAGGACCAAGCACCATCTAGATCATCCCTGATAGATGTCTATGTCTATCCAACCTGCTCTTGAATATCTCCAGAGATGGAGATTCCACAACCTCCTTAGGCAACTTATTCCAGCATTTAACCACCCTGACAGTAAGGAAGTTTTTCCTAATGTCCAACCTAAACCTCCCTTGCTACACGTTAAGCCCATTGCTTCTTGTCCCATCATCAGAGATCAAGCAGAACAATTATAATATAAGAATGGCCAGACTGGGTCAGACCAAAGGTCCATCCAGCCCAGTATCCTGTCAGCTGACAGTGGCCAATACCAGATGCCCCAGAGGGAGGGAACACAACAGGTAATCCTCACGTGATCCCTCTCCGTCTCCCACTTCCTGAGAAACAGAGGCTAGGGCCACCATTCCTACCCATCCTGGCTACTAGCCATTGGTGGACATAACCTCCATGAATCTATCTAGCTCTTGTTTGAACCCTGTTAAAGTTCTAGCCTTCACCACATCCTCTGGCAAGGAGTTCCACAGGTTGACTGTGCACTGAGTGAAGAAAAACTTCCTTTTGTTTGTTTTAAACCTGCTGCCTAGTAATTTCATTTGGTGACCCCTAGTTCTTATATTATGGGAATATGTAAATAACTTTTCCTCATTCACTTTTTCCACACCACTCATGATTTTATAGACCTCTATCATATCCCCCCTTAGTGTCCTCTTTTCTAATCTGAAAAGTCCAAGTCTTTTTAATCTCTCTTCATACGGGACCCATTCCAAACCCCTCATCATTTTGGTTGCCCTTTTCTGAATCTTTTCCCATGCAAGATATCTTTTTTGAGATGAGGTGACCACATCTGTACGCAGTATTCAAGATGTAGCCATACCATGGTTTTATATAGAGGCAAGAAAATATTCTCTGTCTTATTCTCTATCCCTTTTTTGATGATCCCTAACATTCTATTTGCTTTTTTGACTGCCACAGCACACTGAGTGGATGTTTTCAGAGAACTATCCACAATGACTCCCAGATCGCTCTCTTGAGTAGTTGTTACCAAATTAGTCCCCATCATATTGTATATATAGTTGGGATTATGTTTTCCAATGTGCATTACTTTACATTTATCAACATTAAATTTCATTTCCCATTTTGTTGCTCAATCATTTAGTTTGGTGAGATCTTTTTGAAGTTCTTCACAATCTTCTTTGGTCTTAACTATCTTGAGCAGTTTGGAATTATCTACAAATTTTGCCATCTCCCTGTTTACCCCTTTCTCCAGATCATTTATAAATAGTTGTATAGCATTGGTCCCAGGACAGCCCCTTGGGGGAACCCCACTAGTTACCTCTCTCCACTCGGAAAACTGACCATTTATTCCTACCCTTTGTTTCCTGTCTTTTAACCAGTTATCAATCCACGAAAGGACCTTCCCTCTTATCCCATGACAACTTACTTTACTTAAGAGCCTTTGGTAAGGGACCTTGTCAAAGGCTTTCTGGAAATCTATGTACACTATACTGGATCCCCCTTGTCCACATGTTTGTTGACCCGCTCAAAGGACTCTAGCAAATTAGTAAAGCATGATTTCCCTTTAAAGAAACCATGCAGAGTTTCCTCCACCAAATTATATTCATCCATGTGTCTGACAATTTTATTCTTTACTACAGTTTCAACTAATTTGCCCAGTACTGACGTTAGACTTACTGGTCTGTAATTGCCCGGATCACCTCCAGAGCCCTTTTTAAATATTGGTGTCACGTATATTAGGTACAGAAGCTGATTTAAATTTTTCTCCCTCCTGCTTGTAACACCCTTTTGGGTACTTGAAAACTGCTATTGTGTCCCCTCTCAGTCTTCTCTTTTTCTAAACTAAACAAGCCCAATTTTTTCAGTCTTCCCTCATTGCTCATGTTTTCTAGACCTTTAATAATTTGTTGTTGATCTTCTCTGGACCTTCTTCAATTTCTCCATATTCTTCTTCAAATGTGGTGCCCAGAACTGGGCACCGTATTACAACTAAGGCCTAATCAGTGCAGAGCAGAGCGGCAGAATGACTTCTCATGTCTTGCTCACAATACTCCTGTTAATGCATCCCAGAATTATGTTTTCTTTTTTGCACGCTATTGACTCATATTAAGCTTCTGGTCCACCATGATCCCTTTCTGCAGTACTTCTTCCTAGATAGTCACTTCCCATTCTGTATGCGTGAAATGGATTGTTCCTTCCTAAGTGGAATACTTTGCATTTGTGCTAATTAAACTTCATCCTATTTACCTCAGACCATTTCTCCAGTTTGTCCAGATCATTTTGAATTATGACCCTTATCCTCACTAGCTCCAAAGATTGACTCTTGAGCCAAACTTTCGGAGTAGCACAGGTGCCTTAGTTTTGTGAATGGGATATAAAGGACCAGAATAAAAATGCATAGAATAATATGGCAATATATTATTTTGATTAAACTGGAGCGTCCCTTGCTGGGAATTATCTATATTAACAGCTCTCTATTTCAGGATATGGAGGCATGCAAAGAATTTTTCGCAGCCAGAAAAGAAAAATAACTTAATTTAATAAAACGAAGCTTGAGAATGCTACATTTCTGGGTTTCATCCTGTCCTGACTTATTGTGCTCCCATTTCATATTTCAGTGCTCACTCTTCATTGTCAGCTTCATTATTCTCAGCATGCTCTGGGTGCCAAAGGAAGGATGTTTCATTTGCAGAGAAATGCCATTTGTACATCAGTCGATGCACGCCTGTTAGAAAGTGAGCACTGAGTGAGTTAGCACTAATGCTCCTGTAGCTTTCTGAGACGAGACGCCCGTCTGTTTCCAAAATGAAAACCATTACACGTAACGAGGCTGTGCAACGTCGAAAGATGGAACTGAACCTGGGACCTCGGGAGCTTAGTGCATGCGTGTCTACTTCTAAGGCAGTAGAGCAAAGTCTTTCTTCCTCCCTGTAAGTGCCACTGCATGGGACAGCGAAGCTCATCCACTAGGTGGGTGGGGTACAGCAGCCAAAAGGCAAAGGAAGATTATTTGCCAGCCCGAGTTCCGATCTCGTGCTGCTGAGAGGATCTTGAGTGCTACTGCTCTGCTATCTGGAATGAGTGCAACCAAGTGCGCCGCAGGAATGAGACGAGGCGGCGAGATGGTGGTCGCCCATGGAACAACAACTCAAAGGGAAGGCTGAATTATTGCAAATCCTTTGCTTTGGGACACTGCTCCTGGCACCTCTATTCATCCAAGCCGTCTCATTCTCCATGGGACTGCCCACATCAGTGAGGTTCCTCAGGCAGGGTTTGAGCTTCTGGCCCCGTGTGAACAGCAACCCCTCTTGGCTCCAGGCCTGAAAGCCATCGTGGAGCCTGTAAGAAAATCTTCCTTCGACTGAAGGACGACATCAGCGGCAAGGAACAGCACATCTCCAGCTTGCGGAAGTGGGCGGAGAGATGGGGAAGGTGGCACCCGACTGAGCTTTGTTCCCCAATGTATGGCATTTCCCATCAGCCAACACAAGATTCCAATGTTAATTCGGTCACCCCAAACTACAACAGAGCCAGCTGCCTAGGAACAGAGTTACGAGAGCAATCTTACATAAGGATTCACAGTGCCCATCGGTAGACTGGCTTGTGAAAAGTGACATTTTTTTCCTTTGCCCTCCAAAAAAAAAAAAAAAAAAAAGAATCTAGAACGCTCATTTTTGCTTGTAATATTCAATTTTTTATTCCCTTCCGAAACAAATGTAAATGAAGGGGAAGTATCCCCGCAGCTCACCTAGCCTAGCTAGCTTTGGAGAGCAAATCATGGCTCGCCCCATGATCCACCCACTTCTGGGGGCCATACACCCTGGGACAGTACACCAAGGAAGCAGTCCATCTGCAGAGCCCTGCTCAGCCACAAAATCTGTATCTGCATCCACATCTGTATCCACAAGAGTTGCAAATACAGGTTGAACCTCTCTAGTCCGGCATTCTCTGGTCCAGCAACATCCGTGGTCCAGCTTGATTTGAGTTGGCTAGATGTCCAGTTATCATGGGTGTGGCCAAGTTTCCCTCAATCCCATAAAGTTTGTTTACAGCCACCAGGCCTGGCTCTGTGTTCAGTGCTGTTATTTAGCTCTAATTGACGCCTAACAGTTTTCTAAGAGCCCAGTAAGCAGTAGAAGGGTTGGTGATGCTGCTAGACTATAGTGACCTCCCATGGTTTGGCAAAATCTCTGGTTCCACACAGGTCAAGTCCCGAGGGTGCCGGATTAGAAAGGTTCAACCTGTATTTGTGGATGCGGATCCCTGCGGATTTGCAGGACTCGATCCATCTGTTTGCTGAGTCCTTGAGTACAGGACCTGCAATCCTGCTGGGCCCTTCTCCCTTGAATGCTCAGGTAAGGGCTATGCAAGATTACGCTGATTAAAATCACATTCTCCACCACTGTCGCTGAATGCAGGAGATTATTCCAGAAGGTGCTGAAACGATGGGAGGATGTCAGTGTTATTTCATGGTACAGCAGCTTAAATGCAATTAATTGCTTTTGAGACCCAAGTCTAATCCGTGCCCTCTATTACTCACAAGTACCTTTTCCAGCAGGCAGCTTTTTTTTTTTTTAAATGAAACCTTCAAGACAATGAGAGGCTGAATATTGGCCCTGCCTGTGATTTGAAGCCCTGCGTGTTTGTTCTGGGTGGCTGAAAAGAAGGATTTCAGGGGGAGTGAAACCATTCTGCAGCCTTCACGCTGGAGGGAACGTCTCAGCCAAGCAAGCTATTTCGTTTCAGAAGAGCAAATGGAGGTAAATACCCATTCACAAAAATCAATCTGAGGCTTAAAAATCCACACCTCAGACAGAGCGCTGTTTTACACGGTATTGTTTCAGGGAAAGTAGCAAATGAGAATGAAAAGCCAAATCTTCCGCTGCGAGCGCTCAGCATGACTAGAATCATAGAACACTAGAATTGGAAGGGACCTCGAGAGGTCATTGAATCCAATTCCCTGCCCTCACGGAAGGACCAAGCCCCATCTAGATCCTCCCTGGCAGGTGTCTGTCCAACCTGCTCTTAAATATCTCCAGTGAGGGAGATTCCAACACCTCCCTAGGCAATTTATTCCAGTGTTTAACCACCCTGACAGGTAGGAAGTTTTTCTTAATGTCCAAGCTAAACCTCCCTTGCTGCAATTTAAGCCCATTGCTTCTTGTTCTATCCTCAGAGGCCAAGGAGAACAAGTTTTCCCTCTCCTCCTTGTAACACTTTTTTAGATAATTGAAAACTGCTGTCATGTCCCCTCTCAGTTTTCTCTGTTCTAAACTAAAGAAGCCCAATTCTTTCATCTTCCCTCACAGGTCATGTTCTCTAGACCTTTCATCCTTTTTGTTGCTCCTCTCTAGACCTTCTCCAATTTCTCCACATCTTTCTTGAAATGTGGTGCTCAGAACTGGACGCAATACTCCAATAGAGGCTTCATCAGCGCAGAGTAGAGCAGAAGAATGACTTCTCGTGTCTTGCTCCCAAAGCACCTGTTAATGCATCCCAGAATCATGTTTGCTTTTTCTGCAACAGCGTCGCACTGTTGACTCATTTAGCTTGTGGTCCACTCTGACCCCTAGATCCCTTTCTGCCGTACTCCTTCCTAGACAGTCGCTTCCCATTCTGTGTGTGTGACACGGATTGTTCCTTCCTAAGTGGAACACTTTGCATTTGTCCTTATTAAACTTCATCCTGTTTCCCTCAGACCATTTCTCCAGTTCGTCCAGGTCATTTTGAATTCTGACCCTCTCCTCCAAAGCAGTTGCAACCCCTCCCAGCTTGGTATCATCTGCAAACAAAATCGTACTCTCTATGCCGTCATCTAAATCCTTGATGAAGACATGGAACAGTGCAGTTTCATGCATGAAAATGGGATCTGACACAGCCTGGGTTGAAAGCGCTTTGGGGGAGGTGAGTCTGCTTTGGACAGGAGGTTAGCCTGCTATGTTTCAATTTGATCTCTAGAGGGAGAGGTGCCATTTTGTTTTACATGCAACTCAGAATCATAGATCTCAAGGTGGGAAGTAACCATCTAGTCTGACTTTCTGCACATTGTAGGCCACAGTCACTCACCCACCTGCTCCTATAACAGGCCCCTGGCCTCCCACGGAGGAACTGAAATCCTCAATTCATGGTTTAAAGACTTCAAGCAACAGCGACTCCAGCACGGGCCTAGTGCAAACCTGCAAGCCCCGTCCTTGCGCACAGTCGCTCTTAAATGTCCCTCTATGAGACAACTCTGATGATGGTTTTCACTGCGACGCTAGCTCAGTGCTGCGATGCTACATGGGAGTGGATCTTGGGTTCCATCAGACAAGCTAGTCCCCTTGGGGACAGCAAACCGGGTACCTGTGTGAGCAGCCAGGGACAGGGGCTATGTATCCCAGGGGAGCTCTTCAAAGGCTCGTCGTGGAGTGGGGTCCCCAGGCTGTTCACTGGCAATGCATGGTGGAGGGCTTGGGGATTGTTTTGGGGGCCATCAGACTGGAGGAGGCAGAGAGCTCCCAATGCACCTGTAAGCACAAGCCATTCTTTCTCTAGCGGGGAACAGAGCGGGGACAAGGCAACTCTGTCCTGGGTACCCCATAGAATCACAGAGCTGGAAGAGACCTCAGGAGTCATCGAGTCCAGCCCCCTGCCCAAGGCAAGACCAACCCCAACTCAGTCATCCCAGCCAGGGCTTTGTCAAGCCGGGACTTAAAAACCTCTAGGGATGGAGATTCCACCCCCTCCTTAGGGAACCCATCCCAGTGCTTCACCACCCTCCTAGGGAAATCGTTTTTCCTAATATCCAACCTAGACCTCCCCCACTGCAACTTGAGACCATTGCTCCTTGTTCTGCCATCTGTCACTACTGAGAACAGCCTCTCTCCAGCCTCTTTGCAACCTCCCTTCAGGAAGTTGAGGGCTGCTCTCAAATCCCCCCTCACTCTTCTCTTCTGCAGACTAAACAAACCCAAATCCCTCAGCCTCTCCTCGTAGGTCATGTGCTCCAGCCCCCTCATCATTTTGGTTGTATCTCCAATGCGTCCACAGCCTTTCTATAGTGGGGGCCCAGAACTGGACACAATACTCCAGCTGTAACCTCACCAGAGCCGAATAAAGGGGGAATAATCACTTCTCTGGATCTGCTGGCAATACTCCTCCTAATGCAGCCTAATATGCCATTAGCCTTCTTGGCTACAAGGGCGCCCCAGAAGCATCACAATCCCCCCCCGTCTCCCCCGCCCCCTGTGTCCAAGGCATGCAGGGGAAAGTGCAGAAACTATGGATTATGGGGAGAAATGTAAAAAGGCTTAAGTCCCATAAGCAGACAATATGCTTCCCCGCTCACAATGAGACACGTTCACAGATACAAGAGGGCATGGCTCAAGGAGAGTTGCTTGGTGCCTGTGGGGGAAAGAAAAAAAAGAGGAACTGAAGCAAGACACTGCAAAGCTTTATCAGATTCCCACCAGGACTGTTCAGAGCCTTATAGGAAGGTAGGAACATTTCAAGGTTTATAGCCTGTATTTAACATTTTATTGGGGCTTGCCTTCCACAGTGAAATAAATGATGAGAAGCTGGATAGGAGTCATCAGTGTGCCCTTGTAGCCAAAAAGACTAAGGGCATATTAGGGAGCATTAGGAGGAGCATTGCCAGCAGATCTAGAGAAGTGATTATTCCCCTTTATTCGGCACTGGGGAGGCCACATCTGGAGTAGTGTGCCTAGTTCCGGCCCCCATTATAAAAAGGATGTGGACACATTGGAGAAAGTCGAGCAGAGGGCAACCAAAGTCATTAGGGGGCTGGAGCACATGACTTACAAGGAGAGGCTGATAGATTTGGGCTTATTTAGTCTACAGAAAAGTGAAGGGGGATTTGAGAGCAGCCTTCAACTACCAAAGGGGGGTTCCAAAGAGGATGGAGAGAGGCTGTTCTCAGTAGTGATGGATGGCAGAACGAGGAGCAACGTCTTCAAGTTGCAGTGGGAGAGGCCTAAGTTGGATATTAGGAAAAACTATTTCCCTAGGAGGGTGGTGAAGCACTGGGGGGCTCTCCACTCCCTGGAAGATGGGGGCTCAGGAAGAAGCGGTCAGGCTGGGGGCTAGAGAGAAACAAAGAGTGTGTGATTGTGAAAGAGAATGTGTAAAAGAGATAGACTGACAGATTGAGTGTGCGTGGCAGTGTGAGACAGTGATGTTGTGAGTGGCACAGAAACAGTGTGGCACAGACTAGGGGGGTGACAGTGACACAGAGGGTGCGCGCTGGCTGCTGCGGGGTAGGTTTCTGAGAGAAGCTAGGCGCTGTCGCTTTAAGGGAAATCTGTCCTGCTCTGTTGTCCCTCCTCCCCTGCTCTGCACTTCGAGTCACTCACCATCCATGCTTCCCACTGGAGCAGCTCCCCTGTGCATCTCCCTCTCCACAACCCCTGCTCTGCAGAGATTGGTACAGGGGCAGGGGGACACCCTGACTTCAGCCTTCCCCTCTTCCCCCCGCCCCCCCTCTCTGCGCTCTGAATGGCTCTCAGGAGAATTCTGTGAGCAGCTGGGTGGCAGGACGGAGCAAGGGGGGCAGGCTGCAGGCTGTAAGTATGCATGCTCTGCTAGTCAGCTGGACAGGCCAGATCTGGCCTCTGGGTCTGAGTTTGCCCCCCTCCCTCCCTGCTTGCTCTACCACATGAGATAAAAGCCATCTGCCTATTCCCTAAAGCTGTAGAGCAGACACATTCTATCTGTGAATGGCCTCCATTCCACTAGATGGGACAGTGCCCCACCCCCAGAAAGTGGGTGGGTTACGCTAGGTCACGCTGGTTTGTGTCACAAACCTTAATGCTAGTGTAAGGCAGGGAATTTCTTGACCTAGAAGACCCAGCTGGTTCAATAAAAGCAACAGCAGTATTAGCTTTCTTTGCCTGGGGCGCTCGCCGGATTGACAAATGAGACTTTTACATCCAAGGCCTATGTTAAAAGGAATATTAAACCTACAACAGCCGCAAGCCACAGGGATCCGAGCTGCAGAAGACGCTCGCAGCTGAGCGATCACAATTCACTGTTTTGTGATTCTCGTGTAGACAGAAACCCTTAAAGAAAGACACCGGCCCATCAATTTCATCTTACTATGGAAAGATTCAAGCTTGCACACAACACAGCCCAGAATACCCAGAGGGAGAAAGGAAGAAAAAAAATCATCATGTACTTTGAAGCTGCACACGGTACAGGTAATTTTTCTCAAAGTGTGTTCCTGCAGCTATTTTCAACCTGTGGCACAGGAGAGGAGAGAAGAAATCTGAGAAGTGCATTGCTAAGAAAACTCATGCTAATTGGGATAAGTCAGTGAGCTCACACACACACACAGAGGTATGAAAGTGACATGGAACATAGTACAGTTTTTCCAGTATCATCTCATTTTACTTTCATGCTATAGTCACTGTTCCCTTATGCCCTGAAGGGCTGGGAGGTATTACACACCTATTGGAAGTCCATTTCCATACTGCAGACGAATGGGACCAATTACGCTGTAGCTGTCTATTACAGAGGATAACTCAAGATGCAGCTTTCCCCTGCTTCCTCACAGGCAGAGCGCGAGTGTGTCATTAAGTTTCATAATCACTCACCAGATCCTGCCTAAATTCAATTCACCTCCTAAAATCTAATTAGAGCAAGTGTCTCTTTCAGTCATTAAAGGCTGCAGGGGAATCGCAGTACGTGGTAAAGTTAGGCTGCTGTCACTGGAGGGAAAAAAATACCTCTGGTGCATTTCTTTGCCGCTATGCCCATTAGAGTGATGTTTATTACCTAGTTTCTTAAACTGTCCTTATTGAAAAAGCACAGCCCAACGAAGAGGATCTCAATTTCCGATTTCATATCAGCCACATGGTCCTAGGCCAGATGTGTAAAAAGTCTCCGTGCAGCTGCCTCTGGGGGTCTTAAGAGACAGAAACAGGACATTTCCCAAATTGAAATAAAAAAGATGGGGAGCCAAGATATTTTGACTGTTTTCCATTGTGTCAGACCTAAGCCAGCAGCCTGCCACACTCTGGGGGAAGGCAGGTATACAGGGCACTGGATACTTGGTTTTCTCTTTCCAGAATAAAACTACTAGAGCCTGCTGCAATAAAATGAAGGCAGGAAAACACTTGGGGCTAATTAACTAGATCACTCCCTCAGGCAACCTGCAGCCAATGACCGCCAGTGGGGTTGCTTTAAAAGGCCTCTCCTAGGTAAGGAGAGAGGGAAGACAAAAAGTGACGGACCAGAAGGAGAAAAGGGAGGAACAAGAAGAAGCTGTGTGAGAGCTGAGAGCTGGTTAAGAGGTACCACAGGGAGACATTTTGGAGGGGTTGTTTGGGGAAGTGGCCCAGGGAAAAAGCTGCCAAGTCGAGAGGAAAAACTACCTTGACTGCTGCTGCTACTTCAAGGGCCCTAGGCCGGAACCTGGAGTATTGGGCATGCCCAGGTTCCCCAAACCTTCCCGTGCCAACACAGAGCCTGTCCCAAGAAGGGAGAGCAGGACTATCAAGGGGTTTTCACCCCAAAACCATGGACTAGTCTGTGACGAGTATGGCTCACTAAGCTATGGACCCTGTAAAGAGAAAGGGGGTTATGTATAGCCTCAGAGACGCGCTGTGGTCCTAATATTGTCCACCAGTAGCGCAAGACCCATGGGGCATGGCTAGAACTTTGCCACACCACGCAGGGTGTGTCTAGACTACAGGGTTTTTTCGAAAAAAGTGGCCTTTTTTCAAAAAACGTCCCCTGCGTCTAGACTGCCGCCGTATTCTTTCAAAATTAAATCGAAAGAATGCGGCGTTTTTTTCAACCACGGTAAACCTCATTTTACAAGAGAGAATGCCTTTTTTCGAAAGTGCTCTTTTGAAAAAAAGCGTTCTTGAATGCAAACGGGGTTTTGAAAGAGAGCATCCAGACTGCCTGGGTGCTCTCTTTCCAAAAAGAGGCTCGTTTTATTGAAAGAAGTGGTTGCAGTCTAGATGCTCTCTTTTGAAAGAGGCTTGCAGTCTAGACGTAGCCACAGAGAAAAAAAGAAAATGCTCCTGAGATGTCCTCTAGCCTCAAAGCAGAGCACAAACCTGACTTGTCCAGCCACGTCAGTTGCGTCTCAATCCGAAACTAGAAAGGCGAAAGGAGAGGAGGAGCAGCGCTCCGGAAACATGAAACACTGATCATGGACCAAATTAATGCAAGTGGCAGAGAGGACTCTGCTAGAGCAAATGCTGGCAACCCAGCTGAGTCTCAGGAACTCTGGCAGGCAGTGGGTGTTACTATTTATACATTCGGGCAACTTGTCTAAAGCCAGATGAAAAAAGCCACCTCACCCCTGAGTCAAATGGAAGGAGGAGACTGAGTGAGACCATCTGAAACTCTAGTTGCCAGTTTGGTGGCAACAATTTGAGAGATTCATCATGATTTGGATATCAAGGGCCTGATTCTCCCTTTCCCCTGCCCCTTACACAGTCACCTGCGCCTCTCCCAAAATGCCCCCCTTCTGACCAGGAAACACGTCACTTCCACTTTGCACAGGGCTATGGGACTCCACTCGGCACAAGGCAGCAGAGAATCAGTCTCTCCCTCCGCCATCCCCTCCCAGCCCTGAGCCACCACGAAAGGGCAGACCAACCTGCAAGGTATTTATAAGTCCCAGATCGAGTTGCTAGTGGAATTGTCAATAGCCAGG
This sequence comes from Rafetus swinhoei, assembly GCA_019425775.1. Lineage (NCBI taxonomy): Eukaryota > Metazoa > Chordata > Testudines > Trionychidae > Rafetus > Rafetus swinhoei. Next base: position 130,125,589 of record CM033446.1, on the reverse strand, counting down.
GCTCGACAAACCGCTGAATCTACTCGCCCGTGGCGAGTAGATTTCAGCCGGTCGCTCCGTGCGCCCCATTCACCAGCGCTTTGCGCATACGCCAGACCAGCACTGCGCATGCACGGTGCGGGGCTGGCGAGTGGCTCACGCCGGGGTTTGTCAAGCCCTGTCAATAGCACTGAAATGTCACCCTGTATCCAGGGAAGTCGGTTTGCCCTTAAGTCGTTAACTCCATCCATTGGACCTTTTTAAAACAAAGACACGCATTATCAGCACTTATTGCTCGACAGGTGAGGTCTAACCCCATGTGCCAGAAGTGAATAGGGATGTCCCAGTCGCACCTGCATTTTCCCTGCCTCAGGGTTTGGAAACTCTGCCCAAAATGTGTCCTTTACTCTGCTCTGATGGGATAGATGAGCCATACAGAGCTTAAAATACTCCCAGGAAAAACACACCTGGTAAGAGTTGGGGAGGGGGAGTCTCTGGCCAGCAGAGCCATCTTAATGATGTCACCAGCCTGCCTCCATAGCCCCATCTTTGCATGCATGTCGGGGTGGGTTGAGGACTGAGCCAGAGCACACCGTGATTCGGCAAATTTGTGCCAGCATAGAATCATAGGGTGCATCTACACAGCACAGTTATTTCAAAAAAACAATGCGAACAGTCTACACAGCAATTCTGTTATTTCGAAATTTCGAAACAGATGGCTTATTTCGAAATCTGTAAACCTCATTCCACAAAGAATAATGCCTCTTCCGAAATAGCTATTTCGGAATAGCAGGAGTAAGGACGCTCCACTGCTGCTATTTCAAAATAACTCCTCCCCACGGCCATGCAAAGTAATTACTCCCCAGTGCATCCTGGGGCTCTAAATTGAGGTAGCACGTCCTCATTACGGAAGCCTGCCTCGGACTAATTTTGAGGCTTCCCTGTAGTGTAGACGTGCTATTTCAAAGTAAGCTATTTTGGGGGAAAAAATCAAAATTAGCTTATTTCGAAATAAGTGTGCTGTGTAGATGTACCTATAGAATCCTAGGGCTGGAAAAGACCTCAGAAGTCACTGAGTGCAACTCCCTACCCCAAAACAGGTCCAACCCCAACTAAATCATCCCAACCAGGGCTATGTCAAGTCGGGACTTAAAAACCTCTCGGGATGGAGATTCCACCCCCTCCCTAGGGAACCCATCCCAGTGCTTCCCCACCCGCCTAGGGAAATAGTTTTTCCTAATGTCCAACCTAGACCTCCCCCACTGTAACTTGAGACCATTGCTTCTTGTTCTTCCATGTGTCACTACTGAGAACAGCCTCTCGCCATAATGCCCCATGAAATGCCATTACCATCTGGCACAATTTAGAGCAACCCTTAGGCTGTTCTCAATTGCCTCAATAGCTCAGTAGACCCCTCCCCCCACCCTCATCAAGAATGGGGAAGGGCACAAAGGTGGCTTTAAAGTCATCCTACACACATACCCATACCCTGTCCCTCCACTAAGCACAACAACAGAGGAATGAAGAACCTGGGCTTACATTCTCTTAGCACCCATATATCAGGAATATTGCCACAAGCAACAAGTGCCATAAATCAAGACAGACATCCGAAGATCTGGGCTACCCACAGGTTTTGCACCCGTGTTAGTTAGGGGCAAGAGCTTGCACCATATAAGCATATCTGTACAACCCCTGGTGTGGATGCAGTTATACTGGCTTAAAAGGGGCTTACGTCAATATAGTTTACTTCCCTTCCCGTTCCCCTGTTCAGATGCTTAAAAGCAGACCCTGAGCTGGTGCAAACTGGCACAGCATTATAGTCAGTTAGTGGAACTATCCAATTTACATTAGTTGGGGATCTGGCCCAAAATATACCTATTTGGAATGCTAGTCATTTTCTTAAAGCGTATCCCCCCCCCACCCCGATCTCTCTCACACTGCAAGGAGATAAGGACTCTTGAAAGTAAAGAAAATGCCACTAACATGTATCCTATCGATACGATCATGTCATCACACATGTTATGTTTGTTTCTTTCAGAGGATGGCGAAGCCATCGCTAAACCCCAGCCGGAACAACTTGAACTGATAAAGCCTAGAAAGGCTGCCACACGGCCAACCAGCTCACACACAACCTCGGGTTTTGAAGAGCAATCCAAGCAAATCAATATTTGCCGTGCTTGCTTAGCACTTTCCGTTTCCCCAGCTGATCGTTAACAGAGCAAACACACCCGTCCCCCTGAACAGGAAGAAATGCCAGTGCTGACAAAAGTGACAAGGCCAGTGGATGGCAGATGATGGAAATTGCTATAAAACCAATTCTTGATGTGGAGTCTTTTCCTGTGGTGCAAGCTTCCCCGTTACGATAAAAGTAATGGGCAGCCGGTCTTTGATCTTGCCATTACATCTGTCGTCGATTTAAGATAAACATTTACCTGCATTTTTCCACTCTGGCATTTTCAGCATTCTGGAGTCCAGCCCATAAAGGATCACTATTTGGTTTGGATTCTGCTATGAAAGCCACTAATTTAACGTCTGTACCTGGAAAGATAATGGGGCAAATAATTGAGCAAGCAATTTGCAAACAGACCAGAGGCTAGTAAGGTGATAAGTAACAGTCAGCATGGATTTCTCAAGACCAAATTGCATCAGACCAACTTAATGGTTTTCTTTGACAGGGTAACAAGCCTTCTGGATGGGGGAAAGTGTAGATGAGGTATATCTTGACTTTAGTAAGGCTTTTGATATGGTCTCACATGACTCTCTCAAACAAACCAGGGAAATGCAACCCAGATGGAGCTACTGTTAAGTAAGTGCATAACTGGTTGAATTCCCAGAGAGTAGTTTTCCATAGTTCATAGTCATGCTGGAAGAGCATAATGAGTGGGGGCCTGCTGGGATCAGTTCTGGGTCTGATTCGGTTCAATACCTTCATTGATAATTTAGATAACAGCATGCAGAGAACGCTTAAAAGCTTGCATGAGATACCAAGCTATGCGGGGTTGCAAGGGCATTGGAGGATGGAATTAAATGGTCTAGACGAACTGGAGAAATGGTCTGAGGTAAATAGGATGAAAGTCCGTAAGGACAAATGAAAAATGCTCCACTTAGGAAGGAACCATCAGTTGCATGCACACAAAGTGGAAGATGATTCCCTAGGAAGGAGCACTGCAGAAAGGGATTGGAGAGAGAGGGAGTCATAGTGGATCACAAGTTAAATATGAGTCAACAGTGTAACACTGTTCCAAAAAAAGGGAACCTCATTCTGGGATGCATTAAAAGGAATGCTGTAAGCAAGATACAAGAGGTAATTCTTCCATTCTACACTGCTGATTAGACCTCAACTAGAGTATTGTGTCCAGTTCTGGGTGCCACATTTCAGTAATGATGTGGACAAATTGGAGAAAGGTCAGAGGAGAGCAACAAAAGATGATTCAAGGTCTAGCAAACATGACCTATGAAGCAAGATTGAAAAAAATTGAGTTTGTTTAGTCTGAAAAAGAGAAGACAGAGAGGACATGATAACCATTTTCAAGTACAAAAGAAGATTTTTTACGAGGAAAAGGGAGAAGAATTGTTCTCCTTAACCTCTGAGGATAGGACAAGAAGCAATGGGCTTAAATGGCAAAAATAGGTTGAACAGAAGAAAAATGTTCTTGTCAGGATGGTTAAGCACTGGAATAAGTTGCCTCGGGAGGTTGTGAAATCTCTGTTGTTGGAAATTTAAGACCAGGTTAGACAAACATCTGTCAGGGATGGTCTAGACAGTGCTTGGTCCTGCCACAAGTGTAGGGGACTGGACTGATTTACTTTGGGGCACTTGGCACACAAAAGCTAAATACTGGCACCTAAAACTATAGGAACATTAGATTTTAGGTGGGTTTAAGAGATAAACAAAAGTATATGTGTGATGTATCTGAGAGAAGCTGCAGAACACCAACTGTGCAAGACTAACATTTGCTTCTAACAAAAACACATGCACAGCATGCAGGAATAAAGGCACCGTTCACAGAGGATATCCTATCCCTAATCTCGCCAGAGCGACGCTGTCCCCAGTTTGGGAGTACAGCAGCATGCCCTCTCTTGGGGCATGGGAAAAAGCAATTGTATGCCCCCGAAGAGTAGAGCTTGAAATCCTGGCGTCAGTGAAATCAGTGATAAAATTCTCGACCTCAATGGGCCATGATTTCATCCATGGCATGCTTCAAATTTACCAGCTCTCTCGTGCCTCGCACCACGTCTTTAACCTTCTTTTTTTAGGTCTGATTAGGACAGAACTACCCATACCGCCCCCGCAATCTGAGCAGAAAGCACAGCAACTGTAGACCCTTTGGAGATCTCTAGCCTCCAGCATGGAGGGGAAACTCTGATGCGCAACAGCATGGGTACGCCATCTTGGAATGCCTAAACAACTACCTGGACTCCATCTTGGCTGCCCATCTCCTTCCTCTCCTAAGAACACTTTCCCGCTCTTTTGACCTTTGGGCGGGAAACTAGACACTTCCAGTCACCCACGTGCCTTGAGGCCACTTTGCCAAAACCCACAAATGACAACTCAGCCCTTGCTCTTGTGAAGGGTGCCAGGCATGCCTCCCGGAGGAGACAGGCGGTACACAGGAGAACAGAATTTTACTCCAAGATAAAACTGAAGTAATTATTGGTATCAATGGGGCTACCATGGATTGGCTTCTGTGTAAACAGGAGCAGAATTTAGCCCTAAATCTATTTAAGAACCTTGCTATCACATCTCTAGTTTGCCAAGGAAGTCTAGACTTCCCAACTTTTGTTTCTGCTTTGTCTGGAGGCTTTACAACTAGTTCTGCACAGCGCGGCATGTGTGCAAAATGAATTCATACAGATCTGCTTCCCACTCGGCTTGAAAGCACTCCTCCAGCATGATAATTAGAAGACGGCAGTGAAGGGTTTCTGGTGGTGACACAGACGGATATGGGTGATGAATTTTGGTTCAACTCTCTAGCTGTTGGCTTAACTTGGTGTCTTTTTCTATTTGTCATACTTAAACCACCCTTCAGCAACGGATCGCCTGCCACTCGCCGCAAGCCATCCCCACGCTCGTATGGAATACTGCCAGCAGGCAGATGGGGCTTATAGCAGAAGTAGCAGCACCCCCTATTGTTAAGGCGTGCAAAAACAAGGCTACATCACTCCCAGCTCTCCATTTTCAGGCTGCAAAACCTTCCTCTTTGAAAAATTCTTTCCACTGTAGGAAAGACACCCACAGCCCCTTCCACCCAATAAGCATCGTTCAATTTTAAAAAATGGAAATTAATAAAGGCTCAACACAAACAGCAAAAATACTACGCAAATAGAATTTTGTCTCCCAAATAGAGAAAAGTGACAGTCCATAAATTCTGCTAAGGGATTGATAATACTCCCGTGAGGGCAGGGGACTGGACTTGATGATCTCTCGAGGTCCCTTCCAGTTCTAGTATTCTATGACTCTTATGTGACACTTTTCAATCAGCAGATACAAAGGAGGTCAGCAACATTAATCCCATTTTTACAGATGGGAAAACTAAAGCAAAATAAGTAGTCAAAGGATGTCACGTTACTGGATTTTAAGGGGAGCAGCCAGATCACTGCTGCACCCATGGGGGGGTGTTTGCCCCAAAAGTGTATACAAAGGGGGCTGTGTGAGGTGTCAAACAAAAGCTTACCTTCTACTGATTCAGTATATGCTATTCATGTAATTGTATAATGTCTGTATGTGGAGTTATAAACACGTACTCTGTATGGATACTGGAAACTTCTCTGTCTGTGGTTGAGCAATGGGAGAGGAATGCTCAGCCAATGGATATGCTAATGAACGAGGCTCCAGGGACAATGGATCTCTAAATGCCGAAGACACACCTGGCCACTGACCATGTGACCCATTCCAGCTTGGAAGAGACCAGGGTTGGATATAAAATGCCATATGGCACTCCATCTTGGTCTTCAGTTTTGCTCCGAATCCCAGATGCAGCCTTGCAGGGGAACAACGAGCCGGAAGGAACCGTGGACCCATCCTGACATAGGATGTACACCAGAGACTTTTAAGATAGCAGTTATAACATCTCTGCCATGAGTCTGTATCGAGAACTGGGTGATTCGATGCATGTAATGTATTATCCTTTAACAACCTTACTCTCATGCTTTTCATTCTTTTAATAATAAACCTTTAGATTTTAGATTCTAAAGGATTGGCTCAGCGTGATCTTGTGGGTAAGATCCAGAGTGTAAATTGACCTGAGACCTGTGGCTGGTTCTTTGGGACCGGGTTCGGGGTAGGTGGGATTGGGTTCTATAACCCCTCACCTGTGTGCTAGGCCCGGGGCTGATTGGGATATAGGAAGAGCTGGGGTGCCAGAGGGGTTTTGCTCATGAGACTTCTGGCTGGCCAAATCGGCAGCTGAAGTGCTCTGTGTGACTGGTTTGTGACCTATTTGGGAACAGTCTCCAGTCAGGGGCTGTAAGGAGCCCCCATTTTTAGCAATTTGCCCTCAGCAGTGCCCAGACCCAGCCCAGTCCGTCACACAGGATAAGAGGGACCAGGGTATAAGACAGGAAACAAAAGGGAAGGAATAAATGGCCAGTTTTCAGACTGGAGAGAGGTACTGGAGTCTGTACTGGACTAGTCCTATTCAGCATATTCACCAATGATCTGGAAAAAGCAGTAAACAGTGAGGTGGTAGAGTTTGCAGATGACACAAAACTACTCAAGATAGTTAAGTCCAAAGCAGACTGAAGAGTTGCAAAGGGATCGGTCAGGGCTGATCCACACTCTGGCACTCAGTGCAGAAGGTGGGGGCTTGCAAGAGATCTTAAAAACCTTGCCTGTACAGGCTCTGGTTACAAAGATGTCCCTCAGAATCACAAATGCACAGATTTGGGGGGGATGGCTGCCACCCCCAATGGTACCCCAAGCTCTTTTGCCCCAAAAGAGCTTGAAAAAAGAAAAGAGAAAAACAAGGTGCAGTCTCTGGTAGCTGACATCTCATTCTGAGGCATGCAGATACACACAGACAGACCTTCCAGGACACAAGAATCAAATCACCACCTTATAAAAGGTGATTTTTATTACAAAACAAAAGATAAACTTGAGAAAGCAGACTTGGTTGCTAGATGTTACAGATCAACTAAGGAAAACAAATTAAAACAGAGAAAATCTCTGGGAACAAAGCTTAGATGGTAAATGGGGAGAGGAGGCATAGATTCACACAGAGCAGTACAAACCAAACCACAAAATAAAGAAAAATACCCTGATCACAACTAGATTCACTCCCCCCCCCCCTTTACTTACTCACAATCTTCTCTTCGTTCAGTCCACTCCCATGCCCTGAATTCCATGGGGGCATGATAGTCCTGCCTGGGTTTAAATCATTCTGTGTCTCTCAACTCCTGGTTTAACTCTCCCACACAAAGAAAACAGGCAAGGAATCTATATTCAATTCAAATTTCAGCCCTCTCTCTCTCGATTGGTTCTCTCGGCCCCCCGGCCAACACCCTTGCTAGCTACCTGTGTTTAACCCCTTAGTCACTGGGTGCTGGCCAGCACTCCCCGTCCATTTCAGGATCTCACACAACTGGGTGACTGGGCAACAAAATGGGAGATGAAATTCAATGCTGAGAAATGTAAAGTACTGCACATAGGAAAACAAAATCCCAACTATACATATAAAATGAGGGAGTCTAAATTAGCTGCTACCATCCAAGAAAGATCTTCGAGAACTAGCCCCCATGACTCCAAAACAATCTGGTCAGTGTGCAGCGGCAGTCAAAAAAGTTAACACAACGTTAGAAACCATTAAGAAAGGGATAGCCAATAAGATGGCAAGTATCAGATTGCCACCATATAAATCCACGGTGCACCCATAGCTTCAGTACTGTGCGCTGTTCTGGGCCACCCCGGTTTTTAAAGAGATATTAGAAGTAGAAAAGGTTCAGAAAAGGGCAAAAAAACGATTAGAGGTATGAAAGCCGTTCCACAAGAGCAAAGATTAAGAAAGCGGACCATTCAGCCTGAAAGAGAGGGAGGATAAAGGAGGGGAAGGATATGAGGAGGGCTTTCAAAATCATGACTGGTGGGGAGAAAGTGAATAAGGAAGTGTTATTTACTAAGTGGATCGCCGTTCCTGGCCAATAGGAGCTGCGAGCAGCCGTACCGGTGGACCCTATGGGTAAATGGGGATAGGGTCATAATTCAAAATGATCTGGACAAATTGGAGAAATGGTCTGAGGTAAACAGGATGAAGTTTAACAAAGACAAATGCAAAGTGCTCCACTTAGGAAGGGACAATCCATTTCACACATACAGAATGGGAAGCGACTGTCTAGGAAGGAGTACGGCAGAAAGGGATCTAGGGGTTACAGTGGACCACAAGTTGAATATGAGTCAGCAGTGTGATGCTGTTGCAAAAAAAGCAAACATGATTCTGGGATGCATTAACAGGTGTGTTGTGAGCAAGACACGAGAAGTCATTCTTCCGCTCTACTCTGCGCTGGTTAGGCCTCAGTTGGAGTATTGTGTCCGGTTCTGGGCACCGCATTTCAAGAAGGATGTGGAGAAATTGGAGAGGGTCCAGAGAAGAGCAACAAGAATGACTAAAGGTCTAGAGAACATGACCTATGAAGAAAGGCTGAAAGAATTGGGTTTGTTTAGTTTAGAAAAGAGAAGATTGAGGGGGAACATGATAGCAATTTTCAGGTATCAAAAAGGGTGTCATAAGGAGGAGGGAGAAAACTTGTTCTCCTTGGCCTCTGAGGAGAGAACAAGAAGCAATGGGCTTAAACTGCAGCAAGGGAGGTTTAGGTTGGACATTAGGAAAAAGTTCCTAACTGTCAGGGTAGTCAAACACTGGAATAAATTGCCCAGGGAGGTTGTGGAATCCCCATCTCTGGAGATATTTAAGAGTAGGTTAGATAAATGTCTATCAGGGATGGTCTAGACAGTATTTGGTCCTGCCATGAGGGCAGGGGACTGGACTCAGTGACCTCTCGAGGTCCCTTCCAGTCCTAGTATTCTATGATTCTATGATTAAATAACACATCTGGTGGCCTGCAAACCCTAGCGAACTGCATTTGGTCCACGGGCTGCTTATTTGCCCACTGCTTCGTTTCGGGAGGTTGAAATTTCTGTTCTCCCCCCTTGGGGTATTTGGATGCAGATTGTCACAGCACCCCATCTTTATCTCCTGACCAGGAATAACGCCTTGGCTGGGACCTTATCAAAGTTAACGATAGCAACCTGGCGCTCAATTAAAATACCTGAAAGAGTGTGGAGTTGGGGGGGGGGTGGGGTTAAAAAACAAGGTTTATTTTACAGCATCTAAGAAAGCCAGAAATCTTTGCACCTTCCTGGGTCCCAAGTAAAGATACAGCACCAGCAAAGCACCGAGATTCCAGCATAATTAAAATACACACATATTGCTCGCACTGTCTGACCGGACAGCTTCTCAGAGCATAACACACTGCCTGCTCTAACAGCAGAACAATTTGTCATTTGAACACCAGCACAAACTTTATTTTAGGGCACATGGGGGCACAACCTGAAACGCAATCGGCATAAGAACGGCTCCCGCTCTAATGCGGACATGGAAGTGTTAGGGAGAGAAAGGTCCGCAAGACACACCGGGAATCCAAACAACGAGCTAAGAACCAGCGGCAGAAGCCTGTCTATTAAAGAGAAAGTGGCACGAAACTCAGCCGTTTTCAGTTCTCAGAGGGTTAGATGGCATTCCTGGGGGAGACCGTAGAGATTTTCGATATTGGCCCATTCAGAGCCATGCATTTGGCTCTTCGACAGTTTCCCCCTTCAGACAGCTTTGGAAGTGGTTCTCTCTCAGGGTGATGTTAAGGATAAATGTATCGTATGTGAGGTGCTCCGTTGTCACGGCGAGGCAAGTGCCTGGAGAGCATAGATAAAAGGTTAGCTACCAAAGTCTGTCCCCGGCTCCCTTAACATTGTTCCGCTCTTCCACACTAAGGCTAGGTCTACACGGCACACCTTCCAACAGCACGGCTGTACCGCTACGGCTGCCATTTTAAGGCGCACAGTGTAGCTGTTCCTTGTTGCCGGGACAGAGTTCTCCTGGTGACAAAAATAAAACCCCCTCCAATGAGGGGTGGTTGTGTCACCCACAAGACAACGCCTTCTGCCAGTGAAGTGTTGTCCACACTGGAGCTTTTTGTCATTAAAACTTTTGTTGTTCAAGGGAGTGTTTTAATGAGGAAAGTGCAGCATAAACTAAGTCTCCGACACAAGATCATTATGAGCAGCTGTGGGAAGAGGACCACGACATAGTACCAGTAAGCGGATGAGATGCTTTCATACATGCAAATCTCTTTCCAACCCGGCCACGTGCCGTTCTCAGCAGACTCTCCTGGTACTTGGCTTTGGATTCAGGTCTGGCATATTATTAACTACGTGCCTGAGGCCCAGAGTTTTCAGGACTTCTTCGTAGGGGGCTCTTCTGGGCTTCCAGGACAGACTGCCACAAAGGAGTTTGTGCACCACTCTGGCAAGGAAGAGGTTGTTACCCCAAAAATATTCTCACTGGAGACCACCCAGGGTTACACTAGTATGGGTTTATTTCCACTAGGTAAAACTAAAGAGGAGTAAGCAGCCACCAAAGGTTTAAACTAAAGAAGATAGTACTCTCTCTCTCACACAAACACACACAGACAAGCAAGCAAGCACACACTCTTCCATTCATTCACTCACTCATTCACACCCATTCATTCCTGCCCTCAGGCACTCACACACTTACACAGACATATGGGTTGCAGAAGGAGCCAAGGCATGTGGATCCTGGAGGGTCTGTCTGCTCATCATGGCTGGGGAAGCTGGTCAGGAGAGAGAGACACTGGAGAGGAGCTTCTCAGGAGCAGGGAAAGGAAAAAGAGAGTCTCACATGTGCTCCTTCTCTTTATATAGTGTCTGAATAGCTCCTGTGATTCATTCACCTTGTCATCAGGGAGCATGCCCAGACTGTGATGACTCATTGCCATGTGGTCCATTGTTCCAAGCCTTCTTCAAACACACTCACTCTCTCTCTCCATTCACTCAGGGGAGAATGCAGCTTAGGGAAACTTACAAGCAAGGTGGCTGCATGTTACAAAGATTACAAAGTTGCAGTTTACAGTAAGTTTGAGAGTTATACAGATTGCAAAGATTGACAAGGATCATAATAAGTTGCAGTTTAAAACCTTAGACCTTACAGTTTGGTGTAGCTTTAGAAAATCCATGTATATAAATCTAGTGAGCTCAGGCGGAGGCTTTTTTATGCAACAGAGGTTACTTCCCAACAGATTCTGGAGACCTTCCAACATCCATCTAGCAGGGCCATTGGTAGCTCCAAACACTGCCTTGCCAAATAAAAAGCACCCCAAGTCTAAGCCTGGGGAAACAGCAAGAATTGTGCCCAGTCTGAGCACTCACACTGCACGTATGGCCATAAGAGTCCGTGTGCTGGGAGTCCCATCTGAGCACAGAGCACCTATCTGGCTTCCTTGCCAACAGGACCAGAGCTGCATTCCTTCCTCATGGGTCCCATGGCGAGTTTCCCGGGGTGAGGAAGGGACAAGGGGGCTGTAAGTGGGAGGCTGCCTCCAAAGCGCCCCCTTTGACGTAGGGCCACCTTGCAGACCGTCTCCCAGGTTCATTTGCCTCTTTCCCCCCCAGCTTTCCAAGTGTGAGAAGCTCTCCCCTATTCCACAAGAGCCCCAAACATGTAAGCCATCAAGTCCCACAACCATAATCCAGAATTCCCCAGCACAGTCAGCACCTGCACCCAAATGGTCCATCGGCACATCGAGTACAGTTCTGGGGCCTCTCACTGGGGCCTCACCCCTCCCTCCCAACACCTCTCCCCAGCTCCGTCTCCACCCTATTTCCTTCTCAAGGGTGGTTCTAGCTCTGATGCAGACACATCAGCAGGCCCACTGCTCCACCATACCCGTGGCTTCAGCTCTCCAGCTCTGGGAGCCAGTAGGAATCTCCCTCTCCTGCCCCTCCCCGAGCTCCTGCCCCATTTAGCCTCTTCCCCTTGAAGGCCTGCCCCTTACTGGCCATTCTCAAGAGGGGGAAGGGTGGCGAGGACCCCCCCCACCACCACTAGCAAAGCAGAAGTCAGCCCCTGGGGGCGGGTATGTTCTCAGCACGGCTCAGAGTCGTGCGTCCGCTCCCGCGTTCCCACAGCAACGTGGCTATTTAAACCCAGGCTCTCTCAGTGAGCGTGAGAGCGTATCCCGGAGCACCCCGGCAAGTGGAGTAGATGCAGCCCAAGCCACACCCACAAAAGGCGGCAAAGCTGAAGCCTGGTTGAAAATTTGGGCTTGACGTCTGCCAATACACAGGCCTGTTCCCCCTGCGCTCACTTCCCCTTGTGGCCTGGCCTGTCTCGGTCCCTCCCATCGCATGCCAGCGGGTGCCGAGTTTACAGGGGGAAGCCACCGGCATCGCTAGAGAAGACGACGCCTTTCCACTATGGCGCGGCTGAAAACATTCCCCCAGGGCACACGCCGTTCTGGAATGAGTGGGGCTTGCAAGCAGGGGAGCGATTCCGGCACTTTCATTCCAGACCAGAGCAGCCGGGGAATGGTTATTCCGGCGTAGCTGTAACAAAATGGTTTATTCCCCTGGAGCGGGAGCGGGCAATCTTTTTTTTTTTTTGGAGGGGGGGGGGCGGCACTCCAAGAATTTGGTAAGTGGTCAAGAGCCGCACTCTTCCATGAGATTCAAAGAGGTGTGAGGACTGGGTGCAGAAGGGAGCTTGGGGTGTGGGATCAGGAGGAGAAGGGATGGAGGTTTCCAGCCAACGGGAGCTGTAAGGTTGTGCTGGGGGCAGGGGCAATGTCAAACACCCCTCACCATCCCCAGGCTCTCAGCACATGGCCCCTGCAGACAGCTGCTCTGAGGAGTCTGGGGGCGGGGCAGGCAGGGAGCCAGACTGGGGCTCCTGCTGGGCTGTGAGCCCGATCCAGCAGCGTGGTGGGCCAGATGCACCACCCTCCCCATCGGAGCCATCAGCCACCACAATCACTTTGGTTCCCTAACGCCTCCTCCTTCTGAGATTCGCTGGTTCCCTAGAAGGTTCCTGCCAGTTTCGGTGTCCAGTGAGGCCAAAGGAAAGGCGCTCGGTTAGACCTTCCACGTCAGGGAAAGGCTGAATCCGTCTTCCCAATGTGAAGCTGCTCAAGGAACCTCCCCCCTCTCCTTGGGCATCTTGCTCTTCCAGATTCTCCAGGCTCTGTCCTCCTGCCTGTCTGGGGGCAGGCGCTGATGCTAACCTCTCCCACCCAGGCTGTCAGCCTCCCTGTAGCTAATGTCTTACTGGAGCAATCAGAAAGACACCTCCTCAAGACGGTCCGTGCACACCAGTGCACAGAGCCTCACTCTGCTCTGAAGCAAAAGTCCAAGCATTTTGATCTGATAATTAAATACAAAATTAAATGCTTGTGTGGCTCAGAAGCAACATCACTGTGGGGGGGGGGAAGGGAGAGGAAAAAACATCACCCAGATTTGCCATTTTCGGTACCGTATTTTTTTCCTGCTCCCAGCCCCCTTCCGAGAATATGCCCCCGCTGTCACATTCATGAGGAAGAGCTCCCAAGATTTACCTCTTTTCATGTGTTAGTCTCTCTCCGGCCCTCCTGTGTCCCTCGCTCGCTCACCCTTCCAGGTCACAGGGAAGAAAGAAAACTGCTGGCAGGCTTTGCTAAGCCCCAACGCACACAACGAGCAGCAAGCCGAGCAGGAGGGGAAGCCCCTCCCCGCAGAGCAGTATCACAAATCCAGCAGGGGAGCAATCCAGGCCTTTTCTCCAGGGATGTCAAGAGAGGTGACAAAGGTAACTTCGCGACAGGGACTGATGGGAGAGCCCCAGGGGAAGCGTCAGAGGCGGCGAGGAGGAAGGAGGACCGAAGTCCCTTGGGAGGGTCTCTAAACAGCACTGACCCAAAGGAACGCAGTGGTACACAAGGCCCAGTGGGGTCCCAAGCCTAAACTCAAAGTTATCCATCGGGAATCGCAAGGAGGCCTCAGGGAGACAACTGCAGCATCCCACGCCCCAGCAACTGAGAGGACAGCCGAGGCTGGAAAGGATGTAACAGATGACCCAGGTGTTACAACAGCATGGACAGGATTGGTCCCAACCAGCAGCTTTCACAGAAACAATTGTCACTGCTCAGGGGCCCACTGAAAGAGACTCTTCCCAGGTGGCGGAAAGGCAGTCAGGCAGGCGGGAACAAGTACAATTCTGCGGTGCAGAGGGATAGCTGAAATAATAGGAGCCACTGCCCAAAGCACAGACCAGGTAAGGCAGCCCAGGAAGCTGAACTATGTGGGCAAAGAGGGTTGACTCCAGGCTGAATGTAAAGCCAGGGCAGAGGACTGCAGCTGGGGGGGCGGTGGGGGAGAGACGAAAAAAACACCACAGAAGCATACAAAGGAGCAAAGAAGCTCTGGACACAGCAAGAGGCGCCCAAGAGAGTTCCTGGAGAGCTTTTTGGGCAGCGTGCTGGCTGAAAGAGGCTTGGAACGAAGAGACAGCTTCTCGACGCTTGTTTGATTCCGACTGTGTTTAGGAACGTAGGACTTTGTACGTTCTTTGTAAGCCAACAATTGCATCCAACAAACACCTGGCTTCATCACCGACTTCTCCTCCTAAAGAACCCACCCCCAGGACCTTGAATAGCTCAAGCCAACAAAGGATAACAATGCTCCACCTGTGTACTTGTCACCCCATAGCATCTGGCTGATATTTTAATGTGCTCCACAGATCTCTTGGGGAGGCGCTGCCCTGCTTGGAATGAGTGCAACAGATTGTTTACCGCCGTTGCCAACTTCAGTCTGGGATAAATAGCTGGAAGGAACTTGATTTACTCTTGCAATAAGCTGACAGATTGCAAGTGTAAAAATGTGCCCCTTTCCAGAGGCCATTAAGAGATATGATGTGCACATCACACGGACCACAGGAACACTTCAGCGTGGCACGGCCGCCTTTTCGTGACCTGGCCTCTTTCAAACCCTTCCATTGCTGGACACGGAGCTGGTCCTCACAGATGGCAAATCCAGCTTATTATAAATGGATGCCAACATCACAAGCCTCTGTGTTACAACCAGCCAGGTCGCAGTGCCTCCTATGCAGAGTGATGTTGGGTTCCCCCAGGAACCACTTCAAGGGGTTACACCAGAGCCTGGACTTGGCACTGTTCGATTAAACAGCTTAAATAGTTACCCAACGCCGGGCTGCCAGCAGACGCTGCCTTCAACTGGCTCCTGAAGTACTGGCTTGTCTAGGCGGCTTTATGGGGGGAGATTTAAAAGAGATGATCCTTAAAATCCTAGTAACATATTTCCTCCGTGTTTCATATCGGTGCAGGGGAGGGGTGGGTGGCTTTGCGTTCCTGCTGAATGCACAGCAATTGTTGGTAGAATTATTCGCACCTGCATGGCTACCACCAACTTCTAATAAGGGCTATTGGAAAGCAAATCGCTGGGTATTCCTCCAGTGGCAGCAGTCACCTGGCATCTGGAGGAAATGGCTGCCTGCCTCCCAAGCAAATAGCAGAATAATGACAGAGAAACAACCCACCCCGCTCTGAATACAACAGCGCGCCAGAAGATAAAGTCAAGATTAAGCCTGCTCCCATGCTAGGGGTACAGACTGAGCTCATTGAAATGCAGCGTTGTGGTTCCCATTCTAGCCTGGAGCAGCTGCTGACACTATAATGGGCCCCATACAAACCTTTAAAAGGGAATCCTACCGGGATAGCTATAATAACGGGGCTTTTAGAGACATGAAACGAACCGCCGCGCGCCCAGCTCTGCGGAGAACAAAGGCCTCCATTGGTCAGCAACAAGCAGCCGAAAGAAAACTGGGCCGGGTGGTGGATCCCAAAACCTGGAGGACAAAAACATACTTCCAGTGCTTTTTGTGTGATGGTACTGGCTGGTACGCAGTACCAGCACCTCCAGTCAGAGCTTACCTGGAAAGAATAGAGCATATCAGGACCTTGGCTGAGTCTATCGTCTATTAAAAGGGCAATGCTGGCCCCACCCCCACTTTTTTTGGGGGGGGGAGGGGCTCAACGAGTCTTCCCCTAGGGTGTGTCTAGGCCTTTTGTCAACAAAACTATACCTGCGTCTACACTACCGCCGAGTTCTGTCAACATAACGTCGACAGAACTCGGCAGTTTTGTCGACAGCGGTAAACCTCATTCTACGAGGAATAACGCCTTTTGGCGACAGAGTTCTGTCGACAGAAGGCGTTATTGCATCTACACTGTCCTTTGCATCTACACTCTCGTGTCGACAAAGTGGCTTGAACTGGATGTAGTCTAGACGCTCTTTGTGTACAGAAGCTTTGTCAACAGTATCTATTGACAAAGCCTCTGTTGACAAAAGCCTGTAGTCTAGACGTACCCCTAGAGTACCGGCACCTTTTTTTTTTTTTAAACATACACACACAAAAAGCACTGGATACTTCCTCTCCCATGATTCTGTCTGCAGCAAGTGGCACGCTCCTGCTGAGCCCCCATGTTATAGACCCCAAAAAGCAGATGCCTCGCTGTGACAAAAGCAGGAGCCAATTCCACTTAGCCACACTCGAAATGCTACCAACTTGGTGAGGGTGCCCCACGGGCAAAATACAAGGAACTCGTATTTCTCCTGTAATTCAGGTCCTTGCTACAGGGAGGGGGAATGTCCCTGCTTCAAAAGGGATATCGAAAAATCCCAAGAGTCACAGGAATTATTTGAGGACTGGTGCTGGATTTAGGGGTGCGAGGGGTGCTGCAGCACCCCCTGGCTTGAAGTGGTTTCCAATATAGACAGGATTGACAGTTTGGTTCAGTGGCTCGGAGCCTCCCTACCATATAAATTGTTCCAGGGCCCCCCCAAGACCTGGAAAATCCACCTTACAGTGACTGATCTAAGGCACTCCATTTATTTAGATTTATCCTTCTCTTTGACAGAGATGGCTTAATTGCAGTCTAAGGTGTGTCTACACTGCACCATAACTTGAAATAAGATACACCGTTTGAGCTACGCAAATGGCGTATCTTATTTCAATGCTAATTCGAAGTAGCTTATTTCATCATTTGGCGCTGTCTACACAGCACCAAATTTTGAAATAAAGCCCTCTTCCGAAACGTCCCTTCCTCCTCGTAGAATGAGGTTTACCGGGACGTAGGACTAGCAAATAATGGGCTTGCGGTGAAGACGCAGGATAGCTATTTTGAGATACTCCGGTATCCTGAAATAGCGTTGCAGTGCAGACGTAGCCTAAAAGTATTTACTTGGGGAGAAAGCTAGAAACAGGAGAGGACTCACCTCATCTAGCGAAGGCAGGAGAGCCAATGGCCGGAAGTTGGCAAATTCAAATTGGGGGAAAAGGTGCAAATTTGTAAGCAAGAGGGTCATTAACTAGTGGAACCATTTCCCAAATAATCAGAGTTGTTGACTCAAGTCCCACGACTTGAACTCGAGTCCGACTTAAGTCGCCTAGGTGACTCGACTTGAGACTCGACTTGGGTTCATTGTTTGTGACTTGAGACTTGCTAATTTGGTTAAATCGACTTGGTGAAAAAATTGTCCGAAAATGCTGATATTGATGGCTTGTACAAAAGTGACTTGACATTTTTTAAATTAAGACTTGAGACTCGACTTGGGACTTGACTCGAAAGTTACTTTAGGGACGCGAGACTGAACTTGAGACTTGACCTGTAGTGACTTGAGACTCGATTTGGACTTGACAATGACGACTTGAAGACAACACTGCAAATAATGTAGCGGATTTTCTGTCCCTCACAGTCTTTAATTCAGGACCAGAGATGATCTTCAGAGATCTGCGCTAGGGCAGGATCACTGGGTGAAAGTCTATGGCCTGTTGTATAGGAATTCAAACTAGATTACTGCAATGGTCTTTTCTGGCCTTAAAAATTAATCCTTCAACCCAGAAAAAGATGGGGCCCCTAGCAGTGTCCCCTGTAAGGTGAGCACTTGGACAGCCACCCAGGAGAGATTCAAAGGCCATCCAGGTGATCCGCAGAGCTCCCACTGCCAGTAGCGTGCGTTTCTATAATGGTGCACATCCACACATGCCTTGGTGCACATAAAATTTATTCCACACATGGATGGAAAAAAGTTAGAGGTAACATTGGCCCCTAGGCTTTGCCACTCTGCCAGAGACGGGAAGATCTTTGGCAGGAGAGGAACTATCTCTTCATTTGTACAAGCTTTAAGAGCCCAGGTCAGGGAAGTAACCTCCTGGGACCTTGTGTAAGTTTGAAAATACATTCATGGAGGGCCAGCCTTTGGGGTGGGCTGTGAGGGCTCCTGCCCAGGGCAGCCCGCCAAAAGGGGCACCTTGAGCAGGATTCAGTGCAAGGGGTAGGAGTGAAGGCAGCCCAGTGCAGGGGTTATGGGCACAGGCAGGAGTGAAGGGGACACGGTGCAGGGGGTATGGGAACAGGAGGGCGGTGCAGGGGATGGGGAGAAGGGAGGGTGGGGAGCTTAGGGAACCCATGGGGGCCCAGGGCAACGGGAAGTACCACGACCACAGGGCCAGGGGCACCAAAATGCCAATTCACCCAGGGCACCATGTTCCCTCAGGACGACCCTGTACCATGAGCGCCCCTCAGACATTCCTGGGGACACCTCACTGGGTGCAAAGCCTTTCCCAAGCCAGTCAGAGCGCCACGCCTGGGATTCCGCGGAGGCCGACAGAAGTGGTCGAAAGCGGAGTATTGGAACCCACTTCTCCACAGCTGGCAACAGAAGGAAGCTCCTGCACTCGCGCTATCTAGACTTGTAGGTAGGCCACACGGGATGTAACACTGGCTCTGACAACGCAGCCAGGAGCGCGGATGAGCCCCCCCCAGGGATGTTGGTGCAAGTCAGAGCTCACCAAAGGAACGTGGTCTGGGCTGTAGTAGCACGTTCCAGCCAGGGTCGGGTTACCAGCTCTGACTAACGCTATTTCGGTGGGGAGGTCCCCCCCCCACCATGAACTCACGTCCTTTTCTTAAAACAGCCTATTAAAACCTCCAGGGTGGCATCCAACAGTCGCCAAGAGGTCGATGTCGATTCCAGGGGACTCCAGGCCACAACTGAAGGGTTGGCAACCCTAGTCAGGGACCATCATCCACCAAGCATTGGGCCAGCGTCTTTTAGCTGAGAGTTTGGGTCGAGACGCAACCTCAGACCATCAAGATGCAGATGATACCAAGCTGGGAGGGGTTGCGACTAATCTGGAGGATAGGGTAATAATTCAAAATGACCTGGACAAATTGGAGAAATGGTCTGAGGTAAACAGGATGAAGTTTAATAAAGACAAATGCAAAGTGCTCCACTTAGGAAGGAACAATCAGTTTCATACATACAGAATGGGAAGCGACTGTCTGGGAAGGAGTATGGCAGAAAGGGATCTAGGGGTTATAGTGGACCACAAGTTGAATATGAGTCAGCACTGTGATGCTGTTGCAAAGAAAGCAAACATGATTCTGGGATGCATTAACAGGTGTGTTGTGAGCAAGACACGAGAAGTCATTCTTCCGCTCTACTCTGCGCTGGTTAGGCCTCAGTTGGAGTATTGTGTCCGGTTCTGGGCACCGCATTTCAAGAAAGATGTGGAGAAATTGGAGAGGGTCCAGAGAAGAGCAACGAGAATGATTAAAGGTCTAGAGAACATGACCTATGAGGGAAGACTGAAGGAATTGGGTTTGTTTAGTTTAGAAAAGAGAAGATTGAGGGGGACATGATAGCAGTTTTAGATATCTAAAAGGGTGTCACGAGGAGGAGGAGAAAACTTGTTCATCTTGGCCTCTGAGGATAGAACAAGAAGCAATGGGCTTAAACTGCAGCAAGGAGGTTTAGGTTGGACATTAGGAAAAAGTTCCTAACTGTCAGGGTGGTTAAACACTGGAATAAATTGCCCAGGGAGGTTGTGGAATCCCCATCTCTGGAGATATTTAAGAGTAGGTTAGATAAATGTCTATCAGGGATGGTCTAGACAGTACTTGGTCCTGCCATGGGGGCAGGGGACTGGACTCGATGACCTCTCGAGGTCCCTTCCAGTCCTAGTATTCTATGATTCTATGAAGATGCAAACAGAAGGCCAGGGCGGCCGTGAGGGGGGCACAATCCAGCCCCGAGTGAGGAACAAGCTTCCTGTCAGGGGCACCAAGAGATATTTGGGGGTCCAGTACATCATATTTGCTGGAGCCCCTCCCATTTCACACCACCACCCCTTACAGGTGGTTTGGAGGCACCCCCGGGCTCAGGGCACCACTACAATTGCCCCCTTCCCCAATCCCTGGTGTAACAGGCCAGGACTCACCAGCATGGCGCCCCCTGCTGGTCACTTGGGAATTAGCTCCTTTCAGCCCTGGAGCGCCCCCTTTTGGCCAGAGTCTCACCTTCTGCCCCCTCCAGCACTGAAGCATTAGGACCCACGTACCTCCCAGACTGTGGCATCCTCCCCTCTGGGTACTGCCCTGCCACAGGGCCCCTACACTCTGGGGTCCTTCCCCTCAGGGAACCCCTAAACCCACCTTGCCTCAGTGACCCACAGCCAGTCGTCATCTAGCTCCTTACATCAGGGGCGAACTGCCGTCTCCTCATTGGCAAAGGGGTGTGGACCTGCTGCCCTGGCTGCCTCCCTGCAGCGCTGGTACCTCAGGCCTTGCTTCAGGCCCTGCAGTCTGGGAGTTTGCCTGGCCCGAGCTTCCCCGGCTCTGCCTGCTTTTCCCCAGCCCTGCTGTAAGGCAGGAAGCCTCCAGCTTCCCTGGCAGCCAGGTCCCTCCCGCTCCCCAGCTGGGGGGCAAGAGTGAGGGAGTCTCTCCACCCCTCCAGGAGCCTTTATGTATACAGCCCTCAGCTGGGCCGTAATGGGCTGCTACCTGCCCCAGCCCTCTCCCAGGGCTGGATTTAACCCTTCCTAGGATCGCCCCATCACACCCAGGCAGAGGAGTAAGCAGCCCCCCCAGTCCCTGGGGACGCAGGGAGCCAGCCTGCATGTTGGTGTCCCCGCCCCCCAGGAAATATGGAAGAAAAGAGGAGAAGGGGCTCTGAAGAAATGCAGCCGTTCCGCGCAGCAGGCAGCCAATTATTGAACCTCATTATATAAAATAGCTTAAGCAAGTTCAATAGTAACATTAATTATCTAGAATCCACAACTGCCAGGAAGGGAGAAAAGAGGCTTCTGATTTGCCATTTGGGTACCTGGCTGGCTGCTGGGGTACCTGGTGTGGGCAGAGCAAACTGCCTCTGACCAGCTGGAACCGACAGTCCTCATTTCTATTTCCGCCACTGGTCCTGCTGACACTAGTTAAATGCGGGGGGAGGGTCCAAACCTGTCTCTATCCCAGTTCACAACACCCTGTCGCTGCACCAGGTCATCCTGAACATTCACATTCCGACACAAACAACGAATAAGACTCTAATCCCTGTGGCTTGGCCCTCCCTGCGGGAAGTTATAGCGTCTGCCAGGAAGTCATTGTGGGGTGTAGGACAGTAGTAAGATCAGGGTCTCCACAGACACAGGGTGAGGGACAGCCCCTGTCCCAAAGAGCTTCCTGTCCAAACAGACACACGACAGTCTGGAAGGGAAACAGAGGCACAGGGAGCAAAGTGACTTGCCCATGGTCACACAGTAGATAAGTGGCAGAGCCAAGCGGAATGGAATCCAGCTCTGCAAATCCAGCCTATCATCTAAGGGACAACACAACCACTCTACGTCAGCAAATAAATCACAAAGGCAACACGACTTCAGAATGTGCACGAACAAAATGCAATTCAATAGCTTAGAAGCTGTATTTGTCTTTTCTTGCTCTCTTCTTATTCTAGGACTCAAATCATGTTCTGTGGCTTTGGATTTCAATCTTCCAGGCCAGATCACCCTAGAAGGCTATGTCTAGACTGCAGGCTTCTTTCAGAAGAAGCTTTTCAGGAAGAGATCATCCAGAAAAACTTCTTCCGAAAGAGAGCGTCCACACTGCCAAAGCGCATCGAAAAAGCAATCTGCTTTTTTGAAAGATAGCGTCCACACTGAATAGATGCTCTCTCACATTTAAACTGTGATTATTATGGGCAGAATGGCCACCAGGGCACCTGTGCTTTTTCCTCTTTCCTCTTCTTTCGAAGAAACTCCTTTTTCTGAAAGAGCTCTTTCAGAAAAGGCGTTCTTCCTCGTAGAACGAGGTTTACCAATGTCGGAAAAACCCCTGCGTTCTTTCGATTTTCTTTTGAAAGAACGCAATAGCAGTGTGGACGTAGGTGAAGATTTTTCAGAAAAAAAGGATGTTTTTCCAAAAAAACCCTGCAGTCTAGACTTACCTGAAGTCACCACTTCTCTTTCAATTCATCTCATCTACCTCCTTTTTCTTTCTCTTCCTTTCCAGTTAGTCCTTTCTCCAGTTTTTCCGCCTCCCCTTCATTCCTCCCATTCTGATACATTATCTTCTGTCTAGGGGCAGGGTTTTTATGTGCATCTGCAGGGCAGTGGGAAACACACTTTGAGTCACTCCCTGCTGCTTTTGATTTCAATAAGTGGGTGAATTTTAATGTGTCCTACCCTTAGAAGGGGAGCCCTTGCAATTGCGGGAGATTGAACTGGGTGGCCCGTTGCATTGTGCCGCAGACGGTCCGTTCCACTCCGAGGACTGCTACCCAACTCACAATGAAATTAACAGATGAGGATGATAAACTAGGAGGAACTGCAGACACTAAGGACAGAAAAATACAAAAGAGATGGATGGAGACCAACCAAATAAAATTATGTTAGAAAAATGCAGGCGACAAGTTTGGATGATAAATCGCCTAGCGCGCAGAGGATCGCTAGGAAGAAGAAAGAGGGAAAGCAGAAGTGCTGGGAGAGGCCGGAGAAGGATGCTGGGTAGCGAGGCAGACAGGAGTTTCTAGTGAGATACAATGGTATAAAGGCCTGAGCCCATGGGTGGATGGTGTGTGAGGCAGGGAAAGGCGTTGCCTTTCCAAACCGCCAGCCTGACCCCACCCACACTCCGCCCCCAGAACTGTAGCCATACTGGGGGCAGAGTGTGGCTGCACAAGCACCCGCCCACCCGTGCTGTGGGCTGGGGCCGTGCGCCCTCTCCTGCCCTGTGCTGGGGGGAGAAGGGCGTGGCATGGGGCCACTTGGCTCCCATGGGGGGGGCATGAGGCCTTGCCTCCCTCAGCCCTATCTTCACCCACCACCCATGCCTAAGCCATCCTAACACTTAAGTAGGGTTGCCAGGTGTCCGGTATTCACCCGGACAGGCCGGTATTTTCGGCTCCTGTCTGGTAAAAAAATTCAGAGAATACCAGACATCCCAGATGTCTGGTATTTTCGGAATTTTTCCCCGGCCAGGAGGCGAAAATGCTGGGCACCTGGCAACCCTACAAACACTCAGCGCCCCTTCCTTTTATCCTCCCTCCAGGCCTGGCATTGGCTGCAGATAAAGCAGGGCGGGGCTACCTGGGCAAAAAGGCCTTGTCTAGCCCCTGCACTGCCAGGCCCTCCTCTCTCTCCCTCACACCCCCCGCTGGTTAGAGGTTGCTTGTTCACTTCAGCCCAGGGCTTTAGACTCCCTCCCAACATTTCCTATGGTTTTACGATTCAAATAATCCGTTCTCATCTTCCGTCAACGTCCAGTCCTGACAGTCTCACTAGCCTCTTGGCCTCGGCGACCCACAGAGTCCGCCGCCAGAAGGGACGAGCGTGCCCGCCCTGTCTGACCTCCTGTCCATACCGGGCCACGGACCAATTCCTTCCGGCAATGAATTCCCCCCGGCTGCCTTATAAAGGCTTCCCTGGGGGCCGTTCCGAACGCGCTGCCTTCCGTTTGCACTGGGCGCTGCCCGGCGGGATCGGGAGCCGTTCGTTGCCTCGTACACGTTTGCCCCAGCCCCTTGGGGGGCCGTTAAAGGCGCTAACCATGCACAGCCCGACAAAGGAATGATTCGGGGGGACCCAGGCTACAGCAGTGGCTCCCAGTGCCAGTCTCCCCCACCATACACAATGGTTTTCCCTCGTTCCCATGCTCCACAGACCCTCATGGCTGTTGCCTTCTCTCTTTTCTTGGCTTCATTTGGCGCCCGCGCCCAGCACTCCGTCCCATGGTCATTTATTCTGCGCCTTGCCTTGGCGCGCCTGGTCCCCGGCAGTCCCCACCCGCGCCAGTTTTCTCCCTGAGCCCAGAGATCCCCCCCCCCCCTCGCCAGGCCCATCTGTTTCTCTCTGCCTCCAGCTGCCAGCGCGACGGCGGCAGGGCCAGAATCCACACAGCTGCTCCCCCGCTCAGCCGCAGAGGGCTCCCGGTTTGTTTATAGGAGACTTCTCTACCACAGCCCCAAATAACCTCCCGGCAGAGTCCCAGGGCCCACTCCCCTCGGGCAGCGGCACCGCTTTGAAATGCCAGACGCCGCGGCACACACATTAATACTGTCGAAATAAGGCCGCTGCGGAGCCCGCTGCCCTGGCTTGGGCAGTCAGCCAACTCCAGGCGGTTTTCCCGGCCCCGGAGCCCAGCTCAGCAGCTTTGGAAGGCTCAGTCCCCCCTCCCACCCCCGCCCCTCGCCCCCTCCCCAATTGTCTCAGGTACAAATAGGAAGCCTGGGGCACCCCCATTAAAGGGGGGGGGCCATGTTCCAGATGGGATCCCACCACCTAGCCCAGAGCCAAGAATGGCCTTTAACCCCTCCAGCTCCCACACGGCTGCCTAGCTCAATGGATCCCCTTCAACAGGGCCCCATGCAGCATGGCTGTGAGAGCCTCCATCAGGATGCCACCGAAGTTTTACAACACCCACACCAGAGCTCCCCAGTGCTGCTCCCTGTAGGAGAAGGGTGAACATACGAACAGCCAGACTTGGTCAGACCAACAGTCCATCCAGCCCAGTGTCCTGTCTGCCCAGTGGACAATGCCAGATGCCCCAGAGGGTGGGGACAAAACAGGGAATCCTCACGTGATCCCTCCCCTGTCACCCACTTCCAGAGAAGCAGAGGCTGGGGACACCATTCCTACCCATCCTGGTTAGTAGCCATTGATGGACCCAGCCTCCATGAATCTGTCTAGCTCTTTTTTGAACCCTGTTAAAGTCCTGGTCTTCACCACATCCTCTGGCAAGGAGTTCCACAGGTTGACTGTGCGCTGAGTGAAGAAAAACTTCCTTTTGTCTGTTTTAAGCCTGCTGCCTATTAATTTCATTGGGTGACCCCCCCTAGTTCTTATATTGTGGGAATACGTAAATAACTTTTCTTCATTCGCTTTTTGCACATCAGTCACGATTTTATAGACCGCTATCCTAGCCCCCCTTAGTCTCCTCTTTTCTGAGCTGAAAAATCGATGTCTTTTTAATCTCTCTTCATATGGGACCCGTTCCAAACCCCTCATCATTTTTGTTGCCCTTTTCTGAACCTTTTCCGATGCCAATATATCTTTTTTGAGATGAGGCGACCACATATGTATGCAGTATTCAAGATGTGAGCATACCATGGATTTATATAGAGGCAAGAAGATGTTCTCAGTCTTATTCTCTATCCCTTTTTTTAAATGATTCCTAACATTCTGTTTGTTTTTTGACTGCCGCTGCACACTGCGTGGATGTCTTCAGAGAACTATCCACAATGACTCCAAGATCTCTTTCCTGATTATAATGGGGGCTAATTTAGCTACAACTATTGTATGTATAGTTGGGATTATTTTTTCCAATGTGCATTACTTTACATTTATCAACATTCAATTTCATTTGCCATTTTGTTGCCCAATCACTTAGGCTACGTCTACACTGCAGGCTTTTTGCGCAAGAACGGGCGTTCTTGCGCAAAAACTTGCAGAGCGTCTACACTGCATGCGTGTTCTTGCGCAAGTAAATTTACAGTAAAGCATCACAAAACAGGGCTTCTTGCACAAGAGTTATTCTTCTCCCCACGAGGAATAAGCCCTCTTGCGCAAGAGCTCTTCCACAAGAGAGCAGTGTGGACATGTGGCAGGGGTTTCTTGCGCAAGAAACCTCTATGGCTAAAATGGCCATCAGCGCTTTCTTGCGCAAGAGAGCGTCCACACTGCCATGGATGCTCTTGCGCAAAAGCACATGGCAGTGGGGACGTGTTCTTGCGCAAGAACCCTTGTGCAAGATGTTCTTGTGCAAGAAGCCACCAGTGTAGACATAGCCTTAGTGTGCTAGCTGGTGGCACAGAGGCTGAGCACAAAGCAGGTAAGCCAGGTGTGGCCAGGTCTCCCTGAAGGCAGGGTGGCCTAGTGGTTAGGACCCAGAATTAGCTGGCAGAAGTGGGGTGCAGAACACCATCACTGGTGCCTCCAGCCTAGGAACTCCAGCCCTCTATATTAGTCTAGCCCTTAAGTTTGGGGCATGGCCCCAAGAGTCCAGATTTCCCCCCCCCCCTTATTTCGGGTTGCTAGTAGGTTCCCCCCACTTTGTCCCAGGGGGTGGGGATGGAGGCTTACTTGCTCCTGTGGCTGGCCAAGTAAATAGGCTTTGGTTTGTGTCCTGCAGCAGCACAATTCTGTCTCCTAGCTGGTCAGCCCCTAACTGAGCCAGGCGCCTTCCTTTTGTCCTCCCCCCAGGCCTGGCATTGGCTGCAGGTGAAGCGGGGCGGGGCTAGCTGGGCCAAAAGGCTTTGTTTAACCCCTGCACTGCCAGGCCCTCCTCTCTTCACTCCCTCACGCCAGGGTTCCCACAGAGTTCCCACTCTTCCTACTTAGAGGAATCCAGCCCCCTTCCTCCCGCAGGCTGGTAATCCTCACTAACGTCTACCGATAGCTGAACGATGCAAGCAACAGAGATGAGAGGACTTATATAGAGTGGTACAAGGAGACAAGATGAGGCATCATGAGAGACTATCAAAGCAAGAGCGTGAAATCATGCTGCTGGTGCATCATAGACAGCAGAAGAGTCTGTAAGGGGAACAGCAAAAGACCCATCACTTAGGACAAGGGTCTGTGTCAGCAGACAGGGACCCACTATGTCTTTTCCGCCTTTAACACCTGCCCTTCTCAAAGTCTAGCAACATGTCACCACTGGAGCAGGAAAACCTCCGCCACTGGCTAAACGTTTCTCATCCAAAACTTTCTGACCTAGCAGGTTTTCAGCTCAACCAAAATTGTCAGTGTCATCGACACTGGTTTTTCCAAGAAGTAAACTCCAGTGTTTGGATTTCTGATTTTGCTTCCCCTCTTTCTCTTCTGCATACTCACCACTTGCCAGCCAGTGAGTGCTTGTCCCCATCTCACAGGCCTTCCTATACCTCCAGCCACACAACCCCAGGGCCAGTTTCTGGACGCTGAATAAGCAGCTACCACTGACACCAACAGGAGTTATGTCTGTGTATTGGAGGGCAGAGCTAGGCCCTTCTGGATCTATTTTTACTGGGCATAGTACATCTGTAGATACATGCGGACTATGCATGACCCTCTTGAGCAAGGGAACTTCAGTGAGTTCTAATCTGGCCACTTCTGGAGAATTGCATCCAGTTCTGGGCCCCCCATTTCAGAAAGGATGTGGAGGCATTGGAAAGAGTCCAGCAGAGGGCAACCAAAATGAAGAGGGGGCTGAAGCACATGGCTTATAAGGAGAGGCTGAGGGATTTGGGCTTATTTAGTCTGCAGAAGAGAAGAGTGAGGGGAGATTTGAGAGCAGCCTTCAACTTCCAGAAGGGAGGTTCCAAAGAGGCTGGAGAGAGGCTGTTCTCAGTGGTGACAGATGGCAGAACGAGGAGCAATGGGCTCAAGTTGCAGTGGGGGAGGTCTAGGTTGGATATTAGGAAAAACTATTTCCCTAGGAGGGTGGGGAAGATCTGCATACTGTAGCCATGGCGACTTGGGCTAGCTGCCCGATGACGTACCCAGGTTGCCGGGGAGGACTGCATTCGGGTGGCTATCCGAGCCGCTTCCCGTGCCCCTGCAGCCCGGCTATCGTATTGTGATTGCTCAGTCAAAGCTAGCCCCTGTCTGTCTGTCCCTGCAGGGAGTCACCCTCCCAGCTGCAGTGGAGATGTACGCTTAGTCCAGACAAGGCCTCAGGTTTTGCGGGAGCGGGCCTTGTGGATGGGATTCATGCGATCTGAATTAGGGATGTAAAATCCCATTTATTCAGTGAGATGTTAATGTTTAACGGCTTAACCGGGATCCAGCAGGGTGGTGCTCCAGCCCGACTGGGTGTGCCCTGCTGCAGGCCACCCTGGTCAGGCCAAGCCTGCTGCAGGCAGGGGACTGCTCGGGCCGGGGCCCCTGACGTCTAATGGGGAGGTAGGAGAAGAGACTTCAGGAACAGATCGTTTTACATTCACACACCTGCTCTGCATCGGTGGCGCTCTTCTCTGACGCCTCTCCAATGTATCCACCACCTGGGACTGTGGCCACCAGCCTTGGACACAGGATTCCAGCAGCAGTCACCCGAGTGCCGAATACAGGCGTCAGAACCTCTCCAATCGGACTGGGGATTCCCCTCTTTATGCCTCCAAGGATCACACTGGCCCCTTTGGACACCGTGTCACCGTGCATAGGCAGCTGGTTACCCGCTACAACCGCAAAGGCTTTTTCGGAGCCCAGGACAGAGCCCCCCCCCATCCCATAAGCAGGACCTATCGTCTTTGTTTCTACATGTGCGCATTGGCATTTAGCCATATTAAAATGCATATTGTTTGCTTGGGCCCAGCTTGTCAAGCAATCCAGCAGGCTCCGTATTGGTGATTCCTTATTTACCATGTCCTCAAATTTTGTCACCTGTCATAAAAATCCCTGTCGGGGATGATTGTATGTTTTCCTCCATGACTTTGATTTTAAAAAATGTTACATAGTGTAAGGCCAAGAACCAATCCTCTGGGAACCACACCGGAAATACACCCTCTTAGTCATGATTCCCAGATTACAAGGACATGGAGAGACCTATCTATTAGCCAGTTATTAATCGGTTTAATATGTTCCATATGAATTTCATTACATTCTAGTTTTCTAATGAAAACATTGTGCAATATTGCAGCAAAGACTTTCAGAAGTATATTATCCCACGCTCTTATAATTGTCAACCAAACTTGTAATCTCATCAATAAAAAATATCAAGTTATTTGACAGTATCTATCTTCCATAAACCAATACTGATTGACAATAATATTAGCCTCCTTTAATTCTTTATTAATGGAGTGCCATGCCAGTTGCTCCATTATATTGCCTGGGATTGATGTCTGACAGGTTTATAATTACCCAAATGATCCCATTTACCCTTTTAAAATCGAAGCAGAACATCAGCTTTTGGCCAATCTTTAGGAACTTCACCAGCGTTCTAAGACTTATTGGAAAATTAATATTAATGAGCCAGAAATTTCCTCAACCAGCTCTTTTAAAACTCTTGTATGCAAGTTCTCCAAACCTGCTGCTTTAAAAATACCTAATTTTAGTTGTTGTTTTTTAACATCCTCCGGAGATGCTAGTAAAATGGCAAGAGTATTAACAGATGACATGACAGCATCATTTTTCCCCCCTAAATACAGAACAGAAAAAATTACTGAAAAATTCTCTTTTCTACATTATTAATTCTCCCATTTCCACCTAGCAATGGACCAATGCTGTAATCCAGGGTTTTTAAGATCCAAAGCAATAGAAACTTCACTGTTTTACTTCAGGCAATGTCAGGAATAAATTAATGGGAACACAATGCTTTCTGCCGGTGACACATTAATGCAAGTACGTGTGCTTTTGTTTAACATTACAGTGTATTAGATCTAAGCACACACAGACATAAACAGTAGGTTTAGAACATTCCAAATAATTACCTAGAATTTGAGATTATATTGAGTAATGAGCAGCAGGCCAGTGACGGTGGGTATCTTCCCACACCAAGGAGTATAATGTTAAGAAAGTTTTTAGGAGAACTCTAGAGAACTGCTTCAAAGTAGATTTTATTCTTTAGTATTTTTAAAACCAACTTATACAAACTACATGGCTTATAGTGACCCCTATTGGGTCATTACTTTTTTTTTAACTTTAGTAAACTAAATATTTAATAAACAAAATATTTTAACAATTGTAATTATAATAATCTTTTCTATTAAAGGCACCCAAACATAATGGGTTTATTCACTTGTTATTTTAGTCTTAATGTGCTTTTTTATTTTAATTTAATTAACAGAAACTGCAAGCTTGTAGCTAGTATTTAACTTTACCTTCAGAAGCTCTCTTTGTTTAAATTAACCCTTAACTCAGTGGTGTTTCATTTTGTTAATTTATGGTGGCAAAATGCACACAATATGGTTGCAATTAGCTTAAATTCTGGGCTAACACACCCCTTCCTTCCGGGGAAACAATGCTATTGTTAGGAGCCTTTAAACTCCTAATATACTTTATAAAACTCCTTATTGTCCTTAACTTTGCTGTCCATAGATTACTCCTTCCCAGCAGTTGGTCTAAATCAGTTTACTTCAATGGTGCTAGGCTCATGTACACCAACCGAGAATCCGACCCACAAAGCCTATGGCATTTAAGCACGTGGCCTTTGAAGGATAAAAGAATGACGTTATTCACTAGTCTCTGGGCTCAGTTTGATGTGGCTGGCTAGGATGAAGGCTAGGACCATAAATGAGAGGAATGTGGAGGGATACTAGACATGCAGAAATGGGGGCTCTCCAGGACTCTGACATATATAAAGCACTCCACCCCGTTCCACTACATGGGAAAGCCCCAAAACTCAGCAACTTGCAATCTCATAACACCAAATGAAATGAAATGAATTAAAACAGACAAAAGGCAGTGTTTCTTCACACTGTGGACTGTTAACCTGTGGAACTACTTGCCAGAGGATGTAGTGAAGGCCAAGACTATAACAGGATTCAATAAAGAACTAGATAAATTCATGGAAGCTAGGTCCCTCAGTAGCTATTAGCCAAATGGGTAGGAATGGCGTCCCTAGCTTCTATTTGCCAAAAGCTGGGAATGGGTGACAGGGGAGGGACCACTTGATGATTTTCTGTTCTGTTCATTCCCTCTGGGGCACCAGGCATTGGCCACTGTGGGCAGACAGGACACTGAGTTAGACCGACCTCTGGTCTGACCCGCTACGGCAGTTCATATGTTCCTATGTTATTTGCCACTTTATTTATAACCTCTCAAGGTCCCTTCCAGCCCTATACTTCTATGATTCTATGCTCAACAATATGGGAGCAAAAAGGGTTTAATGAAAATTCCCTTCAGTGTGTGTGCCAACCTGCAAGGGGACTCTGCTTTGGTCTCCCCCCGCAAAAAGCCTGTGGTTGCCAGATCCTCTTTTCCTAGCTCAGGTTGGTTGGAGATGGGGCATTGCTCTCATTTGTATGCAAGGACCGAGATATGGCTAGTCAGCAGAGGAGCCAGTGTCAAATGGCTGAGAAATTCTGGCCTTGCCAGCATTTGCATGCAGAAAAAACATGCCTCTCCCCGCGAGAAGCCTGCCTCTGCTTGCCCTGGGACGTTGGGGCTGGATTGGAAAACGTTCTGCTTCTTCATGCCTCTGCGAAGAGGTGCTGCTTTGGGGGGAGGGCAGCTCATCGGAACAACGTGTTCCGTAAAAACAAGGAGCCGTCCTGTGGCACCTTAGGGACTAACAAAATACATGTACAGGATCCTGAGCTTTGGCGGTAGAAAATCCCATTGGGTCAAAGCAGCAGAGTTTTCAAGCAGGGTTTATTGCTAACCCTGGGCCAAGGCCATTGAGTGCCTTGAGGATAAGGACTGCGGCCTTGAACTTGACTCTGTCCCATGGGAAGCCAGCAGAGAGAGCAGAGAAGCGGGCGCTGTGCTGGCGGGAGCCAGTGTCCCTGAGGAGACGCGCTGCAGAGCTCTGGACCAGTTCACGTCTCCTAGGGGCTGAACCCTTCCTACCCCAGGGTCCTGCATTACTGCAGCTGGGCGGTGCCGACAGCGCGGCCAACAACAGGCCGTGCCAGCTGCTCTCAGCTTCCCCCAGGCCCCGGGGGCGTTCAGCACCTCCCAGGGTCAAAGGCACAACCAGCATTGTCCTGGGGGGGCCCTGAGCTCTCCCTCTGCCTGCCCCCCGCCTCGCCCCACACTTCCTCCTGCACCGTGCCCCACTCTCCCCATCCCCTTCCCCCAGCCCTGAATGCTTCCCCCCAAACTGCCCCACCCCCATCCTGGGCTCTCCCCACCCCATTCTCAACTCCACAGAGGCGGGCAAGCTGACAAGCACCCTCACCCACGGGCAGCAAGTGAAAGCCCAGCTGGGGAAGGCAGCTGAAGCCCCGCCCCTTCTGCCCAAAACCACACCCCTTTCTCCGAGACCATGCCCCTTCCCCCCCCCCCGCAGCCAAGCCCCATCCAACCCCAGCTCTGGGCCGGGGTTGGGTGGGGCTTGGCTGCGGGGGTGGCTGGGCAGTGTAGGCAATTTTGAGAAGGCAATGCCGTCCCTAGCCTACATTACTCACCACCCGTGCCCCCACCTAGGGATGGGCGAGCGCGTGAAGTCTCCTCCCCCTGCAAGGGGTGCATGGTGCCTAGAGTCACTCTAGGTGCCACGCACCCCAAGCAAGGGGAGGAGACTTCATGCGCTTCGCCCATCCCAAGGTCTCAATTGGCCTAGGGGCGAGGGAGCAGCAGGGCATCTGCGGGCTGGAACAACCGGCTTGGCAGGGCGGATCCGGCCCATGGAGGCGCTCTTGCTGACCCCTGATCCAGACAGTGCTTGGTCCTGCCGTGAGAGCAGGGGGCTGGACTTGACCTCTCGAGGTCCCTTCCGGTTCTAGTGTTCTGCGATTCTAAGGAAGTATGGCCCAATGCACGTCAGCGTGGCAGAATCCAGCCCCCAGGAATAACACAGCTCTTTGCAAAAGGTGGGGAGGGGGGAATATTTCCATTTGTTTGTCCTCCCTTCTGTTTTACATATA
This sequence comes from Rafetus swinhoei, assembly GCA_019425775.1. Taxonomy (NCBI): domain Eukaryota; kingdom Metazoa; phylum Chordata; order Testudines; family Trionychidae; genus Rafetus; species Rafetus swinhoei. The sequence goes on along the minus strand of CM033446.1, from coordinate 130,092,723 downwards.
ATCTCTCCAACCAGGTGGAAGCTAAGAGTGTGCCGTGCTGGCTGCTTGCCACATCAGTCAACAAGCCGGTCGCATTCTAGACTCTCAATCTCACGCCGTCCTTTCGCTATAGGGCAGATGGCTCTCCCAGTCAGTGGGCTGGCAGCCTCCCACTACACAAGTGGAATTAAGCGGTTCTGGAGCAATATGGCATTCCCCCGTTAACGTAAATTGCAAACCCCTAAACAGTTTGCATGCTTTGGGAAGCCCAGGGTGTAAAACCACAGCTGCAGTTACATTTCAGACTCTTATCAAGTTTCTGCATAATTGGCTGTGTAATCAGGAAAATCCTGGTGGTGTCTGTTTTCTCGCAAATGCCAATGGAACAAACACAGTTGCGAGGGTCTCTCTTGTGGATTCAGGGTACTGACAACAAAAATGAGACAATTTAAAGAGATTTCAACTCCAGCCATTAGGGAATGCACTGCTGTTGTACGTTATTTTTTTTTTTTTCATCTCCACAAAGGGACAGATGACTGGGCGCGGGTTGATAATGATGATGGATCTCGCTAATTGCTGCTCAAAGCAGATTAAATTCATCTCGCTCACCCCCCCTTCCCCAATACAGTAAAACATTTTATTCAAATGAACTAAATTGATGGACTTCTTCCTGGAATAGCCAGGCATGTTTAATTGGAAAGTACTCTTGAGAAATTAGGCCACATACTCATTGGATTTATAGAACAAAAATACTATTGAAAGGCACTTTCCTGCTCTATTTTGAATTAGAAATCAGCTTTATGGGGCTGCTCTGGTTCCGTTTCTGTTGATTTCCGTGCCTTAGGGACAGAAAGTAGGGTACGTTCATTGGGATCTGCTCCACTGTTGCATTTGGAGCAATAGGCGTCCAGAGACCCGAAGTAATTAAGAAAACACAATCAAGCCCAAGGAGGTTAATAAGAGAAGAATTGAGCTGCTCCTAGTGGAAAGTCATTTCTAGGGTCTGATTCTCACCCCCACAGGATCTGAGTGACTCCTGCTGGCTGCACATGGAGTGAATGGCATCTTGCAGCAGGGGACAACTCATCCCCTTCTCCAGCACTCTCCAGCAACGTGTCAAGCGGCAGCACGCGCAGCCAATGAAAGGCCAGCGTGGGGACATTACATCATCAATGCAAGCTCTCACTGGCCAATCACAGCCGGGGCAGGGTGCCGTTTCTAAAAGGGGACTCTTCCATCTCAGCCCAGCAGGGCTCCCGTATAAACCCTTTTCGGCTTTTGCTTGTGACGTGACTAAAGACATTTCCTCCCCCAGCGGGACGGGCACGTGGAGGCTGGGCGGAACGGAGGTGTCCCACCCCGCAGAGCGCTGCAGACCACACTGCGCTTGGAGCGGGCACACTGACTGCTGCAGCGCCTGGAAGCATCCCCCGCTGCATCCCCCTGTTAGAGGGGGCAGCGTGTGCTCCCTGTGCCTACCCCTGCCGAGCAGCCCAGAGAGAGCTCGTGCGATGGGCCTGCCCCCTTGGAAGAGGCAAAGTACCGCTGTGGGCATAGTTCCCGCCAAAGTGCGCGCCTGTGCAGCCGCACACCAAAAATTCTGGGGCTGCCCGCCTCCTTTGCAGAGCCGCACAGCAGCACTCAGCATTCACTTTCCTGATGGAAGGCAAGTGGTGGGTTCCAGCTCGGCGGAACGCCACGCGGCCCATCAGAATGCCATGCGGCCTGGCAGAACGCCACGCAACACGGCAGAACGCCACACGGCCCATCGGAACGCCACGCAGCCCATCGGAATGCCACGCGGCCCGGCGGAATGCCACGCAACACAGCAGAACGCCACGCAACACAACAGAACGCCACGCAGCCCGGCAGAATGCCATGCGGCCCGGCAGAACGCCACGCAACATGACAGAACGCCACACGGCCCATCGGAACGCCACGCAGCCCATCGGAATGCCACGCGGCCCGGCGGAATGCCACGCAACACAACAGAACGCCACGCAACAGAACGCCACGCAACACAACAGAACGCCACGCGGCCCGGCAGAATGCCATGCGGCCCGGCAGAACGCCACGCAACACGACAGAACGCCACACGGCCCATCGGAACGCCACGCAGCCCATCGGAATGCCACGCGGCCCGGCGGAATGCCACGCAACACAACAGAACGCCACGCAACAGAACGCCACGCAACACAACAGAACGCCACGCGGCCCGGCAGAATGCCATGCGGCCCGGCAGAACGCCACGCAACACGACAGAACGCCACACGGCCCATCAGAACGCCACGCAGCCCATCGGAATGCCACGCGGCCCAGCGGAATGCCACGCAACACAACAGAATGCCACGCGGCCCGGCAGAACGCCACGCGGCCCGGCAGAATGCCACGCGGCCCGGCAGAACACCACGCGGCCCAGCTGACCTGTGTGCCATAGCTGGAGCCGGGCTGTAGTGGAGCGGGGCTGCTCTGGGGGCAGGACTGCTTGGGGGGCGAGCCGTGTGGCAGAGCGAGGCTGTTCCAGGGCCAGGGCTGCTGGGGCAAGCCACGTGTCAGGCAGTGGCAGCCCCAGCTGGGGAAGGCGCTCTGCCAGCTGAAGCAGGGCAGGCTGCACTCCTGGGGCTGGGAAGGCACCAGCCTGCAGCACCCGGCTCAGGAGCAGGGCAGGGTGTGGGGTACAGGGCAGCCTGCGGGCTGGGAGAAGCGGGCACCGACCTGCAGAGAACTTCCCTTCATGAATATTACTGCTGTTCGATGAAAGAAATCCCACATTCAGAGTCAGATCATAGACCTGCTCGGCCACTGATTGTTTTTAATGAGACTGACATTTTTACAAACAGCAGAGTTTTAAAATCAGAATAGCATCAAGCCTCTTTATTGCTCAAGACAGCTAAAAGCAATCTTTAAATTGTATAGCGAGCATGGCCTTTCATTAGACCGTTCAAAAGTGCATTCCTTAAGGGACATTGTTTCAAGGAGATACGGAGAAAGTATGGTTTAGTGGGTAGAACAAGATACTGGAAATCGGGGGTGTGTGTGTGTGTGTGTGTGTGTGTGTGTGTGTGTGTGTGTGTGTGTGTGTGTGTGTGTGTGTGTGTGTGTGTGTGTAAAACTTCTCGTGCCCTCTCCCATCCCCAGACCAAACACTGCAATCAGAAATAAATACAGCAGAGAAAATCCCTGGCCAATGACAGCTGCTACTGTTTATGTGCTCTTTAAAATCTGTGTCTTTATTACAGGGTTTTAAACAGAGCCCAGTCCTTCAATCCTTATTCACACTAGTAGCAATAGTGAGGTCAATGCATTTATTCATTATGGAAATGCATGCTGCATATTTCCAGTCTGTGTGTGTGTGTGTGTGTAGATTAGATTAGATTAGATTAGATTAGATAGATAGATAGATAGATAGAGTGTATGGGGATAGATAGATAGATAGATAGAGTCCTGATGTGTTGCTCTCTAGTGGTTTCTCTGCCTACGTTGAAAAAATCACTGGACCAGAACCAAGACTGCAACCTTTTCTTGAGGCGGAGGTCCAGGCAAATAGGAACAAAGTGTCCAGCTTCTTGGGAAAACATCTCAGAGAGGTAGCTGTGTTTGTCTGTAACTTTACCATCGCGGGACCTAAGCACATAAGAAGCCACATCATCAGGGCTCATCCACCTGCACATCCTCTAAAGTGATCTGTGCCCTCAAGTGCCAGCAATGCCCCTCTGCCGTGTATATTGGCCAGACCAGACAGTCTCTACGACTAAGGATTAATGGACCCAAATCAGACATCAGAAATGGTAACACACAGAAACCTGTTGGGGAACATTTTAACCTGGATTTAAAAGCCACCATTCTTCTACTAAGGAATTTCATTAGCCAATTTCACTAGAGAGAGTCTGCAGAACTGGAATTCATCTACAAATTTGACATTACCGGGCTCAAACTAAGACATTAACTGGTTGGCACATTACAAAGCCAATTTCTCCTGCCTTTAACATCTGCATTTCCACATGGGATACATCCAGCCCACTTAATTAGCCTCATTAACACGGGTGCTACAACTGACAGGAGCTTCCTTTGCCGTTATATCTATCTCTTGGTGTCTGTTACTTCCACTCCAATTCATCTGATGAAGTGGGTTTTGCCCACAACAGCTCGTGGTTCTATTTATTTTGGTTCGTCTCTGTGGACCACTCGCAGTTTCTTGGGAACTCCCATGATGAACAATCTGAATGGACAAGTACCCCGCATAGGAGTATTTTTGATTACTCAACCCCCACATTTCCAAAGTCTCTACGGGTCGGACGGGCAAGCGATAAAGGTACGTGCTGTAAAATGCCTTGTACAGAATGGGGAGCAGCGAGCCCCTGTCCAGAAGGGCAGGAGCATAAATGTCTTCCTCAGTGGAAACAATGGAGGCTGGACAATTAGTCCTCAGGGCAAATTTCTCCAGCTACTAGCCACCTGTTGGTAGCACTTATCTGCCATGAAGCACCAGTTTGTTCCTTCATGACACCGGGCTGCTCGGAAGTTTCCCAAATTCCTTCCAACTTGGATGAACTTCTGGGTGACTTTCTGCGAATCCTCTTCTGCTTCCCAGACGCACGCTGAGTGACCTTCCTCCTCCCGCTCGCAGCAGACGAGGTCACTCCTATCAAGATTCGACGAAGCCTCTTGAACTGCAGGCGGCAGTGCCAGACCCTGCATCGTTGGTCCTCACAGGTACGTCCTTCCTTGGGAATAGAGGGGATCTGCCAGGCTTTCCCATGGCAGTGTGCAGCCAAAGGAGGCGATTACCTTGTGCGGTTAGACCCTGCAGGCCCTTCCTGAGGTCAGGGATTTCATCGTGAGGAGCAGCAGAGGGGCGTGTGCGTACAGAAGCCACAGGTATGCCACCAGCTCCTGAGCGACCCATCAGTCCGCCTCTTCCCTGAGATCTCATACCAGTCTGGAGAAGGAGGGAGGATTCCAGAGTGGGTCAGGAAGCTGCAGCTTCTGGACACCTAGATACTCAGGACAAGTCCCCTTGAGTCCTCTCCTGACCCAAGCAGGCAGAAAGTAACCCCAGTGCTTTATGAAGCCGTTCGACCAGGCAGCATAGATACTCTGGAAGTTCCTCGTCTTCTCCCTGACGAGTGGGCCAGAAGAACAGGGAAAACTTTTCCCCATCCCCCCGCGGGGCTGGAGCACACAAAATCTACTCGCCTGGACTAGGGATCTAATAATGCAGTCAATTAACCAATTAACCGATAAGCAAAAGCGTATAGGTTAATGCTATGGAGCACAGGCATTCTCCCCCGCCTCCCCTCCCCCCCACACTTGCCAGTAAATTTTTTGCCAGGCTGGCCAGCAGCCCTGCTCAGTCCCAGCTCGCACTGGGTCTGGGACCTACCCCCGCTGCGGCTCTGCATTTAAAGTGTATTGGGAGCCAGGCAGGCAGGCAGCCCGGCTCAGTTCCGGCTCATGCTGGATCCGGGAGCTCAGACTCCTCCCAGACAGGGGCTGCTGCCACCCTGTACTGCTGCCTCTGTATCAGAGGCAGCAGAGCAGGGCGACTGGCAGCCGGTCTGCGAGGGGAGCTGGTTTTTAAACTGGTTCCCCTAGAGGACCAGCTCCCACCTGGCACCCTGCACTGTGGGGTGGCAGAGGCTCCCCGGGAGCAGGGCTGGAGCACACTGGCTGCTGGTCCCACCCCTGGGGACTACAGAATAGTCGACTAACCGATAACAATTCATGAGATTAATGGACTATTCAATGAACTGACATTTAACATCCCTAGCCTGGACCTCCCGGGGCTCTGGTGTGCGAGGGGAACGTGGGGAGTGTCTTTCTCTTTCAGTGACTAAGTGCGTCTCACTTGTGACTGACTTTTCTGTGGGGCAGCGGCCCCCGACCCAAAAGAGGTTCCCCGGCCCTGCCCTAGCACAAGAGCTCGGCTGCTCGACACTCCTGCTTCTCGGCACCAGGACACTAACTGGCTGCGCCATCCCCAGGGCAACGCGGAACAAAGTTCAGAAAGAGCCCTTGGAAAGCCGGTAGGATTCAGAGAAAGAATTAGCTTTTCAACAGAAGAGCAGGCCCAGCGGGTTCCACCCCGGGAGTTAGTGCTTTCTTCGGGCCCTCCAGGTTAACCCCACGCTCAGGCTAGCTGCCAGCCCGGCTGCTCTTGGGTGTGGGATGCAGCATGGGGTGAACACAAAGGTCCCAGCGATGCCTCCAAAGCTGCCAGGCAGGCAACACTGCCCTGGCTGGCTGATCCTGTTGACAGACAAGACTATGTGGGATGGGTGGGAATCGTCTCTCTGCCCCTCTGCTGCGGTCCTTCCACTTCTCCGTGACAATAATTCGGGCGGTGACTCCTCCCGGCACACACTCCCTGGCCTGCTTTGGGAGCCTGCAGGAACCCACCTCAGCAGATCGGTGCCATGGGTCTAACGCAGAAGGAGCAATTATCAGTCACCTTCCCCCAACATCCTCCGAGAGCAACGTTAACTCGCCTTGACTTAACGGCGCAGGAAAACATGGTTGACGGAGACGAATCCAAATCACAACCGCTTTCAGTCATGGGGGGGCACTGCAGTAAATAAAACTGAGCCCATTTCCATTGACCCTGACACCGCGGGCCCCCACACGCCTCTGCATCTCAGAGTTCAAGCTGCTTGCCTGAGAGCGTATGAAGAGCTAGACGCTAGGGGTGACTCTTGGTAAAACTGCCCAGCCAAGGCAAGCGGGGCAGGGAGAGGCTGACTTGGGATCATTGCAAGTTGCACAAGCCTTCTGAAGACAGGGGTTGTTATAACCAGAGGTTGGTAGCCCTGGATCCTGGGTAGGCAATAAGACCGTTCCCTCTCGTCTCAGGCCCCTTGCCATCTCTTTGCTACCCTCAGCCCCCCTGCAAGCACCTTACCAAACAACAAAGGTGGTGGCTACTCACGCTGCTCTCATTGTAGGCCAACCTCTGGGCACAGCGACCGTTTCTGCCCTGGCTGCAATCATAGAATCCTAGGGCTGGAAGAGAGCTCAGGAGGCATCAGGTCCCGCCCCCCCACCCAAAGCAGGACCAACCCCAACTCAATCATCCCAGCCAGGGCTTTGTCAAGCCGGGACTTAAACACCTCTAGGGATGGAAATTCCACCCCCTCCCTAGGGAACCCATTCCAGTGCTTCCCCACCCTCCTAGGGAAAAAGTTTTTCCTAATATCCAACCTAGACCTCCCCCCACTGTAACCTGAGCCCATTGCTCCTTGTTCTGCCATCTGTCACTACTGAGAACAGCCTCTCTCCATCCTCCTTGGAACCTCCCTTCAGGAAGCTGGAGGCTGCTCTCAAATCCCCCCTCACTCTTCTCTTCTGCAGACTGAATAAGCCCAAATCCCTCAGCCTCTCCTCGTAGGTCAGTGAAACCCACCAGTAGCATCTGAGACTCCCTTCCTGGTCAGAGCCCCCAACAGACTCTGAAGCAGCTTCTGGCTTTCTGCCTCTCAGGCAAAGCTCCCCCAAAGCAGCCTCAGCTCCCTTGCCCAAAATCCCAGCTCCCCCACCAAGACCAGAGACCACTGCATGCTCTCCCTGCATCCCCTGGGGGTGGGGTGTCTCTCTCTTCCCCCAGGCGTCAGGAGAATGTCATTCTCCAGGGCTGATCTGCAGCATCCAGGAACTTCCTGACTGGAAGTGAAGTTCACAGGCCCCTCTGCTCGAGGATTCCTACCAACCGACAGTCTCTGCATAGATCGCACTGGGCCTCCCCCACCACACAGTGTCCGGGACTTGGAATTCGAGCACTGCTGGGTAAGGGGTGAGGTCACATCGGCCTCATGACATTGATTCTGTTCCCCGATGGGTGGAATGTCATTTTGAGGGTGGAGGAGGAATGCTAGAGGAAGCCACTGGAGCTCCTGCAAACTGAGAGTCGGGACCCCCCGAAGAAAGGGGCGCCCCCCTTTGGACAGGGTTACCGGCGCTGGCTTACGTTACATAAGAACATAAGAACGGCCGTACTGGGTCAGACCAAAGGTCCATCTAGCCCAGTAGCCTGTCTGCCGAGAGTGGACAGCACCAGGTGCCCCAGAGAGGGTGGACCGAAGACAATGATCAAGCAATTTGTCTCCTGACATCCTTCTCCAGCCTCTGACAAACAGAGGCCAGGGACACCATTTCTATCCCCTGGCTAATAGCCTTTTATGGACCTAACCTCCATGAAATTATCTAGCTTCTCTTTAAACTCTGTTATAGTCCTAGCCTTCACAGCCTCCTCTGGCAAGGAGTTCCACAGGTTGACTACAGGCTGTGTGAAGAAGAACTTTCTTTTATTCGTTTTAAACCTGCTACCCTTACCCTGCTACCCATACGTTAAGAAAACCGAACCTTTCCCTGCCTGGGACAAACCAGCCTTGCCTGTGAATTGTTCTTTGGCATACTCGGTGAGGGAACGTCTACACAGCACTTATTTCGAAATAGAGCCCTCGTCCTCCGACCTCCCTTACTCCTCGTACAATGAGGGTGACAGGAGTCAGAGTAAGAAGTCCTCCAGCTCGACAGTATTTCGACACTATTTCGAAATCACTGCCTGCTGTGTGGATGCGGACTAAGTTATTTCGGAATAGTGTTACAGTGTAGACGTACCCTAGGCGCCCTGTTTAAATGTGATGTTCGGACTTGGCCTGCACACAAAATACCGTATATATCTACCGTATATACTCGAACACAAGCCTACTCGTACAGAAGCCGACCCTCCTAACTTACAGAAAAAAAAATGTTAAAAGTGAATGACCCGTTTCTAAGCCGACTCTGTCGGCAGAGTACAAACTTCCGGTCCCAGCTTGCCACATAAGCCACTGGCGCGTCGGGATGTTTTGTTTTCCTGAAGCATCTGCAGGCTCCCAGAGTCTGTGATTCGCTGTTTCTGGCCAATAGAAGCAGTGGGGAGTGGCAGCCAGCCCGTTCCTCAACCCGTGTTGCTTCCCGCAGCTCCCATTGGCTGCTGTTCACTGTTCCCAGCCAATGGGAGCCACGGGAAGCAGTGCAGGCTGAGCGACGTGCTGGCTGCAGGCATGGAGCCTCTCAGCTCCCAGTCACTGGTGTTCACCATTCCGGATCAACAGGAGCGGCGGGAAGTGGCAACAGGTACGTCTCGTGGCCAGTGCTGCTTCCTGCAGCTCCCATTGGCTAGGAACGGTGAACAGCAGCCAATGGGAGCTGAGGAAGCAGAGCAGGCCAAGGGACATTCTGGCCACCACTTCCCCACCGCTCCCGTTGACCCGGAATGGTGAATGGGAGCGACTAGGAGCTGACAGGCTCTGTGCCTGCAGGCACTCCAGGTACACAAAATATCTCGGTGCACCAGTGGTTTGCCCTGCGGGGCTAGGAATTGAAGTTTGCCGACCTCTCCCTCCAGTAGAAAAAAAATGTGAAGCACAATGACCTGATCATAAGCCGCCCCCGCTCTGCACAGAGTGTTTTATCCAAAAAAATTTGGCTTATGATCGAGTATTTACGGTACGTGTTGTGCAGGCAAGGTCCTAATGGGAAGAATTCAGACATCTTTTTCTGGCTCATTTGGTTGTCTCTGTATCAGGCCTCTGGCACGGGATTTAGGGAACCCTCTCTCTGCTGTGTCCGTTTCCTATCCCCTATAACACTACTAAGGCAAAATACCCCTGCAGCTGAGCAGGAAATTCACTTCTAATGACCCTTTGAGTGACCAGAATTTGCAACCCAAAGACCATCAAAAGGCATGCACTGCTGGGCAAAGCACAGTCAGTTTTCAATTCCGTCGAACGCCTACGAAGAATTCTTTTGCAATATTTGCCCAATTCTACTTATTAATACTAAGTGAAATTAATTATACTCTTGGCAAAAATGTACATCAAACTAACTGTCTTTCTAGTCCTGTTTTCTCCCCAGGCCAGGAAAGAATTAATGCAGTCCAATAATGAATCAGCCAGCAGCTTTTAATCTTACAACAGATATATGGCCATTCTAATGCCTCGTTCACCATAAAATTTAAAAGAGACAGCTGATGAACTGGGCACCAGGTCAGAGCGCATCATATATCTAAGTTGAACAGTTGCACTCAGTATATGGTCATTTAGATTGCAGGAGAGAGAAGTCTCTAACTTCCAGAGGATACTTGTTCCTTACTCCACTGAAATTTTTCATGTTAATAGTACACAGTTAGGGTCAAATTCCCAATGCAGGCAGACTTTCCTGGGTGAAATTTACCCATGTGCAGAGGGCCGGTACATAACCAATAGAGCCCTGTGTGGATAGAAATGTCTATTCACTGATGCGGATATCCATGGATAATCATCCGTATCTACAAATCCGCAGGACTCTGCTCCCAAGAGACACAACGGTCCATGAATAGAAGTGTGGTCCTGTCGTGCCCGGGAGCCAGCACCCCATGCCCGGCAGCACCGTTGTACCATCATTCAGCTGCATGCCCAGGAGAAGCTGCTGGTGCGGGTGCTGGCTCCCAAGGACAAGGGACCACGCTCCTCTCCATTGGCCGCAGTGTCTCTTGGGAATAGAGCCCGGCAAATCCTGATGTCTATCCAGGGATATCTGCATCCGAGAGTAGAGATTTGTATCCAGGCAGGACCAATGAACCATGCTAGCCCTATTAAGGCCCCTTGGGGGACATAGACCATGTGCTGGTCCTCTGCGCAGGGGTGAACTGACGTCCGTGAGGAAAGAGGGACCGTGTGGAATGAAGCCATGAAAACGATTGTTGGCAGACCTGCCATTGGAACGTGTGTCCCTGTATGCTCTAGCCCTCCTCTTTCATAGCTCTTTTAGTACTCGTAAAAGACAATAGTTTGTACCGTCCACAGCTCTGGTCCCCTCCAAGAAAGGGTCAGTTACGGAAGGAAAGAGGTAACCAAGCAACCCATACAGTAACGTGGGTTTGATTCTTACTGTCATCCCAGACGCCCCCATAGCACCGCGGTACTAAGGGTCTGACTACCCGGCAGAGTGTGCCTGCATCTGAGCTCCTAGACATGGGAACCCAGGGTTGTGGACTCCCGCAGGGAGCATCCACATGGCAGAGCCACAGGCAATCCACGCCGCCGGGGGCAACGTTCATGCTGGCATTGCAAGTGTGGGATGGCGGACGTACCACCAGCCCCATGGAAGGGCTAGCAGGGGTTTGCACTGCCCTGGAAACAGACCAAGGACTAAATTGTGCCTCGGTTTCCCTGATTCCCTCCCCCCGCCATCTCCCCACAGGGCTGGAGCACAGAAAGTCTACTAGGCTGGGCCCCCTCTAGGCTCTGGTGTGCAAGGGGAATGTGAGGAGTGTCTTTCTCCTTCTCAGTCGGGGGCCACGTCAGGGAGAGCTTGGGGGGGTTGCTCCTCACTTGTGTGTGGCCCCCGACTGATTTGTCTGTGGGTCAGGGGCCCCTGACCCAACAAAGGTTCCCCACCCCTGCACTAATCCATACGGATTCCACAGCATGGATACCCGCCTACGCCCTGCCAGCCAGGCGTGCGCAAGGATCTGTTAGTGGGCTGCAGCAAGATGCATGCTCTCTCGTCAAATCCAGCCCAAGAAGGCCAGTCATGGTGGAGCTGAGCAAATACAAACTGAAATGAATGGGAGTTTTGCCTATGTAGGGAGCAAGGGGTCAGGATCTGAAAGCGGAGGTCTGTGGGGGACGTGTCCTTTCCTCACTGCAAGATCTAAAGAGGCTGGGGGCTTTGGGACATGGGAACGCTGACTGCAGACCTTAGGCGTGTTGCCTGCGTGGGTCACTGCAGGATCCTACCTGTTCTATATTCAGGACTTCATGAAACAGCAATTCCCATCTAGCTTTTAAGGGAAAACGTAGCCCGGACCGAAAGAAAGCAGCTGCTCTGAGCTGCGTTACCACCCGCCACGCTACCTGCCATAGAGGGCGCTCTACTTTGCCCGTCAGCCTGCAGTTAACAATCTTCCTCGTTGTTTGCGAGGGCTTGGCGGGCAGGACGTGCAAAGGTGTGCACAAGAAAACGGGCCTCTTGGTCCCTCCCTTCCTTGAACGGCCATGCAAGAGTGGGGAGGAACCTCGCCCAAGGAGCGCCAAGGGGTGTGGTGGCTCTCTCAGTCATCCCCAAGAAACTCCCATTGTCTCTTTGGCTACGTCTACATTGCATCCCTCTTGCGCAAAAGCCTATGCAAATGAAGCGCAGATTGGCATATTGCCGCATATTGCCGCGCTTCATTTGCATAATAAGTTAGGGACCGTTTTTGCGCAAGAGGCTTTTGCGCAAAAAGGATCCGTCTGCACACCTTATTTTTTCAGGAAGAACGGCTCTTGTGCAAGAGGCAGGTTGTGCGCAAAAAGGAGCTGTGTAGACCGCCTTTTTGCAAGAAAAAGCCTCTGCAAAAAAAAAAAAAAAAAAAAACGGCCCCTAATTAACTATGCAAATGAAGCGCGGCAATATGCTAATCCGTGCTTCATTTGCATAGGCTTTTGCGCAAGAGGGATGCAATGTAGACGTAGCTTTTGTGAGCAGAGGTTTCTGGGCTTTGCATTCTGCAGTTTTCTCACACCACGGGTCCGCATCAGCCACGGGAGTGTCCTTAATCCACCCTTCCCTGGATCACCCAGGGACCGTCTGTTGTTGTTTGCAAGGGAACTTGCACCATGAATGAATAGCACCCTGCCCTCTGACCAGGTCTTCTTCTGAGTGTATGTGCCACGTGCCTTAGGCCAGTGGTTCCCAACCGCTTTTGTGCTGCGGACCGGCAAATCCATTCACAAATCTTTGGCGGACTGACAACATTTTATTTGCATATAAATTTTTGCATATAAATTTATTTGCATGCAAATAAAATGTTACTGGTCTGCCAAAATTTGTACCCTGGCCCCTTGAACCACTGCGAACAGCCGGCTTCAGCTCTGGCAGCCGTCACGGCTGGGCAGCCAGCGGTGCGCGGCCCAGCACCGATCCGTGGCCCGGCAGTTAGGAACCGCTGCTTTAGGTGGCACGTGACCAGGACTCATAAGACCATAAGAACATTAGAACGGCCGTAGCGGGTCAGACCAAAGGTCCATCTAGCCCAGTATCCTGTCTGCCGACAGTGGCCAGCACCAGGTGCCCCAGAGGGGGTGGACCGAAGACAATGATCAAGCGCTTTGTCTCCTGCCATTCCTCTCCAGCCTCTGTCAAACAGAGGCCAAGGACACCATTTATCCCCTGGCTAATAGCCTTTTATGGACCTAACCTCCATGAAATTATCTAGCTTCTCTTTAAACTCTGTTATAGTCCTAGCCTTCACAGCCTCCTCTGGCAAGGAGTTCCACATGCTGACTACACGCTGTGTGAAGAAGAACTTTCTTGAGTCCAGTGGCTAGCCCATTAGCTGCCCCAGCTTGGGCTGTGTACTGATGAGGAGTGCGAGGTGACCGCTGAGCCATGCCCCCCACCCCAGAGGTTGGCACCGACAAACTATCTTTGATCGGCTGTAATGATGAAAATAGCTTTAATCCATTCCTGGCGGACGTTGGACAGCCTCCAGCTTCCTGACTCTCCTGCTTATGGCCACCCTGCCTAGGGCTTTTAAAAGTGAAAATATCAGGGCATTTAGAATAGGCCGCAACAAACAAGCGACTGGGGGCGTCTGAGCACCAGACGCAATGTGACAAAGGGGCGTGCTATTCGCCTAGTTATGTTGCATGTGAGTCTTACTGTTCTAGACTCACTTGGTGTGTGCCTCAGTTTCCCTGGGTATTGCACCAATGCCCGGACGGTGATGGGAACTGGGTGTGTGGCTTGTGCTGAGGGCCCTGGGGCAAGTGAGGTTGCCCAGCCTCCTGCACGTCAACAATGGCCAATGTCCTTCGTACCCTCAGCCCGAGGCGGGGGATCCGACCAGGTGGCACCTTTTGCCCGGGAAGTAGGACAAAGGCCGGAGGAGCAACCGGTGTGGCTGGGCCAGGCTGCTGGAAGTGGCTCAGGTTTCGTGAGGACTTGGGGCACAGGAGGAACCTCGGGGCCCTGGCGCTGGGCTCCCCTCCCCCGCAAGATGGACTTTGCCGAATGTTTCCCATTTCTGGTGCTGACAAGCGCTGTTCTACGCTGTGTCCCTATTGACTAAGGAACCTTCCATGTCCCCTCGCTGGCAGAGAGTCCCCCGGGCCGGCTCTGTGGGGAGCAGACAGTGTGGAGGGGGGCGCTGAACACTCCCAGGTCAGACTCAGGAAGGTCGAAGCTGTGTCCGCTGCTCAGAAGGGGGAGACACGCGGCCCCAGCGGCCTGACTGGCTTCCAAGCGGGCAGTCCCAGAACGTCAGCCGCGCATCTTGGCGACACCCAAACTTCCTGGAGGAGGGCGGCCTTTGTAGTCTGAACCCTGATTCTAATGTCGCGGGTGGTTGCCAGAGCTTTCATGGAAGCGCCTGGAAAACCGACGGCACTCAGCATGCAGTCTGAGGGCTGGGACATAGCTGTGGCCAATATGCCCACAGGGGGAAAGGGAATCTCTTTCTGTTTCACATATACTGGTCTTCGACATTTAGCTTAGCCTGAGAGCTGAGCGGGACAGTACCACCTGCCAGCCCCGTAGGGGGTAGTTCTCTTTGTCCCAGGATGGAGTCTAGGGGTCTGGAAAGTGCCACCGATGCATATAATGTCCCGTTTGATCAAGTCTTCTGGACAGCTCCTTCGACGCAACATTAGTTTTCGGAGCGCCACAGAGCCAATGAGCTGACCCACCCCGTGCCTCTTTTCCTTCTAGACCCATTTGGTGATAGAACTAAAGGCGTTAAACCAGTTTGCCCCTTCAGAACTTACATTCATCAAAAGACCGCCGGCTCCAGGGCCATACAAACCAGCTGTCTTGCCATGGAGACCAAGAAACGGGCAGCTTTTAAGATATAAGTTATCACCACATGCCCCTCTGTAGTCCTCACCAAAAAAATCAATCTTTATAGCTGGAAAAAGACAGTGCCTTATTTAATTTATTACCAAGGCAAAGACAAGAGGAGAATAGCATTGCAGATTACACTTTCCAAGTTCAATGTTCTCTTATAATGTAATAAAATGAGTTATAGAAAAGAGTGAATTAATGAGAGATGCTGACCTCATCGCACTAATCCCAGAGAGCAATAAGAAACGGAGGGTTGCATTAGCCAACTCGGCTTTCAAGGTCAGAGAGAACTGAAGTGGTCAGTCTCTTCTCCCTGTAATTTAGTATTAACCGAGCAGCCGGCTGTGATCCTCCTCATTTATTCTAATCAGGGGAATTATTTCTCTGCCTTTGACAGGTGGATAACTCTTGCAGGATGCAGGAGAGCATAAGAATTAGGGGCTGGGAGTATCTTCCCAGCTCGCACACCAACGCAGTCCGCCAGTCCGCCGGTAGTTAGCACTTTTGCAGTGAGCAGATTAATACAAACACAGCCAAGCAGCTGCTCACCTTAGCATGTCCACACCTTGAAGCCAGGTCTACACTAGAGGAAAGTCCAAATGAAGATATACAACTCCAGCTGTGTTAATTGCATAGCTGGAGTTGACGTACCTTGATTCAAACTTCGGTGCCGTCAACTTCCTTTACTCCTCATGAGATGTAGGCGTACTAGCGCCAATGGGAGCTCCCTCTGCATTTGATTTAGCGGGTCCTTACTAGACCTGCTAAATCAAACGCCAGAAGATCGACTCCAGAGCATCGATCTGCAGGTAAGTATAGACGTGGTCTGATATATACCTGATTGAATGGCTTTTGGACCAGTCGTAAAGTTCTCCCATCTATTCCACACTCATCTGCTAAAATCTTCCACGTTTCCCTTTTCTTGTCTTTGGGACGCTCAAAAAGTAGAAATGGGCTGACAGTGTTAACTCGCTTCTTATTGCCCTGCTTGGGGCTAAGCATTGAGGCAGGTTTTAGATGTTCGAGCAGAGGAAAGGCATTGAACAATTCCTGTGAAAGGAGCTGCCGACATGAATTATCCTGCACTGGACTCTCAGGGGAAAATGGGCGGACTCTCTTTTTAAACTGCAGGCCTAGGCATGGCTGATTAGTATGGTTAAGTTCGCCCTGTGAGGCATTCCTGAAGGCAGGACCGAATGAGGGGGAAATGTGGGTTTTGTGGACTGGAAGATGTGGGCTGGGTAAAAGGAGCTCCCTGTAGAGACCAAGATGTGTGAAGGATGCATAATGCTGAGTTACAGGCTGGGGAAATGTTGCTGGTTTAACCGCTCCAGAGCTGAGTCTACCTAACCCCAGGCTCTGGAGAGCCCCTCTCCTCAGAACAGGCTGCAGCGCTTCCCTAACACAAGGCTCTGCCAACTGAACTCCTCCGGCATTACAGATGAGGCGCACAGATGAGAGAACCCTGAGGTGGATACTCGGGAGACCTTGGAGCTTGGATACGGACAGAAAATATCTTCGTGGCAACGGTGAACCATCCGCGTAGTATTAATGTAAGCCATGCCTGCAGTCGCTTTAAATACGTGCTCCCTTATCACTCTGAGCTTGATACAGAACAGAAAGTACACCCCTGTACTTTCTAGGGGTGAAATTCACCCTTCCACGGACACCCGACACAAGGCCTAGGGATAAGGTACTTTACAGGCCTTGGCTTGGCCCCTTAAGAGTTTATCCACATGAGAACATCTACATCCCACACTAACCATGCATCCTGCCTGCCGGAAATGCTGCTTTGATATCTGGAGAGCTTGCCCCTGCATCTTCCTACATGCCTTGTGAGATGGCCCCTCAGCTACCGAAGCCCAGATGCAGGGTCTGGGATGTGCCTGGAACTTTCCGGAACAGAATACACGGGCTGCATCATGTCTCGCCCTGTTCCTACTTTGTACCGCGTGAGTCTCTGTACAGACACGACAATCCCTGAGTAGTAGCATGCAAAGCACCGCTTTGTCACATGGCTGTAGCTTCCTCAAAGCCCAGGCCAGTTCCCACTGAACTCAAACACAAGCTTTTGGTGGGACCAGGCTCCAGCCCTAAACAGAATAAGCTAATAAAACACAAAGGGCCCAGCTCCACAAAGGGTGTGTCTAGACTACAGGGTTTTTTCCAAAAAACTTCCCCCGCGTCTAGACTGCTGCCGTGTTCTTTCGAAAGTAAATCGAAAGAACGCGGCAGTTTTTTCGACCGCGGAAAACCTCGTTTTAGGAGGAATAACGCCTTTTTTCGAAAGTGCTCTTTCGAAAAAAGACGCTATGTAATGCAAACTGTGCTTTTTTGAAAGAGAACATCCAGACTGCCTGGGTGCTCTCTTTCAAAAAAGCGGCTTGCTTTTTCGAAAGTACTGCTTGTAGTCTAGACGCTCTTTTTCGAAAGAGGCTCGCAGTCTAGACGTAGCCAAAGGGAATTAGGTATTGCAACACTGAGCTGCGCCATGCCGAGTTTTTGAGCACCTAGAAAACAAAACCACTGGGATCCGCAAACACAGAGGCTATGTCTAGACTACGGGGTTTTTCCGGGATACCCGGAGGAATCCCGGAAAAACTTAACCACATTCAGGGAACACGTCTGTCCTTCTGCTTATTTTTTTGCAGAAGAGCAGATGCACCCTTTCAAAAGTCCTGTCTTCCTCCTTCCCCACGAGGAAGAAGGATTCTTCCGAAAGAGGAGGTTTTTCCAAAATTTGGCCCAGTGTAGACAGGCCAAATTTTGGAAAAGCCTCTTCCGATAAAACTATTGGAAAAAGGTACGCACATTGCGGAGTGCAATTTGCATACCTTTTTCCAATAAAATATTGTAGTCTAGACACAGCCTGAGTTAGATGCCCAGGGTTGTTTTACAGAGTTACTCCCGACGACATATGGGAAAATCAGGCATAGGGAAAACACACAGAAGATTCAGTGGTGTAAAGGTATGGTCAGGTGTGAGAAATATGACCAACCCAAGCAGGAGGAGAAGCTCTACAGCAACGCTGCATTTTTAACACCACAAGTTTAGACTCAATAAATCCATGCGCCCCCTTGGGAGTTAGGGGTTACGAGGTTCAAACACACACGTGGCTCACTGGAGCCCTGGACGCAGGGGATCCCAATAGGAGCAGGTGTTGTGGAATGGGCCTGTGCCACATGTGGCTGATCCGGCAGCTCGCGGTGTTGAACGCCATCGTGTGCTTGGGGGACGTGTACTTCAAGCTTACCGCGGGACACCGGCAAGGCAGGCGACAGGAGCTGGAGTGCCCTTGAGGAGGGAACCCAGGAAAGTAAGTGGAACACTTCTTCGATGGATTGTATTTACCGAAGGGCAATGTTACAGGGTGACACTCACCCTGCGGCGGCCCCTGCTGGCCCGCCTCTGCCGGTGCCTTGTCAGCTGTTACTCCTCCGTTTGTCCCCGTCACGCCAGGGCCTGTGTCCTCCCGGACCGCCGCACCCCCTTCCCTGGACACTGCCCTCTGGTGGGGCCCACTCTCTGGGTTCAGCCCTGTCAAGAACCAATTAGGTCCAACCCCACCATTTGCCTCAATGACCCACTGCAGGCCCAAATCTAGCCCCTTCCCTCAGGGGCAAACTACAGTCTGTGGTGGCCACTTATCGGCGGGGATGGGACCTGCTGCCTGTTTCTCTCTGGGCTGTCCCTCTGCAGCCCTGGAGCCCCTCCGACTCTTTTATCAGTATCAGAGCTCAAGAGTTAGCCAGAGTGGAGCCCAGCTGGCTCCCTGGCCTCTCCCAGCGTTGTTCTGTCCATAGTACCGGTCTACACATAGGCAGCGAGTCCCCCTCCCTCCAAACCTGGAGAAAGACCCAGTTCCCGCTGCCCTGCAGCCCATTTTATACAGCCCAGCTGGACCCTGATTGGCTCCCAAAACAGCTCCATCCCATGGCTGTTTTAACTCCTTCTTTTCCAGTGCGGGGCAACCACCTCACCACGGATGCTACATTCTCAATTACTGAGGGACGAGCTACAGCCATTGTTCTATTTGCTTTCCAGAAGCTACTTTTAGAATAAACTTTCTCAGAGGGCTGTCCCTGAATATTTGGAAGCTAATATTTAAACTGTTTCATCATATTTCTGAACCCTGATTTGGGATAGGGCACATTATGCATTTTAGGAATTCTAAACCAAACTTTGTACTTTGGGGTAATTTAAGCCACATCCCCAGGAGCATATATAACCAGCACCAGGCAGATTTGAACCTGGGACCTCTGGAGTTTAGTATAGGAGCCTCTAAAGCATGAGCTATAAAGCCAGCAGGCTCTTAGTTTAGGCTATAGACTTCACTCATTTTTATCACTTGCTGTAAGTGGTCTAAGTGCCACTCCATGGGACAGTGAACCACACTAGGTGGGTGGGCTACATATAGACACTCTTTCCTGAGCGTTAGACAACACGAACCTGGAATTCAGGGGGACTGAAATGTAACTCGCACTGTATGAGTCTACCGCCATACTCGGCATGCCCCGATGGAGGGAATTACCCTAAACTGCACCTCACTTGCCAAGCATGGTGAGGGGGGAGGATGCCAAATGCCAATGAAGATGAGGCTGGGTGGGGAGTCTACTGAAAGACTCAGACATCGTTTGATCCTCCCCTCCCGCGTGTTTCAAGGCAGAGGTGACTGGACTCACTACTGAGTCCCTGGGTCTGTCTGGCGATCGCTGGAGCGGATGTCACGGAGGAGTCGGTCGAGGGTCTAAACCTGGTGTGTGGAGGGTGTTGCTGTGAACGCGAATGGAGAGGCAGGTTCCTTGCTGCCCAGAGACAGGGCTAAAACCTGGGCTAAGTGACAACCTCAGACTGCGGCACGGCTGAAGTGGCAGGGAGCAGCTACTAGCAGCAGTGAGGTGTTGGCAAGAAAGGCACTCCTGGACTACCCCCCCCCCCTTTTGTCTCTGGGACGGAGGCGGACCCATGTCAACGCACCTCTCAGCTCTGATCTTCACTGACCAAGGACGAGCAACTGGGGGGCAGCAGCAGGAAAGGGGGGGGGCACATTGGAGGGACCTTTGTTCATCAAGCGGTCATACTGCGAGGTGGGAAACTGCAGCAAAGGCCCCGTGAAAGCAGTTTACAAGTAAGAGCTGACTTGAAGGCCAAAGAGCCAGAAGAAAGAGCTCAAAAAAACAAATCGGTATCTTCTGTTATGAATATATATTACTGCCAATCCTCACCTCCCCCCTGACATCACCTTATTTATTTATTTGCTTATTTAAATATTTTTAACCCGCCTTTCTATTTAAAATATTCAAGGCGGCTTACAAAAAAATACAATACAAATATATATAAAAATTTAAAATATGAGACCCCAGAGGGACATAACCAGCTAAAAACATAGAGAGAGGAGGAACACACACATACAAACTCAAACATTATTAAAAGCACAAATAAAAAGGGTGGCTTTAGCCTGACACCGAAACAATGCTAGCATTGGCGCCATGCGAATATCCCGAGGAAGAGAATTCCACAGCCTGGGAGCAAAAGCTGAGAATGCCCTGTTCTGCATAGATGTTAATCTTATCTCCACAAGTGGGGGAACACGAAGCAAAGCCTCCCCAGCTGACCTCAATCCCCGGGCAGGTTCATATGGGAGAAGACGGTCCTTCAGATACCCTGGACCCAACTAATTTAAGGCTTTATAGGTCATAACTAAAACCTTAAATTGTGCCTGGAAACATACCGGAAGCCAGTGCAGCTGCCGAAGCACTGGCATAATGTGCTCCGTATAACTAGTGTTAGTTAAAACTCGAGCAGCTGGATTCTGGACCAGTTGAAGTTTCCGAAGGCTCTTTAGAGGCAGCCCCACATAAAGTGCATTACAGTAATCCAGTCGGGATGTAACAAGAGCATGGATCACTGTGGCCAAGTCATGCTTGTTCAGTAAGGGTCGCAGCTGGCGGATCAAACAAAGTTGCCCAAAGGCAACCTTCTCTAGAGATCAGCACAGCTCCCGGACCCATGTGGGGAATTGGGCAAAGGTCAATGAGTTCAACCAGAGGAAGCCAAACCTTTGTGTGATCTGCTCTATGAGGAAAGCTCTGAGAACAACCGGGAGATCCTCCATCTTGGAGAGCACCAGTTCACACCGGCCTCCACGCAGGCTCAGAAATGCTCGGTGGGTCCAAGTCAGAGCCAGTCAGAAATCAGCTAGCCAGCTGCCGCTTTCCTTGTGCTCAGAGGAGTTTGGAAAGGACAGGTGAGCTGAGCGAGGCAGAATCTCTTTATCTAGCAGAGAACCAAGCCCGCCTACCAAACACAGTGGGTGAAAGGCACCCTCCGGAGGTCCTACGTACACCCCAGCAGAAAGGGTCTTAGACTACAGCCGTGACCCCACAATTGGATTCACTTCTGCCCACCTATGCATTGGCACAGATCCAATCGCAGGACTGGAGTCATAAGAACATAAGAACGGCCATACTGGGTCAGACCAAAGGTCCATCCAGCCCAGTGTCCTGTCTGCCAACAGTGGCCAATGCCAGGTGCCCCAGAGGGAGTGAACCGAACAGGTAATGATCAAGCAATCTCTCTCCTGCCATCCATCTCCACCTTCTGACAAACAGAGGCTAGGGACACCATTCCTTACCCATCCTGGCTAATAGCCATTAATGGACTTAACCTCCATGAATTTATCTAGTTTTCTTTTAAACCCGGTTATAGTCCTAGCCTTCACAACCTCCTCAGGCAAGGAGTTCCACAGGTTGACTATGCGCTGTGTGAAGAAGAACTTCCTTTTGTTTGTTTTAAACCTGCTGCCCATTAATTTCATTTAGTGGCCCCTAGTTCTTATATTATGGGAACAAGTAAATAATTTTTCCTTCTTCACTTTCTCCACACCACTCATGATGCCAAGCACTAAGGTACAACCACATTTGCTCCAACCCCTCAGACAGAGACAAACACCGAAAAGATCTTCACCAGGCTTTCTTGAAACTACAATACCCGCCTGAGGAAGTGAGGAAACAGATCAACAGAGCCAGACGTGTGCCCAGAAGCCTCCTACTACAAGACAAGCCCAGGAAAGAAACCAACAGAACACCACTGGCTATCACCTACAGTCCTCAGCTAAAACCTCTCCAATGCATCATTAGTGATCTACAACCTATCCTGGACAATGATCCCTCACTTTCACAGGCCTTGGGAGGCAGGCCAGTCCTCGCCCACAGACAACCTGCCAACCTGAAGCAAATTCTCACCAGCAACTATTCACCACACCACAGTAATTCTAACTCAGGAACCAATCCCTGCAACAAACCTCGGTGCCAACTCTGCCCACATATCTACACCAGCGACACCGTCACAGGACCTAACCAGATCATCCACACCATCATGAGCTCATTCACCTGCACATCTACCAATATAATATACGCCATCATGTGCCAGCAATGCCCCTCTGCCATATACATCGGCCAAACTGGACAGTCCCTACGTAAAAGAATAAATGGACACAAATCAGATATCAGGAATGGTAATATACAAAAACCTGTAGAACACTTCAATCTCCCTGGACACACAGTAGCAAATTTAAAAGAAGCCATCCTGCAACAAAAAAACTTTAAAAATAGACTTCAAAGAGAAACTGCTGAGCTATAATTCATCTGCAAATTTGACACTATCACTTTAGGATTAAACAAAGACTGAACGGCTAGCCAACTACAAAAGCAGTTTCTCCTCTCTTGGTGTTCACACCTCCACATCAGCTGCTAGAAGTGGGCCTCATCCTCCCTGACTGAATTAACCTCGTTATCTCTAGCCTTATTCTTGATTGGTACTCTTTTCTTAAGCCTGTATATTTATACCTGCCTCTGGAATTTCCACTACATGCATCTGACGAAGCGGGTCTTTGCCCACAAAAGCTTATGCTCCAATACATCTGTTAGTCTATAAGGTGCCACAGGACTGCTCATCGTTTTTGCAGAGTCAGACTAACACGGCTACCCCTCTGATACATGATTTTATAGACCTCTAGATAAAGGTAAATACCTTTACATACCTCTATGACGTAACTGAGTCTGGTTACGTCAACCCTATGTGGGTTCATGACATGTGAGGAGTTAATTTGTATTCATGAAAGCTTCACAGTTCCTGGCCTGCAAACCTCCGTGTGTACAAGAGCAAAGCAGAGAATCAGGAAACACAAAAACCAAGCAGTCGCCTGAGCTCTGCCAACACGTTCACCAGGCTCTCCACATCAGGGCTACTCCAGCCCTTGAGAAACGGGACTTATGAGAATCCCCACTGAGTCTTAACTAGGCAGCCCTGCGGCCGGGCAGCTAACGGATTGGAGCCACTTCACCCAGCCGGACGTACATTTTAATCGGAACCGTCATTAGAGCAGGTGCGTCTAATAAATGCCTCTGGTTCCATGGCAAGAGCCGCTAATGCTGCTCTCTGGACTGGGACAAAGCTCCTCCTTAAACTTAGTGGCTCCTGTGCGTTCAGGCAGATTTACTTGCCTCAGGGCCTCACAGAAGCCCTCAATTTAGACACCGGCCTGCAGTTTGTTGAACTACTCTTACCATTGGCCAGCAAGGGGAAACCAGACTTCACAGTCTGCGGCCCCTCTCAGTGGTGGAGGGTCGGACAAACCCTTGTACCAATACTAGTCTCTTTCTAGTCCTGAGGTGGGACCTCTACTCTGGACCTTCTACTCTGGGTTGCAGCCCAGGGACCCTATAATGGCAACTGTCTGTAATGTTTCTAGTAACAACTACAGGACAGCTACAAATCACCAGGCCCCTTCCAACTGTCTCAGTTGGAGTAGTGTGTCCAGTTCTGGGCACCGCATTTCAAGAAAGATGTGGAGAAATTGGAGAGGGTCCAGAGAAGAGCAACGAGAATGATTAAAGGTCTAGAGAACATGACCTATGAAGGAAGGCTGAAAGAATTGGGTTTGTTTAGGTTAGAAAAGAGAAGACTGAGGGGGGACATGATAGCCGTTTTCAGGTATCTAAAAGGGTGTCACAAGGAGGAGGGAGAAAACTTGTTCATCTTGGCCTCTGAGGATAGAACAAGAAGCAATGGGCTTAAACTGCAGCAAGTGAGGTTCAGGTTGGACATTAGGAAAAAGTTCCTACCTGTCAGGGTGGTTAAACACTGGAATAAATTGCCCAGGGAGGTTGTGGAATCTCCATCTCTGGAGATATTTAAGAGTAGGTTAGATAAATGTCTATCAGGGATGGTCTAGACAGTATTTGGTCCTGCCATGGGGGCAGGGGACTGGACTCGATGACCTCTCGAGGTCCCTTCCAGTCCTAGTATTCTATGATTCCCCACAGACTTACCACAGGTTCGTCCTCCTGGTACCTGCTTGCACTTTCTTCTCCCAGATTCTCTACCACACACTCACTCTCATCTGCTCCTTCCTCACACACAGAAGGGAAGCCTTTTTAAACCAATCTCAACTGGTTTTTAATTGGCTCCCAGGTATTCTAATTAGTCTGGCTCCCTTGAGTCTGGAAGCCTTCTCATTGGTTCCAGGGGTTTTAACTGGCCTGATTGTCCTGACTGATTCTAGCAGGTTCCTGCTGATTCTGGATTAGCCCTTGCTAGTCTATCCTGGGAACAGAGACCTATTTAATCTGGGGCTAATAGATTTCCCCTCCACTACTCTCCTGTAGCCCCCTGGCCTGACTGTCACAATACATTAAGGCTACGTCTACACTACGGGTTTTGCTGGAAGAGACAATGCAAATGAAGCACTGATTAGCATTTTCTCATGCTTCATTTGCATAATCTCTTCCGATCCATTTTTGCACAAAAACATGCAGTGTGGACATTTCCTTTTTGCGCAAACCCCCCTTTTTTTTGCGCAAAAACTCTGGGAGAGACAGAAGGATCTTGCGCAAAAACGGGTTTTTGCACAAAAAGGAAACGTCCACACTGCTTGTTTTTGCACAAAAACCCCTTGCGCAAAAATGGATCGGAAGAGATTATGCAAATGAAGCGCAAGAAAATGCTAATCAGCGCTTCATTTGCATTGCCTCTTCCAGCAAAACCTGTAGTGTAGACGTAGCCTAAAAGTATTTTGCAACTTAGGAATTCATTCCTTTCTCAGTTCCTGATGCATAGGCCATTTATATAGAGTGGGTGCCCTAGGAAAAATCATTCCCATCAGGAATGTAACTGTTGATTGTATTTCACTTTGCAGCTGACAAAGGAGAAAAGTCAACGGATCCATTTGTAATGAGTCGTAAGCAGAGTTAGGCGCATGCTGAATGTGCATGGCATGGCTCTTTAACGGGCAGAGGTACTTTACCTCTGTAACATCTGGCTAAGGAATGGATGCCTACCCAGGGGCAAGACATCCTGGATGACCAGCTGTTAACATCAGTCCAAAGTAACTGTCCTCCAGTCTGAGAAGTGACTCTGCTTTTGCAGTGCTGCTGCTAACCGAATGCCGCTTGCTGGGAAAGGCAGAAGCTCCAACACCTAACCACCAAGAAAACGAAAAATCAGTTGCTCCTAGCTGCAGATTCCGATAAGGACCAGGTTCGCAGATTGGCTCCCTCTCCTTTACACTGAACACCCCTTCTTAGCCTCGTTTTCACCTCGACCATTTGGAATCTTTGGCAATATAAGGCCTCTCGCCCTGTGCTTTAGTGTAAGCGACGTTACTCCTCTCCGCTGCATATTTTATTTCTAGCTGAGCAGCTCTGACCTTTGCAGATGCATGACTTCAGCCAGCAGCTCGAAAAATGTCACCGCTGATTCTCATTTACTTGTTTCTATTAATCACTTTCTCTCTTTACACACCACATAATCAATGGGGACAAGTCCATAGTCCTTCTAACTGATTTCTATTATTCCTCGTTACGCCCTTTGTTCCAATTCTGTGCTTCCCATCTGGCATTAAATATTTAGAAGCCACATCCAAACTGTCCTTTGCCCGTCTCTGTAGGGACCACTACGCTTTCGTTGTGTAATCAATTAGCCCAGCATCGGACCACTGGTTCAGATGCCTTTTTGAGCCGCTTTAATTATGATTAATATCTTTTCGTGACTTTGAAACTATATAGGCATGATTCCCTACTCAGTCATGCTTGTTAAAATCATAAATCAATCTATTTTATTCCCTGTAGATGTTAGGAGACCTTTCTGTGTCTGCTGTGTAGCTAGAGCAGAAGAGAGACATTCCGTGGGCAGAGAACAAGGCGGTCCCATGGAGCTAAAAAGGCTGGGAATGGTTGGTTTGGATTTAAAAGTCATTTTTAACAAGTTAATTCCTCTGAATATTGCACTTTACAACTTTGTCGCTGCTTAGAAGGCAAAGATTAGAAGTGGGCCCCAACCGCAAAGTTTCTACATCACCGATTTCCCCCCCCAACACTGCCAGACCCAAAATAATTACAGCCCTTGTAAAGTCTGGCTTATGACCCTACAAATGTGTTATGCAGAGACGGTCTTATGGGCGGGTGAGCCGGGCAGCTGCCCAGGGCCACCATTTTCAAGGGGCAGCCAACAGAGCCGGTCTTACCAGCAGGCCGCGACCGCATTTCAGCCGGGCCCTTTTTTTTTTCTGCTCGACAAATTTTCCTCGGTGGGGTTTTCTGTTTTTTGTTTGCTTGGCCCGGGGCCGCCGATTGGTTAGAACCGGCCCTGGTGTTATGATTTTCTTTCCACTTCCCCCAGTGCCACCCAGATGCAACACTTGGCTGAAGGAGCCAGCAATTCAGGCAAAGACCCGAAGGCTCTGGTCTTTGTTGCAGGCTGCCTGGGATATAGGGAACCTAAGTACCAGCTCCTAGGATCCCTACCACATTCAAGGGAATCCCATTTGTGTCCTGGCAGGCATGGGCCTCCATACTCACAGAGAGGAGCAGGGGAAAAATTGTCCCAGTTCAAATAAATGACCATTCACCCACAAATAATTGACCAGCATTTACAGAAGGTCTGAGCCCCCTAAAATCAGTGGAAAGACTGCCTTTGATTTCTAGAACCTCAGATCCAGCTGTTCTTCAAACCAATAGGAGATGTTCCCTTGATCTCATTGGGAAGTGGATCAGACCCAGCAATCAGAACAGATCCCAGAGAAGGCACTGGCAGCGTTGTAAAAATGGAGACACGTTTTCTCTCTCGGTTATGGAGAAATGTACAGTGTGCTCTCCCATTAGCATGGTCGCTGCTGAGGCTTTTATAACACGGAGCTGGTTTGGAATAGGAAGTGGGTGAGGAAAAACTCCCATGACATACTGAATCCTATCACTTTGGCTTAGCTTGGGTGGAAGACACTCGGTGCAGTGGGCCAGCAAAAGTCACAGCCCTTCAGAAACGCTTCTTTGCTGTAAATGGAGTATAGAGCTACCACAGGGCCTCTGGGCAAACGTCAAAATACTTAGCAATGTCCCCTTCGGGGCAGGGCATCTTTACAAGCAAAAAACTGCACCGTAGGTGGCTGGACGAACATATCAGTGTGTATTTCAGTTCAGATCTGCTATCCAAGTGTCATAGTCCTGCCCAGCTGTGGTCACAAGCCGTTGCCTTTCTCACTAGTAACGGAGGGCACATCAACATTCAGACAAATCGGTTTGGGAATAAAGCAAACAGGAAACGTGGCACATCGCTAACACTGCTAGCGTGCTCAAACAAAGGGTTTGGCCAGACTGCAGGGGGATTTCAGGATACCGAAGGTTTCCCAAAAAAACACCACCACGTCCAGGGAACGCACTTGCTCTTCCGCTTTTTTTTGTGAAAGAGTAGAGGCGCTCTTTCAGAAGCCCCTGTATTCCACGAGGAAGAAAGGGGCTTTCAAAAGAGGGTTTTTTTCCAAAATTCAGAAAAGCATCTTCCGAGAAAAGTATCGGAAAAAGATACGCAAAATACGGAGCGCATTTTGCGTATCTTTTTCCGATAGATCCTCGCAGTCTAGCCGTAGCCAAAGGCAACCTGTGTTCAAATCAAACCCACTTCTTGGCTTGAATGGCGCTGGCCACCCATTGTATTGAGTTTTGCAAAGCTGGGCGGCCTTCTCTCCCTCGGAGTGGTGCAGAAAAGCCTGGACGCGTGTGCGGACACATATCTGTGCCGGGTTCCCACTGGACACCAGGCATCCAGGGTCAACTGTTTACAGTCGTTCCAATGAGGGTGAGTAACAGGGTGGCGCTCACCTCCCGCAATGGCTCAAACACCGGTTCCTGCACTCTGCCGGTCTGAAAAGCCTTGCGGCCACTCAGCCCTCCGGCCCAGTCGCACTCTGGGCAATCACAGACCCCTTCCAGGACAGACCTCTAGCAGGGACCCATCCCCGTGCCCTCTGTAGTGTCTCTCCATTCAGTCCATGCTCCTCTCTGTCCCCCACTCAGCATGGCAGTGAAGCCTACAAGGCTTCTCCCGGAGACAATGTTCTAACAGCTCCTCACTCGGCGCTGTCCTTGGTTCTGCCAGGCCCCCCAACCTCTCCCTTCCAGGTCTGGGCTGCAAGTAAGCTGCCGAGAGTCCTGCAGCTTCTTTTATAGTCCCTGATTGGCTCCTGATTGGCTGGTTCCTCCAAAGCCACTCTAGACTGCCGGGAGGACTTCTCTGTGGCCCTTCTCTGGCCTCAGGGCTTGGTCCACCCTGTCACAGTGAGAAACCATGTGACCAAGGCAACTATCTCAGGGCACAACTGACAGGTAGCAGACACTAAAGAGAGAACTTGCTGGGCCCATTTGCAAGCAGTCCCTAGGCTAACATGGGTTTGCATTACATATGTGTCACCCCTTCATACAGAGAAACAACAAGCAGTCCTAGGGCACCTTAGAGACTGACAAATAGATTAGTCACGAGTTGTCCCCACGAAAGCATGTGGCCTAATCTATTTCTCTAAGGTGCCCAGGCCTGCTCGTTGTTTCAAAAGTTACAGGCGCACACTGCTCCTTCTCTGAGACTTTTTCCCATTCATACATATTCTGCTCATGCTCAGAGTCATACATATTCTGCTCATGTACAGTTTGTGGGCTAGATTCATTGAATAAATTATTCTGTATGAGTCGTGGGCCCACCTCTAGTCCCTGCCATGCAACTTCCAATTAATTTTAGCAGATCAGATTTTTCCTACAAATTAACTCCCATATAAAATGATTTTTTGGTCGGAAAAAAACATCCATTCCCCTCCATTCTCCCCCTCCTCTGTAGCTTGTCCCTTCAATTGCTACATTACCCTTGGACTGAGCAGCTATAGGCATGCTGTCAAGGATTGAAATTCCAGACCAAATTTTTTTTACATTTACAACATGTTTTCCCACCTTGACAGCATGGACAAATATGACTTGCACTTACTGGCTTGCTGACGGGCCTTTGTGAACATAAAACTCCATGCAAATAAGGGGCTATCGACATCTCTTTTTTTTAATGTCAGCAATGCTCGTAGGGATTTCTGACATTTGGTGAAAAAAGAAAACCGTTCGCGGTTCCCTTTTCTTCATTAGCTCTTTTCATGCTTACCAGCGGAATGAAATACCTTGCTAGTGCTAGAGCCGAGACACAAGGCCCTCGTCATCATCAACAACCATGGACTCAGGGCCTGTTGGTGTCCGATGCCTTCCTCACTATTTCCTTCCATCTTTCCCTGTCCAGTGCGGCGTGGCTTCGTTTCTATAGACTAGCTCCGCACCAATCTACTAGATCATCTACCCATTCTCTGTAGGGTCTGCCTCTCCTATTCGGACCATCCATTATGCCAAATACCAGGGTCTTAAATTTTCGCTCATTGTTCATTCTGCAGATATGCCCGAATAGCCTTAACGTCCGTTGTATAACCTTCTGCAGTAGGTTCTCTTTCGGCTGTATCTTCCTATAGAATTCCTCAGATTGACCTTCTGCATCCATCCCAGTCTCAGGATCTTTCTATAACAACTCCTCTCAAACGCCAATATCCTTCTCTTCCCATCTTTCGTTATCACCCATGTCTCGCATCCGTACAACATGCTGCTAAATACACACGTTTTCAAGATGCTCCACTTCGCTCCTAAGCGAATCACTTTACTTTTCCAGATCTTATCCATCGCCTTCAAACTCGCTCTTGCTTGCCGCAGAACAATTGAAGAGAGGTTAGCTAAGCCAAGTACGCTGCATTTACGTGGCAAAGAACCTCGGAAAACCACACGCGGCAAATAGAAGGGACAGCGGCATTGAAATATGAATGTGGCACCTCGCAAAACAGAATAGCACCTGCGTCAGGGCTTTGCCGAATCGGGGCCACTGAGAACAAGCACCAAACTGCAGGGAGCCAAGAGACAAAGCACAGAGCAGCATCAATGTAACCCCAAACCAGTCCATAAGGTCCATGCCACCTCCAATCATCCCGCGTGGTCCAATACCATAACGGGTTCTTGTGACACCTACTGAAGCTAATGGGAGCTGGTCAGGTCCTGGCCCTTTGTCATGGTTAAAACATGCTGCAAACGTACAGTCTACATGTCTGCTGCACACGCTCTCTCCACCGGTTCAGTGAAGCTGGCAGGGGAATCATCCAGCCATGACCCTCCCTTCTCCCCCCTTCCCCCCCGCCCTCCACTCGCTGTGCATTCCAGAGCGAAGTGAGCTTGTCAATTTCAATTCTGTCTTCTCTTGGCTGGATTTGAGTCACCAGGCCTGGTCACGGAGATGGCTGGAAAGCTGCTGCTGGTCTTGTGTGGGAAGAGCAAAAGTGTCTTTCTGACAGAGAGGAGAGTGTTATGGCAAAAAGGGGAAAGTCCTGCAGCTTCTTTTATAGTCCCCCCTGGCTCCTGATTGGCTGGTTTCTCCAAAGCCACTCTAGTCTGCCGGGAGGACTTCTTCATGGCCCTCCTCTGGCCTCAGGGCTTGGTCCAGCCTGTCATGGTGAGAAACCATGTGACCAAGGCAACTATCTCATGGCACAACTGACAGGTAGCAGACACTTATACTGCAGGGAAAGGTGCAAGTGGGAACCTGGGGTCTGGCAATCTTGATGATATCTGGTTTAAACCTAAGAGCAGTCAATATTGCTCCCTATGGGCCCGTCTTTCCCACCACACTGAGAGAGCCCAGGGCTTCCTGACTTTCTGTTCTTCCATTCCTCTGCCTGGCCCCGCTAGAAGGAAAGGACGCACTTCAATTGCTATTTTTAATGTGAAACAAACCCTGAAAGATGTAGGACATTGGTCCAGCAAAGCTCTTTAAGCATGTGCTTCACTTTCTGCAAGCGAGGCGTCTCACTGAAATCAGTCGAGTTGAGCTACATGAAGCTACATAAATCTGGAAATTGAAACTGGCGCCAAACTAAACCGCTTGTTTGTTATGAGGTCCATCTTCCCCGGAGCACATGGCTGCTGAGCAGGTAGCAGGTTTAAAACAAACACAAGGACGTTTTTCTTTACACAGCACACAGTCAACCTGTGGAACTCCTTGCCAGAGGGTGTGGTGAAGACCAGGACTTTAACAGGGTTCAAAAAAGAGCTAGATAAATTCATGGAGATAAGTCCATCAATGGCTATTAGCCAGGATGGGTAGGAATGGTGTCCCTAGCCTCTGTTTGTTGGAGGATGGGAATGGGTGACAGGGGAGGGATCACTTGATGATCCCCTGTTCTGTTCATTCCCTCTGGCATTGGCCACTGTCAGCAGACAGGACACAGGGCTAGATGGGCCTTTGGTCTGACCCAGTCTGGACGTTCTTATGTTCGACACCAAAAACAACTGGAAACAACTGCAGCGCAGGCAGACAATTCCCAGCGGCTTTTGCCAGCTCCCGGGGGCAGAGTTAAGAAGAGATGTAACTGTGTGACCGCTTAAACGGTTAACCATTAATCACACGCTTATCGGTTACTGTAATGGTTACACGCCGGCTCCCAGCCCTGCTCCTGGGGAGTTGGCTGTCATCCCACGCTGCTGGCTCGGCAGCAGAGGCGGGAGCATGAGGTGGCAGCTGGCTCCCCGGGAGTGGGGCTGGCACCCGGAGGCTGGCTCCCAGCGTGCACTGGCTGCCAGCCCCGCTTCTGAGGAGCTGGCTGCGCTTCAGCCTCTGCAGTGTCAGCTTTATGCTGCAGACCCCGCCGCGTGTAACCGTGCAACTGACAAGATTTTGAACGGTTACGCAGTTACCTAATTAACTGCTTTTTAACACCCCTGGAGTTCAGGCTGGGCGGGTGTTTGCTCTTCCTCCGCATTGCCTGGTTTCCAGACGTTTGAGTTTGGCTGAACGTGGCATTCTAGAAGGAGCGACCATCAGGCAACGTTAGTTCCACATTAACGAAGAGGTTTTGCCATTTAATCGGCATCTCTGAATAATGGCTCTCGTTAGCGCTGGGCAGACGTCTGGTCCACTCAATCCCAGCCATGTGCCAAGGGTCGTGGATCCTCAGGCGCCTTCCCTCTCCAAGTTAGCAACTGGACCACAAAAAGCTGATCTGCTTAAAAGTAGACATACTGGGCTAGGCCCTCATCAGTGTCCACTCACTCCAATGGGGCTATGTCAGTTTACACAGCTGAGGCTCCAGCCCAGCAATCATAGAATCCTAGAACACTAGAACTGGAAGGGACCTCGAGAGGTCATCGAGTCCAGTCCCCGGCCCCAAAAGCAATGGGCAACTCAGGCTAGCGAGTGGGCCACCTAAGTGGCCTCCATCACCTCAATGAGCCACAAGATTGTCGTACCCTAGACGGTCTCCCAGAATGGGGTAGTTTTCCCAACTGCGCTTGCATACCTAGAATTTGTGGGTGGTACCCATTGAACCGTAGCAGTGCTGTGATTGGCTGGAGAAGGAGCACACGGCTCTCCCAGTCAATGTTGCGTGCAACCAGCACACACTTCACTTCATGCGCCCTTGTTCCACATGCCTGTCGCGTTAGTAACACGGGTAGGAAAAAGCTATCTGGATGGGAACCAGCAGAATCTGGCCACCCGGCATGTGGACAACGGTAACACAATGTCTCGGGGGCCACATGTAGAACCACGTGCCGCCCATGGGCCACAAGATGCCCACCACTGCTCCGGCCCGTGATTTCTACACTTGGCTGTCTAGACGGCGATATACATAGTAGATACCAATGATTTCATTTCCCAACCAATGTCCCAGAAAGAACATGGGGGGAGCTGCGGAAATCGCTCTCTCTTTATCGGAGCAGGCAGCAGGAGAAGCAAGCAATTGACTCCACCGCCCAGGGTGTCCCTCCAGGATGTGGGAGAGGCCGGTTCAAACCCCCCGCTCTGGTGAATATTTTGTTGCTTGTACAAAATGGACCAGCTTCATCAGGCGCTAGGGACAGAGACTCCGCGAGCCCAGACACTCCCCTGAGTGGTGGGAGAGCTGGGCCCAAGTCTTTACTTTGCCTGATTCTGAAACCGCCTCTCCTATCCCATCGGGCGCATGGGATTTCTGACTGGCTTAGAGGGCTCTGCACTCAGTTTGCTGAGAATCCCAGCTCACAACGCAGGAGAATCTGGCACGTAGCCCGAGGCTGGGAATTCCACAGGGCAGCACAGAACTGAGGACGTAGCAGTACCTACGTCCCTGCAGGCCCTGCATTCTAGGCAGGGCTGGATTAAGACCTGCTGAGGTCCGAAGCTACGTCAAGTTTAAGAGGCCCCATCGCACGGCCCAAAAAATGTGTATTATTCTAACAGAAAGGACAATGAAAATAGAAATAATCACGTTTTAGATTTGCAAAGATGCAACTAAAAACCAGTAATTTGTTGGTATTTAGAGGCCCCCCATAATCAGAGGCCCTTAACTGTAGCTTCCTTAACCTGTGCATAAATCCAGCTCTAGGCCTCCATTCCCAGAACCTCAAAAGAGAAAGTGCCCCATTTTTTCACTTATAAGTCATGCATACCCCCTGCATGACTGGTGTTACACTCACTACAAAACACCACTCCCAGGTCTCACACACAAACACACCAGCGCCACCTTCTGCTGCATTCGTCCCCAGTTCTGATTATGTAATTGATCGCCACCCTTAAAAGATAGGAACCAATGTATAGAAACAGGGTATGTCGACACACAATTTTTTATTTCAGGAGAAGGATGCAAATAGCGCTGCGCATTTGCATACTTCCTCCATTGTTTCTTTTCCGGAAGACGCTCTTCTGGTATGTACCCGCATCTACACGCGGCCGAATTTCTAAATAAACCCCTATTTCAAAAGACCCTTGTAAACCTCATTATAGGAGGAATAAGGGGTCTTTCGAAATAGGGGTTTATTTGGAAATTCGGCCACGTGTAGACGCGGGTAAATGCCGGAAGAGAGTCTTCCAGAAAAAAAAACAGAGGAAGTATGCAAATGTGCAGCGCTATTTGCATCCTTCTCCCGAAATAAAAAATTGTGTGTAGACATACCCACAGGGTCCTGACATCCAAGGCTTTAAATAAGTGTTGACCACTGCTTCAGCAAACTGTGCACTGCTGGGAGGGAATAATTGATTATCATGAATGGGACCCAAAGCATTAGTTATGTCTTTGCCCTAATTGTACAGTGAGGAATCTGTAAAGTGGACCAGAGCCTAAAAGGTATATGACATGTTTCTGGATCTTCATAATCCTAAAATATGGTCTCTCTCTCCGCCTGCCATTATAAATAGCTATAAATACTATAATAATTAACTGGAATTTCTTCTACTACCTTACATACAGGAAGTTTCAGCATTCATTTATGATGATCCCAAACTTTTTTAAAAAAAACATTTGAGATACATAAATATCCAGAAACCTGGCAGATTCTTTCTGTGATGCGGTCAGCTCTCCTAATTAAGTAGATGATTCTGCGAAAGACCATTTTGCATTTCTCTAGCATCCTCCATCGCAAAGCACTTTACAAAGTTAGCAGTGCACAATTGCAGCCACCTCTGGGGAGGAACGCAGCAGCGCTCCAACAGAACACAGCATGCAGCACAATGGGGAGGGGAAGGGAACGTTTGTACGACCCCGGGAGCTAAGCATCCCCTTACAAAGTATGTGGCGCTGCTCTCAGGTTTTAAAGAGTCTAGCAAAATCCAAACGGCTTATTTATTTCAGCACCTACTTTATTAACCGTGCCCGGCCTGGCTGGAGTTGAACCACTGCCTTGGAGGAGACAAGCCAAGGGGATGTTTAGGTCTCTAGGAAGGCCCCTCTAGCAGAAGCTAACCACTACTCAGTGTGGTTTGGGTTTATTTTTAAACCAGTTTCTCTCCATAAAGAAAATGCTCCTGGCAAATATTTTACCTACCCCAATTCCTTCCCCCGCTTATATTCAGCACCCCTCAACCAGAGCTGCTCTGATCTGTACCCACCAGCCTCTGGCTCCAAAGGGCCGTTCACACAGCTGAGCGGATCTGGAGCAGCCACTCCAGCCTGAGCCCACGTCCCCTTCTGTCCGGCCACACTGCCCACGCCAGGGGTGCTGCAGCAGCTCTGTGCTAGCCAGGGATTGCCCCTCCCCCATGCCTGGATAACGCCCAACTGGCCAGACCGGCTGGGGGCTGGCTCCCCAGAGCTGGCCGAGCAGAACAGAGGGTTGGATTCGTCATCTCTTCTCTTCCCAGCACATTCTCTGAATGTGATCATGGATGACTTGGGAAACCCCAGGGCTGTGCCTGCATCGCAAGGGTGTTAATCCCAAACTCCTATCTTGCCCCAGGGTGTTTCAGACACTCTCCTCACCCTATCAAGTAGGTCAATGAATACCTTCTCCTGGCCAACGTTCCCTCTAGGTTTTTTTCCATCCATGTGTGGAATAAATTTTATTATGCACACTGAGACCTGTGTGGATGTGCACCACCTATAGAAACACATGCTGCTGGCTGTGGGTGCTCTGCTAATCAGCTAGGTGGCACTTGACTCTCTCCTGGGTGGCCGCCCAAGCGTTCAGCTAACAAGGAACGCTGCCTCTGACCATCGGGGTGTCTAGCTCTGAAGGGCACCTGGGAAAGTTGTTCTGTTGCCACAGGATGCTCGTTCCCAACACCTGGACTGCCCCAGCAGTCCCATGGGAGTAATCGATTTTCAGCTTCCACGGCACCCAGCTGGAACCCTCTGCCATCACCGTTACCACCTGGCTACTGACGAGAAAGTGAAGGACTGTCGCTTGGAGACCACGCTCCTGCCGAGATTAATGCCTCCAGAAATTGGTTTAGCGAGACAGAGAGAGAAATTAAAAGCAAAATAAGCAGCCGTATTTCATGTACACAGCGCTGGAAGGCCCAGCTGCCTCTCCACAAAACCCCAAATAAATTCTCCTCTCTGCGATTAAATAAATAAATATCCCATTAGCCACGTCAAGAGAAAATACTGACATTTTTAATCCGCTGAGACAAGCAGGCCCACGTCCATCACTCACAAATCACCTCTTCTGTTGTCTTTCCTCAGTCTTTCCCCATTCCCACCTCCCTTGGTTTGAAGTATCTGATTTTCCAGCCTGTCGATATTATAAAACGTACAAAAGTCGGTGTCCGACTGTCATTGATGCTCGTTGACTCATGGGAGAAGCTTTCAGGAAGGTAAGAGCCCATACAAGTAAATTATATTAAAATGATCACTTACTGGAGAGGTTAGCCATAAAATCACATAAAGCTCACGGCAGCGCCTCCTGTTGGCCCCAGTCGGGCAGTTCCATCCGTGGGGCACCTGCAGCATCTGCTCCCATTGCGCCAGCTGCGGGGGGGGCTGTACAACCTCACAATGCAATGACAGAACAGCAGGCAGCAGAAGGGGGTTGCTGGACGGCCTCGCGTGTCACCAGGTTGCCAGATACGTCCCATGATAAGGCCTGTTCTCAGTTGCTTGTAACTTTGCCCAACTCGAATTTTTCAGGCTGACCTTGTCCATCCTGGGTGTCTGCCTCAGGCTGAATTTTCTTGGAAAATTTCAGGCAAAATAGTTTGGCCATTTCTAAAAATGAAGCTCAATTAAGCTACATTATTTTGTCCATGTTAAAAAAAAAATCTGGCCGCCGTTTCTTCGGGGACACTCTAGCGCCCCCAAGGGGTGGAGCAGGGAATTGAAATTTGGCCACGGCCGGGGGTGTGGCCTCAGTGGCCTTGTGCTTTCCCTAAGAAGTCCATTCAAACTGGGCAAGTTATACTTAGCCTTTGAAAAATTTCAGTTTGCCAGTGTGCCCCGTGCCTGGACCCCAAAGCCACCCCCCCTCTTCTCCTTGAGGAGCACAGCCAGGCGGGAACAGTTCCTCTCAGAGCTGCCAACTCGCCATTTCTCCACCAGGGACGGGACTTTGGCGGGGCTGGAGCCAGTCTCACAACTGAGATGAGAATCTCCAGCCCCCATGTATATGTCAGCCTCACCTATGGGAAGCTGTCTCTGATTGGCTGCCTTCCCCACTTGCCCACCTCCTAGGCAAAAGCAGCCAATCAGGGTGGCTAAAGCTGGTCCCTCCCCCATGGGGCAGCTTCTCTGCTCCTCCCCCCAACACCAGCCCTGCATCCCGCTGGGAGGTGAGGTAACAAGCGGAGGCTGCAGGGACACAGGTGGGGCCTGGGAGGCCAGCAAGTGTGAGTGCACAGTGAGGAGAAGCTAGAAACGCTCTTCCCTCCAGTTGCCAGCCGGCACTCTGAGAGCCGAGCCCAAACTCCCCAAGCATGGGAGAGCTGGCAACACTGGGTATGTCTACACTTGCACCCTCTTTCGAGAGAAGGATGCAAATGAAGACATTCGAAATTGCAAATGAAGCCAGGATTTAAATATCCCGTGCTTCATTTGCATATTCGCAATATGGCGCTATTTCAAAATAGTGCTATTTCGAAATAACAGATGCTGTTAAGACACGGTTATTTCGAGAGAAAACCCTTCTCTCGAAATAACCCTTATTCCTCATACAGGCTACATCTAGACTGCAAGCCTCTTTCGAAAAAGAGCGTCTAGACTACAACCAGTACTTTTGAAAAGCAAGCGCTTTTGAGAGAAACACCCAGGCAGTCTGGATGCTCTCTTTTGGAAAAAGCACAGTTTGCATTACATAGCACCTTTTTTTGAAAGAGCACTTTCGAAAAAAGGCATTCTTCCGTGTAAAACGAGGTTTTCTGCGGTCGAAAAAACTGCCACATTCTTTCAATTTACTGTCAACAGAACGTGGCAGCAGTCTAGATGTAGGTAAAGATTTTTCGGAAAAAAGGCCACTTTTTTCGAAAAATCCCTGTAGACTAGACATACCCACAGTGAGGTTTACCAGTTATTTCGAGAGAAGGGTTTTCTCTCCAAATAACCACATCTTAACAGCATCTGTTATTTCGAAATAACACTATTTCTGTTATTTCGAAATAACGCTATTTCGAAATAGCACCATAATGCGAATATGCAAATGAAGCGCGGGATATTTAAATCCCGGCTTCATTTGCAATTTCGAATGTCTTCATTTGCATCCCTCTCTCGAAAGAGGGTGCAAGTGTAGACATACCCACTAACCGCTGCACACCCCAAACGGGGGCAGGGTAGTGAGAAGGGTGGTCCAGTCCGGTCCCTGTCCCAGTAAGGTATTTCTAGTCAGTACAGAGCCTACGGGAAAGACAGAAGAAGCAGAACACAGGGTCACCGGCAGCTCCTCTGGCGCCGCTGTACCACCCCCAGCCTCGTCCCCCGCTCCTAGCCCTGTCCTCCAGCAGGCCTGCTGCACAGACCCTACCCAGGGCTCAGGAGACACAGCTGCAGAAAGGGCTGGGACTGGTCCTGCTTTGGGCAGGGGGCTGGACTCGATGGCCTCCTGAGGTCTCTGCCAGCCCTCGGATTCTGGGATTCTATAAATATTGGCTAATCACTCCGGCCACAGGGGTAACAATACGTGTAAAGCCTGGACATACAAACCAGACCAGGGCTGCCAGTAAAGTGAAGGAGAGGGTCTCCCACAGGCTTTTACTCTGCTGAAATATTTCTTTTCAACTGCCACCCATCCATGCGGCCTGACGTGTCTCTCCTCCAATGTTGGCACCGAGAGAGCAAACAATCAAATCTGAGCGTGCTGAAAAAGACCAATGTGACACAGTTGTGTGATATGACCCTGCGGGTACATCTAGACTACGGTTTTTTTCGAAAGGAGATATGCAAATTCGGCGCTAATTTGCATATCTTCTTCCGATCGCTTTTTCGAAAGCAGGTTTTTTGAAAGCGAAAGTAGTCTGGATGCAGGCAGAGGTTCGGGGAAAAAAACCTTTTTTCGAAAGAACCTGTAAACCTCCTTTTTTTAGGAAGAGCGGGGGGGGGGGAGGTTTACAAAAAAAGAGTTTTTTTCTGAAAAAAATGCTTTCACTTTCGAAAAACCCACTTTCGAAAAAGTGATCAGAAGAAGATATGCAAATTAGCACCGAATTTACATCTCTCCTTTTGAAAAAAACCCATAGTCTAGACATACCCTGAGTTACTCCTGGAGGTCTGACGGGGAAGCAGGCGGGAAACAGCAGACACAGTTTCAACATTTCGAGGCACGGAAGGTGGGAAATGGCTTGTTTTGTGCCTGAGGAATAAACACATTGCCCCTGTAGTACCTTGTCACCCAGTGATTTGAATGTCCTGGTGTGTGCATGAAATCAGAGGTAAGAAATAGTGCAAAGAAAATACAGTCTTCAGGCTTGAGGAGAACACGGCGAGGCTGCCTCAGGCCAGTTGAGACCATTGGAGATATTTGGTCATTAGGCCCAATGGATTGTATCTGCCATCCACAGCCAGAGTTGCCTGTTTGCCAGGCATGCACCGAACCATTCGTTCTTGGGTAAGTCCTCCGAGCCTCTAGTTTTATAAGTACAGCCCAGCATGTGGAACACAAGTTTGGATCTGCGTCACAATTTCAAAAAGCAACAGGTAGGTAGGTAAACAGCCATTAAAACAGATGTGGAGAAATTTGAGAAGGTCCTGAGAAGAGCAACACAAATGATTAAAGGTCTGGAGAACATGAGCTATGAGGGAAGACTGAAAGAACTGAGCTTGTTTAGTTTCGAGAAGAGAAGACCGAGAGCGGACGTGATGGCAGTTTTCAAGTATCTAAAACGGTGTTACAAGGAGGAGGGAGAAAAATGGTTCTCCTTGGCCTCTGAGGATAGAACAAGAAGCAATGGGCTTAAATTGCAGCAAGGGAGGTTTAGGTTGGACATTAGGAAAAACTTCCTACCTGTCAGGGTGGTTAAACTCCGGAATAAGTTGCCTGGGGAGGTTGTGGAGTCTCCATCACTGGAGATATTTAAGAGCAGGTTGGACAGACATCATCAGGGATGATCTAGATCAGTGGTTCCCAAACTTTTCAGCATCACACCCGCTTTTTGATATTTGAAAAAACCCTGACACACACCCCCCCCAACAGCAAAACTTGCTGAGCAAAAAAAAAAAAAGGAACTGACCGGGTCAGCGAAACCTGATGTGGGGGGGAGGCTGGGTTGCCTCGCAAACCCCCCCCCAGAATTTCTTCATGCCCCCCAGTTTGGGAACCCATGATCTAGCTGGTGCTTGGTCCTGCCGTGAGGGCAGGGGACTGGACTCGATGACCTCTCAAGGTCCCTTCCAGTTCTAGTGTTCTATGATTCTAACTAGTGTTTAGGGTTTCTATATGGATCACTTCAGAAGCCCCCCAAATGCAGCCCCCCCAGGGGTGTTCTTGATCCATAGTTTTTTTAAAAGAAACAAAAATGTATTTCCTCCAAGCAGACTCTATTTGGGGAATCACTTCAAAGTTCCAACCTTCCATGTCTAATAGGCCTTACCGACTGTCTTGACAAATCCTAAGAATTGTAAAAAACGGACCGGAGAATCTTCATGGCAAAGGCTAAAGCAAATGAAGCTGCCCTGTGTTTCAGCGAAAAAGGGTATTAAGCATGGTAGAGTATTATAGCACATATGCCCTGCGGGTGGCTTTTATGGAAAAATTACCAACTTGTCTTTCAAGGACTATAAAACTGTCAGATTCCCAAGCAATAAACACAAACACGCGAGGAGTAGATGGTGCTCCCTCAAGACATAAATATAGTTTCCAAACACTCGCACACTCATGGACTTGACATAATTAAAAGGGAGTTTCTTGGACTCCATTACTGTCAGTGGAGCTGAGATTCTGAAGCTACTTAGTACAATATTATTTAAGAGCCAGTGCTCACTAGGATGCAATAAACGGCTACTGATTAAGTGCTTTGAGTAAAGCAGAGGCATTTGATAACTGCAGAAGCTGCATTGCAAATCTATCCCACTGGTATGAACATCAGTGCTGTTATATGATGTGATAAAAAAATATACAGGGGCTCTTAGATTTGAAATGAAATAATAATACAATATTTAACCGTTTCCCAGGAAGTCAAATGTAGCATAAAGAAGAACCCACTAACCAGCAAGAAATCAATTTAAGTTGGTGTAAAGCTGTTTTACCACTCAAGAAGCAAACATTTATAAGTGAATAAACAGTTTTCCACTTAGTCAATGCGCCTTCATTAGATGTTGGCATAAATATTCAGTTATGGAAATTATTGGATGTAAATAGATTTTACACTCCATGAATAACCATTGTTGTAGATGAACACACACTTTGAACAAGCAGCAAAACTCAAAGACCACTGATGGCTAATGACTGCCTTGGAAAGCGTTTTATTACAGGAGCACTTCTGCGTACCACACAGCGAGTCATATCCCGTCCGCCGGGGAGCTTGGAGCGTTCCTCTCACCAGGCTGTCTGGGTACCAGAACTGCAGTGGGATCTCAGATGTGTAGCCAATGGGGCCCATCCTCTGCACTTCTGTTTGGGCCCAACCCTGAATTCCTTTGCTTGGCGCCAGGCCAGAGGCAGGAGAGAATCCAGGCAGCCCTGTATGGTTTAAAGGGTGGAGTTCCCGTCACATGCTCTTCTCACAGGAGAGATGCATCAAGGGCTTCCGACAAGACCTCGAAATGCAGGTTTAACAGGGTTCAAAAAGGAGCGAGCTAAATTCATGGAGGTTAGGTCTATCAATGGCTATTAGCCAGGATGGGTAGGAATGGTGTCCCTAGCCTCTGTGTGTCTGGAAATGGGTGACAGGAGAGGGATCACTTGACGATTCCCTTTTCTGTTCACTCCCTCTGGGAGCATCTGGCATTGGCCACTGCCGGCAGACTGGGATAATTTTGGTCTGACCCAGTCTGACCGCTCTGATGGTCTTAAGCTGGGAATTCTGCTCCTGGAATTCAGATTCCACAGCCTCTGTCTGGGCTCTGCAAACCTGCCGCGCTGCTCATGCCACTGGGCGAGCGAAGGACAACGTGGGAGGAGTGGCTCATGAACTGAATACTGCTTGCGGGAGGGAAACAGTTTCCCCAGCCACGCCCGCTCCCATTATCAAACAAGCCCCCAGTGACTTACGAGGAGGAATTCTGGGCCGCCCACTACAGAAAGGATGTGGAGGCATTGGAGAGGGTCTAGAGGAGGGCGACCAAAATGCTGAGGGGCTGGAGCACATGACCTATGAGGAGAGGCTGAGGGATTTGGGCTTGTTTAGTCTGCAGAAGAAGAGAAGAGTGAGGGGGGATTTGAGAGCAGCCTTCAACTTCCTGAAGAGGAAGAGGATGGAGAGGGGCTGTTCTCAGTGGTGACAGATGGCAGAACAAGGAGCAATGGGCTCAAGTTACAGTGAGGGAGGTGTAGGTTGGATATTAGGAAAAACTATTTCCCTAGGAGGGTGGGGAAGCACTGGGATGGGTTCCCTAGGGAGGGGGTGGAATCTCCATCCCTAGAGGTTTTTAAGTCCCGGCTTGACAAAGCCCTGGCTGGGATGATTGAGTTGGGATTGGTCCTGCCTTGGGCAGGAGGCTGGACTTGATGACTCCTGAGCTCTCTTCCAACCCAAGGATTGTATGATTCTAACCCCATGGAGTCCAGTCAGAAGGACATTCAAAGGGCTGCACACAATGGGAAACATACCGTGAAGCTGCAATTTCCCCCTTCCAAAATCCCACTCACAGAGAGGTGAGCGTAAGCCCCCGAAACGTGCAGCAGATGGACTGACGAGCAAGCCACTGGCCATTAGAGACGTAACTTTTATGGGTGTTAATAACTAAGAAATTCAGGATTGGGGCCCTTCTTGGTGTATTTGCATGTAAACGGGCTCTTTATTTGTCAGAGTTCATTGGCTCCAGCGGCTCCTTTCCCACACGAAATGATGATTCTCCGTTGCGATCGCATTGGGCACGGCGCAAAAGGCAGGATTATGTGATTTCAGCTGGGGAATAAGCAGCTTGAGCAGGTGAAGTCTTAAGGAATAAATATCCGGTTTCCATGCAAACATCTTTAGCAATGCCAAGGAAGGGAAGGACATAGAAGTGATTCTGCTCGGCAGCAGCAGTGCTTGTACATGAGCTTTCAATGCATCACTGGCAAAATAATCACTGTTAATTCTTAAGGAGTTAGAGGCTGATTGTGGCAGATTTTGCAGTTGTGAGTAATTGGGGAAGCACAGCACAGAACCCTGCTTAGGGGCCAGGCACGTACATCGAACCAGTCTGCCATGTGTGTTATGCAGTCTGCAAAAAGCCTCTGCTAACAATTTCAGGTATTTCACCATAGTCATTTTTATTTTATCACTTATATTGCAGTAGCTCCACTGAGCCAGGTACTGTAGGACATAACAGACTCTGCCCCAGAGAGAGTTTGAAGAAGTCTAATAGCTCCATCCATTTGGCCTTTTCTTGCATTGTCACTGTGGTTACTTTTTCTCTTTTTCGGTGATGTTCTCAGCCCATAAACCTTTTCCCTAGGTCTGAACTTCCCCCGAGTCGGGGGCTATTTGCGTGCAGGGCTCCATTCGTACATCTCAAACAAAAAGCTTGGCTCTCACCTTTGGAGCCCCACCCGCATCTGCAAAACTGATCTGCGGACATCTGCACATGTGCAGGGTTGTGGAGATAAAACTGGTCGCCATGTCTGCAAAAACGATCCACCGATATCTGCACCCACATCTGCGGAGGCAGATCCCCGTGGATACGAAGCGGATGGCTGGGCTTTATGGGTCTTCCCCAAAGCTTCACTGGGCAGTTTCAGATACAAACCTCCCCTTCCTGCACATCTGCTTCTCACGGGGAAATGAAACCACCGGGAGCCCTAGGATGCCGCAGAGATACCGATGTTGGACCAGGGATTTCAGAGAGCTGACGACAGTGAGGGCGGAGGAGGTGCCAAACAGTCACATAACAAGTGAGGGAGCGAAGCTGAACAGCAGGCAAGTGCTGGCGTCACAATGGCTGGTGTGAGGTGGATGTGAGTGAGGAGACAGTGGAGTTGGAAC
This sequence comes from Rafetus swinhoei, assembly GCA_019425775.1. NCBI lineage: Eukaryota > Metazoa > Chordata > Testudines > Trionychidae > Rafetus > Rafetus swinhoei. Next base: position 130,048,707 of record CM033446.1, on the reverse strand, counting down.
CAAATTCCGTGACAAGTGACCTGGGGGCTCAGTGCACTTCCTGCCACGCACACATTCGCATGACTAACAGGGCCGCCCACCCGCCTCCAGGCTGCAAGCCGAGCAGAGCCTGCAGTCCCAGAACTAGTCCCTTCTTCACGCTGCTTCTCCCGCCGCTGAGGCCCTCCTCTCCAGTCACGCTGCCTCGTGCGGCACCCTCTCTGCTCTGCCAGCAATTTCTCCCACAAGCGCCTTGTGCTTTCTCCCAGGCTGCGCCTGCCTCCCACCACGCAATACAGGCCAGGTGGGGATACAAAGGTCAGCAACACAGTCAACCTGTGGAACTCCTTGCCAGAGGATGTTGTGAAGAACAGGACTTTAAAAGAGTTCAAAAAAGAGCTAGATAAATTCATGGAGGTTAGGGCCATCAATGGCTATTAGCCAGGATGGGTAGGAATGGTGTCCCTAGCCTCTTTTTGTCAGATGCTGGGAATGGGTGACAGGAGAGGGATCACTTGATGATTCCCAGTTCTGTTCACTCCCTCTGGGGCACCTGGTATTGGCCGCTGTCGGCAGACGGGACACTGGGCTAGATGGACCTTTGGTCTGACCTAGTATGGCCACTCTTATATTATCAACGTTGTTTCTGTCCCTCTGTGTAACCGTGTGTTCCCAGCACTGACCCCCTAACCCCTCTTCCCTATTCTGTGTGACACCCGCTGGGTGAGTCTGGCGCTGGGCGTGTCTGGTGAAGTGGCAATGTTAGCGTCAACACAAGGGAGAACAGGCCACAAGCCTGACTACAGAGAAGCATGAAACCATCAGTGGACTGGTCCCGGTGCCCAAGTGCAGGGAAATCCAAGAGCAACCAAAGAACGCCAGCGATGCCAGAACCTTAGCAGCGTGTCAGCTGCCCTCTGTCACAATGGCCACATGAGGTGGAAAGGGAAAGCAAAGCCCACCTCGGGGGAACACCGCCATTTGTGTGCATAAAAGTGGAGACTCAAATCAAAAGGGAGGACTGAAAATGGAGCTTTTTATTTCTCCTCCTTGTTCACCCGCATGTGTAAGTGCTGTTAGCGTCAGACAGGAGTTTCGCATGAATGAGGAGAGCAGAACGGACCCCATGGGAGGAGAGAATTTGTCACAGTCTAGTTCTCCAGCACGCCTGCCTTCCTAAGCATGCCAACCCAAAACTATATTTCCTGAAACAGACTCTTGCAATTACACAGGGGATGACTGGGACATGCGTTACCCGAATATCACACTGCAGAAAAGTACATCTTCATTATGGGACGGGGATCATTTTCAGACATCTTTTATTTCCTGTTTACAACGAGGAAAGCAATCCATCCGTGCAACAGTCGCAACGGGCCATCTTAGCGGTAACGGTGTGGTGACTCTGCCATCTAGCTTCTAAACTCAGCCATGGGAATGTATGAAACGGACTTGCAGCCAGAGCTTGTTTTCGTAGAGATTTGAAATAGGCCTGTTACTAAACCAGCATCTTCCCACATTGGCTGCAAAGCTGTGTTAGGAATTTTGGTCCTCTTTTTAATCAAAAAACTGACTTCACCCTGCTCTGGAAGGTTGGACTCTTGTGTTGTCAAAGCACATGCGGTTTCTTATCTCTCAGCTGACATTACTGGCACACAGGTAAACTAGATAAACAGTGATATCTGAACCAGCAGCCAACAATCTCAATGGAACAGCTCCCAATGGAGTCTGTAGGCTTTGGATCCAGCTGTAGGGTATGTCTACACTGCATGGCTATTTGGGGAGGTATCTCGAAATAGCTGCCCTGCGTCTTAAAAAGCCGCCCGTTATTTTGAAGTATTTTTTGAAATAACGGGTGCGCTATTTCAGCATCCCACAAGGGTTAAGGGATGTCTTGAAATCACGCTTTATTTTGAAATTTGGCACCATGTCGATGCACCAAATTTCGAAATAACCTATTTCAAAGTAAATTCGAAATAATATACGCAATTTGCGTAGTGCAAGTTGTGTATCTTATTTCGAGTTTAGGGTGCAGTGTAGACGCACCCTAATAGAAGCATCTCCCGTTAGTAGACCTGTTAGAAGCCATCACCTCAAGGTCTATGGTGCAATTTTGTTTGATCAGTAACCGTCCCATCTGTCAGAGCTTTTACTGGCCCCTTCCGCTAACATGAGAATGAAGATTTGGGTAATAAAACTAAATGGAGTTAATGCTGAATGGGAGGCTGAGAAGGAGACAATATGGGGAATGAACCCATCCATTGCTTTCCCCCACCTAGTGAACAGTAAATACGACCGGAGGCAGTGGAATTTCTAATTTTCCTCAGTCTCCCACACTCCTTGCCCCCTGCGTTTCTGACCAAGCAGAACAGAGGAGGTCATTTGTAGGAGAGAAGTCCTGGAGCACCCCCTTCGATCGCCGAAGAGGTTAGCAGGCGGGAGTTGCATTGTGAAGTCAACCAATTCACAGTCGAGGCGGAATGGCCTGACCCACTCCTGAACATGGTCTGCAGCTCCAGACATGGGAATCAATCACCCATGTGGGAGGAGGTGCTTTCGCTAACGTTTCCAGCTTGCAGACTTTCCTGTGCCACTCTCTGGGGACTAAAACATTTGTGGCCATGATTTTTTCCACTGGAGGCAAAGTGGATTAACTCCTAAGGCATTGCCACAGAGCTACATCATAGCTCTCCACTGCCGCCCCCCTGAACCAAAACCTGACTTACGTCACCTCGGGCCGGAACCTGCTCGGAACAAGCCTTTTGATGAAGATAGGGACTTAACATGCAGGGGCCCAATTCTCATGAGGCCAGGTCAGCTTAAGATACACAGCTCCAGCTACATGAATAACATAGCTGGAGTCAACATACCTTAAACCGCGCTTGGCGCCATCATCACAGTGTGAAGCCAGCAGCTTCTCTTATCCCTCATAACTGTGAGAAGTACTGGTGCCGATCGGGGCCACCCTCAGTGTTCGATTTAGCAGGTCTTTACCAGACCTACTAAATCAAACACCAGAAGATCGATCTCTGAGCCGAGCCAACGTCTCCATTCCACAGCCAGGGCAGGAGCAGGGGGAAGAGCAGCTTTAAACATCATATATGCAGGTTTTATGCAGGACGCTGCCCAAGTTCCCAGGGCTGCTCCCGTTTACACTGTTTCCCATAGCCCCCTATAGGCCCTGGAAAACAGAGACTACCCATAGTGCAGTCCACACCCATATTAGGGGCTGGTGTTGCGCTCTTACTTCTGTTGTGCACCAACCGGGAAGGCCACTTATACAAAGGGACTTCTCCAGGGGCCCTTTCTCCCCACTTCAGGACTCCACTGTCCTCCCAAATCTGCCTGAAAGGGCTTTAGTGTACCCAGAAATCTGGCTTCAGCTCCCTAGCTTTGTGGTTCTGTGCGCTCTGGGACAAGCTGAGCCTGTCTCCAGCAAGGCCTCCTGGTGTCACTGCAGGGCTGAATTCTGCAGCAACTTCAAATCAACAACAAAAAAAAGGTTTTTACTGGATTCAGCATGCAGATGGGTGACCGGCCGAGCCAGTTACATTGACATTAAATCCCCCAGGCAGGAATAGAGGTAAATTGAAATTTGGGGGCAGGCTTATTAGGAAATATTTCCTTTGGATATTAGGAAAAACTATTTGGATATTAGGAAAAACTATTTCACTAAGAGGGTAGTGAAGCACTGGAATGGGTTGCCTAGGGAGGTAGTGGAGTCTCCATCCCTGGAGGTGTTTAAGTCTTGGCTTGACCAAGCCCTGGCTGGGTTGATTTAGTTGGGATTGGTCCTGCCTAGGGCAGGGGGCTGGACTTGATGACCTTCTGAGGTCTCTTCCAGCTCTATGGTTCTATGATTCTATGCCTATTTTTCTATCTTAGCAAGTTTGGACACCAGCCCATTATCACCACCCCATGCAATACTCACAGGCTACGTCTACATTGGCATGATCTTGCGCAAATACTCTTTAATGCAAGAGTTCTTGCGTTAAAGTATTTGCGCAAGAGAGCGTCTACACTGGCATGTGCCTTTGCGCAAGAGATGTGCTTTTGCACAAGAGCATCCATGCCAGTGTAGACGCTCTCTTGCACAAGAAAGCTCTGATGGCCATTTTAGCCATCGGGCTTTCTTGCGCAAGAAATTCCTGTTGCCTGTCTACACTGGCCTCTTGTGCAAGAACAGTTGCGCAAGAGGGCTTATTCCTGAGCGGGAGCATCATAGCTCTTGCGCAAGAAGCCCTGATTTCATACATTAGAACGTCAGTGTTCTTGCACAAGAACTCCCCGCCAGTGTAGACAGGCAGCATGTTTTTGCGCCAAAGCAGCCGCTTTGGCGCAAGATCGCGCCAATGTAGACACAGCCACAGAGTGCCAACATTCACCAGATTTGTCTGCTAACGTGGCCAGTTGTGAAACAGTTAATAATGCGGGTGTTGTTTTTACAAATATGTCATTAGGCTTCAGAGTCAACGGCACAGTGCTCCTGGTCCCCGCTCTCAAACAAACAACACTGCTGCCCCAGTCTGCAACTGGCACACATCCTGAATGTTTTCTTCACAACCACTAACGCTGGAAGCTTGTGTTTAAAGCAAGTTGAAATTCTGGAGCATAATCTTGCAGCAGTGGCTGGATTCTGCTGTCAATGTAATGGTTGCAGAAAACACAGAATCGTGACTAGGGCTCTCAGGACAGTTAAGTCTGCTGCCACCTCAGCAGATAGAGTCAAACACCTCAATCTAGTAGAAGTTCCATCCACTTAACTGCGCGGCAAATTGTACAGACTATCCAAAGAAATTGCTCTCATTTTCAGGTTGGCTCCGACACATTGCTCATAAAGTGTTAGTCCAAGGGCTGTTCCAGTGGACTCTAGCTCCCATGACCCTGTCACAGCATCTTCCACCCCTTGATGGAGTTCTTCCCACCACTCGTGTCAGGCAAGTAGGGGGGCATTATCTGTAATACACAGATGGAGCATCACGGCACAGGAAACGTCTTGTCTAAAGTCAGACAGGAGATGTTCCGAAGAGCCAGGATTCGAACCCAGCTCTCTTGAGGGCCAGTCCAGTAAGTACCCCATCCATCAGATCACCCTTGAGACCCCTGAGCTTAGTCCCAAGGCTCAATTGGTTGGCAGAGGCTGAAAGCACTGCAGGTGCTGCGAAGTTTAAGGTATAAAATAGATGACTGCCCTACTATCATTCTCGGGAAGGTCCTTTCTGCTGACAAAGCTCCTGGAGTGAGACACAGGTTGAACCTCTCTCGTCCGGCACTCTCTGGACTGGCAACATCCGTGGTCCAGCATGATGTTAGTGAGCTGGATGTCCACTTCTCTTGGGTGTGGCCAAGTTTCCTGCAGTCCTATAAAGTTTATTTACAACTGCCAGGCCTGGCTCTCAGTGTTCTGTGCTGTTATTTAGCTCTAATTTACCCCAAACTGTCTTCTCAGAGCCCAGTAAGCAGTGGAAGTGTTGGTGATGCTGCTAGACAATATTGACCCCCCCGTGGTTTGGCAAATTCTCTGGTTTGGCATCAGTCAGGTCCTGAGGGTGCTGGACTAGAGAGGTTCAGCTTGTATTGGCAAATGGCTGCTAGATACTCAGGGGTGCAAGTAATTTAAAAATCTTACCGGTAAGGAGGTCTGACTCTGGGCCCCCAGAAGGGGCAGGAAGTCAGGCAGAAGGGGCAGGGGTGCAGGCCAGACACACACACATACACACATACACGCACACCACCAACCCATCAGTGCTGCATGGCACATGCCATCTGGGAACCTGATGGGCCTTTTTAAATCAACCGACCCCTTGGGAAGCTGCCTCTTTTGTCCCCTTCCCCCCATCATAAGTGTTCTTAGGGGATCCAGTGGATATATTGTACTTAGATTTCCAGAAAGCCTTTGACAAGGTCCCTCACCAAAGGCTCTTAAGTAAAGTAAATTGTCATGGGATAAGAGGGAAGGTCCTCTCATGGATTGATAACTGGTTAAAAGGAAACAAAGGGTAGAAATAAATGGTCAGTTTTCAGAATGGAGAGTGGTAACCAGTGGTGTCCTTCAGGGATCTGTCCTGGGACCAATCCTATTCAACTTATTTATAAATGATCTAGAGAAAGGGGTAAACAGTGAGGTGGCAAAGTTTGCAGATGATACTAAACTGCTCAAGACAGTGAAGTCCAAAACAAACTGTGAAGAGCTTCAAAAGGATCTCTCCAAACGAGGTGACAGGGCAACAAAATGGCAAATGAATTTTAATGTTGATAAATGCAAAATAATGCACAACATTTTGAATTTTGAAACTTTGAAAAGTAATCCAAACTATACCTACACAATAATGGGGACTAATTTAGCTATTACCACTCAAGAGAGAGATCTGGGAGTCATTGTGGATAGTTCTCTGAAAACAGCCACTCAATGTGCAGCAGCAGTCAAAAAAGCAAACAGAATGTTAGGAAACATTAAAAAGGGGATAGAGAATCAGACAGAGAATATCATATTGCCTCTATATAAATTCCTGGCATGCCCACATTTTGAATACTGCATGCAGATGTGGTTGCCTCATCTCAAAAAAGGTATCTTGACATTGAAAAAAGTTCAGAAAAGGGCAACAAAAATGTTTAGAGGTTTGGAACAGGTGCCATTTGAGGAGAGATGAATAAAACTGGGACTTTTGATCTTAGAAAAGAGGAGACTAAGGGGGATATGATAAAGGTCTATAAATCATGAGAGGTGTGGAGACAGTAGATAAGGAAAAGTTATTTACTTCTTTCCATAACACAAGAATGAGGGGTCCCCAAATGAAATTGATAGGTAGCAGGTTTAAAACAAACAAAAGGAAGTTTTTCTTCACACAACACACAGTCAACCTGTGGAACTCATTGCCAGAGGATGTTGTGAAGTCCAAGCTTATAACAGGGTTCAGAAAAGAACGAAATAATGTATAGAGGATAGGTCCATCAATGGCTATTAGTGAGGATGGGCAGGAATGGTGTCCCTACCCTCTGTTTGTCAGAAGCTGGGAATGGGTGACGGAGGAGGGATCTCTTGATGATTCCCTGTTCTATGCTTTCCCTCTGGAGTGGTATTGGCCTCTGTCGGAAAACAGGATGCTGGGCTAGATGGACCCTTGGTCTGACCCAGTGTGGCCGTTCTTATGTACACCCTCCCCACCCCCGCAATCAGCAGGCCCGCCAGTAGGGTCCTGCAACACTGCTGCAGCAGCACTTTAAAGCTGTTGCCCTTCCCCCAACCCACATCAGTGTCCCCAGATGGGAGGGAGTAGGGGCAGTGCTTTAACACTGGCTGTGTATGAGCCCATACAGGTGGCCACTTCTTGCCGGTATGCTGTAGCCGCCCGTACTAGCCCGCTTTCACCTCTACAGCTGCTGACGTGGGCCCATCAATGCAGTCCTCCCCCTAGTGGTTGAAGTTGCAGTGTGCCTCTTGCAGGCTAACGCAGACAAGGCTGGGTCTGATTAATCTCGTTTTCTGCAGGTCACTGTTCTCGTAGGGGAGGCTTCTGGTAGGAATCCCGCTGCAATAACATGCCTGCTGTTGTCAGATGGTGTCATTTGACCGTGACAGACAGCTTCCCCGCCTCGCCTGGGGACAGCGTTCGAAAGCCTGCATTTTACTCAAAGCTTTGCAAACTCCTTCCGGAGCCTCTAACAATCAGAGATTTCATCTGGTATTTAATTTGATGCGGTTTCAGGGTTTTTCAACAATTCCCTATCCCACATAAAATGTATTTTAACTAGTACCGGTGCATCTGTTTTCAAGTTAACACATCAGTATTCTTATTTCACTTCAGATAGGCAGCGTTATTTCCCTAAAGGAAAATATATGATTATCAGTCACTGCTTGGCATTAATGTAAAAGTCCTTGAAAAACGTTCTGGTTTTACCTGTGTTTCGAGGGAAACCATGGCTCTTTATAAATCATTTTGTTTCCAAAGAAGGCGCGGTGTCTCACATCTATGCATGTTAGTAGTTTGTTTCCATCAGCTCTAGGAGGAAAGAAAATGCAATTTGCACTATGAGCTCAGGAAATTCAAGGTTTCGGCCCTCACCATTTGTTGTAGATTGGGCAATAAATACCCAGTTGAGGCAGCAATAAGGTAAAATGGAATTATAGTTTGAACTACAGGAGTTCTCGGCTAGACTTAAAGGATGGGAGCAATCTAATAGGAATGAAGCAAGAACATTTATGAAATTACAAGGTGACAATTTTAGGTATTTTAATGAGCACAGAGTCATTCAGGAAAACATTTCAGTATTGTTTTCAAGTGGGAAGTTGCTTTTCAATTGGGAACCTTATAAGAGACTTATTTTTCATTCTATAGGAAAACACAGATGCTTTAAAACTTAACTCTACAGCCCACTGTAAACTGCATAGCTCACTACACGACACATCCCTTGGTATGCAGATCTTACCTTCCTGCAGTGGATTATTCAGATTGTTTAACTCCCTGTGATGGGGTAGTCGGCCCCTCAAAGTCAGTCCATCCTGCCCCATGGCATAGCCCTTTAAGGTTTTGAAAGGTCGAGCAAAAGGTCCCAAGGGGGGTATGGATAGAAAAGCAGACCCAGGAATGAGTAGTTCATGGGAGGAAATCTTGTCACTGTATCTTTAAGGGCTTGAGGCCAAGACCCCCGCAGAGAGCGTGAGGAAAGCCTCCCTTCTCATCCAGCCAATCAGGATTGAGCTGGGAGATGGAGAGTACATATAGGCTCCCTGATCCCTCATTGCAGGGCAGACACTAGCAGCAGGCTGCCAGATGGGATGAGTTTCAGGCAGGGGGACCTGACAGCTTCCACAGGCCCCCGGACAACATGGCGGGGGGCAGCTCTGTGCCCCAGAAGGAGCGGGGCCTCAGGCAGAAAGGGCAGGACCAGGGGCAGCCAGTTCTCAGCAGCGCCCGGCCTGCCGTGCTGGGCCCCCCTCAGCCCTCAGAGCTACAAGGAGCGCGCAGCATGGCGGCAATTTAAAGCACCCGGGGCTCTGACTGTCACATAGCAGTGATGGCGTCTGGGGCCCTTTGAATCGCCGAGCCCCAAGGAAATTGCTCTTTTGCCCCCGCCACGTGTGGGCCTGGCTTCAGGACTAAGTGGGGTCAGTTGAGGGAGAAGCTGGCGCAGGCCCTACAGTAAGTTAAATGATGCTGTGCCCCGAGGGAGAGCTGAGGGCTCCCGCCTTAAGGAGAGGGGCAATAACTGTCTGGAGCACTTTAGGGTGTGTCTACACAGCACAGTTATTTCGGAATAATGGCCGGTATGCTGAAATAACTATGTGAGCGTCTACACAGCAATGCCGTTATTTCGAAATAATTTCAAAATAACAGACGGCTTATTCCGACTTCTGTAAACCTCATTCTACAAAGAATATCCCCTATTCCGAAATAGCTATTTCGAAATAAGGCGTGTGTAGATGCTCCACTACCGCTATTTCGAAATAGCCCCTCACCTGGACCATTCAAAATTATTCCTCCTGGGGCTCTAAATTGAGATAGCACGTCTACATTAGGGACACCTGCCTTGGACTCATTTTGAGGCTTCCCTGCAGTGTAGACGTGCTATTTCGAAATAAGCTATTTCAGAATAACTATTCTGGAATAGCTTATTCCAAAATAACAGTGCAGTGTAGACATAGCCTTAGGCTGCGTCTAGACTGGCATGATTTTGCGCAAATACTTTTAACGGAAAAGTTTTTCCGTTAAAAGTATTTGCACAAGAGAGCGTCTATACTGGCATGTGCCTTTGCGCAAAAGATTTGCTTTTGCACAAAAGCATCCGTGCCAGTGTAGACGCTCTCTTGCACAAGAAAGCTCCGATGGCCATTTTAGCCATCAGGCTTTCTTGCACAAGAAATTAACGTGGCTGTCTACACTGGCCCTCTTGCGCAAGAATACTTGCGCAAGAGGGCTTATCCCTGAGCGGGAGCGTCAGAGTATTTGCGCAAGAACCACTGATTTTGTACATTACAAAGTCAGTGTTCTTGCGCAAATACTCGCGATCAGTGTAGACAGGTGGCAACATTTTGCGCAAAATCATGCCAGTCTAGACGCAGCCTCAGAGACGAACAAAAAGCAGCCCAGATGTGGCTATGCATTTGTAGACTCTTACTATAGTAAAGACACCTGTCCAGGAGGTTCCGTTGCCCTCGCTGCATCTGCACAGGAGCCAGGCTGACCTAACCACAGCGCTCCAGGTAGGACCAGGTCTGTCTCAGTTGATCAGTTGCCCTGTTCTGTTCATTCCTACTGGCAGAAGGCGGGATACTGGGCTCGACAGACCATTTGTCTAACCCAGTGTGGCTGTTCCTATGATCTTATCATATTTAGTGCCCCCTTTCTGCATGGCATTTTGCAGTAACACAGACCCGCTGATGCTGAAAACACTGCAAGGGGAGAGCAGGCAAAGCAAGAGGCGAATGCTAAATACATTAACAATTATGCAGTGCACCAGTTCTGTACGACTGGGGCTCATCTAAATACTAATGACTATTATAGAGGCTGTGCTCTAGTAGACAGGACTTAGCAGGGAGACCTATTCTAAGCTCAGCACGGCCACTAATTCACTGTGGAACCTCTCTGCAGGAGAGTTTCCCACCTCTTCCTAGGCATTTCTCTGACCCTCATCACCATAGTATCTGAGCACCTCCCAATTTTCAATGTGTGTATTCCCACAGCACAGCTGTGAGAGGGGGAAGGACTGCTACCCCCAGTTTATAAACAGAGACTTGAGGTCTAGGTCCTCAAAACTGAGTTGAAGCCAATGGGAGTTAGGAACCTAAATACCTTCAAGGATCTGGACCAAACTATCTTGCTCAAAGTCACCCAAAAAGCCTGCAACACAGAAGGGAATTGAACTGCCCTAACCCTGGGCCACCCTTCCACTCTGTATTGGGGATGATGTGTCACATAAGCAGGAGCAATTGTACTTAGCAACCTTTGCAAATCTGTCTAGGCCTTTGTACCACACTCTTCAACGGTCTCTGGGGCTTGTTAACCTCCAGCCTTTGAGATTTATGGACACAAAATGTCACAGTATAAAGTTCTATTAATATCTACATGAAGTGAAAACAGAAGGTGAAACAAATGCAGTAGCTTATGGATTCCAATAATACAATTCCCAGAGGTTCATTTTTTCCTGGCTTTGCCTCCATTTTTTTTTTCTCTGTCTCAGTGAGCGTTTAGAGCTCTCAGTCCTTCCATAGTGAGACAAAATGGGAGAGGTGGTATCTTTTACTGGACCGATTTCTGGGGAGAGAGACGAGCTTTGGAGCTTACACTGTTCTTCAGGATCTGAAGCTTGAAACCGTTTCTCTCCAGCATAGAAATATTACCTCACCTGCCCCATCTCGCTAGTACCCTAGGGTCAACCCAGCTACACCACCAGTACATACCATCCTTTAATATGCATTTTCTATTTTTATGAAATAATGAAAAGTATCTCTGAGATTAATACCATCATATAACCCGTCTGCTGCTGTATCCGGTTGGTGACTGTAGTGACCTTAGCACTTAGTTCAAGCACATTGATTTTTCTCTCTGCTCGTAAAGGTCTCGACCCTGCACAACAGCGATGCAGAGAATCTGAACTGGGAACTTTTTTACCCTCTTAGGCTGTGCTGATGCAAATATGTTATGTAAATTCTAAGTGTTTTCTTACATGTGACAGAACTGCTGTGAAAAGCTCATGCTTGAAATATACAATTCCATTTCCAGCCTGAGAATCTACAGAGCATGGAAAAATGCTGTCTACGTGAGGTAGGATTAAGGCCTCAAAACACTGAGCGTGTCCACATTGCAATGCAACAAAAAGTCACGACAAGCGCCTAGTTTTGCTGATAAACTTCCACCTCCATGAGGGACTTTTGTCTCTCCCCCTCCTTTTACTCTTGACAATCATGTAGTATGTACTACAGTAGGGGTTTGGGGTTTTTAGTTTATTGAACTCCAGCATGTTTCCCACAATGCCGGATTAGACACTCTGGCCAGCGCTTTGAACTCCGCTGCTCTGCAGCCATGTAAACAGACGCACTCCTCCCACCTGCCAACTCCGAGCAACTAAAGGGGACGTAAGGCACTGTGGAGCTTACACTGCATTGCTCTTTCTGTCAATGGGGGAGGCTAACAACATGGCCATGATATGCCAAGAGAGGGTGACAGCAAAAACATGATTTGGCAACTGTTTGCGCCACTTATGAATGTCGACAGTACTTCCATCACCAAATCTTTCCATTGCAGAAATACCCAAAGAGGGTGCTTGATGATTCAGGGATCTCATCCATTACTGGGTTAGCGTAAGCTACGCAGCTTGGGGAAGACTCTAGTCCCTTTCTTCCTCTGCTTGGAACGATCACCACCCTTTGACTATGCCTGACACTAGTCCCATCCCCTATCCCATTTCTGCCAAGATGTCTCATAAATGTCTCTGTTTCAGTGAAATCACTCTAGGGCAGGGATGGGGAATCTGTAGCCCAGGGGGTGGATCTGGCCCCTGGCTGGTCTGGGTCCAGCCCTTAAGACTTGGGGTTCCCCCCACCATTGGGGAGCCAGCACTGGTGCTCCAATCTTACAGCCCCACTTCTGCACATTACCACACCCACCAACCCTCCCACACACACTCCAAACCCACTTCTTGCCTACCCTCCCCCCACCACACTATGAGCCCCCCATTTCTGGCCCCACCCCAGAGCCTAGGAGGCCCACATCATCTACTAACTCAGCCCCCCCCAGGTTCTGCTGGGTGAGTGGAATACAGGAAGTGTCTTTCTGCTTCTCAGTTAGGGGCCACGTCAGTGAAGTTTTTGGGAAACTTTTGCTTCTCACTTTTGTAGGGCAGACTGATTTTTCTGTGGGTCAATGGCCCCTGACCCAAAAAAGGTTCCTTACCCCTCTTCTCAGAGATATTGACCCTGGTACTAGAGCCCCACACTCTGCCAGTGACCTCAATTAACAGAAGCGCCTTTTGACAAATTACATGGGCAAATACGAATTGGCTTTCCTATGCTCATTAAAAAAGTAAATTGCCAGCAAAACATGAAAAGTTAAAAATAACTCTGGAGTGAAACATTTGACCTTCCAGTAAGTGTTCACTGAGCACCACACAGATTTAACAGAATTAGATGCTTGTTATGAAAATTAAGCCAGTAACTTTCTGATTAAGGCAACATTCAAGCCAAATAGAAGATGGCTGATAACTTCTAACTGAATGCTCCTATACTTGTACTAATTGGTCAAGGCTGCAAAGCTAGTTAGCTTCACTGGGCAATTAACCTTTTGTTTTTATACTTTTGAATGTAGAAACTGACCTTTACACTGAATGGCCTCCTAAAAAGAACCAAAACCATAAAGCTGGAAAGAACAATTCAGTTCGATATAAATTTGTTTTCCAGGATCAGAGTCTCTGCATGGTTCCAATAGTGCTAATACCTAAATCAAGCATGTATAAACTTGAGTTATTGCTAGTGTTCTGGAGAATCTACCCCAAGATCTTCAAAGCAGCATCACCCACTGGAGTTGCTATTTAATTATAGGAATAATAAAAATGGAAAACTCGTCTACAATCCTACTTCACTGGAGGTTCCACACATCAACACTTGTGCCCCCTGCCTTACAATTACACACATGCTTAACTTTACTATGGTACGCAGTGCCAGCTGCAGTAAGATGAAGGCCTAAAACATAAGCCCATGTAGCACAGGCCTGGTTAGAGGCCTAGCTAACAATGACAAACATGGCTAACAAAGCAAAGCTAAGCTGTGAGCAAGAGGCAGGCCCCTGCTCACAGAACTTGGCGCACACAGGGCTGAAAGTGCGAAACACTAATTGGTGATAGGCCCAGGCATAGAACAGTAATTGGTACTGGGCATAAGTGGAAAGCACATGGTACCAGCTCATTTTAAAAAAAGACCTTAGTACCCACACCCTACACACAGACCCAGGTTCAGGAAAGGATCTAAAATGACAGCATGGATAGAGATGACCTAATCAAATCAGGAGGTACAGGATGATGGGCAGTATCTAAGACATGTCAGAGGGTAGCAACCTGACATCAGCAGTCATGTGTAATTTGTTTGTACCTCTATACAAAGTGGTGTCTTTGGGGGGAAGGGAGGAGTCTGTCCAGCTGGGGAGGCAGTGGAAGTTTCCCCCTAGTTGACCTGATGCCATTGTTGTAAGTACATGTGTGTAGTGATTCAGTAGAGTCTGACAACTATTACTGTACCTCACTTAACAATAAACCTGGCCAGGCACCTTCAATCCTTATCTAATTTGTGGTCATTAGGCCCACATCATCGAACACACAAACAGCTTTCTGGTTATCATCACTGACGGAGCCAGAGACCTGTGAGGACACCATGGTAGTGGTGACTGACTACATCAGCAATTGCTTTAGTGTCTGTAGCATTAGGGCCTTGGCTTCCTGAGGTGAGAGACTGGAATCTCCTCCACTTTTAGTAACTAAACAAAGAATGAGTTAAGATGGGTTTTTCCTCACACCAGAGACAGAATTTTCCATGAGGTACAGAAACTGAGGCTTACATCTGGCAATCGCAAAAATGCAGAACTTTGTTTTAATAAAGATTACGGTTAAGGTAACTAGATGAGTAATTTGGTAGCAGCAGATAAGTGTGCCCTGGGTTACTACTTCTAGTGCTAAACCACTTGGAATTTGCTGTTTCATACTGATCAATTCAGGCTTCAGTTCTCATCCCAAGTCTGGAGCCTGCTAGGAAACTAATATAGAAGATCCAGTGTAGGAGTGCAGATTTTATACAGACTAGAGTTTAGACTTCTGAACTGTTTGAGTAGAAATTTGGTTTTCCACTAACTTAAATAATCGAAGCTACAGCTTCAAAAAGTCATTTAGTGCTAATGTCCAAACCAGTATCAACAAAATCAATTCACTGGCTTTATTATGCTCAAAGTAGAAAGACCCTACCAGGCCCTTATATAGTACAATTTTCCTACCTACTCCCCCCACCCTTAAAGTCCATTCTGGATAAGATCAGCATAGTTCAGGAGGCACAGACAAAGTTTTGCTGAAGCTTAACAGAATTTCTTTCAAAAGTAGCTTGTTTCAATGATAAAGCAAGCTAAACTTGAAGAAAATTGATAGTAGTTTCTCAGTTTCTAGCAGCCCTGTGCATCTGGACATGTGGCCCTTTAAGTTGGGCCTAGGAAGTCTCTCCCCTCAAATGCAGCCCTTCAAGCCATCACGCATCAGCAAACAGCAGATTAGACCCAGCTAGTGACTTTTTTAAAGCCATACTTAAAATAGTCTCTTCAGACAGAAAAGTACTGCTTACAACACAGAAGCGGTCAACCGTGTCATCTTCAAACTAGAGGATCCCTTCTAGTCTTAACTCCTGCACAGTGCAAACCTGCAGGAATTACTGGGTGAAGTTCTGTATTAAGCTACATCTTCGAATGATTCTATCCCTGTACATAGCCAGCAACTCATTCCCATTTCTAACTAGAGCACTATTAGTAGTTCCAGCAGGAGCTGGTGGTATATACTGCAAGCAAAGCAGCAGGAATGGTTACTAATCACCAGGGCTCGCCGAGCTGCGGCAAGCCCTGCTCGCCAGCTGCGCTGTCCGGCATTCTGTGCATGCGCAGATCGCCCAAACCCGGCTCTTCCGGGATGTAATCTACTCGCCATGGGCAAGCAGATTACATAGATTGTCGAGCCCTGCTAATCACCATGGCATCCATCCCTCTTCCAAAGTCAGTGTTCAATTTCCTGTGTGTGAAATGTTCTTTACAAAAATAAAATCAAACCAACCATTTCAGGGCTGGATGGGACTATTGTGATTATCTAGTCATACCTGGTGTGTAACATCATAGAACTTCCCTAGAGTAATTCATAAAGCAGATCTGTTAGAAAGACATCCAGTGTTCATTTAAAAATGCTCAATAATGGAGAATCCACAACCACCCTTCATAAACTGTCCCTATGGACACTTCTACATTACACCTATAGCGAGAAGATAGCCTGACAACAACAAACTCAGCATCTCACCATACCGCCTTAATTCGGGTCTGAAGTCATCTAGCTTCAGCTTTGACCCTTTTGTTTGTTACACCTGTTGTCTGCTTCCAGGGTAAGAGTCTTACATTGTATACATTTTGGAACTTTTACCCAATCAACACAAATTCTTTGCTTGCAAAGAGCTTAAACTATCCGAATCACTATTCTTAGTCTCTAAATTTCAGTTATTTTAATCAATGACCTGCAGAACACAATGTTAAATAGCATAGGGCCCAGAAACATTCTTGCAACTCCCCACTAGAAATGCATCTACTCAATGATTCCAAATTTAGGTGTTACTGTTTGAGGCCTAGGTGAGCTGCGCCATTTTTTGTTTTGGATCATTCTAGTTTTGTAATCAAAGTGGTGTGCAGTATTAGGTCAAATGCCTTAAATAAGTATTAACAGCTCATGAAACAAGTTTACTTTACTTTTCTGTCCTTCTGCCTGTCTTGAGACAGCTTCCCATGGGTTGCTTTCCCCTTCAACTGCTCAGAGCTAAGAGCACATTGCAAGGCATGATCAGTCACTCCTTTAAGTTCAAGAGGCAGTTTAAGCTACATACTGGCATTAAACTAGTGTTAAAGTTAAATAGCCTTAATACTGCCTTTTCGATTAACTAACTGAAATAAAAATGGGTTAGGCAGAAATAAAAGATAGTTTAGCAATGACTGTTTCCCCTTCAATCCGGCAAAACAATGTCTGTTTACTGCTTCTATATTCCAATAATAGTTCACCTTTTAATATAAAAGCAGAGTAACAAAGAAGCCTGGCACACAAGATGATTTCACTTTGGCTACACAGAAGCAAGTTTAAGTCCTTACAATGAAAGATTAAATATTTTGCATCCATTGACAGGGTTCTATATTTCAAGTATCCAGAAATTAGTCAAGGCAGAATTGACTGTTAGGCCATTTTATTTTATACACAAAATAGCATGGCAACAACTTAGTATATGTAGTATGTCCGGTTATCCAAATTAGGCAGAAAATTATGTCCAGAAGTCTCCTTGTGACATCTCTTCTTCAGAAGAGTTTAGTCCAACTGAAATGAGAAAAAGGAGAATTGTGAAGTGTAAAGTTAGTATCTAGACACATTAGAAGCTTCCACATCATGCATTTCCTCCTGTCATTAAGTATTCAATGATTCAGTCTTCTAGCAGAAGGCTTATGCTAGTGACATCGGGATGAGCGATCTGCTCCTCAGGCACAGATTGCAACGATCATTCACGTGGTGATTTCCAAGTTACAACTATCAAGCTTCCAGGCACCCCGCAGTTGCATGAAGCACAGGTCAGCAACTACAACCGGCACAGCGCCAACTGGCAGGGCTTCCCAATGAACACGAGACCGCCTCTGAGCGCCTGTATTTCCTGCACAGGGGAGTTTCTTAGCGCAGGGCCAGCGCCCCCCGGGGCCGCGTGAACGCCACCGCCCAGGACTCCTCCGCTAGCTGCAGACCCAGGCCGGACGGGCTGCAACACGTGCTCCCCATTCCCTGGGCTAAAAACCCGCCCCCCCAGGGTAGCCCCGCAGCGACCCGCTGCCCTGCGGGCGGGGGAAGACGCTGCCGGGCGGGGGCGCAGCAGCAGCGCCGGGTGCCCCCCCCGCACCTTGATGAAGCCGATGTCCTTGGCGTACTGGCGGAAGCACTGCCGGCACATGTTCAGCCCGTACTTGCGGATCAGGCCGTGGCGGTTCGAGCACACGCGGCTGCGGGGCGAGAGCGGGACAAGGCGTCAGCGCAGCTGGCCCGCGGGCCGGATCCCCCCAGCCCGCGGGCCGGATCCCCCTTCCCCAGCTCCTGAGCCGCCCCCCCCCAGCTCGGCTTCGAGCCTGCCACGCGCCGCCGCCCGCCTCGATACCC
Source organism: Rafetus swinhoei (assembly GCA_019425775.1). Taxonomy (NCBI): domain Eukaryota; kingdom Metazoa; phylum Chordata; order Testudines; family Trionychidae; genus Rafetus; species Rafetus swinhoei. Next base: position 130,030,830 of record CM033446.1, on the reverse strand, counting down.
CCCCCCCTCATGCCCGGCCCGGCCCGGCCGCGAGCCCCCCGGCCCCGCCCGCGGCGGCCCCCCCTTTGGGCGGGAAGCGGCGCGCGGCGCCACGCACCACGAGCGCGAGCCCTGGCCGAACTTCCTGGGGTGGCTCCAGTAGAGCTGCTGGTGACCCATCCTGCCCCGCTGCTCGCCCGGCGCCGAAAGGGAGTGGGCCCCCCCCGCGCATGCGCTAATCAACCCCGCGCGGCCGGAACATCCCGGCATGCACCGCGAAACCCCGCCCCTCGGCTGCAGGCGGGGCTGCGCAGGCGCCGCTGAAATGGGTCAGCGCTGCTCCCGGCGGGTGGTGCGCAGGCGCGAGTGGAGCCGCTTGGCTCCCCAGCCGCCATGAAGACCCACGCAGGCGCAGAAACACTTTGCTCCCCCCCCTCCCGTGACGTCACCGCAGCCGCAGCCTCTAGTACCACGTCGGGCGGTTGTTGCATCGCCGGGCGCGGTGGCGCACGCCTGTAATCCCAGCTACTTGGGAGGCTGAGGCCGGCGGATCGCTTGAGCTCAGGAGTTCTGGGCTGCAGTGGGCTATGCCGATCGGGTGTCCGCACTAAGTTCGGCATCAATATGGTGATCCCTGGGAAGCTTGGGGTCACCAGGTTGCCTAAGGAGGGGTGAACCGGCCCAGGTCGGAAACGGAGCAGGTCAAAACTCCCGTGCCGATCAGTAGTGGGATGGCGCCTGTGAATAGCCCCTGCAGCGTAGCCTGGGCAAGACAGTGAGACACGGTCTCTTTTTATGCACAGCTCCTGTGTGAGTGATGCACGCAGCTCCCCCTGGCCCACGCAGCGTTTTTAATGGGGGCACCTACAAACCAGGGATCCTTGGAGCACTCACACCCTGGGAGCCTGAACTAGGAAAGGGATCAGGATGGTTACTGCGGGAGATGGCTCCTAGGGAATTTTTTTACGCGGCCCTTTGCACTGGTGGGGAAGGTCTGCAAGGGAGCGGGCTGGAGGGGTCACACCCGTCCCCCGCTTCCCAGATGCACAGAAGCCGGGGCCCAGCTAACTCCACAAGCTGTTCACACGCTCCACCCCACTACAGTGTATCCAGGCTGAGCCGGCGGCGAGACAGCAGCATCCCTCCTGCCTCCTACTGGCCCCAGGCTGGAAATGCAGCTCGGAGCCGCTGCAAGCGCCCCAGCGGCCGGCAGGGGTCAGTGCGGTGCTGGAATCAATGCGAGAGAAGCCGATTCCCAGCCTGGCTAGTATCTATCACTAGAGCTCTTGTAGTGACCCTCACCCTCTATGAAGCGGAGCGAGCTAGTAGGGGGGTGCCCCATCTCTTTGCAATGGGGGAGGTGGTGAGGCTCAGACTGTCCCTCATGCGGGGGATGCGATAGACGGGACTGTATCATTCTCTTTCCGCACTTACCACACAGGGGTCCCCCTTGTTCTCTCCCCTGACAGCTGTGTAAACAGCTCACAGAACTAGGGAAATTGCTGTGCGCTGAACACAAAAATAACAATGGTTCAGATATATATTGTATATGTATTATGGGAAGCATGGGCTCGAGAGGAGACAGAAATTGATCATTAGGAACAGCCTATCAATTGATAGGTAAGAAACATAGGAATATAAAAGGGACGCTACCCTTAATTCTATTTTCTTCAGCAGTTGAGGGGATGCGCTTGCTGTTATCTCAGCTGTGTTCTAGCTACTAATGCTTCTGAGTGAGTTAGTCTGTAACTAGAAAAACTTAAAAAACAACAAATAGCCTGGTAGCACTTTAAAGACTAACAAAACATAGAGATGGTATCACGAGCTTTCATGGGCACAACCCACTTCTTCAGATGACTGGTTGTGCCCACGAAAGTGCATGTTACCATCTCCATGTTTTGTTAGTCTTTAAGGCAGTGGTCCCCAACCATTTGGAGCTGCCGGGTGCCAGGGGGCGGGGCCGTTCGCCCGCCGGGCGCCAGAGGGCGGGGACACTCGCGTGCCCGGGGGCGGGGCCGTGCATACGCCACACCCCCATGAGCCACGTGCCTGGGGCCAGCAACCCCATGCGCCGCATGGCCACGGGCGGGGCCGCCCATTCGCCGCAAGCCTGGGGCCGGCGCCCTCCATAGCCGCGCACCCAGGGCTGGCACCTCCCATAGCTGCGCGCCCGGGGGCGGGGAGGCCAATTCGCCGCACACCTGGGGCCGGCGCCCCGCATAGCCATGTGCCTGGGGGCCGGGCGGCCAATTCGCCGTGTGCCCAGGACCAACGCTCCCCATGCACCGCACACCCGGGGCACGGGTGGCCAATTCGCCATGCGCCCGGGGCCAGCGCTCCCCATGCACCATGTGCCCGGGGCTGGCGCCGCATATGTGCAGCGCACCTGGGGCCGGCACCGCGCATGCGCCACGCGCCGGGGGCCGGGCCAGCCCCGAGCACATGGCGGGCACACACAAATGCCCCCGCGGGCGCCATAGCACCCGCTGGCACCGTGTTGGGGACCACTGCTTTAAGGTGCTACTAGCTACTAATGTTAAGTTTGATTTCATCACAGTGCCAGGTTCCTCTCTCCTGATAATCATTGTACCTGCTGCAGAGATGGTTGCTGATATCAACTTGACTCTGAATAAAGTGAGATTTAACAACTAATTAAATAAAGGCTTAACTGTACACAGTGGCTGTGTCTAGACTGGCAAGTTTTTCTGCAAAATCAGCTGCTTTTGCGGAAAAACTTGCCAGCTGTCTACACTGGCTGCTTGAATTTCCGCAAAAGCACTGACTTCCTACTGTAAGAAATCAGTGCTTTTGGAAATACTATGCTGCTCCGTTCAAAAGTCCCTTTGCGCAAAACTTTGCACAAAGGGCCAGTGTAGACAGCTGAGATTTGTTTAAAAGCCCGATCGCGAAAATGGCGATCAGGGCTTTTTTGAGCGTGTCTAGATTGGCACGGACACTTTTCCGCATAAAAGTGCTTTTGCGGAAAAGCGTCCGTGCCAATCTAGACGCTCTTTTCCGAAAATGCTTTTAACGGAAAACTTTTCCGTTAAAAGCATTTCTGGAAAATCATGCCAGTGTAGACACAGCCAGTGTGTTTGCTTTTCTTTTAGAGACCCCAGAGCTGTGGGTAGTTTGCCTTGAACCCTTTTTATGTTTTAATTTCCTTTTCAACTCAGCTACTTTCAAACAGCCCTCATCTCCTTCCCTGCCACCCCACCCAGCCCAAGATTCCAGGCACTCACAATTGGGGCCAAATTCAGCTTTAGAATCATAGAATCCTAGGGCTGGAAGAGACCTCAGGAATCATCAAGTCCAGCCCCCTGCCCCTGCTTTCAGTTACACCAGTGTAAATCCAGTGGGAGGAGTTAGTTCCTTGAGATCAGAATCCGACTCTTGGATTCTTTCTGCCACTATCTTTTGATTCCATAAATTCCATCAACTCCTTTCATTTTTTTTCTTTTTATATTTGGAAAACTGCATAGGACCTGAGAGGGCAGGAACCATAATCACAGCTTCTTAGCTAAGGCACTGAAGTCTATGGGAGACTTTCCACTGATTTTAATCAGAGTGAGATCAGACTCTAAATTAACCATGTGCCTAATTGCACATAATTGCCTTTAAATTATTATAAGAACATAAGAACATAAGAACGGCCGTACCGGGTCAGACCAAAGGTCCATCTAGCCCAGTATCCTGTCTGCTGACAGTGGCCAGCACCAGGTGCCCCAGAGGGGGTGGACCGAAGACAATGATCAAGCGCTTTGTCTCCTGCCATCCCTCTCCAGCCTCTGTCAAACAGAGGCCAAGGACACCATTTTATCCCCTGGCTAATAGCCTTTTATGGACCTAACCTCCATGAAATTATCTAGCTTCTCTTTAAACTCTGTTATAGTCCTAGCCTTCACAGCCTCCTCTGGCAAGGAGTTCCACATGCTGACTACACGCTGTGTGAAGAAGAACTTTCTTTTATTAGTTTTAAACCTGCTACCCATTAATTTCATTTGGTGTCCTCTAGTTCTTCTATTTAGGAACTAATAAATAACTTTTCTTTATCCGCCCTCCACACCACTCATGATTTTATACACCTCTATCATATCCCCCTCAGTCTCCTCTTTTCTAAACTGAAAAGTCCCAGTCGCTTTAACCTCTCCTCATATGGGACCCGTTCCAAACCCCTAATCATTTTAGTTGCCCTTTTCTGAACCCTTTCCAAGGCCAAAATATCTTTTTGAGGTGAGGAGACCACATCTGTACACAGTATTCAAGATGTGGGCGTACCATAGTTTTATACAGGGGCAGTAAGATATTCTGTGTCTTATTTTCTATCCCTTTCTTAATAATACCTAGCATCCTATTTGCCTTTTTGACCGCTGCACACTGTGTGGAAGTTTTCAGAGAACTGTCCACGATAACTCCAAGATCTCTTTCCTGATTTGTCGTAGTTAAATTAGCCCCCATCATACTGTACGTATAGTTGGGGTTATTTTTCCCAATGTGCATTACTTTACACTTATCCACATTAAATTTCATTTGCCATTTTGTTGCCCAATCACTCAGTTTGGTGAGATCTTCTTGGAGTCCCTTACAGTCTGCTTCTGTCTTGACTATCCTAAACAGTTTGGTATCATCCGCAAACTTTACCACCTCACTGCTTACCCCTTTCTCCAGATCATTTATGAATAAACATGTTTATTATTATTTAAAACATGTTTTGTTTACAAACAAAATTTGAGTACAGAGTAACTTTAAGGAGAAATGATTTCCTTAAAAAAAGACAAAGTAGAAAGAAGAAAGCTGCTCAGCTAATTTAGGACTTATGTTAAATTGGCTTTTACTGAGTGAAAAGACTCCCACTGACTTTATGGACATTGAATCAATATTGATGAAGGGATAGGCATTCAAAACATTTTCATGTTATTAGAATCAGTACACCAAGTTGGTACTGATGGAAAGATCAGGCTAGTCTGTGTAAACTCCCAAATACAAAGATCTTGGGGCTGATCTGGTTTATACTTACATTTATTTCAATAGTGTTACCCTAGACTCTCAACGTACATGAGCATGGGATGGATCTTCGGAGGATATTGCAATCCAGAACTTGTGCTTCCAGCACAAGACACTGATAGCTTCTCTGTGGCACCACGTTTTCCCCATGGATTTTTGTAGCTGTCATTCACAATTCTGTGGCATTTCTTCCTGTTTCCCCAGTACTGAATATTTAGGCCTCAAATTCTCAGGTAGTTTTAAAAGTTTGGGACTTGTTAGAGTGCACCCTCATTAAATGCAATGCTATGCTAGCTGTTGACACTAGGTGGAGCGTTTTTTCAATTTATTGACAATAGGTAGGGAGGACTCATTCCCCTAGTGAGGCAAAGTGAAGAAATGAACATAACCTTAGTTTAAAGGCAGCAGTAACATACAGTCACCAGGAAAGCTTATTTGGAAGAACATGATGCTGTAAGCTAAAATCCAGGTATCATTTGTAGGTGCTGTCACACTGTTTTTTTGCTGGTAGATGGAAAAACATCAAGGGCACACTGACTCACATGGATTGGTTTATAAGGCTATGTCTACACTACCAGGTTATTTTGAAATAAGTTATTTGGAAGTAATAACTCCCGAAAGAACTACTTCAAAATAGTGCATCCACACTACAGGGAAGCCTCGAAATTAGTCTAAGGCAGGTTCCCTTAGGGTACGTCTACACTGCAACATTATTTTGAAATAATTAGCACTATTCTGAAATAACTTAGTCCGCATCTACACAGCAGGCAGTTATTTCAAAACAGTGTCAAAATACCGTCAAGCTAGAGGACTTCTTACTCTGACTCCTGTAACCCCCCTTGTACAAGGAATAAGGGAAGTCGGAGGAAGAGTGCTCTATTTCTAAATAAGAGCTGTGTAGACGCTCCCTATTTTAAAATAAGCTATTTTGAAATAAGATATGCAATTGACATAGCTTATTTTGAGTTAAGCCCTGCAGTCTAGATGCACCCTTAATGTGGATGCACTACCTCGACTCAGAGTCCCAGGAAGCACTGAGGAGTAATTACTATGAATGACTCTGGGGAGTAGTTATTTCAAAATAGGTGTTGTTCCTCATAAATTCCAGGGTTATTATTTCAAAAGAACAATCCTGTTATTTTGAAATATTTTCAAAACAATGGGCTTGCTGTGTGGATGCTCACCTTGTTATTTCAAAACAACGGGAATTATTTCAAAATAACTCTGTAGTGTAGACATGGCCCAAAGCACAATCCTGACTACTACATGGATAAGAGAGTCCAACATTGAAGGAAAAAGACAAGAGACATATACAAGAAGTAGTGATGGGAGTTTGTAAAGAAAGACATGTTAGCACATGATGTGACAGAGGACACAAGATTGAAAAGGACTCATACAGAGGACCGACTGATGAGATTCACGCAAGAAAGAAGAGTTTTTGATGGAGATCATATGTAATAAAGAAAATATTTTCTATTCAGTGCCTTTTCATTAGGAATAATCAGCACAGCTGTCAAAAGGCCCTGTGTACATTAGAGAAATGTGCATCTTTTCTTCTTCATAGATCCTAAAGTTAAAATGGATCATTAGATCATCTAGTTTGACCTCCTGTATTACATAGGTCAGAGAATTTCACTCAGTTAAACCTGTATTGAGCCCAATAATCTAAAGACATCCAGTGTTGAATTTAAGACACTGGGGGGAGGGAGAATTTACTCTGGCTCTTGGCAACCTGCTATAGGTGCATGCCCTGGTCTACAGCAAGGGTTAAAGGCAGCGAGCGGTGGATACTACAGCCCCAGGTTACTGTTCAGAGGAGTCAAGTGCTGGCATTGTGCACGGCGCTGGACAAGCCACACTAGACTGTCCCATACCCCAGGGGCTTGCAATCTAGGTAAATGAATGCCCCCACCACGCAGAGAGAGGGGAGCTCTGCAAAGCACAGGAGAGGTAGCTAAGCGCCCAGCCCCTCGCCTCTGTGACTCTCCCCATAAGGGGCAGCGCCCAGCGCTTGCAGCTCCCAGCCAGCGCGCTGCGCGGTGGGGGACGGTGCTGGCGGGGGTGTGGACAGGGCTGAGGCTGCACCCTGCGCCCCTTCCCCGCAGTGGCGGTGCGCGTGAGCGCCCGGAACCCCGGCGCCAGCCCAGCCGGGCGGCCCCCGGGCTCTGCCGGCCTCCGCCGCAAGGGGGAGCCAGAGCAGCCGCGCGGCGGCCGCGGGCCCAAGGCGCAGCGCCCTCCCCGCCCAGGAGGCGGGGCCTCACGCGGGCGGGCTGTCCGCACACCTGCCTGTAAAACCCGCGCCCCCGGGCGGCCCCCGCTGGATCCCCTGCTGGGGAAGAGACCGAGGCCAGGGCCCCGGCGCGGTGAACGCGCCGCGCAGACGCGGCGTCAGGCGGCGCGCGGGCGCCTCGGCCAGGCGGCGGCGGCGGCGCCGGGGGAGCAGCAGGACCCCGGGCGGTTGGGCGCGCGCGGGCCGGGCCGAGCCGGCGGCCATGAGGCTGCAGTGCGAGGTGGAGGTGCGGAGCCGCCTGCTGCCCACCTGCGGCCTGCGGGGCCGGGCCAAGGGCGCCCGCGCGCTGCTCTCCCTGGGCCGGCAGCCCGGCCGCGGGGGCCACGCCGTCTACCTGATGGCCTGCACCGCGCGGGACCGGGCCGGCGCCAGGTACAAGGTGAGGCCCCGCCCCCTCCCTTCGGGGAGCTCCCCCTTCCCCCGGGGCCGGCGCCAGGTACAAGGTGAGGCCCCGCCCCCTCCCCTCAGCCGGGACCCTCCCTTCGGGGAGCTCCCCCTCCTCTCCGGGGCTGGGCCAGGTGCGAGGCGAGACCCTGCCCCCTTCCCCTCAGCCGGGCCCCTCCCTTCGGGGAGCTCCCCCCGGGGCCGGGCCAGGTGCGAGGCGAGACCCCGTCGTCGCTCCCTCCGGGCGGGGTACGATGGGAGACCTGCCCCGGGACCGTCCCTCCCGCCCCGGGACCGGCCAGGTACACGGGGGCCCCCACGGGAAGGCCTCGAGCCCAGTGTGAGGGAGGCACCTTCCCCGGCTCTCTCCCTCTGCACTAGTTCCGCCGCTGGCCCGGGCTCGCTGCCGGTAGAGGCAGCTCTGCATCCCGCGGGGGGGTGTCCCAGCTCCCCCCCCTGCAGCCCCCCGCGGACGTGGGCTGCTGGACCCCGCGCAGCTGGGACTGAGCACCTTCCCTTGAGGAGTGTTAAATGGCGTTGAATCCGCTAATCGACAGAATTTCCATTCATTAGTTGATGGGGGGGCATCTGCAGAGCCTGGCGGCTCTTAATACATTTAAAAAGCACAAGCGCAGTGGGGGAGCCCAGGCGAGAGCTGGGAATCCGCTGTCAGGGCTCGCTCCCCGTCTCTCACTGCGCCTCTGCCTCCCCTGCACACCTGCAGAGATGGTGCTGGGGAGGAACCTGCTTAAGCTGGCTGCCCCCCAGCACTGGCTCCTGTTCCACCACACCTTTGCTGCCTCTCTCCGATAGAGGGAGCAAGGGGGGGGAAGCAATTAGTCAAGTCACTAGTCGGCTAGTGGCTTACATCCCTACTTCCCTTATTGACTAATCATGTCATTGACAAAAATTTTATTGGCTGCACAATTAGTGAGAAACCTGTTTTTTTACATCCCTAGTGGAGAGTGGTTTCTGAGTACGCCAGCACCTCTGTTCTCCCTTGGGTTTAAGGGTCCATCAATGGCTATTAGCCAGGATGGGCAGGAGTGGTGTCTCTAGCCTCTCTTTGTTTGTCAGAAGCTAGGAATGGGCAACACGGGATGGGTCACTTGATTGCCTGTTCTGTTCATTCCCTCTGAAGCACCAGGCATTGGCCACTGTCAGTAGACACAATACTGGGCTAGATGGATCTTTGGTCCAGCCCAGTATGGCCGCCATTATGTTCTTTTATTGAAAGATGCTTTTACAAAATATATGAAAGCCATGATTTAACAGTAAAACTATACTGTTTAACCAAAATAATGATTCCTTGGGAAGGCTTTTGTACCCAATCTTTCAACGCTCTTTTTTTCTTTTCTTTTTTTTTCTTTTTTTTTTTTCAACAGTTAAAGGAGAACATTGAGCAGTTCTTCACCAAATTTGTGGAGGAAGGGAAAGCTACTGTTCGCCTGAAGGAACCTGCAGTAGATGTCTGTCTTAGCAAGGTAGAAGATGGATAATGGGCTAGCCTTCTGTCTGGTTTTCTTTTATGTGGGTGGTCACTGAGAGCCTCCCCCCTTCTTCTGTGCTGTTGAATGTTGCTCTTTGTGTAACTAGTAAATCCCTGTCAAGCACTGGAAAAGTTGACACACAAAATCTCCTTGAGGTGTTTGTTTGCCTGACATGTATTCCGCTTTTGATTCATTCCCAGCCCTTACTGAGGCACAGAGTGTGAGAACTGGAACCCCTGTGTGTAAATTCATGGCACTGGCACTAGACTAGCCTTAGCTAGATTTCCACAGCTAAGTGTTTCATTACCTATGTGCCTGTGAATGTTTGTGTGCATGGCTTCAAATGCTTGTTCAAACCATACAGATCACACAGGAATACTTTCTAATCCAGATATTTGAAGTCTACAGTATAGAAATAAAACCATTATACAGGGCACTGGCACATGAATTACTTAGAAAAGTAAAAGGCAGATATAGTGCCCATCTATAAAAAGGGAAATAAGGATACCCCAGGAAACTACAGGCCAGTCATCTTAACTTCTGTGCTAGGAAAGATAATGGAGCAAATAATTAAGGAATCAATCTGCAAACATCTAGAAGATAATAAGGTGATAGGCAGGGCTCGACAGTTAGGGCAATCTACTCACCCATGGCGAGTAGATTTTAGCCCGGCACGGCACCGCAGCGTGATCGGCCCTGGTGATAGGTAATAGCCAACATGGATTTTTAAAGAACAAATTGTGTCAAACCAATCTGATAGCTTTCTGTCATAGGATATCAAGCCTTGTGGATAAAGGGGAAGCGGTAGACATGGTATAGCTATACTTGAGTAAAGCAATTGATACAATCTCACATGACCGTCTTATCTATAAACTAGGGAAATACAACCTACACGGGGCTTCTATAAGGTGGGTGCATAACTGGTTGGATACCATTCTCAGAGAGTAGTCATCGGTGACTTATGGTCATGCTGGAAGGGCACAACAAGTGGGGTTCCACAGAGATCAGTTTTGGGATAACAGCATAGAGAGTATGCTTTTAAAGTTTTCAGGTGATACCAAACTGGGAGGGGTTTCAAGTGATTTAGAAGATTGAGTTGTAATTCAAAATGATCTGGGCAAACTGGAGAAATGGTCTGAGTTAAATAGGATGAAGTTCAATAAGGATAAATGCAAAGTGGTCTTCCCTAAGTGGAGTAATTATTTCCACACATACAAAATGGGAAGTGACTGTCTAGGAAGGAGTACTGCTGAAAGGGATCTAGGGGTCATTTGTGTACCACAAGCTAAATATGATTCAACACTGTGACACTGTTGCAAAAAAAGCAAACATGCTGGGATGTATTGGGAATGTCAGCATGTATTCGTTTACATGATTAACTGATGAGCCTGGGCCTATTGGTTAATCTTATCGACTACATGCACCTTCTCTCTCCTCCCCTCCCCCCCCCCCTTGCTGCCTCTGTATCAGAGACAGCTGGGGTGGGAACCGGTGAGGAGCTGACTCTTTAAAACTGGCTCCTGTGGAGCCACTTGCCTCCTCTCCTGCCCCACTCTTCTCTCCTCCTCCCCCACCACCTCCCACAAGCAGGTTAGATAAATATCTATCAGGATGACTTAGATAGTGCTTGGTCCTGCCATGAGAGCAGGTAACTGGACTTGATGACCTCTCAAGGTCCCTTCCAGTTGTTGTATTCTGTGTCACATAGAGTATAAATGTTTAAGCCAGGGAACTTTGACAGGACATCATTGGCTTCTCTATCTGCAGTTACATAAGGCCTCTCTTTATTCAGAGTGATTGAGAAGTCACAGGCAAATACCGAAGTAATTTCATCTAATATTTTAAGGGAAAAGTTAAGTTGTTGTTAGTTAGATCTTAGCAGTTTGGGCCTAAGTTATTTTGTAGGTCCACAAACTTAACTAGGCACAACGGAATGCCCTTTGGAGATGTGATCCATGAGATGATTCATCAATACAGTTGAGTTGTTATAAGGAATGTGAACAAGTAACCAGCATATGTGGGCGGGGAGGGGAAGAGTGGGATCCCACTTAGTGATTATATATTAAAATGGAGAGGCATCTTTGGTTATCCCCTTATTTTTGTGGAAAAAGCTGATCCCTGCTGTCTTTGCTTTGATATGCTAACTTTCTTTGCTTTGTTTTTCCATATCCCCATTGTTCTATCTCTGCCACTCAGTTTCCACTTTTGTCTAGCTTTTTCTTTTATTTGAAAAAGCAGCATTCTTATTGTTTCATTTTTCATATAGCCAGTCCTTTTACCCCTCCCATATTGTGTTGTCTTTTTTCCAAAACAAATTACTACATGGATTTCCCTTGCAATATTTCAGTACTTGTAGTAATATACCAATAGTGTACTGTTCAAATGATTATTCAGCTTGTGTTGCAAAATTAGAGCTCTCTGTTAATGTACCAGCAATATGATTGCTGCCTGTCTACTTACCTGATACCTACTGCTAGAGCAAAGGAAATCTTATCTGTAAGTTCTGTGTATAGTCAAAACAAATCCCCAAAGATCAAGAGGACAATTTTTTTTTCTTGCGTTCAGGTTTGATTTGCCACCTTTGCCACTGAATGGGGAGTTAATTGGCATTAGATATTTGTAGGCTTAGTAAGAGGCAGTCATACTGTTAGCAGTGCAATAAGGTTTATTTGGCCCGTACTGCTATCTGAATCAAAAATGGCTTATTTGTACTATGGTCTTTTGGTTAAGATGAAGTGCCCTTTTGGGCAGACCTTGTGGCATGATCTTGAGGTGTGTAAACATTTGCTCCAAACGCAGCACTTAAGGGATGGTAGTCTGTGAGTAACCCCTTGGTGTCACGTCGCCCATATCAGGTGTCCTGATGCACGGGTCTTCTCACCCTGCAGGTGAAAGCTAGATCCTGCCCAGCAGCTCCACATGTGTTCTTTTACAAATAATAGTATCTAGAGGCCCCCAGGATCAGGGCCCCATTGTGTTGTGCACTTTAGACACATTGTAAGAGACAGTTCCCCATAGTGGGGCAGACAACCTCACCAGGCCCCTGGGCAAGGCGGGGAGGTGGACCTGGTCTGTGCCTCTGCAGGGGGCGGGGCCTCAGGCAGACATGGCGGGACTGGGGTCAGCCAGCCCTCAGCGCTGCCCTTACTGCAACATGGCCCCCAGCCCTCAGTAGTGCCCGGAGCAGCAACTTAAAGGGCCTGGAGTGCTGGTTGCTGTGGCAGCAGCAGTGTCTGAGAGCCCCAGGCCCTTTTGCATCGCTGGGCCCCAGGGCAGTTGCTCTCTTTGTGCCTGCCTTCGCCTCCATTGGCAAGCCTGGTACCCCGCTGTGTAGAACTTACAAGTTAAACAGACAGTGAGTGGAAGAAAGGAATTATTATTATCCTCCATTTTACAGATGAAGAATTGAAGCATATAGAGTGAGGCCAGGTCTATACTACGCCTGGAAGGTCGGGTTAAGGTACACAGCTCTAGCTACATAAAATACGTAGCTGAAGTCTGCTTACCTTAACCCAAGCTTGGCACTGTCTTCACAGAGGATGCCGATGGGAGCAAATGCTCCCATCGACTTCCCTTATTTCTTGCAACTGCCAGGGGTACTGGTGCTGGATGGAACTACCCTCAGCATTCAATTTAGCGGGTCTTAACTAGACCCTCTAAATCAAACGCCAGAAGATAATCTCCAGCACGGAAAATATAGATGTCGCCTGAGTCACTTACTCAAGCTTGCAAACTGTCTGGGTAGTACAGATCTCCCAAGTCTCCACACAGTCCTAAAGCACAAGATTTTTCTTCCTCTCCTGCTTTGAGAGAGAAGTATGTGTTGTCTGTGAGAACACCTCATCATCTGCTTCCTTTTTGTTTGTTTTTGAAGTGCAAAATAGGTTACTCTGGACATTTACTGCATGCCGGTTACCAGGAGATCTTTTCTATGAGCCATAGTTTGTATTCGATATGTATTGGGAACTTCTCAAAAAAGCGGAGGCATTTGAGAGTGATGCTACGCTACTTAACCTCAACTGTACCACTTCAGGCCTCCTTTAAATATTTAACATAAAAGTAATCTGGTATTCCTCAACACTGTTCGGCTATGTCTACACTGGCAGCTTCTTGTGCAAGAACAGCCGTTCTTTGGCAAAAACTTGCCTGCTGTCTACACTGCACGAGTGTTCTTGCGCAAGTAAATTTACAACCAGGCTTCTTCCAGAAGAGTTATTCCTCCCGCCACGAGGAATAAGTCCTCTTGTGCAAGAGCTCTGCCACAAGAGGGCAGTGTAGACAGGCAACATGAATTTCTTGCGCAAGAAGCCCCTATGGTTAAAATGGCCATCGGAGCTTTCTTGCGCAAGAGAGCGTCCACACTGCCATGGATGCTCCTGCGCAAAAGCACATGGCAGTGTGGATGCGCTCTTCTGGAAGATTTTTTGCACAAGAACTCTTCCTTAAAAGAGTTCTTGCGCAAGAAGCCGCCAGTGTAGACGTAGCCTTCATGTTCTATTTCAGTGATGCTATCACTTGTTGCACCCAGCCTACGACAAGGTTGGTGTTTTTCTCAGAAAAGTAAGGCATCTTCCTGGCTTTACCAGAAGCTTCCTTTGTGCCTGTGGGCAACCAGTTAACCTCTCTGCCTCAGAACATCTGAAGTTGCCCTACAGGTGCTAAACCAGTTAGTCCTGCATTTCCACTGTGCCTCAGACTCTGCCACCCACGCTCAACTTTTTTTTTTTTTCTGCCTTGGGGCATCAGTAACACTGTAGCCTTAAAGCTTTGTCTCCCCTTCCTCCCATGGGTGTAGTCTGTAGAAATAGGCATGTTAACTGGTTCCAGCTATGCCTTGCAGCCCTTCTTGTCCAATCCTTATTCTGGGCTTGCTTCTCTGCTTCAGACTCTTGCACTTTGTTCTTTTTGTGAGCTATGTACTGCTTTTTGTTTGCTCTGACTGATTAGGAGAGGTTGTAACTTCCCTAACTAAATTATTTATCGCTTGTACTTAAATACAATTACTAGAGAATTCTAAACTAGCCTGACCTAGGTCTCTTTCCCCCTATCCATTTTCCTCCTATCCATTTTCATTACCCTGCTGACTCAGGTCACTTGACACACTCTCCTGTACAAAAGAGTTCAGAAAGCACTAGCACAAGTAGAGGAGGTGTGAGAGGGAAATGTTCAGAGTTATTCTGTTTTTTGCTTTTGTAGGCAAATGCCAGCAATTTAAAGAGCTTCCTTGCAGCAGTGAGGCTGGCTGACCGAGGCACCGATGTTGAAGCGCTGCCGCTTTCAGTCTTGGTACCAGCAAAGACTTCAGAAGTTGAGAAACCGAAATCTAAGATGATCATTACATCAAAAAGAGACTATCCGCTAACCAAAAATTTCCCTTACTCCCTTGAACATCTGCAAGCCTCATACTGCAAACTCGCTCGAGTCGACATGCGAATGCTGTGTCTGAAAAAACTCCGAAAACTGGACTTAAGCCACAATCATATCAAAAAACTGCCAGAAACTATCGGCGACCTTGTCAGCCTTCAGGAGCTGAATCTGCACAACAATCACTTGGAGTCCTTCTGTGTCGCTCTGTGCAATTCTACGCTTCAGAAGTCTCTACAGTTTTTGGACCTCAGCCAAAATAAAATCAAAGCACTTCCAGTTCAATTTTGTCAACTGCAAGAACTCATTCACTTAAAGCTGGATGATAATGAGTTGATTAGGTTGCCATTCAAGATGGGCCAGCTAAGTCAACTACGCTTCCTGTCAGCAGCCCGTAATAAGCTTCCTTTTTTGCCCAATGACTTTAGAAATCTCTCTCTTGAGAAGTTAGATCTCTTCGGAAACCCTTTTGAACAGCCTCATCCTCTCGTTCCCAGCATACAGCTAAAAATACCATTAACTTTATTAGAATCTGCTGCAAGAGCAACAGTAAACTACAGGTAAGAACCGAATGATCGGACTATAGATTTGAAAAAGAACGAGAAACAAGTTGGCAAGTATTTAACCTTCTAACATATGCAGTTGCAGTAAATTACAGGGTAGCAGAAAAATCCTTTAAATTCAATGTAAGTCCATTTCTTGAGGGCTCCGTGTAATATTTGTGAGAATCTGAGATTTGTTTTAACTGTAATTTGAAGCTTTGAAAGGGAGGTCAGAGTGAAACCTGTAGATTGAAATTAGTTATCCACAGAACAGGTATAGTCAGGGCTCGCCAAGCGGCGGCAAGCCCTGCTCGCCAGCCATGCGGTTTCGCGCGGTTCTGCGCATGCGCAGGTCACTCTGCGCCGGCTCTTCCGGGTTGTAATCTACTCGCCACGGGCAAGTAGATTACATTATTTGTCAAGCCCCGGGTATAGTTAAAGTAATGAACCTCTGCTCTTTCACACGCTATGAGAACATACCAGTTTCCATGAATGTTGGTCTCTTCTGAAACTACTTGTGCAGGATTCCTATTGTGGTGGAGTTTTGTCATGTATATCCACTGTGGCTTGAGGTTGCTTTCAGGCATAATTGCTGCTCAGTTTGTGTTCACACACCTGTGTTGGAAACCATGCGAAATATTTGTTCGTTAGTGGGTAGCTATTTCCTGCTACTACACTTGTTTTTTGAAAAGGAAAAGAAACTCCTACACACTGAAACAGCCAGCTGCAATAGTGTATGTACGTTGTTCTGCTCTTGGTGTGCACGGGGCCTTAGAGAAGATCTGAGCAGCTTTGGAAAGATTTGGGATAAATATGAGCTGATTGCTTGGAAGGGAAGTATTGAGCTGTAGCTACGTCATTCCTATTGAGGTCTCTCTCTACCTTACCAGTGGCTTTCTTGAGCCACTGCAGCATCAGGATTGCTAACTGGCCTTGAGGCTTAGGGTGTGGCTCAAAAACAACAAACTAATGGGGGGGCAGAGTCTCTTATGGTTGTTGAAAACTAACTGCAGAAAGGAGAGTCCTAGGTTCCGATTCTTGGTCTGAAGTGACTCTTGAATGCCACGAAGGAGAACGCAGGTAAGTCAACAAGGAGCCCAAGGTAGGAGGTCGAGGACATACTGCTGTTTTATTTCACAGCAGTTAGTATCCATTAGCTATTTTATAATGTCTCCCGCTTACTCTTATCCGCACAGGAGTAACAGTTGGCCTCACTGTCCTTTCTCTGTGACAAGCTTGGAGGTACTCTAGGTGTTGTGAATGAACAGATTAGAGGAAGGGATCATACAGAGACCTTGCTGACCAGTGTCTGCATCTGTACTAGCATAGCATGACCCTCTGGCTCTTTTTCAGTGTGTCTGTGTCAGGTTCCTGATTCCAGCAGCCAGGAACTTGGCTGCACTTCATATACTTCCATCGTGGCTGGGATGCTGATCCATCATTTCAGATGAACAGGTCTTTCAGATTTGAATGATGTTTGTGTCATCTACCAAAGGGGTGTCTCATAGCACAATTGTTAGCTAGGGATGTGAAGGACTAGCCAACTAGTCAACTATCCGATAAACAAATGCTTATCAGATAGCCTTTCGACTAGTCGCTTCCCCCCAACCCTTGCTGCCTCTATCAAAAAGAGGCAGCAAGAGTGGGGGGAAGTGGAGGGGGTACTTCAAAGTGGTAGCGCCACGTGGACCCCAGGATCAGCTGGGGACTCCCCTGCTGACCGTGGGCTCTGTGCGACACTGCCACTTTGAAACGCCGCAAGGAGCCTGATGTCATTTCAAAGTGGCAGCACCTCACGGAGCCTAGGGTCAGCGGGGAGTCCCCAGCTGATCCTGGTCTCCTGGCAGCATTTCAAAGCGGCAACACCTCACAGAGCCCACGTCAGCAGCGGAGTCCCCAGCTGATCCCGGGTTCCTGGCGGCATTTCAAAGCGGCAACACTGCACAGAGCCCAGGTCAGTGGGGGAGTCCCCAGCTGATCCCGGGCTCCACGCCGGGCTCCCCATGACATTTCAAAGCGGCAGTGCTGCATGGAGCCCAGAGTCAACGGGGGAGTCCCCAGCTGACCCCAGGCTCTGCAGCAACAGCCCTAGGGCTGTTGCTATACTTCAGAGGTGGAGGCGCTCTATCAACTAATTGAATAGTTGATGCATTTTGCATCAACTATTCGATTAGTCAATTGCTCACTATTTAACATCCCTATTGTTAGCAGTGCATTTGTCGGGTCACTGAATTTTACTGGTATTGGTTAATGTTTTAGTGTGTTTACACATACTTGTCTCTTTCAACAGAATCCCTTATGGTCGTCATCTGCTTCCTTCTCATCTCTGTGAAGATCTGGATGTAGCTAAAACATGTCAGTGTGGAAGTGCCTGTCTAAGCTGCTTCATTCAGACAACAGTGACGATGAATCTCCATCATGTAGCTCATACTGTGGTCCTTGTCGATAACATGGGAGGTACAGAGGCTCCCATTGTCTGTTACTTTTGCTCTCTCACTTGTTATTCCCAGTTTCTAGATAGATATCTGCAGAGTAATAGGTGACCTTAAGGGACAGCGAAGGCACTGTTGTGGGAAGTTTCATCCAGCGATGGAGGACTTGGAAATCAAATGTTGCTTAGCTGTCCTTGTCTGCTATTATGAAACGGAAACGAACCATTGAGTGTGCACTACAAATAGTTGTTAATGTCAGACTTACAAAGCCTTCTCGCTGTAAACCTGATGTGATCTGTCTATGCTTAAGTAGCTTTCACGTCAGTGCAAAGATTTCAACTTGAATCTTCTTAATGAGAATGTATTTTAGCTTGCTTATATTGCTGTAACTTTGTCCAAAGCATCACTGTTTTTTCTCTTTATGCTTTTTATGGATTAGGTGACCTCTCCTTGCCAGAAGGAGGGAGTCGGGTGAATTTCTGCTTGTTTCTATTGCCAATCATGTACACCTTCCCTTGCTTGATGCGCTGAACTCAATCAACTAGAGAGGACTAGCCTTTTTTCCTAGTTCGCAGTGCCTTTCCTACTGGAGAGCAGGAACTCTGTGACTAATTCACTAGCTTGTTTATTGTGGAGCAGGAAAGTATTCTAATGTCCAAGAGATTACATTGTAAGACTAGTTCTTAAACACTCTTCAGGTATTTTTGGTTCCATAAACAATGCCACATGTAGGGTGCTCACCTCAATCAGGATACAGTATTAGCATTTTTTTATCAGAACAAATATTTGTGTGTTTTTATAACTGTCATATGAGAGAAATGTCAGTTTCACATTCACAACCTAAATTGTTTACTATTTCTAAGCATCATGTAAATATTTAAGGTTCTTGGGATGTTCATTACATGATTACTTCAATTATTAAATGCTGAAATTCTTCTTGCACGCTTGAATTTATACAAACTTTGCTTTGGGTTGCAGTTGCACTTGTCTGTTCTGATCACTTAATACTTTCCAGTCACTAATCACAGGCTTATTTTGACCAAGATATGGAAATGTTTGCAGAACCTCCACACACTATCTTGTCAGTGGCTCGATTATGTCAAAGGAGAGCTTCGAGAGCAATCTTTAGATTGCCTGTGCTGAAGAAGTTTGGACCTGACAGAACATGTTACAACTTTGGAGAGGAAATGTAACACAATTGACATGCCTTTTGTCTGGTTTTCTGGAGCAGCATTACTCATTACCCTCACATGGACTGTATGTCACCCACCTTTCCAGGTCTCAGAGGCCAGGTCTACACCACAGACCTTTATTGATATAACTGCATCATGTGGGGGCATGAAAAATCCACACTTCTGAGCAATGTAGTTATGCTGACCCAACCCTAATGGCAGCATGTCGCCAGGAGAGCTTCCTCCATTGACATTGCTACTGCCTCTCACAGAGGTGGGATATCTACGCTAATGGGTGAATGCTCTCCCATCAGCAGAGGAACATCTTCACTGATGTTCTGGAACAGCTTTCCAAGGAAAGTAGTCAGGGCAAAAAACTAACCAGTTTCAGGAGTGAGACTAGTAGGTTTATAGAGGAGATGCATGAAGAGTTTGTCTTTCTTGGCATACGGCCCATCCGCTACTGGTATCAGTGTTTTTAAGTGTGGACTTGCCCTGAGGTAAAATACCATGTTGGCAATTGCACATGGAGTAAAGAGTGGGAAACCATGGGACACTTGCAGGTACTTGCAAAGATTGAGGTAAGAAACAGGGATCCTGTCTGGACTAGCCTACAGGTTACAACCAGATGTCCCAAGGTGTGAGCCTATGTCTGAATGAATCAGTGTACTGCCCCCAATAAAGAAAATACTGACTTGTCTGGACAGTTCTTTGCATGTGTCAGCCAGATGCCATGTTTAATTTCATGCTGCTTTTCATCCAACTTCTGCTGGAAGAGCCTGTCATGAGTGAATGTCAGAGCAGGCTAATTGACAGGCCACTCATAGTAAATAACTCTGAGTCAGTTTCTAGGAACAGTACTTTACTTTTCTTCAGGGAAAGGAACCTCCCAAAGCTAGTCAGAACAGTTTGGAAATGGCTGAGGCTTACAGGTAAAGGTTAACCAGTGGGGGCTGGAGCAACCATTCCCTGTGGCAGGGGAGGCTGCTTCAGCTCAGTGGGGGATGGGGGTGCTGCTGGAGTGCCACCCCACCCTCCTCTCCTTAGTTGATTAACCCGTTAAACTGTTTAATGGGTTAACCAATTAAATGGGAATTCACTAATACATTCTCTACCATTAATACTTTCTCTCATTGTCCTGTGAGCTTATATATTGTTTTCATAATATATAATGTTTTTGTGAAGCACTATATTGGCAAAGGAAACAATGGATTTAACTATTTATTTATGTAGCTGTATAAATAGTGAAAGCATTCAAATCAGGAAATTGTATGCACCAATTTATTTAAAGTTAATCTCCTGAAAGCAAACACCATTTAAAACAGGTCACATGCAAAATCTGAATGAAACAGAGAGCTAGCTGATTGAGGCAATCTTCATAGTTAAGGTATTAGTGATTGAAAAATAGAATTTTTATGTGCACTGCATCATCTGCTTTCAAGAACAGCATGGCAAGAAAGGTATAGCCTTGTTAAATATGAAGGCTGTGTTAAAATAGGTCCATTTAATGTTTGTCAATTTTTTAAAATGGGAATTCCATCTAGTGTATCTTTTCTTCATCCCTATCATTCACTGTGTTTTAACAAAGGGCTATAGTCAATGTGGTCTCTAGTAACATTCTTATATTTTTTTCAAACCATAAACTGATTTAGCTGTGCCAAAACACAGCACGCACGAGCCACATTTCCCCTTTTTTGCAATGTGTATTGAGAAGCAATCCTTTTGCAGGTTCATACTATTTTTCTGGCTCCTCTTGATTCAGTTTTGAGGATTGTACTTGATTTGGCGATTCTGCTCTGTGAAGAAATCCAATTCCTGACACATTCCATTTTCCTGGCACAACCAAACCTTTACACTGTTTTAAGTGATGATCAGAGACAGCTGTATACCAAATGTGACGATCCTAGCTCTTACCAGTTAGGAGGAGTTGTTGATCGAACAGACAAAACTCTAAAATATCTAGTTGATTGAGCAAGTCACTTTATGGGTGGGTAATGACTGGCTATGGGATTAATGGCCAATATATAGGGAGAAAAATTGATGTCATCTTGAACAAAGTTGGGCAGCTGACTCAGGGAGGGATTATTTGAATCTTGTTTTATATGGGAGACTCCCAGGATTCTTCAGTTGCCTGTCCCAACACATGCCTTCTTTCTTCTCATCCAACATGTCCTTCCTTAGGGGGAGGATTGGCTACGACATTCAATCTAATTGTCGTTACATAATTCACTTGGAAGAGACAACTGTGAAATGGATGTTGAAGAGCAAGGCAGCGGAGTGCTACAGGTCCTTCTAAGTTCTGTATAGGGTTTGGACCAAGCTTAAAACCATAGTAGCTGAGCATCTTCCACTAGTACATTAAGCATCTGTCATGTTCTCTCAGTCTCTCCGCAGGTGGTGTGTGTGCAGTGAAGTGGCTTTTAATTTATATTAGAGAAGGTGAAGGGGGGGGAGTGTGTGCCGTGAACTTGGAGTGGAAGGTGGGGAGGTTTGTGATGGTCTTTAGTTTCTGAGGGAATTGATTCTACAGTTTTGGGTGGGCCTCAGATAATTGTCTCCTGCACAAATGAGCTTTACCCTTAGGGTGTGTCTACACTGCAGGGCTTAACTCGAAATAAGCTACACAAATTGAGCTACATCAACTATGTATCATTTCAAAATAGGGAGCGTCTACACAGCACTTATTTTGAAATAGAACACTCATCCTCCGACTTCCCTTATTCCTCGTACAATGAGGGTTACAGGAGTCGGACTAAGAAGTCCTCCAGCTTGACAGTATTTTGACACTATTTTGCAATACCTGCCTGCTGTGTAGACGTGGACTAAGTTATTTCAGAATAGCGCTAGTTATTTTGAAATAGTGTTGCAGTGTGGACATACCCTTATTGGGGAAAGTTCCATCTGGTCCAGAGGAGAGAAGTTGTCAACCACATCTTCATCCTGGAACTGTAATTGATCTTTTGCATGCCCTGGTGCCAGGCCATTGAACACCTTAAACACAAAAGCCAAGTCCTTGAATTTGGGCCACGTTTTGCAGGAAGCGGCGTAATGAGGATCAATAGGTCTGACGTGATTAGGTGTCAGTGATGCTGAGATGTGCTGCAGCATTCTGTGCTAGATGAAGTTTTCCAAGCGCTAAGGGCTTCGTGCATTCTGCAGCAGCTACCTAGTTTATCTTGTGCCCAGAAATTCCTATCACTCTGTACAGAGCAAGTATGTTGGGATTTGCTTGGAGTAGACTGGAATCTCGAAAAGGTGAAAGCAATTGGTCAAATCATATTGAAGTTAAGGATACTCTACTGTGCAACTTCTTTGAAATGTAATTAGTAGCTAACATTTAGCCTTCTACGTTCAAAAAATAAACAAGCTTGACTAACGCTGTGATTTTACATCATTATGTGCCATTGAAAACTAAGCAATCTTTTAAGAGAATTTAAAATTAGTCTAGTGCTATCGTACTCATGGTATCCATGATATCTGAGTGCCTCGCAATCTTTGTGTTTAGCCTACCAGCACCCTCTATAATCAACAGAAATAATCTCCACCTTGAATTTAAGTATACTAATGTGTAGGCTGGTGAATGTTTATTTCCATATTTATAAATGCTTTGTGGCCAAATGAAGTCACACCAATGTTGTTCAAATAACTTCTGACACAGTAACTACAAACAACTGTACCTGTACAACTGCCAATACCGCATCGCACAGAGGCTGTGACTAGGGAGCAGTAATCTGCCACAAAATTGAACATCTGGATTAGGTTTCTCTGCAACTAAAGTCTTTACTTTCAATTTAGCACACAGTTCTTAAGTTTATAAACATACTAAAAGATTTATCCAGTGTTGTTCGAGATCTTAACTTGATTAATGCTTTTTCCGGGGGGGGGGGGGGGGAAATGTCCCTGTTTCATTTAAATCATTGCTCTGGAGTGCAGCTGGGGATGAGGGGTTCAGTATACAGGCTGCCCTGGGGAGAGAGGACAACCCCAGCCCTCTCTCACCACAGCAGTTTGGGGCCAGGTCAGAAGCACCTATCCATGACCCGCTGCATCCCCAGGGGGCACAGGTGGGGAGGTGCATATCCATCCGCTGGGGCAGATCCAAGTTCATCTGTCCCCTGCGCTCCCCAGCCAGAGAAGGAGTAATGCTACCACCAAGGCTGCAATGAAAAAGAAGCAAAGATATTCAAGGGCAGGAACTGGATGCCGAGGACACCGTGTGTTGCGGGGGTGGGGAGCCAGGTTGCAGCTCCACATGGTGGATTGCTGTGCCTGGACCCAAGAAATGGACTGATAGGTGGGATTGCATTGTAATGCAGGTTTGGGAGGTGAAAAGTTATGTTTGTGGATCTGCGTGCTGAGTTGTCTGAGCTGGTCAGTGCAGTGACAGCAAAATGAAAGCTGCGCTGGCAATGGAGACACAAGAAGCACCCCTGCTCTGGGAGCTCACAATGCCAAATTGTGATAGTGTTTCTCAAAGTGCTCTGCAGGCCCATGCTGCTTTGTTTACCTAAAGGGTCTGTAGCCACGGAGCCTCGCTGCTCTCATTGGCTCCAATTCGCCGTTTCCAGACAAGGGGAGCTGCGGGAAGCAGTGTGGCCCAGGCCGCCACTTCTCACAGCTCCCTTTGGCTGGAAACGGTGAACTGGAGCCAATGGGAGCCACGAGGCTCTGTGGCTATGGACTCTGTCGGTAAAACAAAGCGATACGAGCCCGCTAGCAACTTTTCCAAAGCAGGCCCACGAAACATTTTGAGAAATACTGCGCTAGTCAATCCGTTTGGAAATGGAAATCCACAGTGGCTAATAAGGGCATACTACGAATTACAATATTGTTACATGATTACGTTACATAATTTATGTAACAGAACACATGGGTTCTCACCACTGCTATTGCAAGAGCAATGAAATCACTTGATGATTCCCTGTTCTGCTCATTCATAAAGAGGACCTGAGAGCTCCTCCATCGTCATCAATCATGCTTTTAACCTTGTCTTGATTCTTGTTTCTCACCTCTGAAGGATCTCTGCCATGAACTAAAATCTAAAAGAACTATGACCTCACAAAGGGTGTATTCCGGAGATTTATAGGACAGCAGATTATTCCATCTCTGCTACACACCTGCACCCAGAACTTTGCAATTCATGTGTGTGATTTGATTCCTGTAACAATTTTACTCTCATCCATCTTTTCTTTTTTATTAATAAATCTTTAGAATTTACATTCTAAAGGATTGGCGCAGCATGCTCTTTGGGGCAAGATCTGGGTATAAATGGACCTGGGAATGTGACTGGTTCTTTGGGATCAGAAGAACCTGTTCATATTTGGTGAAACTGGTTTTCATAACCTCTCATCTGTGAAATGAGTGGTACTGGAGATAACATGGGAAAGCTGGAATGTCTAAGGCAGGGGTGACCAACCAGTTAGACACTAAGAGCCAAAAGAGCTGTGGGTAGTAGTGCAAAGAGCCACACATCCCTCCCCCAGAGCCAGGCACCCCCAGCCCTCCCACTCTAACCCAATGCCCTCCCTCTCCCCCAGGCACCCGCAGCCTCCCTGACTCTAACCCAGTGCCCTCTCCCTCCCCCAGAGCCAGGCACCCCCAGGCTCCTCCCATTCTAACCCAATGCCTGGGTCTCACCGGAGCTGCCATCGCCACAGCCACACACTTCTCCCTCCAGGAACTGGGGCGCATGCACAAAGCGGGCATGCGTCTCCGAACGAGCCGTAACCCTGAGAGCCGCATTTCTGTGAGCAAAGAGCCGCATGTGGCTCAAGAGCCACAGGTTGGCCACCCCTGGTCTTAGGGGATTGCTTGCATGACTTCGGTGTGGTGAACAGAGGTGCTGGTTTGATGTGCTTTAGAGTGGAGGCCTATAAGTTGCCCTGTCTAGGGTTGCCAGGTGTCTGGTATTGACCCAGACAGTCCGGTATTTTCGCCTGCTGTCTGGTAAAAAAAATTCATATTTACTGGACAAGAGGCAAAAATACCAGACACCTGGCAACCCTACGACACACTCGGCAACTGGGCCCAGCCCCCGGCCTTCCCCCTGGGACCTCGACACCCCCAGACCCCCACCCCCAGACCCCCTGCTTACCTGGTTCCATAGGGAAGCTGCGTTCTGGCTTGATCAAGAAAACAAAATGGCCACGTGGCAAAAAGCCTAAAGACCAAGGAGAAGCAATGCCTTCCCTGGGTCTTAGGGCTCAATCATCCCCTGTTCCTATCCCTATTCTGACTCTGCAGGCACTCTGAAAGGGGCCATGCTGTTTTAATGCTGTTTTATTTAATTTTTTTTTCCTCAACAACTTTGGTCTCCCCCTTTTTTTCCCTTCAACAGAATTTTTTCCCCGGTGTTTTTTTTTGGAGGGAAGTGGGGGGTGTTCAGTATTTTTGGTTAAACCATCTGGCAACCCTAGCCCTGTCTCTAAGCAATTCACCCTGATTTTACCCTCTCAGCGGTGCCCTCAGAAACCTACTGTATTACACCCTCCATCGGCATTTACAGATCCCCTTCCTTTCCCTGTCTTCAGCTCACTCTTAGCTGTATAGAAGACTCCGGGAGGTGAGATGAATGGACCACTTCACAATGTGCTCTTCTCAGCTGGAGAAGCCCCATGGAGATGAATGCAGACTGAAACAATAGACCTGTGCAGTGTGAACTGCTCCATCTCACCTTGCTTCCCGCAGCTCCCATTGGCTGGAAACAGTGAACCGGAGCAAACGGAAGCTGCAAGGCTCCGTCATTAAGGTAAACAAGTGGAGCTGCTACCACCTTTCCCAAAGTGGGCCTTTGGCACATTTTGAGAAACACTGCTTTAAGACAGAGAAAGCTGTCCTGTCTGTTGTCTCTCCTCTCCCCCGCTCTTTAGAAATGGGGTATATGGGGGGAGAGTAGATTTTCAGATTCTTAGTTTTTTAGCACAGAGGTAGAGAAAAAGGGGGGAGAGATCAAAGCAGGGAGGAAGTTGTAACACTGCAAGTTGGGAGTCAGTCATCCCTTAGAAGTGTTCTCTGGCACAGCTAACAAGGGGCCAGCACGTGCCTAGACACCATCCCTTATTAAAGTAAGGGATCATCCAAACAACATATTTGAAAATGCAGTGTGATGACTAATGCTTTGATAAAGATCTTGCTTTCCACAAAAGTAGTTTCTCTGTAGTAGCTCACTATGTAAGGGGTTGTACCCAGAAGGATCTTTGCTCTCTGGGAGCTCTGAAGTGCTGACAGAGCAGAAATATAAGGGGAAATAGAGCATGTTGTCCTCCACTGACCTATTTTGGGTAAGGAGGCATCAACTCAACTGTGGAGGTCATGTGTCTCTTTCTTTCGTAAATCAGGTTCTGTTGTTCAGGAAAAGGTGAAATGTATGAGTTGTCATAACATCACTCTAACTGCCTATTAGCTAACACTAATAACTGCCTAACCCTACATGTTTTGTTAGTCTGTAAAGTCCTACCAGACTATTTGTTGTTTTTTTAGTTTATAATAGTTTTATGTTTCCTTTGTTTAGGGTTAGTTTCCTCAGCACTACTTTTATAGTAAAACTCAGCATTGGTAGATGGATTTTAGAGCACTTTTAAAAGTATAGGTTGAATTTCTCTAATCCAGAACTCTTTCGTCCAGAAACATCGGTCCTCCAGATTGATTTTAGTGAGCCAGATGTTCACTTTTCAGGGATGTGGCCAAGTTTCCTGCTGTCCCATAAAGTTTGTTTCCAGCCACCAGTTCTAGCTCTCAGTGTGTTCTGTGCTGTTATTTAGCTGGAATGTATCCCTAACAGTTTTCTAACAGCACAGTAAGGATTGGAGGTGTTGGCAATGCGGCTAGACAATATGGACCTCCCCTAGTCCTGAATATTCTCTCATTCGGAACCAGCCGGGTCCCAAGGGTGCCGGATTGGAGCGGTTCAGCCTGTTCTGCTCTGAACACGCAAACAAGACTTCCTTCGGGAACCCGGCTGTCTGCAGGCGGGGAGCAAGGAACATGTCCGGCACATGTTCTGCAAACTACAGAGCGGGCTTTGACCTAAGTGCGGGGGGGGGTCCCCTCTGTTCAGTTACTCGGGGGGGGGGGGGAGGAGTCCCTCCCGTTCACTTACTGGGGGAGGTCCCTCCCATTCAGTTACTCCCCGGGGGAATTACCCGGGGGGGGGTCCCTCCCGTTCACTTACTCGGTGGGAGTTACCGGGGGTCCTCCTCCAGTTACCCGGGGTCGGTCCCGTTCAGTTACTCGGGGTCGGTCCGTTCAGTTACCCGGGGTCCGTTCAGTTATTCGGGGTCGGTCCCATTCAGTTACCGGGGTCGGTCCCGTTCAGTTACTCGGGGTCGGTCCGTTCACTTACCCGGGGTCCGTTCAGTTACTCGGGGTCGGTCCCGTTCAGTTACCCGGGGCCCGTTCAGTTACTCGGGGTCGGTCCCGTTCACTTACGCGGGGGTCCGTTCAGTTACCCGGGGTCGGTCCCGTTCACTTACCCGGGGTCCCGTTCAGTTACTCGGGGTCGGTCCCGTTCACTTACCCGGGGTCCCGTTCAGTTACTCGGGGTCGGTCCCATTCAGTTACCCGGGGGCCCGTTCAGTTACTCGGGGGTCGGTCCCGTTCACTTACTCGGGGTCGGTCCCGTTCACTTACGCGGGGGTCCCGTTCAGTTACCCGGGGTCGGTCCGTTCACTTACCCGGGGTCCCGTTCAGTTACTCGGGGTCGGTCCCGTTCACTTACCCGGGGGGGTCAGCCGCCCTGTCTGGACACGCTCTGGTTTCACCGGGGGGGGGCGCTGAGCAGCCGGTGACACTGAGGGGCTGTGGGTGCCCCGCCCACCCCGCACCATGGCAACCCGCCCCGCCCCTCTCCCTCCCCGCGCGCGCGCCTGGGCAGCCGAGGCCGATCCCCCTCCCCGGGGGCCGGAAGCCGTTGGCGGAAGGGGCGGGGCGAGTGACAGCGAGCCTGGCCAATGGGCTAGGCCCGCGTGCCGCTGGCGTCCGGGGACGTGTCCCGGGGTCGGGGGCGTCGCGCGCCGCCCTGCCAGTCGGCGTCCGCCTCCCTTCGGCGCCGGCGGGGGCCATGCGCGCGCCGCGGGCTGGGCGCCCCCGCGCTCCGGGCGGGCTGCGGCGCTGATGCCGGAGGGGGCGGCCCCGCGGCGTCTCCTCCCCCTTCCGGGCTCGCCGGTCGCCCGGGCTGAGCTAGGGCCGGGCCGCGCGGCAGGCCCCGCGTCCGCCCCGGGACCATGCGGCTCCGCATCTACAAGCGCAAGGTGCTGCTGCTGCTGGCGCTGCTGGTGGCCGCCTGCGGCCTGGCGCTCTGGGGCAGCCACGGCCGCAGGCCCGAGCCCGCGCGGGACCCCGGCGAGCCGCCCCGCGCCGCCAGCCGGGCGGCCGAGCTGGCCCCCCGCCGCCGCCAGCCGCCGGGCCGCCAACGCCTCGGCCCCCCGCCGCCGCCCCAGGCCGAGGCGGAGAACCGCACGCGGGGCTACCGCTCGCTCTTCTACCAGCTGAACTTCGACCAGCCCGTGCGCAACCTGGCGCGCTTCCCGCGCCGCCCGCCCGGCGAGCTGGTGCTGGTGGTGCAGGTGCACGAGCGGGCCGAGCACCTGCGGCTGCTGCTGGACTCGCTGCGCCGGGCCCCCGGCGTGGAGAACGCGCTGCTGGTGCTGAGCCACGACCTGTGGTCGGAGGAGCTGAACCGGCTGGCGGCGCAGGTGGACTTCTGCCAGGTGCTGCAGATCTTCTTCCCCTTCAGCACGCAGCTCTACCCCCGCGAGTTCCCCGGCCACGACCCCCGCGACTGCCCGCGCGACGTCGGCAAGAAGGCGGCGCTGCGCCTGGGCTGCATCAACGCCGAGTACCCGGACTCCTTCGGCCACTACCGCGAGGCCAAGTTCTCCCAGACCAAGCACCACTGGTGGTGGAAGCTGCACTTCGTGTGGGAGCGGCTCCGGGCGCTGCGGGAGCACGCGGGGCTGGTGCTCTTCCTGGAGGAGGATCACTACCTGGCCCCCGACTTCTACCACGTCCTCAAGCAGATGTGGGCGCTGAGGCAGCAGGAGTGTCCGGAGTGCCAGGTCCTCTCCCTGGGCAGCTACAATGTAGTGCGGGGCGGCTTCTCCGGCAAGGCCGACAAGGTGGAGATGAAGACGTGGAAGTCCACCGAGCACAACATGGGCATGGCCTTCAGCAGAGAGACGTACCAGCAACTGATCGAGTGCACGGATGCCTTCTGCACCTATGACGACTACAACTGGGACTGGACGCTGCAGCATTTGACTATCTCTTGTCTTCCAAAGTTCTGGAAAGTGCTAGTACCTGAAATCCCCAGGGTTTTTCATACAGGGGACTGTGGTATGCACCACAAGAAATCCTGCAGACCATCCACCCAGAGTGCCAAAATCGACTCTCTCTTAAACAACAACCAACAGTACCTGTTTCCTGAAACAATGAGTGTCAGTAAAAGGTACTCCATGGCACCTCTCTCTCCTCACGTGAAAAATGGAGGGTGGGGAGATATTAGAGACCATGAACTCTGTAAAAGTTACCGCAGACTGCAGTGAAAAAAATCACTCATAATAGCCTCTTTCAAATTATTCCATATTGTCTTATGGACAAACGTGTATAAAAGGGTTTGATTTCTGCTTTAATAAGAATAAACATTCTTGTAAAAGGTGTCCAAAAATAGTAATCTTTCTTGTTTCCCATTTAGTTTTTTTTTTAAACAGGCCCAGCCCTACTGCTGATGTGTAACAAAATTTAAGCCCAGATTCAGAAAGGGCCCATTATGCTGCATTTACTGAATCTGATAAACATTAAAATGCATCTTATCAGAGTGTAGGGCTTTTCACTTTCAGAATCTTTTAAATGCCATATATAAAATACATTTTTGAAATGATCAATTCCATGATATTCAAAATACTGAGAACAGTGAGGATCAAGAGGAATAAGTTTGACTGAACACTCAGTCCAGCACCCCTGTACTAGCTTTTTCATTGTTTAAATTCAGTGACATTAAACTAATTCAGCATTCCACAAGCTTGTGTTTTATTAGACTTGCTTGAGACTTGGTGCATATCTGCAGGGACATTTTGTTTCACTATGTATTTGATTATATAAAGAGGGACAAATCACTGCTCTCATGTTATGTAAAAATAACTTTTTAATTCTCCCAAAATAAAATTCACATTTGTAATACCATGAAAGTCCTTGATTCTAAAAAAAACGTTAATTTAGTTTAAATCTTTGCCATGACAAAATTCAGTTCTAAGAGTTTAAAACCAGACCTAATGCCAATTATCCATTCAAAGAATATACATCTAACTTCATTAAAAATTCAGTAATCAAGTTAAAATAGAGAAACAATATAACATCTGTTGGAAGTATGAAGAATGCTTAGCTTTGGACTTAGTCAGCCATAAAGAAAAAAAACCATAGTGCTATTTAATGGAAATATGTTGAACTAGAGCTGAAAGTCAGCATACAAACCAAAAAACGTACTTGTTAAAGTGAAACATTTATTAGCCTATTCTAATGATATATTTGTTTTAATGTCACTTATCTCTGAAGTATAACTACAATCAATAAGTTTGTTAATTTTTGTGGAATAGACTTAGAACAGAATTAACTGAACAACTCAAAATACAGAGGGGGAATGAATTTACATAAAGGTTGGAATGCAGTCATCTAAGCATTAGTTAATGCCTATAAATCATATACAAACCAAATTTTAATAAAAAATTGGGTCAAATTATTCTGTGTACTTTCATGTTGCTAGATGAATTGCAAACAATATAATTGTGATTTGATCTTTTTTATACATTAGAGCTAAATAAAACTCTACTCCACTTGTATTAGGATAATGGAGAGTCAGTTGATTTTTAGTGCCCTCAAAATAATTATTGCTCAGTGAAATTGCTTAATTTGCTTTCAACAAAACTCCATTCTTACACCTCTCCTCTCCTATTTTATGGGATGTGAATACATTGCTTAAATGAATACACTAGAGGAAACAACTGTTATGAAGCCATCTCAGTACGTGGATATTACTTTTTTAAAATAGAATGTGTGCCAATACAAATTATCCTCCTGGGTAATTTAACTGTCAAATTTTAGACATAGACAAGATGGGTGAAATAAGATATTATCTTTTACTGAACCAACTTCCTGTTGGGGTGAGAGCGCTTTCCTGCTTATGTAGTTTTTTGTGTTTCACTTGAAGAGCTCAGTGTAAGTCTCTCTCACCAACAGAAAGTTGGTCTAATAACAATTAACTCACCCTCCCTGTGCCTCTAATATCTTGGAACTAACACAGCATATACATTTTAGAACGGTCAAACAAAATTCAGTACTTGCTATGTTAAGTATATACAACCCCAAGAAGTACTTGTGGCTGTAAGCAGCCCAATTTATGGGAGATTTGAACCATATATTGAATTTAACCTAATTGTGTCCAGAAGTACATTCTTTAGCATGTACAACAATTAGTAAGTGACCAGAGCTTTTTGTCTTTTTTTTTAAGTGACAAAAATGATTTGAAAGTTTAATATCAAAGCTTTGAAATATTCCTGCTTACTGCTTTTCTTCTGCCATGCAATCCAATGTGCAGGATCTTTAAACCACAGGAAACTTATTTTGAGTGATAGGAATAATTTAGACCAGTTGACTCCATATTAGAGCATGGCTACATCAATGAAGAGATGTTGGGAAGTGCAGGTTTTGATACACTCTAGCAGATAAACATATTTGAATTAGTGTATTTGGAGACTATCTGAAGGAAAGTAGCAGAATAAAATAGCTGTATAAACATTTATTTTAATCAGGCTAATTAAAAAGTGGGCTTCTGTATGGAATAAATTCTATTTACCAAAAATCTATAGCAGTTTAATCCTAAACTCATCACAAAATGAGATTGGCAAATATTTACTTCAAATGATGGGTACTGTTTGCCAATAGGATGAGCAAAGAATCATTGTGGAGAGAAGCATTACAAAAAACACAATATATACAAACATGTATAAAAACTAATACATTAGAGTACCCAACTAATCAAGATCCAAGGATCTTAAGGGAAAGTAACACGCTGTGTATGTTAACTTCTACTCAACTGAATATTTCTGAAAACCAAAATTAGCAAAATATCAGGTATATTTAAAATTAGTTGACTTACACAAAACACTTAAATCAGTTCCTCTTATTGAAGCTGTCAGATTCAAGTTCAGACTTCTGCATTCCATGCAATAGTTTAGATGCCAAAACAGTAGCCTGAACTACAGATACAACTAAAATTGACATAACTTAATCTAACCACTAAAATTAAAATTGACATAACTTAATCCAACTCATACAACAAAGAATTTTGAAAAATTAATCCACAGTGCGTTGTGTGATCTTTAACAATTTTCACACTTCCATCTTGCCTATTAATTTCCTTTATAATTGGGGGAACTGGTTTACAGTTCAAATGTTGGTTCTCTTCTGCTGGCTCTGAAGATAAGACTTCTTCATCCTTTCTTATTTTTGCCTGCTCTTCCAAATGAAGTAATTCTTGCTTTTCAGAGTCTGAGGACGTGGCACTTTTCCCTGTTGTGAAAGCAAGTTCTAAATGTGGGTCATCTATCTGAGATTTCCCAGAAATTGCTAAATTAGTGTCAGTAGGTTCAAGCTGCAAACAATGGCCTGAAATCATGTCAGTTTCCGTACTGTGTTTTCCAACTGTGCCAGCTGCACTAAGGTTAGCTTCTAAATTTGTTTTGAAGTAGTTTCTATTCTCTTTTTCAAGTTGATCTCTTCCTGAATTGTTAACCATTTGTTCTTTTTCTCCAAGTTCACAATGTGTAACCTCCTGTGACTGAGGGGAAAACAAAACAAAACAGGAAGTTAATTGTACTTTGATACCCTAACACAAATGCTATCCAACGCAGGCCTAGACCCTGAATAACTCAAAATGCACTTATTTCTATGAGATTTACAATTGGAATTTAGTCTGTGCTTACATAAAGCTAAATCAGATCTAGGGATGTAAAAGATTAACTGGTTACATGGTAAGCATTCACCTTACTGGCATGCTTACCGGGGTAACCAGTGGCCTAGCCCGGGCCAGACCAGCCCCTCCACCCCATGACACTGTGCAGCAGGCCCTGCACAGCCCAGCCAGAGTAGCCCTATGCCACAGTGTGACAGGTGGGGCCCTACCCAGCCAGACTGGCCAGGCAGGACCTGGCATAGGCGGGAGGCTAGAGAAGCAGCTCCAGGAACTAGCGATTTCAAGATTCCTTACCCTTCCCTAGTCTACTCCCCACACCCTAACACCCAGTTTATACTAGACCAGGCAGGTCAGCTTAGGGTACACAACTCCAGCTACACAAAATGCTTAACTGGAGTCAGCTTACCTTAAGCTGCACCGTGGCAGCATCCACAAAGCAGGAGGCCAATGGGAGCACACGCTCCCGTCAGCTTCCCTTACTCCTCACAGGAGGAGGACCACCAGATGCTGCTGGGGGTTGCCCTCAGCATTCATTTTAGGGGCCTATACTAGATTGGCTCCATCAAATGCTAGAAGATCGACCTTCAGAAAGCTGATCATCTCATAAGTGTTGACATGCTCTACATGAGTTACTCTCACTAAGAAAGTAAGAGAAGATTTGTTCCCTTACCAGTGAGGCTAGTTTCACCCACCTTGTAGGTGCCAAAACCCCAAACTACCTTCCCCATTTCCTGGGTGCCAAAAGCCAGGTTTTTTTTATCCCAACAGTTCTTAAACTGTGGACCAGAACCCTGTTTTAATGGGGTTGCCAGGGCTGGTGTTAGACTTGCTGGGGCCCATGGCCAAGGATGAAGCTGAAGCGCAGCCTGAAGGCCTTAGCCCTGGGTGGTGGGGCATAGGTTACAGGCCCCTCTCCTGCTGCTGAAGCCTTGGGTGAGGGGGCTCGAACTTTGCCCCCCATTTCCTCCGTAGCAGCAGGACTTGGGCCGTCCTGCCTGTGGCTGCAGGGATCAGACTTTGGCCCTACTGCCTGCGGCAGAAGGGCTTGGGCAAGCTCAGAATATGGTCTAACCCCTCCCAGAGTCAAAGTTTTTGTTGTCAGAAGGGGGTCGCAGTGCAATGAAACTTGAGAACCCCTGGTTATCCAGTGTCCTAAATCTTCAGCTTTCCTCCACAGACTCCTACAATCCACTCTCAGATTAGAAATGCTGTTATATACTGGAACTTCAGAACTCTGCAACACACTGAAAACTGAAGTGATGCAAAATAATCAAATTGTTGAATTAGCAAGTTAAGGGAGTACTGCAGTGACTAAAACCTTATTGACATTACTTGAAGCTGACACATCAATGCACCACATAATTCAGTGTCCTTCATCAGGAGCCTTGCCACAGAGTTCGGGCTTACTCCTTTACCATGGAGTTCACCTGCATAGTCTAAGCATAATCAACTGAAAGAAGAGTTAATTGAAATAACAGTGGGGCAATTAGTCCTGAAGTTAATCAGCTACTTTAGTATTAAAGTCAGCATTCTACTCCTGAACTTTGGAACCTAAACAGACCCTGTCAATTTGAAAAGTAATGTCATTTAAGAAGAGTTAGGAAGTTTCAGGAGCTATGCCTGCCCAAATCCCCAACAGTTTTTGTAATTTTACCATCACATTTTCCTATCTTAAAAAATGTGCTCTCCTCTCTGATTCTGAAAAATTCATACCAATGAGAGAAAATGTTCACTGCAGATAGGAAAGAATGGAATTTACTATAGACAAAGTAAAACTGAAAAAACAGAGGTTTTTTTCCTCCCAAACTTGTTCACTTACTATAATTGTAAAGAGTTAAGATGCAATTCCATTTTTTTGGTTTATAAGCGTGGCTGCACCTCTGTGTAGAGCCCTGTGTGGATACAAATTTTATATCCATGGAACCACAGGGCTCTACTAGGAACCACAGTAGCTGAAAGAGCAGAATGTGGAGTCAAGTGTGCCTTAACTCACAAGATTCAAAGAACTGGCTTAAGTCAAATATATCAAAAAACTGTTATTGTTATCCAGGCCAACTTTTCCAGGTATCCACTGTGACAGGATGCACTCACAGAAGTCCCCTTGGGACTGTTCCCCAGTGTGCTGATTATGCTACTGATGCCCACCTTCTTGTTCTCTAGGACTCCCCACCACCTTGTCCTTCTAGGCCAGATCCCCTGGTCTCCTCCAGACAAGACACAGAGTTGGGATTACCACCACTTCAGAGCAATGCAGACACTGAACCACTTCAGCTCTGGGTGGATGCAGTTCTAGGGTTCAGCACCCAGGAAACCAACCCTCAAATGGGACTACCCTGCCTCCCCCCAAACAAATCTGACTTTCTCTGTGTAAAAGATTTAAACAGGGAAAACGTATCAGGTAAGCTCTTTTTATCAACGCAAGAGATACCTGGGGGGAGCAACCACTGTGTAACAATTATTTACACTGGGCCTGATAGTCACAAACGGGATTTAAGTATTGGCAAATGGAAACAGACAAATCAAAGTAAGTTACTAAATTAAAATGACTAGAAAAGGCATACTTAGTTCTAATTCACTAAAACTTCTCTTTTGCTCTGACTTGGGTCTCCAGCCCTCTTTAAAGTTCTTTGTATCCTTTTAGGGTGGGGTGGGCTAGGCAGTTTCCCAGACCAGCCGAAGACAAGAGGGGATTGCTTCCCATTGCTTAAATAGATTCTCCCACAGGGGGGGAACTCTTTGTTTTACATCCCCCCCCCCCCCCCCCTTTTTGTAGAAAAATATCATGTTAAAAATGGATTCCAGCATCAGGTAGTATGGTTACATGTCTCTCCAAACCAACCACCTCCAGAATTATGGGACAAATGAGGCTATTTACAAATCATTAAGTTCACTGCCCAGTCCTTAGGCTCATTAGCACATTTAAATCTATAAACAGACTCACACTTCATATTTCTAACTTCACGTATAAGAATGATATGATACATGCACCAAAATAGGATATAAAGATTAGCAAATTTTAACATTAAAATTGATAGGTTACAGAAGGCATTTTGTCCAAAGCATCTTCAAGTTATGCATATTTATAATCATAAGCCAATTGTCATAAAGTGGGGAGGGAGGGGGCGGGACTGTCACACCCTCTACCCAGAGCCATCCCTTAGGTATGGCGAACTGGGGTGATTGCTCCAGGCCCTGCACTTTGGGGGGCCCAGTGCTTTGTGTGCATATGTTATGTGGGGCTTGGGCTCAAGCAACAGCAGCAGCTGCCATAGATGCAGATTCCATGGGTGTTCCAGGGCTGGAGCTGAACACCCACTAGGCAGTCCTCCTATCAACACTTTTCCCTCCTCCCAGGGCCCCTGCCTGCTGATGGGCCCTGCAGACCAGTATCGTACCCTCCCTCCCAGCGCCTACTGCCTACCTTGAATCAACTGTTTTGCAGCATCAGGAGGGCAGGGGGAAGGAGAGAGGGAGAAGCATGTTGT
This sequence comes from Rafetus swinhoei, assembly GCA_019425775.1. Lineage (NCBI taxonomy): Eukaryota > Metazoa > Chordata > Testudines > Trionychidae > Rafetus > Rafetus swinhoei. The sequence continues at coordinate 129,994,725 of CM033446.1, read as the reverse complement.
CGGGGAAGGGACTGGGTGGGAAGAGGCAAGTGGGGCAGGCTATTAGGGGAAGGGGTAGAATGGGGGCAGAACATGGGCAGGGCAGGAGGTGAGCACTCCCTGGCAGATTAGAAACACAGACTGGTTTGTCCTGCCTTCTACACCTCCCTAGGGCCCACCTTGCTTCTACCTTCCTGACAATCCCACTTCCCTCTTTGCTGTGACTTTTCTCTGCCCATCTCAGCAGTCCATCCTTCTCATTACAATCCCCCAAACGATGAGTTTTCTGCCATTTCCCTAAGCATCCCGGGTCTATGACCCCCATGTTCCAAAGTACAAATTTTGGACCCGGTGGGGCTTCTGTCTTGAGCTGCATCCATAAGCAAAAAAGATTTTAATTCAGAGGTACCTGAACCCAATGGAATATGCCAGTGGCTCTCAATCTTTCTAAATAGTACCCCTTTCAGGAGTCTGATTTATCTTGAGTACCCCAAAGTTCTCAATTACTTGCTTACAACCAGGGCCGTCCCGAGGGTGATGTGGGGTGTGAGGCCTGGGGCAAACTCCCCTGCTGTGGGCCCCGTCCCTTCCCCAAGCCCTGCCCCTGCCTTCTTATACTCCCTCCCCTTCCCCAAGCAACAAGGGCTGGGGGATTATGGGAGCCTGGCATGGTGGCAGCAGGGTTTGCCTTCCCCCAACTCACCACGCTGGCAGTAGTAGCCAGAGCAACCTGCTCTGCCCTGCCGTGCCACCTTCTTGGACCACTGAACCTTCTCCATGGTGGCATGAACCAGAACACCCTGGGACAGGGTGCTCTGCTTTCCACCGCTGAAAAGCCGCATGTAACGGGCCAGAAGAGGGCAATGGGGTGGAGCAGAGCAGGCTGTTGGGCAACTCAAGCTCCCACCACCAGCATGGTTAATGCAGGGGTGATCCCTACTACCACCGTGCCAGGTCCCCATAATCCCCCGGGTCCCTCCCATTCATAGGACGGTTGGGGCGGCTGCCATGGGGCCCCCAGAAGCACGGGGCCAGGGTCAGCTTCCCCGATTTGTCCTATGGACCCCCTGCTGCCCATGCCAGGCCCCCAGCTAATTCCCCAAGCTGCATCACATGGGGGAGGGAACTTGGGAATGATGAAGTGGGGTGAAAACAGGTGGGTCAGGGGTTGTCCTGGGCCCCACATCCCCGTAGGGACTGCCTTGCTAGCTATTTAAAAGGGCCAAAGGTTCCCAGCCACCACTGGAAACCTGGGTCCTTCAAATTGCCACCACAGCCCTGGGGCTCCCAGCTGCCTGCCATGAAGAACTGGCTGGGGTGGAGGATCTGTCCCAACTCTACCCTTTCTGCCGGAGGTCCCACCCCTTCAGGGGTCTAGAATCACTCCCCCTCTTGCAAAGGGCACCCGGTCCAGTGCAGGGTGCGCCAGTCAAGCCCTGGCATCCACTTCATGCTGACTGTGGGTAGCTATCCCACTGTGCACCTGTTCTTTGGAAAGGGTTTGCAATGCCTCATGGGGCGAGTACAGCATCACGGGACACAGATTTCTCAATCCCATTGTGCCACAAGCACCCTACTAGCTTGCCAATCACTTTTCAACTGAAGTGTATGTGGGGGAAGGGAGGCGAGAGGGAGTTTGTGTGTGTGTTGGGGAGGGTGTTAGAGATTGCATGGAAGAGGAGGGTGCATGTGACAGTGTGTGGGGGGTTAGGGAAGAGTATGACTGCATGCTGTCTCATTAAGTTCAGACAGCAGCCTGAGGGAGAGAGTGGCCCTTCCCAAAAGCAGCAGCTCCTGGCTCTGCACAGCAGCCTTCCTCCAAAAAGCAGCAACCAATTCTGCCTCAGAGTGGTTCTGTGATTCCCTCCAAGGTCTCCCACAGCCTCCTCAGCTCCGGGAAGTGGCTCCCTCAGCGACTCAGGGAGCTCTCCAGGGTGAAAAATGTCAAAGCTTCTGGGAGCTTTGAAAGGAGGGGAGAGGCACATGCCTGAAGGGCAGCCAAGTTCAAAACAGTGAGTGGAGCGGTCACAATAGGCATTGTGGGGAAAGCCAGTTACTTTGACATAATGAAAGGCAACATTTACACTGGCACTTTGTCATCAAGACTTTTGTATAAAAAGCCCTATGTAGCTTGTGGAGGTGGTTTTGTTTTGTCACCAAAAGTGGCATTTTTCAAAAGTGGAATGTTTTTCAAATATTTTGCTGTGTGCACACCTCCGCTGTTTTGTTACCAAAACTCTGCAGTGTAGTCAAGACCTCAGACTGGCTATATTCCAACAAACCCCCAACCCCTGGTGTGTCTGGAGACTGTAGACCCTAGGACAGCTAAGTGGCTGTGAAATGGAAGCATTTTTTGGGTATCTGTAGATTAGAGCCTTGCATGAATACAAATTTATATCTGCAAATGTGGATATCCATGGATATAAATCCGTGTTCACAGAACAGTGGGACTCTCCTGGGAACCACAGTGGCAAAAGGAGCAGAATGTGGAGCCGCTACTCCCAGAAGCCAGCACCCTACACTGGCAACTCCTTCTGCATGACTGTACTGCTCCGACCCCACCCACCAGAGTAGGCACTGGGCTGACTAGCATGCCACTAAACAGGAGAAACAGAGAGCTGTGTGGAAGGGATGGTGGCAGGGTTGGGGGGGGATTACAGCCACGCTGGTGGAGCTGCCAGTGCAGGGTGCTGGCTCCTGGAAGCAGAGGCTCCACGTTCTGCTCCTTTCATAGCTGCTGCAGTTCCCGGGAAAGCCCTGCGGTTCTGTGGATACCAATTTATATCCGTGGATGTCTGCATCCATAGATATTAATTTTTTATCTGTGCAGGACTCTAGGTATCTGCATCCCTTGGATACTACTGAGTACGGATGTAAGAGTTTAACCAGTTAAACTTCCGGCCACTGCTAGGAGCCTGCAAAGCCAACAGCACCAGCAGCCCACGGAGGGTTTAATCGAATAACTGAATGAATTTCAATCAGGTACACGCTTAGTGGGTTTTTTTGCATCCCTACTACTGAGATATCAATCTGTGACTATTGTGTTCTAATATGAATGAGGGATTTAATACCTCAGTATTTATGCATGAGAATACAATGTTTCTCAATAAAACTGTCATCCCATTAAAACTGTTGCCAAGACAGAACTGTAAAGGTTCCACTTCACCATTCAAGTTACATTAAATGGAGTTTTAAGTAAATTGGCCTTGACAAAAACTGATGTTTACACTTGCAAACATCACTTCTTATATATTATTTTAACAGTATCTAAACAAAGCAGGAATTACTTCATTTGAGGGAGGTTTTATGCTATATATTTGTTAAAGTGCCATGTATTATTGCTAAATAGATCCTTACCTTTAATATGATTTGACTTTTGACCTCAGTAACATCAAGTACTTCAATTAATGGTTGGCTTTCCAGTGTTGACTGGTTGAGGAATGAAGGGCACAAGACATTGTCCAGAAATTCATCAATATTTTCTTCACTGACAAATAACCTCTCCTAAAGGCAAAAAACCAAAGTTACCCATTTACATGTTCTTTTCACATTGTGCGCAGGTGGTTTTGTACCCAACAACCCACTAAGTATACATATATACATACAATTTTGATTCTGAACATACATGAGAGACATCTACACTACTTGTGAAAACAGTATCTGTTTAAATCTCTGGTTTAATAAATTCTAAATTAGATATTCAGAAGTAGTGAGAAATGAACATGAAGAAAATGTTTTAAATTATTTCTGTACTAAATATAGGTCTGTCTCACACAAAGGGCAATGGTTTAAATGAATGTATGTTTTCTACTTGTAATGTGTTTGTTTAAAGTTTCCATTTGAGGAACCATTACAATGAAAAGATTGTTTCAACTACCCTCCCTTCTGTTTTGATATTTGCTTTAAAATAGTTCTGGATCTGTGGATTTGCTTAATTACCTTACCTTAAGAAAAATACAAACATCTAATTAGTTTGTAATTCCAGCTCATTTTAATCATCAGATTTCAAGATTAGGCCTTCTAGAGTGGAGAGTATGAAATATATATGACAATATCCATTTCAGATCTGTGTAACAAACTAATCTTTTAAGCTCTTCATTCAGGTATGAATAAATACCAGTGGGAATGGAATGGAATGTGGTTTACAGTTAAATAAGATACTTCAGTTAGGGATGTAAAAGAGTAGTCAAATAGTCGACTATCCGATAAGCCTAGGTTTATCAGGTAGTCAGTCGACTAGTCACATCTCCCTCTCCCCCTTGCTGCCTCTGTATCGGGGGAAGCAGGAGCTGGTGCTGAGGGGAGCCAGCTTCAAAGCCAGTTCCCCCCAGCACCATCTTTGCGACGCAGGGAAGGAGGATGGTGGAGATGCAGAGGCGCAGCGGCTCTGCCTTTTAAATGTAGTAAGAGCCGCCCAGCTCTTACCACATTTAAAAGGCAGAGCCGCAGCAGTCTGACCCAGCGCGAGCCAGGACTGAAGCAGTTACGGCTCATGCCGGGTCCCGGACCTACTCCCGCTGCAGCTCTGCCTGCACTCCTGGATTCTACTACATTTAAATTGGAGAGCCACAGCAGCCCCTTATTGACTAATCGTGTACTCGATACAAATTGTATCAAGTACACAATTAGTCATTTACTCGATACTTAACATCCTTAATTTCAGGATATATTTTTCAGGCTATTCATGTGCAGTTCAGGTGCACCGTGAAGCATATTTCTATTGGTCTTATGACTCAAACCAGCTGTGATTATTAAGGGTCCAAAATACCCCAGGAATAATATTTTATAGATTTATTCATTTGTTTCTTTTTCTGTTCAACAATAAATTCTTCTATTATGTAAAACTGTTGGACAAAGGTTAACTTCCCTTTTCTAGGATTCTCAATTACTGTTTTAATATACACACTTTTAAATCCCTCATTCTTTTTTATTCCCTCATCTCATCAACCTAATAACAGCTAGAATACGGGAAAAATCCAGTCATCAGGGAAGCCCTGTTCTTGTTGGATGCAATGAGGCAATTTTGAATATTTTCAGCTCTCTCGTGCAACTGCAGCATTTTATCTGTGTCTGGGATCTCAAAATATAGTTTTTTTTTCTCTAAAGGAAGCTACAATTGGGCACATGAAACAGTTCCATATTCATACAATATTAAATGAAAATATGAAGATCATGTATATACTGTCACTGTACAAAGTATAGAATTAAACCTATCTTCTTCCCAAAGAGTTTACAATTGAAAACACATACACACTGACAGCAGGACAGATGAGGAAGTATGCAGAGAGATTATTCATGAAGAGAATACTGTAGGGGGCCTTGTTTACACTAGCATCATCCATCACCAATGAGTTAATGGTGATTGCACTTGTGTAGACCCAGCTTAGCCACTGATATCCCTGTCATGCTCCTGCATCAGACATGGAATAGCTATCCAAGCTTACTTCTCAGCAACATGAACACATCTGGTGTGTATCAGAAAATTCTTTAATGCTTTGCCAGCTATTACTGAGGTTAGCTTAAAATGGTATTCTACACAGTGCCACCTAGTGTGGAAGAGTATAATAAACTTTAGAATTCTGTTACATCTCCCCCTTTAAGTTCGAGATTCCTACCATTTACAATATTTACTGGAGATGTGATAGTGTAAATGATTAACCAATGATAAGCCTCATTGGTTAACCTTCACGATTACACACAGCCCTCCCCCCTCCCGTCTCTGAATCAGAGGCAGCAGGGGGAAGGACAGGCTGGGCAGCTCTGCAGGAACTGGTGCTCACAGGGACCCAATTAAAAGCTGGCTCTCCCCCCCACATATCCCCTCCCAGCACCAGTTCTCACCTGCCCCCCCCCCCGCATGCCCACTGGAAAAATAATCTGAGTTGTCCTCCCCTCAGGAGTTGTGCTAGACCATATTCAATAGCTGCTATTGGTGTTAGTGTGTAACTTAAAAGAGCAAGCTTCAGGGGGTAGCTGAGTTAGTCTGTACAGGATAAACTTAAACAACAAATGGTCTGGTAGCACTTTATAGACTAACAAAACATGTAGCTGGTATCATGAGCTTTTATGGGCACAGCCCACTTCTTCAGATGACCGGAGTGGATCTTCCTTTTTGCAGAATTACCTTGTCTTCTGAACAGGGACGTAAAAAGTCAGTTAAATAGGTAATCGTGAATCCACTGAAAGTCTCAGTGATTACGTGCGCTGCGAGCTCTGCAGTATAAAGCTTAATTAAGCTTTATACTGAAGAGCGTGCAGCGAAGCCTCCCCAGGAGGAGCCCCTGCCAGCTCCGCTCCCTGATGTAGAGAAGCTGCTGGCCCATTCCTGGGGAGGAGGTTTCGCTGCCGGCTCTGCAGCTGGTTCCTGGGGGAGCCAGCGTTTAATCTGCAGCAGGGAGGCTAGGCCAGGCTCACCATGAACAGGGGTTCCTCTGGCTGGCCGGCTGAAGCAGCCCCTACCTGTGGTGGGCCCCCATGTGGCTGGAGCAGTCCCCTGCCCGAGATGGGCAGAGAGCTGCTCCAGCCCCTGCGGTTAACCAAAACCAGTATGCATTACCCATTTAGAATGATACTTACCGGATAGCCAGTTAACCTTTCACATCCCTAGTCTGTACAGCTCTCTCAGCCTCTCCATTCACTTGTGGGCAAGGTGGACTACTGGTAATACGATCAAAATCATATCTCACACAGAATGATTTAAATTCTGCTGCAGTGAACTGTGGGCTGTTCATCGCTAGCAGTTCTGAAATTCCAAAATGAGCAACCGTAGCACCTTAAAAAATAGTCTAGTAGCACCTTAAAGACTAAATAGTTACAAGAGGCTGATAAGAACCATTAGTTTCCACTTGGAAAGGAAGATGACCAACACCAGATACTACACAGACATCAAGAACCATTTGTTTGCACTATTTGTTGTTTTTTAAGTTTTTCCTGTTACAGACTAACTTGTCTATCCCTCTGAAGTTTATCTACTCACTGTCTCTTTTGTACTCTTCTGGGGTTCCAGGGTTAATGGATTTTGTGGGGCCCCTTGGCCTCTGGGTTGCGGCCAAAAGTGAGGCATTAAGTGTGTGGGACAGGGCTACCAGTGAATAGAATAGAGATGGGCGTGCAGGATCTGAGTGGGAAGTAGGGTGTAGGAGGGGGCGAGGGTGCAAGGTCTGGCCAGGAAGCAGGAGCAGACTGGCTGCCTGGCCAGGGAGCAGGGTCAAGGCTGGGGGTGGGGAGAGGGCCACGCAGGGCCGGGAATAGAGCTGCACACAGCCAGGAGCCCAGCAGCCAGCCCCCACCACAGCCTGGCTGCGACTCCACTCCTGCCCCCCAGCCTCAGTGCTTGGCTGTGATTCCATCCCCAGCCCTGCTCCCACCCTCATCCCTGTGACCACAGCCTCAGCCCCCTTATCCTTATCCATGTTCCTCCCTTCAAGCCGCACCGCACCCCACTCCTGGCTCCAGAAAAGGATGGGAGAAGAGGGACGGTGGAGGGCATGGTGCAGTCTTCAAAAGTTTGGGAACCGCTGATTTAAAGATACACTCTGCTTACTTTAGTATAGCATAATGTAAAGAAAATTCCACAAAGAAATGGGAGGTATTTGCAATTCAAGATCTCGCTAAATACTGTTTCCATTCTGTCCATTGTGAAGGTCTGTCAAAGCTGAAGATTTCTGGGGCGCTCAACAGGTCCTGCAACCATTATTGCTTTGTTCCCTCTGTCCTCCACCAGCTAACTTAGTTCTGACACTATGTCATGACCCGGTTCCAGATATAGACTAGCTACCAAGCTTGCTTCCGAGCAAGATACATACCAGATGTGTTCCTCATAAGCTCATATGCTCTCCTAAGTATGGCTGAGGTTAGCTTGAATAAGGTATTTTACACACAGTGGCTGAATATTATAGTGTTCTGTTACAACCCCTGTGCTGGTGTAGCCCAGACAGCAGGCCAATGGCACAGGTAGGCTTTGAACTCAGGAACTGCTGGCTTCTAGACCGATTTTTAGTCTAATACACCATGCTGATTCTCACACAGAATTGTCTGGCACTTTATATTTATAAGGTGTGACATTACTATATTGTGATATGTCTTTACAGATCATTGTTGTAACCAGTTATTTGTTTACATCAAATTTTGTACAAAATGGGTCAAGTGAGGTGTCCATAGAAAGCTTATGATTCACTGATTGCGTTTATATCACTTAAGTGCATGTATCATTTTTGCACTTGAAGATATGAATGTTTAGATGTATCTATATTAGGGATGTAAGCGACTAGTCAAGTTGTCAACTACCCGATGAGCCTAAGTTTATCGGGTAGTCAAGTCACTACTCAACTAGTCACTTCTTGGGGGGAGCAAGAGCTGGTGCTGGGGGACAGGCTCCCCCCAGCACCAGCTCTGCGGGGGAGGGGAGGAGGCAGGGGAGGCAGAGGCGCAGAGGGGGACCAGGCTCGAGCCAGGGCTCAGCTGTCCCGGCTTGCGCCCAGTCCAGTGCTGCACCTCTGCCTCCCCTGCCCACCCTAGCTCCCACTCCCTCCTTGCTGCCTCTGTTAGTGGCAGCAAGGGCGGGGGGGAAGAAGTGACAACTACCCAATAAGCAGCTCTTACTACATTTTAAAAGCTGCAAGCAGCTCTTACTAAGCCAAATACAACACACTCAGAAAAAGCAGAGGCACAGCATCTGGGACCAGGCGCAAGCCGAGACAGCTGAGTCCTGGTTCATGCCCGGACCCCCACTACACCTCTGCCTTTTAAATGTAGTAAGAACTGAGCGGCTCTTCCTAGATTTAAAAAGCAGGGCTGCAGCAGAGTTAGCTCCTGGGCCTGGGAGCTAACCCTGGTGCAGCTCTTCAGTTTCCCCCTTTATCAACAAATTGAGTAGTCAATGGAAATTCCATCGACTACTCGATAAGCTGATTAAACACAATTTAACATCCTTAGTCTATATTTCAAATGATTACTCCTGGAGTAACACCCAGAGAGCAGCTAGCCAGCATGTCTGGGGAAGGCTATTCGGATTAATTGGCCCATCAAGGAACATGCAACAATGAAGCATGGGAAGCACCCCAACTACACTAAATGGACTTTCCTGCAAACCTTCAATCTGGAATGCAAGCAATTTTCCCTCTCTTGGGTATTCACATCTCTTAATCAACAATTGGCAGTGGGCCACATCCACCCTTAGAGAATTAGCGTACAGGTGAACCCCTCTAAAATGGGACTCTCTGGTCCAGTAGGACCACAGATGTTCCAGGACCAGAGAGTCCTGGTGGAGGGCTAGCGGCTGGGAGCCCTGGGGGCCCCAGCAGGTCAGTGGGCAGCCAGCAGCAGGAGTAGTTTTCACTCTACTCCTTTCAATACTGAGCCTTTGCTGAGACTCTTTGGAAAGCTGCTAATAGTAGCAGTGATCTCTGCCGTGTGGACACCTGCCCACCATGATTTGAAATAGGGCCATCAAGTTTACTGGTTCATTTTACATAGACCACTCAACACCTGTCAGATGGTAACTGACTATAAGGTGTGACCCACCAGATTCGAACCTGAACTAGTGACCTAGAAGTAAAAAGCTTTATATCCCATTAACTATCTCCTGAGCCAATCATCTTTTTTAAAAACCAGATCAGACAAACCTTCCACAAGCACATGTATGTGCATTTAAGATTATTTCAAGAACGCTATATATTCGATGTGTCATTTTAAGAGTAATTACCTGAATAGTGTTGCTGTCTAAGCCAAAGTACATCTTCCTCCAAAGTCCAGCACTCTCAGGAGATTTGGCTAATCCTATTACAGCGTTATTGGGGGAGACATTAATATCAGTCTCTGGGGGAGCCAGCTTGTTTTCAACAGAAAACTGTAAGAGAAAGGAGTAGGAAGTCGCATCCTTAGAACAGAAACTCAGTCTATAGTGATTTGTGCCAACTTCCCCCTTCAAACTCTCTGACTGGATGTTTGGCACCTGCAAGAGTAGGGTCAGGGATTCTTCGTCTTGGGTGCACTGGAAGGGGGGACAAACTGGAGCGGCCGAGATGCTGGGGGCCACAGGAAGGTCTTGCTGGTTACTGCAGCTGCTAGGAGGCTCTGCGGTGCTGCGAAGGCCATCGGTGGGCACGGCAGGATACAGACTGCTGCTGGGGCAGGTGGGAAGATCTGCGCCGTTGTTGGGTGCCCGGGGAGGATGATCCGCCTCGCTGCTGCTGGGGGTGCACGTGGTAAGGTCCGTGCTGCCGGAACAGGTGGGAAGATCTGCGTCGCTGTTGGGTGCCCGGGGAGGATGATCCGCCTCGCTGCTGCTGGGGGTGCCCGTGGTAAGGTCCATGCTGCCGGAACAGGTGGGAAGATCTGCGTCGCTGTTGGGTGCCCGGGGAGGATGATCCGCCTCGCTGCTGTTGGGGGTGCCCGTGGTAAGGTCCGTGCTGCCGGAACAGGTGGGAAGATCTGCGCCGCTGCTGGGTGCCCGGGGAGGATGATCCGCCTCGCTGCTGTTGGGGGTGCCCGCGGTAAGGTCCGTGCTGCTGGGGCGCTCCGGTGTCACGGGGGGAGCCAGGCTGCCGGCCCGGGCCCTAACTCCTGGCGCACACGCTTCCTCAGTAGGAGGCGGCAGCCGGAGCTCCCCCTCTTCCTCGCCAACTGCGGGCCCCGCCTCTTCCCGCAGCTCCTCCCGGCCCGCCGAGGAAGCCGGCCCGTCTTCGTGCTCCCCGGGTCGCGGGGCCACGACGGGCAGCGTGACGAGCAGCTGCCGCTTGGCCTTGTGGAAGGCGGCCCGCCCGCGGCTCTCGTCCACCGCGTAGGGCAGGCGGAGGCGGAGGCGGTAGGCGGGCCGCTGCGAGTCCAGCCGCAGCTCCCGCCCGCGGATCTCCAGGGCGGCCTGGGCGGCGGCGCTCAGCAGCGGCAGCTCGATGGCGACCACCAGCTCGCGGGGCACGGGGCTGGGCGCCGAGTCGCGGCAGCAGCGGTAGTCCTGCAGGTCCACGTGGGAGCGGTGCCGCAGGCTCCAGCGGGGCGTGGTGGGCGACGGGGGCCGGGCGGCTTCCCGGGGCGCGGGGGCCGGGTGCTGCGGGGCGGGGGTAGGCGTAGGGGAGGAAGGGGGCAGCGGCGAGTCGGGCTCGGCGGGGGGCGGGGCGCCGCCGGGCAGCGGGGTGCGGATGACGGCGGCCTGCGGGACCCCCTTGTAGGCGGTGCCGCGCAGCGGGGCGGCGTTGGCCCGGTCCAGCTGCACCCCGAAGCGGCCCTGCACCGCCTCCAGCGCCGTGTCGCTCACCATGCGCCGGAAGCGGGCGCTGCGGGCGGCCAGGCGCAGCGTCTCCGGGTGGAAGACCACGTCGTAGACCAGGCGCCGGCGGCCGGCGCGGCCCAGCTCCTCCCGGCCCGGGGCCAGGCTGTAGGGCAGCGACCAGCGGTGGCCGCCGGGCTCGGGGCGGGCCTCGGGGCGGCCCAGCAGCGGGTTGCTGCAGACGTTGAGGTAGCAGCGCTGGGCGCCCCCCTGGCTGGTGCGCAGCACGTAGCCCGGCGCGGGGTGCACGAAGCGCACCTGCACCCCGCGCTCCCGCTCCAGCGCCGCCACCTCCTCCTCGTAGCGCCGCCGCTGCGCCGGGTCGGCCAGCTCCGCCGCGTACTCCGCCAGCAGCGCCCGGAACCGCTCGTCGCGGAAGGCGCCCTTCAGCCGCTCCACCTCCTCGCCGCTGAGCTGCAGCTCCTCCAGGCCGGGGCGCCCCGCGGCCGCCATGGCCGCCGCCAACCGCCCGGGCCCGGGCCGCGGGTCGCCGTGGCAACCGCGCCAAACAAAATGGCCGCGGGTCGCCGTGGCAACCGCGCCAAACAAAATGGCGCTCGGCCTGCTCCCGCCTCCGGGGCTCTAGCTCGCGGCCCGAGGGCGCGCTCACTTCGCTCTGGCCTCCCCCCGCGTCCAGATAGTTGGTACAGGCCACCCTCCCTTTCCCAGCCTGTGCATTGCTAGGGGCATCTCCTCCCCCCTCCCAACTTTTACTTGCTGCTTTGAGGCCCCCTCTCAGTGCAGCTGCAGGACTCGCCCATTGGCACCCCTGGTGGGGCTCCCACCCTGCTGTCCAGCAGCAGTTAGGGCCCAGTCTGTATCAGTAGTAAACTTCCTGAATGGCTTCATCTTACCCCCAGCTGGAAAGCTCCCTAGGCTAGCAATGAATGTCTGAAGGTAGCAATGCATTCTCCCCCATCTGCAGAGACATCTAAGCTTCAAGCCCACTTGTCAGGCTAAGCTTCAGAGTCCCTTTAAAGTGCTGCATAGTCCTGTCTTTTGTTCCTTTAAACTTCCACTTTAAAAAAAAAAAAAAGTCAAAGCCTTCACCTTAAGGCACGAGGTTTCCCACTGAGGTTCTTTAAAATAATATGGTTAAATAACAAGATTAAAAGCTAGTGCAAGAGCTATTCAAGTTTACACAGAGAAAAGTCCAACCCTTTTTGAAGAGTGTATCTTTTAAGAAACCTATTTCTTCAAATGATTTTTTTTAAAAGTTGGTTTCCCATTTCAAGGACTTTATTACTTTTGACTGAAAATAGTTTAGCGTGATGAGATTCAGACATGGAAGGTTTTTTCTCATGATGCACAAAGTATGGGTAGCCACAGCACCTCATCAAATGGATTACTGCCCAATTTTTATAACAACTTTTTAAAAATTGTTAGCCTCCAACTTTAAATGTGGGTGATGCTTTAATAATTATAGGGTTAATTTCTTGTTTTATATATATACTTCATGCAATATAAGAATGACTAACCTAGGTCAGACCAGTGATCCATGTAACCCAGTGTCAGATGTTTCAGAGCAAAGGAATAGAACAGGGCAATTTATCAACTGATCCATCTGTTGTCTAAACTAAGTTTACAGCAGTCACAGGTTAAGGGATACACAGAGCATAGGGTTGCTACCTTGACCATCTTACCTAATGGCCATTGATGGAACTATCCTTAATCTAGTTTTATTGAACCCAATTACACTTCTGGCTTTCACAATATTCCATGGCAACAAGTTCCACAGGCTGATTATGCATTGCATGTATTCCTTATATTTAAAACCTGCAGCCTATCAGTTTAATCAGTCCTTGGTATACAACACTTGTTTATTCCCTTTCTCCACAACATTCATAATTTTATAGACTTATTATATCCCCCTTCTCTCTTTTCTAAGGTGAACAGTCCCAGTCTTGCAGAAACTCTTCCATGCCCCCTCACCATTTTTGTTGCCTTTCTCTGTATCTTTTCCAATTCCAATGTATCTTTTTTGGGAGAGGTAGACCAGAACTGCATGTACGATTCAAGGTGTGGGTGATTCTTGGTTTTATAGACTAGCATTAGATATTTTCAGTCTTGGTTCCTAGCATTGTTAGCTTTCTTGACTCCTGCTCTCTGAGCAGATGTTTTCAGAGAATTAGCCATAATTCCAAAATCCGATTGAGTGTTATGTGTAAAGTAATACACATCAACATTGACCTTCATCTGCCTTTTCATTGCCATCACCCAGTTGTATGAGAAGTCTCTGTAACTCTTCAATTAATTTTGGACTTACCCATCTTGAGTTATTCTATACCGTCTGCAGACTTGCCACCTCACTGTTTACCTCCTTGTCCAGATAATTTATAAATATTTTAATGGAACGGGTCCCAATGCAGATTTGAGGGACCACACCGTTTACCACATTCCATTATGAAAAATGACCATTCCTGTCCTTTACTTCCTATTCTTTAACCAGTTATTGATCCAAGAGAGGACCTTCCCTCCTATCCCCTGATTATTTATTTTGATTAAAAGCTTTTGGTGCAGAACTTGGTCAAAGGCTTTCTGACGGTCCAAGCTAAGGATGTTAAAATGCAGTTGCTTTCCTAATTGAGTAGTTAATTTTTTTTAAAATCATCAGCTACTCAATTAGTCGATAAAGGTAGGCAGTTACAGCACTCAGTCTGGCTCATGCTGGGTCCCAGCATAACCTCCCCCGCTGCTGCTTTGCATTGTAAGCGACAGGGGAGCCAGCATGTGAAGGGGAGCCAGTCTCTCATCAGTCAGAATAACCTCCCCTGCTGCCACTCGAGGCTCCCTTGTCCCTTATAATGCAGAGCAGCAGCTGGGGAAGGGGTGGGGATGTGACTAGTCGATAGCGCTAACTGATAAGTTTGTGCTTATCAATTAGTTGACTAGTTGTTTGCATCTCTAGTCCAAGCACACTGTTTCAACTACTTCATTGTTATCCACAAACAATTCTAGTAGATTGGTGAGGCATGATTTCCTTTTCAAAAAAAGCCCTGTTCATCCTTCCCTAACATGTCATGTTCACCTTTGGAATTGATACTTCTGTTCTTTACAACTGTGTGAACCCCATTGCTTGGCCCTGCAGTTAGGCTTACTAGCCTGTTATTGGCCAGATCATCTTTGGAGCTTTTTCTTAAAAACAGAATCACATTAGCTAACCTCCAGTAATCTGGCACAGAGGCTGATTTAAACATTTATATATGCCAGTGGTTCTCAAAAAATGTGGTCCACAGACCACTAATGGTCTGTGGCCACCTCCCAGATGATCTGTGGCTTGAGCTCAGCCCCCCCCCCCCCCCCCCCTCCACAACGTGGGACATGGCAGGCTCTCATGGGGGCTTGTCCTTGTCCCTCACAGAGTCAGTGGCCACCTTGGCATCCTGCCATCACCTCCTCCGTCTCCAGTCCCTGCTTGTTCAGCTGCAGCCAAGTGAAAGGACATGTAACACGGCAGTGACTGTGTTTGATCTGGTGGTCTCCCCATCCAGGGTATTCAAAGTTGCGATTTTAGTAAAGCGTTCACGGATGAGTGTTCAGTGGCAAGAGAGTGGCTCAATGAAACCTGAAAGGTGGTTCCAGTGAGAAGCAGCAGTTCCTGGGGGCTGGCCAGAGAAGACTCAAATGATCACACAGTTCAGCATGTGAAAAGAGGGAGACAGAGGAGAAATTGGAGACCATGGGCTAGAAGGAGGTTACATATTTTTAGAGGCAGCTCTGAGGCTGGAACTATTATGCTCATGTCCACAAGACAGCGTAAAAAACATTTATTCTGCAAATCAGGCTTTTGCACAGAAGCTTTACACAGATTTCTTCTCTGAAAACAATTCTGATTTTTCAGTGGGCTTTCTTCACCTCTCCCCCGATACACCCTCTGAGCAGGAAGCTGAGCTGGTACTGCAGCCTCTCAGCTG
The DNA here is from genome assembly GCA_019425775.1 of Rafetus swinhoei. Taxonomy (NCBI): domain Eukaryota; kingdom Metazoa; phylum Chordata; order Testudines; family Trionychidae; genus Rafetus; species Rafetus swinhoei. Next base: position 129,979,566 of record CM033446.1, on the reverse strand, counting down.
TATGGGCTCCCTGCTGCAGGGGGTGGGGGCTGGCTGAGCTCTCTCCCCCTTCCCACCCTGTTGCATAAACAGCAGCACAGTGATGCATGAGGCTTTTCCCAGTGCAAGGAGGCACAAAGCCAGGTAAGCATCCCCCCTCATGCCCAGACCCCTGCACCTGAATCCCCCTCACTCCCCTCCCCTTGCCAAGACCACACATCCCCAGCTTGCTTTGACACCCTCCCTTGCTCCTGCTCCCTTCCCCTTGCAGAAACCATACCCCCAGCCTGCTCCTGCACCCTGCCCCAACTCCCTTCTGGCCAGATACCCTACCCTCAGTCCACTCCTGCACCCTCCCTCCTGGCCAGACACCCTACTCCCAGCCTGCTTTGCACCCTACCTCCCACGCAGACCGCACAGCTTCTTCCCCTTCTGCACCACACCTCCATCCCTATCCCACTCGCTGGCAGCCCTGTCCCACATACATTTTTGTCCCCAGCCCAGAGCCTAAGGGGGTCCATAAAATCCACTAACTCTGGAACCCCAGAAAAGTAGATCTAGCCTATGGGAAGCTGTGAACCTCAGTCCTTCATGTCCCTTCCCCATGCCCCGTGGGGCTGGTGCATCAGAGGAGGGAGGTGTCTCAGTTGGGGGCCACATCAGTAAGGGTTGGGAGTTTTGGGAGGAGTGTTTTTGCTTCTCACTTGTGTGGTCCCCAACTGATTTTTCTCTAGGTCAGTGGCTCCTGACCCAAAAAAGGTTCCCCACCCCTGCCATAAAGAAAGAAAACATTGTCACCTTTTGTGTTGAACATAAATTATTTTATTTAAAATCAAGTTTGATAAACTAACATGAGAGAATTAAAACACTTAATCTGTTTAATAATTTAAATTAAACTAATCTCCCTAGCTGCAGTACTAGCAAAATGGCTCGGGCATAATTATGTAATTACGTAATTATGGGGGAGGTCTAGGTTGGATATTAGGAAAAACTATTTCACTAGGAGGGTGGGTGGTGAAGTATTGGAATGGGTTGCTGAGGGAGATGGTGGAATCTCCATCCCTAGGGGTTTTTAAGTCTCAACTTGACAAAGCCCTGGCTGAGTTGATTTAGTTGGGATTGGTCCTGCTTTGGATGACTCCTGAGGTCTCTTCCAGCTCTATGATTCTATGTAATTAACGGTGAGTTTCCATAAGCAGCTGGTGGTCCATGGAAAGGTTTACATTGAGCCAGGTGGTCCATGGACTAAAAAGCTTGAGAACCACTGATACACACAGTTAGTAGTTCTGTGGTTTCATATTTGAATTTCTGCAGAACTCCTGGGTGAGTACTTTCTGGTTACTTGTAATGGTTTGTTTTTAATTTGAGAGCTCCATTCTGTCTGAAGGCAGCTTTACACTTAAAGCGCTACATCAACACCACTGCACCAGGTCTGGTGAAAACTCTGTACCAACAGGAGAATGCGCTCCCTTCAGCATAATTACTTCACCTCTTCAAGAGGTGGAGGCTGTCAGTGGCAGAGAATCTTCTGCTGACATAGTAGTATGGACAGCACTTGGGTCACTTTAACTTGTGACCGGGGGGGGGGGGGGAAGAGTCATATTTTTCACACCTCTAGGCAACGTAAATTAGATCAATGTAAGCAGTAGTATAGACCTGCTTCAAGCCTCTGCTTTGGTTTTGTTAAGTAGTTTCCATAAAGCTTGCAGGCATGTCTAAAAGGAAAAGTCTGAAGAGATTTTCTATTTAACAAGCTCATTTGGGGGGTAATTCTCCTTTTTGAAGCTAAACGCTGCTGTGGTGGGGTTCCTTGGCATTTCCCCTCCTACAAGGATGTTAAATTTGCTCTAAGAAGCAGTCATTAATGGTGGCTAGACATTTTCATCTCTGCATTCAATGACTTGGTAACCAGTTTTTGTAGCCTCTACTCTCCCTGAGTATTTCATTGTCACCAGCCCAGTCACGTGGTCAGTAATGTGTTCCTATTACTATACTCTTATTCAAGCAAAGAACTTCTGTTCACAGGGATTCTATGGTACTGTTTGATTCATCTTAAGATTTTTACTATATTTGATTATGCCTTCTTTCACATGTAGCGCCACTTACCCAACACCACTACCTATTTTATCATTCCTCTGAATTTTGTACCCTGTGTAAGAATGTTTCACTGAGTTTCTGATATACCTGTTGTCTGAGTATTCTCCTTTAATAGCAGTCACTGAAGTTCACCCATCTTAGCATTTAGACTTCTAGCATACAAGTACTTATAAAATGTGTCAGTATTTACTTGTCTTCATTCAGATGAGGTAATTGAACAGGACTTTGTGTCTGGCTCCACTTTATCAATGACTCTCTGCTTTACTGGGATATAGGGAGGATTTAATAAAAGAGGCTACTCTAAAACAATGGTTCTCAATCATGGATATGTATACCTGTGGGGTACTCAAAGGACTTCTGGAAGTATTCAACTCATCTAGATGAGGTTGCAGCCCCTGGTTGTTGCAAGGCTGCTATTAGGGAGTGTTAGTTCAGAGAATAGAGGTTCTGAACTTTAATCTCTTACCAAGAAGCTTAAATTTGGCCTCTAGAACCTGTCTCCTACCTTTCCCTAAGTCCTTGGTAACTACAAAAACAAAGCCAAGCAGTTAGTAACTTTAATGTCCCTGCTTGTTTTTCAGGTGGCCTCACTGGATCACATACAAGAATGGTGTGAGTGTAGAACTCTCAAAATACTGCAGTTTTTAAAATGTTATAATTGCTCTTGAAATAAAATTCTGCCTCACACAATTTAATATGTCAGGTGATTTAGTGTCTATCCAACTGCCTCTAACACGTTTCTAATTGTGCACAGACCCTATGGCATACAAAACTTCAGTGAGAAAACCTTTTACATCACACTCTTTAGCAGCCAACCTCAAATCTTTCTGTTTGCCAAAGGAAGCCTTTGATTGCCAGTACTTTTCCCCCTCACTAGTATTTCACTTGTTTTTGTCAAACACTAATGTAGTCTGAGCCAAACTAGGTTTTAGACTCTCACAAGGTGCAGACTATTACATGCTGGTTTCAAAGGAGGCTGTGCAAATACTTAAGGCATATACTTAATTTTAAAGTGTCACATCAAATGTAGAATCATTCATATTTTACCCTAAAGGAAACAAAACGGCTCAAGAAAGGTATTCTGTATGTGTGTCACAAGTAGATCCTGACTTTAAAGAGCAACCAGCACAAGATAAAAAAATATTCTTGGAAGAGACATACAATTTTGAATACGTACTTAATGTTAAATATAGCCTCAGTATCTGTTTTCATTGCATCTCCACTTCTAGTTTTCAATTGTGCATGTTAACTCAAACATACAGTATAATACCTAAAAAACAACGAATGGTCCTGCAGCACCTTAAAGACTAATAAAAATGTGGATGGTATCATGACCTTTTATGGGCACAGTATAATATGAATTCTTCTAAGCAGCACTTTTTTCCTGTAAAAATTTATTTACAAAGTTTACCGGTCTTTTGCACTGACATTTAAAATGAATAATCTAACAATGAAATAAATTGACGGCCATATGAAACAAATCTAAAGTTAGTTTGGCAATATATTGAAATAGAATGTCTGACTTCCTCCTGCAGTCTTTCAGAAATTCAGAGACCTTGAAGTTTGCTGAAAATATTAAAAACAGTATTTAATGTTTGTAACATGCATCATTGTTTCTTGAAACCAATTCACTTACCATTATGCTCTTTGAAAGGTTCAGTGAAATCAAGTAATTGAACAGATTTACCAAATCTGTTTACCAAATTAGAGTTGCATGAACACTTCCGTTTATAGTTCCCCTTGTTTTTATGGATTTATACCAGTCATTTATAAGATATTTTTCACATTTCTCATAAGCCCCCATCATAGTAAATTCAAACTGAAGCAAATCTCATTGCAACAGTTAACCTCGTATATGAGCTTTCTGTTTCTAGTAAATTTTGATGGGCCTTCCCGCACCCCCAACACTGTCTAAACTATTAAATTAACCTACAGCTACTTGTTAACTAAATCATGATCCCAAGCATGTCAGAGAAAATTGCACTTGTAGTAGTAACTGGAGCTAATTAAATCCAATAAAAACTATTAGGAACACATGGTTACATGGATATTAAAAATTATGGAACATTTGCATTCAGCTACTGTTAAGATATTGCTTCATTTAACAAATAAGTAAATGAAAATGGCTATTTCCTGCCCTGAGGTTTGTGTACATCACTCCCATTAGTTTCAGAGGGAGCTGCATGTTTGTATCTAAAGGCAAAAGCTGACCTTTGCTTCACTGTTCCCCAGTATGATAGGGTGGGCTAACCAGAGAAGATGTTCTTATTAAAAATACATCCTTATCTATATCATTAAATATTCCCATTCATTCTGAGAAGAAACCAAGCAAGAAATGGTTATATTCATCATTTGTTAATATCAGATCCTGACGCTATTTACCTGTCTTCTACTGTTTTGTTGGAGGGATAGAACACCTTGAATGAAAATCCACTTCTGGGAAAAGAACCCTATAATAAAAAGTACACCAAATTTGTGTCAGCAGAATTTGCAATGTTACTGTGCAACAAAGTATAACTGCTTTCTTTTTGTCTGATAACCATATAATACTTTTCCTCTTATATTTGGCCTACTAAGAATACAATTGAATTTATCTTAACAATTATGTTAAGATATAGTGTAATTTTCTGCTTGTTGGTTATGTCTCCTTACTTTGATAAAGCATAAAGTAAATCTTACAGGATTTATGCAGAGGCAGTCACTATTAGTCACAGTGAAGGGATCATATTTATCTGCAATGACGATCAGATCTGGCACAGGGTACACTCTCAAGGCGTAATCATATGCCCAAAATACAGGGCTGACATAAAGTGGAAGTGGAGTCAGATGTCCTTGTGATAATATAGTCTTTACAAACTGCAAGACAAAAGTAAAAAAATAATGCAAATGAAATGTTCAATCAGCCAAAAGTCATGTTTGCCATACTTAGTTACCAACTGTCCCATCTTAAAAGCAACTTAGAGATGCTTATAGCTTTCATGTATTTCTCCTCCCTTGTTTATCAATCAGTGATATGTGCAGTAAAGCTCATGCGTTGGTGAAAAGAGCATCTACTGCTTATATCTCACTAGAAGTCCCAATCCTGTCTGCACCACAACTACCAACTGTGCGGTCTCAACTGCACTCTTAGGGTATGTCTACACTTGCACCCTAGTTTGGACTAGGGATGCAAATGCAGGCATTCAAAATTGCTAATGAAGCAGGGATTTAAATATCCCGCGCTTCATTAGCAAGATCTTGCTGATGCACTTGACACAAAAAGGCCACACTGCTGTGTGATGTGGTGGGCGAAGGAAGGCTGAGACACAAACAGACGACAAGTTGTGCAAGCCTTGGGTACCCAACAACAAAAAAACAGAGCTATATAAACTCAGCCACCATTGTGACCCCTAGAATATCAAGGCACAAAATGTGCTAAACTTTTCATTAAGTAGTAAAAATTTCTTGGCACAATAGTGGCACTAAAGACACTGGCTGCTAGAAAGTTCCAAACGTGTATATAGGTGCATGTGCCCCAACAGTGGGATACAGAAAGACAAGGACTCAAAAACCTCTGAATGCTGTCAATTTGTTAGATCTTCAGAAGTAAATTCTGTAGTAAAACAACTCAAGTAGTAGTAACAAATATGCAAACTATTTTTTATGAATACTGTCCTCAGCCACCAAACATTCAATTATGAAGATCTGTTATACTGAGATTGTGATAAACAACTAAAAGGTATACAAATCTTGCATTAAATGCAGTAAATCAAGGAGATCTTAACAAGAAATGTTGCACATACTCTTAACTTACATGGTTAGGAATATCCAAGTTGCTGCTAGGAAAGCGGACACAATTTCTGCACATTTTATTTACTAAATCTTCACGAAAAATTATGATTTCTTGTGTGCAGTACTGGACCCTGAATAGAAAATAAAGAAATTTTAATTTTTCTGGCATTGGAATAAGATGTTATGAAAGCCTAGAAAAATATTTCAATGTTAATCTCTTCCTATTGTTTATACCCACAAAAATTAAAAGATAAATTGCAATTAAAACTATAGTCTCAAAACCTTTTACTGCTAATGTTCAAAGCTTTAATTTCCCTCTAATACATTTGTTGTAGCTATCACACATTTTAAGAATGTTACTTCTACACACAAACTGATCACTTCCTAAAGCAATATGAAAAACAGCAATAAGTGTTTCATATTTTCTGGTTAATATAAAAGTTTCCCATTTACCTGCAAGGATTTGTAGTGAAAACTGAATATGGCACCTGCTCTCTGAATTCACTAGTGATGTTTTCCGCCAGTGGTGGCCTACAACAAAGAATAACATATTGCAGAAGATTTGTATGCTCTTCTTTACCAACATAGCACTAGAAAGTTCTTAATTAGAAAAACTATGTAGCAAACTTACCTTGGCAAAATTGAACCAGGACCAGGATCTTCAGGGCCAGGAACAAACACAAATCGACTGCTATAAACAACATAAGATACAACTTATGTTTAATAAAATCCTAATTGCAATTACCTAAATTTAAGATACACGTGAATCAAACTACAAAGATGCTCAAATAATGTTACTCTATGGGTACCCATTCTGGTGACCAGCTCCAGTTACTTGAGAGCTTTTATTATAAATTCAGAGCATCAGAAGATGTAGAGGATGTTCCTGGCTTTTCCTCCATACTCTGAAATCCACATAGGGTACGTCTACACTGCAGGGTTTAACTCGAAATAAGCTATGCAAATTGAGCTATATCAATTGCCTAGCTTATTTTGAAATAGGGAGCGTTTACACAGCACTTATTTCGAAATAGAGCACTCTTCCTCTGACCCCTTATTCCTCATACAACGAGGATTACAGGAGTCAGAGTAAGAAGTCCTCCAGCTTGGCAGTATTTTGAAATAACTGTCTGCTGTGTAGACGCAGACTAAGTTATTTTGGAATAGTGTTGCAGTGTAGATGTACCCATAGCAGTCATACATATTTGCATGACCATAAGCCTTAGTCACAGACCAGGGCCCCACTGTGCTAGATGCTGTACAAACACACACAAAACTACTCCCCCCTCAAAGAGTTTACACCAAAGTCTAAGACAAGTGAGCATAAGGGCACATAAAACAATGAGACAATACAGGTCAGCATGATTGGCGGTAGTGTCAGCAAAGCAGTGGCCTAACCACTATCACATTTTTTATAGGCATCACAGCAAAGGAGAGTTTTAAAGAGAGTTTTGTAGGAGGGTCAGCCCCACAGCCATGGAAGGAGCCGCTGAAAAACCAGAGCAATAATTGAGTTCAGAAAGTAGGGATGTTAAAAAATAACGTAATAGGGAAACCATGTAACCTCTAAAAATCTTAGTGGTTACACGCACTGTAACCACAGTTGCACACTTGGCTTTACACTGAAAAGCCCACAGCGAAGCCTCCCCAGCAGTGGGGCCGCCAGCCCGGCACCTGGTGAGGAAGCTTTGGTCTTATAATTAGGACTTGGAAAAAAAGTGGGAGGAGAGAAGGAGGAGGCTTTGCTGCAGCAGAAAAGCCACCTTCCCAGGAGCGGAGTGGGATGCCCTTGCGCACCTAGCTCTCAGGGAATAGGCTTTACTGCCCTGTCACAGTGGGGCAGCCTCCCCGGGAGCCAGCTGAGTGTAACCAATACCATTAACCGATAAGCATCATCTTATCGATTAAATGGTTAATCGGTTACACACTAAGATCCCTAACAAAGATCATTTACAGGAGCTTCCCTGCTACTAGTTTGCTTCAAAATAATGGCTGTGGAAAGCTGATTGGGGGAAGAAGTGGAAAGGAAGTAAGAATGTATCAAGCCAATATTTCAGATGAAGCTTTCCGGGGCTTGCATGTTTGAAGGCCTGGAGTTGCATCCAGTAGCAAAAGACCTTACATTTTAATGTATAAAATCCAACTTAGGCCCTGATTTTGCAGCAAGTGTTGCATGGGCAGACACCTCCCCCCCCCCGCCACACACCTCTCTCCTAGTGGGCACCAGGCACACACAGAAGTTCACCTGAAGAGCACTCTGGCAAGATCAGGGGCTATAACTAGTAAACATGGAAACAGTTCCAGAGACGGAGAACTGGTCTAACATTTGTTCAGCAAACAACAGCTCACATTACACAGCTATCACAGGCTGAATCCAGACCTTACACACCTCCCAAAATAATAGTATGGCCTTGTTTTAACACTCTGGCATAGTACTAGCTACACAACAGCTACACAACCATACATGGCCCACATTAATTAATGTAGCATTTTGATACACACCTTTTATGAATGCTGGGGTATTCACAAATTATGTCTGCAAGAGCCTTAAGGGAACCTGAAGTCAGAAAAAAATGCATTTAAAGATTTCTTATGACACTATCTGTCAGGACACTAACATTTTGTAATTCATGAACTAGTCATATGTTTTAGGTCAAATAATATGTCTAAAAATGTGTCTCCTAAAATATTTAAAAAATTTAAAAAAATGAAAATATGCATTTTATCAATATCTGTTGTCCAATTTATTGTACAATAAATATCTGATTACAAAGACTTTCATACCTTTTAGGGATTGAATTTGATTTTTTCCATATGGTGCAGATGAAAAATTTCCACAAAAGAAAAAGCAAGTTGGAGGCACAGAGGAGTAACCTGGGAAAGATACACAAACATTACACTCCATATTATTTGGTACTTTAAGTGTTCTTCACTGATGAACAGTTCCCCCTCTGGTCTGTTTCATTAGGGTCAAAAGCTGGGGCAGTGATTTCAGCTACATCACTGTTAAAATGGACTAGGGATGTTAGTGTGTAGTTGTTTACACGATTAAATGATAAGCCTGGCCTAATCAGTAAATCCTAATGACTACATGCACCTCCCCCCCTGCTGCCTCTGTATCAGAGGCAGCAAGGGAGTGGTGGGGAAGCAGAAACTGGTGCCCATGGGTAGCTGGCCCAACTCCCCGTGTGTATCGGCTCCTGCTGAGCCGCCTGCCCACCCCACGCTGCTGCCTCCCAGAGAGGCAACAGCGCAGAGGTGTGGCAGGCAGAAGCCACTACGCGTTGGGAACCAGTTTTTAAGCTGAACAAGTACCAAAGCTTGCTTTATATATATGATTTATATCCCATTTTTTTAAATGATTCTGTTCCAGACTCAAGTTTGTTCCACTGGCTTTAAAAAAAAAAAAAAAAAAATCAATAAATGAAGCATCTAATTCTAACAAAAGGTTTTATGTCAAGAAAAGTTAAAATTCTAACCAATGTCTCTATTCTGATGCTACTCCTAAATATTATTTTAAGTTTTTAAAACATGTTCCATAACTATTCTTATCTATAAATAAAACTCTTATTTGACCTAAATTATATGCACCCTAAAGAGGATACTTAACTGATCAAGGTCTCTTTATTACTTTATCATATGCAATTGTAGATCAGTGTAAATCACTTCTTGTCAATATTTGTCAAAATAATTAATTGGTTTCCATAATATCTGATACCAGGAGAGAGTTTGATCATTTGTCTCCAATGTTCATAAATTAACAGCAATTTCCCACCTATGAATTTGTTTCTTTTTCCAGTTCCAATCATTTGCATTCTATCCAAAGCAGAGAATCACATGTTGTTCCAAAAGTGTGTTGGAACACCAAGAGACAACTCATGGATCACTCAGACATTTGCTGTAAAAGAGCTGTCAACATTACTAATGTAACAATATGTGGGGGGAAAACAGTGCATATTTTAAGAATAAATCATAGTATGTTCTTATTGCTAAAACCAACAAGGGTTTAAGAGGAAGTATCAGATTCCAACAAAGTAAAAGGTTTCTTAAAACAATAGCCAAGGAAGAAACAAGGCAAACATTCTTGTCACATCACATAACAGGGCTACAATTCAAAATAATATTATTACTAAATGAAATATAGAGAGGTATCTGCACTCACAGCTTTTTGCAAAAACACAATGCAAATCAGTTTTTAAAACCGTTTAACAAGGGTCCAAATAAGAAAAATAATACGAGCCATGAATCAGAGCTGGAACCACTTAAATACTGACTTTTCATCAAAATTGTGCATAGGTTTCGCAGGGTTCCACATACTCTTAAGTGGGTGATGAGAGAGTAACAGATTAGTTTTCATATCACAGCTTGAAGAAAAACATCAACTTTTTTTTTTTTTTTTTTTTTTTTTTTTTGCAAAAGAGCCTATTTAAGGTAATAAAGCCAAACAAAACTACTTAAACATTCTTCAACATAAGGTTCAGATAAAAAGGCAAACACTGCACCTACCTGAAAACATAGTGTGAAGCTTTTCTAACACTTCCGCTTGGTCCAGCCACACATCAGAAACAAAAACAAACATGGCATCTTCATTTTCATCCTCCAGTTGTTTCAGTTTTGCAGAAGCTTTTACTGAAGTTGAAGGCGGCCCTCCAAAAAAGTTTATGTTCCCATAATATGCCCTACATAATTAAAAACAGTATTTTGTAATGCTACAGATTTTTTTTATTTGACATGGTTACTGCTATAGTACTTAAGGCCACTCAAGAATGGGACCCCACTGTAAACTGTTCAGAGAGAGCAGTAGATTGTCCCTTCCAAGAAGAGCTTAGAATCTAAATATACCAGGCAGACACAGGGTGGGAAAGGGGTATTACATACAAGCAGAGTGAACAGTGTGGTAGCAGCAAACAGCATCTTAGTTCTACAATTAAATATTTTAATTGAGTTTACTGTAGGAGGGGGATCAGCTAAATGGAAAGAAAAGCAAAGGGGAGAAGAGGATAATGGGCAGATATAAAGGTGAAATAAGAGATTGTGAAGGAGTGGTCCAGGGGAGTGGAAGGGGGCACAAAGAGTTAACCAGCAGAGGGCAGAGAAAGTACAGTCAAGCTGAAGAAAGTTCTTTGAACTTCCAGAGGTCTGAAGGTCCCTGCTTTGGCTGCTTCTTTCCTTACTAGCTCAGATCTCTAGCTGGCTCCTCTCTGCAGTCCACATGGGGGAGGGGGAGAGGCATCACCTGGGGCCTAATGGTCCCCAGAGTAGGAGGGACCTCCCCTACACTGTTTTGGATTCAGAAGGCTACTGGGAGAAGGGGTAGCCCAGGCTGGTTGCATTTTAACCCCTTTACTCCCCTCCCCCACTCCCTCCTATGGTGTAGCAGACCCTGGTTTGGCTGCTTCTGCCTCTACTTGCTGGAGTTTCTGTCTGGAGTCTCTGGTTAACACGTTTTTCTTTCCATATCTTTTCAGGCTCCTAGCTATGACCCTTTTCCCCCATTAATATAAACTTTTATTATGTAAAATCTTTGCTAACTGAAAATTAGAGAAGACGACATTCAATATCTATGTTTGCATGGGGAGGAGGGATTGAAGAGGGGTGAAGACAGAAAAGTCAGTCATCCGGATATTAAGCACAGACTTTGGCTTGCTAAACTTTAACACTCTCTCATTGATGGTCTTGGTCCTGGGTTCTCTTTCACATTCATCCTCAGAGCAAGCCTGGTACCCCATTTCCTCATTCACAATCTCTATCTAACAAGGGCTTGTATCATCAATATCAACGCACCAAAGGCCCAATCCAAAGCCCATTAACCACTGGGCCTCTTTCTGCTGACACAATGGGGTTTGGATCAGGCTCAAAATGGACCAGCAAGTTATAAACGTCACTGCAACATTTGTAAGAAAAAAAAGAAAAGTACACTATTGATGATCTACAAACAACAAACAATAATAGTACCTTGACAGATATAACAAAATATGAGAAGTCAGAATGAAATAATTAAAAATCATTTTATACCTAGTGGTAGCACTGGGCTCAGTGGGTGGAAATCCAAAAGCATTCACATGGAATACTTGATCCTCATACCAGCCTAGGAAATTTAATCCCCACCCCACAGAAATACATTTTAGTAAGCAGAACATAGCCTTAACACTCTATTTTATATTAACATTGTTCCAATTTTATAAAATGCACAAAAATAACGCTATTTCCACCCTCTCTCATTTTCCATTTAGTTAATTATGAAATGTTTAAAACATGTATTGCCATAAAATAAAAAAATGTTGCTAGCATGTAGATTATATTATATTATGATATTATGCATGTTGGGATTATTTATAAAATAAAGTGTGATCAATAAGAAAAATTGTCCACTTGAACTTATATAAACACCAGAAACCCAATTCTGCACTTAAGATACATGCTCAGATTTACTATTGTGTGTAGTCCCATCAAAGTGTTTGTAGGATTAGGGCTTTACTAACAAGATAAAGCATTTTGCTATCTGAAACTACTGTATTTGTCTTATTCAAATTATTTTCTAGTCCCACACTGACATTGCCACTATTTCGTTTCCCTAGTTTAATTCCTTTTATCTTCATGCACATTCTGTCCACACACAAAGAACACTCAATCTAGAGAGATGCTTTTTGGGCCCCACTGATTTCACCCATAAAAGAGTACTCAGCACTCCAGGTTGAGCCCCATAAGATGGCAATTGGCTACGAAAGATCCAAGCTTAGGGGCAAGAGTTTCAATCACCGACTCAGTTCACAAACTTCATTTGCATCAATACTGACATACCAGTAACTCATTTGTCACCTCTAGTGGGTATAATGTTACAGCAATAGTACAAAGAGAAGGGATAACATTTTAAAAGTTAGCAAAAAAAAAAAAAATCCTTTACCTTCTGCCAAAACAAAGCATGACTCAGTATATAAGCCACTGTGGAACTGGTGCAAAGCTGTTAAGCACAATATTCTTGTTTGATGGTGATACTGAAAGAAATGTCTTTAAAATCTATTGTACAGGTGTAGTGGTGGTGGCTGATGGGTGACAGTGTAAATGCATTACATATGCTGAGTGAGCATAAGGTGATCAACCTGCTAACTGGGTGGATAGTCCATGAATAAGAATATCCCCCAACTCCAGACAGGTTCCTAAGAGACAGAATATTAACCCCACTGCAACAAGCCCTTTGTGTGTCTTGGATCAAAGGCAACTCAGTTATTAGCGTGGGAAAAAGTGGAGGACTGCAGTTGTATGTGTGTACTTTTAAAATGTAATCTTTTGAAGTGTGAAACGATACAGTTCTACAATAATTTTCCTGAAAACCTCTTAAATCCTTAATTTGCATCAAAAGGATATTGCTGTACTAAGGTCTAGCTGAACAACTCCTGTAGGATCTTCCAAGAAAAATTTCCCCTAAAAAGTAAATTAAAAAAAAAAATTAAGAGTATGTCCAAACAATGTATACCTCTAGGTCAATGGAGATGGTGCTATCACACTCCAGAGAGAAGCAATATAGAGCCTTACCCAAAACCCAGAGCTGAAAACAGAGTAAAAACATCTCATTTCCCCATCTGCAGCAAGTGTGGCATGGGGAAGACATGAGAAAATGGGTTAACCCCTTTTCCTATATGTGTTAGCTACCTACTTATCCTTAAATACTGGCTGAGAGAGTTCATGACTCCAATGGTGATTACCCTTTGCTGGAAGTTTGGACAAAAGATCTCACACGAACTCCCAAACCATTCTCAAAGAATGGGTTACTCAAGCACAAGGACTCATTGCTGGCTTCTTCATATGAAAACAAATATTTTCTGTGTGTAGTCCATACCACGCAAACCAATTCCTCACCTGACCACCTCTCATTTTAGCCAACAACTTACATCAGTGATAGAGCCTGAATTGCCATTAGCCACACTGCATATTTTTGGCTTCAATATTGATTTTAACAAGTTTCAGGATTTATAGGGAAAGCACCTAATACATCTATTGAAGAAAAATTATGTCAGATGTTTAAATTTAGAAAATAGATTAGTTTTACTTTCCCATAGACTTGAACTGTAACATATTGCAAAAAATAGTTTTAGTTTATAATCTAGCAATCATTTAAACAAATGTTTTTATTGCAAACTTAGAGAATTAAGAACAATCATCTGATAAAATATTTTACAATTTCATTCTTTAACTGCAGAAGTTGTTTTGGTTTTTATATGTTTCTTCTTCATTTCAAGAGTTATTTAAAAATGCCCTGGCAAGTTCAGACATAACATTTCAGGATTTCAGTGGTTGAAGCTGGAACTCTCTAGAACTCTAGCTGGAATTCTAACTAGTAGTCCAGACTTAAAGGAAGCTAAGGTTCTATAAAATTCTGTCCTTTAAAGAGAAAAAAAGCAATTGTCCTTATGTGTAAGTTACTGATTGTTCCTAAGAAAGCGTTCTGTATAAAAGACTGTTCTGTTCCTGTGTCATGTAAGTCAATGGAGGTTTTGACACTGACTTAAATGGAAGCAGGATCAGGCCATATCTGAGCTATATGAGCTGTATATATTTTCAAAAAATACTGTATTACTGAAAACATGACAACAAAAAGACCCCCACAATAAAACGTATCCTACCTCCTTTAGCTGTGTTATCATCCCAAGAACAATCACTTCCCCAACTTTAGCTGTATTGCCCAACAGAGTTTCTATTGTTTTAAGCTGGAATCAAAGAGCAAACAAGGTAAGATTTAAATTACACCTTCCATAAATCTGTTCTTCGGTAAGCAAGTTCGGTTCTGCATAGTACATACTATAGTTTTTAATACACATAAATTAGTCATAATGATTCAGTTTATGCACCAGAATTTAGAAAAAAAGTTGTTAATGGCTACTAGCTTCAAGAATTTTTCAGTGGGTGAAACAAAAATGGCAAAAATATGAGAAGTTGAATTTACAAATAGATTAAAATAAACCATAGGGGGGCCAAATTCTCCCTGGAATAAATTCCATTCATAGTAACAACATTCATTTATCAGCAGATCAGCATTTCTAGCCCACAAGTCATTTGGTACCACAATCCACTTTTAGTTAAGAGTCATGGTTAGAAGGACTCAAGACAACACCTGGGTTTCCAGAGTTAGGGAAATGTGACCTTGGGGATACCAAAAGTCCTCTGAAGTACAGTTTATGTCATTACCAAGAAAACATTTTGTTGGGTCTCACAGTGGGATTATAATCTACAACCTTCTTACAGTGTTAGTATATGCATTGGGCATGTTCCTGTCGACCGGGAAGATTCACAACAGTCAAGAAAAGAAAATGCTAGTATAGAATTAAGAGGGATTTATTCTAACTCAATTTAGATCTGTTTATTTTGCTCTGTCAAAGCTTTGGATATGATGGTGGATAACTCAAAGGCTATAATTTGGTACCTGCAGCTCCCAATCCACGGCACAAATAAGGATACAGAAAAAGAGAGAGTTTATTGGCAGTCAGCTGGGATTGGAACACAGCAGGTTTATGTAATGACTTTATTAGCTCTAAATTTGTGAATTTAGTGCTTATGAAACAGAGATGAGAGAAAAAAAAATCTCAAGGTTAATAGAGGCAGAGTGTGTGACGGTTCTCTGTCAACGCATCTCCGCCAGATCTCTTCTTTTCCACTTAAAAGCTGCTTTTTAAGTTATGCTGAATTGTGCCAAACACAAGGATTTTGTGATGTGGAAAGAGACTAAGACAACAGCAAACATCTCATAGTCACTGGTTACAAAAGTCAAGATTAATACTTAGCTATTAAGTAGGGAAATATGAAAGCACTAAACTACACACTGTGCATACACTCCTCCCCCCACCCCAAAGAAAATACTAATATATTTACCTGGAATTTACTCCTGTTGTCATCGGGATGAGCACCAATTGCTGAAGGAGTAAACAGCTCGTGTCTATGAGTCCTCTACAAAAACCAAGATTAATGTGATCTGGTTAAAAATTATTACCACACAAAAAAGACAACTCACTACATATGCATGATATGAAATGATATTTTAAACTCTCTTGTTCAGTTTCAGACAACATCTTTTGATTTGGAAACCACAACAGCATTTACCTCCAAACAATACCTGGCAATAAAACAGAAGTTTGAGAGAGAACTTTTTAAAGCCAAGCAAGATGTTTTGTTATATATTATTTATAATAACGTTAGTGCCTTGGCAGGGAAGGAGTCACAGTCACAGACCCATTGTACGACGTGTTGCATACAAATATGTAGTAAAGAGGTTTAAAAACTAGAAGACAATGTTACTGGAGACCACATTGACTATAGTCCCTTTTTGTTAAAACAGTGTATGATTACAGTTTATAGGGATGAAGAAAAATACACACTTGATAGAATTCTCATTTAAAAAACTACTAAAAAAAACCAGATAATGTTAATAATCCCTTTTTTAAGAAATCCAAAATAAAAATTACCTTACCTCAAAATAACACTATTTTTTAAAAAATACAATCATTTACATTTTCCTTTCATTTAAAAAAAAAAAAGCTTACTTGAGTTAAGGACGTTAACAATGCCATGTAAATCTGCTAGTGCCATTTAATTTCAAGGGATAGTCAATTCAACCTGCTACATATTCTGATTTTATATGAATTTTACAACTGCAGCTCACACTAGCTGTTGAACTATACATTGTACATACATGCCTGTCTCAGAGCACAAGATGATGACATTAAACAAACCAAAACGTTTCTTTCACTCACCTGCTGCAAGATGGTGTAGCGTTCACGAAACAACTCTGCTTTATCCCTGGCAGTTCCAAATAAATTTGGTGCAGGATGATTAGTCATGGACAGACTAGAACAAAGTTAACAAAGTAATGATTGATTTATTTATTTATTTTTAGAAAACAAAGACCCAATGATATTTTAATCTGAATCTCTATATAAGTAAAGTCTACAAAGTCTTCAACAGTATTGCATATTTTATTTGGCCAAGGAGGTAGTTTTCTGCTAGGGGATCCCATGTATTTAAGTTTACACTCATTTTCTCTCCTTTAACATCAGTACTTCTTCCTCAAGCTGAGCAACACTGGACACAACTTTGTTTCTTAAATGACTAAAGATATTATCTTGTTCTGGCTTAGCAGCACATCTTCACAGAACTCCCAGCTCCTGCCAACCTTGGAAGCTATAGAGTGGGATTCAAAATTAAAAATCTACAGCAACCATGCAGGATGTTTTTGGTAGGTCAGCATAATCATTAACAAAAATTAAGAAAGGATTCTACTCTCAAGGAAAATAGGCGTACACAAATCAGTTAGCTACAAAATGTATTTCTACGTGCTGCAATATAAGAAACAGGTCTACAGAATTTACTACAAAATCAAACAAACAGCGCACACACACACATTTTGTGAAACACTAATGCCATCTCATCAAAAGGGATGAATTAAGTGCTATATGGACTTCTGTTCCTCATCAAATACCATATAAAAACATTCAAACCAAAAAACTGATAGACATACAATTTAGGGTCAATATCAGCAGCACAGCATATAATGTATCAAATAATCACGACAACTGTCTATTTTGACTTCATGAAACTGAAAGAGAAATATTTGACCCATGGCCCAGTTGTAAATATATTTACCTGCCACTATTTACCATGACCCTTAAAACGGAATAACCTAATGCATTCAACTAATTTTGTATAGAAGTTGTAGACTCTA
The DNA here is from genome assembly GCA_019425775.1 of Rafetus swinhoei. Classification (NCBI taxonomy): domain Eukaryota; kingdom Metazoa; phylum Chordata; order Testudines; family Trionychidae; genus Rafetus; species Rafetus swinhoei. Next base: position 129,962,009 of record CM033446.1, on the reverse strand, counting down.
TTTAACAAAAAAAAAAAAAAAAAAAAAAAAACCCACCCCTCTCTCTCTCAAAAAGAGTTTGATATAATCAGTTTCCTAAAGGCAATCCATCCTTAACATACTCACTCTTGAGTCCAGCACACAATCCAAGAGTGCAAGTTCATAGAAGACAATTTTAACCATATAATAATGGCTTTGACATGGACAAATAATGTGAGAAAAATAGCAACTTGAGATTTTAAAAATTGAAAGACTTACGGTAGAAACTTCTTCCTTTCTGAATTGTAAACATAACGTGGAACATCAAAGGCCCCAATAATATTGAAAATGTGTTCTCTGAAACCACAATACATTTAAAGCTTTATTTGAGAAAAGAACTATTTCAAGGAAACAGCTAATGTCAGTGTGCCACAGAAAACTCATTTTGAGTAAAAGAATGTTAACACACCCCCTTTTTAACTCTTTCATTCATTCTCTTCCAGTCCCCTCCTCCCACCTCTGACTTGTATCAGTATTTTATTTACAAATAGAATTTTTTAATTACGTAGGGAAATTAAAGAGAAAGTAAATTGTGTGCGCTTCTCTTTCTTTCACTAACAAAAATTGCCACATTTTTCAAACAGAATTTGTCAAGATTATTTATTAATATGCACTGGGATCTAGACTGAAATAAAACAGCTTTGGTATGATCAAGATATTTTTTAAGAAGTGGCTACTATGTATGCATGCTACTTTTCAAACCATTTCATGGAAGAGTTTGTAAGCCACTGAATTTATTGTTGATTCCCTTCCAAAAGGGAATCTAAGTTTTTAATCTTATAAATGTATCAGAGCTAATAAAAATTACAGTGTTGACTTGTAATGTAATCAGGATGTATTGAAGATTACAGACAGAAAACATCCATCATTGTACATGGGAGTAAACACCTTAGGCTACATCTAGACTACATGGCTCCGTCGACGGAGCCATGTAAAATAGTTTATTCGGCATAGTCAAAGAAGCAGGGATTTAAATAATCGCTTCATTAAAATAAATGGCGCTAGCCAGCCGATGATCAGCTAATCATCGCACAGCGCGCGCCATTTTTATTTTAATGAAGCGGGATTATTTAAATCCCCGCTTCTTTGACTATGCCGAATAAACTATTTTACATGGCTCCGTCGACGGAGCCATGTAGTCTAGACATAGCCTAAGTGATGGAACAACGTAACATGGCTCTCTAACAAATGCTTTGTCTTTGAGTTTATCACAACAGAATCAAAAGATACAGGAAGGGAGACTCTTTGGTCCACAGCATTCTATTGACTTCAGAGGTACTCTACACTACGATCTATTCAAACAAATTTCTCTTCAAGACTGAAACCTAAAGGTCATGCAAGACGATATCAAACACCCTACTACAGTCTAGATATACCACATCCACCACTTCCCCCTTATCTTCAAGGCTTGCTACTGTCAAAAGAAAGCTATCAGGTTAGTTTGATACAATTCATTATTGACAAATCCATACTATTACTTACCACCTTATTAACTTCTAGAATTATGTTTGCAAATTAATTCCTTAATTATTTGCTCCATTATCTCTCCTGGTACAGAAGTTAAACTGACTGGTCTGTAATGCCAGGTGTTACCTTTATTTCTCTTTTTATAGATGGGCACTATATTTGGCCTTTTCTTGTTTTCTGCACTCTCTCCTATATTTCCAAGACTTTTCAAAGATAATCGCTAATGACTCAAACTGCTCTGGCAAGGGATGGCCTGTGAGTTTGAGACTCCTACTACAGATCTAAACTTCAGAAGAAATGTTTTTAAGAAAGAACATTGCTCAGTTTTAAATATCAGCAGATAAAAATACAGAGCAATAACTGTATGATTAGCATTGCAGAAAACATCTGACATTTATTACCCAAGAAAAAAAGATCAGTCAATGCACACTATCTAGCCATAAATTTCCAATAAAAATAAAGTAGTATCACCGTACATAGTTTCATCTACTGACTGGCTACATTCCTGGACTGCGACTTCCACTGTGGCCCGTTCAATCATATTAGATGACACTGAAAATAACATTGCATAAGATTAAAACTACAGCCTATGGAAAATGACAAGTACCAAATTAAATATGTTTCAAATATTTTACAAAAATATCCTTTTTCAAAGTGTCTCAAATATTTTTTACAAATCATTACAGTTTCAGTGAATTACATATGTACCATAAATTTTCTAAGCCAAATTTCTGAAGGCAGTTCATTAAACATATTTGCCAGAAAGCTACATCTCTACACAAATCTTCATACTGATTTGGTAGTTAATTAACTCAGAATTTAGAATAAAAAACCATGATAATTAAACGCTGTAAACCTGCCAAAGGTAGTCTACAAATGTATTAGACAGAAGCTTCATACACTGCAGCTTCACTGTTCCAGAATATTTTTATACAAGTTTACATAATTATTCAAATAGATTATTAACACAATCTGGGCATTCAAAAACTCTAGTCTTCACTGATTCCAAGGGTACGTCTACACAGCAGCGTTATTTCGGAATAACTGACGTTATTTCAAAATAACAAAGAGCGTGTCTACGCTGCAAGCTGTTATTTCAAAATAATGGTAAGCTGGAGGACTTCTTACTCCAACTTCCCTTACTCCTTGTAAAATGAGGGTTACAGGAGTCCAAGTAAGAGTGTTCTTCCTTTGACTTCCTGCTGTCGAGACAGTGCCAAAAGCTGAGTTAAACTATTTCGACTTACGCAATTGACATGTCGAATTAAGCTACGCAACTTGAGCTTTTTGCCCTGCTGTATAGACATGCCCCCAACTGAGAATTTAACTTTAAAAATATCTATCACAAGTGACAGTGTTGTCACTGAGTGCTACCTCCTGGTAGGGATGTAAAATTGTGTTTAATTGGTTAACCGGATAAACATGACATTTAATCAGTTAACCGACTAAAGGGAGGGAGGGCGATCACTCCAGTCTGGCTGGGCTGAAGCACACCCTCTGCCCCCCTTCCCCACACACACACTGCAGATGAGCCAAAGTGCCCCACCCACCGCAGGCAGGGCCTGCTCTGGGCCTGCAACATGCCGGGCCCATGATGGACAGGGATTGCTCTGGACAGCCGAAGCAGCCCCTGTTCGCGCTAGACCCTGCGGGGCTCCCCCTGCTCATGGCAAGCAGGGAGCTGCTCCAGCCCCCACCGGTTAACCAGAACTGGTAAGCATCTTACCAAGATGTCAAGTTTTTCTTTTTACAGATAACATTATAAAGGCAAGATTAATTTAGAAGGTGTAGGAGAAAAAATTACTTACAAGGCTGCTTTTCAACAGCATCAATGATGTTTTCTATTGCATCTTCAAGCTCTAATTCATTGACAGATTGAAGAGCTTCGGTAAGATATTTAATAGCTTCACTAATTGAAATGAAAAAAATAACAGTCAAGATAATAAATTAATATTTAACAGATAAAATACATGCTTTATATCCCCTATTTTAATATTGGTACATGCACACACAACTGTTATACGGCTGGTGGTTATTAGCGAGAAAGAGCATAGAAATAGTTATCCTGATACCATTTAAGTCAAAGATGGTCTAAAATTTAAAAAGCCCCAAGAATTAAAAAATTGGTGATCTCAGGTGGCAGGCCTTTGTGATCTCAATAGATCCTCCAGGCAGGATGCTCACTGTACAATCCAATGTCCTACCCCAGTATAGAGGCTTTTAAGGAAAAGGCTACACAAAGTCTGATCTATCCTAGAGAAAAATCATCTTTGGGAAGACTTTTATTATCTTGACACAGTGGCAGTATGATGTTCTGAGTATTATCCGTGGAAACATTAAAAATAAAAGGGAAGGGAATGCAGGAAGAAGAAAAAATGAGAGAAAAATATTCCTTCCACTTGGACCAGATTTTTCAAATTGTTATACTCAAAATACCACTTCCTCATTCCCCCAGTTCTGAAGATCCCACTCATCTGAAAGAAGTATTGAAAAGGATAGAAGTTCTCTTCTTACAAAAGAATTGACAGAGTAGTTTTAACATGTGATGATGTATCTATACACAGTATTGTCAGATGACTCACACTGCCAATATTACTATTATTTTACAATAGAAAGGGAAAAAATCAATTCCAGAAATGATATTTTCAAAAGCTATATATAATTCCACTTGAAATAAGATGTTTTCATCTGCAGTCCTTCCCTAAAACTCAAACTAAAGGTGAGTATTTAAAGAAAAGCAATTCTGTCATTCATATCATCCAACAGCTGATCAAAAGTGATGTTTTCATCAACAGACTGAACTTCAAAATATTTCACAACATTTAACGCTGGTCCCAAAAGCTCTGAATTTAGAATCCTCAGAAAAAGCAGTAATGAAGTAACTGTAGGACACTGTCCAAAATAATTGTTTTTTACAAATAAAAAAAAAAAAAATTAAATGCCCTGCATAGCTGAAACCCCTATCAGAGCCAAAAGGAAAAGAGAATCACTATTACAGTAAGTTCTCTAGAGGAAAAAATATGAGTGACAGAGCCACATTATCAGTTGAGCCCTGAGATGAGGACGAGTGGTTGGTAGCAAACTTGTCCCCAGATTCTTAATGAACTGACCCTAGGCCTGCACTTAGATCAGGCTACCCATGAAGTGGCAGCTCTGCTTCTTGCAGCTCCCATTGGCCAGGAACAGTGAACCACAGCTACTGGGAGCCCTGAGGGCTGTGCCTGTGGACACTCAGGTAAACAATGCGTCTCAAGGTCTGCCAGCAGTTAACGCTAATGAGCTGCGATCCAAAGTTTGAAAAACTCCCTTCTACACAGCCATGTTAATTTCCATGAGTTCTAATGAACTCATTTTCTTTGCAACTTGAGATTCCAATCCTGAATAAACTTAGGTACATGGTTGACATTATACAATATGAACCCCACAGGAGTACTCATAGGCATATGCTTAGTTTGCAGACTAAGGGTATGTCTACACAGCATTCCTCTTTTGAGAGGGGAATGCAAATGCAGCCTAGCAAAATTGCAAATGAAAAGCGGATTTGAATTTCCCGTGCTTCATTTGCATAATCATGTCCGGACGCTGTTTCGAAATAAAAAACGCTGTATAGACGTGGTTATTTTGAAAGAAACCCCTTCATTTGCAATTTCGCTTGGCTGCATTTGCATTCCTCTCTAGAAAGAGGAATGCAGTGTAGACATACCCTATGTGTATACAAGGCCTAGATGAGATTTAAACCATACTTAATACATTTTACAACTCATGTTGAGGGCGATCAGGTCATAAATCTCATATACAAAGTTTATGATAAACACTAATCTATAACATTAACCGACTCCTATTTGCAAGGCTTTTATTTAGTAAGCCACAGATGAATATGCTTATTTCTGTTGACAATACTTTTAAGTGCAAGAGAAAGAAAAGCCTGACAGCTGGCTTGCAAGAATATAATTGACACTAGGTATTTATAAAGCTTCTACCCCCAAAAGGTGTCTGGGAAGTGATACCAAGACTAGTAGTTACATACTGAAGACAGTATTTAAAATTACAAAGGATTTCTTCAGACACTAGCAGGAAGTTTTAGTTCAGTTCCAGTGTAACACCAAGAGAGGAGATGTAGGCTTTGTCTACCCTTAAATGTTTGAAGTGCAGCCATATCAGTAATTTAACCCGGGGGGGGGGGGGGGGGGGCGAGCTGTATCTACACTGTCGCGATCTTGCGCCAAAGTGGCCGCTCTTGCGCAAAAACTTGCTGCCTGTCTACACTGGCCGTGAGTTCTTGCGCAAGTAAACTGACGTTCTACTGTATAAAATCAGGGCTTCTTGCGCAAGAACTATGATGCGCCCGCTCAGGAATAAGCCCTCTTGCGCAACTGTTCTTGCGCAAGAGGCCAGTGTAGACAAGCAACACGAATTTCTTGCGCAAGAAAGCCCGATGGTTAAAATGGCCATCAGAGCTTTCTTGCGCAAGAGAGCGTCTACACTGGCACGGATGCTCTTGCGCAAAAGCACATCTCTTGCGCAAAAGCACATGCCAGTGTAGACACTCTCTTCTGGAAGAGTTTTTGTGCAAGAACTTTTCCGCAGAAGAGTTCTTGCTCAAGAAGCTGCCAGCATAGACGTAGCCAAGGTGTGGCCATGGCATGAGAACTAGGAGAGAGCTCTGCATGTAAACCATCTCCATGAGGGTAGTAGTTTGGGAGCCACCATGTAGCCTGGATTACACTGGTGTTTTACAGCACTATACCTGCTTGGGGGGTTCCACACCCTGAGCCAGAAAGTTACAAGCCCTGTAAAGCGCCAGTGCAGACTTAGCCTAAGGCCCAGATCACCAGGGCTGTGTCTACACTGGCATGATTTTCCGGAAATGCTTAACGGAAAAGTTTTCCGTTAAAAGCATTTTCGGAAAAGAGCGTCTAGATTGGCACGGACGCTTTTCCGCAAAGCACTTTTTGCGGAAAAGCGTCGTGCAATCTAGACACGCTTTCACAAAAAGCCCCGATCGCCATTTTCGCGATGGGGGCTTTTTTTGCGGAAAACAAATCTCAGCTGTCTACACTGGCCCTTTTGCGCAGAAGTTTTGCGCAAAAGGGACTTTTGCCCGAAGGGGAGCAGCATAGTATTTCCGCAAAAAGCACTGATTTCTTACAGCAGGAAGTCAGTGCTTTTGCGGAAATTCAAGCGGCCGGTGTAGACAGCTGGCCAGTTTTTCCGCAAAAGGGCCAGTCTAGACACAGCCCAGGGGTATTAAGATGCCTAACTTCCAGCGATGGCCATGGAAGTCAGGAGCCCAATCCCTGTGCAGATCTGGGCCTAGACCCACAAGACCCACCGGGGCCAAGCAGTCTCACTGCTGAACAGAAGAGGCAACACACGCTAAGCTGCCTGCCTGCTGCTGCCTCATCCCCCCGCCCACAGTCCGCGATGGGCCCATCACCGTGGACTCGCGGCGCGTTGCTGGGTGCCACAACACGGCTGCTGGGAGAGGATGGCGGGCGGTCCAGCGCAATGCCCGGCCTCTCTCCGCTTGGGGCTGCCAGGGAGGAGCACTTTGAGGCGGGGGGGGGGGTCTACTCACGCGCGGAGCAGCAGCCCGTGCATCTTGAAGGCAGAGCCCACTCGGCCCCTCAGCTTCTCCGCAGCCATCTTCCGCGCTTGGCGCCACCGGGCGGCGGCCCCGCCTGCAGGGGCTGGGCCGGGCCGCTCCCAATGAGGCGGGAGCGGGCGGGGCGGGGCCGGGCGGCCTGAGCCGGGCCAGCGGGGCGCAGCTGTGCTGGGGAGGCGGGCGATGGTGAGCCCGGACGGGCGGGGCGGGGTGCCGGAGACCCGGGTCCCCTGCCTGTTGTCCCAGCCGCAGCCCTGGGAATCCTGCCCGCCCTGGGGGGAGCATTGGGAGGGGGGCACGTTTCCCCCCTTCCCAGAACTCAAAAAAAGCCAGTCAGCTTGCGGAACGAATTGGTTTTAACGCACAGAAATGTTATTGGAGCCAGTCCGCGCTCCCCTGTAGGGGCCACTTGCCTGCCCGGGCGGAGAGGATCACCCTCGGGATAACGGAAACAAAAAGCAGGACTGTGCAGCACTTTAAAGACTAACAAGATGGTTTATTAGTCAAAAAGGCAAATAGGATGCTAGGTATTATTAAGAAAGGGATAGAAAATAAGACCCGGAATATCTTACTGCCCCTGTATAAAACTATGGTACGCCCACATCTTGAATACTGTGTACAGATGTGGTCTCCTCACCTCAAAAAGATATTTTGGCCTTGGAAAGGGTTCAGAAAGGGCAACTAAAATGATTAGGGGTTTGGAACGGGTCCCATATGAGGAGAGGTTAAAGCGACTGGGACTTTTCAGTTTAGAAAAGAGGAGACTGAGGGGGATATGATAGAGGTGTATAAAATCATGAGTGGTGTGGAGAGGGCCGATAAAGAAAAGTTATTTATTAGTTCCTAAATAGAAGAACTAGAGGACACCAAATGAAATTAATGGGTAGCAGGTTTAAAACTAATAAAAGAAAGTTCTTCTTCACACAGCGTGTAGTCAGCATGTGGAACTCCTTGCCAGAGGAGGCTGTGAAGGCTAGGACTATAACAGAGTTTAAAGAGAAGCTAGATAATTTCATGGAGGTTAGGTCCATAAAAGGCTATTAGCCAGGGGATAAAATGGTGTCCTTGGCCTCTGTTTGACAGAGGCTGGAGAGGATGGCAGGAGACAAAGCGCTTGATCATTGTCTTCGGTCCACCTCTGGGGCACCTGGTGCTGGCCACTGTCGGCAGACAGGATACTGGGCTAGATGGACCTTTGGTCTGACCCGGTACGGCCGTTCTTATGTTCTTATGTTCTTATGTAGGCGATGAGCTTTCGAGGGCCAGACCCGCTTCCTCAGATCAAATAGTGGAAGAAAATTGTCACAACCATATATACCAAAGGATACAATTAAAAAAATGAACACATATGAAAAGGACAAATCAAATTTCAGAACAGAAGGGGGGGGGAGGTAAATGTCTGTGAGCTAATGATAGGGATAGGGAGGGAGCATGGGGGGCACCCCATTTAGCAATTAAAATGTTGGCGGGAGCACAGGGGAAAGGCGGTGCACCTCCGGAGTGCTACCACCAGTCACTATGTGCAGGGTTATCTTTTTCTGGCCATATAAGTGAAACGTTTCAGCTACACGTTTTGTTAGTCTTTAAGGTGCTACTAGTCTATTTGTTGTTTTTTAAGTTTTTCCTGTTACAGACTAACCCAGCTACCACTCTGAAGCGTTCCAGCTAAAGTTAGCCTTTTCACAATCATAGAACCATAGCGCTGGAAGAGACCTTAGAAGGTCATCAAGTCCAGCCCCCTGCCCTAGGCAGGACCAATCCCAACTAAATCAACCCAGCCAGGGCTTTGTCAAGCCAAGACTTAACATCTCTAGGGATGGAGACTCCACTACTTCCCTAGGGAACCCATTCCAGTGCTTCACCACCCTCTTAGTGAAATAGTTTTTCCTAATATCCAACCTGGACCTCTCCCGCCACAACTTGAGACCATTGCTCCTTGTTCTGCCATCCCTCACTACTGAGAACAGCCTTTCTCCAGCCTCTTTGGAACCTCCCTTCAGGAAGTGTTGTTCTAAGTAATGGAACGAAACTAATCTCCTGGTTTTGGATTTTTGAAGTTTGTTCGTAGAAAGTAGGGTCCAAACATTTGTGTTTTCAGATTGGTGTATGCAAGTAGCAACTTTCCTGACCCTTTCCAAAGGTTAGTTAATTTTAGGGTTTCCTCTGAATACACTGAGTTTATATTTCCCTTCCTTTCATGTAGTCCCCAATTTTTTGCTGTGTTCAGAGACGTAAGTAGCACTGCAGAAAAGGGTGCATGGATGAAAAGAACTGCAGCAGAACAAGCTGTGTCACTGGAATAGCATAATCATTGCTCCCAATACTTGGCACAATAAAGTAGGTCACCAGCAATGTGGCTGTCAATCTGTCAAAGCCCATAACTGTGACACTGTTTTATTAAATGCGTGAATGAAATTAAAAATAGACAACAAAAACTAGACAAGGAGAAAATTAAAATGGTGTGTAATTAAAATGGAGTATAACATTTCCTGTGATGTTCCTTTCATGATGTAGCATTACTAATGCTGCTTTCAAATATGATGCCACTGATTTGAAAACACAAGCCTACCTACGTATTTATACCACTCCAATTATTGATACACAGTGTTCCCTGTAAGCTGAGTACTTGGGTGGCCATCCAGAAGAGATTAAAATGCCACCCAACTGATTTACAGAGCACCTACAATACCCACAGCTGGCACCAGTGTTTCTACTGGTGATGCACATTGGTGAATGCCTAGGTGCACGTAACAAAATGTATTCCGCACATACATGGAAAAAATTAGAGGGAACATTGTACACAAATACCTTATTAGAGGTGCTGGGTCATCCCCAGATGTATACTCCAAATCTTCCAAGGGTTTGAATTATTCTTTCTAGACCTTGTGCACTTCAGGATTTTACTATTCCACGGTGTTTGTCTACATTACAAAATGTTATTTGCAAGGCTATAAACATATGTATTTAAACCAGTCTCCAATAAGGATTAGCATAAAACTGTCATGGGACACTGATTATCCACTGTGACGTTTCTTGCATCTTTCCCTGAAAAGCAGTTAGTATCACTGGACAGGGCAATAATGGATGAGACTGATGATTGCAACAGTTCTTTTGGTCCTATTATGTTTGACCACCATTGGTTGATGTAGAAACCATTTTATGTTTAGCTAGAAGCCATCTTTTATAGTAGAAACCATTTCAGCTTTTTCCTTTGCACTAGACCAGAGTGAACTTTCTATCACCCCATGTGCCAGGCCAAGGCAGATGTGCTATTGGAATGTGTTAATTGGGCTGGTTCAGAGAGGAGAGGTACTCCCTCGTACCTGTCCGCCATCTTGTTGATAAGGCTTTGTTTTTCCTAGTTTAATTGATTATTTCTGTAATTGGATGCCCTGACGTCAGACTGTTTGGTTAAGGGTATAAAGATACTAGGATTGATTGTATTAGCCAGCCTCACTCGGCCCGGCTTTGCTTGGACCACGTTTGGCTCACTTTGCTTTTATTGGCCAATACAACTGTTTAGCCACGTAAACCGAGTGAAGTCTTTACTTCTACATTGACGTAAGGCCACTGAGCACAATTTAACAGTCAGCAGCACAGATCAGGACAAATCAGGGTGAGCAGCATCCTACCTGTGTCATTCAGCATCATGTTCAATCACACACTACAATTTGGTAATATCGACAGGCCTCTGATGCACATAATGTAGGTAAGGACCCAGGGCTGGCTGAGGCCAGGGGTTGTCCTGCTGCTCTGGAAGAGGGGTGGTAATGCCCCTCTTTGCCATAAAAGATTTGCATTGTGACAGTGACTTTGGTGGGGGGGGAAATCCTGGACATTTCATAAGATGGCATCATCTTTTAACTAACAATGAATCTTTCATCCCTGGAGGGCCGTGACCCCAGCTAGAGCAAAGGCAGGAGACGGCTCTTATCACTGTGTCCAAACGGGGAGCGAGGCAGCAGGCCGGGCAGGGGCCCTGCCTAGGGAGCGCACACTACGCCCAGCTGGAGGGGGCTGAGCTGAGCCCCCTCCCACGTCAGCGCACGGAGGTTGCCCGATTTGGGGCGGGGGGGGGGCGGAGGAGGAAGGGGGCGCTGCTGTGCTGCGCCTTCCGCGACTCCCCAGTTTGGACCCTCTCCGCTTCCCGTCCGCCGGAGGGTGACCGCGCGGCGGCGAGCAGGTGGCGCTCCAGAAGGTGGCGGCGGGGCACGCTCGCTGCGGCAGCCGCCTCCCAACTCCCCGCCCTTTCCTAACATGGCGGCGCGTCCTCCTCCCCCTCCGCCGTTCTGCGTGGCCGAGGAACGGAGCGGCCACTGCGCCGTGGTGGATGGGAACTTCCTCTATGTGTGGGGGGGATACGTGGTAAGCGGGGAGGCGGGGGGGGAAGGGCGGGTTTGGGTGCGACACGGCCGGGCCCACGCACTCTGCCCCTGGGCTGGGCGGGAGCCGCGGTTCTCCGGGCTGCCTGCAGAGGCGCCACTGCTGACTTGCGGGGCTCATCTTCGGTGCCCGTGAGAGGGAGGGCGGCCGGCCCCCTCCCGGGCGGGGGGAGGGGCGTGTGCAGGGCTCGGTCGCTGATTGGTGGGGCGGGACGCTCTGCGCGGGAAGGGGGCGGGTGTTTCAGTTCTCAGCGGTGGAACGCTCGTGTGGCGGGGCTCGAGTCCCAACGGCCATAACGGTCCGCCTGGCCGAGGGGAAGGGGGGCGCGCGCGCTGCCTCAGCTAGAGGCGGAGCCTTGGTGCCTCGAGGAGAGTCCAGGGCTGGGCGATTTCACTCCCACGTGACCCTGGGGTGTCCTGATAAAAGTCGCACACGCCCCCTGCCTCCTTCACTTCTCCCTTCTGCTCCTGTGGGGAGTGGCTTACCGCACCCACCCCGCCTCCTGTTTCTCATCTGTTCAGGGAAGGGTTCCCTAGAAAGCATGCTTTCCTTTGCACCCACCTGTAGAGCCCTGCCAGGGAATACAATTTGTATCCGCGTCCATCTCTGCAAAAATGAGCTGCGGATGTCTGCGGCCTGGGGTGGAAACCCGCGGCTGTCCGCAAATGTGCAGGGTTCTAAATCCAACATTTGTACTGGCATCCATATCTGCAAAAACCAGCCGCAGATATCCACGTCCATACCTGCAGCTGCGGCTACCCACAGATTTAAAGTGGATATCTGAGGATTTGCAGGGCTCTACCCATGTGCTATCCATCCAGTCACATTTCCTAGCTGCTCCGGGAGAGGATCCCATGTAGAGATTCATACCAACCTGTACCAAGCCACTTGTTCTGTCAAAGGTACCTAATGTGATTGTTCACTGAGCAGATAGGCTGTGTCTACATTGGTGCAATCTTGCACAAAAGCAACTGCTTTTGCGCCAAAACTTGTTGCCTGTCTACACTGGCCGTGAGTTCTTGCGCAAGTACACTGATGTTCTAATGTGTGAAATCAGGGCTTCTTGCGCAAGAACTATGATGCGCCCGCTCAGGAATAAGTCCTCTTGCGCAACTGTTCTTGCGCAAGAGGCCAGTGTAGACAGGCACCATGAATTTCTTGCGCAAGAAAGCCCTATGGTTAAAATGGCCATCAGAGCTTTCTTGCGCAAGAGAGTGTCTACACTGGCATGGATGCTCTTGCGCAAAGGCACATGCCAATGTAGACGCTCTCTTCTGGAAGAGTTTTTGCACAAGAACTCTTCTGCAAAAGAGTTCTTGCGCAAAATCATGCCAGTGTAGACGTAGCCATAGAGTATTCTTTGTAACCAGAACAGACAGCAGGTGTTCCTGAGGGTATCCCTGTGGAATCTCTGCTTGGAGGTAGCAGCAGAGCATGGTTTGTGGTGTGGTACATTTCATCTGGCTATTGATTCTTTGACTTTGTTCCCTGTATAGTGTCTGCATAGCTGAGTTATGGGTATCTGAGTAAGCAGCTAACATGGATCTGTTGCTTGGTGCCATGGTAAAGGTCATGAGGTTCCAACCCTTGAAGCTTTGATCAGCCTAGTTTAAAGTCTGAGTGGTTAATTGCTCCCTGGTGGTGTGGGGCAGAGTAGGGAGACTAGGTCACTTACTAAGCAAACTCAAGAGCCCTGAAGAAAGGGCAGCTAATATGAGAGTTTTAGAGAAAGTTGAGAGAAAGATTGTGAGAGGTTTTCCTACCAGGTTTGTTTCTACATGTCATTTCAAGATGGCCAGCAATGAACAGTGACGGTGACATGCAACAGATGTGCCATTTTTCTTTACTGCCTGAAATGACTTCCTGTTCATGAAATGTAAATTGGTGGCCATGCTGCAAGGAGGGGCAAACAGAGATGGGGGAAAGCCGACTGGTGCGGAGATGCACATAAATCGGTTGGAGACTTCTCTTAGAGGAGAATCCATTGATAGAGATTCTCTAAGCTGTAGTCAGAAAGAGAGGAGGGGAGAGGACAAACCATGGGCCAGAGCAGACAAACAACCGCATATAAAGGAATCCAATGCATCAGGGAAGGGCAGACAAATAAGCAGTGGCAAATTCTTAAAGTGCTTCTACACAAATGCTAGGAGTCTGACTAATAAGATGGGTGAACTAGAGTACCTCGTATTAAAGGAGGAGATTGACATAATAGGCATCACTGAAACCTGGTGGAATGAGGAAAATCTGTGGGACACAATCATACCGGGATATAAAATATACCGGAAGGATAGAGCAGGCCGTGTGGGTGGCGGAGTGGCACTGTATGTGAAAGATAATGTAGAATCAAATGAAATAAAAATATTAAGTGAATCAACATGTTCAATAGAATCGCTATGGATAGTAATTCCATGCTCCAATAATAAGAAATTAGGAGTAGGGATATATTATCGACCACCTGACCAGGACAGCGATACTGACATTGAAATGCTGAGGGAGATTAGAGAGGCTACCAAAATAAAGAACTCTATAATAATGCGGGATTTTAATTATCTCCGTATTGACTGGATACATGTCACCTCAGGAAGAGAAGCAGAGATAAAATTTCTCAATGGCTTAAATGACTGCTTCTTGGAGCAGCTGGTACAGGAACCCACAAGGGGAGAGGCAATTCTCGATTTAGTCCTGAGTGGAGCGCAGGATCAGGTCCAGGAGATAACCGTTACAGGACCGCTTGAGAATACTGACCATAATATAATAACATTTAACATTCCTGTGGTGGGAAGAACACCTCATCAGTCCAGAACTCTGGCATTTAATTTCAAAAAGGGGAATTACACAAAAATGAGGAGGTTAGTTAAACAGAAATTAAAAGGCACAGTGACTAGAGCCAAATCCCTGCAAGCTGCATGGAAACTTTTAAAGACACCATAATAGAGACCCGACTTAAATGTATACCCCAAATTAAAAACATAGCAAAGACCTAAAAAGAGTCACCGTGGCTTAACCACCATGTAAAAGAAGCAGTGAGGGACAAAAGGCATCTTTAAGAAGTGGAAGTCCAATCCTAGTGCGATAAATAGAAAGGAACATAAACACTGTCAAATCAAGTGTAAAAATGTAATAAGAAAAGCAAAAAGATTTTGAGGAACAGCTAGCCAAAACTCAAAAAGAAATAACAAAATGTTTTTAAGTACATTAGAAGCAGGAAGCCTGCTAAAAACCTGTGGGTCCCCTAGACGATCGAGATATAAAAGGAGCAATCAAGATAAAGCCATTGTGGAGAAACTAAATGATTTCTTTGCTTCAGTCTTCATGGCTGAGGATGTTAGGGAGATTCCCAAATCTGCACCGTCCTTTGTGGGTGATGAATCTGAGGAACTGTCCCGGATTGAAGTGTCATTAGAGGAGCCAATAGAAAAACTTAATGTCAACAAATCTCCGGGACCGGATGACATTCATCCAAGGGTTCTAAAAGAACTCAAATGGGAAACTGCTGAACTATTATCTGTGGTTTGTAACCTATCCTTTAAATCGGCTTCCGTACCTAATGACTGGAAGGTAGCTAACGTGACACCAATATTTAAAAAGGGCTCTAGAGGCGATCCTGGCAATTACAGACCGGTAAGTCTAACTTCAGTACCGGGCAAATTAGTCGAAACAATAGTAAAGAATAAAATTGTGAGGCACGTAGAAGAACATAATTTGTTGGACAAAAGTCAACATGGTTTCTGTAAAGGGAAATCATGTCTTACTAATCTATTAGAGTTCTTTGAAGGGGTTAACAAACATGCAGACAAGGGGGATCCAGTAGATATAGTATACTTAGATTTTCAGAAAGCCTTTGACAAGGTCCCTCACCAAAGGCTCTTGTGTAAATTACATTGCCATGGGATAATAGGGAAGGTCCTTTCATGGACTGAGAACTGGTTAAAAGACAGGAAACAAAGGGTAGGAATAAATGGTAAATTTTCAGAATGGAGAGGGGTAACTAGTGGTGTCCCCCAAGGGTCAGTCCTGGGACCAATCCTGTTCAACTTATTCATAAATGATCTGGAGAAAGGGGTAAGCAGTGAGGTAGTAAAGTTGGGGATGATACCAAACTGTTTAGGATAGTCAAGATAGAAGCAGACTGTGAGGGACTCCAAAAAGATCTCACCAAACTGAGTGATTGGGCAACAAAATGGCAAATGAAATTTAATGTGGATAAGTGTAAAGTAATGCACATTGGGAAAAATAACCCCAACTATCATTACAGTATGATGGGGGCTAATTTAGCTATGACAAATCAGGAAAGAGATCTTGGAGTTATCGTGGATAGTTCCTGAAAACTTCCACACAGTCTGCAGCGGCGGTCAAAAAGGCAAATAGGATGCTAGGAATTATTAAGAAAGGGATAGAAAATAAGACACAGAATATCTTACTGCCCCTGTATAAAATCAGGTACGCCCACATCTTGAATACTGTGTACAGATGTGGTCTCTCACCTCAAAAAGATATTTTGGCCTTGGAAAGGGTTCAGAAAAGGGCAACTAAAATGATTAGGGGTTTGGAACGGGTCCCATATGAAGAGAGGTTAAATGCGACTGGGACTTTTCAGTTTAGAAAAGAGGAGACTGAGGGGGTTTATGATAGAGGTATATAAAATCATGAATGGTGTGGAGAGGGCGAATAAAGAAAAGTTATTTATTAGTTCCCATAATAGAAGAACTAGAGGACACCAAATGAAGTTAATGGGTAGCAGGTTTAAAACTAATAAAAGAAAGTTCTTCTTCACACAGCGTGTAGTCAACCTGTGGAACTCCTTGCCAGAGGAAGCTGTGAAGGCTAGGACTATAACAGAGTTTAAAGAGAAGCTAGATAATTTCATGGAGGTTAGGTCCATAAAAGGCTATTAGCCAGGGGACAGAAATGGGGTCCCTGGCCTCTGTTTGTCAGAGGCTGGAGAAGGATGGCAGGAGACAAATCACTTGATCATTGTCTTCGGTCCACCCTCTCTGGGGCACCTGGTGCTGGCCAATCAAAGGGTAACCAATTCATAAACCTAGAAATCCTGGACATCTCATCATCTCAGGCATTGGCAGTCTTACAGCAGAGTTGTCTGGCTATATGGACTCTCTCCTGAGAGCCTATGCTATCAGCACTCCTAGATATCTTCGAGTCACCACTGACTTCCTGAGGAAACTACAGTGAATCAGCGAATCTTTCTGAAAACAGCATCCTGGCTACCATAGATGTAGAAGCTCTCTACATCAGTATTCCACATGAGGATGAACTACAAGCTGTCAGGAACAGTATCCCCAGATGATGCCACAGTGACTTTGTCCTCTCCCGCAACCATTTCTGATTTAGGGACAATTTATACCTTCAAGTCAGCAGCACTGCTGTGAATACCCTCATGATCCCACAGTATACCAACATTTTTATGGCAGACCTAGAACAACTCTTCCTCAGCTCTCATCCCCTACTACCCCTCCTCTACTTGCACTACATTGATGACCTCTTCATCATATGGATCCATGGGAAGGAGACCCTTGAAGAATTCCACCGGGATTTCAACAATTTCCACCCCACCATCAACCTCAGCCTGGACCAGTCCACAGAAGAGATCTACTTCCTGCACACTACAGTAAAAATAAATGATGGTCACATAAACACCACCCTATACTGGAAACCCACTGTTTGCTCTTCTTACCTACATACCTCTAGCTTCCATCCATGACACATCACATGATCATTGTCTACAGACAAGCCCTAAGATACAAGCATATCTGCCCCAATCCCTCAGACAGAGACAAACACCTATAAGATCTTTATCAAGCATTTTTAAAGCTAAAATACCCACTTGTGGAAGTAAAGAAACAGATTGACAGAGCCAGACCAACACCCAGAAGTCACCTACTACAGGACAGGTCCAACAAGGAAACTAACAGAACACGACTGGTTATCACCTACAGCCCCAGCTAAAACCCCTCCAGCGAATCATTGGCAATCTACAACCTACCCTGGAAAACCATTCCTCACCCTCACAGACCTTGGGAGACTGAAGCAAATACTCACCAGCAGCCACCAACCACAGAAGCATTTAATCAGGAACTTATCTCTGCAATGAACTCTGTTGCCAATTCAGTCCACGTATCTATACAAGCAACACCCTCATAGGACCTAACCACATAAGCCACACCATCAGGTACTCATCCACCTGCACATCTACTAACGTGATATATGCCATCGTGTGCCAGCAATGCCCCTTTGCTATGTATATTGGCCAAACCGGACAGTCTCTGTACCAAAGGATAAATGAACACAAGTCAGGCATCAAAAAAGGTAACACATAAACCTGTAGAACTTTTTAACCTCCCTAGACACTCAGTAATGGATTTAAAAGTAGCCATCCTTCTACAAAAAAAACTTCAAAACCAAACTACAAAGAGAAACAGCAGAGCTGCAATTCATTTGCAAATTTAACACAAGCAAGTTAGGACTGAATAAGGATTTAGAATGGTTATTTCACTACAAAGGAAATTTTCCCTTTCTTTGGTATTCACACCTCCCTTTCAGCTGCTGGGAGCGAGCCAAATCCACCCTGACTGAGGCCTTAACACCCTTCTTTTAATATAGTGTCTGTCTGTGTCCCTGACAAAGTGAGTTTTACCTACAAAAGTTTATGCCCAAATAAATCTCTTAGTCTTGAAAATGCCACAGGATTCCTTAAAAAGTGGCAAGGAGTCCTGTGGCACCTTATATATACACCAGCAACACCATCACAGGACCTAACCAGATCAGCCACACTGTTACTGGTTCATTCTCCTGCACATCTACTAACGTAATATACGCCATCATGTGCCAACAATGCCCCTCTGCTATATACATCGGCCAAACTGGACAGTCCCTACGTAAAAGAATAAATGGACACAAATCAGATATTAGGAATGGCAATATACAAAAACCTCTAGGAGAACACTTCAATCTCCCTGGATACACAATTGCAGATCTAAAGTAGCCATCCTGCAGCAAAAAAACTTCAAGACCAGACTTCAAAGAGAAACCGCTGAGCTACAGTTCATCTTCAAGTTTGACACCATCAACTCAGGATTAAACAAAGACTGTGAATGGCTAGCTAACTACAAAGGCAGCTTCTCCTCTCTTGGTATTCACACCTCCAGATCAGCTATTAGAAGTGGGCCTCATCCTACCTGATTGAATTCACCTCATTATCTCTAGCCTGATTCTGGCCTGCATATTTATACCTGCCTCTAGAAATTTCCATTACATGCATCTGACAAAATTGGGTCTTTGCCCACGAAAGCTTATGCTCCATCACTTCTGTTCGTCTATAAGGTGCCACAGGACTCCTCGCCGCTTTTACAGATTCAGACTAACACGGCTACCCCCTCTGATACAGGATTCCTTGTTGTTTTTGCTATTTGGGTAAAAGATCCCAAACATATATAAACTAATTTTGCCTTAGCTCTACATCTAGGTCCTTTGTGTTACAGCCAAAGTACTTTAATATAAAGCTATTATAATAAAATCATTGAAACCATAAGGAAATAAAAAATGCATAAGAAAAATATATATAGGTAAGGAAGCAGGTTAGTGCTATAAGCTATACTTTGTATTAGAGTCCTGTATGAAGCAAGATCTCACAGAATGTTGTAAGAACAGGGCTGATATTAAATACAAAATCCTAAAAAATGCTAGTCCCAAAATACACAAACACATCCCAATATTAAGTGACACCAAAACATCTCAATATCAAGGATGGTACATTCCCCACGGATAACAGAAGCACACTGACCCCTTTTAAAAATAAGATCAGATTAAGAGCACATAATAAAAATGTTTTAATCAAGCCAACATGTACAAGGTAATGTGTGACAACTAGCCATGTCAGCGGGAGGTAACTGTCAAAGAGGCAGTACTAACTTGTCTGTATCTGAGTATAAACATGTATCTCAAAGGAATTATCTTTACCTAGCCGTGGGAGGAATGGGAAGTCTACCATTCACTGAGCAGGTCCATGGTTACAGACATATACGCATTAGTGGTCCAGTAAAGATTGCAAAATACTGGTACTGTGCTTTGTCAACAATAAAGCTAACTGGGAGTCTTTGTCCCTGAACAAATCAAGGTATGCTGTGCCAGTTGTCTGTTCAGGGCTGGGGCAACACACAGAGGAATACACACGTGCAGCCAAACATCTATCAACACCTACTCACAAACATAAGAATGGCTATACTGGGCCATTTATAGTTTTTTACCATCTTATACGCGCCTCATCACTATATCATGCCTTTACACCAGCAGGGGAGAATTCTGTATTAGACTGTTTAGAATAGCGAATTACTAAACTGTTATGGCCAAATAGGATTTTATTAATTATGGGAAACTCAGAGCATGCAGCGGACTCGGCCCAGCCAGGCTCATCTTGCCGCAGGGTGGGGGCTACTCCAACCAGGCTTGCCACATTTTGGGTTCCTGGTTAACTGGTTAAACTTTACTGGTTAACTTTTTAAACATGATTTTACATCCCTACTATTGAGCTATTCCAGTTAAAACTATCAGGGAGCACACATTGAGCAGAAGAATTTTATGCAGCCTTTGTGAATTGTTTCATTAGAAGTTGTGAAATGTTCACAAGTAGCACGCAATTTGATGATTTTGGAATTGTCATGATGTATGATATATAACTGATTAAATATTTTGCATTTTTTGTTTTAGTCAATTGAAGAAAATGAAGTGTATTTGCCTAATGATGAGCTTTGGCTCTATGAAATTGACAGTGGGTTATGGTAAGCCATTTTATTTATATTTAATGACTGTGCAAAATCTGCTATTTATATCTGAGTATTATTACTTACAGTAAAAAGACTTATTTCAGATACATAAATGAGATCTGTTTCATCTCACTTGGCTGCTTAGATAGCCTGCATTCATATAGTGTCTGATGTATATATTTGAAAAATTTCTTCAGATAAGAAAATACTTATGTTACCACAGTCATTTTTAAGGGATGTTTTAAATGTTAACTTTTTAAACATAGCTTAAGACTTGTTAAAAGAACCACTTTTGTTTTTATACTGTCTAAATTAACTCTTATATTAAAATGATTAAATACAATAAAATTAGGGTACTTGATCCATGTAAGATCAAGGATCCGTGTACGATCCATGTAGGATTGTTTTTACTCTTGTTACTTAATCAGATCAGAAATATGTTTGCATAGATTATGTATTTTAAATGTTTAAATCAGATTCAGATCATACACATCAATAGCAATATAATAAGTTTTATATCAAATTGAATTTTTGCATTTTTGGGAGATGGGTATAGTAGAAATGCCAATTATTACGTTTGCCTGATACATCTCATTATCAAACCCTGTTTTAGGTGCTTATAGTTTTGCCAGACTTTAGCCATGCGGGCTGAAATTTTCCGTGCTGGGTGTCTGGTGATATACATGATATTTTAAATTTCAGCCAAAATATGCTTTTTTGCCCAAGTTAAAAAATTACTAACCCCTTATTTTTGAAAGGCTTCATGCTTTGGAGCAGAAATGAAATTTGGCGAGGGGTGGCTTTTATTTCAGGGATGTGTCTTTTGCCATCTCCATGAACTTCCACCCAGGTATGGCCTATTTATAAGCATTTGAAAAACTACAGTTTGCACATGCTCAGTGGAGACTTGCTAGAGCTTAACAGCAAAAAAACAAAAACAACAACAACAAAAAACCTGTCCTCCCACACCTGATAGTACTGACCACATTGCTGATGTGCCCTCCTCACGGAGAAACTCTGTATTCCCCATCCTGTTATATCCTTTACTAGTACTACTTTGCTTTTGATGTATTTTGATTTGTTTGGGAGCAAAATTATAAGATGTTAATATATTTATTAAATGGCAGGACAATGCACCAAATGGAAGGAGAGCTACCTACCTCTATGTCAGGAAGTTGTGGAGCTTGCATTAATGGGAAACTGTATATATTTGACGGATTTGATGATAAAGGATACAGTAATCGGGTATTGTAATCTTTTTATCCGGGAGTGTATTTTAATTGAATGATGATTAATGCAGAACTTCATTTAACAAAGCATTTAACCTTGTGTTTAACTAGAGGGAAAATCTAAGGGTGAGATTTAGTTTATTCTTAGAAAAGATGTCTTTTAAAATACTTTACTTTGTAAATCTGATTTTTTAGACCGCTGAATCTCCACAACTCCTGTTGACTGCACTGGGGGGTTTTGACTAGGTTAAATTGAAAAATAATGTCCAGTATCTTTTGATTTTTATTTCTCAAGTTTGCTAATATTTCTAAAATGAATTGTATTTCTGTGGGGACAATATATTTGTAACTATAATTAGACTTACCTCAGAATTGTTACTTTTTCTTTACTCTTTAATGGGCATGTGACATTTATGCTTCTGGGATAATCAGTTAATAACTAGTTAATGTTAACATATGACTGCTAGTTTCCCTGTTGATTGCAAGTAATTGGATTAATGGAATGGAAACCAGAATTTCAGTGTAGATTAGAAAACAAGTGAAATGAGTTGGATGGTCTCAGTCTAATGCTCTGTCTACAGGCAGTGTTGATTATAAAATCATTATACAGAGAATCTGATTAGGTCAAGGCAAAAGCACTGCAGGCTAGTTGAACTAACAGGTGAAATAGTGGTTCCATTAAAGTCAATGGCAAAATTCTTACTGATGTCAGCTGAGACAGGGTTTCACCCAAAAGGCATCAGCAGAGTGAGAGGGGGAGATTTTGCTGCTTCTTCCTGCATTTTATTTGTGATTGGTTCATTGACTATAATCTCTTACTATACTAAACATTACAATTTGTCTATTGTACTCAGATTTTTTTTATAAGAAAATGTTTTTTGTAATCATAACTATTGCAGATTTGTGTTTGATTCTTCAAAATCATTTGCTTCACACTAAAATATGATAATTTTTCTTTTAAGCTTTATTATGTTAATTTGAGAACAAGAAATGGAACCTATAGGTGGAAAAAAATTACAGACTTTAAAGGTCAACCTCCTACACCACGTGACAAGCTTTCCTGCTGGGTGTATAAGGACAGGTAGTACATCAAGAGTATTCTTAATACCTACTAATCAAAGGGAAGAAGTGTTATAGTATAGGTAGAACACAAAATTCGAAGTCCAGTTCAGACTATGACTATGTCTGACCTTAGACAAATCTCTTAACATCTTTGTCTCTCATCTGTAAAATTGGAATAACTATATTTACCAACCCTAATTTATAGAGTTATTGTGAGATTTAATTATTTTTGTCTTGGATGCAAGACACTATTCAGATGCTAAATATTACTTATTATTTAATTGATGATGTATTAAACAGGTATTAAGGTTAATTTACTGAATTTTTCATTGCTTGTGAAATAACAGATTATGCTTCAACATTTTTAGATTCAGCATAATTTCAAATTATTTTTGTTTGCAGAAATATTGAGAGCAAGAAAGGGTATTTAAATGAATAATTCTGGAAAAAAGAGCCACGTTGAGAATACAAGCTACATATTTTTATTGCAAATGCTACTTAGCATATTTAGTGATATTGCTTGTAAAAGTGCTTTAAATTATTTAAATTTAAACTAAAAACAAACGTTTAGATTTTATATTAACTATGAAAGGTAGCTATTAGAGGTGTTAACAAACATTTATTTTTGTATACATGTAACTGCTGAATTTTTCAGGGATTACACATTTACACACAGGGTGGCAGGCAGGAACTGGTTGCAGGGAGCCGTCTTTTAACCCGGCTTCCCGTGAGCACTGGCTCCTGCCTGCCCTCTCTTCCTCTGCTGCTTCTGTGAGAGGCAGCAGTGGGTGAGGGCAGGCGGCTCCAAAGGAGCTGGCATGCATGGGGAGCCAACTTAAAAGATGGCTCTCCATGGGTACAGGCTCCTGCACATACCCCCGGCCCCGTTGCCTCTGATACAGAGGCAGCAAGAGGAGGTGCATGTAACCATTAGGATTAACTGATGAGCCCAGGCTTATCAGTTAATTGTGTAAACGGGTACACGCTAACATCCCTAGTAGCTATGGTATTAGAATTAGTCACCGAGAAATAAATCAATTGTATATATTGATATCAATTGTATAAGGATATTGTAAACAAATAAGAGTTACAAGTTATATAGTGAACAAAATAAACCATTCATTTATTTTATCCCTTTATTGATTTCTGGACTCCAGGTCCTACAGCATGTGACGAAAATAGTAACAATTTTGTATTTAGTACTGCATTTTGGCTTTGAAATTGAATTAGCTGCAAGATGTATAAACATGTATGAAGCCATCCCCCTCTTTTTAGCCATTGGTATCAGGCTGTTCAATAGCATGAATTAATCCAGTGGTTCCTGACTTTTTTTATACTGCAGTCTGGCAAACCCATTCACAAACTTTTGGTGGACTGATAACATTTTATTTGCATATTTGCATACAGTCATTAAGATCAGAATTTGCAGGTATCTACAACACCACATAGCAGCCGATTTCAGCTCCGGCAGCCGCTATGTGGCAGCTCAGGGAACCAGGGTGTACCCCAGCGCTGGCCCCCAGAGCCACTGTCAAACAGTTGGCTTCAGCTGCGGCAGCTGCCAGGCACGCACCTAAAGTATACCACAGTCCTGGTGCCAGAGCAGCCGGTATGGGCATGGCCTGGCAATGTGCCGCAGCCTGGCATCCAGCAGTTCGCAGCCTGGCACCACTGAATCACTGTATCACTGGGAATCACTGAATTAATCCATTCAAAGTCAAGTTGAATTTATGTACAGAATGAAGATCCACCTATTTCAGGCTGAAGTATGCAACTAACTCAATATTTTTATTAAATGCATGTATTTGGGGGAAAAGTGCACTCTATTTTTAAAATTTGCCATGAGTCCTCAGATGATGTGAATCTGAAGATGAATATGTCTTAGAAGCTTGCACGCTACTAAGAAATATGCAAAGAGCTGCTATACCTCTGCTTTCTTAGGGGTGTCGGTCTTCTACCATCCCTTCTAACCTCCCTTTTGTTCTAAATTATTAACAAACTACAACACCAAATGTTTACAATCACTAGTGGTGAAGAAAATATAATATGAGAAAGGGCTCGGTGTGTGCAGAAGGGAGAAAAGGGGTCAGACTTAAGCCCTTTTCCGGGGTGAGTAGTTGTTTTGGTAATGGTGAGGTGTGATAATTTTGTGTGTGGAGTAGAACATGTAGCTTGACTTACAAACCCACAGAACCAAGGAAATTATCAGGCACATTTATGTATGTAGTAGGGATGTTAGATATAGTGTAATAAAATAGTCATGTAACTGCATGAAATCTTAGCGGTTACATGACTATTTGATAGTCCCTGAGGGCGGAGTCAGAAGCCAGTAAACTCTCGGCCTCACTGCAGGGTAGCCCCCCGCCATCCCTTGCTGCTGCCTCTGTACGAGTTTAAAAACCAGCTCCCCATGCACACCGGCTGCCTGCCGCCCCATGCTGCCACCTCTGATACAGAGGCAGAAGTGTGTGATGGCAGCAGCATGGGGTGGCAGGAGCCCCCTGTCAGCAGGACTCCGAGCTCCCAGTGGACAGAGGCTGATCCGGCAGCAGCCCCTGTCCGTGGGGGATCCGAGCTCCCTGCAGACAGAGGCTGCTGCGGGGAGGGGGAGAGAAGGGACAGAGAGGTCTGTCGCGAAGCAGCCTCTATGTGTAGCGGCCCGGGCTTGCCACAAACAGAGGCTACCCCATGGGAGGTGGAGCAGACTCTGTCTGCAGGGAGCTTGGACCCCCCCGCAGACAGGGGCTGCTGCCAGGCACCAGCCTCTGTCTGCGGCAGGCCCAGGCTTTCTGCGGACAGAGGCTGCTCCATGGGAGGTGGAGCAGCCTCTATCTGCAGGGAGCTCGTCTGTGGCAAGCCCGGGCCACCATGGACTTCACGGAAGCCTCCTCTGCTTCCCTAACCCTCTCTCCCCCCCCCCCCCCCCCCGCACACACACATACACACAGGCAGCAGCACTGGGAGGGGGGCAGGTGGCACTGCAGAGCTGGTGCTGGAGGGAACCGGCTTTTAAGTCAGCTCCCCCCAGCACTGGCTCCTGCCTCTCTTCTTCGCTGGGAAGGGGAAGGTGAGTCTCTAGAGCCAATACACACAGGGAGCCTGCTTGAAAGCTGGCTCCCCTTGCATACCAGTTCCAGTCAGCCTCCGCACTGCTGCCTCTGTATCAGATGCAGCTGTGTGGGGCACGGAGGGGCAGGCAGATCCAGTGCTTGTGGAGAGCCTGCTTAAATCCAGCTCCTCACAGGCACCAGCTCCTACTCCCCTGCCCTTGCTGCCTCTGATACAGAAGCAGCAGGGGCGGGGAGTGCATGTAGTTGATAAGATTAAACAAAATAAGGCTTATCGGTTAATCATGTCGTGGACTACACGTTGACATGCCTAGTTTTTAGCAAAAGAAAGTTTGTGTAGTAACTATATACAGTGTGTAATATTCTTTGTTTATACATTTAAAGATTAACAGACTTATATTTGTTAAGCTATAATATTTAATTTTTATTTTATCAAAATATCAATGTAAACATTAATTTAAAAACAAGTACAAGGTAAATTGTTTTTTTTCTTTTTCCAGATTAATATATTTTGGTGGTTATGGATGTAGGAAATACAATGAACTGAGTGAGTGTTTTGATGTTCATGATGCATTTTGGGTAAGATATTTTATTGTTTAAAAAAAATTCATTCTGATTGTTGAAAAGTATTATAAAACACAGAAAATGATTAAAGAAACCAGAGCTACTAAAACAAAGGGTCAGATTCAGTCCTGGAATAAGGAAATTATCGCTATTGAAAGAGAGCTCTTAGTAGAATATGATGTATATATTAGGTTTTACAACACCAGGAGAGGGTGTACACAGTAGAAGTTGATGTCTTTCCTCTGTGTAGTAGGTAGAGTGTTTGGGCAATATTGCTAGGATAAATGGGGTTCTGTGGAGGTCCTCTGAAGGGGAGTGATGGACAGTGATTGAAGTTAATGAAATTTTCCTTGCTTGCAGCAGGATTGGATTTAGGAACACTCTGGGCTATACTCTATTTTAAAAAAACCTAAAGTGTGAAATACTGGTCGTATTGAAGTGGTTGTCAAAGTTCCCATTGTCCTCGATGGGACCAGGATTTCATCCAGAGAGGCTTATTTAGAGATACCTCATAATGAAACGTTTTGGCATATTAATGTTGACTTACTTTTGTTTGAATAATTTCCGCTCTTCAAAGAAATCTTCTTGTAATATTAATGGAGCAAGTCTCCAGTATCTATTATTGAGTTATAATAATGACTCCATAGGTGAGCAAAATGGAGCACAAAATGGAAAGTAGGCTGTAAAATGATTACCATTTTATGCTCAATTTTGTTTACTTCAAGAAACTTTCACAAAAGGTCCTTTTCACTTTATATTTTATATGCTGAATTTTCAGTCATTGGAGGTTTTTGTAAAATGTGAGGTTAAATACAAGCTGTTTTAATTTTTGGATAATTGAAAAAATATTTCACTTTTTGAAAACTATTCTAATTTTTGTTGTTGTTTGAATTTATAAACAAACTAGATTTACCCTATTTTCGCATCTACTGATTACATTAATCTCAGAAGACATGTAAAATAATCATGTTGTACTGCACCATTTGATATTAGACTGTTTCTTCTTTAGTTTGTTGCTATTCGATTGCATTAGCAGTAATACAAAACTGAATCTTGAAAAATCAGTTGTGATTTCAATTTACAATTTCTTGTGAATATCCAAGGCTGGATTCCCCCAATAGAGTAAGAGCAAAGTGCTGTTAAAGTAGAAAAAGTGAAATAGCTCTATTTCAATTAGATGTTTTCACTTACTAAAAGTTCTAATATTGAGCTATTTGAAGTAATGGCAGGCAGCTATAGCCTCACAGCTCTCTCTGTCCACAAATATCTCCCCTTAATTTATTATCCAGAGTAAATATCTTTATCACAAGACACCTAGAAGAAGGTACCACCTAGTTTCCCATAGCGAATTATTACAATATCCTTAATTAGAAAATTATTGAGGAGTATGTTTTATTGTAGTTAAATGATTAGGGGTTTGGAACAGGTCCCATATGAAGAGAGATTAAAGAGACTGGGACTTTTCAGCTTAGAAAAGAGGAGACAAAGGGGGGGATATGATAGAGCTCTATAAAATCATGTCTGGTGTGGAAAAAGTGAATAAGGAAAAATTATTTACTTGTTCCCATAATATAAGAACATGGGGTCACCAAATGAAATTAATAGGTAGCAGGTTTAAAACAAACAAAAGGAAGTTTTTCTTCACACAGCACATAGTCAACCTAAGGAACTCCTTGCCAGAAGATGTTGGGAAGACCAGGAATTTAACAAGGTTCAAAAAAGAGCTAGATAACTTCATGTAGGTTAGGTCCATCAATGGCTAATAGCAAGGATGGGTAGGAATGGCGTCCCTAGCCTCTGTTTGTCAGAGGCTGGGAATGGATGACAGGAGAGGGATCACATGATGATTACCTGTTCTGTTCACTCCCTCTGGGGCATCTGGCATTGGCCACTGTTGGAAGACAGAATACTAGGCTAGATGGACCTTTGGTATGACCCAGTATGGCCATTCTTATATTGTGCATGTTCAATTGTTATTGCTCAATTGTTATTGCCATTGATGAGAGTTAGAGCCATCAAAGAGAGAACAGACCCCTTACATCAAATATTAGTATAAATCTACAAGAAAATGTCATAAAAGAACTGAATAATCAGACACATAAATGATCATGATTTGTTGGGTAAGAGAGTCAATATGGTTTTTGTAAAGGGAAATCATTCCTCACCAGTCACAAAAATTCTTTGAGGGGGGTCAATATGCATGTGGACATATTGTACTTAAATTTTCAGAAAATGTGTTTCAAGGGCCCTCAGCAAAGGCTCTTAAGTAAGCTGTCTTGGGATAAGCGGGAGGGTCCTTTTACGGATCAGTAACTGTTTAAAAGACAGGAAACAAAGAGTAGGAATAAATGGGTCAGTTGTCAGAATTGAGAATGGTAACTAGTGGTATCCCCCAGTGGCCTGTACTGGGACCAGTATTATTCAGCATATTCATAAATGATCTGGAAAAAGAGGTAAACAGTCTGGTTGGTGGCAAAATTTGCAGATGATACTGTGATGGGTTGTGGTCACAGAAGACCCATTGAGATTGTTCCCCAGGGTGTTGATCATGCCACTGATGCCCACCTTCTTGCTCTCTGGGGCTCACCAACATCCTGTCGTGCTGTACAGATCTGGTCTCCCTGAAACAAGGCACAGAGTTGGGGTTACCACCCCTTACAGAGCAATACAGACATTGAACCACCTCAGCTCTGGAAGGACACAATTATAGGGCACAACACCGAGGAAACCAACTCCCAAAAGAAATCAAAACCCCAAAGAAATTAATCTTTCTCTGTGTAAATGTTTGACACAGTGAAAGCTTGTCAGGTAAGCTCCCTTTATAAATGAAAGAGAGATATGCACCATGGTTGCTCCCCCCAGGTAACAATTATTTACACTGGGCCTGATAGTAAACAGAAGTGTTTTATTAAGTACAGACAATAGGAGTTAAGTGGTTGCAAGTGAAAACAGACAGATAAAAGTAAGTTACTAAATTAAAATGAATAAAAAACACGTATCTAGTTCTAATTCATGAAGAAACTTGTCACAGAAATTCTTACCCTAAACAGCTGTTCTTATTTCAGGTCTTAGTTTCAAACCAGAGTCAAAGTCTTTTACTCTGTTTTTGGTCTCTAGCCCTTTAAAGTTCTTTGTTTCCTCTTAGAGTGTGCCAGGCAGTTTCAAAAGCCAGTTGAAGACAAAGGGCTGATAGCTTTCCACTACTTAAATAGACTCTCCCCCAGGGTGGAAATCTTTTGTTTGTCATCCACTTCCCATGGAAAAACAGGTTTGAAATAGATTCCAGTACCAGGTGGTAAGGTCACCTGTCTTCCTAGAGCCAATTACCACTTGGACTTAAAGGAGAAACAAGGCTGTTTACAAGTTGTTGAGTAAAGACATTAGGATTCCTGGGCACCAGTAATGGCTCACATTAGCATATTTAAAATTATAAACAGATTCACACTTCATATTTCTAATTTCACATACAAGAACAGTATATGCACAAAAATAGGATATACAAATCCAGGGGATTGTAACAATCAAATTTCTAGGTTACAAGAGGTATTTTGTTTAAAGCATCTTTGAGTTATGCATTTCATATTCATAAGCTAATTTTCACAAAGAATGCAGGGGGAGTCACAGATACAAAATCGCTCAAGATAGTGAAGTCCAAGCAGACTCTGAAGAGTTACAAAACTGGGTGACTAAGTAACAGAATGGCAGATGAAATTCAATGTTGATAAATTAAAAGTAATGCATAATGGAAAACATAATCCCAACTATGCATATAAAATAGAGACTAAATGAGCTCTTATCACTCAAGAGAGACATCTTGGAGTCATTATGGCTAATTTTCTGAAAACATCCACTCAGTGTGCAACAACAGTTAAAAAAGCTAATTGAATGTTGGGAATCATTAAGAAGGGGATAAATAATACAGAAAATATCATATTGTCTCTATATAAATCCATGGTAAATTCACATCTTGAATACTGTGTGCAGATGTGGTCACCTCACCTCAAAAAAGATATACTGGAATTGGCAACAAAATGTTAGGGGCATGTAACAGTTTCCTATATGAGGATATATGAATAAGACTGGTACTTTTTCAGCTTGTAAAAGAGACGATTAAGAGGGGGAAATGACAGAGGTCTATAAAATCATGACTGGTATGGAGAAAGTAAATAA
Source organism: Rafetus swinhoei (assembly GCA_019425775.1). Taxonomy (NCBI): domain Eukaryota; kingdom Metazoa; phylum Chordata; order Testudines; family Trionychidae; genus Rafetus; species Rafetus swinhoei. Next base: position 129,931,666 of record CM033446.1, on the reverse strand, counting down.
GGAAATGTTATTTACTCCTTCTCATAACACAAGAGCTAGGGGTCATCAAATGAAATTAAGAAGCCGCAGGTTTGAAACAAACAAAACAACTTTTTGAGTTAAAAAAAGAACTACAGGTTACACCTCTTTAGTTTGGCATCCTCAGGACCTGACCGGTTCTGAACCATGGGATATCAATATTGTCTGGCACAGAGATGGACAAATACCTGCCTGCAGGCTGGATCCGGTTCACCAGGATCAGCCCCTGGTGGGCCCCTACACAATCGTATTTACCTGCTCCTCCATCGGTACAGGGGATCGCAGCTCCTGTTGGCCACGGATCACCGTTCTCAGCCAGTGGGAACTGCAATTGCACGTACCTGGGAAGTGCGGGTAAGTATAGCAACAGAGGCCTACTAGGGGCTAACCCTGGAGAACTGCCTCCATTTTATTGCCCACCCCTGGTCTAGCAGCATTACCAACACTTCCACTGCTTACTGGGCTCTTAGAAGACATTTAAGGGTAAATTAGAGCTAAATAACAGCATAGAACACCGAGAGCCAGGTCTGGTGGCTCTAAATAGACTTTATGGGATCAGGGGATATTTGACCACACCAATGATAAGTGGACATCCAGCTAACTAAAATCATGCTGGACCATGGATGCTGTTGGACCAGAGAATGCTGGACTAGAGAGGTTGAACGTGTAGATGATTTCCTGAAGGATAGCCATGGATGGACCTATTAGCCTGAATGGACAGGGATGGTGTGCCTAGCCTCTGTTTTCCAGAAGCTGGGAATTGATCCACTGATGAATACCTGTTCTGTTCATTCCCTCTGAAGCATCTGGCATTGGCGACAGTTGGAAGACAGGATACTGTGCTAAATGGACCTTGGGTCTAACCCAGCATGGCTGTTCTTAAGGGACCTAAATCCCACTGTCATTCAAAGAGTTCCTAAATGTTAGTCACTTTCCATAAATGTTACCTTCTGTGTATTTTTAAAAATAAGTGCATGCCTATATTTATCGATTAAAAACAGAAAATCATCTGTCACTTTTCTGCCTAAACCTTTTTGATAAAACAAAAGGATTGATATTAAGTAAATAAAAAAATATAATTTTAGATATTTAACTCTTATTTTTAGGAAGGGCAGATATTTTGGGGATGGCATAACGATGTTCATGCTTTTGATACAAACACACAAACTTGGTTTCAACCAACAATTAGGGTGAGTATTTTTTTAAGCCTTTAATCATTCTGTACATTTTTGTAATTTCTGCCACCTATTGAATAATAACTGTCTTTTAGAGAACTATATAAAGGAGAACTATTTTAAACATGTTTGGCATTTCTCAGGCTCATAACATGTTCTATCATAACACAAGAGTATGGGAACATTAAATGAAAGTAACAAGTGGCAAATTCAAAGCTGTTTTTCCACACAAGATGTAATTATACTAAAAGTCAATACTACTCAATGTTGTTGAGGCCAAAAATGTAGTAAAATTCAAAGAGAGATTGGATACAAGAATATCCATTGTTACAGTTATTGATCCTGACAAAGAGTATTGGAAAGGAGAAGAACACTAAAATGTGGGTTTAAACATGGGTGGCAGGTTAAGGCCCAGCTGGTGAAGGGCAAGCCCAAGCCCCATCCCTTCCACATGAAGCCACACTCCTTCCCCCTGAAACCATGCCCCTTCAACAACCTCCCCCCCAGCCAACCCCCACCCAACTCCAGCCCTCAAGCCGGATCGTTCCTGGCCACCCAGATGGCTGCTGGGGAGCCGGGCTGGTGTGCTGTGGCACTGGCCCTCCCAAGCTGCCGATCTACAGAACCACAGACCCCAGTCCTCTCGAGCCGCCGGGCTGCTGCGCTGTGGGACCCGGCCCTCCCTGGTTTCTGGGGGAGCTGAGCTGCTGTGCAGCGGGCCCAGCCTTCCCCAGTGGCTGGCGGAGCCCAGCTGCTCCGCTGTGGGCCCAGCAGTCCCTGGCAGCTGGGGAGCTGGGCTGCCACACCGTGGCCCCAGCCCTCCTGGGAGGCCACGCAATATATGCAATTTTGGGAAGGCAGTGCCTTCTTTTGCCTACATTACCCACAAATCCATGGGTTTAAACCAGACTAACTATCAAGGACTAGGATCACCGTATATCTAACTACCTGCATTTTCCTCTGAAGCTTCTGGTGTTGGAAACAGAATGCTGGATAAAATGGATCACAAGGATCCATTAGGGTCATTTCTGTGATCTGACAGTCAGGTCCACATGAAAGGACTCTTGCACTCATGTTGCATTCTGTTGACTTCAGTGGGGGATCCAGTAGGCACAGGTACAATCCATGCAGTTCCAATTGCAAAATTGAGTCGCTAGTCATTAGTAGGGGTGTTCATGGGTAACTGGTTAAACGGTTACCTGGTAAGCATCACCCTTAACTGCGTGGGCTAGAAGCCAGCAGTCCCCGATGGGTGCGGGAAGCCACGGCAGCTCCCATGTGAGGGCCGGGAGCCCCAGCAGCAGCAGCCGCTGCACAGGGCCAGGAGCAGCTGGGCTGGAGCAGTCCTTGCCTGCAGCAGGGGCTGCTTCTAACCTGACCCCTGCAGCCCCTAGCTGGCTTCTAGTCCCCTTCCCTTTAATCGGTTAAACGTAGAGTTAGCACTTCGTTTAACCAATTAAGCGGGATTTAACATCCCTAGTTATTAGTGTAGCCCTTAAGCCTTTTGATATTCATGAAGAAATATGTTTAATATTGAATGAATAATCTGCAGTTGCAGTTGCTATGCTTTATGACCCTGTTGCATCCAGGGTTTAATGCTGAGAAAAGCTAATTCATGTTTACAGTCTGAACAGGAGCAGTAACTGATGTCTTGCATATAAGAAATTCTTGTATATTAATAGCGAGAAGTCCTGTGGCACCTTATAGACTAACAGATTTATTGGAGCATAAGCTTTTGTGGGCAAAGACCCACCTCGTCCGATGCATGTCAAAGACAAAGTGTGTCTTTGCCCATGAAAGCTTATGCTCCAATAAATCTGTTAGTCTATAAGGTACGCACAGGACTTCTCATCATTTATGCAGATTCAGACTAACATGGCTACCCCTCTGATTCTTGTATATTAATATTGTTCCAATAGTGACATATATTCTTAGTGAGCTATCAATAAAACTGTAATGCAAACATTTTTGTGTATTATAGCATAACGTAGAGCCTCAAAATTCTGGTAAGATTACACAGACGCTATTAAAAACTTAGAGGAAGAACTATAACATAACAAGTTTGACACTTTCATGTTTCTTTTATGTGACTGCCTATAGTTTTATAAACTTCTTAAACCAGACATCAAGTAAAATGTTCTATTAAAAGCTGAAACTGGTAGTCTTGCAATCCCTATTTTTTTCTTTATATGTGGAAAACTCCCACTGGCATCAGGTGATTGAATAGTACAAAGTTTAAGAGATTTATTTTGGTAAAGCACTGAAACCTATGGTTCCTCTTTGAGTGGTCCCCGTGGGTGTTCCACTCATGGTGTCGGGCTCGTCCCGCACCGCAGCTTGGATGCTTTGTATAGCTGTTTCCAGCCGGGTGCGCGTGCGCAGGATACAGCTCGCGCCGTTCGCGCTCTTTGATCTTCGCGCGCACCCGGCTTCCCTGTCAGTTCCTCTTAACCATCCCTGAACGCAGACGGAGCTTCTGATCTCTCTCCTCACAGTAGTTCTCCTTCCCTCAGGGAACCTGTAGTTAGTTAGTTAATTGTATATAGTTAGAGTTCTTTTGTTGTCGTTTCATCTTATCTACTACAAAAAAAAGAAAAAAAAGGGAAAAAGCAAAGCCTCTTAACACCTCATCAAAGCCGTGGCTTACAGCGGCTCCCCGCTGTTACCAACTGCGGATAAGCTAAAAAAAAAAAACCTCTCAGAAAGAAACTGACAAACAATCATGCCTGGATCTCCGGGCTTTAAGAAATGTAGCCTCTGTAGTGAGCCAGTGCCTATTTCAGATGGGCATTCGCTCTGTGTACGTTGCCTGGGGGAGAGCCACACTCCCCATAAGTGCGGGCATTGTTCAAAAATGACAGCCCGTGCTCGGCGTGACAGGGAGATGAGGCTCAAGATGTTTCTCCTTGATAAGGCATTGGACCCCGGGGCAGAAACCTTTGAACAGCAGGGGAGAACCCCTAAGAGACGGATCTCGTCCCCGGACTTAAGGGAGAAAAGACTAAGGATCTCCCCAGTTAGATCCCTGCCACCCGATATATTGGTGGTGGGTGATTGTGGTCCCTCTGAATCTGTCCCGCGATCCTCTTAATCAGGATCGGGGACGAGAGAGAATAAGGCTGCGGCGCTACAGAAAGCGCATTCAGGATCGGACGCAGCCTCGGTGCCGGCAAGCGCAGCCTCTGCTAAGAAGCCGCCGGCACCGCACCGCTCTTCAATAAAGCCCCGTGAAAAAGCCGCGCGGACGGCGGTGCCGCCTCAAAGGGCTCTACCGGCACCGGCATCTCAGCCAGCAACGTTGCCGGCACTGAAGTCAGCTGCGGTGCGGGCAACCAGTGCGCATAGTCAGAGCGCACCCGCACTGCTTTACTCCCCGCAACAGGCAGCTGCTGACAGGAGCATATCCGCCGCTATGCCTCCTGCATCGGGAAAAACCCTTCCGGTGCCGTCATCCCTTCAGCCAGCTATGCAGGTGCCGCGTGGGTCTTGTCAGTTACAGGCAGCCCCAGCACCGGTGGAGGCAGCATCCCAGCAGCAGCTGACAAGTATACCGGCACCGGAGCAGCAGCCAGACTTAGAGACGCATCCCCAATCAGAGGCACCTTTAACAGTACGGGGGCGGAGCATGCATCTTTCTCCTTCCCCAAGATTTTCACCTGGCCCCTCTCCTCCAGCGGGGCATGGCTCACCTTGGCATCATGGTTACCGGCATCACAGTCCCAGTCACTATACTTATTACAGAAGGGACTCTTCTTATGGCCACCCCCATTATAGGAATTGCTATAGGCATCCATCCTATTCTCCATCATGTGACCGTTCTTATTATTACGTTCCACATAGCGGGCACGACAGGCAACATACTAGCAATAGATCATCTAGGTGCTCATCTCCTCATCCATCAAGGCGTTATTGCAAATGTCATCGCTCTCCTCCGTGCTCACCACGCTCACACTCCCGTCACTATGACTTTCAACGCCCCTCGCGCTACAGTCCACCGTTGGCGAGGCACTCTCCAGCGTATCAGCACTGTGACCGGAACCTGGCTTCCCCCTCACGCAGCCGAGCGGGAACATCACGTCACTCAGACCTGGAAGATGGCCAATTGTCTGAGCGGGATGATCATCAGTCTGAAGACCCAGCTCCTGGTGTTTCACCTTCATCTTCACATGTGGCGGTTTTTCCCCCGGACACGTCCCCACCGGACGATTTTAAGCAGTTTCAGGATTTATTTAAGTGGGTGGCGCAATCCCAGGAAATACAGATAACGCAGTCTCAAACGAAACAACACCGCCTGTTGAAGAATTTGCACCCCAGGCAGAGTGCAAAGGTGGCCATTCCTATCGATGAAGCCATTATGGAGGTAGCCGACACTATTTGGCAGACACCAGCTATGGTGGCCCCAACTTGCCGCAGAGCTGATAGACGGTATTTTGTTCCATCCAAGAACTTGGAATTTCTCTTCAACCATCCTCAGCCGAACTCCTTAGTGGTGGACGCGGCGCAGCAACAGGCCAAAGCACCACAGTATAAGACTACACCGGATACCAAAAAGTTGGACACATTTGGCAGAAAGGTTTACTCTTCAGCAACCCTTCTTTTGCGTATCTCTAATTATGCGGCACTATTATCGAACCATAATTTTGACAATTATGAGAAAATATCTCAGCTGCTCCAATACCTCCCAGAGAGCAAGCGCCCCCTCTTAAAATCCCTAGTGCAGGAGGGCTTTACGGCATCCAGGGCGAGTCTGCAGATCTCCTTGGATGCGGCGGATACAGCAGCTCGAACCACGGCAACTGCAATAACAATGAGGCGCTCCTCTTGGTTGGCCTCCACGGCAGTCCCAAAGGAACTTCATGCAAAAGTCGAGGATCTCCCCTTTGATAAAAACAAATTATTTGCAGAGAGAACGGATGAGATCCTCCATTCCAGGAAAGATTCTCGGTCGATGCTCCGCACCTTGGGAATGTATACACCTCCCTTTCGGGGCAAGAAGTATTACCCGTATCAGAAGCGGTATAGTTACCCTTATCAGAAGCAACAACAACATCAGCAGCGAGGTCTAGATTAATCACACCAAAGACAGCGTCCTCAACACAAACGATCCCAACCATTCCGCTCGAACAACCAACAAAATCCCAAGCAGCAAGTTTGATGGTTCGGTCGAGGGCTTGCAACGACTACCTTCTGTGACGGGACAACACCACCAACAAAACATTCCTCTGTTTCACCATCGACTTCGACCTTTTCGAGACCAATGGACGGCAATTACATCAGACCGTTGGGTATTACAACTGGTGGTATCTGGGCTTACTATCCCCTTCACTACCATACCACCCACAAATCCACCTACCCGTCCCCTTTTCAGGGACCCCTTTCACGAGAGCCGCTTAAAAGAAGAGGCACAGCGTTTGCTCTCCATAGGAGCCATAGAGCCTGTACCCGCCCCCCGGTTCAGAGGAAGGGGCTTCTATTCGAGGTATTTTCTCACAGAGAAGAAGACTGGAGGATGGAGGCCGATCCTCGATCTCAGAAAATTGAACAAATACCTCCGCCATCAAAGGTTCAAGATGGTGACCCTTGCCAAGATATTACCGTCACTAGAGAAGGACGATTGGTTTGCAGCCCTCAATCTACAAGACGCCTACTTCCATATAGCCATACACCCAGCTCACAGGCGTTTTCTCCGTTTCACTATCGGCAACGAACATTTCCAGTACCGAGTGCTACCGTTTGAACTTGCGTCTGCCCCCAGGGTGTTTTCAAAAACTCTGGCGGTAGGAGCAGCTCACTTGCGATGCAGAAATGTGACCATATTTCCGTATTTGGACGACTGCCTCATAAAGGGCAGATCCAGTCAAGAAGTCCAACACATGGTGATGCTGGTCAGACAGACATTTCTCTCGCTTGGCCTCATAATCAACGAAGAAGTCTTCACTGATCCCACGCAGGCTATACATTTCATAGGCGCACGCCTCGATTCCACCACGGCCCGTGCATACTTACCTCAGGAGCGCTCCAACTTTTACACGATCTGGCCACAGTAGTCATCCAGGCGCCTACGGTTACGGTACTTACCTGTCTCCGCCTTATGGGCCATATGGCCGCTACCACCTTTGTGGTTCAGCACGCCAGACTTCATTTCCGTTGCCTTCAGCATTGGTTGACTTCTGTGTACATCCCGGTGAAGCATTCCATGCACAAAGTAGTAACTCCTACTCCTCTAGTTCGCAGATCTCTGGGTTGGTGGTTGCGTCCAGGAAATCTGCTAGCAGGAGTTCCGTTCAAATGCCAGCAGCTGTCGATCCAGTTGACTACGGATGCCTCCTCTTGGGGTGGGAGCGCATCGAAGGTCTGTCCGACAGGGCAGATGGTCCGCACCGAGGCCCTCTCCCATATCAACCTCCTAGAGCTGAAAGCTGTGTTTCTCGCCTGCAAGCACTTTCCATTCACTTATAGCTGGAGCAACCGTCCGCGATTTACGGACAACATAGCAGCTATGTACTACATCAATCGGGCAGGGAGGAGCACGATCACGCCGGTTATGTGCACAAGCAGTCCGCCTATGGAACTGGTGTATAAGGAACCGTACCACTCTGGTAGCATCATACTTACCGGGTACGAGCAATGTCACGGCAGATGCTCTGAGCAGAATTTTTCCTCAGGATCACGAGTGGGAGATTCGTCCCGACGTCTTGGAAGACATTTTCCGGTCCTGGGGATACCACAAGTAGACCTCTTCGCGACCTACAAGAACAAAAAATGTCACCTTTATTGCTCCAGATGGGGCATGGGAAAGGACTCTCTGGGCGATGCATTACTAGTCCGTTGGACGTCAACTCTACACTATGCATTCCCACCGACAGTGCTGATCCCGAGAGTAATTCAGAAAATCAGAGAGGATTCAGCCCACGTCATTCTTCTAGCACCAGCCTGGGCAAGACAACCGTGGTACCCGTTCCTCCACAGAATGTCCCGATTACCACCACGCCCCTTACCTCTCCTCCCAGACCTCCTCTCCCAGAACCAGGGATTACTGCTTCACCTAAACCAGAGAACCTTCACCTGACAGCATGGTTCATAAGTGGTTCGGTAGATGAGCAACTCTGCTCAGGTAAAGACTGTATTGTTGAACAGCAGGAGGCAAACCAAGAAGCTCTTATGTGGCAAAATGGAAGAGATTTGTGGTTTGGTGTGGCGAAATTGACATTCAACCGCATTCTGCACCAATGCATAGGATCCTTGATTATATTCTATCTTTGCATCAGTCGGGTCTCTCGATGTCTACCCTACGGGTTCACCTCTCTGCAATTACCGCCTTCCATTCCACCATCGGAGGTCATTCAGTATTTACTCACCCTATGACAAAAAGGCTGCTTAAGGGGATAGCTAATCTTAAACCTCCGCGAAGGCCCATTCCTCCTGCTTGGAGCTTGGATCTGGTACTTGATGCATTAATGTACCCGCCTTTTGAGCCTCTAGCCACCACTTTGTTACCAATGCTCAATACCAAGGTGGTGTTCTTGTTGGCCATTACATCTCCCTGCAGGGTCAGTGAACTGGCAGCGTTAATGGCAACACCACCTTTCACAGTTTTTACCAAGGACTCAGTTACACTACGTACTCATCCAGCCTTTATTCCTAAGGTTGCTACGCAATTTCATGTTAACGAACCAGTCGTTTTGCCTGTTTTTTATCCTAAGCCCCATACTTCAAATCGGGGGACTCCCTACTTCATACCCTAGATGTACGTCAAGCATTGGCATTCTATATAGACAGAACACAAACCTGGCGTAAGACTGATCGATTAATAGTGTCCATAGCAGATCGTTCCAAGGGCAATGCATTGTCCTCCCAACATCTGTCTAATATCATAGTCTCCTGTATTACCATGTGCCATACAATGCGCAACACAAGCCACTCCAGACTGTACCTAGAGCGCATTCAACTAGGGTGGTGGCAACTTCCACTGCTTTTGCCAGAGGAGTTTCTCTGCCAGAAATCTGCAGAGCAGCCACATGGTCTTCCAGTTTGACTTTTATGAACCACTACGCGATAGTGCGCAGATGGATACCTGAATCTTCAGTGTCTTCAGCAGTGCTTTCAGTCATTGATAAACCGAACTCCGGGAACGCAGAGCACTGCTACGGTCACCATGAGTGGAGCATCCACGGGGACCACTCGAAGAGGAATGAGAAGTTACTCACCTTGTGCAGTAACGAGGGTTCCTCGAGATGGGTCCCCGTGGGTGCTCCATGCCCCACCCTTCCTCCCCGTTCCGGAGTTGTTTTTGTTCTTTGTATCCTTACAGATACGGAACGGTGAGAGGAACTGACAGGGAAACCGGGTGCGTGCGAAGATCAAAGAGCGCGAACGGCGCGAGCTGTATCCTGCGCACGCGCACCCGGCTGGAAACAGCTATACAAAGCATCCGAGCTGCGGTGCGGGACGAGCCCGACACCATGAGTGGAGCACCCACGGGGACCCATCTCGAGGAACCCTCGTTACTGCACAAGGTGATAAACTTCTCGATGATAAACACTCTAGGGCTATGTCTACATAGCAGCATTGTTTTGGAATAACTGACATTCCAAAATAACAAAGTCCACGTCTACACAACAAGCAGTTATTTCAACATAATGTCGAGATGGAGGACTTCTTACTCCGACTCCTGTAACCCTCATTGTATGAGGAGAATGGGAAGTCAGAGGAAGAGTGCTCTTTCTCGGACTTCCTGCTGTATAGATAGCTTATTTTGGCTTTTGGCGCTATTTCAACTTTAGCTATGCAATTGACGTAGCTCAAGTTGCATAGCTTATTTCAGCTTTAGCCCTGCAGTGTAGACGTGCCCTAGAATAGCCAGGTATTTATTATTGCTACTCAGTATTACATCATGGGAGGACCTTCACAACAGACAAGATATTTAAGCAGAAAAAGGGGAAGCTACAATCTAAAACTTATCCCCAGTAGTTACTAGGAATGTTAAATATTGTGTATTGTTAGTAATGTTGTAGCTGCAACAATTTTTAGCAATTACATGGTTACTAAAATGCTCACCCCCAGGGATGGGGCCAGCAGCAAGTGCACTCCCCACTGTCAGCCCCACTTCTGGGGAGCCCCCTGCTTCCCCACACTGCTGCCTCTGATACAACAGCAGGTTAAAAATCAGCTCCCTGTGCAGACCGGCTCCTGCCTGCCGTTCCGTGCTGCTGCCTCTGATACAGAGGCAGCAGTGAGGGGTGGCGGCATCCTCTGTCCGCAGTGAACCCGGCCCACCGCAGACAGAGGCTGCTCCGTGGCAGCAGCCCCTGTCCGCGGGGGGACCTGAGCTCCCCACAGACAGAGGCTGCTCGGGCATCTCATGGAGCAGCATCTGTCCGCGGCAAGCCCAGGCCCACTACGGACAGAGGCTGCTCCAGCATCCCAAGAGAGGGGGGTTCATGCAATCATTATGATTAACCAATAAGCCCAACCTTATCAGTTAATTGTTTAAATGACTATACGCTAACATCCCTACTAGTTACCAGAAATCCTGACCATAAACCAACTCTGTAGGTTTAAGAAGTCAAAGTTTGATTAAACCCTCTGCAAAATTCCTGCATTTTAGGTACTGTTACTTTCCTACCCACCCACACAGGTGACCACATGTGGAACTTTGCACTTCTGAAAAATAGGCACTAGAGGACTTTTCCATCAGTATTACTGTAGTTTTATACTGGTAAAACTCTTGAAAGCAGTGGAGTTTCACTGCTGTAAAACTGGAATAAGCATTGGAAATCAGGTGCTGGAATTCAGTTAAGACTGAATTGTACTATAACTATGCCAAGTGTCCTAATGCCTTGGGAGTTTTGGATGTTCTCTCAAATTGTTTTGCACATTTGCAATTTTGCCTTCATATGGGATACATTTCAATCGTATTGCTGCATATCAAGTCTTAATGACTTGCAGTTAGAATTTTATTGACACTGATTAATGTTCTAAAAATGTCTTATATTGGTATTTTCAGGGTGGAGTTCCACCTCAGCCTCGAGCAGCACATACATGTGCTGTGCTGGGAAATAAAGGTTATATATTTGGAGGACGAGTACTGGTTAGTAGTTATTTAATGAATATTTTATTGGCAACAGTATTATTTTTTGCTAATTACTTACGGAAAGCAATGTATTTATGCAGTACCAGAAGAGCCAAAAGTGTCTTTGCTCCTAGCCCATGTGTTCATGGAGAGAAGTTCCAAGATATCTTTACCGCCTGCCCCTCAAATCTTCTGTGCAATCCTAAAGGTGAAAGCACAAATTGCCCAAAAAGGAGCATCAGTAGGCCATGGTCACATACCACTCCACTGGTGTTCAAAGATGGCTAGCCACAGAGGGGGGGGCATATCCAGTGAAGCAGCCGTGAGATCAGTCTGACTGTTAGGTCTGCACTACTTCCTGCTTAGAGAGTCGTGGGTAAATGCCACAATTTAGCCCTAACTTATGTTAATTTCTGTTTTAATGGAATATGTTGTCCTTATCTCATATAAAATATTTTTCTGTGTTTTGCATGTTTATTAGTAAATTCAGAGAATCCAAACAAGTAAAGCTATTTTCTATTTGCATTAAACATCAGAACAAAGCTATACCTAAAACACCATATGACAATTCGACAAACGAAAGATTTTTTTTTTTAATCTCAAAAATTGAAACAGTGGTGTTACTTCCAATAGTAAGGTGAGAGTCACATATTGGGAGAATAACTCAGTCCATTGACATTGTGCAAATAGCATTGATCACATCTTCAGATGAATCCAGGGCATGAGGCATTCCAAAGATAATGAAAAGATATATATTTGTTGTATTATAAGGATAGATAAGGTATCCCTAAAATGTTCATAAACCTAATAAAATTTGCAAGCTGTATGTATGTTTCCTTAACAGGACTTCTTTGAAAGCAAAACTAAAGTATGATTTATGGTAGGTTTCAACCAAGTGATAGGATGTTTGTATTCTGTGCTAAACACAGCTTGAAGGGCTTACATGGTTGAACTACTTATTTTTTTTTCTGTTTCAGTGAACAAAATAATAGCAAGTGGTGCATTTTAATGTTGTGGTTTTCATGTTTTTATGTACCATCTCATCTAATCAAAGAGGAAATATATGACACTACCAACCTCTGTCTCCTTTCTTCTCCCTCTCCTCTCCCCAATATAATACATGCCAGGACATTACAGAAAGCAGGAGTCAGTAAGGGCCAGATTTTTAAATTTATTTAAGCTCCTGAAATATGGGCCCAAATGCTTAAATAGATAGTAAGTCAATCGATCTGGCCAAAATGAGGCCAGATATAGTAAAACTAAACTATATGCAGCATGCTAACCATATTGTAACACTTACTACCGATATTATGGCTAATACTTTTAAATAATAAACCATTAAAACACTACTGAAAGAAGTAGGAAACTGGTCCCATATTGCCAGTCAAATTTGTCTAGGAAGGAGGCAAGTGCCAATAGTTTATTTTCAAATAGACTCTTTTTACAAAAGATAAGAAATGCTGATTCTTCAACTAGTATGTCATATGGATTCTCCACTTTAGGTGAGTCTATGTCCCTATGTCCATGATCAGTGATTTTTGGTAGCAGTGCCTATTTGGGCCATACATACTCCACCTCATTCCACTTTTGGTGACTACGTAGCCAGTGTTCCCTCTAAGATGCTGGGCAGCAGAGCTTCACAGATGATTAATCAGCCCCACCCAGTCAGTCAGCAAGGAGCCTGAGCCTCTGAGGGGGGGGCTAGGGGGGAGGTGATTAATCACCTGAGCTTCTGGGGAGCACCGTGCATAGCACTATGTGTCCAAACTGCCTTCAGTTCCTTCTTTCTGTACTGTCCTTGGCCTGAGATAGAGCCCTTTGCAGAGCCTATTTAGTATTGTGGTGTTATTGTTTTAGCGATAGAATTAGTTAGAACTATGCTTTTCCCTCATTTGTTTCTTTCTTGTTAAAAATATTTATCATTCTTCCTCAAGCCACATGGAAATAAAAGGGAAGCCAGGCTCCACAGGCTAGACTTAGGTGCCAAAATTATTCCTGTCTGTTACTGAAAGATGAAGATTCAGATATGTCTAAACAAAGACTCTCAAAATGGATTTCTGGTTGCATTCACCTTTGCTATAGTCAGTATGATTTGCAAACCACCACCATCATCACCCCCAGAACTTGAACACATTTCACCAGATCCATTTCCATATCTATAGCTTTCCTGAAAAATGTACCAATCACAGAGATTTGTAAAGCAACCACCTGGGTATCAGCCCATACATTCACCGAACGTTGTGAAATTGTCCAGGACTCAACATCGGATGTTCTCTTAGGACTGGCTGTCTTATCTTAACTCACAAATCCAACTGTGAAGACCTTCCAATGAGGGACACTACTCTCCAATCACCTAAAGTAAAGCACCCATACGGGATGCTACTTGAAGAAGAAAAGGGTATTCACCCTGTGCAGTTACTGAGGTTCTTCAAGATGTATCAGTCTGTGGGTGATCCAGTATTCTCCCTCCTCCCCATTACTTCAGAGTTCAGACATGGATTCTGCAGTAGAGAAGAAACTGAAAATGGTTTGGCTGCACAGCACCGTGTAGCTTCCAAAAGCAGCACAAGATGGGGAGGGTGCATGTGTGGTCCTAATGGGCGCTGCTACTGAAAATCTCCAGTCACTGGTGCAAGGAAGCAGACTCCATCTGTCTCAAAGAACTTTCATTACTGCACAGGGTGAGTAACCCTGTCTTCTGATCTGGAGAATTTTCAGACTATTGGGCAGAGCTACTTGAGTACAAATTTCTTTTAATATAATATTACTAAACTATATAGTATCTATGAAGCTCTCTAATACTCTATTTTGTCATATGCCTAATTTAAAACCACCTGTTTTAAGGAATTTTTTTTTTGTTTGTTGTTTTATTTTAGCAAACTAGAATGAATGATTTGCACTGTCTGAATTTAGACACTTGGGTTTGGTCTGGAAGGTAAGTTTGGCCACGTGCCACTTAGTTATTATAGATAACAGATTAGAACTATTTAACAATATTTTTAATGCTATGACAGTAGCTTTTCTGGGAAGAAAATAGGAGTTTTGAATTATTTCAACAGCTGTTATACTATTATGTCAGTTTAATTTAATTTAATTTGTAATGGCTACTAAACTGTTCTCTATTTTGCTCCAAGGACCACTATTGGGCAAATTTTCAGTACAGCATATAGTGATTTAGTTGTCTCGTTTTCAGACATCGGTAAATTACCACTGATTACACCTAAATCTTATTTTCATTAAGTCTTTTTAATATTACAGTCCCTATAGATCTTATGTCCTATAGATGAGGCTCTTTATAGTCTAGATTGAGGAAAGGTTTCAATGTATATTAAGACAAACATTTAAAAAACCAAAAAGTAGAATTTACAGGGGAAGAATCTTTGTTAAATATTTATTTATGATAAAGTTTTTCAAATTAACACAGGTATTTGTTTGCTACCTATTATTATGCTTGGTAAGGAGCACTGATGATAGAATCCACTGAGAATAGGAATCATTGTTTATATATTGTTTTTCATGTAGCTGTTGTAGACAAATAGGAACTGATGTTTGATGGCCGTTGTTTCTGTTCTTTCCTAATTTGCCCAACTGTCATTTCTTTGGGAATAAAACTTCTTCGAGTGTGTGTCCGTGTGGATCCCACGCTAAGTGCACACGTGTCTTTTGCAAAGGATTAGAATCTTTGAACATAGCGTCCTTTCAGCCACTCTTGCGCCTGTATAGTCTTATGCTCATCACTGCTGTCCAAGTGAAGAGCGGCCCTGATTGCCCCTCAATTCCTTCTTGTTGTTTGTTGCAGCAAGACGGCAATGTCTGCTGCTACCACTTAGTGGAAATTTCTTCTCCTTTGATATTTCTCATCTAGTTAGTCAGGGTTAATTTCTCAATCAAATCTTCTTTTTTCTTTAATGTTTGAGAACATTTAATTTTTCTCTGATGCTTTGCACCACTATTGTAACCTACAGTGGCAGATTCTAAGCCTTTGGTCTTCTTGTGATGGATACATTTCTCTTACAAACGGCTATTACTGCTGCCTTTTTTGGCTTGTCAAGGATCATGTGACAGACCAGTTTGCCATTATTTTTTTACCAGAACAAAGAAATCCAGGGACACGATGAACATTATATCTTCTTGAGATCTCAGGGAGAGAAATTTCAAACCTTGAAAAAAATGGCAACCTCTAAAATCAGACTAGTCACTTCTAAGTCCCAGCTATCCAGTGCCCCTGTTAGCTGGTATGCAACACCTAACATCTGAAAAAAGGGGGTCTTCATCCTATCCTAGATCTGAGAAGAATGAGCAAATATGTATACCATCTAAGAAGAATGAGCAAATATGTACAGCATCTAAGATTCAAAATGATAACAATTTGTCTCCATAATTCATTCTCTTCGGGCTAGAGACTGGTTTGTGGCTCTTGACCTTCAAAACATGTGTGATCCATCCAGTCCAGAGGAATTATCTTCGGTATTCAGTAGGGCCCTGTCATGACCAGTATTAGATTGTACCATTTAACCTGTTCACAGCACTGAGAGTCTTCACAAAATGCCTACTGTTGTGGTGGCCTGTCTGAAGAGACAAGCCGTTCACATCTGTCTATATCTAGGTTATATGGATATAGTGTCTTAAGTGGATTGTCCCCTTTAGGAGGGAACAGGCCCATCCACTTGGGCCTGCTAAATTGCCTTTTAATGGGACTGAAGAGAATATGCTTGGCATATATAAAGGGTCAGACAGCAATCAGGAAGGGGGCACAAGAAGGTGGAATTAATTTGGTGGAAGGTCTCGAGAGAGCAAGCTGCTGGAATTCCCCCAGAGAGCAGTTGGAGGAAGAGACCTGGTAAAAGCACAAGCTTAGGAGAGCAACAGAGGAAGTTTTCCCACTTACCACTTTTAAAGCCAAGGGAGAAGGAAGATCCTGGTAAGTAATCATATGGGCTGGTGTTCCAGACAAGGAACAGGGAGCTGGGAAGAACCTAGGAAAACTGAAGATCTTAAGAGTCAAGAAAGTTCAGAACCAGGAGAGCAGTGGGGGGAAGTTTTCCTGCTGACATCTTTGAGTTTGTCTCCTTCAGGGAGAAGAAGGTCCAAAAGAGTAATTTTGATCTGTGGGAGAACCCAGGAGGGACTAAGAATATAAGCCCAGAAAGGATGGACCTTGGTTACTTTTGCATTTTTGTTAAACAGAAGGCTGGCAGACTCGGTTTTGCACTTTTCATTTGCGGTTTGAGTTTGGCCAGGGTGCACCAGAGAGAAGTCTTGGAATCCACCAATCTGATTTTAAAAGAGAGACTGAAGAAGAGCCTAGCTTTTGCATTATGATGATGGAGTATACTTTGGGGGTTTATACTGAAATACATTTTGTTAATAAATTAGCCCATTCCAAGGGCTATTGAACAAAAAAGGCTGTAGCACCTGTAGCCATGAGGGAACACGCCAGGAGGTTCTGCCTTGTTACACATACCTTTCTGAGGACAGATTTTACGCTCTCTAGAGCAGTGTTTCTGAAAGTGTACCGCAGAAACACTTTAACTGGCCGCCCTGGTTTGTTTATATATCGGCGCCCCAGCCACGGAGCCTCGCGGCTCCCATTGGCTCCATTTCGTCCTTTGCAGCCAAGAGGAGCCATGGGAAGTGGTGACCCAGCCCACGCTGCTTCCCGCGGCTCCCCCCTTGGCTGCAAAGGATGAAACTGAGCCAATGGGAACCGCGAGGCTCCGTGGCCACGGCGCCGGTACATAAACAAACCAGGGCAGCCAGTTAAAGTGTTTCTGAAAGTGCGCGGGTACACTTTCAGAAACACTGCTCTAGATGATGATCACCAGCATCAAAATGAATCCATCAGCCACAATAAGAACCTGCCTCAGACTTCTAAGTTACATATTAGTATGCATGTGTGTGACACCAGTAGCCAGACTTGATCCACATGTAATACAAGGCTAGCTATGGTTCATGTTTCACTACCTGGATCATCACTGGATCATCAAATGAGCCTGCATATTGTGATTCTCCACTCACATTGTGTCATTACTGAATTGTTTGTCTGACCCTAAAATGCTCAGAGTGGTGTCCCCTTCTCCACACCACCTCCTTAAAAGACACTGATACAGATCCATCAGGAATGGATAGGGGCACATCCCTGGATGGCCTCCAAATACAAGGAGTTTGGGTCCAAAAGAAATTATCTTTCTCATAAATAACAAGCAATCAGATTAACTTGCAGAGCTGTTATACTTGTTTTAAAGAAGGATCTCTCAGACAACACATCTGAAATGTCTTACATAAATAATCAAGTACGTTCTTGCTCACCAGCCTTTGCCAGGACAGAATCAAGTTGTGGATATGGTGTCAAAAACATGGGATATAACCCCAATAACTCTCCATCTGAAAGGAGCCAACAATGATTTAGCAGACTTCATAAGTAGAGTTATCTGTCATGAACCCCCAGAGTTGCTGACCCTGCCTAATTTTCCATAATTTCCTGATTTTTATATGTAATTACAAAATTACTAATTCACACACATTATACGCTTATACCCTCACAAATACCTGTTTGTCACTCTTAACCACTCAAAGTGAAAATTATTTTCAATTTGGGCAACCCAGCACCTGATGTATTGGAGGCACCTGTAGCTAAAATCCTGGATTATATTCTGCATTTGAAACACTATGTACATTGATTCCATTCCATTAAGATCCACCTTGCAATGATTTTGTCATGCCATCCAGTCACGTTTACCTCACAGCATCCAGATTTTTAAAGAGGTTTCTCTATACTTACCTCCCAGTAAAGGAACCTCTTCTGGCATAGGATATTGTCCTTTCAAGACTCAGGGAGCCCCCCCTTTGAACCTATCTTAAACTGCTCTTTATAGCACCTTACTCTTAAGATGGCCTTTTTGGTGACCATTATGTCAGCAAACTCCAAGCTTTAACAGCTGATGCACCTTACACGATGTTCGACTTATGGTTATTAAACCCTAGTCCCTGGAGTTGGCAGCAAAATCAGATGCCAAGTTTGGTAGGGCACTGTTTATTAGTGGCAGTTACGACTCTTCAATCCCACCTTGTAGATGGGGCATTGCTTATCAGTCCCTAGAGTGGATTCATACTCAGAGAAGCAAAAATATGGTTATTTATCTGGTAATTGTGATTATTCTTATAGCAGATGCAGTTATGTATTCCACTAAGATGTGTGCACACACAGGAAAAAGTAGTCGGACTTGGGTTCAGCCAGTATACACACTGTCCTCCAAGAACCCATTTTGACTCCTTGGTCCAAAGCACTGTTTCAGTCTTTGCTCTTCTCTCCTCATTCCCTTTCCCCACACATGCACACACTTTGGGGGCAGGCTATCCCACTTTCCCAATGCTTGGACCTTGATCACCACCAGTTAGATCCTAGGCACCTTCAGATCAGGTTATTTTATTCTGACATCAATATCATGACATTTTTAGGTGAACTAAGACCTTTGCTATGCTAATATAGCACAGTACTTCTGAATCATAAAGTCATAGCGGATTAGGGTAGGAGGTAATCTAATCCAACCCCCTGCTCAAAGCAGGACCAACCCCAACTAACAACTATATTGCACTATAGGACTGGGGTTCTCAACTTTTTTCTTCTCAAGGGTCTTGCCCTGCCTCAACATCCTATAACATCTCCAGAGAACACTTGTGCCATAACAACTGTTTTTCTGCATATAAAAGCCAGCATCTGTGTTGGGGGTATCAAGCAGAGCAACAGCTTGGGGCCCCGCACCACAGGGGGCCCTGTGAAAAAAACGTTGCTCAGGCTTTAGCTTCAGCATCAGATGGTAGGGTTCAGGGCTTCAACCCCAGAGATAGCTTCAGCTTTCTTCCCTGGGTCCCAACAAGTCTAATGCTGGCCCTGCTTGGCACACCCTCTGAAGCTCGCTCATGGGCTCAGGAGATCAGGGACCCCTCATTGAGAACCACTGCTATAGGACAATACTAGCTGTAACTTATGCCCATGACTTGTGCTCCTCCATGTGGAACGGTGTACAACTGCAAAAAGTAAAATCTGTTATTTGCTCTGTAATTCAGCTCAGGCGATTTCACACTATTGGGTGAAGAAGCTGAATTCCATATCACAGCTCACACATGAACATAATTATAAAGCTCCAAAGAACTTCACAATCTGAAATTCTAGACAACGTAGAAAAATGAAAATGCATACAAGCAAGCTGAATTTAAAGAAAAGCTAATAAAAACCTAAAAATGTTCCTCAGTTTTAGACGTACAATACAGACATTTACAACAATCAGCGAAGAACTATGCTGACGTGTGATTTAATCTTACTAATCTGATTTCAAGTATCACTTCACAGTCAGAATAAATTATTACTAAGGCTACGTTTAAGTGACATAGCTTCTACTTCTGGCACTTCCTGGTACTCATATTCAAGGGAGGGATAAGACCCTTCCTTGACCTTTGGAGCCCCAACAAATGTATCAGATATGCGAGGATCCAAATGGTCATTCTGTTGACTCCATCTGTAGTTGCCGAATGTCTGATTTGTTGTTCTGGGCCTTCAGGATGCATACTTTCATGTGGTGCTTTGCCAAGCCACAGAAAATTCTTTTTATTTGTTATGGAAGAATGCCACTTTCAGTTCACACTGTTTCCATTTGGCTTCTCTTCTGCCATCCAGGTTTTAATAAAGTACTGTGGTGTATCTCAGGAAGAAAGGAATTCACATTTACCCCTATCTAGACAACTGATTGTTGAGGGGCAGATCTAGAGAGGAAATTCTTGATCACATTGGCATCACAATGCTTAACCATCTGGATCTCAATCTAAACACTGGGGAGTCAACCGTGGCTCCCGCTCAAAAAATTGATTTATTGGAGCCCTGTTAAATTCCACAATATTTAATGCATTTCTTCCAATCAACCATGTTCAGACTGTTCACCACCTCGGCCTTAGTCTGCAGACTCTGTCTTCCGTGACAGTTCCAGGGTGTCTGAGGTTCTTAGGCCATATGTTCATTTGAATGCAGCTGGTCCAGTCATGCTTTTCAGGACCATATCAGAGACTTAGTAGTTCACATACTTACCAACAATACCACCGTAATGGGAAGCACACTCCAGATTGCTCTGGCTAGAGACAATCAGACTCTGGCAATTCTGCATTGCAGTGACCATTACTCTGATAGCTATTCACTTATTCAAGGTTCATAATAATGTCATAGCCCATCTCTGCAGATACTTTTCCTTGAGTCACAAATGGTTCCTAAAGAAAAGTGTCTTGTGGGACATCTTCACAGCTTGGAGCATCCCGATGATCGACCTGTTTGCTACAAGGGACAAAGGGAAATGCCTATTATGCTGTCAACATAACAGGGACCTGAGTCTACATTCCCTGTCCAATGCACTCCACCTCAGCTGGTAGTTTGGCTCTCCTCTGTGCCTTTCTTCTGATTTCAGTCATCCCTCAGGTCCTCGTTCCACGAGGAGTACCGGTAGTTCGAATTAGGATCTCTAATTCAAACTACCTACTCCGTGCCACGTGTAGCCGCGGGCACGGAGTTCGGACTAAGGGGGATTTAAAAATGGCGGCGCCCAGGAAGATGCAAATGAAGCCCGGGATATTTAAATCCCGGGCTTCATTTGCAGCTCCGGTTGCCCTCATTTGCCTACCTAGCTCAAACTAACGAGCTAGTGTAGACATACCCTTAGGGAGGTATTGCTTATGAATCACCTAAATAGAATACACATCTGCATCTGCTCAAGGAAGAAGTAGTAACTGGTTCTTCAAGATGTCATGCAGTCATACATTCTACTACCTACCCTTCATCCCATCTACATCAGAATCTCAGTCCTGGGTGTTCAGTGCGAAGGAACTGAGAGAGGATTGGGGCAGCACAACCTTATGTAAGCATTGGAGGGACTATGGCAAAAAAGTCATGAGTGCCCCCCCCCATGGATTCTAGAGGCAAATTTCTCTGACTCTGATGTGCTGAGCATGCACACATCTAAATGGAATACATGTTTGCATCATAAATTGAAGAACCACAGTTCCAGTAAGTAACCTTTTTTTTTCTCTGAGATGTTGTCAGCTGGGGGATCTCATGACCTGCCCTCCATCCTCACTTTCTTTAGTGAGGAAATTAAGGAATGGTTGCGGCCACTCTGCCTTTTATGCCCTAGGGTGGGGAAGTATGAGGATATGCATAGCACAACGGACACTGAAATTCAGAGATTCCTATCTAACATGCACGAGGCACATGCACATCTAGAATCTGATCTACACGGACAACATGTTGAAGAACACGATTAATATAAAGTAAGTAACTGTTTTTTCCAATAAGTATCACAGATTTTGTTCTGTGATTCTCTCAGGTCTTGCAAGCTAAGCATCAGGTTTTTGGGAGAGTCCCCAGAAGCTCCTAGCTGTTGCAGGAAATCGTTAAGCGGCTTCTGTGTCCTGCCATTTGATTAGAGGGTATTGTGCCTGTGGAAGTGTGGTATCTTGGGAATAAGAAGTAAAGCCAAGGTTCCAGCCATTTGTAGTCATTAAAAATCTATTTCTTTTCTCAGCATCATGAGAATTATAACTCCGCTATCCTGGTTACATTTTAGCTTGAGTAACTGCAGCCTATGTACTTAAATATTTGGTTTCAGTTGGACATATTGTTCCTCACTTTTCATCCTAAAGTTGTTCTTGTATGTTAAATAATCACTTCAGTGGTTTTAAAAAGCAGTCCCTGTGTTTCATATACAAGTTTAAGATTTGTAAAGTATCTTGGGGGATGAAAACTTGCTATATGATTATAAGATCTTTGTCATAAGTGCTGCTTTCAAAGAGCAGCTGTTACAAGGAATTTCTTGTTTCAGTTTTGAACATCTGTGTTACTTAGTATAGCTGAGGTCTGCTCTACTGTAGCCTGTTCATCTTATTCTAGAAAATGATGAACTGCCACTCCAGTTCAGTTTAGACATGCTTCTTAACTTGGTCTTTTCTTATTTTTTGTTTTACCAAGAATTCATAGTAGTGGAGAGAAACCAAAAGATCGATCGTGGCACACTTTGACTCCTATAGCGGATGATAAACTTTTCCTGTTTGGTGGACTAAGTTCAGATAATGTTCCTCTAAGTAAGTAAGTCAAAGGTTACAGAATCCATCATACATGTTAGTGCTAACCAAGATATTATATACATTCAACTTCATTGTGAAGATGTTTTGGTCCAGGCGTGAATGTTTACTCAGACACTTTTTATTATTGTTTTTTGTACAATAAGTAGATGTGCTGAACAAACTCCCTTCACCAAACAGCTTACTCTCTAAACAAAGTCCAGAGGTTCACTCACACCAATCTAAATCAGGAATAACTGCTTCAAAGACAATAGTCACAAATGTAAAGGCTCAAACAGACCCCAGAAACACAATCCTAACTGATACAGTAACTCAAATAACTGAAATCACCTGAAAGAGACGAAAAGCACAAACAAATAGGCAAAACCAAAGTTAGTACTCACAGCTTGTTTGCTCGGGGATCTCCTCTCTCCCTTTTTGCAGTCCCCTATTCACCAGCTCCCTCTGGTCGCTTAGCTTCTGGCTTTTAAGGCCTTCTCTCCTAGGTCAGTCCTACTCCCTGATTAACCATACAAGGAGAGGGTGATCACAAGGCTGATTCAGGCTGATCAAGGGTGATCAAGGGAACAAAGACTCAAACAGATCCCAGACGCACAATTCCAACTGACACAGTAACTGAAATCACCTGAAAGAGAAGAAAAATGCAAACAGTCAAGCAAAACTCACTCTCACCAAAGTTAGTATTCATGTCTTGTTCGTTCACCAGGAGAGATCTCCTTTTCTCCCTTTCAAACTCCCCTCTTTGCGGTCCCCTGGTCACTTAGCCTCTGGCTTTTAAGGCCTTCTCTTCTAGGTCAGCCCTATCCTTTCATTAATGATACAGGGGAAGGGTGATCACAAGACTGAAACAGTCTGTTGCACATAGGGTTGCCAGATGGTTTCAACAAAAATACCAGACACACTTGACATTACATCACAATCTATACTACATCTTATTTAGAAAATATGGGACATTTATATTTTCTCATTTATATTTTCTCAGTTTGTTTCCCGAACAGAAAGTTCAAATACTGGACTGTCTGGTTCAAAACCAGACACCTGGCAACCCGCACACATACAAAATGGGAAATGACTGAGCCCAGGAATGACTATTATGGGGAAAGGGATCTAGGGTTCATAGTAGATCAAATATGAGTCAAAAAACCAAACATCATTCTGGGATGTATTAACAGGAGTGTTGTAAGCAAGACACAAGAAGTAATTCTTCTGCTCTACTCTGCACTGAATAGACCTCACCTGGAGTATTGTGTCCAGTTCTTGGTGCCACATTTCAGGGAAGATGTGGACAAATTGGAAAAAGTCTAGTGAAGAGCAACAAAAATGATTAAAGGTCTGAAAAACATTGCCTGTGAAGGAAGAGTGAAAAAAATTAAGTGTATTTAATCTGGAGAGGAGAAGACTGAGAGGAGACAAAAGACAGTTTTCAAGTAATAAATGGTTATTACAAGGAGAAAGGAGAAAAATTGTTCTTGTTAACTTCTGAGCAGTGGGCTTAAATTGCAGCACGGATGGTATAGTTGGAATTTAGGAAAAGCTGTCAGTCAGGGTAGTTAAGGAATTTTGTTGTATTAAGGTATAAAATGATCATTTTTATATTTAATTTTGGAATTCATGGTTGTAGTCCAGGGGTGGGCAAAAGCCACTCAGTGGGCTGGATCTGGCTTTGATCCAGCCCATGCAGCTGTTCCAGGACCCGCCCCCTAACGCGTTGCCTGGGAGCCAATGTGCGAGCCCTTTGAACTGCTTCTATTTAAAGGGCTTGCACCGTCCCCGTGGCTGGCCGGCAACAGCCCCAGGGAAGGCGCAAGCCATTTAAATAGAATCAGTTGAAAGGGCTCACGTGTCCCTGGCTCCTAGGCAACGCACTAGCAGCGAAGCCAGGAGCAGCGAGCCCTTTTTAATAGCAGAAATTGAAAGGGCTCTCAGCTCCCATCTCCGGCTAATGTGATGCCTGGGAGCCACAGGGGAGGCGCAAGCCCTTTCAACTACTGCTATTTAAAGGCTCTGCCTGAGGCCCTGCCCCTTCTGGGGCGGCCCGCAACCACTTCAAAAAATTTTGAAGTGGCCCCCACTCAGAAATGATTGCCCACCCCCTGTTGTAGTCTGTGTCACTCTTGCTTTTGTTGCATGGAAATATCTACTATGCAAAATTAAGGCCTTAAATCCTTCTTCACTGTCTGGCACCTTGGAGTTCAAGCAGAAAGGAGACTTGGAAGAAGGAGGAAGAGAAACAACAAAAGAAAATGAGAGAATATTGTGGGAATACTGTTAGATTTGTAGAGTCCCAGGGACACAGCAGACTTCATTGTGATGAATATAGTCCTGTCATTTCAAAATAGTCTCTGATTTGACTTGTATATTTTATATTGTGTTTTTAACTCCAGATTTCAGTGTAGCTAACTTTTTCTTCTGAGACAAAAAAGAGCTCACGAGTTAAGTCACAAAGATTCTGAAATTATGGTAATTAATTCATGAACATTTTAGTCATTCTTTGGATGCTAGTCATTATAGGTGGGAGAGTTCTTTGTATAAACAAAAGGTAATATCTTATTCCCCAAGAATAAATTCTAAAATACATATTCTCCTTTTTTGCAGGTGATGGTTGGATTCACAGTGTCACAACAAATGGATGGAAACAACTTACCCACTTACCTAAGAGTAGACCTAGGTATAAAAAAATAAATCAGCATTTGCTGAAATTTTTGAATATTTTGAAATATTAAATAACATTAAATCAACATCTGCCTTTAAAATAATGTATTTATCAAAACTTTTTACAAAATGAGTTCAGCATAATTGAATAGCTTGCTTTATTAAGTAATTTTATTTTTTTTCATTATTAGGTTATAGTCTTTTTATTTTCAAGATGTATAATTTAAAATGCAAACACTTTTACTAATTAACAGAAGTATACAAATACACAAACCATGCAACTTTATTATTTTTAGAAGAGACAGAACCAGGGAAATGATGTTGCACTCTTTTAGGATTCAAAGGAAATTTTAAATAAATAGTTCTTTCTTTTTTTTCTCCTAAACAGAAATAGCTAATGACACTTATTGTTTTGCATAAATTATTTTTAATACAAAACAAGAGTGCTTGGGTTTAAATTGCAGTATTTTGAAATACTATAATGTTTCTTAAGTGGATTCAGTTACTGATCAAAAAGAGCCCATTTCAGATATCCAGTGTCTGCATCTTTCAGATTTGCAAATGTAGACTTTTTTCAGAGCTTCTGTAGAAAAAAAAACATAATTTCAAGGAAATCAGAGCCAAGGAAATGTGTGATTCTTTCCATGTCTGACTGAAGTCTGGACATGGAAGTTATACAGACTTCCACTGAAAATAACTACTTCAGGGTAAACTTTTTTTTACTTTTACCAACATTTTCAGTATTCCCTATATTTAGAAACCAGAATACTGTATAAATGCCAGTTTTTTAAGGACTTTATATATTCACTGGGGTGTTTCCTGGTTTCTTTCTGAATGATTTACCACCCCAATATCTCTGATGTATTTAGTTAAATTATAATATGATTGTTACATCAGATATGGTTGAAATTTAGGAAAACACCTTTATGCCCAAGTATTATTAATAATCGTTTGACAGCATTTTCCATCTATAGACCTAAAAATGCTTTATGCAGGAAGATAAGTATCATTATCCATGTTTTATTGATGAGAAAATTGAGGCATGGGGAGATGGAACAACTTGTCCTGGGTAACACAGCAAGTTAGCAGCAGAGTCAGAATTAAAACAGTTGTCTTTTCCCAGTACAGTTACCTCTCTACATTGCCTCTCATAATGTAGTTGCTGGAGTACACTGCCTTCCATAGAGTAATCAAGCTGTGGATGAATGTCCAGAGTCAGGACAGGTGGGCAGGCCAAAAGGTGCGGTCACCTCTCTAGACTACAAATTAGAATGGTACCTGTGGCCCCTGTACACAAGTTCTTGACCAATGGATTGATATGGGACTGATGCAGAACTACTGAAATCAATGTAAGATTTTCTGTTGACTTGAGTGGGCTTTGCATCAGGCCATATGAACACAGATCTACTGGCTTCTAATCTGGCCCACACTGGAAATCCCTGTACATGCTGACCTATTTGGAGTTGGTGCAGAGCATATTTTCAGTATCTTTACCCGTACCCTATTTCCTCATATATGCATAGGGTTATTGCAGGGCCTTCAGAACACAGAATGCATTATGCAGGCCTTCTGAGGTGGGATGAATTTGAGAACAGAATCTTAAAATGTGTTGGGGGGAAAATGTACACACCTATATATGTGTGTGTATGTATATATGTAGCTTGTATCACATGCATAAGTTCGTTCATGTATTTTCTTGAATTTCATACAAAACTTTTTCATTTATGATAATCCCCCAGAATAATTTATATAAAAGACTATTTTTCTGTTTCTAGTTATTCATAATGAAGCGTCACTCTGACTATAAATTTTCAGTATTGACTGAACCTTGTGTGTCTTGTTGGAAAAAGAATTTTGGTTTTTAATTGCACCTAGGCTAAGACTTTGCATGCCAAGTTTCTTTTCAGAATGATTTTTTTGTTTATTATAAACTCCCAGTGTTTAACTAAAGAATAAACTATGTGATCGCTATAATTCTAGTTAGAGGGTCTGTGTAAAAAGGTTACATTGATTCAGCTTATGTACTTTGTAAATAACATGCTTTATTAGAATGTTTAGGTGATAAGTTAGAGCAGCTGTGAGAGGACATAAACTCTATCAGTCTATAGAAAAAAGCATCAGGTTTCAAGCTAGAATGTCAACAAAGTCAAGGCAGGAAAGGCTTTCCAGAGTTCTTCGATGATCAAGTCCAGGCCAGAGTTTTCCTAATGCAGATAAGACAGAGACAGATCTATCTACAGGTATGAGGAAGAGAAAAGGTGGGATACAGTTTAGTGTAAGGAGAACAGTGAATAATTGCTGAAATGAATGACATAAGAAAATGTGAGTGAATTTAGTTTTGCATGAAAATTCCATTTATGCATACTTTTTAGTAGATAAACATAATATAAGGGGCCAAATTCTGCATTGATTTACGCCCATACTATCCTGTTTACCTCAGTGGGATTACACTTGGAACAAGACACTGGAGAATTCTGCAGTACAGTGAAAACCTACTTATATTAATCTTTGATAAAATAAGTGTATAAGAATCATTTTATTACACAATATAAACAAAACTTCTTCTGAGCGTGAGTGGGAAAACTGTCACAATCAGAAAGTGATCATGCATGAATTAGTGTGAGGCAGAAAAAGGATGGATGGGAACTGGCAGAACCTGTGTTCTGAGACTCAATCCTATAATTCAGGAATAAGAGTCAACATCAAAGAGCCTACAATCCTAATTTGCTAGTACTTGTTAATTAAAAATAAAAGTGGAAAACCAATATAAAAATAAAATACTTATTAGATGTAAATATTTACTAAGATACTTGTAAGTTTTCCACTGTAGTGTTCTGTGTACAGTAATGATAGGTAAACCAATATAAGTATTTTTGTGTATATCTGTAATAAAAAAAGTGTATTACAGATCAGCCAGACAGCCACATTAATATGTTGGTCTGTAAGTTCTCTTAAGGTAAAATGGCTAGTGAAAATTGCTTTCCTTTTCAAATCTTCTCATACAAGTATAGACGTGAATAATTTAAACTTTCAAGCATAGTTCCTGAGAGTTGAAGCCTCCTGAAATATTTTTATACAATAAGAGTTTAATAAAATTCCTGTTGGTAAGTAGTGTAAGACCAGTAAAATTCAGTTTGTCTATTTGTAAGTAATGGATGTATAACATTTATAAAACTGACTGCTCCATTTAACTAAATTTATCATGCCATTATTCAAATTTATATTCAAATGAGTCTTTTGAGATATGAAAAATGAGGGGAAAATCATGTGATGTGAATGAAGTTATAGTCATTCAGGTAACGGTTGTGTGCTTTCCTGAATCCTATATTAAATCATTTGAAATCAGCTAATTTAGATTTGTTTTGCTGATAATATGCAAAAATATCAAGCATGATTTTTTATTATTATTTATTTATTTTATTATTAAACTATTCATTCTGTTCATAAATTTGTTTGTAGGTTGTGGCACACAGCCTGTCTTGGCACAGAAGGAGAAGTTATGATCTTTGGTGGGAGCAAAGATGACTTGCATTTCTTGGACACAGTCAGTAAATTTAATAAGTCTTAGTCTTGTAATTAAAATTATTTATTTAATTTTTGAAATAATTCATCATTTTTGCTGAGAATGTAAATGCATGGAGATCAGGACACTTGAGAGCAACTGGTGACCTAAAGCCCGTCTAGATCCGGTTCCGGGTGGCTTTATATGTGAGAGAGCATCCAATAGTGTGGATGCTCTCTTGTGCAAAGCTCATCGTTTTTGCGATGTGCTTTTGAGGTGTGGACGCTCTTTTGCGCAAGACCTTTTTGCAGAAGATCTCTTCCGCAAAACGCTTTTGGCGCAAAAATCCTGTAGTATAGACATAACCTGAAAGGGGAAGTTAGAGAAGTCACATGTCCCCAAAGTCCTGCCTTTCTGGGCATAAAAGTAAGGGGGCTGGAAGAGGCAGGTTATCTATTTTTAATCTTTATAAGATTTTTAATTGAAATATGTAAGGACTTCAATTATATATATGGTAATCCATTTTATATTATCCTGTTGAAACAAATACATCGGTATTTATGGGATAACTTAAATTAACAGTTGATCTTGATCCTTCATCTGATTGTTCCTCCTCTTTATCATTAGGGTCACTGCAGTGATTTATTGATTTTTCAAACTCAACCTTACTCACTTCTCAGGTGAGTTTAGATTATATAGTGGCACAAATTGTCTAGCACAGATAATTATGGTACTACTTTTTATAACTTAATTGTTTTTTAACATAAGGCACTTTGAATTATTCTTACTTGGATCAGTAGGTAAGAAACAAAATTATTAATCTAGTTAATAGTATAAATATGCTGTGTAAATATTTTCAAAACAGTTTTAAAGCATTGATATTATTATGGAATGGACTATACATAAATTATATATTTTAATTTAACATTCTTCATAAAAGTTTGTTTGATGTTTTGTGTGTTTTATCTTTAGGTTATAAGACTTTAGTTAATTCTGATATTTTTTTCAGATTGTGCCTTGACTGCATTGGTAAAAATGCCAGCCTTTTAGATAATCAAATATACTGCTTACCACCCAAAATTTTGCCACAAGTGTTGAAAAAAATAACCTTTTGGGCTGCAGCTAACCATCGTCAAGAGAAAAAAGCTGAAACTGAAGGACAAGAGCAAATAAATATCACCTGAACAAGGACAAAAAAATACTGACTGCTATATGTATTTATAGTGTATAGCAAACATTTTTGTTAGTGACTGTTTACTAGCAGTATACATAAGATATTTCTTAGGCTGAGTTTCTACAAGAAAATCCTTTTTGTTTTCTAATGTATAGAAAAAAGTTAAAACTACATATTCTGCATATTTTAATAACACCACTTGAGGTTGCAGAAATTAACTTCTGCTCTTAGGGTCTTGGTGAGTGGTTTCATAGTGATCTTTTGGAAAGTAACAGAAGACACAGACCTTTTTCAGATGTATAAAAATTTATCTTTCGAATTTAAAATCTTATTTTCAGTTTTGTCACACCAGTACTTGCTGATGAAGACAAAATTAGTTTGACACAGTATCCCTGTAAATCTAACTCTTGTTAATATGATTGATTATATATGCAAATCCTATTTGATTTATTTCATTTAACAACAGTATATGAAAGCTTGATTGATACTGGGAAATAACCATCCTACACATAGGCAAAAATGTCAACAAGCTGGCTAACTGTTGAACTTTAAAAGTTTTTTAAAAAGTTAAATAATTTTGTATGTGAAAATTCAAATGCAGTTCATAATAACATTGTTTTATTGTAATTCTCTAATCAATGAAATGTTTTCAAAATAGATTTTATATTTTTTTATTTTGAATATCTAAAGTTTATATTTAATTTTGGTTTAAATATTTTGTTTATTTATTGTAAAAAGCTTATATGAAATTACTATTTTCCTATCTGTTTCAGGTATTTAGTTAATTGGGATCCAGTCATTAAAATTTTATGTAAATAGTATATTTGCATGTAGATCTATTCTTGATTCGTTTTTACCATTTTTACAATCTGACTACAAAATCCTGTGTAATTAGGAAAGGAGATTTTGTAGTCAGTATATAGCTTAGAAGAAAATGTATTATGACTGAGTATCACAATTGAGCCATATTTTCCATTTGCTTCAACCAAGGAGACATTTGATATTAGCAAGAAAGAACAAATAGGAATCTAAATTGTTCAGGTATGTGGTCTTTATGTTAAAAGGGATCCTCAACACAAGAAAATGGTTCAAATGATAAAACTGGCCCCAATGACTGTAGAACTTCCTTAGGTAAATCATCCACAACTTCCATTTCATGACTTATAGCTTGATTTGCAGCTCTTATTTTGCAGAACAAGGGGCAATTTCAAACACATCCTATCACAATGCATATATTAATTACTGAGAACTTACGATCCTCATCCTGCAAAGACTCCTATGCATGCTTGACTCCAAGCTCATGAGTAGTCCCATTGAGTTTAGTGGGACTACTCACATGCTTAAGGTTATGCACAGGATCAGGGCCTATAAGAGCTCTTCAAACCATCATTTGAACTGATATGATCAAATCTGAAGACATCATCTATGTCCTCCAGCTCTTATGACTGAAGTTCAGAAGTTTTGAAAGTTCTTTTAAAATTGGTTCTTTCACATACGGAATTATAGGTTTCTCAGATAGGAGTTAAAGTTAAGATAGATAATATTTTGGAATTAATTGTAACTCATTAAAAGGCAGCTTTTGCAATGAGTATCTATATTAATGATAGTAGGGACAATTTCCCCTCAGATCCACATGGGTACTCAAATCTGTTGTTCTGCTTCCCCATATGTGCTGAATTCACAATGACATCACTGAGAGATCTAAATACTGAAGGACTATTTCTGTTGTACATATGTGAAAAGAGAATTTTGCCCGTTGATTTACAGAGGAAATAGGATCAAAATGTTTTGTGGCAATATATAATCCTTAATCTGTTTGCTTTAGTTTGCCACTGCACAAATGCTGATGTCAACATTTAAAGTCAGTGGAATGTTAAATGTACATTGGACAGTCATTGTAACTCCTTAAAAGGCAGCAAGTGCACATTATAGGAACTATGAGAAGTCAAGATAGTTAATTTCAGATTGTATACAGCAGTTGAAAATTGGTGTTAATTATTTTAATACTAGCAATTTTGTTCTTACATTTGGGGAAATGTTCTTAAGTAAAGAAGTTAGTATAAAAAAGAGGTAAGATATCAGTAATTTTTTATGGAGACTCTGTTCGGACTCATTTATAGACATTATCAAGAGTGTCCTTAGCACCATGTTATGTTTTCATTAATGTTTCAGAATATCTGCCGTGATTTCTTTGTTTACTGTTATAAACTAAAATAAAAAGTGAGTTTCTGACAGACTACATTATAAGTGAGTTATGATCACAGACTGCAAAATATTTTGTAAGTCTATCATAAGTAACATGCTTCCATTAAAATATGTGAGTATGCCGCACTTTAAAGTACTTTCTGTAATATTTAATTTCTAAAAGCAGAATATTTTCATTGACATCAGTGTGTCCCATATTTTGAATTAGTTGTACAAGTATTTCACAGTTTTCTTCCATCCGCTACTTCTGACTTCTGTCTAAAACTTTGCTAATTTTTCTTCTTTGAGTAATTGCACATGTCCATTCCACTGTAGGTGTGTGTGCACCCTGGAGCTTTTCCCCTTAGCACTACCGGTTCAGGCAGCATGAGTGCCCGCTGGTGCCTCACACCACTGCATGGAGCTATAGAGGGCTGTGCTGCACCCAACTCCTCTCTCAGTTCCTTCCTACTGTCAGTCTCAGTTACAGTGTTTGTTTCTTCTGATCTTCCCTCCTTTAGTGCAAACAGTACCCATAGCATTTGTTTTTAGTCTTTTATAGAATATCTAAATAGCTTTAAGAATAAATTTTGAATATTATCTTTTTAGTGTATGGCTATGGGTGGCTTTGTTGGGTACCAGATTCTGTACAGTAGTGATGCCCCATTCATTTGTTTCAAGGCCTGTCCATTCATGTAACAGGTTTATGCCAGTGAGTGACCCAAACTTCATCTGCCTGAAGTGTCTGGGAGGGCTAATGTAAATGACAAACACCATTCTTGCAGAGGGTTTAAATCCTGCTCAAAAAAAGGACAGGACTGCCAGATTCATGTACCTGCGCATGGAGTCTGCACTTCATCCGCTGTTGGAACGAGTACCAAGCATCTCCAAGTCTGTTAGGAGTGTTCCTCATGAGAGTCCGAAGAAAAGACTGCATTACGTCTCCTAAAGAATAGGAGAAGAAGGGGCATCAAGTGTCTGCAAGGACTCAGTGGGGCCCTCAAGAAAGTCACATCCTGGGAGCAGTCTGTGAGCCAGGAGGGATTATTGACTCCAGAACCCAAGAAGAGTCCATTGAGACCAATCCCCAAAGGATCAGCACAATTCTTTGTACTGCAGATTCTGGAGCCCTTGCTGGTGCTGCCGACACCAAGGCTTTTGAGGCTGTTAGAGAGTTGCTTAACTTTTGGTATCAGTTTCTCCCAGGATTCAAGAGTCTTTCACAGTACCAATATTGAAGCCACCTGCTCGTGTGGTCCTGGTTCCCACCCCAGAGCACCACTCACTACTGACTACATCTATTCTTGTGGTACATCTATATAGGATTGCATCTAGCGGCAGTCAGCAATTATCTTAGTTACTCTCTTCTCCAGACCCATCTCTCCCCAGTATCAATGATGAAAGGAGCTCACCAGCCAGGTGTGAGAGGCATGCATGGAATGCAAGTACTTTCCCCTCACTCCCTGATAGTCTGGGGTATGAGATGGCCCCATCCCAGAGCTCATGGCCACTGCCCTCCCTAGCCTCCTGAAATGGCGCCCGTGCCCCATTCCTCTCACTGGCAGCCCTGTCCTGCACAACCCAGAGCCTAGGGGGGTCCACAAAATCCTCTAATCCTGGAACCCCAGAAGAGTAAATCTGGCCTGTGGGAAACCCTGAACCTCAGTCCTCCCTGTCCCTCCTCCTCCACCAGTGGGGCTGGAGCACCAGAGGTGTGAAGTGCCTCAGTTGGGAGCCACATCATTGAGGTTGGAGTCGGGGGTTTCTTCTCACTTGTGTGGTCCCCAACTGATTTTTTGTGGGTCAGTGGCCCCCGACTTCAAAAAGGTTCCCCACCTCTGCCATAAATAAAGAAAACATGGGAACCTTTTGTGTTGGACATAAATTAATGTTTTACTTTATTTAAAACTAGCAGAAATACCCAGCATTGCCTGGGGAAAATATAGTAAAAGGTGTGATGAATGATCAATGACATTAATGTAGCATATTTTATTGGAAATACTTTTTCTGTTATCATAGGGAAAGGATCTCATAGTTGCAGTTTATGTGACATGCTTAACAGAAGAGTCCAGCAAATGCCTATGATCAGGTGCTATTAAAAGCGAATCAGTGGCCCAATTGGGGCTCTGGGGGCCTAATTGGCAGTCTGGGGGAACCGATTTCGAGATATAACCAATCCAGTTATTTAAGTTAGGAAATCAGTAGTATCCGTGCAAAATTTGGTGTTTTTAGCTCCTACCATTTCTGAGATCTTTCGGGACTAGACTTTCGGAAATATTTATAAGAAGATGAAGTTTGATAAACTAACATGAGAAATTTAAAGCGCTTAGTCTGTTTAATAATTTAAATGAATATTTCCTTTCTTAGTAGTTAAATTAAACTATTCTCCCTAGCTGCAGCACTAGCAAAATGGCTCGGGTGTAATTATGTAGTTAACTGAGTTTCCTTTAGCAACAGGTGGTCCATGGAAAGGTTTGCATTGAGCCAGGTGGGGCAAGGGCCAAAAAGTTTGAAAGCCACTGTGTTAGGGGGATGGGTGGACAGGGCTGGGGGCAATGGCGCAGGGCCGGGGGAATAGCACCCCTCCCACCCATGAGGAGCAGCCCGGGCCTGGGGCTCCGCCTGCACTTACCCAGCACTGGCCTCACTGAGCAGCTAGAGCAGCAGCAGGCAGAAGTGGGCGAGGGCACTGGGGGCCATGGCAGCCGCACTACCCGCCATGATCCCGAAAGGTAATTTCTATAAAACCTTTATTACTGTATAAATGTTTAGTATGTTATAACAAAATCATTTTACCAATCACTGTTTCCAGTCAAATTGTTCATTAACCTCTCTTAGGCACACTCATTGCATGACTATTTTGAACTCCTTTATATCTACAAAAATTGCGGTCCACATTTACAAAAAAAGCACCCCCAGAAATTCCTGCATATGGGCCTGATATAACCTCACCCCAATAGACCCCTGGGGAGAGGATTCTGATCCCTGACTTGTAATTGCACTCAGCAAACCCCACCCTTTTCTGGGAATCCAACTAGGATCTGGTCAGGCAATAGATGAGTGTGTCCTACTCACTCACCAACCCAGTGGCTCCCAGACACTCATGGGTCAGACAGGGAGACAGGGACAGGAGCTGGGTCCCCAAAGGCACAATCCTGCAGTAATTCATCCACCCAGGGATTCTTTTCATGTCACGTAGCCAGGGCCGGCCTTAGGCCGATTCCCCCGAATGGGGCCCCGCGCCCTGAACCCGGAAGTGTGCCAGGTGCCATGGGCGGCGAGTTAATATTCAGAGCCGGGGGCCCTGCTTCAGCAATATGTGGAGCTGGGTTTCTCCCGCGGCTCTTAGTGCGGCTCCCCCTCGCTGGCTGCTGTGTTGCAGGTGAGCGGGGAGGACACCCGGGCGTGACGTGACATCACAGCCCGGGACTTTAAAATTGCTCGGCAGCGCGTGGTCTAGCTCCGGGTTCGGAGCCCAGGGCCCGAGCGCAGACTCCGGCCCCACAAAGTGGAAGGCAGAAGGGAGGAGGGGAAACTAGGGGAAGGGGTGGAAGGGGAAGGGCTTGTGCGGAGGGGAGAGGAAGGGGCTTGTGCGGAGGGGTGGGAGTGGGAGAGGAAGGGGCTTGTGCGGAGGGGAGGAGAGAAATCCCAGGGGCCAAGTGCAGACAATGAGGAAAAGGGCAGGAGGGGAGGTGTCAGTGGGAGGGGGGACAGGGTGAGGAGAGGAGAGGGTAAGGGCATTGGAGGTTAGAAGGGGGAAGGGAGGTGCTGGGAGAAGGCTTGAAAGAAGGGGTGGGCATGAGGAAGTTAGGGATGGAGCAAGGCATGTGTGAGGGCACAGGGGCAGGAGGGGAACAGGGGCAGAGAGTGGTGAGTGGGTGGGCATCAGGGAAAAAGAGGGAAAAGGGGCAGTAAGGGAAGGGGGAGGCACCAGGAGGGTGCAGGGCTAAGGGAAGGTGCAGGTGCTAGGGGGTTCTGGGGTGAAGCAGAAGGGCAGACACCTGCAAGGGAGGGACCAGCACCAGAGGAGAGAGGCAGGGCATGTGTGTAGAGGGAGGTGTTAGAAGAGGGGATGAGGAGGGTAGCTCACATGATCAGAGTGGGGCTCCTGGAGGAGTGGGCACGGGGAGAGAAGGGCTGGTGGAGGGGGGCAGGTCGCAGGAGGGCTGAGGGCAGTGAGAAGGGCAGGAATCAGGACAGCAGAGGAGGGTGAGGAGTTGGGCAGCAGGCACCAGGGGAGCTGATGGAGCAAGGGGAGGCGACATGGCAGCAGAGAGAAAAGGTAAAGGGTTATAAAACATTTATTAATAACTTGGGTGCCACAGTGGCACATCCAAACAAGCCACATGAACTCAGTACAGGTGCACAACACAAAATCCATTCTGCTCATGGGAGGAAACTCTTAGGCTATGTCTACACTGGCGGCTTCTTGCGCAAGAACATCTTGCGCAAGGGTTCTTGTGCAAGAAGTGTTGCGCAAGAACACGTCCACACTGCCATGTGCGAGCTGTGATTTTGCACAAGAGCATCCATGGCAGTGTGGACGCTTTCTTGCGCAAGAAAGCTTTGATGGCCATTTTAGCCATAGGGGTTTCTTGCACAAGAAATCCCTTCCGAGCATCCATGCTGCCCTCTTGCGCAAGAGAGCTTACACCTGTTAGAAAAGAGCATAGCTCTTGCGCAAGACACCCTCTCTTACCACGCCGTACTGTAAATTTCCTTGCGCAAGAGCAGGCGGGCAGTGTGGCTGCTCTGTGGGTTCTTGTGCAAGAACAGCCGTACTTATGCAAGAAGCCGCGAGTGTAGACATAGCCTTAGAGGGAACACTTCTCCCAGCCTCTCTGCCCCCGAGTTAATGTCACACACATTGGGTTAATGCAATTGCAGGATAGTTGCATGAGGAGGGTTTGGTGGGGGCCAAACTAATCCCTGTTGGTAGGAGGATGGTGGGAAAAGGCCTTCGAGAGGGGTGACCTGACACCTTTTACTTCTGGTTACGTGTCCATCTTTCCCCCGAGTGTGTTACCTCCAGAGGCCTCCAGAGGGGGTGTGGCTAATGGGGCACCACCAAAACTTATACAAATCTGCCGCCCCTGCTGGCCCCGGAGGAGGAGTGCGTTGGCCGCAGGAGGTGTGAGTTTAGCGCAGGGTTTTCCTGTGCTGTGGGAGGGTGTGTGTGTGTTGGTGGGGGATTTTTTGTGCTGTTTTTTGTTTTTGGTTTTGGTTTTTTTTTTTTTGCTCAACCAAAATTGCTATGGGGCCCCATCAAAATTGTTCGAATTGGGCCCCACACTTCCTAAAGCCGGCCCTTCATGTAGCAGTAGATCCACAGAACACCTGAACCCACCAGCATTAGCAAGACTACAGCTTAGGGCGTTTTGCACCATCCTCTCCCACTGGGCTGACTGAGGAAGTCTAGGAGCTAAAATAAACAGTAAGATCTTGGCCAGTCTCCCAGATGCAGGCACTGCAGTTAACACCTAACCAGCCCCACACCCTGAGCTGTGGGATTTCCTAGCAGAAAATCCTTACCTCCCTCATCCTGTCTCTGTTCCTATAGCCCATTCTTCTGGTGCCAATCCCAACACCACAGGTTTTTTGCATCATGTATGGTCAGTCCTGGGGGAGAGGTAGAGAGATGCCATCAGGTTTCTCATTCTGGTTTTGGGGTACCTATATTCTTGCAGTCCCATTGGTGGCTGCACACGGGGAGGCGCTCTGGCTGCATCCCTGGAAGATAAGGAGCTGATTTATTCAGAGGTCCTATTGCCCAGCTTCCATCAGTTTCAGTCTTCTATTGGGTCCCATTTCTCACCTGGCTTTACCTCTCTGACATAGCAACAGCTGGTAGAGCTGGTTAATACTGATCCTGGTGCACTGCCTGATGACCTTGACTGCACCACTGCTGTATGGACCCAGTTGAGCCCTGAAATTCTAAACTTAACAGTAACAAGTCACCGGGACCGGATGGCATTCAGTTCTGAAAGAACTCAAATGGGAAATTGCTGAACTATTAACTGTGCTTTGTATCCTTTAAATCAGGTTCCGTACCTAATGCCTGGAAGGTAGCTAACGTGACGCCACTATTTAAAAAGGGCTCTAGAGGTGATCCTGGCAATTACAGGCCGGTAGGTCTAATGTCAGTACCGGGCACATTAGCTGAAACTAAAGTAAAGAATAAAATTGTCAGACACGTGGATGAATATAATTTGTTGGGGGAAAGTCAACGTGGTTCCTGTAAAGAGAAATCATGACTTACTAATCTCTTTGCATAAGTTGTCCGTGATACCTCAATGCTTCTGGGCATAGATGAGCCACCCATCAACTGAGGGACAGTTATAGGATAACCTGCTTATTATGGCTCTACTTGTACCTTTTACCAAAATGTCTAGCACTGACCACAACTGCAAGATACCAGACTGAATGAGCTACTAGTTATGAAGGTAGTTATGAAGCTAACCAACCATTTTGGTTCTTTTTCCCATGCCTTGAATTTCACCAGCACCAGGTGGTACAGGGTCTCTAGGTACCAACAAGCCTCTTTGTGGTTCTGACCTTCTCTACAGGGACATCTTGTCCTCTGTCTCAATTAGGAGTAGGAAAAGAAAAAACTTCAAAAAGGCTCCTCCTTGCCTCACATACATGAACCTGAATTCTCCCTCACTCCTCGAGGAGAGACTTCAAGAAGAGGAGACACTCTGCAGCAAAGCCATCATGTTCTCTGCTGTTGCCCCTGCCTCGCACTCTCTTTTACCTGCCTATTGTCATGGTCTCTCGATGAAGTTAC
Organism: Rafetus swinhoei; assembly: GCA_019425775.1. NCBI lineage: Eukaryota > Metazoa > Chordata > Testudines > Trionychidae > Rafetus > Rafetus swinhoei. Next base: position 129,892,984 of record CM033446.1, on the reverse strand, counting down.
CACCTACCAACCTCCTTTGACCAATCAGCCAAGTGCTGCAAAAGGCCCTTGTTATGTCATTACCACACCCAACCCTGCCCTGCAGGACTAAAGTCCTGCTCCTGTCCAGCCCCTTTGGATGTTTGAGCTGCTTCCCCTGTGTTACTCCTCACTCACTGTGACTGGGTGCTGCCACCCTGCACTCCAGGTCCCTCCACGACCGCGCTGTTCACGGCGCGAGGAGCCGGATACCAGCTCTGCGTGGGCTGCTCGCACGCCGCGAGGCAAACCCGCGGCTTCAAGGTGCCGAAGAGCACAAGCCACGGGGAGGGAAGGAAGGGGGGTGGAGACAGAGTGGAGCTGAACCGGAGGTGGAGTCACACCAAAATGTGGGCGGGGCTCAGAGGTACATCAGGGGGACGGGGAAGGGTGGCAGGTGGGTTAAAATGGCTGGCGCCACTGCTCAGGGGAAGGGCGGTAGAGGAGGAGGGAGCGGCAAGGGAGCTGGAGAAAGTCGGGTGGGAACAGAAGAAGTTCCCACTCGCCGGAGACTATTCCGCCAGGGAAACGGGACAGGTGGGATACCGCCGAAGGAGAGAGAGAGAGTGGGGAGAGGAAGCAGCCCAGGGCAGGGCAACGAATTAATGCCCACGGGCTGACATGTTTCGGTGGGAAGCCCCCGTCAGCCGGACAGGACTGGAGAAAGTCCTTGTCCTTAGGGTCCTGGGCTGGGGCCCGTGAGTGAGGGTGGGCCCGGGCCCCCTCTCTCCGCTGCCAATTACGGGAGTACCCTGTTGGCTGAGCTCTGACAGATCTTTCCTGACCGCGGTGAGCGCCCAGTGCTGTAAACAACTCGGGGCGGACCCGGTGGGAAGACTTATAAAGCAAGCCGAGGGGGGGGGAGTTTGGAGGGGCACAAAGAACTGTCGAGATAAAACAATAAACGTGCCGGGTTGCGCCTGGTCACACTCACGCTCAAGGTTAGTTCTGGGGCAGGTTACACATGAAAATACCAATGTGCTACACTCTGCTTTGCAGACTTTAAGACCAGATGAGACTGTTAGATCATCTAATCTGACTCTCCTGCATATCATAGACCTCCTGAATGGCTCCGTAGTGAGTTTTGGACCAACGCACACCCCAGAAAGGCATCTGGTCTTCTTAGGAACACATCAGGAGATGGAGAAACCATCATTTCCATTGGTAGTTGGGAGGAAATTGATACAGCGATAGGAACGGAATTGACCCCAAGGCTACAGTTATGCGTCTGTCTTGACACACACGCACAGCAATGTGTGCTAAGTGTTGTACAAGTAACCTTAATCCTGGTGTTTCCTAACTTTTAAATTCCTGATCTCCAAATAGTTCTTTGTACTTATAGAACTGTTTGGGGGGGGAAAGAGGCACTAATTTATTCATTATGGTGAGTTTACCCCCTGGGTTGCCCACTGAAACTGAGTTACTAAGCCCTCTGTCTCACCAACATAGGCTCCCTCTCACACTGTGCAGCTGTGATAAGCTGCAGATATTTCCAAGCCCTGCACTCACAGAAACCATTACACAGGCCAGGACAAACCCAGCTGCAGTTACAATGAAGGCTTTCCCCTAGCTCAACAGCCCATGTCCCATGAGAAAGCAGCCAAGCCAGCATGTCAGGTTCCTAGCCTTACCTTCTGACAGGGAGAGGAGGGCCAGGTGCTGTTCTGCCCCCCCGTCCACAGGCACAGCTCCCATTGGCTGGGTCAGAGCAGGGAAGGAGCACTACTTGAGAGCACAACTCTGTGGTAGTGGAAGCGCATGACTCTCCTGCTGCTGCCCGGCAGTCCTCTTCTTGCGCTCCTCCTCCGGCGGGGTCTGAGCTGCAGTATGTTGCCCCATCACCAGCACTCAGGAGTTTGAGGTATGTATATCCCTGTCTTCAAGTGCTGGGAGTGGGGCTGCACCCTTGTCCCCCTCACTACATCCCTCCCCATCCCCCCCATGCATACCCCTCATTGCATCCCTCCTTGTCCCACCCCTGTCCCCACTGCATCCCAACTCCCCACTTACTCCTCATTGCATCCCTCCCTGTCCCACCTCCTGCTCCCACTGAATCCCAACTCCCCTTACTCCCTCACTACATCCCTCCCCATCCCCACATGCATACCCCTCATTGCATCCCTCCTTGTCCCACCTCCTGCTCCCCACTGCATCCCAACTCCCCACTTACTCCCTCATTGCATCCCTCCCTGTCCCACCTCCTGCTCCCCACTGCATCCCAACCTCCCCCCTTACTCCCTCACTACATCCCTCCCCATCCCCCCACATGCCTACCCCCTCATTGCATCCTCATCCCACCTCCTCTCCCCCACTGCTAGGGTTGCCAGATGGCTTCAACAAAAATACCTGACACTTGACATTACATCACAATCCACACTACATCTTATTTAGAAAATACCGGACATTTCTATTTTCTCATGTATATTTTCTCAAATTGTTTCCTGAACAGAAAGCTCAAATACTGGACTGTCTGGTTCAAAACCGGACACCTGGCAACCCTACCCACTGCATCCCAACCCCCCCACTTACTCCCTCATTGCATCCCTCCTTGTCCCACCTCCTGCCCCATTCCCCTCAATGCATTCCTTCCTGTCCCAACCACCGCACACCCTGTCATTGCATCTCTCTCCCCAAACCCCCCCCCATCTTCATTCCTTTCACTGCATCCCTCTCTGTCCCAATTCCCATCCCCCATCATTGAATATCTCACCATATCTCTGCCCCATATTCCTGCATGCATCCTTCCCCTGCCCCCCCATACCAATTCAGACAACCCCTAGAAAAGTGTCTGAAAAAGTGTCTTTCTGTAGGTTAGTGTGCGCATGCATCATTGTATGTGTGTAAGAGTGTATGTCTTTGTGTAGGACAGTGACTGTATTGCCACATGTGTAGACGTGCGAATACAATTTGTGGCCTAACTCTGACTTTTATTTCCTTTGCTGGCTTGTGCCCAAAAAATTGATGACCTAAAATATATGCATTCATTTCATAACAAGCTTTTAAAAGAGAACTCTAACAGAAAGGTATTTCTTAAAAAGTAAATATTGTTGACTAGTAACTTCAGAAAAGCCAATGTATCATACATTTCTTGCCATCTCTGCCTACCTACATTCTAAACTCTTTGTTGCAGACTTTTTATGCGTATGTCCAGCACTTGGAGCCCTGATCGTTACTGGGGTCTCTAGGCACTAAACAACAATTGTAATAATGTGGACATACATGTGGTAGCATGTGCTAGTGTATATGCTAATGTAGGGCTACTCAACACATGACCCGCGGTGCAGTTTGGGTTTACGCAGGGCTCAACACGCGGCCTGCAGGTGGGAGCCAAAACAAAAAAGTGGTCAATGTAATGGTCTTCTGTTGATATGCATTTTAGTAGTAAAATTCCTGCACTGTCATTGCTCATTAAAAGTGCTGTGATATGGGTGGAAATTGGGTAAATATTGCATTTTATTAGTGTCAGCAGAACTGACTTAAATGGGTCCTGTGTGTTGTGTAGTCTTGCCTTAATCTTTGTATTCATGCCCGTCAGTGTGAAAGAATCTATTTGCAAATATTTGCATGTATATTTGCATGTATATGCAACCACACTTAAGTTGCGGCCCTCGGCACATGCTGTATCATTGTGGCCCTGGCCAGGGCTTCCAAAGTTGAGTAGCCCTGTGCTAACGTGTACATGCATGTAGACGTGGGTGTCAGTGTCTACAGATTTATTTACATAGGTATCTGGATAGTTGCATTTTGAGGTTGTGCTCTGTGGATTTGTATTTGGGCTTCAGGCACGAGCCTTTTATCGGACCCATTACAGCTGGGAGAACGTGTGGTCCTAATTCCACACATAAAATTGCAATAACTTTAGTGAACACACTTAAAAAACAACAAATAGCCGTGCAGCACCTTAGAGACTAACAAAACCTGTAGATGGTGGTATGAGCTTTCACGGGCACAGCCCCCTTCTTCCGATGAACGGAGGACAAAAAGGGGAGGGAAAGAATCATGAAAACCTGCCTGACATTTCTTGTTTGAATGACCCTTTCTGATGATGTTCCTGCCAGCTCTAGTGCCCTGTGACATGAAACCTGAACTTGGCATAATACACGTGCCTGCTTGGGTTGGGGGGGGCAGGCCCAGGAGGGGGGGCAGGGTTGGGGAGCCGGGAGGGGGCAGGACCGGGGGCAGGGTTGGGGGCAGGGAGGGGCAGGGCCAAGGGGGAAGGGTTGGGGGCCGGGAGGCGGGGCAGGGCCAGGGGGCAGGGTTGGGGGCAGGAAGGGGGCAGGACCAGGAAGGGGAGGGTTGGGGGCAGGGCCAAGAGGGGCAGGGCCAGGAGGGGGACAGGGTTGGGGGCAGGGCCAAGGGGCCGGGAGGGGCAGGGCCAGGAGGGGGCAGGGTTGGGGGGCCAGGAGGGGCAGGGCCAGGAGGGGGCAGGACCAGGAAGGGGGCAGGGTTGGGGGCCAGGAGGAGCAGGGCCAGGAGGGGGACAGGGTTGGGGGTCCGGAGGGGCAGGGCCAAGGGGCAGGGTTGGGGTCCGGGGGCAGGGCCAGGAGGGGGCAGGGTTGGGGGCCAGGAGGGGCAGGACCAGGAAGGGGGCAGGGTTGGGGGCCAGGGGAGGGGCAGGGCCAGGAGGGGGCAGGGTTGGGGTCCGGAGGGGCAGGGCCAGGAGGGGGCAGGGTTGGGGGTCCGGGGGGCAGGGCCAAGGGGCAGGGTTGGGGTCCGGAGGCAGGGCCAGGAGGGGGCAGGGTTGGGGGTCCGGGGGCAGGGCTGGGGCAGGGCCGTGGGGCTAGGCCGGGGTCTCGAATTAGAAAGTGGCCGCCCTGGCCCGGGCCTGGCTTTTGCCCTTCACTCCGCCCCCCCCCGGCTTGGCGGTCAGCCCCGCCCCCCCGCGCCCCGCCTCCAGCGGCTTGACCAGACCACGCCCCCTCCCAAGCCGGGCCGCAGAGCGCCAGGGCCCGCGGAAGGGCAGTGGCTTCAGCAGACCTCACGGAGCATGCTCAGTGCAGCCCGAGGCGCACACTCCCACCGGCCCCGCCCCTCCGGGTGTCCAGGGCGGGAGGGAGGCGGCGCACGCGCGCGCCAGGGCCTGTGGGGGGCGCGGGGGCTGCCGGGAGCGGAAGTGGGCCGGGGCGGCGGATGTTGACAGTGGTGGCCCGCTGAGGTGAGTAAGGGTGGGGGGTGGCGCGAGCCGCCTGTCCCCGCCCGCCCCGCCCTGCGGCGGCGGCGTCGGGGGGCGTGTCCGGGCTGGGCCGCGGGGCCCGGCGGGTTCAGGGCGGACCCCGGCGCTGAGCGCCCCTCCCCCCCCCGGTTCCGAAGCGAGGCCTTTGGCCCCGCCGGGCGGCTCGGACCCGCGGCCTGGGGGGGGGTCCCTGACAGCGCCCGCCCCGGGTCCGCTCCGCCGGGTCGCCCCGCGGCCATGACGAGCCCCGCCTGTCCGCCCTAGGCAGGGAGCGCGCTGCCGACATGGCGGACGAGCACGACGAGCTGCAGGCCGACGAGGAGCTGCCCGCGCCGGCCGAGGAGAGCGCGGAGCCGCTGGAGCTCGCCAGCCCCGCGGAGCGCAGCGGGCACGTGGCGGTCACCGACGGGCGCTGCATGTTCGTGTGGGGAGGCTACAAGGTACCCGGAGCGGCGGCGCTGCGAATGCGGCCTTAGCGCCCGACAAGACTCCGCGTCCAGAACGGACAGGGAGTCCTGGCGCCCCGCGTAGACTGGCGGACTTACGGGAGCGTGCGCTTTCCTGGGCAAAGAGCCGCCGCCTCGGAGGCACGTGGTGGAAATTTCCAGAGGCAGGTATCAAGAAACAGGCCAGAATACGGCTAGAGAGAGGAGGCGGCTAATTATTCAGTCGGGGAGGATGAGGCCCACTTCTAGCAGCTGATCTGGAGGTGTGAACACCCAGAGAGGAGAAGCTGCTTTTGTGGTGGGCTAGTCGTTCACAGTCTTTGTTTAATCCTAAACTGATGGTGTCAAATTTGCAGATGATTTGACACCATCAGTTTAGGATTAAACAAAGACTGTGAACGACTAGCCCACCACAAAAGCAGTTTTTCCTCTCGGTGTTCACACCTCCAGATCAGCTGCTAGAAGTGGGTCTCATCCTCCCCTGACTGAATAATTAACTTCCTTCTCTCTAGCCTTATTCTTGCCTGCTTATTTATACCTGCCTCTGGAAATTTCCACTACGTACATCTGACGAAGTCGGTCTGCCCACGAAAGCTTATGCTCCAATAAATCCCTTAGTCTATAAGGTGCCACAGGACTCCTTCTCGCTTTTGCAGATCCATACTAACACGGCTACCCCTCTGATACTACGTACATAGTATAACCTCTCCAAAAAAGTGTGACCTGCCAAGTCCACCTATAATCTTAAGGTGGCGTGTAATTAGTTAGCAATGGTGCAACTTTTGTAAAATTTAAATACATATCTTAGATTTAATAGAGATTTATTTTATCTCTTTGTTGCTAGGTATTTAATTCTTTTGAAGATAGGGAAATACTGTTAGTGGGTTATACCAGACATAGCACAGATTAGCGCTTAAGTTTTATCCACATAGGTTTCCCAGCTCACTCGTAGATACATTAGAAGCTTCAGGGGGTAGCCGAGTTAGTCTGTACAGGATAAACTTAAAAAGCAACAAATAGTCTGGTCTGTAAAGTGCTACCAGACTATTTGTTGTTTTTTAGATACATTAGAGTTCAGAGTTCCTGAGCTGACTGCTATTCATGCTGGCGTGTGTGTAGTTTAAACAAAAAGTACAGCCATATTGTGATCTCGTGACTTAGACAAACAAGACCTAGGATAAGGTCATCAAATTTGTTTTCATTTAACAGCAAACTAAATTTGTAGCAAATATCTGGAGATAAAGTTTCTAGTCTATTCCACTAACATTTGGCAAAATCCTTTAAAAATATAAATAGGTAAATCTGGGCACTGATCCTGACACTAGAGCTCTCTGTTCAGTTTGCCAGAAGGATGAGGTTGCAAAGGTAGCTTTAACCAATTTTAATAATCTTCTGATCTTGGAGTCTTCTGTGAGCTGGTCCTATCCCCAACATAAACTAAAATAGTCCTGAGACTGCTTGAATTTGTCATTGTGTATAATTGCTCCCTAACGGCTGTTACACAAGTGGTAGTCACTGGAATGCAGTCTGCACTTTGTCACATCACTACTCATCCCTTCTCAGACTCCTGATGCTATTTTCTATCTCATAAACATTTAAAAATAGGTTGAATTGTTTCTGAGGGGGAAGGAGGGCAGGCCTGGAAACACTTAACTATATATGACATAAAATGTTGAGTCTTTTGTGATAGTGTCTTTTCTCCACTGTCCCTGCAGAATGCTCAAGTTAGGGGATTTTATGACTTCTATCTGCCTAGAGATGAAATATGGATCTACAGCATGGAAACTGGAAGATGGTACAGTACGAGTTACTTTAAAATACAACATGGGTTTAAGAAAGGAAAAAAAAGTTTCTCAGACTGTTCTATAAATCCTTCTGATGCTCCATGAAATAGGGCCCTTTGTTTAAATTTTCATTTATTTATTTTTCTGGGAAGTTATCAATGTTTATTACCACCACAACAAAAACAGGTGAAAATCAGTGCAAAAATAATAATTTTTCTGGGTAAATATCAGTTTATTTTGTTGGACAGAAAGATGGACGGGGAAATATTGAGTATATTAATGCTTTGAATTCTGTTCAGTGTGGTTTCCTGCAGAACTAAATCAGAACTCAATACACGATGCCACCTCTGAGTTTAAGAAAACAATACATCTCTTTTCCCCCCAATAAAACATTTCATTTGAATAAACAGTCTCAGAGGGGTAAAGTAGCTGTGTTTAGTCTGTAACTTTATAAACAACTAGTAGTTCTGTGGCACCTTAAAACTAACAAAAATATATATAGTATCATGAGCTTTCATGGGCAAACCCCCCTTCTTCAGATGGGATGATCTTGTTTATGTGAATAAACAGTTTACCGTTGTAGACTTAGAACAATTAGACCATAAATATTTCCATTTAATAATTGGGCCACACCATTTACAGTGCATACCCTATCTTCATCCTTTTCTCCTGTGTCTTTTATAAACTTTTAAATATTTTCTTGTGTTCTAAAGTATATTGATACAGATTTGTTTTTTTCACATTTTAGTGCAAGGGTCGGCAACTTATGAGTCATGAGCCAAATATGATTCACTAGGGAGCCAAATATGGCTCTTTCGAATCTTGAACCCAATCCCCCCTTGGCTCTTGCTGCAGCAGGGAGCCCATGCTGGCGCTGCAGCAGGCCTGGGCAAAACCATCTGGACCATAGATGCAGCAGGGAGCCCCCAAGCAGACTCCCCTCCTTGCTGCTCAGAAAAGCAGCTGCTGGGCTGTTTGTTTTTCACCAACTGTGAGCCAGGACGGGAGGGGGGAATGGTGCTTCATGGCTGCCCCCACCCCCAGCTCAATCCCATTGGCTGGTTTCTGGCCAATGGAAGCTGCCTGTTTCAAGAACAAGCAGTGCGCAAAGCATCAATCCCCCCTTTCCTCAGGATCTTACTCACAGAGTACATATTCATGCAGCCTGTGTGGGAGGGGGCAGGGCAGGTTCCTGAGAAATGTGCAGGGCAGGAGTCTCACTGGTACGTCTCCCGGACAGAGCCTGCCTCTGGCACCCCAACCCTGCCTTCTCCGCCCCCTGCCTTCTACCTCCCCTTCCCCACGTAACCCAAACCCTCTGTCCCCCAACTGAGCCCATACCCCCTCCCAGGCCCTGCACTCTAATCCCCTGCTCTAGGTCACAATCCCTTCCTGCCCTGGGTCACAACCCAAACCCCTGCACTGTAATCCCCCGCTCTAGGTCACAATGCCCCAGTCCCCTGCCCTAGGTCATAATTTCCTCCTGCCCTAGTAGGGAGTTAGTGACTAGTCGACTGGAGTATTGACTACTCACTCCCCACCGCACCCCCCGCCACCTCCTAGCGGCAGCTGGGGGGGGAGGGGAGGGAGGAGCCGGTGCTGGGAGGAGCCAGCTTAAAAGCCCTCCCTTGTTCTAGACTAATACAGAGCCTTACTTCAAGCAGCTTTGCATATACCCAGACTAATGTGAGTTACTTTTTATGTATTTGAAATTTGAATAATTCAAAAGTTGGGTGGAAATCAGAGGGGTGAGGAGGAAAGGAGGAATGAATAATACTCTTGGTAAAACCTGGGAATTTTTTCAGTAAACATGGGTTGAAAAAGAAAACTAAGGGGACTTATTCATGGAGCAGTTGCTGGTGACCTGCAGAAGGTGCTGCCTTCGCTCATTTCCAGATGACAAATTGTCATGCCCCCGAGTGCTTTGATTTAAATATGAGCAATTAAATAGGATTTTACATCCCTAATTTAAATTGGTTAATCAGTTAAACATGTTTAACCAATTAACCAATTAAAGGGGGGACAGTGGGAGCAGACATGTTCCCCACTTCCGCTCTGGCCAGGCCGTTGGACCAGCCCCTGCCTGTGGGAGAGTGGTGGGGTAGAGCAGCTTCCTGCCCACAGCAGGTGGGAGCTGCTCCAGCCCCTGTTGGTTTCCTCCTGCCCTAGTAGGGAGTTAGTGACTAGTCGACTGGAGTATTGACTACTCCACATCTCTGATTGAAATCACTGACTTCAATCATGATTTAAATCAGCCAGCAGGGGACCTTGATTTAAATCCATGTTAATTGTATTTTGCATTTGGACCTTTGATTTTTCTAAAGAAAGGATGGTTTGATTTGCTGTATAGCCATTTCACTGAAGTTGTGGTTCTTATTATAAACCAGTAGAATGCACTAAATCCATATGTTTGTTTAAGCAGTTATACAGTTCTACTTGCTTACATTCTTAAATGGGAAAAAGGAAAAATTTAGAAAATGGTGCATTTTTTATTAGAGTATGAATTTTGTGATTTGAATCAAGCTCTGCTGGGATGGAAACATAAATATAATTAAAATGCACAAAAACAGCATTTTAATTTTTAAAATATTAAACTCTTAAATATGCTGGCAACATAAGGAAAATCAAAATATGTTTTGTATTCCGTTCAATTCATTAACTATAGATCTTTCTGGTCTCCTTATCCTTCATGATTTTAAAACTAATAGAGCTAATCCTCTCATCCTTTGTTTTTATTCTTAAACGGGAAGTGGAAAACAAGCTTGCTTTTTCCCCAACTTCCAATTGATTTCTTAACTTGGAATTAAATTAAATTAGTAACTGAACTAGTTGAATAAAGTGAAATGAACAAAATATTTCCTCTGCACCTGCAGAAGCAGCAACTGGGGTCAAAAGCTGGGTTAGCACTTCAATAGGATCTGGTTGAAGGAGCTAGGCTAGTGGCTTCCACCAGTTCAGTGGTTTGACCGTCTATAAAACCTGACAACAAATATGTACTACTAGGTGTTTTTATTTAATTGATTTTAATAATCTTTTAAGCCTTAACATAGGTTGTCAATTTCAACATTTAATTGTAAATAGATTTATTTTTAAAAATCTATATTTAATTAAAATTAAAACTTTGTTTTATAAAAATAATTGATTTTTATTCACTCTGCAGACTGCATTATAAAACAGTTTAAATATAAGTGTTCTTAATCTTATTTTTCTGTATAAGCAGTTGTTGCAGGTGCCAATGTCCTGTGTCCCTAAATGGGAGAGGAGGTGGTTCCAAGATAATTTCTTTATTAATGTGTGACAAACACTGTGGAATGTTTGAGAACCTTTGATAGCAAATATAGTTTCCATAAACTGTATATATTTGTAACAGTTACAAAAAAGTAAAATAATTAAATCTAGGTTCCTATATTATTTTCTTCCTTGTTCTATGAAGGTAAATATCTTTTTTTTTTAAATATCTTTGACTATATGTAATATTTTTGTTTCCTAAACCAGTAGAAAACACTGGAAGTTGTTCAGAAACTCTATACCTACTATTGGGGGTAGGGAGTTATGTGTTTCTTCACTTCTCTAGACAACTAGGGACTTATCCTGCAAAGTGCTGAGTGTCCTAAACTTTTTAAGGAGCAGTATTAATTGGATCTGAGGGGAGGCCCATTCAGTCTTATTTGTCAGTTGCTGTCGTTTTGGTCATGTGGAGCCTTGAGTGTGGAAAAGCATCCTTTTGGCTACAGCATCATTGAAAACATTAAAAAACTCACCTTTTACTAAAGATTTTTTTAAGGGAGGATCCTCTGTGCCTGAGACTCTCCTTTTCAAAGAGGTGGAGGGGAGATTTTTAAGCCTCTGAATTGGGCATAGAGAAAACTTCTCTCCACCCCCCCCCTCCAAAAAACCAAACAAACAAAAAACAAAACAAAATCTTAGTAGAAGGAGGGTTTTTCTATATTTTCAAAGTGCTATTACAGTACTACAAAAATCCAAATAACTCTAAACTGGAGTCCTGAATATCCCACAAACACCAGTTATTATTGTTAACTCAGCCAGTCAGATTGAATATTTCTGCTTCAGAGAAAATAATATTTTCCTTTGTATCAATTTTTAAATGTTTTTGTACATCTTTCCAGGATTAAAAAAAAGACAGAAGGGGACGTTCCACCGTCCATGTCAGGAAGTTGTGCTGTGTGTGTAGATAAAGTATTGTACTTATTTGGCGGGCATCATGCACGTGGCAATACAAACAAGGTCAGTAGTGTGAAAATGAATTATGGCCTTTCTCTTTAAGCAGTTCCAATAGAAAATATTTGTAGCTCCATTTTGTACTAAAGGTAAGACTGACTTCTAAGTACACTCAGAGGCACCCAAATCATGATAACACATTTCATAAACTACAAAAGCTCTTCCTTTTGAGCAGCTATAATATGTCTGCTGGACAGTGTTAACCAAGCCTCAGTTTTGTTACCTTAATGACTGGCAATTCTGAATATGTAGCAAGTCATTAGGTCCTTATCCTCTCCTACTGCACCCCTTCATCAACATAACAACGGCCATACTGGGTCAGACCAATCGTCCATCTAGCCCAGTATCCTGTCTGCTAACAGTGGCCAATACCAGATGCCCCAGAGGAAGGGAACACAACAGGTAATCCTCACGTGATCCCTCCCGTATACTGTCTGTGTTCATTGCTTGGAACAGAGAAACTATTTTTCTTTCCGTCAATCGCTTCCTCAGACTTGAAGTAATCCAAAGAAATGTTCTTTACACTTTCCAAAGAAGCAACAACTTACAGTATAGTTTAATCACTTTAAGCTCTTCATCCAGATGGCTGACACAGTATTTCTACTAGTTCAATTTTTCTAAGTTTATTAGCAGATATGGGGTTTGAGGATGGATCAGATCCAGCCCCCTAAGTACATAAGAATATAAGAACGGCCATACTGGGTCACACCAAAGGTCCATTTAGCTCAGTGTCCTGTCTGCCGACAGTGACCAATGCTAGGTACCCCAGAGGGAGTGAACACAACAGGTAATCACGTGTTCCCTCCCTTGTCATTGATTTCCAGACAAACAGAGGCTAGGGACACCATTCCTACCCAAAGTAGTTTGACATGACTGAAGGAGTAGAATGCAGTGCTGTAAAACCTCCTCCTCTCCGGAGTTGTATTTACTGCCAAAGGTGTTAATTGTGATGTATTGGCCCAATTCAGCCTTACATAGGTTCTTTGAGTCTACTTAATTTTGAAACATGGGGAGCTTCAGAAATCTACTGGACTCTTAAACTTCTACCTCAGGGGTGGGCAATAATTTTTGAAGGGGGGGCCACTTCATCAATTTCAGAAGTGGTCTTGGGCTGCCCCAAAAGGGGCGCAGCCAGGAGACTTTGCGTGCTCCCCCACCCACAGACCCTGATTGGCCTGGGGCAATGCGTGAAGTCTTTGTCCCCCCCACCCTGCCATGGGCACGCAGCGCATAGAGAGAATTGCCAGCTGTTTTGAACCGCTAGTGGTTCCCTCTGGTGCTACGTGCCCCTGGTGTGGGATAGGAGACTTTGTGCGCTCCCCTGTCCCTAAGTCTCGATTGGCCTAGAGGCGGGAGAGCAGCTGCAGGATGGATCAAAGGGCTTGGCAGGCCAGATCCGGCCCGTGGAAGCTGTCTTGCCACTCCTGTTCTACCTGGATAGAAATGGCAATAAATTGAACTAGTTTGAAATGATTCTCTTTCCCCCTTCCTTCCCTCAATCCATCTCGTGCTTGGTGAATCTAGGCTTTCACTTGAAAGATGCTCTTAAAACTGAAGTGATGAAGCTGACAAGTTGAAATAATAGCTAAGACATCTGGCCAGCTTCATATTCATGTCACTGATGGGCTTCATAGCTAGCATAATAAGTTAATTTCAACATCAGCTGTCCCTCTGCACAGCAAAGTGTGCAAGAAAGGAGAGCTGATTGTATACAGATCTGCTGAGTGAACTATTGAACATTCAAATGGCTGGAGCTTGGGAGAGTACTACTGCCTTCCTCCCTGTGATGGGAGCAAAGTGTCTTCAGTAGGGATACTCCTTTCACAGGTGTAGAACGGTATAAGGGCCTACTTCTAGGTGTTGTCAGATCCGTACAAGTGACTGTAGACTATTTCATTGTAATACTCGGAGTTAGGAAAAGAGCTTATATTTAAAAACCTTTTATGCTGGTGCATGCTAATCAATTTGTTGAAATATTTGTTAGTCTTTAGATTTAAGCTAAAAATCCAAAAGGTTTTTAGTGGGTTAAAAACTCTTCTTTTTGTCTTGCAGTTCTACATGTTAAACTCCAGATCTCAGGACAAAGTGTTGCAGTGGGTCAGAGTAGAATGTCAAGGAGTTCCCCCGTCATCAAAAGACAAACTTGGAGTTTGGGTTTATAAAAATAAGTAAGCAAGCAAAAGTGTTGCAATTTTGTCTTTGAGACATTTAAAAAATTGTCATTCTTGCTGGTGTATCTAAACTGAACAAAACTGAAGTGAATACATTTTTCACATTGAATCTCTGCTTAAGGGAAGTTTTGGGTTTGATCCTAAATATTTTTAAAAATTTCAACTATAAACATGTCTTAAAATAAGAAATGTTACTTATAATTTGGTAACAAATTCAAGGGAGCATAATGCTGTGTGTGAAAAACCTTTCCTAAGCATTAAGTTGTAATTGTAGAGATTATAGTACAATGGTATTTGCTTTCGATAATCTTGATGTAATTTCTGTTGAACAGGCTAATATTTTTTGGTGGTTATGGTTATTCACCTGAAGGGATACCACTAGGAACTTTTGAATTTGATGAAACCTCTTTTTGGGTAAGTAACCTTCTTTTTCCACTTAAAAGTAATTTTCAACAGAAAACATTCTGATGCTAGCACATAATCATTAAAATGAATTTTTTTTTTCTAAAGAACTCAGGTCAGCCTAGAGGATGGAATGATCACGTACATGTTCTGGACACTGAAACCTTTTCTTGGAGCCAACCCATAACCACGGTAACTTTAAAAATTGACATTCAGTAAAAAAAAGACACACTGGTGGAAGTGGCTGCTTTTTCTAGGATTATCTTCATGTCTTCTAGTGTCAAAGAGCAGCAATACTATGCAAAGTATAATCGCTTGCTAGGCCTGTGTTGTTTTTTAGTTCGGCTACTCATTAAGACAGAGGATGTCTGCAGATCAAATGATTGTTCTACCTAGGTCTCTCCATGTGCATCCAGCAGTTGCTTGCCTCAGTAGCAATGACTTTGAGCAGTTGACTTACCTTGAAGTGACACTTCCATATTGTTGTCCTGTAACTTCAGTATTCTATTGGCAGGTCTGCCTATGTCTTTCCCTTATTTCCTGCCCCACACCTCCATATTCTCCCCTCATATTAAACATTTACTTGTATGGTCATACGTCACACTTCTGTTCCAGCCTGTCTTGCCCTGATACTGTGGTAGAAGGTGTGGTATTGTGCAATTACTGTTCCCCAGTGAGAAGTGTGTAAAGGCCCAGCTGGTGCCCTACATTTCTTCTCTTCCCCACTGTACACACATTTCCACTCCTATGACCTTGTACACAAGGTCATCAGCCTCCTACCTGAATGGCAGTTTTCTGGAGCCTATCAGTGCAGCATATAAGCCACTTCCCTTACTGCTGGGGATTCAGAGGTTTTTGGACCTCTCAGGTGCTGGCCACTGGCAGATAAGGACACAGGGACCCTGGATCTTATTCAAGATGGCAGTACCCTGGTTCCATTTTGATCTGTTGGAGAGAGATCTCTGGTCAGTGCTATAATGCACCTTCAGCATGCCTCTGCTCTAGAAAAATCACTGCCGTTCCGGCATTCCTAGTTGTTCCTAGTTGTCCTCTTGGAGCATGTAATTTAACCGTGATCTGCAGGGGAGTGCAAAGGAAGGAATGATGGTCTTGTGGTTCTTTAAAGCAGGGATTGAGAGTCAAGGTTTCTGGGTTCCAATCTGCATGGTCATTGCCAATGCTGAGTGGTTAGTCTTTGCTCTCTGTAGCTCCATTTTCTCATTGATGAAATCATAGGAACTAGGGATGTTAGCGTGTAGTCATTTACACAGTTAACCAATAAGCCGCTTAATCAATACTCCCCACAGGCGCCAGCTCCCACCTTACCCCCCCTCCCTTGCTACCTCATACAGGGGTAGTGGGGGGAGGCGGGAGCCAGTACACGCAGGGAGACAGCTTTTAAGCCAGCTCTGAGCGTGTCTCACCTCTGCAGAGCTGTCTGCCCCCTTCCTTGCTGTCTCCCACAGAGGCAGCAGCGTGGAGGGCAGGCGGGAGCCGGTACTCGGAGGAAGCCAGTTTAAAAGCTGACTGCCCATGAGCACTAGCTCCCATGGAGCCGCCTGCTTCTCTTCTTCCCACCCCTAGCCACCGTACTGCTACCTCTGAAAGAGGTGCTCCCAGCCAAGGGTAAAAGAGACTGTGGGTTGACGCCATTCCAGTTCCTCTGACCTCCACATGAGGTGAGTTGGAAACCTCTTCCTCCTTTGCTCTTATTTTGATGAGTGTTGTTGCCACACTTGTGCAAATAATTCTTCTTAGTTTTCATAGCTTACACCCTAAGATAGTTTCGTGTAGTATGGTATAGACTCCCCCTGGGCAGGGGACACAGCCCCCTGTCACTCAGGGACTGCGCCCAGGTCCTGCCCTGCATAGCAGCCTCCAGGAACAGCTAATGCCCTTTAGAACACAAGCCATGGTCTGAAGCCACTAGCACTGAAGTCTAAGGACAAACCCAACCACAAGAATGTAAAACACTCACAGGCATAAGCACAGATCATCCAACAGACTGCCCATAAGAGACACTTTATCTCCTTGAACCAGCGCCAGGTCGGGAGAGATGTTGCACATGGATCCTGCTGAGCTGGCATCAAATGCCCCGTGACTGGTGACTATGGCAAAGAAGTGAGATCTGTCTAACCTGCCAGTGACCCTTGGGTTTGGGACAGTTAGCCTGCCCGTCTGCGAGCATGGCTCCAGATGCTTTGTTGGTGCTGCTTTGCCAGTACACTGACCGGCTGGCCTGGCCTGCTGAATTGGAAGGGTTGCTGGGACAGAGCCACCATTATCTTCATAGCACCCCATCAGCTCTGGAAGTTTTGGTTCACAGACCTACTGAAACTCTCCTCCATATCACGGGTCCGGCGCCAGCTAGTCCTGCATCTTCTGACACCAGACTGAAGCAGCTCAGGCTCTCCTTCATCTCATGGCCTGGTGTTTGGATAGGTGTCTAATGCAGACTCTGTATGTTCCCACCCAGTCCAGCAGATCCTTGACCAGAACATGTTACCAGGCGCAGTGATGTCACTCCTGAAGAAGTCCCGTCACCACTTCTACTCTCCTGACATGGTGTCCATCCTGGTTGTCCTAGATTAGTGATTTTTTCAACCAGGAGTACACATACCCCTTGGGAGTACACAGTGGTCTTCCAGGGTGTACCTCAGCCGGTCTAGACATTTACCTAGTTTTACAACAGGCTACATAAAAAGCACTAGTCAAGTCGGTATAAACTAAAATTTTTCGGGGCAATGACTTGCTTATATTGCTTTATACGCTTTATATTCCAGTTGATTTATTGGTTAATTATACAGTAAAAATGACTCAGCAAACTTCCAATAATTGTGTGCTGTGACACTTGGGTTTTGATATCTGATTTTGTAAGCAAGTAGTTTTTAAATGAGATAAAACTTGGTGATACACAAATCAGACTCCTGAAAGGGGTACAGTAGCTTGGAAAAGTTGATGGGACTGTCATAGGTTACCTCTGTGCCCTGAAAACATCATGCTTAGCGCTCACTTCTGTCTATATCTATCTGGTGGTACTTTGCACCTTCCTTCCCCCGGTAGAAGGATGCTATATCTTTATACACCCTACAACAATTTGCTTCATGAATGGCTTGCTCACAGCCTTCCTGCTGTTTGTCAATCCCAAACCCTAGAGGGACCTCATCCTTTTGGCTCTTACAGGACCACCCTTTATGAGTCTGACACCTTGTAGCATGACCCACCTTTCCATGAACGTGGTATTCCTGGTTGCCATCACTTTGGCTACAAGGGTCAATGAGCTCCCAGCCATGATGGCAGATGCCCCCTACATGGTCTTCCATAAAGACAAGGTTTCCTTTGGACTGCACCTCAAATTCTTTCCAAAGATTGTGTCTGAATTCCATCTCAACCAATCAATTCACTTGCCTGTGTCCTGTCCAAAAACACCTGCCTTTCTTAGCAACAAGAAGCTATGCTGCCTTGCTGTTAGACATGTCCTGGTTTTCTACCTACAAAGCTTGTTTCTTTCACTAATAGCAATTGGTTCTCAACCACTTTAGCTCTTGAGTTTGCCAAACTTGCTTGGCTGCTGATTTGGAGGATCAAGGTAAAGAAAAATAACTGTGGTATAGTGTCACATACTGGACATTAAAGTTGTCTGAATTGTTGAGAAACAAACCAACAGGATTGTATTGCTATGGATACCAAGGTAGTAAAATCTGGGAAGTGACATTTTGTAAGTCAAGGTTTTAAACAGTTGACTTCATGCCCTAGAAACATCTGCAAAAAGAATATATAGTTGCTTTCCCCCCTCATCCTTTCAATGAAGGTCTGAGAATTCCTCATCTACATCTAGCCAACTTAAGTCCTCCACAAGGCCAGACGTGGTATTCGTAAGGGTTTTTTTATTACACCCTTTCCCTTCCTCTCTCCTCAGATGGCTCCAACCCTCTCCAACACAAACAAGTAAACTTGTGCCTCTCTTAGACAAACGCAACCTCATTTTCTCCCCTGTCCTCACCTATTGCTGTTCAGCTTAAATCAGAGTGCTAATTCAGCATTTCTGTCCCCTTAGCTGGTCATGAGTGTCTGGGGGGAAATTGTATCTGTTGTGTCTTACCTGTAACATCTGTGTGATTGGGGGCAGTTAAAGAACACGGGGCAGATTTTCTTTCCCAGTTTCCAGCCTCTTCTCAGTACCATTATCTGAATAACACTACCTACCACCCAACTCTTTCTTCCAATTTTAATGTTTTCTTATCTCAGGGAAAGTCCCCCTCACCCCGAGCAGCCCATGCCTGTGCTACTGTGGGGAACAGAGGTTATGTGTTCGGAGGCAGATACCGAGTAAGTGTAAAACTGTTCTTGTAAGTGTTGCTGCTGAATCTCTAAAGTGAATATTTCATTCAACTTTTATCTTTATTTTAGGATTCTAGAATGAATGATCTTTATTATCTTAATTTGGACACATGGGAGTGGAATGAAATGTAGGTATCAAAGCTATTACTTTTAAGGCAGTACTTAATTGTATTTCTGGATGTGCCTTTTCACCTGCAAATCGTACGAAGTATTTACAATCAAATGCATTGCTTTTAGAGGTAGGACTGAAAAGTTTAATGTTCTAGGACCTTTGTTTCACTGGCTATCACTAATTTTAAAGTGGAGACTGCTGTTATTTGGCTGCGTCTAGACTGGCATGATTTTGCGCAAAAGTGGCCGCTTTTGCACAAAATCTTGCCGCCTGTCTACACTGGCTGCGAGTATTTGCTCAAGAACACTGACTTTGTAATGTACAAAATCAGTGGTTCTTGCGCAAATACTCCGGCAGCTCCCGCTCAGGGATAAGCCCTCTTGCGCAAATATTCTTGCGCCAAGAGGGCCAGTGTAGACAGCCCGTTAATTTCTTGCAAGAAAGCCCAATGGCTAAAATGGCCATCGGAGCTTTCTTGCGCAAGAGAGCGTCTACACTGGCACGGATGCTTTTGCGCTAAGCAAATCTTTTGCACAAAGGCACATGCCAGTATAGACGCTCTCTTGCGCAAAATCATGCCAGTCTAGACTCAGCCATAGAGACTATTCTGTCTTCATTGGATTAGTCTGTGTGCAGTAACTTTCCATGAAATCTGACCTGTAATTGTTGAGAAACAACTGTGCTATCCTCACCAAGAAACTCGATTGCTGCTAGTAGCTGGTCAAAGCTAGCATCCAGTACTGAAGTGCATGCATTTAATCTGAAAAATCATTAGAACCAAGAAAGTCTGCATTATATTTTAGCTGGTCTGTAACTTGGAGTACTTTTTTTATTTTAAATGCAGAATTACACAAGGTGTTTGCCCAGTAGGCCGATCTTGGCATTCCTTAACTCCGGTTTCATCAGATCACCTGTTTCTCTTTGGAGGGTTTACCACTGATAAGCAGCCACTGAGTGAGTAATTCTAAAACATTACACTCCAAAGTCTAAAAAGGTGCATGCTCAAGTGTCTGTTTACCTGTAAACTGTTTACTATCAGTGTCTCGGTAATACCTAGTGCTTCTCCTCCTTCCCCCCCCACCGGCCCCGCCCCAGTCCTGGTCAAACTCAGGGTGCTTTACAAAAGTCCGTAGCGCTGTCTCCATTTTGCAGATGGGGAAACTGAGGCACAGATGAAGTATCTTGCCCAGAGTCATCCAGCAAACCAGTGACAGACCTGGGAATTGAACCCAGGTCTCCTCAGTTCTTCTCTAGTGTCCTAGCCATTGACTATTCCTCCGGGTAACATTTTGCAGTGCTTATTGCTCACTTCTCATAACAGAAATGGCTTTTTTTTTTTTTAAATAGAACGTTCCAAGTCCAGCCAGAAGCTGAGATCTCACTTTTTTCAGCAATGTGGAAATTCGTGTAGCTAGGTGACCTGCTGTAGACTTGTTCAGCCTTGTCAGTACTGAATATGTTAGGCGTATTGAAAAATGCTATTTGATTATAGTCAACTATTGTGTGTAAAATCTGTTCAGATGAATGGAATGTGATGGCAAGCGCCTCCCAGAGTGGTAAGATGTCTGCTGCTGTCCCCAAACCGTATAAGCTACCTTAACCACCCCCAAGGGAAAACAAGAATTGCATCAACAACAAATTGGCCATCATGCAACTAATGTTGCTTAAAAAGCACCATTACTCTTGTGTAATTCAACATATAATCAGCTCTTTGTTTTGTAAACTTTATCGAGATCAGATGCACGTTTAGAGAGGCTTACTTAAAACTATTAATAATACTACACACCCATAGTGTCCAACATGCCTAGCCACTAGCCACATGTGGCTGTTTGGCCAGTTGAGTGTGGCTAGTTTGCTATAGCAGTAGACACTGTAATGGCAACTGCTTCGGAACTGGTTGGACACCACGGCTACACAACATGAAATGACACCTAGTTTTCATAGTTAAGCGGTTTTCTGCACAGAAAGTGTTCCATTATTTCAATGGTGTCTCTTGTATTTTAGGAATCTTCCTTCTTTAAATGGAAATATTACGTACCTACACATGTACAGAATATATCATTTGATTTGGTGATTGAGGGACTTAACAGCACATATTTAAAAAACATACAAGGTTTTCAGTGTTTGTGTATAAAAGCCCCTCCTGTACCTGAAGGTATGTGGAGTGGGAGCTGGAGGAAATAGTAATTTCTGTTCAACTTTGTGGCTATATTTTTCTTTTTCTACAAAACCGTTCCACTCCCAGCTCTGAGTGAGAAGTAATAGTTTACAACTGAAATATTTTGTTCAGTTTTAGTTTAGGAATGTGAACTTGTAAATGTGTATACAGCTAACCAATAAACCTGGGCTCAATGGTTAACCTTCACAGTTACATGCTGCCTCTATCAGCGCTGGGAGGAGGAGGGTCCATGGAAGCCGGTGTGCACAAGGAACCAACTTTAGTCATCTCCCCTGCACACCAGCTCTCAGGGAGCCACCCTCATATGTAAACATGTAACAGCTGAAATTTTCAGTGGTTACACATTTACCTAAATAAATGCATTTTAACATCCCCTATTTTAGACTTCATTCTCAAATGAAAGTTTTGCTACTAGTATGGGCAAGGGATGAAAGCATGGGTTCCCCACCCTGCCCCTCTTTTCTCTGTCCTAGCCACAGAAATCCACTACTGAGAGCAAGTTTTCGCACAGCCAAGCACAAATGGCAAATTTCAGTTTTGAGGAATTGGGGAGACACGTGCTTAAACGCTGTTATGTTATACGAGAACATGCTTGTTCTGACAACAGTGAAAGGCTTAATATATCTTTTACAGGTGATGCTTGGATTTATTGTATCAGTAAGAATGAGTGGAAACAGTTTGAGCATAATTATTCTGAAAAACCAAGGTAAGGTGTACACACATTCTTGGAAATCTGTAAAAACCAGTAATAGTTTCTATGAAATCTTAAGGGACAGGCTGTAGCATTGATATGGCACACACAGGACTTGGATCACTTTTTCACTAATACTGCATCTTTTTTAAAAGTAAAATAATGATACATCACATTAATTGCTTTTACCCCACCATAGTAACACATCCCGTTTTATGAAGATGCAGGATTAAGGTAGCTATATGTCTGTATGCTGTCAGACTCCTGCATATCAAACTGTGACTACCTTGTTTAGAACTCAAAACTGTATTACTTATCTGGTTTGCTATTTTATAGGCAAATAGTTGAGAACCAACCAGAATGTCATTTTTAGTGGTGTTGCCACACAGGGTTCTACTACTCATCAGGCAATAAAGTAAACCGTAACATGCCACATTTGGAAATCCATGCTTAGTTTGCTAGCGGAATCTTTTTAAAACCTGCTTTGAACATGAGGGGAATCACAAAGCTTTGATTGCCCTGGCTGACAGCTGACTTTGTCTAGAGTATTTTGTTGGATGGACTTTATCTAAACAGACAGCTGTCTTTGCATGGCCAAAGTCCTAAAACTAACAGTGTTAAGGGGTGCATAAAAATGGGCTGGAAAACAGTCACCATAAGTCATCTTCTTGCAGAACACTTCTGTTCTGGCCACCTAATCTCCAGCTTTAATAGTGGGAGTTCCAAGATGTTTGTCAAATAATTAAAGGCACGGAAGGACTTCCAGATGAAGAAATTCATGCAATTGGGACTGTTTGGAGAAATCTATAAGATAACAATACAAAGACAACATGGGGCACTCTTACACTTTATCGTACTATAAACAAAGGGACATTGAATACAATTAGAAGGAAACACTCTTTGCATAAGTTGTCCATGGCACCTCACTGCTTCAGGGCATAAATGAGCCACCCATCAACTGAGGGACAGTTATAGGATAACCTGCTTATTATGGCTCTACTTGTACCTTTTACCAAAGCGTCTAGCACTGACCACAATTGCAAGATGCCAGACTGAATGAGCCACTAGTTTGATTCAGTATCATATTATGTGGTGGTCAGCCCTGAGCGTACTATTGCTAGTTAACTTAAGGCTAATTTTTCAGAAAAGACATTATGGGCAAGTACTCTCTCCTCGCTGTGCAAAATTCTGTAATCAGATTGTAGTAATCTACTAGTGCTAACCTTTATCCTACCCTGAGCACCCTTCTTATAACTGATATTCCTGCAGGGGTCAGACTGAAATAGTTATGCTGAAATTTAAATAATCAGATGCTTGAGAAAAACAGTGAAACTTGACTTAAGTACTGTAATGCAACTAATGTGTGGACTGTGATAGGGTGGATGGTGAGGGTTCGCCTTGTCTCATGGTTTGGATCATCTTATTTTAACTGGCTCCTTCAGTGCTCAAACTGGAAGCCTCTCATAATTTCTTTGATGTAAAAAAAGTTCTCCACTATTTCTTCACAAACCCTTCAGCTATCAACTAGGATTACCATGAATTTTAGTTTAACTTCAAAAGGTGAAATTTGAGTGCCTGGCATCAGACTATAGAACCACTCAAGCCCCACTTTGCTTTCTGATCCAAACAACTTACGAAGTGGATATTTGTAACGTAGTTTGTATACAAGGAATTTCTGACCCAGAGGTCATTGTTTACTTTTGCTAGAACGTATTACATGCTGAAACTAATCAGTCTGCATCAAGCTTGCATATTAATAGTATTCCTTATTTCACAGTACTCCTCTGTAATGGTATCGATGTTGCACTTGGACTTTTCCTCTTTGTACCTCATAAATGTATGTCTTATTCATTTTATAGGCTGTGGCATACCGCTTGTGCAAGTGAAGAAGGAGAGGTGATTGTTTTTGGTGGATGTGCCAACAACTTGCTTGCCCACCACAAAGCAGTAAGTGTATCTCTAAGAACGTCACTTATAGTATGTACCGTCTACAGGTTGAACCTCTTTAGGCCAGTAGCTGTGGGACCTGCCCAGTACCGAACCAGATAATTCTTTGGACTATGGGAGGTCAATATTATCTAGCAGCATTACCAACACTTCACTGCTTACTGGACTCTTAGAAAACATTTAGGGGTAAATTAGAGCTAAATAACAGCATAGAACACAGAGCCAGGACTGGTGGCTGTAAACAAACTTTATGGAACTGTGGGAAACTTGGTTATACTGATAAGTGGATATTAAGGTAACAAATCATGCTGGACCAGAGAGGTTCAACCTGTAGTGCTGCTGTGAATAAACACAAAATGAGACACCCTCTCCCCTCTGCATCTCACTTCAACCTCCAACTGTGAAACATCTTTCTCTGTGACTAAGGCTATATCTACATAGGGAAGGGTTGGCAACAAAAGTGCTGTTGCCATGCAAAAGTTGCCAAAAGTGAAAACCGGTCAAACTGGTTTTTCTGCCTCCCTGTTGTCAACACTCCGTGCCCACGTTGCTCTGTCTGTTGACAGGGTGCTAGCAAAGCAGTGTGGGTGAGCATCCGGCCGTGCTGATCCCTGCGCTTCTTGGGATTCTCTCATCGCTCTGTGAGCTCTCCGTGCTGAGGAATGCCACAGCAGTCTTCCTGCCGCTGTATTGCTAGCAGGGCAGAACAGGAGCACTCCAATAATTTGTTCTTTGTTTGTTCCCTAAACAGAGCAGCTCACTCAGCTGTCAGGTACACTTCCTGGAGCTTTGAAAGGTGAGGGGGCACGTGCCTGCAGAGCAGCAGAGATCTCAAAACACAGCCATCAGGACAGGCATTGTGGGATACTGGCAGAAGCCAGTTCTCTTGACAAAACTGAGACCACACTGGCTTTATCAACAAAGGGAAGGGAAAAGAAGAAAAGTTTCTTGCAGGAGTAGAAGTTTGCCAAAAACTGAGTGTTTTTCCCAACAAAAGTTGTGTTGCATTGTAAACACTCAGGCTGTCTACACTGCAGGCTTCTTGCACAAGATTTCGTGCAAAAATTCTTGCTCAAGAGCATGTCCACACTGCCATGTGCTTTTGCGCAAGAGCGTCCATGGCAGTGTGGAGACGCTCTTGCGCAAGAAAGCTTTGATGGCCATTTTAGCCATAGGGCTTTCTTGCGCAAGAAACCCCTGTTGCCTGTCCACACTGCCTTCCTGTTGAAGAGCTTTTATGCAAGAGGGCTTATTTCTTGTGGGGAGAGGAATAACTCTTGCCCAAGCAGCCCTGTTTTCCGACGCTTTACTGTAAATTTACTTGCACAAGAATACGCCTGCACTGTGGATGCTCTGCAAGCTTTTGTGCAAGAATGGCTGTTCTTGCGCAAGAAGCCTGCAGTGTAGATGTAGCCTCACTGTTCTGTCACCCAGAGGCAATTTTTGGCAACAAAATATCAGTGTAGATAAGGCCTCAGACTTGCAAAGCCACAGGAAAGCTTTACTGTTTAAAGGAGAAATGGTTGCTGCTTTTTAAGGAATGAACTTATAAATGCATTTAATCATAAGGCTTCAAATATTAACTAACATCTCTCTTTCCAGGCTCATAGTAATGAGATTCTTGTGTTTTCTCTGCAACCAAAATCTCTTGTAAGGTAAAAACACCACCACACTTTTGAATCTTACACCCCTATTCTTCCCTTCTCATTTACTAATAGCTTGTACTTATAGTACATATGCTTTAGGTCCAGATCCTGGTTTCTAGGCCTACTTGGGTGGCTGAGATAACATTTCCCCCAGGAAAGCTGAAGTAGTAATAATGGAAAGCAGTCTTCAAACTTCTGTGTGTAAAGACTTCATGATACTTTGTCAATGAAAACAGCTAATACTTTGGGAGAAACAAGTCAACTAAACCACTTTTAGAAACAGAATTCTTACCTTTGAGTTATTTCACTTATGTTTTTAATAGTAACTGGGACATTCTTTTTTTCCCCCAAGGCTGTGCCTAGAAGCAGTCATTTGCTTCAAAGAAATGTTAGCCAGCTCATGGAACTGCCTCCCAAAGCACTTGCTTCACAGTGTCAATCAGCGGTTTGGAAGTAACAATACCTCTGGCTCTTAAGACTTCTGCTGCCAGTTACTTCTGTGAACAATCTGTGCATGGAAGAGCAATTCTAAAAGATGTAATAATTTTACTTATCACGTGTGGCAGCTGCGAGACTTGCATCAATATCTGCATTATTGTTATTAGTAGCTTGTTGGTTGTACGTTGCATGTGAATGGCTTAGAGAGAACCTATTTTTGTGTAAAAATGTTTGCAATAAATGTATTTAATGCAAGTTGAACTGTATCCGAGCTTAAGCTAAGTTAAATGTGTCATGCTGTGCCTAACTTAATGCCACCTACTTCGTTATGCGATAGGAAAACTACAGTATCCTAAATTACTTTAGTGTGTCAATGCAGGGTAACACTGCTCATGGGGTTACTATTTGAGGATTTGTGAGTAGTTACTAAATTTCTGGGCCTTAAAGTTGGCAAATGCCTGAAAATACTTCTGCCACTAATGATCTTTAGGACACCATTAATATTAAAGAATGACTCTATATTGTTTCACATGATAGAGTAGTTTGTCTGTTAGAAACTTGTCTTATTTCTATCAGTGAGATGCTAACATGTTTGGCAACATGTGTTTAAAACTTTCTAAAAGTTCTGAACCTTCAGTTGTTTAAAAGCAAATGCAGAGGGATGGTGATTGTATCATGATGTAGGATTAAGAACTGTCCCTAGGAGCATTAAGTAGACATTCTATTTTATCCTGAGTGAAAATGCTTTAGTCAGTAAAGTGTCAAACTGGACTGTGCATGCCTAGGCGTAGCCAAAAGCACAAACTGCCAGTTTACCAAAAATGGCTTGATTGTTCATGTGCTGCATTTCCTTCAGCAGCTTCTGTAAATCAGAGCCTCGTACCTAACAATGGCTCAGCTCTGTTTAGCCTCACTAGTTTTAATGCAAATGGATTGTATGTGAACAGCAGCCAGCACTTTAGGGCCCTTCTGCCTTGTTTGTGTTCAATGTCTCCTAGGAATCAGGAGCCATAGAACACCACTGATGCAGAAAAGGGCTGAGAAACTAATAAATGGCTTGTGACTTAAATATTGGAACAAAGCACTGTCAGTACTCCACTTACTGTTCCATAATACTAAACCGAGTAAACATGTTCAGGAGATGCTAACGCTACAGTCTGAAGCAAGGCTGGGCAAAATATGACCCACAGGCCAGATCCAACCTGGCTGCCCTTGTTCAGCACTCAGACATGTGGCTCCACAGCTGGCTTTTCTGCAAGCCCAGAGAAGGGAGACAGGCTTCTGATGCTGCCCTTGCCCCCAGTAGCTTCCATTGGCCAGTTTCTGACCAATAGCAGGTGCCTGTTTGCAGGACAGGCAGCATGTGACACAGCCCCAGGGCTCAATGTTCAGATCTGTAAACATGGCCCCTGTAGCTACTGAGAGCATGTACCGGGGTGTGGCAGGCATGGACCCTGGCTAAAAGCCACCACACCCCAACCTCCTCCCTTAATCTAGATTAGAGAGTGGCACTTGATCACTTACCAAATTCTTAAAGAGCCCCTCCCATCAAAAACTATTACTCAGCCCTAGTCTAAGCCATCTAACAGTTTTTTTTTTTGGGGGATGTACTTTGGCAGTATTCTTACTGTACGTCAATGCATTCATATTCTCTCCTTGGAGGTGAATAGCATTGGTGCATTTTCTTAGCACTGGGTTTTGTAATCTACAGCTCATCTATTTCACTGTGGCCTTTGCTTTTTGTCTGCTCACAGGTATAGTACATGCAAGTCCAAATACAAAATCTACACCCTATGGGCAAGGCATACTATCCCACATTGTCACCAACTTCTGGTGCTCCCATGCCAGTAAGTGACTACAGGTGACAACTAGTCAGAAGCAAGACGCTCAGAACTTTTCTTACGATAGCTTTGGGAATCTACCTTCATTCCCAAATATGATAAGTGGGAGCAGATTAATACAGTCAATTATCCTGACTGGAAAGCAGGTTCCAAACAGGGTAGTATGTTAAAATCCCTTCCTTTGCCAAAGGAAAGTGGAAAGAACAAGCAGCCAGGTTTGCTACAGCATTTGATAGAGGAGGGATTTGTACAGAAACATCTAGGAAAGGAAAAAATTACATTTGAAATAAGAGAATGGACTGGGGTTGTGCCAGTCCTTACAGCATTAGAAAGAGGATCAGTACAAAATCAGTCTTGCCTTTCACACCTCAGGCCAGTAGTACTTTACTTTTGCACATTAGATGAATCACATGCAATTTAACGTCCATACAAGTAGACCCAGGCAAGGGTCAGATGCAGCAAACAGTCCATCTCTGCCTCTTAAAATCTGTCCAATTATAGCTGTTTTACTTTACTAGCAAAATTGGAAGAGGTCCAGATGGTAGGTTTGTCACTGTCCTCTTCTGAAGCAGTACTGACAGTTCAAACACTTATTTGTGATCTATGAGCAACACTCACTTCTTTTTCATGTTCAGGAGATTAGGTGCTGATACTTTCACTTTACCAGGAATATTTCTTGATAAATCAGTGTCCTATAAAACAAAATAAAGGGTCCAAATCAGGCACTGTGGCAGTGTTCAACAATCACTCCTTCCCTGCTCCCACGTCCTCTCTGAATACCAGCAGTGAAGTAGTAATGCTGTTTGATTCAGTGATAACCACTTTATATTACAGCAGGTCTCTGCTTGTGTCTCCAGAGTAAGTGGGCCTGGGACCCTTCAGTAAATGACTGATGAAAATGCAGTGTGCACAGAGCTTTTCCTTTCCCATTTTTAATTATTAAAAACACATTAACACTGCACCTCCCACCCATTCTATGGAATACAATGGGTCATCAGAACATACTTTTTTTTACATAATTGCACACACCCACCACTCCAGCTATCTGAACATATTTAGTTTGTTCAGAGGCATTCAATATAAACAGGTGTCAATAGGGAGTCATCAGATGGGTGCATCTCTAATAAGGTTCCACCACCACTGGTTGGAGGCCAGATTATTCAACATTTTTAGAAGTGACCCAGCAGTAAATAAAATCACTGAAAATGTGCAGAATGGTAAACAAAGAGGACAGGGCAGTTAGATTGGTTGGTAAATTTAACAGTGAAATGTGAGGTCACACATGTAGGCATAAATAATGCAGGCCATGCACACAGAATAGGAGGCTGCTGAGTCTTGTCAGAAAAGGGACAATGCATGAGCAGTAAGGTGGTTTTACTTCTGTACCAGGCATTGGTATAACACATGAGAACACTGTGTACAGTTCTGATCTCATTTTAAAAAGGATGTTGAAAAATTGAAGACAGGCTAGAGGAGCACCTAAAAATTATTTGTGGGCTGGAGCAAGTGCCATACAGTGACACTATGCTCAATCTGTGCAGATCATCAAAAAGAAGGTTGAGAGGTGCCTGGATTACAGGTGTATATACCTTCAGACAGAGAAAATACCAGCTTCTAAAGCGTTCTTGAATCTAGCAGAGAAAGGCAGAAAAAGAACCAATGGCTGCAAATCTGACCAATTCAAAACAGCACAACGTTCTGACAATGATTAACTATTGGAAAGGAAGTGATGGATTCTCCCGCTCTTGCTGACTTCAAATCAAGACTGGATGCCTTTCTAGAAGGTAAACTTAGTCAAATACAAGTTACTGGGCAGGTAACTGAGGAAATCCAGTTGGCATGTGATGAGGGGTGTAGGACTAATGATTTAATGTTCCGTTCTGGCCTTAAAAAAAATCTGTGGATTGTCTATGCCTTTATGGAGAGAGAGGTCTGGGTGAGAGATCTATTACTGGTCCAACTTCTGTTGGAGAGAGAGACAAGCTTTCCAGAGCTCTTCTTCACATCTGGGAAATGTACTCAATGTAACAGCTAAATACAGGGTTGGTGAGATATAGTTTGGCATAAGCAGTAATGCAAGGACTAAACAGAAAGCACTAGCACTAAATGCTGCTTTGCAGTAATACAGTTTGAACATTGCAAGGGAATGGCTCTTTACCTTTACACTGCGAAATAAATCTTTTTCTCTTGCAGTAGCTTCCTTGGAATGCATGAAATTATGCAAAGCAGTCTTGGCAGCTGTAAAAAGTACATGAGAGAAGATTTTAAATGGCATGTGTCATCTTAAAAAGCTGTTGGGTTGAAAAGGACTAGTATACTGTGTCCAGTACCTTTTCCTTTCTTCTGCGTGCCTGGAGTGAGCTTCACTTTGTATCTTTCAAAAGAAAAGAAAAGATGACACCGTTTACACAGGTATTAAGTAACTAAGTCAAAGGGATGCCAGTGTATCAAATTAGTTCATTACTTTTTCAGATAAATAGCTGCAACTTACTTATAGTTTGCCATGGTAGTGTAAGGCGCGCATATTGGTATAGCAAAGAGGAGTATATCTTCCAAGTGAGGCTGGCCTGTCAAAGAATTCAGCAGAGTCTCCCCTTCCTAGAATAACAAAGACAATCCCTGCTGTGAAACTAGAAAACATTTAAACAAGCAACATTTAAAGCAATAAAAATAAACCCATCTTTTACTATTGAGATGTTTGAATTTGATCCATCTCATTCACAGACCATGTACAGAAAAGTCATAATCCCCATGTGTCTGTCATACCATAATCTGCTGTCATTGTATTACTGAAATATAGCCAATTTATCAGGATTGATGGGCTATGGGAGAAGTCCTCATTAAAAAAAATCTCAGGCTACGTTTACATTGCGCATTCTTGCGCAAGATGATATGCAAATGAGGCACGGCGATGAATATCACCGCACCTCATTTGCATACCTAATGAGCCGCCATTTTGCGCAAGGGGCTTTTGTCTACACTGTTCCTTCTTGCGCAAAAAACCCCTCTTGCGCAAGAGCCATTCTGCCTGACAATAAGCGGCAGAACATCTCTTGTGCACAAGCCCCTTGCACAAAATGGCGGCTCATTAGGTATGCAAATGAGGTGCCACAATATTAATCACCGCGCCTCATTTGCATATCTTCTTGCATAATGTAGACGTAGCCTCAAGGTACAAGGTTAAATGGATTTTACCTTTAAATGAGAAGGGGGCTTTCCAAATTTGGTTTATATTTTGGCACACTCAAGACTCATTATTACAGAAAGAAAACGCCTACTCTTCCTCTTAGATAAACCCATTTCTTCAAATTCTCTGAGGGTACATCTACACAGCAGTGTTATTTAGGAATAACGTTAGTTATTCCCGAAATAACATAGTCCGCGTCTACACTACAAGCAGTTATTTCAACATAATGTTGAGAAAAACCCCTTAACTCGAGTACAGTGAGTACATCAATTGAGTACAGTGAGTACATCAATGAGGAGTACCAGTTAATTCAAGTTAAGGGGTTTTTCCTCGGAGTACCGCGTCTATACGCGGCAAGTTAAATCGGGCTAGTCAATTTCCAAAATGGCGACCGGCCGCGACTATGCTAATCAAGCGCGGGATATTTAAATCCCGCGCTTCATTAGCAACTTTTCGGTCGCCTTCATTTGCCTCCCTAGTTCGAACTGGGGGCAAGTGTAGACGTACCCTGAGAGATTAGGAAGGTCACAATTCAGCTCTCTACTAGAAAAACTAACAGATCTGAGCCCTTATGATAAAGGTACAGCAGTTATACCTGGATTGTCAGTTCAGGTCCCAAATGTGATTGAAAATGCCATGTTATAATGCAATGATGATTAGTCTGAATTCATGGGGTCTGTACGAAAGTCACAATCAATAAACCACAGCTGTCATTACACAAGTGACTAGCACCCTTCTGGCAGGCCAAGTCTGTCACCTTTGTAACATGCCCAAGCTCCACCAAATTAGGAATCGTAAGCTTCACCGACACGCCTCGAACTGGGTTAGCACATAGGACCTTGGAGTCCAGGCCACTGGCAGTACTGAGCAGAGAAACCGTTAAGCATTTTTAGTCTAGCACTTTATTAGCAGCACAAAGGGAATAAAATTTACCTCATTTTCCTGCTGATCTTGATCCTGTTCCTCCTGCAACACACATGTAAATAAAAGGAAACACTAAGACTTGTAGAACATCAGAATTCTCCATATTCACAGTGCACAGAAAGTCACCTGCAGGTACAGTCTCCTCAAAGTCTATGCAACTCCATTTTAAGGGGGAGCTAAGTGAAGTATGTTTGGTGCTGCACTTTTATACAGGGTTTTTCTCTCCATCCCCAAACTTCCTTGGCACGTGCAAAAGTGGAAACAGATTAGAGTGAAAATATTGACATTCAGCTGCCAATCTACAAAGCCCTTTATTGGTTTTTAACTGTACAAGTGATACAGTATGACATTATCCTCCACACAGCTCGCAGCCACACACTGTAGCCCCTCAGGCTTTGTTTTGGCAGGTCTATGTTCCAGGGAAGGCCAGGGAGCACCTTCCTTATTTCTTCCGATTATTAACAATTAGTCCTGACATGATCCACACGGTTCTAAGAAAAGCGGCAACCACACAAATGCAGCAGAATGATCAGCTCTGCAAGCACCACACAGACTCAGTTTAATATTTTTATTATAATCAAGTAATGAGTTAACATCTAAGCAGCAAGATGCTGCAAAGTGTGGGTAATGAAATGCGCCTGCAGTATTTACCTTCTCCTCCTGCTGATCTTCCAGGGCTATGTCCTGTAACTCCTGCGTTAGTATTTCTCCTGGGGGTGTTTCTTCTTTACGACCTGCATCAACCGGATGGCCACGCTTTGGTTTCTGGGCTTGTTTCTTTACTGATTCTTCTTTCAGTTTTCCTTTTTTGCCTTTCTTAACTTTTTCTTCTTTGTTTGACCCTGCAGACTAGATTTCACATATAAAAATGATTTAAACCTGCACTCAAGCACAGAACAAACAATAGGAAGGAAAAGCCAGAGTTATTTTGGCTTACACCCAATAGTTTCATTATGAGCTCTCGATCTTCTTCATCCTGGTCCTTGTATTTCTCTTTCATTTTTTTCATTTTGCTCTGCAAATAAGAAAAGTGGGGGGTTAATAGTTCAGCAAATAACAAAAAGGAATCTCTGCACAATGTCTATATGGAGCTCAATCCTTAACTGGCATATGGTCTCCCTCTATTCTTTGTCGTTTAAGCACTATATTAACCCAACAGAACATCATTTCTAGTCACAGAAATACAAAGGGCTGCATATGGATCAATCCACAATTGCTCTCAAACACAGACAGCTATTCAACGGAGTCTAGATCTAGAGTCTAGATTCAACGGTGTCAGATGCCTGTAGATGTTTGAATATGCAAACTGGAATAATGGACAAATGCAAATAAAGACATTTCATATATTTAAAGAGGAGCCTTTTCATTGGATAAGTCTAGTCAATTCTCCAGCTTTGTCCAGTCTACCTTCTGTCCTCGTTTCACGGGCTGAGGGGCTGACACGCTCTTGTTTGAAACAGGAGAAGACGGGAGCTGTGTGCTGGTCTCTATTTCTTTTCCTTCAGGTGGTTCTAAATCCTCGGTCTCATTTTGCTGCTTCTTTTTCTTCATTTCTCTAAGAAAAATAATAATTGAGATCTGCCCCCCTACAAGATCATTGGCATTTCATGCCACAGAATCTTATGTTAACACAGCACCTGACTCCACAAAAGATACGTCTCTACAAGCTCTAAAGCAGACCAACTAAGAACAAGAACACAGGAAAGTCAGTCACAGCTATAATAAAAAATTCAAAATTTAAACACAGAAGCCAATTACAAAATAATTCAACATCACATGAGAAATTGCTCATTTGCCACGACTGGTCCCGGAAAATACACACAAGGGCTCTCCTGGGTCTGTGTTCCCATGGGAGGCCAAGGCAGAAGCTCCCCAAGCGTAAAGTTCTTGGCTTCCCCCTCCCCTGACCACGGAACGTGGGCAGCCCGGCTGCTTCTGCCACTCTTTCATTTCCATCAAAATAAGTAATGTCCAAAAAACCACAAAAGGTTTGAGGGGAGACCCAACTCTCTCCGGAAACCAGCATTTACCATTAAGCCACTCTCTGCTCCAAAGGGTACAGTTGTGATTAACTACAGAACCGGGTCCGGTTCTCTGCGTGAAGGTCTGATTAGCACAGCTACGCAAACCTGTAAGCACCAGCAACAGTAGATCCAGGTACCTAATGTCCAGCTCTCTCCACAACCTCACAATTCAGTTACCTGAATGTGCCTCCCTTCGCTTTAGACCAGACTCCAAGACCAGTCTGCCTGCTTCAGCTCAATCCAGTATTGGCCCATGGACAGGCTGTTCCCAAAGCAAGTTGCATGCACTGTACATGGGTAAACACGCTTTCCAAGGGGTCCTCATGTCTCAGGGAAAGGAGTGCCAGGCCCAGCCTGAGTGGCTATGGCAGCCTTCACCACCAAGCTCTTACGGGGACCGTGGGATGATCACTGGTGGTTTCCTGCTGAAATACTTTGTACCTATCACCTCTGATACAGTTACAGTACAATAAAGTCACTTCTCCGTCATTAGCCAGGCCAGAATAGGGTGGCAGGACCTGGTTCCGATACATGGGACTCACAGCCCAAACAATCCAACAGAAGGAAGCACGAGGCTGATTAATATTTCTTGATGTCTTCTCAGTATAATGTATTGCTTCTATACAACAAGGTCAGGTAGCCTGGAATCTCCAACAATCACTTGGGACAAAGTTGGCTGCATGCTGGGAATCAAGCAGTAACTCCCCCAACACAGATCTCATCTGGTGCTTTGGAGAGGTCAGAGCCTTATCAAAGAGAAGTCACTATAGAAAGCTGAGGCACTAAAAAGCATCAAAGTCTTGAGACATGCAGTAACACCCATAAACCCAGGTCCAGAACGCATCAGTCACTCCAAGGAACATTTCTGAAATCAAGCTGCAATTCTCCAAGCCAACTTCACATCACACTTACAGGAAACACTGGAGAAAGCCAGAAGAGTTGTTTGTTGCTCAGTCTATGATCCTGATATTTGTGGTGATTTCCCCAGCAGAGATAGCTCTGCTCTGCTCTGGGGATACAGTGTATTATAATCATGCCTGTCCCTGAAGGACACGGTTAAGCAACATTTGGGGTGATCCCCTGGAATGTTTTGACTGATTCTCTGTATCTTTAAAGCATGAAAGCGGAAGAGGAAAAGATGGAGATAGAAAACCCCAAAAGCATTTTCACCAGCACAAAAGCCAAGAACAAAGAGAACTGAAGCACCCCGAGGCCCACAGCTCCTACTGCATCAAATGCACGATCAGTACAGATGGACATGATCACCAAAAGAAAGAGAGTCGTTTTTATTGTTAAAGACAGGAATGAAAAGCACGGAGAGGCTGACACACCAAAGTGGTTCTGCTGGGTGAGTATGTGGCTGAAGACTAAAGGTTCGTGATTCAAGCTGTGGCTCTGACAAGTGTGACCCGAGGGAAAGGAAGGACGCCTAGAAGATATGGTCAGATTAGCTGATGTCAACGTGGGTCAGGCAGCCCCCTAGCTGGAAACGGGGAAGTTCTTCAAGCAACCACATCCAGAAAGGAAATTGGTGCCCCTCTGACTCCACCTCTACGTTTCACCTCAAAGGCGGGCAAGAGAGGCTGCTGGGCTTCAATCTCTGAGTGTGGGTTCAGTTCTTGCCTTGTTTACACACATAAGCACGGGACCGTCACCACTGCATCTCGGGGGAAATAGTATTCGTGGGATAAAAACCTGAAGTAGATCATGAGCCCTCCCGGACTCATCTACACAGTGCGGAATCGATCCTTAACATTCCAAACCAGGCCCTTCAAATAACCTGGCATCCCATTCAAATCAAATTCTTCCATCGAATACAAAGCAGTTCCTTCGCGTTCACAAAAACAACGAAGAGTCCTGCGGCATTTTAAGGACTAACACGTTTACTTTGGCCTAAGCTTCCGTGTGCTGGAGCCCACTTAGTCAGATCCATATGCACCAGTGGCTGTTATATCCATAGTGCTAATTTCACATAGCAAGAAACACACTGCAAGGGACTTCCTCAAAGAAGGTAGGGGAGGAGTTAAGAAATGACAGCTTTCATACATGGGGATATTTAGACCTTTCCTTCCCTAAAAGGAGATTCTTACCTTCTCTCCTTGGCTGACAAGTGTCTTCGGCCATGTGACTTACTGTCACTCTATAAAAGTAAATAAAGTTACATTTCGTTATTTCCACTCATGCAAATCACGTGCTGTGCTATTTGTTTGAAGGTCTCATCAGGAAGCTTACCAGGTGAGACTCTTCCTCTTTTGCAACCATTTTCTGCTGGGATCTGTGAAGAGATTGAAAGGTGCATTAGGGAAAGAGCAGTCTGATCACACAGTCCTGATGTAGCAGTAGCGGCCACCACTGGACAAACTAATTCAGAGTTGTCTAACTGGCAGCACGTCTAGGAAAGATCACTTCCTTTTCCAACTAGGTCTCAGACCATGCTGCAGCTGTGCAGCTTCTGCACACCGCACCCTCTACTGTGGGTAACGAAGTCCCTTGGGTTAGTGAACAGACATCTCATCTAGCATTGACTCCAGATCTCTTCCGTTTGCATTTCCAAGGGCCTAACGAGACCGAGGGCGACTGAAAGCCTCACCTTAGAAAAATGAAGGAAGTGCCAGAGACTGTGAAGCAGGCTCTCAGAGATCTTTCCCGGGCAAGCCCTTACCGTGCACACACGCGAACACTCCCCGCACACGAAGCGTTACTTTTACAGCTGTGGTGCCTTTTAGATCCAGACTGAATACACTGGAAGCTGGAAGCTGATGTCTTAGGAAGATGTGCGGCAGTCTTCCCCCGCTCACCTCTAAGTGCCTCTATGTCTAGAACCATAGACTCCTAGGGCTGGAAGAGACCTCAGGAGTCATCAAGTCCAGCCCCCTGCCCAAAGCAGGACCAACCCCAACTCAATCATCCCAGCCAAGGCTTTGTCAAGCCAGGACAAACACCTCTAGGGATGGAGATTCCACCCCCTCCCTAGGGAACCCATCCTAGTGCTTCCCCACCCTCCTAGGGAAATAGTTTTTCCTAATATCCAACCTAGACCTTCCCCCACTGCCACTTGAGCCCATTGCTCCTTGTTCTGCCATCTGCCACCGAGAACAGCCTCTCTCCATCCTCTTTGGAACCCCCTGAAGGCTGCTATCAAATCCCCCCTCACTCTTCTCTTCTGCAGACTAAAGAAGTCTAGATTAGTCTTCTCTACCCTTTTTACTCCCAGGATCACTTTTTGAATTTAAGGGCAGCTCAGCCTCTACCCTGCCCCTTACATGAGGCCTCCCCCCTTCCCCAAAGCCCCACCCATTCCACTCCTCCCTTCCTAACTTCCATGTGGCTGGGGCAGGGGATTGGGGTGCAAGCTCTGGGAGGCAGTTTGCCCCAGCCTGGAGCCCCCTCCTGCAGCCAAACTCCCTCCCAGTGTTTGCACTGCTCACTCCTGCACCCCAACAGTCAGGGTGCAGGAGAGGGCTCCAGGATGGAGCAGGGTGCTGGGTGGGTGTAGGCTGTGGACGAGACTGGGTGCAGGTTCAGGGCTGGTACAAGGTGTTAGGGAGCAGACTGTGGCCGGCTCCCGACTGGCAATGCAGCGGAGCTCAGGCAAATCTGTCTCTGCCTGTCTGGCCCCATGCCACTCCTAGAAACGGCTGGCTGGCTGAGCACAAGCATGTCTCTGAGTACGGTCTGGAGGTGGAGGGAGGGTCTTCCTGTGCTGCACTGCTGCCCATGCCCACGAGTGACACCCCATTGGCCGGCTCCTGACCAATGAGAGCTACCTGGACAATGCTAGGAGTGTGGGCAGCACAGAGCTTCCTCACCCCCATGCCTTCCCTGGGGCTGCAGAGACACACCTGTACTCAGCCAGCCGGGGCCAGAAGCTGCAGTGGTTGCTACAGTCAGGAGGAGGGGGGCTAGGATAACCCAAAATGAAGACCTGCGTAACTGTGTCGAGACCATCCAGGAGAGGTGGGGCAGCACTGCCGACCAG
Source organism: Rafetus swinhoei (assembly GCA_019425775.1). Taxonomy (NCBI): domain Eukaryota; kingdom Metazoa; phylum Chordata; order Testudines; family Trionychidae; genus Rafetus; species Rafetus swinhoei. Next base: position 129,855,442 of record CM033446.1, on the reverse strand, counting down.
ACATACAGCCGTTTTACTAGTTATTCGGGCAGCCTGCACCTTTGAGCACTCAGGTTAGTCTTGTGCTCATTGCAATCCCTCATCACAAACAACGTTAAGACACCAACATTCTTAGAACGGGTCCTGCGGCTGGTAGACGCGGAGGTTCTTTTGGTTACCTTTGTGGCTGAAGATGTGACAGGTCGATTGCAGTGTCTGGATAATTTATCATCTCTTCCTCCTTCACGTCACTCGTCAGCTCCTGATCTTCAGCCTCTTCTTCAGATTCCACATCGTCATCCTCGGAGCTTTCCTCTTCTGCTGGCAGCTTGTTTATTCCGTCCTTGGCTAGGTGAGCAGCGTCCTCCTCGAGGTGAGCGTCAGGCCTGATTTCAGCACCATCTGCCATCTCTTCAGGCAGTGTCTTCTCGTCATCAGTGCTGCTATCCTCTCCTTCCGGGGCTTTTTATAAATGATTGAGGGGAAAAGACTTTTCAATGTAAAAGACACTAGACTGAATTATTACTGTGTGCAGGAAGCTGAATGCACATCACAGTGTATTCGTAAGAGTTCCCAGTGGGCCCACAGAAACATGTATTAGATGCTGCATAATACCTAGTAGCTCCACTTCTTCTGACACCAGTTCATTGGTACTGCTGGTCACAGACTCCATGTCTTCGTCCTGCATTTTGACCTTTCGCTCGTCTCGGTGTCTCCACACACAAGATTCCTCCACCTAAATGAGAGAAGTGGCTCCTTTTTATTGAGCAAAAGGGTTTCAAAGGAAACTGGCTTATACTGAACCCAATGAGAAACTACAGCGAATCAACACCTGGAACTTCAAATCCGTCTGCTGATTCTTAGGAGCCCAACAACGTTCTTCATGGGCTCCATTCAGCTACTGTCAAAGTCAACTGAAAGCATCTCATTGATTTCAATGAGAACTGGATTGGGCCAAGAGATTGAAAACTACTGTATTAATGCAAGCTCTTAGGCCAGGTCTACACTGGTGGAGAAAATCGATGTAAAATACACAATTCCAGTTATGACAATTGCGTAGCTGGAGTCAGCATACCTTACATCGATTTTCTGGGGCAGCCCCACAATGGGAGGTCGACTGGAGAAATGCTCCCGTTGATTTCTCTTATTCCTCACAACTGCAAGGAGTACCGCGGGCGACGGGGGCACCCTCAGCATTCGATTTAGCGGGTCTTTTCTAGACCTGCTAAGTTGAAGGCAGGAAGATCGATCGCCGCAGCATCGAAGCAGTGAAGATAAGCCCTTAGCATCCTTTGTTTTTCTTGACATTGATTTCCTGGTTTTTTCCCCGCAGGCCAATCTCAATCCTCATTCCTCTTCATGCCCCTTGATTTCATGTACACATTTGTTGAAACTGACTTCCTTGGTGATTAATATCAGACCTTTACAACCCTTTACATGCAATAACTGACTTGCCTACTTAGTCTTCTTTTCTTTATTAAATCTCCTCTGTTTTTTAGCTTCTATAGCAGTGGAGAGGAAAGGGGAGAGGGGGGAGAAGTGTCAACTCTCAAAAGCTAATTTTGAAAGCATGTCTCTAGAAGATGACGGCTAGTGAGAGCTCACTGCAGCCTGCACACAAAAGGGGGAGCTTCACAAACTCCTGCTAAAACTTTAAGCAATTGTTATTGAAAAAATATCTGGAGGCGCTGTGCTCACAGGGTTAGTTTGTTGTAAATCATTTTAAAAGGTTCAAACCAGGAATCCCTCTCTGGCAGGGGGAGGGGAGGAGAGGGCAGGGGAAATATTTAAAGATGGCAGCTTCTTTGAAAAGCTTGGCCCATTGTATCCCAGTTTGTTTCTTCAGTTCGCTGTTTGAGTTGCATGCCCACCCTAGATTAAACTAGATTAAAAGGTTTCTCCTCCTTCAGAGCAAACAGAGGGCACTGATCTACTGGAAAGGAAACATGCTAACGGGAACGGAGGGTTGTTGTGAAAGATTGCAGTTTTATGTTTATGTAAGAAAAAAGGAGACAAATATAACCAACGAATGGGACAGTACCTTAAATAAGAAGCTAAACCCCATCATAAGATATGAAGGTGGAAGAAAGTTTTTTTTCCCTGGGGGGGAAAAAAGGAAAACATAAGGTGGTTTAAATATATAAACATTTTTGCCAGCTGTTTGCAGTGACTCTTGTCACTGTAGTAGGTACAGAGTTTTCAGACAATTGTGATTTACAAATTGATGGGTCTCTAAGTTCTCACCTCTTATCATGAAGCTTCCTGTAGTCAGATATTCTCCAGTCGGTGCTGTTTTAGACACCTAAAAGAGTATCAAATATCACATATTTAACAAAGTACCATAGAAAACCTTGCTTCACTGGGTAAGAACAGTAATACAAATCAGCTTTTAAGCTAATGGCATTTCTGATGTCTAAGGACAGCTTTGTAACTTCACAAAAGTGACAAATTTTATAGGGAGGACTTGTTGAGGAACAACCTTCCATCACCTGAAGACTCTGAATCACCACTGGATGTCTTTCTAAAAGATCTCAGAGCGGTAGCCGTGCTAGTCTGTAACTTTAAACAATGAGCTGTTCTGTGGCACCTTAGAGACTAACAAAAATATATATAGTATCATGAGCTTTCGTGGGCAAAACCCACTTCATCAGATGAGCTGGAGTTGAAATAACAGAAACCAAAATAATATGTAACAAGAAAAAAATCCTGTCAATCGTAGGACTGGTGCTAATGAGGCTAATTAAATGGGCTGGAAGTGTCCCATTCTTAGCTTTTGGTGTAAACATGCAGATGTTAAAGGCAGGGGAGACTGGCTTTATCACATTAAGTGGATATCACATTATATAAAGCCAGTCTCTCCTGCCTTTAACATCTGCATTTTTACACCAAAAGCTAAGAATGGGATACTTCCAACCCATTTAATTAGCCTCATTAGCATCAGTCCTACAATTGACAGGTACTTTTTTCCTGTTACATATTATTTTGGTTTCTGTTCATTCCACTCCAGCTCATCTGAGGAAGTGGGTTTTGCCCACAAAAGCTTATGATTCTATATATTTTTGTTAGTTCTAAGATGCCACAAGACTACTCGTTATTTCTAAAAGATGTTCTAGTTCAACCATAAGTTACTGGGCTTGATGTTGAACTGGATAACATCTTGTAGCCTGCGTTATACAGGGGATCAGACTGGAGCTGTTCCCTCTGGCCTTAAAAAAAAAAAATCAATGAACCTCAGTTTCTTCCCAGTGCTGACTTAACTAGGCTCTGCACTGGAAGACTCCCTGCTCCACTGTAACACTTGTGCTCTGCTTGCAGCAGGTTTCTTTGAGGCCAGCCATCTTAGCCAGAGGGAAAGTCCTTATTCAGTCTTGAGATTAAAGGTTCAAATCCCAGCTGAAAGAAATGGTTTTCCCTGTAGGGAAGCCAGGAGAGATTCCAACAACTTTTTGGGAACCAGCCTCTCTGTTAGTGCCCAAGACAGCAATCATAACCACACACAGATACCCAAGTAGAGACACTACAAATGTCTAGCCTCAGTTACAATACAGTGCCACGAAGTAAGAACATATTGGAAAGGGCAAGCCATGGCAGGCTTGGTGAAATTGGATCAAGTGACTGAATCTAGAAAACAGATCAGCATCATCTTAATTTTCATGGTGCCAGAATAGGTGTTTTACAACAAAACAAACATTTAATATGTGAATTAAAATTCTAATGGAAAATTAAAACTGATTAAACTTCCTAACAGTCATTTCCAAGCAATATGACTTTATGTTGGGGTAGACAAGCTGGATGCCTGGCAGTCCTACCCCAGACAAGGCACAGTAAAGGTACGTCCTCTGGGCCTGCCGAGGAAGGTTGCAGGGACGCAAACAATAAGACCTTAGCAGGCTCCCTTAAAAAGAGCAGCAAGGCTGCCTAAGCAAGTCAGTTATTGGATGGGACTGGAAGGGATAAGACAGAGACTCTCCAGGCAAGGAGGCCTGGGGAACAGGGAGCAAGATAAGTAGAACCCAAGGACTATAACCTAAAGTAACAGGTGAAGGAGATGGGACGAAGAGGGAAACAGCCCAGGAATAGCAGCAGCAACCACGCAGAAGAAACAGTATGTGGCTGTTATCTATCCAGTCGCTGTGTTGGGACCTGGAGTAGTCCTGGGTCCCCTCCCCCAAGTCACAGGAGAAATGGTTTAAGCCCCAAGGAAGAGACAAGACCCTGCATTAAAAGCCCAAGAAAGGGTCTGGGAATTTAAAAGGCTCAGAGATAGGGCTGAAGACCCTGAAGAGGGCAAAGCATTCTTTCAACTTTGTTACCCCTGGAAGGGGACTGATGTTAAGGAGTAACCTGGCTGGAGAGCTAGGATGCCAGAAAACTGCTGATGACAAAGTCTCCAAGGCTTTCTGCCTGGGGGCAGAGTTTCATAACAAGCAGGAACAGACTTAAAGCCAGCCTCGAAGAACTGAGCCTAGTGGCAGGGCTGCAGATACACAAGCTATGCCATCATAAGCGCTGGCGTGGACAGCGCCTCCCATGATACGGCTACTGCCACTCGCGGAAGCTGAAGTAATTAAGATGGAAGAGCTCACTCTCCTGCCTTGGCTTAGAGCAGCTACTTTAGGGAGCTTACAGCAGCACAGCACTATAAACTCTATAATTAGGGGCCTACCAAATTCATGGTCCATTTTGGTCAAGTTCATGTCACAGGATTTTAAAAACTGTAAAATTCGCCATTCCAGCTATTTAAATTGGAAGTTTCACAGTGTCATAACTGTAGGAGTTCTGACCCAAAAAGGAGTTGTCGAGGGGGATGAAAGGCTACTATGGGGAAGGGGTTGCAGTACTGCTACCCTTACTCCTGCACTGGTGGTAGGAGCCCAGCTCTGCAGACAAAGTGGCTGCTAGCAGTAGCACAGAAATAAGGATGGCATGGTACGGTATTGCCCCCTTCCTTCTTCCCTGCAGCCTGCAGAGCTGGGACCTCAGTCAGCAGCTGCCATTCTCTGGCTGGGGATTTCTGAAGGCAGAGCAGGATGGAAATACTGCAAACCCCCTAATGTGACCTGCACACAACTCCCTTTTGGGTTAGGGCCCCCAATTTGAGAAACACTGGTCTCCCTCGTGGAACCTGTATAGTTAGGGTAAAAGTACATAAAAACCAGACTTCATGGTGGGAAGAGACCAGATTTCACAGTTTGTGTGCATTCTGCATGTCCGTGAACTCAGTAGGGCCCCATCTCAAGTGTAGCCATGCCCTTTGTGCAACCTAGCCAGAGGGCTGAGCCACTGAAAACCCACCTGCTGAGGCAACAGCCAATGGGCCCTGCAAGCTGAGAACGTGTGCAGGTTCACACCCAGCCCACAGGAGGCGCTCACAGGAGAGGTGCGCTCTCCATCACAGACCGTGAACCTCTTTTTAAAAGATGCCGAATCCAAAACATTTCTTGGGTCCTAGACCCATTATGCCAAAGACTCAGATTCAAGGGCACTGTGGGAGAGCCACAGAGCACGTGTCACGAATTTTACACAACCGTGTTTCTTTTATGTTCATCTGTGGTGACATTTTACACCTGCCATCCCATTCTCATTCTCTCCGAGATTAACTCTCAGAACTAGCAAGCAGGATCTCATTACCTGATGGTGATAGACCCACCAGGCACTAGTGATGATACGAGCATCCCAGGCAGCGCTGTAACATAATGCCATGGTGCCTGCCTCAGTCAGGGTACGGGGAAGGATCGGTTCACCTGTAACGGCAACACCACAACAGTTGGGTTATATGAGCACACATTTTTGGGTATAAAATTGTATCAAGAAGTTACATGCACCAACTTAATATATTAATACATTGAATTTAAATTAAGGAAATGACCTATACAATTAAAAATAATCAGACATTGTAAAAAAGTATCTGCATGGGGAATCTATGGAGGCATTTCCTGAAGGCAATTTTCCTGAATAAAGACATATTATGCTACCGATGACTTCATCAATAGGTGGGACATTATTGTGGAATGAATTTGAACTAAAACTCCCAAAATAAGAGTGGACAAAGAGGTGGCTGTACAACATTTGTATTAAAGTCAATTACATTTTAAAATTTATTTCACATTGTTTGTAACAGATGATCTATTAGAGTCAACAACAGATGAATTACCTGAAGGATTCTTGATTACACAGCTAGTTGCACCATGTAGGTCAGCGTGCACGTATACATCTCCTACAACAGAACAGATAGGATTGGGACACATGTCTGGGCACACGTAACTGAACTGATCATTAAGAGAGGGCTCCCAAGCCTGAATTAGAAACTGAGCTAGGTGGACCACTGCCAAAACATTCACAAGTTCAAGGACAGTAATTCTGTCTACTTGTCAATTATGCCCCATACTAGTCGTCATTTATTCTGACATCAATCTCATGACAACCTCAGTTCACCTTAGACCTTCAGTATGCTAATACGCTGCAGTACTTCTGAATTTTGTATTGCGCTGTAGGAAAGGGGTTCTCCATGTTTTTCTTCCTGAGGGCCCCCCGGCCCACATCCTAACAGCCTACTAAAGCTTGAGCCTACCTGTGCCCCAACAACTTTTCTACTACATACGTCCCTACACTGGTTGTGACTTTTGTAAGTGTGTAGTCAATTAACTGATAGCAAAATCTGATTGGTTAATGCTACATGCATTCCCGCCCCCACCCTCCCGCGCACACACAATTTTTTAGCAGGCTGGCCAGCAGCCCAGCTCAGTCCTGGCTTGTGCTGGGTCTGGGACCTACACCCACTGCGGCTCTGCATTTTAAAGTGAATTAGGAGCCAGGCGGCATGGGCAGTCGGTGAAGGCAAGGCTGGGGGAGGCAAACCCCCAGTCCCACCTCCAGCCCCGCCCCTTTTTCTAGGCCCCACAAATCCCCTGCCCTCAGGAGGCGGGGCAGCACACCACACGCATGCTTCCCCCTTCCAACCATGGGGAGGGGAGTGGGCATGCGCTTGCCGCAGCCTCCCCATCCCCAGTGGAAGGCACACCGTGCTGTGCAGCCCAGCCGAGCCCAGCCTCTCCAGCCCCGGAGCACCGGAGGAGGGGAGAGGCAGGGCATGCTGCGCCGCACGGTCTGGCCCAGCCCAACCTCTCAGCTCCAGAGCACGGGGAGGATGGGCACTGGGGACAGCAACACTCCGCCCCCAGAAAACCTATAGCAGGCATTCTGGGGGGGCGGAGTGTGGGCGGAGCCATGCATGGCAGTTGCTGCCTTTCCCCGCCTTACATACCCAAGGCCCATGCCAGGCAGGCAGCCCGGCTCAGTTCTGGCTTGCGCCAGGTCCGGGAGCTCAGCCCCCTCTCCCCTTCTGGACAGGGGTTGCTGCCACACTCTGTATCAGAGCACCAGTGCGCAAGGAGCTGGTTTTTAAACTGGCTCCCTTTGCAGACCAGCTCCCGTCTGGCACCCCACACTGCTACCTCTGATACAGTGTGTGGCAGCAGCAGTGTGGAAGGGGGCTCCTCGGGCGTGGGGCTGGAGCGCACTGGTTGCCGGCCCCACACCCGGGGACTATAGAATAATTGAGTAACTGATAAGAATTCATGAGGTTAATCAACTATTCAATTAACCGATATTTAATATCCCTAGACCAGCGTGAGGGGACTCAAGCAGGTCAACTGTGAGGGAGCCCACGCCATAGGGGGCACCATGAAACAAAGTTGCTCAGGCTTCAGGGCCCCAGGCTTCAACGCCATGAGGTGCAGCTCCAGCTTTCCACCTGTCCCCAGCAAGTCTAAGCTAGTCTGCTTGGTGAACCCCCTGCAATCTGCTCGTGGGTCTAGGACCCCAAAGGAGAACTACTGTGTAGGACAATACTAGCTGTAACTAGGACTTATGCTCCTCCTTGTGGAACGATGTAAAAGGTAAAATCTGCTGCTTTGTAACTCAGCTCAGGCAATTTCAAAACTATTGGGTGAAGAAGCTGCATTCCATCTCACACCTTGGACATAATTATAGAGCTCTCAAGACGATGTACAAAAATGAGAATGCATATAAGCAAGCTGAATTTTACACACAAGCTAATAAAGACCCAACAGCGTTCCTCCACTTTAGATGTACAATACAAGCATTTATTCAAATCAGCAAAGAAAACAAGAACCATGCTGACATGCTTGATTTAATCTTACTAACCTGATTTCAAGTATCGCTTCACAATCATTTCATTCTGCTGCTGATCTCTTCCAGCGATAATGAGGTAATTTTCAGAGCTAATAAACCACAGGAACTTCTCAAACCTGTTAAATGACATCAAATCACTCTGTGTAAAATAACTGGATTAATTACAGAAGCATGATTTTGCCAGGGGGTCAGTACCTTAATGTATGATAGGTAGAAAGACAAGTATTCTCAAAGATACTTTGTTTTGTTGACCAGCTGCAGTTTCAGATGTGTATATGGCATAAATTCAAGGTACTGAATACATGTAATTGTACTGTCGATCATATTCTTTAAAAGGACGCATCAAGCAAATCACACTTTTTTTTTTACTAAAACTGCTACTTTTAAAACAGCATTTTATAAAAAGGGGAAAAGTATTTTTATTTTATTTTCCAGGTTTACTCTGTGTGCATTTGATACTATGTTGTGTACAGTCAGTCTCCCCAGTTGTTTGTTTGGGTCTTTTATATAGCAGAGAAAATGTTTAAAAAAGTTAGGAAAACATGACCCCAATCCCACAAAAGCGTCCACACAGCAAACCTACATGTCCATGCAGAGCACCCTTGAACGGGCCCTAATGGGGCAGGACTGGGGCTTATAACTAAAGTCACAACTGGCAGAGGATGTATGGACAGGTATAGAAACAAAATACATTTAACGCTTTAAAAAAAATTAGATTTCATGTCAACAATGTCATTTTAAATTTGCACAGAATCACATGTTAATCTAAGAGGGTAACTATCAAAAGTTTACTTGCCAATAAACCTTTCTTGCTTTCTGAATGGTGGTAACTGTTTGAACTTCTTTCAATGTTTGCTTTGTCTTCTTTTCTGCCGATTTGAATGCCTATTTAGATAAACATGGACATTCCCAGTTCCACAAATGTAGTGATCATACAACCAATAAGCATACAATAAAACAGTGTGAAGAAAAATACACCTCCCCCAAAAAACATAGATTGAGATAGGATACTCATTTGGCACATAATTCAATTTGCAGTCCTAAAACCCATTCCTGCACATGCAAAATTAGAGGCCCTTCATCAAAGGCAGTCTTCATGAGACATGAAAAAGGCATATCTCCATTGCCCCATCCTGTTATATGTAGAGAAACTACATCAGCTACCTGGAAAAACTTAAAAAATAACCAATAGTTTTGCAGTATCTTATAGATTAATCTTATACAAAACATATAGATGGTATCATGAGCTCTCGTGGGCTTTTCATCTGAAGAAATGGGTTGTGCCACTAACTCGGCTACCTCCCTGAAGCTTATCAGCTACCTGATCATTTTGATTCCTATTAATGCAGCCACAGGTACTGATGTGTCAGCATTTCCATTATAAACCCTTTTTTAGGAGTTCATAATTGTTGATGGAAATGTTGGTCCTACATGTGGGTTACATTGTTTTGGCAAGCTTGATGGGTGGGATTGAAACATTAAATAAGCACAACTGTACTATTAACACAAAAAGGTACTTTGAAAGTTTGGTTTAGGTAGCAATAAAACATCTTTGGTTATAACTATATTCAAAACAAACCAGGGAAAGGTAACAAATACCTTCTCTGCAGCTTCTACTGTCTTCTGTGTCTTTTTGGCTGCATGTCTCTTATGATCATAGTATCTGTGAAAAACAAATCCATTTTCATCGCAGATTCCAGCTTATTAATTCATTTGTACAGCCTATTTCTTCCCATGGTACTTCATGCCAGTAGTGAATACTCCATTTTGATAAGGAAAATGTTGTATTTGCCTTAGCTTTTTGCTTATTGCCTATCACCATTCATCTGAAAGTTGTAACAGTTGAAATAAAGTAACTAATTTATTATCCTTTCTAGAAATCATGTCTTTATATTTGCTTTGCAAAAAAAAAAAAAAAAAAAGTAGCCATTATTGTCCTATATCTGACTCTATGCTTGATGTAATTAACATTAAATTAAATGGTTGTCAGAGACGGCTTAACTAATGAAGGTAAGACCATACACTCTAAATATTTATTTAGGAAAAAGACTGGTGAAGCAGACTACTAAAAATACACACATTTTATATCTTACTTTTTAGCATTGGCATACGCTGACAAACTGAGGTCAACATCAACCAACAATGGCTTGTTTTTCTGAGGTTTCTTCAGCTGCTTATTTTTATGCTTTTTCTTTTTCCCCTTTGGTTCTTCAACTTCTTTCCAATGATCACCTTCATCATCTTCCTCTTCCTCCTCCTCCTCTGATAATACGTATGGGTTTCTACCAAAATATAAAAGTATACTGATTGTCTTAAGTACTCCAGACTTTTTGTTGTAAAAGTCATCAAGATTCATGTCTTCTTCCATTAGCTTTGTAAATAATATTACAAAAGATACACATTCTTGTTTTCAATCTGAAGAAAGCTTTATGGTTATGAATGAAGATAAATGCATAATGAAAACAGTTTTGATAATGCACTTTCAGACAGGAGAAGGAAAAGCAGAACAAAGATGAAATAAGTACAGGGTATTTTACCCTTGATCTTTTTGAAAAATGAAGAGTAAATTGTGGCTCATTATGTTTAATCAAAGCAAATGCAAGACAGATAATGGCCTGAGATTTTGTGAAATATCTGTTTCAGTATCATGAAACTATTCTGAGGATGTATTACCTTGTTACTTTTGCCATTCCTCAGCACAGTGAGCCCTGCCTTCTATTGCTATGTTTGGCACTGTAGCCTTAGAGAGATAGAGGAGCCTAGAGCATAATGTTTTCTCCATGTCACACAGCAAAATATACTACTGTTTCCACTATTTTCTATAGATTCAATTATCTTCAGATGGCATGTATGATTCACCGTGTGACCGTCATTCATACTGTAAAAAACTAAAATAGAGAGACTGATACATTCCAAGGCCAGAAGAAACCATTGGGATCATCTAGTCCAGTGATACCCAATTTTTTCCTCTTGCACCTTCCCTTTACCAGTAATGGAACAGGTCCATGCTCCCCTGAGTCAGGAGCAGAGCTGTGGCTAAGCTGGGAACTCTAGTCAGGAGCTCAGAGTAGGAACTGGAGCAGGAAGGGGATCTGAGCTGCAAGCTGGGAGCAGGGCTGCAATTGCAGCTGAGACCAGGGGCCGGGGCCAAGCCAAAGCTGAGCTGGAGTCAGAATGGGGCTGGGTGTTGCCCTCTCCTTGCCCTGCCCCTTTTCCCCCCACAGGAACTAGCCCAGATCCCACTGTGCTCTCCCGATGTTCCTTTGCTGTCCCACAGTTTGGGGACCACTGATCTAGTCTGACCTCCTATATAATGCAAGCCAGAGAACTTCCTCAAAATAATACAGGAAGAAAATTGTGACAATGAGTAGAAGCAGAATCATTTCAGTCCCACATTCTACTCAGAAGTAGAGATGACAACTTGTAGTCAACTATACAATTAACCGATAAGCCTAGGATTATCGGTTAACCTTGTCGACTACATGCACTTCCCCCTCTTCCCTTGCTGCCAGCACCAGCTCTGTGGCAGCAGCCTCCCCGCTCCCCACAGCAGCCTCTGTCTACAGGGAGCTCAGACCCCCTGTGGACAGGGGCTGCTGCCACCCCGCACTGCTGCCTCAGATACAGAGGCAGCAGCATGGGGTGACAGTCAGCTGGTCTGTGCAGGGAGCTGGTTTTTAAACTGGCTCCCCTCGCAGACTGGCTCCCGCTTGGCACCCTACACTGCTGCCTCTGGCACAGAGGCAGCAGCATGGGATGGCAGGGGGCTCTACAGGAGCAGGGCTGGAGTGAACAGGCTGCCAACCCCACCCCTGGGAACTACAGAATAGTTGGGTAACCAATAAGAATTCATGCGGTTACTCAACTATTTAATTACCCAATATCTAACATCCCTACTCAGAAGCTGGAATATATATCTGGAAACCCATATATGCACTTTTTGCTTATTGGTCCAGTTTTCTTTTTCTCCACTGACTAAAGATATTTTCCACTATTGGTTTTTTACTATTAGGCTTCCTGATAGGGGATACTAGCTCAAACTAAGATCTCCACTATATTTGGTTTTTAGGATTACAGGATTTCCAATCTATTTACACAGTGAAATATATTTCTGTTTTGCTGCCAACACCTGCAGGGCCCTTGTATACCTCTTTTTTTAAAACATTTTTATGTGTTCTCAAGGGCAAGGCACTGATCCAATATCAAGCTTTTTATGATGATTTTCCTGGAGGGAGCAGAATGATCTCAATCACAGCTCACCGCAGTCTGAATGAACTCTTAACTTGTTTATTGGGCCATCTTGGTCCAGCCAGCCCTGAGGCATGTTAAACTTCCAGCTACATTCCCCTTATTGGCATCAAGGACTGTCAAGATCCTCCAAGTTACTGATTAGTTAATGTATTCGTTTTACATAATATGCTTAGTGCTGCCTGCTGCAACAAACCAAATGAGAGAGAGGTTTCCTAGAATTGCCTGGGACATGCAGGTGAAAGTGTTTTTGCTCACTACTGCCCTTCCCTTAGACATTTCCTACCGCTTTTTAAATGTGTCCCGCTTTTATATGCTTGAAGAGTCTATTTCAGTTACTGAACTGAAGGAAAAAACAAGACAGGAAAGTGCATTTTGGAGCCATGCCTCTCTATTCACAAAGCCCTCATGCTCTGAGACTGCTATAACCCAGCACCATGAATACATCTACTGATACCTATTAACTGACAAAATAACGTAAACCCAAATGGAGATGCTCTTTTCCTACTTAACTTGCTAATTGTGGAATTAGTCCCTCTTTCGTTAATGCCTTGTTGATCCACAACATACTTACTTCAGTAGCATTGTGATATGGTTTGTCTGGAGCTTTAATTCTTTGATTGCACTTGCGACAGGGTCTCCCTGAGCCTGAGCTTCTTTTACAATTGCTCCAATTTCCGTCCAGTCTATCTGGTTGGCTAACGCACTGCGAACCACCTGGATAGCTCGGTCAACTACGTCCAGATTCATTTCTACCAGCTCTCCTTTTACCTTATCAATTTCCTTCAGGAAAGAAAAAGCTCTCTTACAATTCAGACTATAAACCAGTTACATTGTACAAAAATGCCAATTAAAGAAACATAAATCCACACAATTAATACAGCTGCACTAAACTTCACCACCACATTGTTCAAAATCGGGTTCTGATCTTGCAATGGGATCTAGGCAGGCAACCTCTTCCAAGTATATGCAATGCATCGACAAAAAGCAGTGTATCGTCATAACTGTTCACACTTCACCAAGAAGGGTGAGAAGCCAGAGCAGGGGTGGGCAAATGCTGACCCACAAGCCAGATCCGGTCTGCCAGGGTTAGCCCTGGCAGGCCCCGGTCACTATATTTACCTGCATTTCCACAGGTACATGCAATTACAGCTCCCCTTGACCAGGGATCGCTGTTCCCAGCCAAAGGGAGTAGCAGGAAGCAGTGTCCCGATCCGTGCCGCTTCCCAACGCGCCACCATTGGCCAGGAATGGCAATCTGCAGCCAACGGGGGCTGCAGTCACCCATACCTGCGGAGGCACAGGTAAATATAACAGCAGTGCCCTGCCAGGGGCTAACCCTGGTGTTATTGCCGACCCCAAGCTAAAGGGAACTTGCTAGTGACCAAATATTTTAATTTGTCATCTCACGTGAACACTAAGGAACATAACTTATGGTGGAGATGATACTGCATGGAATGTTAAAAATGTTTTCTCTTTAAAATCCGTCTGATGGAAACTCATAGTTCTACCTGGGCTTGATGAAGAGCTTCTAGTCTATGCTCATGATCTTTACGAACATTATCCAGCTTCTTCAGGGCTTGTTTTTCCTGTCAACAGCCAAACAGAAGAAAGGAAAAACATATTACAAATTGTACCTTCCGTTCTACAGTGTGAGATATTCAACACCCAACCGTGTCCTATTACAGTACAGAGACAAAAGAAGTGGAAACAGGATTCCGTTGAGCACTGTCATAGAAAGAGTAGAGAGAGCCACTTCAATGATTTTTGGATCGGCACTCCCTTGCTGATTAGCTATTCAATGCTGTTTGTACAGAGTTTAAGAGGAATCCACAAAAACATTGTAACATAAGGATCATCATTTCCCAGCAAGACAAGCTCTGGTGCACCAACCTGCTCCATACTAGCCTGCATCTTTTAGAACAAGACGGCACCCACACACCAAACTGTAAAGAGCAAGGGCCTGTCAATCAGGCAATTGTCTAGCATCCTGATGCTCTAAAGGAGTTAAACCAGATGTTCCACTTCTGAATGAGACAGTACCTGTTGCAAAGCTTTCAAATCAATCTTCTGACCTTCTAGCTTGGAGTAAAATTCATCCACTGCCTTCAAGAGAAAAGAAGTCAGTTTAAAGGATCTCAAAAGATGCAACTGCCTAGATCAGGAAAGAGTGAGCAAACAGGGGAAGGTCTGTTCCTAAGAGGAGGATGCAGAGATTGCAAACAGGATTCTAATCCTAAAATAGGTTTCAATAACTTCATCGGGTCTACCTAGTCAAGGGCCAATAGCAAGGTACTTAAACACAGGCCTAGCTTTAACCATGGGACTGAACTGGAACCAAATTCACAATTCCAACACCAAACAATTACAACGCCACTGTTACTGGACATGACAGACAAATTGGGAACATAAATAGGTCAAATGTAGCCACTGAGAAACATTTTACTTAGCTTATATCTTTGTATGATACTGATTTTATGTGCCAAACTAATCAGGCATAACAAAGCATAAAAAGGTGGTAGGTTCAGCCCCATATTTTCTTGAATCTGTCTCATATCAGTCATTTTGACTACTTAGTACAGAATAAGCAAAGCCACCATACCTTATCAAATGATTCAAACTCCATGTACGGACACTTCAAATGTTGAGAAAACAAGAAAGGATGAAATTCTTCATATCTGTAAGATATACATTTAATAGTATCACTTGAAAACTAGTTTATATTAAGTACTCTAGTAAGAAAGGGAGTTAATACTTCAAATATTTACGTGAGGATTTCTTCTGCAGGTTTATCTGGCTCTAGGCTTGGCTTTTTCTCCCGCTTCTGGATAATATAACCCTTTAAAACAAAAAAAGAAAAGAAAACATAAGACACCACATTCATACTCATTTCTTTCCAAGAATCTTAAAAGGTATTTTCCCTTTACCAGGAACAGTTCAACACCTTGCAACCATCTGACACTAAATCCGCAGATTAGGGGAAAAAAGTGCTAAGTGACTTCGCAGGTAAAATTTTGGCCATAAACTTTACTCCAAAATATTCCAAATGAATGCTGAACTTCTGTAACAAACCTAAGTCTAGAATGCATCACACAATCTTTGCATCTTAGATTTTAAACAACCCTTGGTTGTTTGGGATGCAATAATGAACAAGTAAGAATGAATTGTACCACAAACTGAGCAATTCTTTCCTCCCTGAAGTCAGAGAACTTGTTCTGAGCCTGCTGCCTTATAATATGGAAGAATGGATGGCCAGTAGCACAGGTTTTCCACTAGAACTAAAAATGATGAGAAACACTGACACAGATCAATACAGAAGGATCAATTTACAGTCATGTTGTTCGCCAGGCACATGAAGAGAGATACCTTGAGAGAGATAACTGCAAAATTAAATGTTGGTTCCTCACTGAAATACAGCCTAAGATTATTCTGATATCCCTGAACTCTTCATATGTTAAATTATTATCCCTGTTTAAATGAAATGATGACACGCAAGTCAGATAGGTCCCTTTAACTTCATTATCTCATTTAGAAGCTGCGTATCCAAGGCAAGGGGCATATGTATATTTTGATTAGCATCAGAAGTGCATCATAGCAGCAAAAATAGAACACAGCCAGTGTTCCCCCTAAGCTGCGCATCAGCACAGATTCACAAGTGATTAATCAGCCCTCCCCAGTCAGAGGCTCACGGCTCCATGCACGAAAGCTGTGCTGCCACACAGCTTGGAGGGAACAGTGAAAACAACAATCTGAGAAGATATGATAGGGATGCTAAAGCAGTAGCAAATATTGACATGATAAAAAACTAACATGTATTATTGTTCTTCTATTAGACAGTTTAACTTTGAAATTTTTAAACATAACAGAACCATGCAGATATCAGATTTACCTTTCCACTGAAGTTGTCAGTTATCTTCATGTATTCTTCTGCCTTCTGTAAAGCAGCAAGTACCCTTTCAATATTTTCTGAAGGAAATAAATGGATTTTCAAGTGGCAAGAATTTTGGGATCTTTTACAATAAATACACAATACACTATTTAACTGATGAAGCGTAAAGACTGACAGACAAAAACTAATCTATGCTACTAACTGCATTTCTAGTCAAGGGTATGGAGGAATTTTTTCCAGTGCACAGTTCTTGTGGGAAGTCTTGATTATGAGATTTTCCAATACTCCTACTCTCTGAAACAATCTAAAACCAGGATTCTTGTACAACTCAAAAAAGTCTGCATTTTAATAATCATATTTAACCATCAACTCCTTACATGAGAAACAATAAGTCCATTTTGAAGCAAGCCTCATTTGGTATATTTTTTGAATGTTGAGATATTTCTTATTAAAAAATGGGTGTATATACATGAATAAAGTATATGAGTGCTGGCACAAATACATAACCATGCACAGAAATCACAAACTGCATGAATGAAATTATCTGTCTTGGCAAGGGCCTACAATTAAAATCCCTATTTTTTAAACATTAGCCATAAAACTTTCTTCTTTACTACAGCATCTCACATAACAGATCTCAGATATTACATTATCATGTTAATTAGTTGCAGATCACTATATTAACATAGCTCTTTATCCCTCCAAAAAACACACATAGCAAAATACAACTACAGGACTAATTGTTCTGATGTTATCATCTCAACCCATAATTATATATTCCAAATAGATTTAAAGCAGCTACTCTAATTAATTCTAAATCCAGATTGCTTTCTAATCAATATGTATCTATCTATCTATATTTCATGACTAACACTTTGATACATGACTCTTGTATAGGAGGCCCCTTATTAATCCTTCCTATATCACAATTAACTTTATGCCATATGATGAAGTACTACTGTAACTATTTAGAATTGAGACTAAAAGAGATGGGAAAATATTGGTGTATAAGCAGTGCTAGGGCTCTAAGAGAATAGAGTTCATGTACTCTTCAGCCTGTAAAAGCTTACACTGCACATCCTTTGTGATGCTGCCCAAGGGTACACTGAAGTGCCTCCTCATTAGCTGCTCTTAGTGTGAGGCAGTCTTGTCTGTACCTGCTGTGACTCAGCTCCCTGAAACCAACAACCTCTGGCAACACAAGCATTGCCTTCCAGCGCCTGCTCTCTGTGGACAGGTAACAATAAGCAGACACCAATCTCCAGCTCCTCAGACTTTTCCTTGCAGCATCTGGCCTCTTACCACTAAATGCTCACAGAATTACCAGGCCTGCTGTTCCCAATGAACACTTCCCACCAGCTTTTCAAATTCAACTCAGGACCATCACAGCACTTACATATTTATGTGTGGTAGGGGGAGTAGCGGGTATGAATGCTGAAAACCAATAGTTACACATTAAAAAAAAATCGTGACACGCTACTAGCAACCAAACTTTACTAACAGGTGAACCTCCCATCTAAAGACGTTTATCTCCCCAAAAGTACTCATCGGTGTTCTGAGACCAGCCTGGCTAAGCTCCCTTCTTCAGGAAACAAAGCCACTGTCCTTTTACTTCCTCTCTGAAGGGTACCAAGCTGTCTTCTCTGTCCATCCAAATATAGTCAAGCCAACTTTTGGAGTGCGCAAATATTATAGTCCTACATACCTTTGCTTCCCATCTGTTGATCTACTTTAGCATTACCAGACAATCCAGTTTCTATAAGGCAGTGTTCAATGAGTGTGGCTCCATAAGCTATAAAAGTAGAGAGAACCAGCTGCAGATAACAGTTTAAACATTGTGGTTGAAATCTGTATTAAGACTGATTAATTTCCAGCCCTGAACGAAATACTCTGGCCACCACTGAGAAAATTCAAGAAAGGTCCCATACTACAAGTGCTTCATGGACAGATCCCTATGCCCATATAAAGCACATTGAAGGATTGCAGCCAAGTTCCTATGCCTCTGGATGCCAGGCTTTGTATTTAAATTCCTGACTTTTAACAGATTATTTTGTATTTTATATATAGGAGAATGTCTTGAACGTTCTGAGAGACAACTGTGGGTTTTTAAGTTTAATCTTCACATTAAATCTAATATGAATGCAAACAATTTGTACATTACATTTATAATATTATCATTACTTACGAAGATGTGGGTTAAGGACCCTTTTTAGCAGTTCCCCCTGAGGTGCATTTGATATTGTTTCTGTCAACCTAAGAAACATAATAAGCAGAACAACTGCTATTCAGAAGCCTAAATGCACAATGTTGAATAGATTGTCCATGTTTTTTTAATTAAAGAGGAAAGCAAATAATTTCAATTTCATGAGAGCTACAATGTTCGAAGTATAAAACAGATTATTCACTCTTTTTTTGTGTGTAAAAGTAGCCTTTGCTTTATTTACAATATGCATGTTACACAGAATGAAGTTACCTTTCCAAGCTAGGTAATGGTGCAGCTGCTTTAGCGTTATCAACTGGATACCGTTCCCGAACTGCAAATTTGACATCATCTGCCTCATCTGTGCGAAACCTCAGGATGTTTAAAATTAAGTATTCATAGTCTGTCAGAACAATGTTTCCCTGCAATAGCATCAAAACTGATCATTATTAGAGTCCTTATTAAATACTAATTTATAGACTAAATAGTTTTATGACTTACTCTGTCGTAAAGCTCAACAATTAGATGATAGGCAGCTTCATCACTTCCAAATTGAAAGTCTACAATTCTGTCTATACCCAGCTGTTTTACGCTGACAAGTCTTCTACTCTTTAAATGTTTACGACACTGCCAATGGGGGAGAAAGAAATATTAAAATACACATATGTAAACAGAAAGGTTTTGTTCATGGTATTTTAAACTGAAATATGTATTTAAATGACTGTCCCTCCCTTGACAATTTGAACACTCCTTATTATCTTGCTATATCCCACTTATTCTAGACGATTTCAAGAACTGATATAACTTACAAAACTGAATGTTACACACACGAGCTTCTCAAACTTTGAAAACGACCAAACTCTGACTTATTCTTGCTCTATAAAGAAAAATAGTAACTCCAAATTGCAAAAAAAAAAAAAAAAAAACCCCACATCACTTTTGTTATTAAGCATTCAGCATTTACAGTATTAAAAACAGCTGTACTATTTGAAATCTGCATGTCTCTGCCATACCAAGGAGGGAAAGAACTAGTGCAATCCAAGGCCCCGGTCCTGCAATGACCTCCACTCAGGGTTACTCCTGCAGCTACAAGACACCCACTGATATTGCAGGGGAGAAGGGGATTTGCACAGAGGCATTTTAATGAAGCTGCTCACTGGCACAAGGGTCTGCCTATACAGTCTCTTTGCAGTAGTGAGGACTCAGCTAACCATATCATTAATCCGATTCGGCAAGCAGATTGCATCTACAACAGATTCATTTGTGAACTGGAGCCTAATAGTTCTCTTCAAGACCTGAGACCTCAAATGGTCTAATCCTGGAGTACTTACTCAGGCAAGGTCTGCCCCGCTACCTCCAACCCTGGTCCGGGCTGCCCACCCCATGGTGCCAGCCCGGGCTGCACACCTAGCCGCCGGGCCCACTGACTCCAACCCTGGCCAGGACTGCCCTCTCCACCACCAGCCCCAGCCAGGACTGCACTCCTGACTGCCAGCCCTGCTGCCTCCAGCCCCAGCCAGCCCTGACCGAGACTGTGTTTCGCATGGCGCCAGCCCCAGCCAGAGATGCGATCCCCACCTCGCCAGCCTAGAGCGGGGCTGTGCTCCTGGCCGCTGGCCCCACTGCCTCAAGCCCTGGCCAGGACTATGCTCCCCACGGCGCCAACTGGGCATCCAGGGCTCGCTCGTCCAGCAATATCCGTGGTCCGGGATGTTGCCGGACCAGAAAGTCCCGGATATTAGAGGTGCAACCTGTATTCACTTAGCCAAAGTAAAATCCCAACAGTTGTTGATAATCCAGTAAACATGTATGAGCTTGAGTATCAGTCTTAAAAACTAAACTCTGATATTGCCTAGTACCAAGTACCAGTTCTGTGTCCCCCACAATTCTGCAGTTTCCCTTCCTTTCAGCCGCTCCCAACTTCATCATCAGCCTCCTGACCAAGATCCAATCAGCTAGTCAACAATACTTTAAGAGTTCATTTATATGTTAGAGGTGAAACTGCAGTTTTGATATTCACTCTCTCTTCTGGAGGAAATTTCAAAAAGAGAAAGATTAATTCACCTTCATTGCAAACCCAGATGGCATCATATTCTTTGGCCACTCAAACTCTGTTGTGTGAATCCGTATGCCAGATTCAATTAGAAGTGTAGCTTTACAGTCTGGCCTGTTGACAAAATAAAGATTAGTTTGAACTTTAAAAGCCATCAATGTCACCAATAGCAATGACATTTCATTACATTACAGCTGTACACTAAAATACCACAGATTGCCCTACAACTTATAGTTAAAGTCAAAGAAAACTTTCACAGACAATGTTATAATAAAAAATATTAGAACAGTTGAGATATACTGAGGCCAGGTTGATAGCAAAAAGATCAATAGTTAGTTTTTAAATTTAAGCTAAACTAAACAAAGGGCTAGGTATCATGAGGTTATTTGATTACTGCAGAAATATCCAGGAAGAAGTCACTTTGAAAAGTCTCCCACCTTGAGCACAGTCCAGTTGATCAGGTGCACTACAAATGGGGAAAAAAAAGCTAACAGCCCAACACAGAAACTGGCTGACTGACTTTCCTGGCTCTGCGTAAAAAGCATCAGACTGTTTGCTTCAGAACAGCAAATCTTATGACCATAATAATTACCACAGCATATACATATACTGTTCTTGGTATTTTTGAGAAAAACTTTTAGGCACAAATCACTCCTGCTCCTGCATATATTTCTGTATTTTGTTTGTGAAAAGGGCAAAAACAATTATCTTCCTCTGATATTTTCTAAGGACTCCCATGATAAAAATATTTCTCTTCTTCAGGGAACACCAGAAACCTAGTTTTTAGCAAACTGGTTACAAAGGTTTGATAAGCAGCTAATAATACAAGACAAATATGTTCAAATTTAAGGAGGAATAAAGCAAAGTTCACAAATGTTAAGAAGGTCTTACTTTTGAAGGCGAATAAGATATGTCTTATTATCCACATCATAGACATTATATACTCTCATTCCCAATAAGCTGTTAAACAAAAAATACACTTTGTGAAGCCAGGATTGAATTTATATAAGTGTGTCAGAAAGATGAAGTGACAACTAAATTTATATGTACACAAATAAGTTTCCTAAGTTACAAGATTTTATACAAATAGCATTTGAAGAGGCGACAGGGAAGAAGCAGTAAAATGGACAAACTTCAGGGAAACTTAGAATACAATCAGAAGATGCTCTATTAATTAAATACATGAAAAAAGGAACGAGAAGAGAATAGCAATTTGAACAAGTCCATAATGAAACTCCAGAATTTCAGTAACAATCCATGTTATGAGAGACTAATGCATGTCATATCTCTGCATCACCAGTTTACCACTGAAGCCCCACTTACACTCGCAAGCTAGCCCCCAGTTGATGACTATCAGCAATACATGTGGCTGAACAGGTTCTTACAATCCTTGAGGAGCTAGCCTGGATGGAAGTAAAGCATTTTCAGCATAACCATAGAAAGCACAACTGAGATTCAATACTATTGCTCTTTCAGTCAGTAATTCAAGCCAGCATAAAGCAGATGATAAAATCACATGCAAATCACATCTAGAGGGATGTCCAGTCCCCCTGGTAGAATTGGGATAGGATGGGGGGCTATGTGTGTCCAAGAGGGTAGCGGGATGGGGTCTCAGGGTTTCCTTAGGGAATAGTGGAATAAGGGATGGAGGTGCAGTGGGTCTGGGTTCCAGTGGGAATGTGTGTGTAGAGGGGTCAAGACGCCTCAGTCTCTTAGGGTATGTCTACACTTGACTCCTCCTTCGAGGGAGGAATGCAAACGTAGACATCCGAAATTGCAAACGAAGTGAGGATTTAACTATCCCACACAACATTTGCATAATCACAGATTGGCACTATTTTGCAAAAAAAAAAAAAAACGGAGTTATTTTGAAAGAAAACCCATCCCTCAAAATAACCCTTACTCCTCAAAAAATGAGGTTTAAGGATTATTTCGAGGGAAGGGTTTTCTCTTGAAATAACTCAGGTTTTTGTTTTTTTTTGCGAAATAACGACAGTAGGGTGGGATGATCAGGATTCTCCTGGCGTCTCACATGGGGCTGTTATGGAGCATCAGTGCTCTCTCAAGGACCAATGGGTAGGAGAGGGGGCTCTCTAACAGGAGGCAATAGAGTTCCAGTTCCTGTGGGCAAGCTTTGGGTGTGGCAGTTCCCAGGCCTTTGACACCAGATGCTGAAGTGACAGGCTCCATCGGGGGCAGTTCCCGGGTTTTCACATGGGGTGGGGAGTCAGGAGGGCAGAGGGATTCCCCAGTGCCTCATACAGGGATGGGTGCTTCCGGGAGGGGGGACATTTCCCCAGAAAGTGGGGCAGGGGGTTCTGCAGGGTCTCACAAAGGACAGTGGGGTGGAGGTTCCTGTCGGGGGCCTCCCATGTGAGGGGGGTAGAGGAGCGGGGGTTCTCCACAGTCTCATAGGGCAGGGGGAACTTCCTAGGGGGGGCAGAGGGGTGGAGTTTCCAGGGTCTCACAGGGCAGGGGGGCTTCCCAAGGGGCTCCCCGGGGTGGGCAGAGGGGCGGGGTTCCCGGGGTCTCACAGGGCAGTGCGGGTCACGTGGGGGCAGAGGGCGGGGTTCCCGGGGTCTCACAGGGCAGGGGGTCACGAGGGGACAGGGGCGGAGTTCCCGGGGTCTCACAGGCAGTGCGGGTCACGTGGGGGGCAGGGGCGGGGTTCCCGGGGTCTCACAGGGCAGTGCGGGTCACGTGGGGGCAGGGGCGGGGTTCCCGGGGTCTCACAGAGCAGTGGGGTCACGTGGGGGCAGGGGCGAGGTTCCCGGGGTCTCACAGGGCAGTGGGGGTCACGTGGGGGCAGGGGCGGGGTTCCCGGGGGTCTCACAGGGCAGTGCGGGTCACGTGGGGCGGGGTTCCCGGGTCTCACAGGGCAGTGGGGGTCACGTGGGGGCAGGGGCGGGGTTCCCGGGTCTCACAGGGCAGTGTGGGTCACGTGGGGGCAGAGGGGCGGGGTTCCCGGGGTCTCACAGGGCAGTGCGGGTCACGTGGGGCAGGGTTCCCGGGGTCTCACAGGGCAGTGCGGGTCACGTGGGGGGGGCCGGGGGCGCCCCGGGGTGGGGAGGCTCCAGCGGGTGGGGGCCGGGAGGAGGCGGGGCGCGGGGCGCTACCTGTCCCTGAGCTCGGCCAGCACCGCCCGGATGTCGACGGTGCTGAAGCGGGACTTCATGGCGCGGCGCCCCTCACACAGCGGCGCCCAGCCGCGGACGCCTCAGACTCGCGCACAGGCGAGGGCTGCGCACGCGCACGGCGCCTCCCTACGGCAAGCCCCGGCAGACAGACTTGTGAGGCGCGTTCGAGGCAGGCGCTGCCCGCGCGCGCCCACAGCCCCAGCGTCTCGGTGCAGGGCCCCGACCATCCCTGCGGCGCGTGGGCGCTCGCTGCGGCCTCCACACTGCATTTCCGGGCCGGGGCCAGCAGGGGGCGCCAGCCTCCCTCCCTGCTCCCTCGGTTTCCCCGCTCTGTGCCCCTCCCCCCCACAGGCAGTGTTCCCTGTAGCCTGAGCACTTGGGCGCAGCTGATAAGCAGAGCGACCACAGCCGGCAGCCTGCGCGTCTCCGCGTGGTGCACATCCGCACATGCCTTTGTGCACATAACAAAATTTATTCCCCCACACGGATTAAAAATATTAAAGGGAACACTGCCGGCAAGATCTGCCTCACTCTGGGGGTGTCCCCGTCTCCACCAGTAACCCCCAGTCGCTGTTGTAGGGGTGCACCTGTCCCCGCTACTGGACTCCCGGGGAGGTACCCTCGGCCACTCTCACAGAGAACCCGGGGTGTGTAGCTTCCTGCACTGAAGATGGTGGGTGTGGGAGGCTCCGTCTCTCATGCAAGCTCTATGGCTGGTGTATTAAAAGACCTAGTCCGTTTCCAACGTCGGCCGGTCCACCTCTCCTAAGCCTCAGTGTTAAAAAATGTGTCATTTCCAGTTGGGATTTTTGACACCAGCTTCAGATAAAAGCAGGCTTGTTCCACCTTCCTCTGGGGAGTGAAAGACCCCTTTGAGATCAGCCTGCCCCCAGCATAGCATATTCATTGCATAGCATATTCATTGCATAGCAGTGAATAACTCGAGTCGGTACCTCTTTTCGGGTGACATCGATTGGAATACAAGCTCTCGCCGTAGGCAGAACACAAATCACAACACTCCCTCTGGTTGGAATAGCAAAAATCTTCTTTCCACGGGGGGCTTGCTGCCTTGAAACTTTCCCTGGGGGGAAGGGCTCGGCTGGCCTCAGAGCTCTGTGGGCGGGCCACACTCTGCGCTGGGAGGGGAACATGCGAGCCCTCCGTGCGGCCCAGTCCGGCCGAAGCGCAGAATTTGCCCCGTGGGAAGCTGGAGCTCGCAGCGCGCAAAGCGAGCGGGGCTGGGCGGTTTGGGCATGACAATGAATCGCACCGCACTGCACAGGCCCTGTGCGGGGGGTGGCCCTGCACTGAGGGGTCATGCAAGCGGGGACAGAGGCTCGCGGACCCCTGGGGATCGGTACTAGAGGGACCGGAGCCCTCAAGCATCTTGCATCCCCGAGCGTTGGACGGTGGGAAAGGGGGGTCCCCAAATACGCGGGATCCCATATGGAGGGTCAATGAATCCCCCTCAGCTCGGATCCTGTGCGGGGAGCGGCACTAATCCCTGACAGCCCCAGGGCAAACCGTGGGAAATGGTGTCACGCTCAGAGGGGACCGTGGGATCCGCCGGGCTGAGCCCCCTGTGCCGCGGGATACAGACTCGCACCCAGGCCCGTGTGGAGCCCGGAGGCCTTAGACAGAGCGAAGCGTTTCAGCCCGCGGGAGGCCACTCGGGTCCCGGGGGCAGGGAACAAGGTGCCACCAGGGCAATGTCGGGGGGCCGGGCGGTGACACGTGCCCAGAGGATCCCACCTGGCGATCCTCTTCCGTGCCACAGAGCCGGGTGTCCCTGTTCCGCCTGCCCTTAGTGACACCAGGTACGCGGGTACCCCCAGCGGGAAGGCTGCTTGGCAGATGTGCAGCAGGGGGCTGCGTCTCACTCGCTTCCCGGGCTCCCTGCAGGAAGGGATCTCACTTTGTGTGGTTGCCTCCATTGCCCCCACCCACTGGTGTCCCGGTCTGTGGGAGTGCCCAGCCCTTTGGACCTCTCCGGCGAGTGGGTGGCTGGGTGCCCCTTTCACTCCGTCCGGATCCCTGCTGGGTAGCTGAATGAAAGGAACTTGGTCACACCCAGGCCATTGAGATCCTGGTGGATCCGATCGGGTGCTTCTCTGTCTTGTTTAACTTCCTGCAAGGATCCCTGGCGATGCGCTCCTGGCCTGTGCCCCCATCCAGTCCTGCTATGCGGGAGCCTCGGTCCTACCCCAGTAGCAGCCTGTGGCCGTGGGTGTCCTCCACACTATTAAGGGCATGTGGTGCCCCTGTCCCTGCTCCTTAACGGTGGGGTCTGTGAGGTCGCTCGCCCCACTCGGGATCACTGTTGCGTGGACGCCCCCTTCTTCCCCGCTACCGATGGAGCAGATGGGTGAGCGCCATGAACGTGCCCCCGGGCGTGGTTTTCGCTGCCCCGCACGCAGGAGCCATGACGTGGGGGTGCCATGTCTCCCGTATAAGATCCCAGGAGCGTGGGCATCTCCCTGTCTCCGTCCAAGGTCTCGGGCACGTGAGTTGCCTGATACCCGCTACAGGATCGCTGGTGGGTCGGTGCCCTGCTATCCCCATTCGGGACATTTGGTGCAGGGCGTCTCTGTTCCCGCTTTTAAGACCGTTGGCGCCTGGGGGCGACCCTCCCGCGCATTCCGGGTCCCCATACTATGGTTGCTCCCTTCCCCCCCAGCCTCCGCGGTGGGGGGCGGCATAAGAAGAGACCGGGTCTCCCTGTCTCGCCCAGGCTGCGCTGCAGGGGCTGTTCACAGGCGCCATCCCACTACTGAGCGGCACGGGAGCTTTGACCTGCTCCGTTCCCGACCTGGGCCGGTTCGCCCCTCCTTAGGCAACCTGGGGACCCCTGGCTCCCCCAAGGACCCCCATGTCGATGCCGCCCTCAGTGCGGACACCCGCTCGGCACAGCCCCCTGCAGCCCAGAACTCCTGAACTCAAGCGATCCGCCGGTCTCAGCCTCCCGGGTGCTGGGATCACAGGCACCCGCCACGGGGCCCGGCTGGTTACGCTGGCTCCAAGCTCCAGCTTCAAACGCTGCCAGTGCGGTCTGGGCGCTGGCCGGGGGGGCATGGAGCTGGGCTAGTGCTGGGATCCCTCATCCCTCCATATAGGATCCCGGGTCTGGGGCCCCCCTTTCCCTCCGGGATCCAAGGTGCTGGGGGGGCCACATGCAGCCACTCACCGGAGAGTCTGTGTGGGGATGGGAGCTCCCATACGATGGAGATCCAGAAGTGAGAGGCGGGGAGAGGGAGGCAGCGGTGCTCCAGGGATCCCGGCAGGGGCAACACAAACATCCGCACACCAGATGCACTAAGGGGTCCCGACCCGCCAGAGATCATGTATGGGCGGAAGAGGCACCCGCACTCCCCGGATCCCGCACGGGGCGAAGGGGCAGCGATAAACCACGGATCCTGAATGGGGGCCGGGCGAAAGCACGAACTGGGTCACGCACGAACCTCTATCTGCTTCCTTGGGACACCCCTACTGGGGAAGAGCACGCCACAGAGATCCTTAACGGGGTGGGATAGCCCCATGGGCTCCAAGGACCACCACACGCAGGGATCTTACCCCGGTGGCCGGGGATACCCCCGTAGCTGGTATCACTAAGGGCAGGCGGAACAGGGACACCCGGCTCTGTGGCACGGGAGCGGATCGCCAGGTGGATCACCTGGCCCCGCTTCCCGCCATTGCCCTGATGGCACCTTGTTCCCTGCCCCGGGACCCGAGTAGCCTCCCGCGAGCTGAAACGCTTCGCTCTGTCTAAGGCCTCGGGGCTCCAGGCGGGCCTGGGTGCGAGTCTGTGTCCCGCGGCGCACGGGGCTCAGCCCCGGGGATCTCACGGTCCGGTCTTGCGCCGTGTGGCCAAAGCTTAGAACTGCCAAGCGGCGCTTAAAGGGGGAGCTGGAAGGCCCCGGCCCACGCGAGGCGGCCCAGACCCTCCCGTGCGCCGCAGCGGGCTGAGACGGGTCGCGGGTCGCAGTCCAGGGGCTGCCCCCTGCTGGGCTGAGCTGGTGTCTGGGCCGAAAGGCGCGTCGATGCGGTGATTTGCTGTAGGTTGGGGCGTCCCCGGGGGCCAAGGGCGAGGGGAGCCAGGTCAGCAATGGAGCAGGTGGAAACTCCCGGGCCAATGGACAGCGGGGCGCGCCCGTGACTAGCAGCGCCCAAGCCAGACCCGATGTCTTTTCACGCAGCCCCGCGCCCCATTCTCAGGACCGGGGCTGTGCCCAAGGACCCCGGTGCGGTGTCGCCACCTCGCTGGGACGCGCCGTGATGCAAATAACATTGTAAAGAATGAGCTGGGTTCCAGGGGCCGGTTGCGGCCAGCGCAAGCCCAGCGCGCGGCAGCGGAGTGTGAAGGTGGAAGCGGGAAGAGCAGCACCCAGCCGGGCCCCGTGGCGGGGGTCTGTGATCCCAGCACCCGGGAGGCTGAGGCCGGCGGATCGCTTGAGTTCAGGAGTTCTGGGCTGCAGGGGGCTGTGCCGAGCGGGTGTCCGCACTGAGGGTGGCATCGACATGGGGGTCCCTGGGGAGCCGGGGGTCTCCAGGTTGCCTAAGGAGGGGTGAACCGGCCCAGGTCGGGAACGGAGCAGGTCAAAGTCCCCGTGCCGCTCAGTAGTGGGATGGCGCCTGTGAACAGCCCCTGCAGCGCAGCCTGGGCGAGACAGGGAGACCCGGCCTCTCTTTATGCAGGGCCCGTAGCGGGAGGGGAAACCCGCAAGCTGGGCATCCTGAATTGGGGATGGACGCAGCCGTGCACCAGGGATCAGACACTCTGGATGGGGAAATAAGGGCTCGGACCTAACGCCAGAGACCTCGCATGGGTGGAGGTAGGGAGACCCACGTTGCCGTATGCCTGGACAGGGACAAAGGGGCCGGGCAGCCGTACTCTGACAGGGGAGCGCCTTCATGGGGTCAGAGAGGCCCATACGCCCCTTTCAACCCTTCTGAATGGAGAAGAACGGGGGCTTCCACACACCAGAGATCCGTAATGACGTGGGAACATGCAGAGACTCAACAATTAACCCGGAGGGGAAGGGGCCCTCGACAACCGTAGCAGGCTGCAGCCCCCACCCACAGGATCCCTGGGTGTGATTATGTGTCTTGCGTCACACGGGGCTCAGCCCAGAGGATCTCACGGTCTCCTCTGACCCATTTCCCAGAGTTTGCCCTTGGTGCTTTCACCCCGCGCGGTGCCGGGACCAACGCAGACAGCGCTCGCGCTCCTGTTTCCCTGAAGTGTCGGCGACAGAGCTTCCCCAGACAAGCTGCGCTGCGCCTACAGTGTGGAGGGTGGGAAGAGTTCGAATCCCGCTCCCGGCTCTGCCGGGGCGCCGCGGAGGGAAGCGCGAACAGCAGTGTGCGGCATCCGCTGGGTGCCCTGCTGCCCCCGCCTGGCCACACGGAGCCGCCGCGGGCAGGGCTGCAGACCGGAGCTGAGAGGCCCCTGCCTAAGATAGACAGAAACTCTCCCGTGCGCGCTGAGGCGGGGCGGGTCTCACAGTCCAGGGGCTGCCCCCTGCTGGGCTGAGCTGGTGTCTGGGCTAAATGGTGCGTCGATGCGGTGATTTGGGGTAGGTTTGGAGTCCCCGGGGGCCGAGGGGAGCCAGGTCAGCAATGGAGCAGGTGGAATCTCCGGGGACAATGGAGAGCGGGGCGCGCCCGTGACTAGCTGCGGTAGCAGCGACCGAGCCAGACCCGGTCTCTTTACGCAGCCCCAGCCCCGCGCCCCCTTGGCAGTATCGGGGCCGTGCCCGAGGACCCGGGTCCGGTGTTGTCACCTCGCTGGGACGCGCCGTAAACAAATCACAGTTGGGAGCAGCAGCTGGGTTCCTGGGGCCGGTTGCGGCCAGCGCAAGCCCAGCGCGCGGCAGCGGAGTGTGAAGGTGGAAGCGGGCAAAGGGAAACGCAGCCGGGCCCCGTGGCGGGGGCCTGTGATCCCAGCGCCCGGGAGGCTGAGGCCGGTGGATCGCTTGAGTTCAGGAGTTCTGGGCTGCAGGGGGCTGTGCCGAGCGGGTGTCCGCACTGAGGGCGGCATCGACATGGGGGTCCCTGGGGAGCCGGGGGTCTCCAGGTTGCCTAAGGAGGGGCGAACCGGCCCAGGTCGGGAACGGAGCAGGTCAAAGCTCCCGTGCCGCTCAGTAGTGGGATGGCGCCTGTGAACAGCCCCTGCAGCGCAGCCTGGGCGAGACAGGGAGACCCAGCCTCTTTTGATGCTTCCCTCCCCCCGCAGAGCCTGTGCCGGCAGGGGCGCACCCTACTGCTGGGGGCGGGGGCGGGCTCCTGGGGTGTCTGGGAGGAGAGCGCATAGGAAAGGGGCTGGCACCTCACAAGGGCTCATGCTCCCCCCTCTTTTTCATCCTCTGTATGTTTTCTGTGCTTCTCTGTGTCCTTCTGCAGGTGGTGAGGGCCATCAACTCCATCCTGCTGAAGAGGGTCATCGGGATGGGAAACCTGGACGCATCCGTGGCCAGATTTGCTGCCTTGGGGTTCCCCAACTGTGGTGGCACCATAGATGGGACACACATCCCGATATGACCACCTGACCATCGCGCAGCCCGCTTCATCAATCGCAAGGACTATTTTTTGATGGTGCTGCAGGCTCTGATAGAGCACCATGGACACTTCACAGACATTTTTGTGGGGTGGTCAGGCAGGGCACATGACGCCCGCATCTTTCAAAACTCCACCCTGTTCCGCAGGCTGGAGGTGGGCACATTCTTCCCTCAATGAGAATTTGTGGTTGGGTATGTAGAGATGCCACTGTGCATCATGGGGGACGTGGCCTACTCCCTCATGTCTTGGCTCCTGAAGCCCTACACCAGACACCTGGACCCCAGCAGGGAACAATTTAATGCCCACCTGAACCTGGCCAGGAACCAGGTGGAGTGCGCCTTCAGCCGTCTCAAGGCACGCTTCCGTTGCCTGCTGACCCCCCTCGACATGGGGGAGCAGAACATCCCTGAGGTGGTCGTGGCATGTTGTGTCTTCCACACAGGGGTGGCCCGTGAGCATAGGCAGACTCGGCGGTCGCCTAGGGTGCCGCTGGCCCGGGGCGCCCGATGATGACGTCACGGGGCGCCCAGGCACCTGATGATTACGTCACGGCCATTGACGGACTTGCAGGCGGGCTGCTCCTGCCTCCACAACATTGTGGAGAGGAAGGGGAGACCTTCCTCCTGGGTTGGGGGGCAGATGCCAGCCGTGAGGACCATGCATTTGAGCAGCCCCCGGCAGCTGCCATCCGGCAGGCCCACCAGGCTGGCATGCACATCTGGGAGGCCCTGAGGAAGAGGTTCTCGCAAGCACCCCAGTAAGTCTCCTTAGGGCCTCCTACCAAGGGGCCCCTGCTTTGCAGCCACATCCCTTCCCCACCACAACCCCTCCCCTCCCTTCTCCCCCTTCCCTAACTTCCTAATAAACAAACCTCTTTGTTTTTCAACCAAAAAGAAACTTTATTTTACATCCACAAAACTTTATTTTACATCCACGGGGAGGGGGCTCTAAACTGGGAGGGGAACTCAAAAATGTGAGGGGCAGCTGCCTGTGCCACCTCAGGTGTGGGGGCCTCGTCGGGCTTGGGGACGGGTGGTTGCGGGGAGCACAGGGAGGTGGTGAGAACGGGGGGCAGGAGCAGCATCGGGGTTGGTGGGGAGGCAGGAAGAGGGGGCATGGGCATGGAAGGGAGGGCAGGAGGGTGGAAGCCAGGAGGAGCAGCATGGGCCATGAATGCCACCATGCTGGCCATGAGGTTGCCGAAGCGAGTGCACGTCTCCAAGAACTGGCCCCAGTCATGTTGGGGCCACTCATGATCAGAGTGGACCTTCTGTGCCAGCATCCACTCCATCCGTTCAATGGCTGTGACATGCCACTGCAGGAGCTGGTCCCACACCCTGGAGCGCCTTTGTGTCCTGTGGCAGGTGGCAGTGGTGGACTGTCTGGCCCCTCACTCCCAGCGGGTCCTGCTGTGGAGAACACACAAAAGGGAGAGGCTGCCTGCAGACACTGTCTCTGAGGCCCTGCCCTCCTCTGTAGCAGAGACCAGCAGTCTGCTGCCCAGACGACCGGGCTGCCTAGAAAGAGGAATAACTCTTGCGCTGAAAGCTCTCTCTTCTGGCCACGTGCTATACTTTCTAATGTGCAAAAACGTGCTTGTAGTGCGGACGCTCCATGAGTTTTTGTGCAAAAACTCTGCAGTGGAGACGTAGCCTCTGTGCGGACACCCACTCGGCACAGCACCCTGCAGCTCAGAACTCCTGAGCTGAAGCGATCCGCTGGCCTCAGTCTCCCTGATGCTGGGATCACAGGCACCTGCTTCAGGCTATGTCTACACTGCCGGCTTTGCCGGCAGAGCCGATGCAAATGGAGCACGGATTAGTATATCGCCATGCTTCATTTGCATAATTTATACAAGTGGTTTTTGCACAAAAACAAGTAGTGTGGACTTTTTTTGGTGCAAAAACACCATTTTGCGCAAGATCCTTATGCAAGATCTGGGAGAAGCATAAGGATCTTGTGCAAAATGGGGTTTTTGTGCAAAAAAACCCACGTCCACACTACTTGTTTTTGCGCAAACCCCCCCTGTGCAAAATTGGCTTGCATAAATTATGCAAATGAAGCATGGCAATATGCTAATCTGCACTTCATTTGTATAGGCTCTGCCTGCAAAGTCGGCAGTGTAGATAAAGCCACAGTGTCAGGCTGGTGGCATCCACGCCAGCTGCAGCTCTAAACGCTGCTAAACACTGGAATAAGTTGCCTAGGGGGGTTGTGGAATCTCCATCACTGGAGATACTTAAGAGCAGGTTGGACAGACACCTGTCAGGGATGATCTAGACAGCGCTTGGTCCTGCGGGCAGAGGACTGGACTGGATGACCTCTCGAGGCCCCTTCCAAGTCTAGTGTTCTATGATTCTGGTGAGATCTGGGCGTTGGCCAGAGGGGGCAGCATGGAGATGGGCCAGTGTTCCTCCCCACATGCAGAGTCCAAGAGGGCTGTCTCTGTTGTATAGATCCCTAAGGGTATGTCTACACTGCAGTGCTATTTCCGGATACTTCCGGTAGCCCAAAATAGCTATTCTGCATCTTGATAGTATGCCCGTTATTTCGAAATAACTTTCAAAATAACGGGCACGCTGTCCCGACATCCCTGGAAACCTTGTCCGACGAAGATTAAGGGACATTTTGGAATAGCACGTTTTTTTGAAATTTGGTGCTGTGTAGACAGCGCCAAATGGCAAAATCAGCTATTTGGAAATTAACTGGACAAGCTGCCACGGGACATAAAGAGAAACCTGTGGAACGACACTGAGCCAAACACTCAGCGCCCCCAGCAGCCCCTGTTGGGGTGGTGCGCTGCCCTCGGCTCGGGGGCAGCCGCTGTCCCCTGGCCCCAGGAGCAGGGAGGCGCAGCGCAGCTCTGGATTCCTAGAGCGGGGGATCCTGCATGGAGGGACAAGGGATCCCCCGCCCCTTGGATCCTGTGCAGGGAGCGCCACTAGCCCACCTCCCAGGTGCCCCCTCTGGCCAGAGCCCAGCCCGCACTAGCAGAGCTGGAAGCTGGAGCCTGGAGCACCCAAACCCAGCTGGGCCCTGTGGTGGGTGCCTGTGATCCCAGTGCCCAGGGAGGCTAAGGCCAGCAAATCACTTGAGCTCAGAAGTTCTGGGTTGCAGGGAGCTGTGCCAAGCAGGTGTCTGCACTGAGGGTGGCATTGGCATGGGTGTCCCTGGGGAGCCGGGGGTCCCCAGGTTGCTGTGACGTAGTGTTGGGACCTTGCTGGGGCTGTGGGTGACCTCTGCTGTCTGTAGCACGACCCGGCAGGGGGTGAGTCATTATGCAAAGGGGGCTTCAAACCTGTCTGACCACCTACCCCCCAGGGAGAGAAACAAAGGAAGGTGGAATGCCACCCCTGGCTGGGGGCAGGGCTGGAAGAGAGTTAGTTAGTCTTCTGTCTGGGAGCATGGAGGAGACAGCCTAGGGAAGGAGCTGGGGAGTGGGCTGGGATTGTAGGGCCCAACCACCCCCCATCTCCAAGGGGGGCACTGAGGCCTCTTAGCTGCAGCTCCTGTAACCAGATGACATCTGTGCTGTGCTGTATCCTGGAGAAGCAATAAACTCCCTCTATTCTACCGGCTGGTGGAGTCTGTTCGTGTCATTACGGGGGTGCAGGAGACGGGGGAACCCCAATGCGTCGTCACAGTTGCCTAAGGAGGGGTGAACTGGTCCAGGTTGGGAATGGAGCAGGTCAAATCTCCCATGCTGCTCAGTAGTGGGATGGTGCCTGTGAACAGCCCCTGCTGCACAGCCTGGGCAAGACAGGGAGACCCGGCCTCTTTTTTTGCAGAGCCTGTCGGGAGGGAATGGAGGCCAATCACACAGCTGAGATCCAGAACTGGAGGGGGGAGGAGAGGTACCTATATACCAGGGATCCTAAAAGGGGATCAGGGTATCCACACACTAGAAGTGTTGCAGAGGGAGCTGCCTGCTTTATGTAGCTACTACCCGCCATGGGGAATTTCCCGAGCTGCGGTCTCGACGATAAGCCTCAGTGTTAATTAAGAACATAAGAACGGCCATATTGGGTCAGATCAAAGGTCCATCCAGCCCAGTGTCCTGTCTGCCGACAGTGGCCAATACCAGATGCCCCACAGGGAGGGGATACCACAGGTAATGCTCACGGGATCCCTCCCCTGTCACCCACCTCCTGACAAACAGGCTAGGGACACCATTCCTACCCATCCTGGCTACTAGCCATTGATGGACCTAACCTCCATGAATCTATCTAGCTCTTTTTTGAACCCTGTTAAAGTCCTATCCTTCACCAAATCTTCTGGCAGGAGTTCCACAGGTTGACTGTGCGCTGAGTGAAGAAAAACTTCCTTTTGTTTGTTTTAAACCTGCTGCCTATTAATTTAATTTGGTGACCCCTAGTTCTTATATTGTGGGAATACGTAAATAACTTTTCCTTATTCACTTTTTCCACACCGGTCATGATTTTATAGATCTCTATCATATTCCCCACTTAGTCTCCTCTTTTCTAAACTGAAAAGTCCAAGTCTTTTTAATCTTTCTTCATATGGGACCGGTTCCAAACCCTTAATCATTTTTGTTGCCCTTTCCTGAACCTTTTCCAATCCTTTTTGAGATGAGGCGACCACATCTGGATGCAGTATTCAAGATGTGGGTGTACCATGGTTTTATAGAGAGTCATTAAGATATTTTCTGTCTTATTCTCTAACCCTTTTAAAATTATTCCTAACATTTTATTTGCTTTTTTGACTGCTTCTGCACACTGAGTGGATGTTTTCAGAGAACTATCCACAATGACTCCAAGATCTCTCTCTTGAGTAGTTCTAGCTAAAGTAGTCCCCATTGTATTGTATATATAGTTGGGATTATTTTTTCCAATGTGCATTACTTTACAGTCATCCTTAAATTTCATTTCCCATTTTGTTGCCCAGTCACTTAGCTTGGTGAGATCTTTTTGAAGCTCTTCACAGTCTGCTTTGGTCTTAACTATCTTGAGCAGTTTAGTATCATCTGCAAATTTTGCCCCCTCCCTGTTTACCGCTTTCTCTTGATCATTTATAAATAAGTTGAATAGCATTGGTCCCAGGACAGGCCCTTGGGGGAACCCACCAGTTATCTCTCTCCATTCGGAAAACTGACCATTTATTCCTACCCTTTACTCTTTTTTAACCGGTTATCAATCCATGTTATGAAACATTGTTATTTGCATTTGGAATTTTGTGACCTCGATTTCAGGCCAAAAGGGGCTTGTTCCACCTTCGTCTGGTGTCTTGCAGATCCTTGTAAATCTGTTTCCCCTGGGCAGGTATTGAATAGAAGCCACTAATTGTCTCGGGTAACCCGTCTTCAGTGAAATAGATCCAACTCCAACCTCTCTCTGTTGGTGCAACACACAAAAGTGTCCGTTTCCTCTGGTTTCAACTGCAAACCCCTGCTCTTTCCAAAGGGGATTGGTGCTTTTTAACTTTTAGTGCAGGGAAGGATTCGGGTCCCGTGACTACATCAGCGGGCCGGTGGCGGAGAGAGAAACGTGAGTTGCGAGCCCTCGAGCTAGCTCCGAGGCTCCGCGAAGCTGCGAGCACCTCTGTGCCCAGCCCGGACATCTGGGGTCCGTTCGCGCTTTCAAGATTCCTGATGCCTGGGTGCCTCCCTAATTCAGGATCCCCCTCCGTGTGGGTGCGCCCCGCCCCCGCAAAGGTGGCTGCGTGGAAAGAGACCGGGTCTCCCTGTCCCGCCGCGCCGGGTCGTGGGAGCCCCACGAGCGGCCCAACACGAGGGCGCAGAGTCTCTGGGCGTTGCTGCTCCGGACCCTTCGCTTTGTGAGCGGCGCTGCGGCTCCAGCGGCCCCTGCGCGGGGAGCGATTCGGCCTGTGTGGGCCGGAGCATCGGTCCTGCGTCCGCATTCGCAGCCCGCGTGTCCATCGCCAGCGGCATCAGAGCGTCCGCCCGGGTCCCCGCTGCCCCCTCCGGCCAGCGCCCAGACCGCGCGGCAGCGTTTGAGGCCGGAGCTTGGAGCGAGCTAAACCAGCCGGGCTCTGTGGCGGGTGCCTGTGATCCCAGCACCCGGGAGGCTGAGGCCGGTGGATCCCTTGAGTTCAGGAGTTCTAGGCTGCAGGGGGCTGTGCCGAGCGGGTGTCCGCACTGAGGGCGGCATCGACATGGGGGTCCCTGGGGAGCCGGGGGTCTCCAGGTTGCCTAAGGAGGGGCGAACCGGCCCAGGTCGGGAACGGAGCAGGTCAAAGCTCCCGTGCCGCTCAGTAGTGGGATGGCGCCTGTGAACAGCCCCTGCAGCGCAGCCTGGGCGAGACAGGGAGACCCGGTCTCTTTTGATGCAGAGCCTGGGGCGGGGAGAAGAGAAGCGCATTCACACGATGTCGATTCGGTTGAGGGAGGCACTCCGGGACCAGTTATTTTCAAAGCGCCAAGGGGCACCCAGACATCCACCCCACCCCCCATCTCCTGAATGGGAATAGCGGGAACGGTCCCACCCGGGGAGTCCGTGGGTTTGCCCAAGCCAGGAAGAATCTGAGCTGTGCGGATGCATATGGGCGACCGTAAGAGCGAGCTTCCCCTGCGTGGTTTCGCCTGTCCTGTTCCGGGTGTGTGGATGCCCTCGTGTTTCTGTGCAGGCGCACGGCAGTTTGTGTCCTTTAACACCCTCCTCCCCATGCAGTATCTCAGGCATGAGATCCGAGGGGGTGCATAAAAGGAGGCCAGGTCTCCCTGTCTCGCCCAGGCTGCGCTGCAGGGGCTATTCACAGGCGCCATCCCACTACTGAGCGGCACGGGAGCTTTGACCTGCTCCGTTCCCGACCTGGGCCGGTTCGCCCCTCCTTAGGCAACCTGGAGACCCCCGGCTCCCCAGGGACCCCCATGTCGATGCCGCCCTCAGTGCGGACACCCGCTCGGCACAGCCCCCTGCAGCCCAGAACTCCTGAACTCAAGCGATCCGCCGGCCTCAGCCTCCCGGGCGCTGGGATCACAGGCCCCCGCCACGGGGCCCGGCTGGGTGTCCCTTTTCCCGCTTCCACCTTCACACTCCGCTGCGGCGCGCTGGGCTTGCGCTGGCTGGAACACCAGCTCAGCCCAGCAGGGGGCAGCCCCGGGCCTGCGAGACCCGCCCCGCCTCCGCCCCCTGGCGGCGCGCAGGGCTCACGGGAGGGTCTGGGCGGCCTCGCTCGGTCACGTGTCTCGAAGGGCCGGCTTTCAGCGCCGCGCGGGAGTTCCACGCTTTGGCCGGAGGGGGCAGCAGGGAGCAGCGCTCTTGCCCCGCCCCTCGCAGCCCCCCGCTCCTGGTTGCGGGGCGCGCAGCAGCCAGAGCCGGGACCGGAATCCGAATTCTCCTCCGCTGGACTCCGAGCTGTAGCAGCAGCTTTCCTGGGGCAGCTCTCAGCACTGACCGTAGGTCCCTTTCTGGGTCTCTCCCTGCGGGTGTGAAAGCCCCAGGGCCGAGCCATGGACAATGTTCTCAGGGAGCTTAAGAAGGGACAGGACCATGGGGTCACCTGGTGGGAACCCCGTCCAACGCAGGACACCTGGCGATCCGCTCCCCATGCTACAGGGCCGGGGGTCCTTGTTCCACCTGCGCTTACTCACAGCCTGTACGTGGTGTGACGACGCGTTGGGGTTCCCCGTCTCCTGCACCCCGTAATGGCACGAACAGACTCCACCAGCCAGTAGAATAGAGGGAGTTTATTGCTTCTCCAGGATACAGCACAGCATCTTTCATCTAGTTACAGGAACTGCAGCTAAGAGGCCTCAGTGCCCCCCTTTGAGATGGGGTGTGGCTGGGCCCTACAATCCCAGCCCACTCCCCAGCTCCTTCCCTAGGCTGTCTCCTCCATGCTCCCAGACAGAAACTAACTCACTCTCTTCCAGCCCTGCCCCCAGCCAGCGGCCTTGACGGAAGGCAAACAGCGCAGAGAAGCATCTGATCTGTTCCTCCGAGACAGCATGGCCCGGCAGACCAGATCCCAGGTGTGGGGATAGCCCCGCGTCTCGTCCAAGGGCGATGCGGGGTTCCCCGTTACTGCCCCCAATTCAGGGCTTTTGGTGTGGGGGAGTCCGTTCGCGCTTTTAAGATGCCTGGTGCCAGGGTGTCTCCGTCCCCCCAACTGCGGATCCCCATTGGGTGGGTGTCCCCTCCCCAACAAAGGGGGCTGCATCAAAAGAGGCCGGGTCTCCCTGTCTCGCCCAGGCTGCGCTGCAGGGGCTGTTCACAGGCGCCATCCCACTACTGAGCAGCACGGGGACTTTGACCTGCTCCGTTCCCGACCTGGGCCGGTTCGCCCCTCCAGGCAACCTGAGACCCCGGCCCCCAGGGACCCCCATGTGGATGCCGCCCTCAGTGCGGACACCCGCTCGGCACAGCCCCCTGCAGCCCAGAACTCCTGAGCTCAAGAGATCCACCGGCCTCAGCCTCCCAGGCGCTGGGATCACAGGCACCCGCCACAGAGCCCGGCTCGTAATGCTGGCTCCAAGCTCCAGCTTCAAACGCTGCCGCGCGGTCTGGGCGCTGGCCGGAGGGGGCAGCGGGGACCCGGGCGGACGCTCTGGTGCCGCTGGCGATGGACACGCGGGCTGCGAATGCGGACGCAGGACCGATGCTTCGGCCCACTCGGGCTGAATCGTTCCCGGATCAGGGGCCGATGGTTGCCGCAGCGCCGCGCTCAAAGCGGAGGGTCCGAAGCAGCAACGCCCAGAGACTCTGCGCCCTCGTGCGGGGCCGCTCGTGGGGCTCCTACGGCCCGGCGCGGCGGGTCTGACAGCCGCAGCCCACGCGTGTTTCTGGCCCCTGGTTCAGTGGGGCGTAAGGTGCCCCCATCCCGTGACTCTGCTCCCCGACATTGCCCTGGTGGCACCCTGTTCGCTGCCCCCGGGACTCGAGTGGCCTCCCGCGGGCTGGGACGCTTCGCTCTGTCTAAGGCCTCCGGGCTCCACACGAGGCTGGGTGCGAGTCTGTGTCCCGCGGCACACGGGGCTCAGCCCGGCGGAACCCACGGTCCCGTCTGACCTTCAACCCCGCGACACCATCTCCCAGGGATTGTCCGTGGGGCTTTCACCCCCCGCAGTGCCGGGCCTTGCATGAGACCAGTGCGGACAGCGGGGACCCTGCACTGAGCGGGGACCGGTACCCAGGCATCATGCAGGCGGGGACAGAGGCTCGCGGACCCCTGGGGAGCGGTACTAGAGGGACCGGAGCCCTCAAGCATCTTGGATCCCGGAGCGTTGGACGGTGGGAAAGGGGGGGCCCCCAAATACGCGGGATCCCATATGGAGGGTCAATGACTCCCCCTCAGCTCGGATCCTCTGCGGGGAGCGGCACTAACCCAGCTCCCTGAAGCCCCCTCTGGCCAGCGCCCAGCCCGCACTAGCAGAGCTGGAAGCTGGAGTTGGCAGAAGCAGCCGGGCCCCGTGGCGGGTGCCTGTGATTCCCAACGCCCGGGAGACTGAGGTCGGCGGATCGCTTGAGCTCAAGGGTTCTGGGCTGCAGGGGGCTGTGCCGAGCGGGTGCCTGTACTGAGGGCAGCATCGACATAGGGGTCCCTGGAGAGCTGGGGGTCCCCAGGTTGCCTAAGGAGGGGCGAACTGGCCCAGGTCGGGAACGGAGCAGGTCAAAGTGCAGGTGGTGCCCAGTATGGGGATGGTGAACAGCCCCTGCAGCGCAGCTCGGGTGAGAGAGGGAGACCCGGCCTTTCTTCATGCAGAGCAGTGGTTCCCCAACCTCTTTGGGGGGGTGGGGCTGTGCTCCTGGGGGCAGTGCTAGGTGGGCACACATAAATGCCCTGGTGGGTGCCATGCTGCCTGTGGGCATGGTGTTGGGGACCACTTGTGAGGGAAGTGTGCTGTTTAGTGGGAGGATGTGACTGACACACTGATCAAACCTTCTGATCCCTCCCCCTTCCTGCTTCTCCATGTGGGAACTAACTATCAGGAGCGGGCTGTGGCAGCTGGTGCCCAGGTGGAATGCCTGATTGGCGTCAATGGAGTGAGGTCATTATCAGGTGCCCTGTGACATCATCATTGGGCACCCCATTGAAGGTGGTGCCCTAGGCAATGGCCAAGTTCACTTATAGTCACAGGCCACCCCTGCTAACTATACAAACCAAGAATGACCTTGAGCAAGTCACAGCAGATTATGTAGTGTGCTGGGAAGAAGGATCAAGGAATTTGAAGCGCTAGTGGTGTTCTTGTCCATCCTTCCAGTTGAAGGAAAAGGTCTAGGTCCAGTTAGGGATTGTTGAATTGAGGAAGTAAATGTGTGGGTGCACAGGTGGTGTTGCAGAGAGGGCTTTGGTTTCTTCTGCCATGGGAGTCTGTTCCGGGCACAAGGATTGTTAGGAAGAGATGGGATCCACCTAACCAAGAGAGGAAAGAGCATCTTTGTGGGCAGGCTTGCAAACCTAGTGAGGAGGGCTTTAAACTAGGCTCGTTGGGGGACAGTGACCAAAGCCCTGAGGTAAGTGAGGAAGTCAGACACTGGGAAGAATCACAAGGAGGAACGAGCAACAACGGAGGACCCCTGATTCAGATGGAGAAGGCAGGGCGATCAACTGGTTATCTAAGGTGTTTGTACACCAGTGCATTTGTACACCAATGCAGGAAGCCTGGGAAACAAACAGGAAGAATTAGAAGCCCTGGCCCAGTCGAAGAACTATGATTTGATTGGAATAACGAGACTTGGTGGGATGACTCGCATGACTGGAGCACTGTCATGGAAGGGTATAGACTGTTCAGGAAGAGCAGGCGGGGGAGAAAAGGAGGAGGAGTTGCACTGTATGTAAGAGAGCAGTAAGAGAGCAGTATGATTGCTTGGAGCTCCAGTACTTAGAGGGAGAAAAGACTGTTGAGAGTCTGTGGGTTAAATTTAGAGGTGGAAGCAACAGGGGTGATGTTGTGGTTGGTGTCTGCTATAGACTGCCTGATCAGGTGGATGAGGGTAGATGAAGCTTTCTTTGGACAACTGAGAGAAGCTTCCAGATTGCAGGCCCTGGTTCTCATGGGTGACTTTAATCACCCTGACATCTGTTGGGAGACCAATACGGCAATATACAGACAATCCAGGAAGATTTTGGAGAATGTTGGGGATAACTTCTTGGTACAAATGCTGAAGGAACCGGCCAGGGGCCATGTGCAGCTTGACCTGCTGCTCACAAACAGGGAGGAACTAGTAAGGGAAGTAGAGGTGGGTGACAACCTGGGAAGCAGTGATCATGAGATGGTAGATTTCAGGATCCTGACCAAAGGAAGAAAGGAGAGTAGTAAAATACACACCCTGGACTTCAGAAGAGCAGACTTTGACTCCCTCAGATAACTGATGGGCAGGATTCCCTGGGATGCTTACATGAAGGGGAAAGGAGTCTAGGAGAGCTGGCAGTATTTTAAAGAAGCCTTATTAGAGGCACAGGAAGAAACCATCCCGATGCGCAGCAAGAAAAGCAAATGTGGTAGGCGACCAGATTGGCTTACTGGGGACATCCATGGTGAGCTTAAACACAAAAAGGAAGCTTACAAGAAGTGGAAACTTGGACAGATGACTAGGGAGGAGTATAAATATATTGCTCGAGAATACAGGGGAGTTATCAGGAAGGCAAAAGCGCAATTGGAATTGCAATTGGCAAGGGATGTGAAGGGTAACAAGAAAGGTTTCTACAGGCATGTTAGCAAGAAGAGGGTGATCAGAGAAGGTGTGGGGCCCTTACTGGATGAGGGAGGTAACCTAGTGACAAATGATGTGGGAAAAGTTGAAGTACTCAATGCTTTCTTTGCCTCTGTCTTCATGGACAAGGTCAGCTCCCAGACAAATGCACTAGGCAATACAGTATGGGAAGGAGGTGGACAGCCCTTGGTGGGGAAAGAACAAGTTAGAAACTATTTAGAAAAGCTAAACATACACAAAACCATGGGCCCAGAATTAAGGCATCCGAGGGTACTGAGGGAGTTGGCAAATGTCATTGTGGAGCCTTTGGCCATTATCTTTGAAAACTCATGGAGATCGGGAGAGATCCCGGAAGATTGGAAAAAGGCAAATGTAGTGCTGCCCATCTTTTAAAAAGGGAATAAGGAAAATCCAGCGACCAGTCAGCCTTACCTCAGTCCCTGGAAAAATCATGGAGGGGATCCTCAAGGAATCCATTTTGAGGCACTTGGAAGAGGGGAAAGTGATCAGGAATAGTCAACATGGATTTATGAAGGGCAAGTCGTGCCTGACCAATCTGATTAGCTTCTATGGTGAGGTAACTGCCTCTGTAGATATGGGAAAGTCAGTGGATGTGATATCGCTTGACTTTAGCAAAGCTTTTGATACAGTCTCCCACAATATCCTTTCCAGCAAGTTAAAGGACCATGGATTGGATAAATAGACTGTAAGATGTATAGAAAGCTGGCTAGACTGTCAAGCCCAACAGGCAGTGATCAATGGCTTGATGTCAGGTGTGACGTAGTGGGGGGTACCTTGCTGGTTGCTATGCTGGGCAGTGGGTTGTGAGTGACCTCCACTGGCTGCTGTCTGCAGCATGGCCCAGCAGGGCAGGGGATGAGTCATTATGCAAGGGGGCTTCGAAACTCATCAGACAGGTATCTCCCATGGAGCGGAACAATGGGAAGAAGAGGAGTGGAGCCCTGGCTGGGGGGCACGGCTGGAAGTGAGTGAGTTAGCTTCTGTCTGAGATCATGGAGGAGACAGCCTAGGGAAAGGGGCTGGAATTTAGGGGCCCAGTCTCCCCCATCTCAAGGGGGGCTGAGGCATCCTAGGCCCGGTTCCTGTAACCAGATGACATCTGTGCTGTGCTGTATCCTGGAGAAGCAATAAACTCCCTCTATTCTACTGGCTGGTGGAGTCTGTCCGTGCCATTACGGGGGTGCAGGAGACAGGAAAACCCCAACGCACTGTCACATCAGATTGGTGGTTGGTTTATAGTGGAGTGCCCCAAGGATTGGTTCTTTGACCGGTTTTGTTCAACATCTTTATTAATGACCTGGATGAGGGGATGGATTGCACCCTCAGCAAGTTTGCAGATGACACTAAGCTAGGGGGAGAGGTAGCCTCTAGCGGGGAGGGCAGGGATAGGGTCCAGAGTGACCTGGACAGATTAGAGGATTGGACCAAAAGAAGTCTGATGAGGTTCAACAAGGACAAGTGTAGAGTCCTGCACTTGGGATGGAAGAATCCCAAGCATTGTTACAGGCTGGGGACTTAATGGCTAAGTAGCAGTTTCAGCAGAAAAGGACCTGGGGATTACAGTGGATGAGAAGCTGGATAGGAGTCAACAATGTGCCCTTGTAGCCAAGAAGGCTAATGGCATATTAGGGTGCATTAGGAAGAGCATTGCTAGCAGATCCAGACAAGTGATTATTCCCCTTTATTCGGCTCTGGTGAAGCCACATCTGGAATGTTGTGTCCAGTTCTGGGCCCCCAACTATAGTAAGGATGTGGACACATTGGAGAGAGTCCAGCAGAGGGCAACGTAAATGATGAGGGGGCTGGAGTACATGACCTATGAGAAGAGACTGTGGGATTTGGGTATGTTTAGTCTGCGGAAGAGAAGAGTGAGGGGGGATTTGAGAGCAGCCTCCAACTACCAGAAGGGAGGTTCCAAAGAGGATGGAGAGAGGCTGTTCACAGTAGTGACGGATGGCAGAACAAGGAGCAATGGTCTCAAGTTACAGTGGGGGAGATGTAGGTTGGATATTAGGAAAAACTATTTCCCTAGGAGAGTGATGAAGCACTGGGATGGGTTCCCTAGGGAGATGGTGGAATCTCCATCCCTAGAGGTTTTTTAAGTCTCGGCTTGACAAAGCCCTGGCTGGGTTGATTTAGTTGGGATTGGTCCTGCCTTGGGCAAGGGGCTGGACTTGACCTTCTGAGGTCTCTTCCAGCTCTAGGATTCTAGGAGGGGCCTGAAATAGAGGGGAGGCAGCAGGACCTTGACATGGAGAACTGAGGCACCGCACAGCAGGTGTCCTGTAGGGGGTCACAGTGGTACCAACCTACCAGAGATGATGTACAGCGGCACCTACACGAGCCGGATCCTGAACGGGGGGCGCGGCAAGCCACGCAGGGCAGCCAGTCCATGGGTAGTGTGGGAGCTTCCATATGTGCCTCGTGGCCCATGTTAATGGGGAAGAACCGGGGCATCCACGCAACAGCGATCTCTGATGGGGTGGGACTCCCCTTCTCCCTCCTCCATTATAAAGGGGGGAGAGGGGCACCAGAGAGCCTTAGCAGCCTGGAGAAATCCCGCATCCATAAGACTCTTCCGTTGGGGTAAGAGGGAGGAACCCAACTTCCGGAGATGTTTAATGGGGCGCATCGCACCCGCACAGCAGGAAGTGTTAAGGGTTGGGGTGCAGCGGAAGCCACACGCTGGTGCCAGGTCCTAGGAGGAAGGCAAACACCACAGAGCAGCAGCTGGTTCCATCATTCCATCATTCCCTGCGCTCAATCCTACCTCCTCCATCCCCCGCCCTGAACCCCGCTTCCCTCCCAGAGCCCTGCTCTCACTCCTGCACCCCCACCCATCTGCCTGAGCTCCCACCCCCTGTCCACATGGGTGGGGGTGCAGGAGTGAGGGCAGGGCTC
The DNA here is from genome assembly GCA_019425775.1 of Rafetus swinhoei. NCBI lineage: Eukaryota > Metazoa > Chordata > Testudines > Trionychidae > Rafetus > Rafetus swinhoei. Next base: position 129,810,672 of record CM033446.1, on the reverse strand, counting down.
TGGGCGGAAAGGGGGGTGCAGGGCAGGGTGGGGTGGGGGTAGGATTGAGCGCAGGGCATGATGGAATAGATCGGCTACTACCCTGCGATGTTTGCCTTCCTTCGAGGACGTGATCCTAAGTCCTGTGAAAGCTCCTCAACAAGCACCAGCCACGGGGCCCAGCTGGGTTTCTCCTTTCCCACCTCCACCTTCACACTCTGGAGTCCGCGCTGGGCCGGGCCGGATGGAACCAGCACCTGGCGCGGAGCTGGTGCTAGTAGGACGTTGCAAGTCCTGGCTGTGACACCGGACATGGCACGGCCCCAGCTAGTCCCAGGCGCGCCCTGATCTCAGTGCGCCCCGCCCAGAGCTCTGACCTGCCCCATTTCTGACCTGGTTCCCCTCTCCCCGGCCCTCAAACTTCCCAGCAGTGACCGTGTCGAGGCTGAACATGGCCCAGCTCCCTGGCGCCCGCTTTGGCCAGCACCCAGACCACACTAGCAGAGCTGGAAGCTGAAGCCTGGGGTGAACACAATGTGGCGGGTGCCTGTGATCCCAGTACCTGGGAGGCTGAGGTCAGCGGATTGCTTGAGCTCAGGAGTTCTGGGCTGCAGGAGGCTGTGCCGAGCGGGTGTCCGCACTGAGGGTGGCATTGATGTGGGGGTCCCTGGGGAGCCAGGGGTCCCCAGGTTGCCTAAGGAAGGGCAAACCGGCCCGGGTCGGGAACGGAGCAGGTCAAAGCTCCTGTGCCGCTCAGTGGTGGGATAGTACCTGTGAACAGCCCCTGCAGTGCAGCCTCAGGGAGACCCAGCCTCTTTTTATAACGAGCCCCATATGGGTAACGGGGCATCCACATGATGGGGACCTGCAATGGGGGTTGGGGAGGCACCCAGGTGTCAGGGATCTTCAAAGTGTGAACAGACCCCCACTATCCTGGATGGGCACAGAGGGGGTCGCAGCCCTGCTTCCCGGAGTCTCGAGGCAACTCCAGGGCTCGCAACTCAAGTTTCTCCCTCCAAAACCTGCACTCATAGAATCAGAGAATCCTAGGGCTGGAAGAGACCTCAGGAGTCATCGAGTCCAGCCCCCTGCCCAAGGCAGGACCAATCCCAACTAAATCAACCCAGCCAGGGCTTTGTGAAGCTTCCACCACCTCCCTAGGGAACCCATTCCAGTGCTTCCCCACCCTCCTAGGGAAATAGTTTTTCCTAATATCCAACCTAGACCTCCCCCACTGTAACTTGAGCCCATTGCTCCTTGTTCTGCCATCCCTCACTACTGTGAACAGCCTTTCTCCAGCCTCTTTGGAACCTCCCTTCAGGAAGTTGAAGGCTGCTCTCAAATCCCCCCTCACTCTTCTCTTCTGCAGATTAAACAAACCCAAATCCCTCAAGAGCTTCAGGGGGTAGCCCAGTTAGTCTGTTACAGAAAAAACCAACAAATGGTCTGGTAGCACGTTATAGACTAACAAGACATGTAGATGGGATCATGCGCTCCAGCCCACCTGGCGTGCAGGGCCCTGCTCCCCTTAAGAATTCCTGGTAAATTGCTTATCCCAGCTGTGTGTTTGGCCTCCATGATCCTCCCCCAAGGCTCGACGGGGGGTGGCTGCATAAGAAGAGGCCGGGTCTCCCTGTGTCGCCCAGGCTGCGCTGCAGGGGCTGTTCACAGGCGCCATCCCACTACTGAGTGGCACGGGAGCTTTGACCTGCTCCGTTCCCGACCTGGGCCGGTTCGCCTCCCAGGCAACCTGGGGACCCCAGCTCCCCAGGGACCCCCATGTCGATGCCACCCTCAGTGCGGACACCCGCTCGGCACAGCCCCCTGCAGCCCAGAACTCCTGAGCTCCAGCGATCCGCCGGCCTCAGCCTCCCGGGCGCTGGGATCACAGGCCCCCGCCACGGGGCCCGGCTGCGTTTCCCTTTTCCCGCTTCCACCTTCACACTCCGCTGCGGCGCGCTGGGCCGGGCCGGATGGAACCGGCGCCTGGCGCGGAGCTGGTGCTAATAGGACTTTGCAAGTCCAGGCTGTGACACCAGACACGGTCTTCGGGCACAGCCCGCACCCAGGGAATGGGGCGCGGGGCTGCATCAACACGGACCGGGACTGGCTCCGGCGCGGCTACCGCAGCGAGTCCCAGGCGCGCCCCGCTCTCCATGTGCGCGGGATCTTTAACCCTCCCCCTTTGTGACCTGGCTCCTCGGCCCCCCGGGGACCCCAAACTTCGCAGAAATTCATCACATCCAGTGTGCTGAGGCAGGTGGGGGCAGTCCCTGAACTGCGAGACCGGACCCGCCTCAGCCCCCTGCCGCGCAGGGGAGAGTCTAGTGTCCGCCTGGCGTGGGCCGGGGCTTCCCAGCTCCGGTCTGCAGCCCTGCCCGCGGCGGCTCCGTGTGGCCAGGCGGGGGCAGCAGGGAACTGGCCAAGGCCTGCGCCCTTCAGTTTGTGTTTCCCCCCCTTCCAAGGGCCGATCAGCGCGCAGCAGCCGGGGCTGGGACCGGAATCCGAACCGCCCGCCCCTGTTCCCAGCTCCGGCTGCGGCTTTCCTGGGGAAGCTCTGACGTCACCTTCTTCTGAGTTGGAAATGAGGGGCTGGGACCTCCTACCAGAGCTCCTGCGGGGGGGGGGGGGCGTCAGCGGCCCCCACATACTCGTGTCTCTGGGACACGAGCGCGCCCGCCCACCTGGGATCATCTACCGGGTGCAGGCCCCCTCCTCCCCCCGGATCCTGAATGGGGAACAGGGGAAACCACGCAGCGGAGCGTGTTCATCGGGCGGGGAGCAGCCTACACCGCACTGAACCAGGAGCCAGGAACACGCGTCTCCTTCCCCTGCCTCGCGTGCGCTGCGGCTGTCAGACCCGCCGCGCCGGGCCGTGGGGGCCCCACGAGCGGCCCAACACGAGGGCGCAGAGTCTCTGGGCGTTGCTGCTTCGGACCCTCCGCTTTGTGCGCGGCGCTGCGGCTCCAGCGGCCCCTGCTCGGGGAGCGACTCGGCCTGTGTGGGCGGGAGCATCGGCCCTGCATCCTCATTCGCAGCCCGCGTGTCCATCGCCAGCCGCGCCAGAGCCTCCGCCCAGGTCCCCGCTGCCCCCTCCGGCCAGCGCCCAGCCCGCGCGGCAGCGTTTGAGGCTGATCTGGGAGCGAACACTACCAGCCGGGCCCCGTGGCGGGTGCCTGTAATCCCAGCGCCCGGGAGGCTGAGGCCGGCGGATCGCTTGAGTTCAGGAGTTCTGGGCTGCAGGGGGCTGTGCCGAGCGGGTGTCCGCACTGAGGGCGGCATCGACATGGGGGTCCCTGGGGAGCCGGGGGTCTCCAGGTTGCCTAAGGAGGGGCGAACCGGCCCAGGTCGGGAACGGAGCAGGTCAAAGCTCCCGTGCCGCTCAGTAGTGGGATGGCGCCTGTGAACAGCCCCTGCAGCGCAGCCTGGGCGAGACAGGGAGACCCGGTCTCTTTTGTTGGGGAGGGGAGCACCCCCACGATGGGGATCCGCAGTTGGGGGGGTGGGGACTCCGCACCGCATGCCCTAAATGGGAGGAGCGGGGCACCGCCTCACCAGAAGTCCTGGATGAGGGTTAGCGCGGAGAGCGCGCAGCCCTTCGGCGGACAACACGGGTCCCCCCCACACACGTGGGATCTTGTACGGGAGGACACGGGCACTCGCCCACCACGGATCCTGGATGCGGGGGAAGCGGAAATCGCGCCCCGGGGCGAGGTACACCCATCTGCTCCATTCGCGGGGGAGGGGGTAGAACGAGAGCGTCCACACAACATACAGAGACCCTGAGGGGGGTTGCAGGTGCCCCACAGACTCCACTATAAACGAGGACAGCCAGGACTCCAGACACGCACATCCACAGGATCCCTGGAGGGGCCAGAGCTAGACACCCCCACACGGGGTATCGTTAATGGAGGTGCCTCGCCCCCACGCAGCTGGGATTGTTGTGTGTTGGGGCGACAGGGCTACCCACAAACACTGGTGTCAGGTGCTTGTAGGAAGGGAAACACCGCAGAGAAGCATCTGATCTGTTCCAACACGACAGCATGGCCTGCCAGACAAGATCCCACGTGTGCGGGTGGCCCCGTGTCTCCCTCCAAGAGGTACGTGGGGTTCCCGTTACCGCCCCCACGGGATCTGTGGTGGGGCGGTGCCCCCTATTCCCATTCAGGACATCTGGCGTTTGGTGTGTGGCTGTCCCTTAGCGCTCGGAAGATGCCTGGTGCTGGGGTGTCTCCGTCCCCCCTAATTCAGGATCCTCATCGTGTGGGTGCTCCCCTCCCCCCACAAAGGGCATAAAAGGAGGCCGGGTCTCCCTGTCTCGCCCAGGCTGCGCTGCAGGGGCTGTTCACAGGCGCCATCCCACTACTGAGCGGCACGGGAGCTTTGACCTGCTCCGTTCCCGACCTGGGCCGGTTCGCCCTCCCAGGCAACCTGGAGACCCCGGCTCCCCAGGGACCCCATGTCGATGCCGCCTCAGTGCGGACACCCGCTCGGCACAGCCCCTGCAGCCCAGAACTCCTGAACTCAAGCGATCCACCGGCCTCAGCCTCCCGGGCGCTGGGATCACAGGCCCCCGCCACGGGGCCCGGCTGGGTGTCCCTTTGCCTGCTTCCACCTTCACACTCCGCTGCGGCGCGCTGGGCCCGGCCGGATGGAACCGGCGCCTGGCGCGGAGCTGGTGCTAATAGGGCTTTGCAAGTCCAGGCTGTGACACCGGACACGGCTCTTCGGGCACAGCCCGCACCCAGGGAATGGGCCGCGGGGCTGCATCAACACGGACCGGGACTGGCTCCGGCGCGGCTACCGCAGCGAGTCCCAGGCGCGCCCCGCTCTCCATGTGCGCGGCATCTTTAACCCTCCCCCTTTGTGACCTGGCTCCTCGGCCCCCGGGGACCCCAAACTTCCCACAAATCACCGCATCGACGGACCATTTTGCTCAGACACCTGCTCAGCCCAGCAGGGGGGCAGCCCCTGGACTGCGAGACCCGCCCCGCCTCAGCCCCCTGCGCGCACGGGAGGGGCTGGTGTCCGCCTCGCGTGGGCCGGGGCCTCCCAGCTGCCGTGTGCAGCGCAGCCCGCGGCGGCTCCGTGTGGCCAGGCGGGGGCAGCAGGGCACCGAGCGGATGCTACAAAATGCTGGTCGCGCGTCCCTCCGCGGGGTGTAGCTGCAGAGCTGGCCGCCCCTCGCTGCGCCTGAGCAGTGTCCGACTCCAAGGCCGGAGCTGGGGATGCGGGGGAGGCTGAAGTCGCAGGCGCTGGGCTGCACCTGACCCCAGCACCCCGCCCCCGGCTGGCCGAGCCCAGGCCTTGCTTGTGGAGCTGGGATCCCAGCTTGGGAAGCTGACCATGGCTGCTGCCCCAGGAGCCCACGTGTGGGTGCAGAGGGGTCAGGATACCATAAGGATGGCCACGGTGCCAATGCCTGGGGGGGAGGGACCGGCAGTGGCAGCAGATCAGTATTATTATTGGTAGTAATGATGCAGCTGCGACCAGAAGTTCCTGTCACAAGCCCCCTGCAAACATGCAGCAACCTGCAATATCATTGATGTTAGTCCTATGTCCTACCTTACAGGGCCTATCCCTTCACCCTCCCACGTCCCTGCCCTTCTCACTGGACAGAGACAGCAATACCCACAGTCTGGAGAGGCAAAGAATTTGACGTGTTGTGGGGTTTGCTTCCGGCAAGCATGGACCTTCCAGTTTCCTTTGCCCCTGTTTTCCCCCACCACTTCCTGTTTGTCCCCAGTGTACACAGCAATATTTTCAGGTAAACCTTAACCATCATTCTGCTGAAATGTACCTAACCAACCCTAACAGTAGCAGATGCACCAGGGCTGCTTGGGTCCTTACCTGTAGAAATGTTTGTTATTTTTAAAATTAAAAGGAAAACATAGATGTGTTATTTAAATGACTATACATGGCAGGGATTTGGGAGGTGGGGGGGGGGGAGTGTCTCAGGGCAGGGGGTGAGGGTGCTGGAATGATGATAGGGGTGTGGGGCTCAGGGTTTGGTGTGCTTGGGGCGCTCAGGGTCGGGGGTGAGGGTGCAGAAGTCAGGCCAGGACTTTGGGTGTGGGGGCTGGAGATAGGGCAGGGGGTTGGGGCTCAGGTCATGAGGCTGGGAGGGAGTTTACTGGGGCTACCAGTGGCAGCAAGGGTTGCACTGCTCTAGCAGTGGGTCGGCTGTGCTCCCCAGATGGTGACTCTTCTCAGAGGCCAGGTTGGGGGCAGGGCCTGGCTTCTAAATTGCCCGAGGAGTGACTGGTGCTGCACAGGCTGTCCCAGGCCTCCACTTGCTCCCTCCCACCCTGCAACTAGTCCGGGGAGGGGCAGGGCTCCAGTGGCTGGCCCCAGCCTCCAGGGGCTCCTTCCCATCCTGCAGCTGGTCTGGGATCAGGCACGGGGTGAGCACCCAAAGCTGTGCCACCCTGATCAGCTGCATGATGGGGGGGGGGGCAGTTTGAAGCTGGAGCTCCCTGCTCTGTGGACCAGCTGCAGGCTGGTGGGGGGCCACTGCAGACCAGAGCCAGCCCCAGGAGTCCGGCCCCCACCTCTCCTTGGGGTGACCTCTCCTGCATGGGGTCTGGGCTGTGCTGCCCTGCCTTGGGGGTGTTTTGGGGGGGGCTGTGACTGCAGGGCCAGTGGGACTGTCTCCGGTGGCTGGCCATGTGGAGCCTGGTCCCCAGCTGGCCACTCTCTTGCTGGCGTGGCTGCCCCAGTGGTCATTTTGCAGTATGGTGTCCGCCATGTTTGCTATCAATCTGCATATAGCTCTCCTCCAATCAGCACCCCTCCCTTTCTATGTCATAGAAAATAGACCCATTGCAGGCATGTCCCATTTTCCTGGCACAACCAAACCCTGACCTTGCTTTAAGTTAGGATACGAGGAAGCTGCCTACCAAATGTGGAGGTCTTAGCTCTTATCCTTTAGTAGTTCTTGAACAAACAGACTCACTGATGGATGGACTCAGGGATCACAGAATCATAGAATCCTAGGGCTGGATTCTAGAAGAGACCTCAGGAGGTCATCGAGTCCAGCCCTCTGCCCAAAGCAGGACCAAACCCAACTCAATCATTGACAGATAAAGATGGATAGATAAACTCTAAAATATTATCTTACCAATTATATCTCACCACTTAAATTGGTTTACACTCAGCAAAATTAATTATACAGTAGAAAGAAACAATCCAAAAACCAGAGTCGTGTAGATAAACAACAGAGAGATGGAAAGCATAATAACAAAGCAATAGACACATGAGGATTTCATAACCCCAAGTATCGATAAGGCGGTGGCGCGTGCTCTTCCCCTCCCTGTGGTGGTGGGAGGCGCATGTGTGCTCAGTGCACTGCTCCCTTCTCCTCCCCTCCCCGTGGTGGGGATGGGGCCTCAGCAGAGGGGACGGGGCTGTAAGTGGGGCTGGAGGGCTGCCTCCCTTGGTCCCAGCTGCACCGACCACCCATGGGTGCAGGAGAGGATTCTGGCCTGGGAGAGGGGTGTAAGAGGGAGTGCAGGGCCTGGGAGGAGGTAGTGACGTGGGGCAGGAGTGCAGGACAGGGTGCATGGTATGGGAGGGGATTGTAACCTGGGGCAGGGGTACTGGGATTTGGTTTGTGCCAGGGACAGCAGATTGGGGTGCAAGGTCTGAGAGGGGGTTGTGACCTGAGGAGGAGTGTAGGAGGGGGGATGCAGGGTCTGGGAAGGTGTATGGGAACTGGAGCAGGGGTGCAGAAGGTTTGGGTTACATGGGGTAGGAGGACAGAAAGGAGGACAGAGAGTTGGGGGAAGGAGAGGCTGGGCTGCCAGAGACAGGCTTTAGCTGGAAGACATCACCTGACTCCCAGCCAGCAGCTCAGCAGATTTCCTAGCCAGGGTCCCTGCCTTCGATCTCCTGTACTGCTCAAGGGAGCTGCAGGGGCCATGTTTACTGCCCTGAACTGAATGCTGTAAGCCCGGGGGATGAGGGAGGAGTGGTGTGACGTAGTGGGTTGTGAGTGACCTCCACTGGCTGCTGTCTGCAGCAGGCCCAGCAGGGCAGGGGATGAGTCATTATGCAAGGGGGCTTCGAAACTCGTCAGACAGGTATCTCCCAGGGAGCGGAACAATGGGAAGAAGGGGAGTGGGGCCCTGAATGGGGGCAGGGCTGGAAGTGAGTGAGTTAGTTTCTGTCTGGGATCATGGAGGAGACAGCCTAGGGAAAGAGGCTGGAATGTAGGGGCCCAGTCTCCCCCATCTCAAGGGGGGCTGAGGCATCCTAAGCCCGGTTCCTGTAGCCAGATGACATTTGTGCTGTGCTGTATCCTGGAGAAGCAATAAACTCCCTCCATTCTACCGGCTGGTGGAGTCTATCCATGCCATTACGTGGGTGCAGGGGACGGGAAAACCCCAACGCGCCGTCACACTGGTGTCAGGAGTGGGATGCACTGCACCCCGCGGATGGAGCTCCCAGCAGCAAGTGACAATGTGCAGTAGAAACAAGGGCCTTAGAGCCAGGCGTGCTGGAGACAGAGCGAAGCGGTTCCTGAGAATCGTGGGGCGCAGCAGCACTAGACTGGTGAGTCTGCACCGAGGGGACCAGCGGAGAGATGGCCTACACCCAACTCCTGAAGGCAGAGCTGGTGAAGCTGTGCAGAGAGAGGGGCTTGCCTGTGCGGAGCGCAACCAAGGCCCAGCTGATTGCCCGGCTGGAAGAGAATGACCAGCCACAGGGCTGGGATCCTGTCCCAGTGGGGAGCAGCCAGACCCCCCCGGGAGTGTGTCAGGCTCTGGGCGGGGGCGGAGCACTGGAACCCACCGGAGGCGGGACAGCCTCCCAGGGAGCCCTGCAAGCCGTAGTCCGCCCAGGGAGGTCCAACCCAGCGGAGCTGCGGCGGCTAGAAATCCAGCTGCAGATGAAGGAATTGGAAGTCCAGGACCGTAGAGAGCAGCGACAGCATGAGCTGGCCATGGCAGAGCGGAGAAGCGGCGGGGCCGCGGCTGCGCCGAGTGCGGACGGGCCCCAAGGGCCCAGGGCGACCAGACGCTTGGAGAAGCTCGTGGTGGCCCAATTGAAGGACATGGGTGACATAAACGGGTTCCTCAGCTCCTTTGAGAGGGCCTGGGGACTGCAACGGGTCTCCCCAGCTGACTGGCTGCAGGAGCTCATCCCCACACTGAACCAGGAGGCTGCCGGGTGCTCAATCAGCTGGAAGACCTACAGCCAGGGATTACAACCGAGTCAAGGAGGCCCTGCTGCACAAGTTCGGGCTGACCCCGAGATGTACAGGAAGAAGTTCCGGGGCTGCAGAGGGGCCACGGAGACCTATGTGGATCTGGCCTCCCGCCTGGCGCAATACTGCCGCAAGTGGGTGTCTGGAGTCGGAGCCCAGACTGCAGAGGGGCTGCTCAAGCTGATCATGATGGAGCAGTTCTATGAAGCGTGCACACCCAGCCTGAGGCTGTGGCTCAAGGACCGGAGGCCAGAGAACCCCCAGGAAGCTGGGAGGCTGGCGGACGAGTTCACAGAGAGCCGGTCCGGGTGTGAACAGGAGTCCCGGAGAGAAAGGGAATCGCGCAGAGACCAGTTCTCGGCTGAGCGACGGAGAGAGGCACCTCCGAGGCGAGCCCCAGGGATGAGGACCACTCATCGGTGCCCCAGAAAACCAGCCAGGGCCCGGGCGGAGCCGACCCAAAAGGGCCCGCAGAACCTAACTTGCCATCGCTGTGGGCAACAAGGCCACAAGAGGGCTCAATGCACCAGGCACAAGAACAGGTCCCATGACCTGGGACTTTCCAGGGTTAACTGGCTGGGGCTGGAGGAAGGGCAGGCCACCCCCAGAGGCAGGGGCTGGCAGGCAAACCTCAGCTCAGAGTGGGGGGAAGGATGCTCAGTGCACCCCTCCCGGGAGGTCTGACCCTCGGGAGGCGGATTTCTCCGTGTAGCGGGTGGGGGCAGGACGGCCCCTGTGGAGCAAGTGCCTCGTACCCCTGCAGGTGGATGGTAGGAAGGTGACGGGTTTCTGGGACATGGGGGCGGAGGTGACGCTGGCCCCGTCTGACTTAGTGGCCCCAGACCGGGTACTACCCCACACTCAGCTGACCCTGAAGGGCATAGACGGGTCCCCGTTTAAAGTGCCTGTAGCCAGGGTGCATCTGAAATGGGGGGGCCAAGGAAGGTCTCAAGGAAGTGGGGGTGCACCCGCCCTTGCCCACAGAAGTGCTGATGGGGAATGACCTAGAGGAGTGGCCCCATGAATCCCAGCGGGCTCTAGTCACCGCCCGGAGCCAGAGCCAGCGAGGGGCTGGCAACCTGGATCCAGGAAGGACTCGGCAGGGTCCTCAGGGTCCCATCCCAGTGGACACGGGGTCCAGCCAAGCGGGACTCGGACCTAGGCAAGGGCGGGAACAGGTCCCGATCCCTGCCCCAGCGGCTGAATTTCCAGGCTGAGGTGCAGGCAGACCCCTCCTTGCAGAGGCTGAGGGACCAGGCTGGCCTCCGTGCAGCTCAGCCCCTGGGGAGAGGAGGCCAGGAGAGATTCCTGTGGGAGCGAGGATTCCTGTTCCGGGAATGGCTTCCCCCCAGGAAGCTGAGGGCATGGGGGGTCCAGCGGCAGCTGGTAGTTCCCCAAAAGTATCGCCTCAAGCTGCTGTATTTGGCCCACAACGTCCCCTTTGCGGGCCACCGGGGGATCCGGAGCACTTGGCTGAGGCTGCTCCAACACTTCTACTGGCCGGGGATATTTGCAGCCGTGCAGCGGTACTGCCGGTCCTGCGACTCCTGCCAGAGGGGCGGGAAGGCCCAAGACAGGAGGAAAGCTGCTCGGGGGCCCCTACCCTGTATAGAGGAGCCTCTGGGCTTGCTGAGAGAGTTATGGGAGGGGGAGACCTCCCTGGATGGAGCGTCGGGGGTGGAAGACGTCCTGGCTTTCCGGGAAAAGCTCGCTGGGCTCATGGGCCCAGCCAGAGAGACCCAGGCCAGAGATCAAGGGCAGTGGAAGGGCTGGTACAGCCACCGAAGACAGGCCCGTGCCGGCCCCCCCGGAGCTGTGCAGCAACGGGACAGGGGAAAGCTGGCCCTGCAGGGCATCACCGCAGCCAACCCGAGCCAAGGGGTGTGCCAATGTCACCACGTCGGGGTTCCCGGGTAGAGGACCCGAACTTCCCTAGGTCACGAGCGGAGTGACCCTGCTCAGTTCGTTCTCGGAGGGGGGAGAACTGTGACGTAGTGGGTTGTGAGTGACCTCCACTGGCTGCTGTCTGCAGCAGGCCCAGCAGGGCAGGGGATGAGTCATTATGCAAGGGGGCTTCGAAACTCGTCAGACAGGTATCTCCCAGGGAGCGGAACAATGGGAAGAAGGGGAGTGGGGCCCTGGATGGGGGCAGGGCTGGAAGTGAGTCTGGGATCATGGAGGAGACAGCCTAGGGAAAGAGGCTGGAATGTAGGGGCCCAGTCTCCCCCATCTCAAGGGGGGCTGAGGCATCCTAAGCCCGGTTCCTGTAGCCAGATGACATCTGTGCTGTGCTGTATCCTGGAGAAGCAATAAACTCCCTCTATTCTACTGGCTGGTGGAGTCTGTCCGTGCCACTACGGGGGTGCAAGGGACGGGAAAACCCCAACACGCCGTCACAAGGGGCACTCCACATGCTGCCTGTCCTGCAAACAGGAAGCTGCTATTGGCCAGAAACCAGCCAATGGGAGCGACTGGGGGTGGGAGCAGCATGAGATGCCTGTCTCCCCTCCTTCCAGGCTCTCAACATTCAGATACACACACATGGCCCTGCAGCTGGCTTTCCAGAGTGCTGAGCAGGGGCGGGGCAGGCAGGGAACCGGCTGAGGCTCTGGCGGGACGAATCCAGCCCGCAGATCATGTTTTGCCCAGCCCTGGTTTAGATGGTAAGAAAAGCAACATTAAGTAATGACCTACATTTTTAGTGCCAAATGATGATTATGATGATTCAGAGGAAGAATCATGCATGGTTACATGACAAATTGAGATTTAAAATACATTTAATAGTCTTACTAGTGGGCTGCGCCCTCTGCTTGCTACACTCCAACCCCCCTCTCTGTCGGCTTTCACAGCCAGAGAGCATGAGAGCTACGCTAGCCAAGCCAGGGCTCTCTGGTGGCTTTCACAGCCAGAGAACATGAGAGACTGATGATGTCATTCTCTTGCCCGGCAGGAAAATCTTATATATATATACAGAGAGAGAGAGATTGAGATTTTTCTTCATGTGCGCTTGTTTGGATGTGCCACTGTGGCACCCAAGTTATTAATAAATATCTTATAAACCTCTCCCATTTCCCGCTGCTGCCATGTCTCCTCCCCTCCCGTCACCCCATCTGCTCCTCTGGTGCCTGCTGCCCCCCACCTCTCTCCCTCCTCTGCTGTCCTGGCTCCCGCCCTTCTCACTCCCCTCAGCCATTTGGGGACCTGCACGAGCCCTTCTCTTCCCCCTGTGTCCACTCCCTCTAGCCCCACTCTGATCATCTGTAGCTACCACTCCCCATCCTCTCTCCTAACATTTCCTTCTACCCACCTGTCCTGCCTCTCTCCTCTGCCCTCTGGCGCCCGTCCCTCCCCTCCATGTGTATACCCTTCTGCGTCACTCCACAATCCCCTGGCACCTGCACCTTCCCTTATCCCTGCACCTTCCTGGTGCCTCCCGCTTCCCTCACTGCCCCTGCCCTCCATGCCCTCTTTCTCCCTGGTGCCCACCCCCTCAGCACCCTCTGCCCCAGTTCTCCTCACGCCCCTCTGTGCCCTCACACATGACTTGCTCCATCCCCTGCCTTCCTCATGCCCACTCCTTTCAACCCCTCTTCTCCAGGCACCCACTCCTCCCCTCTCCTCTTCCTCCCTCTTGCCCCTGTTGTCCCTCCCCTTTTCTCTCCCAGCACACCCTGTCCCCTCCCCTCTCCCACTCCCACTGACACCTCCACTCCACCCCACCCTTTTCCTCATTGTCTCCTCTTGGCCCCTGGCATTTGTCTCTCCTCCACCCTGCCTCTTGGTGCCTTTCCCTTTCTTCTCCTGCCCTGGTCTTCACTCCCCTCAGCACAAGCCCCTTTCTCTTCTCACCCCCTTTTCTCTTAGTTCTCCCTCTGCCCCTTCCCTCATCTTCTGCCTTCCAGAAAGCAGTTTGTGAGGCTGGAGCCTGCAGTCCAGCCCCAGAAACCCCCAGAGCCCTGGCCCCAGCTGCTCCCAGGGCAGGACCGCTTGCCGGGACTGGAGCAGAGGCCGCCCATGGTGCTATTTTTAGCACTGCAGTCTAGTCCCTGTGGGCTGTCCGGTTCCAGCTGGAGTCAATCGGCAGCTGCACGAGCCTTGTCCCGGTGAAGTGCCCCAGCTGTAACGTGCCTCACGCAGCTGCCACTTGACTCCAACTGGAGCTGGGGCCGCCCACAGGGACCCAGACTGCGGTACTAAAAATAGCACCATATGTGGCCCTGCCGGGGGCGGCCCTAGACTAGCTGCCAGCAACTGGAGCTCTAGGCGAACCATGCAATCGGCGCCCCCACCTCCAAACCCCTCAATGAGATTGCGCCACCATTTAGCGCCCCATTTAACTTGGCGCCCTAGGTGACCGCCTAGTTTTCCTATATGGACGGGCCGCCCCTGGGCCCCGCTCCAATCCCATCACCTGCTGAGCCCAACTGCGCCCCACCCACAGCGCCCCAGCTGGGCTCCCGGAGGAGGAGGCGGTGCCGCTGGACCAGGATCCCGTGTGGCAGAGGTGGTCCCGCAGGCGGAGGAAGGGGAGCGGGACAGGGAGGGACCGTGCGCCACCAGAAGCTGGCCCGGCTGCCGTCCGCGACCTGCTGGGGGCGAGGGGAAGGAGGCTGCTGTGCCGTGATGATGTCCCCATCAAGTTAGTAGTGAAATGTCCGGCGGGGCTGTCTGCGATATTTCACTACCTGATGGGGCACCAGGACAGAGCATTTAAATTCGGGACAGTCTTGGAAAAATCAGGACATATAGTCAGTGTACCAATATCCTGTCTCCAACAGACAGACACCTCTTGCAAATTCTGACCAGAGCACACCAATGGTTATCTAATTAAATGGCACATTGTCTGTCAATGCTAATTTTTAAAATACTGACTTCTGCAGACTCCTTAGTAACTCACTGGGAATTCTCAGGGACACGAGAAGGCTTTTTAAATCTGCATTGAGGTACTTGACACAACTCTTTACAAGTGAATATATTTTTGGGGTAATCTTGAGTCCACTATGATTATGACTGGTTATGTGTTAGACTTTTACTTCTAATACTACTATTTATTGTTTGCAATTCAGTCAATTATATAAAGACTGACCATATATTTTGTGTGTAATGTGAACTTCACATCCAGTCAGGTGGCTGCCTGAAGGTTTGTATCAACTATCTGCGTAATAAGCATTGAGACAGGGTTGTATTTTTCCACGTTTGTATTCTGGAGTCACTTACTCACATTGCCCCTCACTTTCCCAGCTATCAACAGAGTCCAGGGCTTGACTGACTGCTAGTTCCCTCCCCAGCGGATTTGCCAGAGTGGGCAGATTTCAGGCCCGTACACGGGTGCGTGTGTGTGTGTGTGTGAGAATGGTGTGAAAGAAACCCTCCATGGTCCCCCAAGTAAGCATGCTCCAGGTGCCCAAGAGAAAGCAGGAGCGGCACCCCCTAAGCCTCTCCACCCATGCTTTGGCCGGCCAGGGGAAGGCTGGGGCTGATTTCCCCCGCTTAGTTGGGGGAGCATGGGGAGTGCATTCACACCCTTGCAGTCTACATTTACAAAAAAAGCACCCCCCCTGAAATTCCTGTGTACGGGCCTGGATTTATACTTCCAATCAGTGCATCACAAGGGCCTCAGCTGGCAGAAATGTGCTGAATCGGTGCATTCTTGTGCAAAAGCCCCTGCTGTGACCTGCTTTCTCAGCTGTCCCAAGCTGCTGCAAGGGCACCCTGCCTCCCCCCTCCCCTCCCATGGAGTGTGGTTTGCAAACTAGGGATGTTAAATTTAGTTTAATCAACTAATTGACTAGTCGATGAAATTTCCATGGACTAGCTGATTAGTCAATAAGCAGGGGAGCTGCAGTGAGGTTAGCTCCGGGCCCCAGGAGCTAACCCCGCTGCTGCTCTGCCTTTTAAATGTATTAAGAGCAGGCAGGCTCTTAATACATTTAAAAAACAAGGGTTCAGCATCTGAGACTGAGGCTGTGTCTACATTGGCGCAATCTTGTGCCAAAGCGGCCGCTTTTGCGCAAAAACATGCTGCCTGTCTACACTGGCAGGGAGTACTTGCGCAAGAACACTGACGTTCTAATGTATGAAATCAGGGCTTCTTGCGCAAGAACTATGATGCTCCCGCTCAGGAATAAGCCCTCTTGCGCAACTGTTCTTGCGCAAGAGGCCAGTGTAGACAGGCAACATGAATTTCTTGCGCAAGAAAGCCCGATGGCTAACATGGCCCTGGGTGCTTTCTCGCGCAAGAGAGCGTCTACCCTGGCACGGATGCTCTTGCGCAAAAGCACATGCCAGTGTAGACGCTCTCTTGCGCAAATACTTTAATGCAAGAACTCTTGCGTTAAAGAGTATTTGCGCAAGATCATGCCAATCTAGACGTAGCCTGGGAGCGAGCCGGGACCCTCTGCCGCCCCTGCCCCCTGCGGAGACGGTGCAGGGGGGAACCGGCTTTTAAGCCAGCAGCAAGGGGGTGGGGGAGGGGGGAAGCAACTAGTTGAGGGACTAGTCGATATCGGTAAACTTATGCTTACCGGAAAGTCGAGCAGTCGCTTACACCCCTACCCCACCCCCTCTGTGAATGCCACGTGGCCTCGCCCCAGGAGGTGCGGGGGGGGGGCGGGGGCACTAGGCCGCGCTCTGCCCCAAAGGCCAGGCCAGGCCTCACCCACGTGCAGCCCCAGGCTCAGGTCAAGCCCCCGCCCGCGAGGGACACCCAAGCCTCGCAGCGCCCCCCCCCGCAGGGTGCCTGGCAACGCCCCGCCCCCCCGTGGAGCCCCGCCCCCAGGCAGACGTGCCAGGCGCTCGTCACCCCTCCCCCACATGGGGGGGGCCCTTTATCGCCAGCGCTCCCCGCGCAGACACGCCCACTGCCGCCAGGGCCCGGCCCTTCCAGAGGGAGCGTTCGCGTCACGCCCGCGCGCGCTTGTGCTGACGTGTGATCGCCCGGCGCCTCGCCTCATACGAGACACGCCCCCTGGCCACCCGCATGCGCAGCTCGAGCCCGGGGATATTGCACGGAGACCATCCTCCTTGCTGGTTGGGTGGGGGGATGTTATTGGGCATGCGCGCCCATGACAAGGCGGAAATAAGGCTCGCGGGGGCTGCTCGACAGCGCATGCGCAAATCGTCGGCCGGGCAAATTAGGCGGGATTCTACAGTGGCCGCTCCCTTGCGGGCCGGGTGTGCTCTGACGGCGCATGCTCTGACGGCCTCGTCATGGGCGCGCGCGCGAGGGCGTGTCACGTCACTGCACATGCGCAGCTCTGAGGCGGGAGAAATTCAAGCGCACTTGTTCGCAAAGCGGAGCACTGGGGTGGGGCTGCCACGCGCATGCGGCACGGCGGGCGGCGAGGTCGATTTCCTTGCGGACGCGTTTGGCGCGGCGCATGCGCCGTGTCATCCCGGAGCGGGAGGGGAGACTTTTCTTCGTCAGGCCCTGCCTGCCCGGGCGGACGGATCCGGCTGTGCGCGTGCGCGGTTCGCCCCGCTTAAGGGGCGGGGCTTGTGGCGCAGAGCCCCGTGCGCAGGCGCGCTCCCGGCCGAGGGGAAGTGAAGGTGGGCTCGCGCGGCGCCTTTTCCGGCGGTGCTGGGTTGGCCGCGCGAGGGGAGCGGCGCGAGCCGGGCGGGCGGCAGCGGCTGAGGTACTTGGCTGACGGGGGCGCCCCGCGGCCGGGCCCGCTCGCGGCAGCCGCTCACCGCCTCTCTCCGCCCCCCGGGCAGGCGGGCGCCGCCGGCATCCATGAGCTGAGGGGCCGCCGCTCGCAGCGCAGGACGGAGCCGGGCGGGGGCTGCCCGGGGCCCGGCGGCGCAGGGCAGGAGGCTGGGCCCGCGCCGGGGCGGGCGCATGGTGCGGAGCTGACGCTTCCCGGGTCTCCCTGAGGCGGGCTTGGCGGGGAAGCGGCCTGCCCCGTCCCTGCTGGGTCGCGGGCTAGGCCCGTAGCCGTCTCCCGGGCGGCGAGGCGGCGGGGGTCGTGCCCGGCGCTTCCGCCCGCCCTGCGGGGCGAGGACGCGGCGGCCTCCCGCAGCGGCACGTGTGTCAGCCGCCTCCGGGTTCTGCTCTGCCCCAGGGCCCCGTGGATGCCGCCGAGATGGGCAAGGTGCTGTCCAAGATCTTCGGCAACAAGGAGATGCGGATCCTGATGCTGGGGCTGGACGCGGCCGGGAAAACCACCATCCTGTACAAACTGAAGCTGGGCCAGTCGGTCACCACCATCCCCACCGTCGGCTTCAACGTGGAGACGGTGACTTACAAAAACGTCAAGTTCAACGTGTGGGATGTCGGGGGCCAGGACAAGATCCGCCCCCTGTGGCGGCACTACTACACGGGCACGCAGGGGTTAATCTTCGTGGTGGACTGTGCCGACCGCGACCGCATCGACGAGGCCCGCCAGGAGCTGCACCGCATTATCAACGACCGGGAGATGCGGGACGCCATCATCCTCATCTTCGCCAACAAGCAGGACCTGCCGGATGCTATGAAACCCCATGAAATTCAGGAGAAACTGGGCCTCACCCGGATCAGGGATAGGAATTGGTACGTGCAGCCCTCCTGTGCTACCACAGGGGATGGACTCTATGAAGGGCTGACATGGTTAACGTCCAATTATAAATCCTAATGATAACAGTAACTACTTAGTCTTCAGAGAATTAAAACAATAGCCTGCCTGGTTTCCTAGAAGAATGATTCTCTACCGAAAAAGTAAAACCAAGCATCCATAGGATTATTATGATCACTTCTCCAGTTTCCTTCTACTTGCTGACTGGATTCCTGTTTTAACTCTTCTTGCTTGGCATTAGGATGCTATAATCTCCAAATGTGACACGAACACAAGCACTAGATGCTATGGCAGACTTCCAGCAAACGGGGAAAGACACACTGTAGATTTGCTAAGTAATATTTTTCCTCTCTTGATAGCCCTTATAATGGTTTGATTCTTTTTTGGGGGGCGGGAAGGGGGAATAACCATTTTCAATGTATGCTTTCTGGTTCTACTTTTTTGAATTTTTTTTCTTTATCACTTGCTGTAGATTGCTTCATTTTGCATTCATGCAGAATATGTTGATAGGTCTGTTTCAACAGTAAACTGAAAATTATTGCTTAAAATCAAACTGCAGTCTGTCTTTTTATATTGAGGACTTTTTAAAAAAGTCTTTTTTAAAAAAAAGTCCTTAATCTGTAACTAAATAGTAACTTTAAATCTGTCTTTTCAGACATGGTAAATAAAACCTTGCCTACAGTGGCAATGAGAATACCATTGTAATATGTTCAAAGTGCATATCAAAGATAATGTTAACTAGGTAACTAAGAACTGCATTGAAATGTCAGCTGTGAAGTTCTGAACCATACATCATGCATGAGTAGGGATGCAAATAAATTCCCCATATTTCATAGCAAGCATATAATGAATAAAATGTGAATGATGTAATAGTTTCAAGTTATACTTTACTCACAGATCCTATGTCTTGCATTGCAAGGTTAACGATGCTTAGCTGCAATCTTAACTAGTTTGTCAGTCTCCTCACTGTGCAGATAGCTTTTTTTTTTTTTCCAGAAAATGTTTCAGTAATGTGTAAACATTACTCCTTGTTTTTACTTTAACTTACCATTAGGCAAAAATCAATCTGTCTTGCTTCTCTTACAGTATAGCAAAGATGCATTTGTTAATCTTGAGACATTTCCTTTTCCAAAATTTGAAAGTCTCATGTTTTCAGAAAAACATGAATCTTTCTATCAGCTGCAAAAACCCCTCCACTTGTTTCCATATCATGATCACTTGAATAAGCAAGCTCAGTTCTAAACTTTACCTGAAATGAATCATTTTAACATTTGAGTAATTGGCTTTTGAGGATGTCCATAACTTAGTTTTTACAAGATCACAGTGTAACTCACAAATATTTCTGAACATTTGTCCCTCTGTTTTTTTTAATGTTACTGTAATTCTGTATGAAAGGAACTGTGTTGAATGTCTGAATTTAAATCCATTGAGTAATTACTAATAAGGGTGGGGTGTAAAGAGTGAGCATATGACTATGAATGTAAACTTCCATATGTAGTTTTTAAAGATACAAGCAGCTCACTTGCCATAGTACACTTTTCAGATGTTTCTGACTAGCAAGTTGTGGCAAAAGCAAAACTCAAACCCATCCAGGTTGAAAGTTCAGATTTAATTTCAATCAAGTATTAATACAGGGTGCAGGGAAAAAAAAGGCAGCTGGGTTTTATTCAGCCTTAAGGATTAACTTCAGATTTCCTCAAGGAGTAAACTCAACTGGGGAATTCTAGGAATGTAACTACAAAACTAGAAAAACGTTTTTGGGTTTTTTGAGGGTGTAAGTTTTACCTTAGATTGGGGCATTACACTACATTTCCACAGTGTTGATTCTGCATGTTAAGTACAGTGTATTATGGAGCTCTTACCAAAGATCTATGGGGAGATAAAAATTGAAATTTATTTCCTAAAAAACTAATGCTTAGAATCCCTTGAAGAAAAATGCTTAGAATATGGCCCAAAAGAGGGACAGTCTTAATGTCTGTTGCAGTGGCAGTGAAAGGGTTCTGGATGATACTAGAAAAGATAGCAATGATTCAGAAACAATTTTGTAAAAGGAAAAAGTACATTAAAAAAGCAAGGCAAGTTCATTTACTTTAAATCATAATTTTAAAAGGGAAACTAGAAGTATTCATTTAAAAAGTCCTTACTAAATTGTTGCTCTACTTTCTATTATAAAATCTAGAAATTCTTCATTTAATTTAACATAATTGGTGAAAGTGTGGTAGTGTAAAGGTATTAAAACCAAACACCCAGGGTACAACTCTTTTCTTCTGGAACAAAAATAAGTCAAGCACAAGGTAAATGCCTAAACTGGAAGACTTGAAGCTCTAAGTTTTCAAACTTTCTTAAACATCTCAATCAAAATGAAAAGTTGATTTTTTTTTTTTCCACTTTCAGTCTAAAGTGTTTACTGTATTCTTTCTCTTCAAACACTTTGGGGCAAGTTTAAATTTCACTAGGTTTTTACATTAAATTGAATTCACAATTTTGTATTTCTTTGGTAATTTTGTTACTTTAGATATTCTGTTGTGTAGGTAAAATGAATAAATTTAATTATACTCTTGAATTCTTAAATGTTTTGTTCTGGGGAAAAATTCTAAAGTCACAAACTTTTGTGGCAGATAATTCAGAAATAAATGACCTTTGCTACTGAACAAAAATATAGAGGCTTCATTTTCAAAATGTTTTCATAAAAAGCAGAGGGGTCTTGGAGAGCAATGCAAGTAATTATAGCTTGCAGGTTAAAGTTACAATCTGTAAGAATTCTGATAATTAAAAAAAATCTGAATTTTAAGTGCATCAACTTCTGTGTTCATATGAATTTACAGAGTAAACTGGAATACATTTCTGAATGGTATTAATCTTGTCTGGTAAGTGAATGAGTCTGTAGATTTTCATCTCCCTGACTACGGTAAAAAGGAATTTTGTGTTCTCAATATGGTTGTAGTGTTGGTAAAGAACTAACGAGCAGAAAATAAAGCAATTATAAGTAACATACCAGGAGTGCTGCACTGTATATTTGAATATGGGAAAATCAGAAAGGGTTTATATAATACACTGGATTAGGGCCTTCTGCTTACAGAGGCCTAGGTACTATTTAACTTGGTGTTGAAAGATTGTAATGCAATTAGTTTCTCTTTTGAGGTATCTTTTGTCACATAATTACAACCAAAAAGTTGGACAGAGGAGACAAGCTTCTCTTAAAAAGTACTCCACTTCCAATTACAGCCACTTTTAAATAAATGTAATATTTAATATTATGCTTTGTAAAATAGCTCAGTACAAGATCTCACACTAAATTCCTTAGGGCAAACTTGGACAAATATGCACAGAACAGTTTACCTGCCAGAAAGTATAGAGGTGCTCAGCCCTGGAAAGTTTCATGAAGAAAATGACTTTCAAGGAGTAGAGGGAAGTGAGGGTGTTTTTAGATAGAATAGAAAAAGTATTCTAAAAAAATAGAGCTATTGGAGAATACAGAGGCAGGTAAGAAGTTGTCGATCAGCATGTGAGTGAAGTTGTGTGGTGCTTTGCAGTTGAGAATTGAGCAACTTGTTCAGCAGTAAGGCAATGATGGGATTTGCAAGGGAGATAGGGATGAGGCTAGGACAGTGAAAATTTACTTCAGCAGCTGCAATTTGTATAGAGTGGAGGGTAGAGATGTGATGTAACAGGAAAAGCTAACCAAACTTGAAGTCTAGATGTGGAATGGCAGTCTTGACTAGATGTGGAATGATCAAAGATGGTTCAGTTGACATTCAGAAGGGATAGAAGAGATACTGACTTTGAAGTGGATATGAGACATCAAAGAAGAAGGCAACACTTTTTCAGGTGACTTAGGAGTAATTAATATTGTCCTTCTGCCTTAAGCTAATTGTTAAAATGAAGTTTTAAGTGCTCAGGTATTTCCAGGTGGTGTTGGGACTGTAGTCCTACAGTGAATACAATAGTTCCGTGTTTCTCAAACTGTGGGTCCAGACCTCCCAGGGGGTTGCAAGCAACTTGGGCGGTCACGGTATCTCAAAGTTTGAGAACCACTGCAATAGTTAAAAAAAATACAAACAAACAAAAAAACCCTACCCTACAGTATCTCACTTAGGTCTTGTCTACACACAAACTTGAGCCACCTTCGCTAGGGATGTAGCTTTCAAAAGTGCTGTAGTTAAATCAGAACAAATGTTTGTAGACGCCGCCTCAGACAAATGTCCTAGTTGTTGGTAAAAATTTACACTATAAGGGTGAACATTTGTGGGTTAGACCTCCGTGATCAGCTTTAGCTTGTATTTAGAATGGCATTCTTGCATTACTTTTTCCTGACTAGAAGGGGCTTTGGAGCAAATTATTTATGGATAAGGCTCCAAAGAACTTGGCCTGCTACCCACTAGCCTGAATGAAGACTCAGCCTGCTAACCCCCACCAAAGAAAAAAAAACAGACAGGCGGTGCCCCTCAAAATAAAGCCACATTTCCATCAATTTAAATATGTTCTGTTCTGTATCTAACTGGCACACTGTCAATCAACTTTTTTTTTTTACATGTTATATAAAAGATGATACTTTCAGGGCTGGTCAGACAAGAGGAAAATACATTGTATATTTATCAAATTGAAATGACTGGCAGTTTTAGTTTCCAACAGTTCTGAAAAAATGCAGGGAAAACTGACAAGATTGGTCAACTTTAATTTTGTTGTTTGTGGAAGGTCTCTGCAGCAGAGGCACTGGAACTGTTAGGAGGAACAGTATTGTGCTGATCTTTGTTTAGGCTTGTAATATTTGCAATGGTTTTCGTTTTAGTAATCTTAAATTACACAAGGTATTAGGGATGTTAACGTGTACTCAAATACACAGTTAACCAATGAGCCTGGGCTTATTGGTTAACCCTGGTTTACACGCAGGTGCCCATACCCACTGCCTCTGTATCTGAGGCGGGGGTGGGGGGGAAGATGGGAGCAGGTGCAAGTGGGTCCTGCAAAGCTGATGTCCCCTCCCATGCTGCAGCAGTGTGGGAACGGGGGCAGGACAGGCAGGAACCAGTGCTCATGGATAGCCAGCTCCCTGCAAGTACTGGCTCCCAGTTCTCCCCCTCCATTTAAACATGTAACTGCTGAAAAATTCAACATTTTCACAAATATACACATTTTAACTTCCCTAGTAGATATTGGTACTTTCTGAAAAAACTTTACGCTTGCCCAGGGGTAGAGACACTTCCAAGCATTATTTCTATAGAGTTGTTCGCATTTTATTCTCAATCCAATGAGGAATGGGGCAAGAACTACTATTCTGATATTTCAGCACTTGTGTCTTGGGTTGACCTTTTCACTTTAAAAAAAAAAAAAAAATCCAAGATTTGGTACTGTGTAGGTTCTTACAATAGTTAGGAGTGCAGCAAATTATTTAAACATCACATGTCAGGAGGACCTTTTGAAGTATGATAAAAAGCAGGATAACTTCTGGCAGTGGCTTTTTTTTTTTTTTTTTTTTTTTAAAGAATGCTGGGGGGGGAAGGTGTATCTTGCATTTTCAGGTAACCCTACTTTTGATACTTGGTGTCTGTCCATGTGAGATACTAGTCAATAACTGCAATTCCAGTACAGGAGCTCAGCAGGGTGGATTTGATGCATGTGGTCTGGAGAGGAAGTAGTTCAATAAAAGTTTGAGATGGCTGTGATGGTACCTACATTTTAAAAAAGCATGGAAAATAAGGGATAATGAGCTTGCATCTGTTAATACTATAAACTTATTTTGGGAGCCCCAAGGGAAGAGGGATGTGACTGACCTGGATACCTTTCTCTGCTGTTGGGTTATTGCCTCTAGAAATTCTAATACAGTGCCCCAAAGTTCTCATACTCAGCCCCGCCCTGGAGCCCACACTCTAGTCTAGTCAAACTGTTGGGTTGTGGGCATCAACAATTTTCTTCAACCCGGTGATGAGGAAAAAAGTTTGAAAACCACTGTTCTAATAAAAAGATTTTCACTTTTCTGGTAGCTTGGAAACTTGGCACCATTCTTTCTTGCCCATTTATGGAGCTAAGTACCTCCTCCTCGGAGCATGTAATCAAGTCTACAATGCTATGCTCCTAAATGGGGTTCCCAGCTGCTGCCTTTGTTGCTTCATGGAGCAATGAAGCCTGAAGGTTTTTTGGTGTCTGTTTAGAGACGTCAAACGTGGTCTAATGTAGGCTAGGGATGTGAAAGTGTAACTGTGTACACGATTAACCGATAAGCCTGTATCAAAGGCAGCAACGCAGGCTGGGGGCGGGGAGACAGGCAGGAGCCACCCTGCCTCCTGTGTAACTGCTGAAATTTTCTGTGGTTAATAAGTTTACTTGACTAACACATTTGAACATTCCTAAGGTAGGCCCTTTTTTGTTAACTTAGATCTTTATTGAAGGGAAGTATTTGAATCTTAATCTCTAATGTTTCTTCATCTTAAGTTAAACATGCAAATAATAAAAAAAAATTGCTTTCCTTTTCAATAAGGTTTCACTTCCATTGTCGAGTAAGTGCGCCAGATCTTTATAGAATTGTCTAAGGCAAGTATTCTCAATGACTGGTCTGTGGACTGGCACCCGGTCCTTGAGATCTTCCTGCCACAGTTTAGGAAGGCAGCAAGCTGGTTGTTAGTATAAAAAATGTTGAGAAACACTGATCAAAGGTACACAAACTGACTAACATCTAAAAATCGGCTCTTGAATATTACAGGACAAGCCTGACAATTAAACGTCCTTTTTCATTTCATTTTCCCCCCCCCCCCCCCTTTGTGGGTCATATTTTAGTTATCTCTTTTCTGTAATCATAGGACTGGAAGGGACCTTGGGAGTTTGTGTTGACCAGTCTCTTGCACTCAAGGCAGGACTAATGTAACTCCTAGATCTGCACTAGCTGAACTAAAACTGGTTGTAGGCACAGTACTTGGGCAAGATTTGGATGCCATTTCTTCAAATAGTAGGTAGAGGCATTGTTAATATTGGACACTTCTATGTAAATATTTCAATTTACAAAACTGCTGAATCATGTTGCATTATTTCTAGAAATGTTTTCTGCAGCTAAATTGATCATGGGAATTGCACCAAAAGGAATGAATTCTGTACAGGCCCCTACCTCCATCCCCCAAAAGAAAAAGGCAAATCAGGAATATGTAGCTGCTGTGCCATATTACTTGTTATATAGGCAATTATGCTTGTATTCTTAATCCTATTACGTGAAGGTGCATTTCACCTTGAGGTTGGCTAGCTGTGTGTTGCAACATTTCAGAATTCATAAGGCAGGGGTAAGCAGTAATTTTTTTGCTGGGGGCCACTTCAAAAATTTTTTGAAGTGGCCCCCCCTTCCCACTAAGCACCCATGCCCCTGGCGGTGGGAAGAGACTTCCATTCTCCCCCAAGGCAACCAGGGCCTGGGGGTGGGGGAGCATGCGAAGCCTCATTCCACCCTGTCAGGAGCGCGCAGCACTTCTAAATGCCACGCGCTCTTTCCAGGGTGGGGGCAGGGCAGAGGAAACTGTGTGCTCCTTCTGCCCCCAGGCCCTGATTGGCCTGGGGGAAGGGGAGCGGCAGAGCCTCCGCGGGCCGGATCTGGCCCATGGAGGCCTTTTTGTCCACCCCTGTCATAAGGTATAGAGGTAACTTGAGGGCAAGGTGGCATCTCTTGTGCTGCCCACTCCAGAAGAAACAAGGCACTAGGAACTTACTTTCTCATTTCTAGAAAAGACAGTGTTGTGGATAACTAATTCCTGATGTTTAGCTGGAATTCTTTCATAGGAAGATATATCTGTATTAATTCTATGCTGATGTCCATTAAAATCTATGCCTTCAATAGCTAAACATATGGTAAGTTTTGAGCTGTAGTGACATCCTACTTGTGCAAAGTTTTGATATTTATACAGGTGCTTAAATGAAGGTTCATGCATGTTCTTGGGGGGGGGGGGGCGGGCGGCTTTCACTGAGATTAGTCTGTAGGAATGCCTATCCTGGTATTAGCAGCTATTAGAGCAGCAATGGGCAACTTAGACTAGCGAGTGGATCACATGAGTGGTCCTCCTTCATCTCAGTGGACCGCAAGATTGTCATAACCAAGACATTCTCCTGGGGTAGGCTAGTGTTGCTGATTTTTGCATGCACACTTAGAATTTGCGGGATGTGCTGATTGAACCGTAGCAGTGCTTCAATTGGATGCAGAGGGAGCACATGGCTTTTACAGTCAATATTGTGTGCAGTCAGCACGCACCTCACTTCACGTGCCCTTGCTTTACGTGCGAGTCACTTTAGTAATACCGGTACCCAAAAATGACAGATGGAAACAGAATCTGTCAAGCCTGTGCCCAAGCAACAGTAAAAATGTCTAGTGGGCTGCACAGAGAATCCTGACGGGTTGCACGTGGCCCTCGGTCCGCTGGTTGCCCACCACTGTATATGAGCGAGAGCGCTTTAGCAATTGTGAATATTAATGTTCGGAGCACAGGCAAAAATATTCCAGACACCACCTTTACATGGATGCAAAGTACAAGTGGAACACTTTTACAAAACATTCTACATTATACTGGCTTGCAATGTTGGCTCATGCTGCAAGGTGGACTTGATACTGTTGATAGTGTTGACAGCTTCTAAACTTGAAAATACTTACTTGTTGGTTTGGCTTCTGCAGAAGTTGGCCTTATGGTTCGGTGTAAGGAATATGGGCTTACTTAGCCCTTGTACTTAGTATTTTTGCTATTTTACCCCTAGGAACTTTCTTTAACATTTCTCTTGGAAACTGGGACTGTTCTTCTAGAAATTCAGCCTTTAACTCTTTGGCTGTTTCAACATTTCACTTACCACCTATAGATTTACTGAGATGTATTCCTACAGTGTTAAATACTTGTACTGCCCTTTCCCCACAGGGGTTGGATTAGCTTTGAACTGCCTTAGTGCTCATGGAGACTTTTTTTCCCATCATAGAGGGATGGTTTTCAATCAGTTGTCTTAGCAGTAATTGACTGCAATATGAGCCCATAGCATATCCTCTAAGCATTTGCTTGCAAACTCACGAGATTAAACTAAGTGGCTTGGTTCTGGTTGAGCTCCCCCATAATAAAATGTCTGAGGATGTGGTAGGTTCCGATATACAGAATGGAAAGTCAATACAAATCATCTTCATTACGAGTTTGCCAAACTTTGGGAACCACTCTTTTTCTTAATCTAGCTAGGAGGGACAAACAGTTATCTGCCTTATTTTCAGCACTGTATTTACAATACAAATAGAAATACTTCATTAAAAAGAATTCATGACAGCCCTTATCAACTGTGTTGTGAATTTTTGGTTTTCTTTGTGATACCTAGGGCTTGCAAAAATGTACCTGTTAGCCTGAGGATTGACTAAACTTGACAAAAGCAGGTATAAAAATGGCTGAATGAAGGTGAGGGATGGCTGGCCCCATACCAGGGTTCTGTGCTTGGACCTTGCTCTGAGGCTTATCTTACCAGCCTTCCGCTAAAGGAGTTTTCTGTTCCCCTGGTTATCCTTACTTTCCCTAATTGTTTGGAGTGGTCCTTTTTCCTTGGCTGATTCATGGGCTGTCTACT
Source organism: Rafetus swinhoei (assembly GCA_019425775.1). Lineage (NCBI taxonomy): Eukaryota > Metazoa > Chordata > Testudines > Trionychidae > Rafetus > Rafetus swinhoei. The sequence goes on along the minus strand of CM033446.1, from coordinate 129,783,381 downwards.
GTTCTGCCCATCCTTTAGACATAGCAATTTTATCTTGCACATTGCTTTAGAACCTGCTTTGGCTGCTGTTTGTTGCCTTACTTAGCAGCTGCAGCAGAGGGAACCTGATGTGTTGTGATCCATTCTAGTGCTGGTCAAAGGCTTCTGAGTAGCCGCAGTGAAGCTGAGCCTGTCCTCTTAACTTCATTCTGTTGCTTGAAAGAGCCATGAGCCACATTAGAACGGCCTACGGAGTCCTGCCTTGTCTACGCCAGTGTTTCTCAACCAGTGGTACGAGTACCCTTAGGGGTACTCGAGAGATGTCTGGGCGGTACGTCAACACAACTAAAATTTGGAGAGAACTGAATTTTTGTTTTAAGTTTTACAGTGTTTTATTATTTTTGTACTTTTTACACCCAAAAATTTAATCGCCTGCCTGGCTACGATTAAGTTGTTTAAACAAATGTGTTGCAATGGTAGAAAACATTTGTCTGAAAACTGTACGTACTGGGGGGTACTTTATATTAATAAAAAAAAAAAGGTTGAGAAACACTGACTAATGTTACAAATGCTATTCTGCTGTGATTCCCGCATCTATACTTGACATTTTGCTGGCATTACTATATTAGCTGGGTGTGGGGGGATGGGTTGTGTGAGGTTATTTTATACCCTGATTATGCCAGCTAACCTTAACTATGCCAACAAAATGGGGCAGTGTGGACCTGCCCTTAGAAAACCACTGCTGCCTCTTTTAGCATTTGGAAGACTTTGGTAGCTATAAGTGTTAAGGATTTTTTTCTTAAATAAAACTTAAATTCTTCAGAACTGCAGTCCCCCACTCCCAGCAACGGGGCAAGTTTGCTGCTCCTTGTTGAATAGCTTTTATGTTTCAGTAGAGAAACCTGTGCCCTGTGGGAGGCAGGGAAAGGGGCAGTGTGAGAGTACCTGGCTTCAGCAATCAAAATCTAGGGGTCATGTGACCCCTCAGGCTCCTCCCACCCAGCATTGCCTATGCTGTCAATCTTCTCAAATGAAACTGTATTGTCTGCATCTCGGCACTTAAAGGGCGCAGTATTAAAGTGTTCTATTAACTAGTAACACAATTGCATTCTACAGCTATTTGCAGTTTTGGCCACACTTGTGATTCATGGCCCTGTCTAGCCTTAAAGGCTATCTTGATTATCTAGTATGATTTCCTGCACAATAACGGCCACGGAACCTCACCCGCCCACTCCCATAATAGACCCATTTCAGTAGACCCTCAATCTGACTATGGTGTTTGAGAACTGGAACGGAAATAGTTTTCTAGCCCAATGCAATGAATTAGGCATACCAACCCTCGTGCCTCAAGACAAGCCCGACAAGTTCGTCTTTAGCTAATGTAACTTACTGAAATTATGCCTCATTCTTTAACAAATTCTGTGTTGTGTGAACAGTTCCCTTTTCCAGCCTGTCATCCTCTGGAGTCTTTCTGTTATATCCTTTACTAGAAGACTTACCTGGCGTTCCTCTGGTCCTTCAGAGCAGGGGCTGGTGGTGTAGGGGTATGAGAGTCAGGGTTAGGAGGTGAGGCAGATCTCCGGGCAGGGATGTGGGGTGCAGGAGTCAGGGTTGGGCGGTGCGGAGGGCTCAGGGTGGGGGGTTGCAGTAATCAGAGCAGGGGGATTGGTGGCAGGAGGGCTCGGGGCACTCACCAGGTTTTCCCTGGGGCCAGTTGTGGTTGGGGTCTGCCATGCACCCAGCCCACTGGGGCACCCTGGGCCTTGCACCCCATCCACCAGCTTCACCCCGAGGTGAGAGGACCATACAACCTTCTCACTGGCTTCTCTCGCAGCAGTTGGGGAGGGCATGTGGCCTGCCCGGCTGGCTTTTTTCCGGCCTGGCCTGGGGATTGGCAGGGTCCTGCTGCTGACCCGGGTGCTTGCTGCCGCCCTGTGGTCATTCATGAGTATAACTGTCCCTGCTCTCTCACCCCTCCCTTTTCCGTTCACTACCAAACAGTCACATTCCAGGCACATCCCGTTATCCTGGCACGACCAAACCCTGACCTTGCTGTAAGTTATAAGAGGAAACTGCACACCAAACTTGGTGGCCCTAGCTCTTACTGTTGAGGAGGTGTTCTCGAACAAACGGGCTCAGATGCACATTTCTAAAACGTATAGTAAGATGAAATGGGATTATAGAAACAGTGGTGTTCAAGGTGAGAGCATATTTTCCTAGATATTAGTATTGCAGTATGATGGTAGGTGCAGTTCAAACAGCAAAAAGACCTGCCCAAAGAATTTGTAGTCAAAATTGGTGGTATTTCTGTCCCTGATTTAATACAGCATTTTCCTTCCCATTTTGGTCATTCTGTTCCTTTGTCACAGGCAGCAGCTTAGAGAGTCTGTTTCCCCAAATGCCTAGAAGCTGAATCCTCCTTCAGAAAATTAAATCCAGTCGCACCTTTATGCAAAATCCAGTTTAATCCCTATGTAACCCTGCCATGCATGAACAGAGGCCTTACACGTCTCTTCAGTGTCTGCTCTGTGCCATCTTCCATAGTGAGGAAACACTATTGTAGATGATACTTTCTCTTCTTCGTTGGCTGCTATGAGCAATGAAATTAAGAGACACGGACAGTATCAGTTGCATTTGAGTTATCACCGAAATACATGTAGAACTTCACACCTCAGCTATTGTTTCAGGATCTCTGCAAATTCAGCAGCTCAGGTTGTTTCAATTACACTTCATAGGAGTGGTCTCTTGCTTAGGTTCTTTTGAGGTTTTTTTCTATCTGCAAAGCTTATAGCTCCCTTGTGTCCCACTTTAGATCATTATTAAATATCACCTGTTCTAGAGACTGAAGGTATTCCTTTATTACCCTTTCATACTGAAGAGTAAGTTTTATACTTTTTTTTTTCTCTCAACACATTTCTGATCTGTAATTTCTCTTTTCCTCCATGATTGCTTAACAGCCCCTTGTGAAGTCTGTCTTATGCCCACCCATTCTTTTATCCATGTATCAATATACATAAACATGTATATCGTGGTAGCAACTAAAGTCTTTCTTCACCCAGGTCAGGGCCTATTCTAGGCACTATACACAAGCACTGTACTGGACAGTTTTCACTCTAAAAGACTTTTAGCAAGTGAAGGAGACAAAGACCGATGGGGAGGACGAGGTAACACAAACGATACTTAGTGCTGAGTAGATATCTGCCCAGTCTTGCCCATCAGCTCACTCATTACTTCTCTACTCACTATCAGGTGATAGTTTTCTGGGGAGGGGGGTGAGATGGAAAGAGGATAAGGAGATGGCTGTATGGATTTTTTGACTGATTCTCCCGCCCCTCCATCCCCACCACAAGTAAGTAACCATGTGAGAACGTACTTGGGGGAGCAGCTGACAGAACTGGAGTGAAGATGGATGCCAACTTTGTTATAAGACAGAAGAATAGCTTTGAGGGCCTTGAAAACTTGGACAAAAGTTTGTGCAGCAGAGGAGAAACCCATGCAGGGTTTGAGGGATTGGCATGGCCATGATTTTAGCAGCAGCATTTTGAATAGACTTGTCTCCCTCAAATAATAGTCTGAAAAGAGACTTTTTTCCCCCCCTCCCTGCACCCTTACAGCAGCTGTGCTGCCTTGGTCCCTATTGTTGTAGGGTGACTAAAACGTGAACAGGATAAACATTTGAACGAGATGCTTTTACAATGTATGTGGTCTCATAACTGTTGTAATCCACCATTTTTTGTTTAGGGTGGAGCTGATTGTACTGACGAGTGTCTGGGGAAAGCCATCATTTTAATCACAAGGAATTGTAAGTTCTACTTCTGTTTGTAGAAGGAAAATTGTCTGCCAAAATGAGGCCTGTCTGAAATGGGTCTATCCAGTGTGTTTTGTGTGCCTCATTCATTCAGAAAACATTTCTTGCCCTTCTATAAACCTGTTTGTTTCAATAGTTACAGAACACAGTGAGCGGTATGTGAATGTAATCGGTACTGTCTTAGAGAAATTCCCTCAGTCTTTACCTCCTTACATCAGCAACTTCTTGAAGTCTAATTTGCTGTGTCTGTATAATATACAGCAGTCGTCTACATGATTTAAGTTTTTTTTGGGGGGTGTGGGAACTAAGATGGTGCATTGAATGCCCCGGACAAGAGGGGGCATTCAATAAGCTGATTTCTTTTATTAAAAAAAAAAAAAAAGCATTTTATAAAAGGACAAAACACTAAACCAATTAATATCTTCTATTAATGGTCCTGATGTGAAAAACTGAGCATATGCTAGTTCTCCGGTGTTTTCCTGTGTGAAGTCGTATGCAATGCTGATGCACAACGGTTCTGCACACTTGCAAATTCTGATCTTCCAGGGTTTAATATGCTGTCTCAAATTGCCTTTGGATCCGCACTAGGAACTGTAGCATTAAATTACATAATGACCTGAAAAGGGCATGAAGTGAAGTGGTGAAATCTGTGGAAGACATGATGGAGCACGATCATGGATTGTGGAATAATTTAACAAACTAAATTAGGCCGAAGAAGCTCAGTGGTTTGGACTAGAACCCTTCATGTGAAGGGACTGCTGATGATCAGAAAGCTGGTTAGCGGTGGGTGTATTAAACGAGTATCGGGATCTTGCTCAGTCCAGTTCCCAGTGCACAAACATCCACTTTACAGAACCCATGACTACAGTTAGCTCTAATTGTCTCTTACAGACAGCCTGAGGAATTGGGGATTGAGTGAACGTAGACCTTACTGTCCTTCTCCCTGGAGGAGCTCTGGGAAGGGAGGCTGGAAACGCTGCTGCCGCACCTCCTTTGTCGGACTTAGGCCTTGCTGGCGCGACAGAGTTTTGTTCACGCAAGTCGGCTTTTTGACGACAAAACTGTGGAGGTGACACGCTGCAATGTTCCTTCCGCTCACCCAACTCCCCTGCTTCACTGGCAGAATAAAACTACCTTGGCAAGAGGCTTGGTGCTTTCTGCAGCCCAGTTGTGTCCATGCAATGTCAGTGTAGATGTTGCTCTTGGTTCGGACCTCTTACAGGGTCTCCAGGAGGTGTCCCACGATGCCCATCCTGATTACCCCAGTCAGCAATTCCATCTGCTGCCCTGTCCTCAGGTGCACCGTTATCAGCCCCCTTCCCCTCTTCAGAGGCTCAGGACTTCTTGAAATTCCACTTCCCATGTGCTCTGCCTGGACAGCTCGCGTCGCATCTTCCCAGCTGGCTATGGTGGCTCCACGCAGCCAATGCTCTTCTCCTCCGAGCACGTCTGAGTTGGCCCTGCTGGCAGCATGGGGAGAGGAGGCTGTGCCATCTCGGCTCCGCTCCAGCCATAGGAACTTGGGTCCCTGTGGTCACCTTTCTCATGGTACGTTGGGGAAGAGCTGTGAACAGGCCATGTGGGCATGCCATGCGAAGATAAAGGATTTGAGGCAGGCATGCCAGAAGGCGAGAGGGGCAAACCCTCACTTTGGTGCGGCACCTGTTGGCTCCATAAGGAGCCGATACCATTCTCAGCAGCGACCCCACTTCCACCCCTAAGAGTCCCGTGGATACTTTTGACTGGGCTGGAGACAGCAGGCTCAATCGTGGGGCCGAAGTCATGGATGAGGAGACTGAGTTGGAGGATGAGGTAGAGCCCACAGCAAGGTCCGGGTGGCACGTCGAGCCAGGAACTTTTCCCCCGCCAGCGTGTCTAGCCAGGCCCAGCAGCCCGTCTCTAGTGTGCATGATGCAGGAGAAGAGAGCTCTGGTAAGTGATCTTTTGGAGTTGATGCTGCTCAGTTCTATGAAGCTGAACTGCCCTTTGCTTTGTATGTTCTAAAAGTGGGTGAAGAGAGAGAAATGTGCAAGACTGGCTGGCTGTTTTCATGCTTCCCTGTTCAGCGAAGCCGTGCAGTGGCACAGTGAGCTAACGCCCGCTGAGATTCCATGGGAATCCTCCAGAGAGATCTCTAAGAAACTATCCTGCAGACACTCGCCAATCCTCTGCCAGAGGCTGCTTGGCAGAGCTGCTTTGTCCCTTCCATGATGTAGGAAACTTTCCTGCCCCGGGCAGCCACCAAACTGGCACCCAGGCGTGCAGCATAAGGACCCAGTCTGAATCCCCGTGCAGGCAGGAGATGCATCCTTGCCTTCTTGCTTACCCGCAGGAGTGAGAGAGGCTGACCCTGCCAATGGAGAACAGTGCTAGAATTTACCATATTGTCCCTAATTGTCTGCAGTGATCCCCTTAAACATGGGTACCCTTTGCACCATCTTGGGTGCTACTTCCCCCCTCCACCTGGGCTGAGCTCCCCATGTTTGGAGCAATCACTGAGCTGTGCACTTGTCAAGGGGCAGCGAGAAACTGACTCATATTTTAAAAAGGACGCATTTTACGATAATTGGATGCGTGCGCACTAACAATCAGGTGTTTATCGTTTCTTTGCTTTTGCAGAGGTGCTCTGCAGGGGAACCCCCTGCCCATGGGCAGAGCACCTCCCCCAGAGAAGGTAGGGGCCAAAGAGGACATGTTTGGAGAGGTGCTCCAATCCTTAGAGGCCGAAAAACAAGAATGTGAGGGGTGGAGAGAGGCTTGAAAAGCAAAGCACAGACTCGAGAGGCAGGAGCGATCGCTATGCAAAGTGCACTGCTCTCTCTGTGCTAGAGCATCATCATCGTTGTGTGAACGTGTGCACAAGCCATGTCACCCTACAACAGTGTTTCCCAATTGGTGCTCTCCGCAGAACTCTTGGGTTCTGCAAAGTGAAAGTAAGAGTTCTAAGAGAACCCGGTGCTCCCCTACCCTCTCTTAAAGCGACAGAGACAAATTGCAGCGGGTCTCTTTTTGTCAAAATAAATAAATAAATTTTACCCTGGCAACCCTAGGGGTTCCTTGAAATTCTTTCAAGCTGAAAAGGGTTCTGTGGCCAAATAAAACTGGGAAACACTGCTCTACGATATTTGATCGTTGGTGTAACTTGCGTGGACCAAACTCTAGTCTAGACAAGGCCTCAGTCTCCAGGGCTACTCGTCTAGCACTTCCCTCAAATAATGAAACTTCTTTTATTACTTAAAAATTGGCAACGGGCTATAGATGTGCTTGTCATCTTCCCAGGATAACAAACGCAGGGAAGAACAGAACTGAATGAGAGAAGGAAATCTGAAGTAGCTTTAACTACTGCAGGAAAAAGATGGCTTCTGACAGCTAAGTCATATCTGCTCAGTGTGCTGTAATTGTAGACACAAATAAGATCCCAAACTTTGTCAGCATAAAGTATATAAAATGCAACGGATGGCCGTGTAGAAAGGGGAGGTACAGCATTCACTGGTTCCAGGTTTAGTGTTCCAACAGTAGTGCTTCCTTTGTACTAATGGAAGATGGAGGGAGGACTGGACTTCTGGCAAAAGACCCATCTATCATTCCTGCCTTATGACCATTCTTCAGGGAGAGCCAATTTCCGTATTTCATATTTAAAGGAGACACACTTGGGAGCAGGGAAGATATTGCTCAAATATAACCATATCCCTTTGCTTTTTTTTTTGTCCCCTGCTCTTCCAGGACATGCACACCTGTTTTTGATTTTGTTTAATTTCAAGTTTCTCAGACAAAAGTTATCTCTTAGTTCAGTTTTCCCTGGAAGACTCATGGTGGTCTCTTGACCGCTAAGCTTGTTGATGTGATATTTCTCTACTCTTTCTCCCCGCCCCCGACTACTGACCTCTTCCACTGGTGAAGTCATCTTGTTTCTTCAGTTTTGATTGCGTGCCCAAAGTATGCATGTACAGATACAGTAATGGAAGGTGTCTGGAATAAATTAAATACCAATCTTGATATTGATGCGAAGAGCAACTGAGTCAAAGTTTGGTCTGTCATCAATTAAATGTTTGTTCTTATGAAGTCTCGGCTTGACAAATCCCTGTCTGGGTTGATTTAGTTGGGATTGGTCCTGCCTTGGGCGGGGGGCTGGACTTGATGACCTCCTGAGGTTTCTTCTAGCTCTATGATTCTAAAATTTGTTTCTTTTGCATTTCTAGAGCAGGAAAAACACTTCCGTAGAAAGTGCAGATGTTCTTTTACTGCCATTCAAAGGGGAGAACTCACTTTAACATCCTGAAACAAGGGTCTCCCATCTATTCTTACTGTGCTCTATTCTCTTGCTTCCTTCAAAGTTGGCAGTTCTTTTGAGTATACAGACGACTTCCAAAGTGCTAAGTTAGAAGCCTAATGCCACATCAGCAAGAAAAGAATACATAGCTGCAGGCATGACTCATGAAGCAAAAGTTTTGCTGAATATGAACATGTAAGATACCAAAGGGGAAGGGAGTATGTGACTGTTAATGAAAAAAATAATTAACATCATACTTTGTTTCCTCCCTAAGATCCTGAGCAATTGAAGCTACAGATGTTTGGGCAGAGAAATCACACCAAGTAAAACAGAAGAGGAAGAAAGGGGGATTTAGAATGGAATAGTGATTTCCTCTATCTGTTTATAAAACCTTCTGAATCCCTGCCTTTAGCAGAGAACTAGAGAAGTCTCCAGCCCTGCTTGCTCAGGCGCTTAAGAACATTCTGCATCACCATTTAAGGTGATTTAGGGTATGTCCCTAGGCACACCGCTACCAGAATAGCTGCACCTCTGGTGAAAACACTCTGGTGACAGGAGAGGGAGAGGACTCGCCTTCTGACATAAAACCCCCTCCTCCATGAGCAACGTAAGCTGGGTTGGCAGGAGACACTCTCCCACAGGCTGTAGCATTCACAGTGCTATGTCAATGTCGGTGTAACTTGTGTCGATCAGGGGGTGGAATATTCACACCCCCGAGCAAAAAAAGTTTTGCTCACATAGGCTATTAGAGAGCTTGGCTATGCTGATCCACCTAGAACTATATAGTTTTCCTTTACTGGACCCGCAGTGCAAAACACTATGGAAGCATTTAAAAAAGAAACGTTCCTAATCAATTAAGGGATGACTTAAGATAATCTACTAACCTGTTATTTCCCATAGAAACAACCAGGTCTTGTGAGTGTCTTTGGTGAGAGAAGGAAGCCATAATAAATAGTTGAATGTTTTCCTATATCTTACGCGAGTTTTAAATTGCTATTAGGAAAATACAAAGTCCTTTTCTAAGGAGAGATGTTTTCAGTACTGGATTAGAATTCTTGCTGTGGGGAATTTTGAGTAATTGAGGTTACAAATGATCCAGCAGAGAAATCACAAACCAAAAGGAAAGAATAGGGGTTTAGAACAAAGTCGTGGTGAATGTTGCCACATAATGGGATGGTAAGGTTACTGTGGAATCTTCTAGCTATTATGGACATGTGTGTAGTATAGAAATACACTTAACCCGTGAACCTAAGACCAGCCTTACTAGGTCAGACCAAAAATCATCTTGTCCAATATCCTATCTTCTGACAGTGCCCAAAATAAGCCCTGATTTACTTGTGCACGTGTTAGAGGTGTATAAGACATTAGCTCAAATGCAGACTGCCTTAAAATCTGAAGTGTGCACTAGGAATAAAGTAATGAGCATCTTAGTCTTCCAGCTTTCTGTTTTGTCCAGTGACTTTTTTAAAAGCTACCCTGAAGGGTAAATACTCTCTCCCATGAGACTACAGTGCTGTGTGAAGACTTCTGATATGTTGAAATGAGCATTGGGGAGTGCTAGATTGAGGAAGACAAGAGCTTTTTTTATATTGCTTCCTACATGCCCTGTACTGGTGGAATGGTCTTCCAGAGTTTCCAGTACATTGCTCTGCTGGTCCAGCCTTCAGTAAGCCCCATCCTAGAGGGCGGTAACCAACTACATAATCCCCTGTGTACAGTGCAGTATGAATACAGTGCAATTTGGCGTACAAAATCTCAGCACTACACAAGGATAGTTAACATCTGCAATCATCACCACTTTACTGTTCAAAAAGTCAAAGGCAGGCAACACCCCAGGCTACATATTAACAAAAGTAAATATGGGTGCAAGTTCTGCACAAGTCGCTCTGAGCCACTTGCCTGTGCTGTATGGTTTTATTGTTAAGCAGCATTTAAAATATTGTGGGATGGAAACCCCCATTGAAAGTCTCTTTCTCTGGACCCGCCTTTCAGTCACTTTTGGCGCTGCTCCCGGGAGCATGAGAAGCCAGCCCGTGCTGTGAGTGGACAGGCGCGACAGTGTAGCTCCTCCAGCCTGGGGGTTAAGTGGAACATGGGGCTGCTGTCAGGGAAGCTTTCTGCACAGCCATCTGTTCTGTGAATGAATAGACCACAAATCTCCAGGGAGGTCAATTCAGCAGCTTTCATGAGCCACTAAAATTCACTTAATTGTTTTTGTCTAACAGCTAATCTAAAATAAATACAGGGGTGCCTTCATGCTGCTCTGAAACATCAGTCCTCGTGCGCAAGCGGAATACAGCCAGTAAGAATACCTTGCCAATTATGTAATAGTCTCACACCCACTTTGATAGACGCAGTTGGAAACAGCTGTCTAGCCATCCTTGTGCACAGTTGAGTAACAAATAAGCTTCTGCAAAGTAGAGAAGTTAGACTGAAAATGTGGCACCAGATAGTGCATCCCCCCAAAAAAATGCCTTTACTGCACTCTAGATAATGAAGTCCTAGAATAAAAATCTTTAGCATAGCCCTAATGCCATGCAATTCTACAGGCAAGTTCAGAAACTGCTACATCTTACTAAAACGGTACTGCAACATTTCAGGCTGCTGTGGATAATCTTGAGATGATGTTACTGGGGGAATACCAAAAACCATGGTAGTGTTGCATTTGGTTAGCACTAAGGATGTTAAGGGTTAGTTGACTATCTGATAAGCAAATGCTTATCGGATAGTCCAGTCAATTAGTCGATTTTCTCTCCCCCTTGCTGCCTCTATCAAAGCGGCAGCGCCGCACAGCTGAGCTCGGGCTCTGTGCTGCGCTACCCCTTTGAAACATCACTGCGGTGTTTCAAAGGGGCAGCACAGCATAGAGCCTGGGGTCAGCTTCGTGCGGTGCTGCCGCTTTGAAACGCCAAGGTGGCGATTCAAAGGGGCAGTGCCACGTGGAGCCAGAGCGTGGGGTCATCTGGGGAGTCCCCCGCTGACCCCGGGTTCCGTAGAAATGCCGTACGGAACCCGGGATCAGCCACCCCGGGTTCCACGTGGCATTTCAAAGCGGCAGTGCAGCATGGAGCCCGGGGCCAGTGGGGGACTCTGAGTCCCCCACTGACCCCAGGCTCCATGAGGGCACTTCCACTTTGAAATGCACAAGAGCCCCCACTGGGGACTCTTGTACATTTCAAAGCTGGCACCCGCGGGCAGCCCGGAGTCAATGGAACTTCCTGCTGGCCCCGGGCTGCATGTGAAGTTCCGCATTCCTCCTTCGAAATGTACAAGAGCCCCTGTTGGGGCTCTTGTACATTTCGAAGGAAGAATGCGGAAATGCCTGTCTAGTAAGTTACTCGATATTTAGCATCCTTAGTCAGCATCCAAAATGTTGCAAAAGGGTTCAGTCCATCGCTACAGGATAGTTCACTTTTGGTAAAACTGCCAGAAGTAAAAGTCTCTTGACTGAGAAAAGATCACTGTCACATAAATTGACTTTTATCGAGTCACTTTGATAAACATACATCTGTATATTAAGCTGAGTTTCTTTTTTAAAGCTGCTTGCTCTTTTTGCTAGCTAGAAACAAAACTAACTTAGCTCGCAGACTCATTGGCCATGCTCTACTAGCAAAGCAGTATGCACTAAAACAAACATTTGTTACCTAAAATTAGGCTCCTAAATACATATTTAAGAACTAAAAAAGTGCCCTGGTTTGCAAAGCTGTCACTGCTCAGCAGTTTCCCTTTATTTCAAACTTGTTGGTGTTTAGAACCTTTGAGAAATTGGGCAATTTTAATTTAGTGAAATTTAGGCACTAAATTCTAGGCAAGTAGGTTTCTGAGCTTGTTTGAAATGTATGGTAAGTGGGTCAAGTGAAAGATCAACCCTATTTTTGCTTTAGGTTTTTGATTTTTTTTTTTTAAATGAAAATGCTTTAAAGTTGTTCTGCAAAGCAAAGTCTTGTCAGTTGCCCTGATATCATTTGAATGCTATGCAAAGCAGTACTAGTCATGTATTTTCCTGGGTAACTGTTCACTGATTAAAGAGCACTGGATGGGGGAAGGGAGGGAAACAGGCCTCCTTAACTGCTTGTAGTTGCCAAAAACCATGTCACCAGCTGAATCAAACACCCCGAGGCCATAGTTCCCCAAAGCCTTCAGCACGTGCTTAACTTTCTGCATGATGAGTGAGTGGTTCGTTGGTTTCACTGGGAGCTTCTCTGGGTGTGAATTTAAACATTTGTATACGGGGGAGAGGTGCGTGAAATACAAATAGTCATTTTGAGACACTGCAGCTTACGGCCGTGCTGTACTTTCCCAAAGCCCTCATGTTTTGCTGGCGTGGCATGAGAGCGGCATAGTGGTCCCATTAGCTTCCAAATCAGACCTTCGTACCAAGGTATATTTAGCCCTTGAGCTGAACGTCAGTCTGTACAGACAAACACTCCAGCAAATCAGCGTAAGGCACTCCTGTAAATTTCATCTTAGTTGACAAAGGCCTGTATTCTCAAAGATATTTAGGTGCCTAACTCCCCTGGGCCAAAGTGGCTTGGAAGCACAAAGTCCCGTTGATTTTCTACGGGACTTGTGCCTCCTCATCAGGTGCTCTTGAAAATCCCATCTTTAGATCTATTTTAACCAGTATCATGCAGAAACCGCTTTCTGGCACAACTTTTGAGCATGACCTACTTAAGAATTGAAAACAGTATTTAGATTCCATGTAGCATTAACCTTGAATCTTTGATATTCTGCCTTCACAATATCAGGATACAAGCTGTAGTTAATCTGGTTCTCCCCCTCCCCTCCCCTCCTCCCTCCCCCCCACATTATAATGTTATGCAGTTGTAATCAGTATTCCCTCTAGTTTTTCCCAATGCGTTTTGTTATACACACCAATAGGGTGTGGACAACCCAATTCATGTGGGGGGGGGGGGGGAGGAATTTGGAATGTGGAAGAGGGTTGGGCAGAGGTTGGAGGTGGGGAGGGAAGGGGAGGGCTCCAGCTGCAGGTGCGGACTCTAGGCTGGGGGTGTTTTTGGGTGCAGGCTGTGCTGGGGATGAGGGTCACCCCAACCCCAGCTCTCTCTTCCCACAGTGGTACCTGAACTGGAGCTGGAGAGGCAGCTGTCCTTGGCCATGGCAGGTCTGGGTGCATCGGGGCTGGGTGAGGGGTCCCTTTCCACTGTCTATGGCAAGTTTAGAGCCACAACTGGGTCAGGGCCAGGGGTGGAGCGCTAGCTGCAATACCCAGCCTCTAGAAGAAAATTAGGAGAAAAAGCAGCTGAACTACAACTCCCATGAAGCACTGCAACAGGATAGGTGGACTCAGCTCAATGTCTGTCGGAGCCAAAACGAAACTTCCGACATTTACATAAAATCTACATTCAAAACCACCTTCTCCATGACAATGGTTGAGATTTTGATTTTTGTCCTGGTTCTGATGGAAACAGATCTGAGACTGTCCGTGGGCCAGAAATTTCAGTGGACCAGCTCTGCTACCCCACTGTGGCTTTCTTATGCCATACATACCTGTCAGGTATATGTATACAACACAAAAAGGTATCTTGCCATTGGAAAAGATACAGAAAAGGGCAACTAACATGATTAGGGGTAGATTAAAGAGACTAGGACATTTCAGCTTGGAAAAGAGGAGACTAAGAGGGGATATGATAGAGGTATATAAAATCATGAGTGGTATGGAGAAAGTGAATAAGGAAAAGTTATTTACTTCTTCACATAACATCAGAACTAGGGGTCACCAAATGAAACAAATAGGTAGCAGGTTTAAAATAAACAAAAGGAAGTTTTTCTTCACGCAGTGTACAATCAACCTGTGGAACTCCTTGCCAGAGGATGTTGTGACGATCAGGACTTTAACAGGGTTAAAAAAAGAGCCTAGATAAATTCATGGAGGTTAGGTCCATCAAGGGCTGTTAGCCAGGATGGGTAGGAATGGTGGCCCTAGCCCCTGTTTGTCTGGAAATGGATGACAGGAGAGGGATCATGTGATGATTCCCTGTTCTGTTCACTCCCTCTGGGGCAGCTGGCATTGGCCACTGTCGGCAGACGGGACACTGGGCTAGATGGACCTTTGGTTTGACCCAGTCTGGCCATTCTTATGTTCTAGGTGTCATTCTAAATAACACTAACCTGGGCTCCTCTGTACTTTAGAAATGGGTAGATTGAATTACGGGAATATTCTTGATAAATAGATTGTCTAATAATAAACAATTAAATTGATTGGACAGCTGAAAGCAGGTAGAGGTTTTTCAGCTGTTTAACTAGCTAATGAAAGTCATTAAGCCATGTTTTCCTCATTCACCCCCATTATATTTTCCGGCCAGAAGCGTGTGTGCCATGTTTAAAATGAAATATTGATTCCATATTTCAACCCAAAGATCATTTATCTTCCTCGCAATGAGCCCTGCTTTGATTTTAATAATTTAAGGGAGTGTTTGCAGCAGCCTGTTATCACTACTGCAGCCCTTTCTTCCTAGACACAAAAAAGACGGGGAGGATCCAGTCTGAAGCCACCATCAAAGTACACAATTTTCTTCAACATTACCGCTGTGAACCCCCACTTCCTGGGATGTGCCAAAGGGGCAACGTTTGTGGATGATACAAAATTATTCGAGATAGTGAAGTCTGTTAGAAAAAAAACTGCCCCCCAGTAAAAAGTTTGGCCAGGCTGCTCTTGCTATAGTGGGCCGCAGTACTCCTTGGGAGAAACCGGCTGCACCCTTCCTGCATACCATTGCCTTTAGAAAAGGGAAGGTGTGAAAAGGGGAAAATAGCCTTAGACTCTCCCACCCGTCACCTTGGTGTGAGAACTGCGGGGCTTACCTGTTCTCATGAAACCTGCACAGTTTCGGCCCAGCCCCTGTGACACATACCCCCACTTGGTGACCGTTGGGCCATATATGGTAATATGCAAGCGCGGGAAAGCGATGTGCAGACTTGGGGATAAATACCCATTGCACAGTTCGCTCGAGGAGGTCTTCGCCTTCCCGTATACTTCAAAGTGCTGCCGGTCTGATCAACCGACCAGCCACCGCCCCCGACTCTCGGGCGTAACCAAGGCCTTCGCAACCAAACCGATATCGTTGGTATGTATGATTTGATTTTCCTTGTTGTATGGCTTAGTGTTATAGTTGTTTTGGTAGTACATAGAGTTTGTAGTTATCACTGTTATTAATTGATAACTTTAGAGCAGAGACTATTCCCCTTGCCGTTCCCATCCTTATAATTTTGATACGTTCAACTAGAAATCGTAGAATAAATATAATAAATATTGTAAATTCATTACTGACACGGTCAATTAAAAATCTTAGAATAAATACTACAAATTCATCACTGTCATAAATAAATATCTTTTATTTACTAAAACGGTCCACCTGGTTCTGTCCTTCCCCCCTTGGGTATGCATCATCGGACCTGTGGTTCTCGCAACAAAGTCCGAAGCGGACTACAAAGGGATCTTTCAAAAACTGCGTGGCTGGGCAACAAAGTGGCAGATGAAATTCAATATTGATAAATGCAAAGTATTTGCAATATTGATAATGCAAATATACAATAAAAAAATTCCCAACTCTCCATACAAAATGATGGATTCCAAAGTAGCCGTTATTACCCACGAAACAAATCATGGAGTCGTTGTGGATAGTTCTATGAGAACTGTATGACAATAGTCAAAAAGCGATCTGTTTTAGACTATTGGCAAAGGGATAGAAAATAGGACAGAAAATACCATATCGCCACCATATAAATCCATGATGCACCTACACCTTGAATCTTGTGCCCGGTTCTGGTCAGGCCACCTCAGAAAGGGTGTAATGAATCTGGAAAAGGTTCAGAGAAGGGTAGCAGAGATGATCAAGGGCCAGGAATGGCTCCCATACAAGGAAAGACTAAAAAGATTAGGATAGTTCATCTTAGAAAACAGATGACTAAGGGACAACCTGGTAGGGATATGAAATTATGAATGGCAGGGGAAAGGGGGAAAAGGGGAATAGAGAAATGTTATTTATCCTTTTGTACAATATGAAAACCAGGGGATGCCTGGTTAAATTAATAGGAAGTTTAATAAAATAAGAGGAAGTATTTTTTCTCACAACGTACAACTAACCTGTGGGAATGACCAGGGGACGTTTTGGAGGCCAAAAGAATAACTTCAAAAAAGAACTGGATAAGTTCATGGAGGAGAGGTCCATCAGTAGCTATTAGTTGACATGCAGCCGCATGCTTAAGGTGACCCGCAACCTCTGACTACCAGAAACCATGAGTGGAAGACGGGGTGGCTGACTCCATAGCTCCCTGGTTCTGTACACTCCTTGTGAAGTTCTGGGATGGGCTGTGTCAAGAGGCGTGAGACTGGGCAAGATGGACCATGCGCTGAGCCAGCATGGCAGCAGATCTTGAAGAGCTGCTGTTGCAAGAAATATTTATTTGAGAAATACATTGCACTTAATCTGGGATTGTTCACCCAGCTGTGGCGACTTCTGTAAAGTCAAATACAAAATTGACATCAGTTCTCAAGCATCGATGTTGAAGTGCTACATAGAACGACGAGCAGATTAGAAAATATGCTTAATAGCAGTGGTTCCCAAACTTTTCGGCATCACGCCTCCCTTTTTTGATTTTTGAGAAACCCTCATGCCCCCCCCTCCCAAAAAAATAGCAGCAAAACTTGGGGTGGGATTGACCGGGGTTGTGTGTGGCTGGGTCGCCTCGCTCCCCCCCTGGAATTTCTGCACGCCCCCCCAGTTTGGGAACCCATGCTTTATAGGGATGGACTTGAGCAAAATCATAAGAACATAAGAACGGCTGTACTGGGTCAGACCAAAGGTCCATCTAGCCCAGTAGCCTGTCTGCCGACAGTGGCCAGCGCCAGGTGCCCCAGAGAGGGTGGACCGAAGACAATGATCAAGCGATTTGTCTCCTGCCATCCTTCTCCAGCCTCTGACAAACAGAGGCCAGGGACACCATTTCTATCCCCTGGCTAATAGCCTTTGATGGACCTAACCTCCATGAAATTATCTAGCTTCTCTTTAAACTCTGTTATAGTCCTAGCCTTCACAGCCTCCTCTGGCAAGGAGTTCCACAGGTTGACTACACGCTGTGTGAAGAAGAACTTTCTTGTATTAGTTTTAAACCTGCTACCCATTAACTTCAGTTGGTGTCCTCTAGTTCTTCTATTATGGGAACTAATACATAACTTTTCTTTATTCGCCCTCTCCACACCACTCATGATTTTATATACCTCTATCATATCCCCCTCAGTCTCCTCTTTTCTAAACTGAAAAGTCCCAGTCGTTTAACCTCTCTTCATATGGGACCCGTTCCAAACCCCTAATCATTTTACTTGCCCTTTTCTGAACCCTTTCCAAGGCCAAAATATCTTTTTTGAGGTGAGACCACCACATCTGTACACAGTATTCAAGATGTGGGCGTACCATAGTTTTATACAGGGGCAGTAAGATATTCTGTGTCTTATTTTCTATCCCTTTCTTAATAATTCCTAGCATCCTATTTGCCTTTTTGACTGCTGCTGCACACTGTGTGGAAGTTTTCAGAGAACTATGTAAAATCCATGTAGTGTAGCAAGCAAGGAGGTTAAGGGATGGCTTGATTGTCATTTATAAGTCCCAGCATGAGGAACAAACATTTGATAATGGTCTCGTCAGTCTTGCAAACAACAGTATGACAAGGTCCAATGTCTAGCTTCAGCTTTCAGCCACAGTCAAACGCTCTCTCTAGCTAAATTCCAGCAATTTTCGAGCTAGAATCTGCCTACATACTTTTCCCCTTATCAACATCCAACTCATTAACAGTGTGCTACTGTTTGCCCTTGCTTCCAGAGGTCTAGTAAATATCTCCCATTAGTATCAGTACATTTTTTTTCTGCTGTTTTATCTTTTAGTTTCATAACACAGAGTATAAAAAAGCGACTCAAATTTCAGTAACTCTTATTGTGTGTGAATTCTATTGTTAACCAGGTCACACTGACTCCAAACACTAAAACCTACTCTCATAACGTATGCAGTTATCGAACCGATGATCTTTGACCAAAAATATATATTCAGCCGAGGAGCAAAGCCAAACGTTAGTTTAACTATTACGCTTTCAAAACTATTTTTTTTTTTTGCTTCGTTTAACTGTCTCTAAATATGTGAAAGTAGGAAGAAGTACGTAAGTGAAAATAGTGTGTAGTGGGTGGGTGAGAAGGGAGGTTGGAGGCTTGTGTAATCTTGTTGCAAATTCCCTTGGAGTTGGTGACCTACTTAGATTAGGGTACTCGTCTCAATATGACTTTCATTGTCACACAGTGTTTTTCCTGTGGAAACATACTGTAGTAATCCAGGCCTAGTGGCAGGTTTTAAGCATGCAAGTAAAGAGGGGGAAAATATCATTTTAAAAAGTCTCATAAATGTGATTAGAGAGTTAGACTGTGGTCACTGAAAGATCAGTACCTCTTGCCTTGTATTTCTCTGCGAGCATGGTGTCAACAGTGCCTGTCTGTCCAAACTGCTATGCTGGGGGGTATCTGAACCTTGAACAAACTCCAAGAGCAATTCTGAGCAGTGTTAAGGTTGCTCAGTGACCTACAGGGTTTTCTCAAATAGTTCAGTTCGACAGGCGCAGGAGACAATTGTATGTAACTAACTTGGGCATTCTTCAAAACCTTCCTTGAAATCAGGGGTGGGCAAACTTTTTGGCCTGAGGGCCACATGGGGAACAGAAATTGTACAGCAAGCCAGGTAGGAAAGGCTGGGGGAGGCTGTGCTTCCCCAAACAGCCAGGCGTGGCCCAGCCCCCAACCCCTATCCAACACCCCTCACTTCCTGCCCCCCAAGGGTATGTCTATACTACAAGGGTATTTCAAAATGCGTTATTTCGGAATAATAACTCCCGAAATAACTATTTCGAAATAGCACGTCCACCCTACAGGGGAGCCTCGAAATGAGTCCGAGGCAGGCTCCTCTAATGTGGACACGCAATTTAAAACCCAAGGAAGCACTGGGGAGTAATTACTTTCAATGTCCCCAGGGAAGAGCTATTTTGAAATAGCAGCAGGGGAGCGTCCACACGCTCGCTATATCGAAATAGCAATTTCGAAGTAGGCATTATTCCTCGTGAAATGAGGGTTTATTATTCTGGAATAAGAAGCCTGTTTCAAAATAATTTCGAACTAACGGGCTTGCTGTGTGGACGTGAGTTATTTCGAAATAACGCTGTAGTGTAGATGTGCCCTATGACTCCTGCCCCCTATCCACCCACCCCTGCTCCCTGCCTCTTCTCTGCCCCTGGGACTCCCGCCCCCCTCCAACTTCCCCTGCTCCCCATCCTTTGACTGCCCTCTGGAACTCCCACCCTCCCATCCAACACTCCCCAGGACTCCTGTCCCCTATCCCCTAAACTGCCCTGGGACATCCCCCCTCCCATCCAACCACCCCACTTCCCACCCCTTGACTGCCTCTGAGGACCCCCCTACCCCTATCCAACTGCCCCGCTCCCGCGCCTAGAACCCCCGCCTCCATCCAACCACCCCGCTTCCCACCCCTTGAATGTTCCTGGGACGCCCCCACCCCCTATCCAGTGTCCTCTGCTCGCCACCCCTGACCACACCGCCTGCAGCACCTCAGCTGGCAGCCCTGCAGCCGCGCTGCCCAGGTGCTGGGGGAGCTGAGGGTGGCTGTGAGGGAGGAGCCAGGGGCTCGCCTGCTCTGCTCGGGAGTTGTGCTGGCTCCTCCCAGGAAGGCTGGCCTGACCTCACTCCCCGGCAGGAGCTCGGGGGGCTGGACTGAAGGCTCTGACGGGCCGGATGTGGCCCACAAGCCATATTTTGCCTCCCTCTGCTTTGAATCCAAATGTAACTCAGTGCCACCAAGCAACAGACATTAGAGCAGGTCCCTTTAATCTGAAGCTGGGCGAGACGGGGCTGGGAAGGCCCTGGGCCGAAGGATCCAGGGGTGGGGAGCTGAAGAGATGAGTAATGCAGCTTTCCTCATGCGAACAATGTTCCCGGTTCCATGTGATATGAAAGCAACTTGGTGTGGCTTTGTCAGTGTCACGTGAGAGGGAGGGGAGACGTTGCAAGCTTCATACCCAGAGTTCCCCTCCGATCCGAAGATGTCGCAAGTCTGTGTTAGTCACACCCTTGTTTGAGAAGGGTGCTGTAGCCTCCCTTTGTTATCGCCATTAATTTTCCTAAACTACAGTCAGTTGTGGGCGGGAACAGACAAAAAGCAAGCACAGCAAAGATCTTGTCTTGGCAGGTGTGCGGTGCCACTTCCCCTGAGTCATGTGTGCTCAGCTGTCCTCGTTAAATGAAATCAATGAGCTTTTGGTTGTTTCTGCCTTCATGGCCTCTTGCCTTCAAAAGAAACACATTGTTCCTTGGATAGGTTATGTTATGCTGTTGGGATTTTCTTTGTCCTGGGGCTCTAGAGGCTACACCATGTTAGCCTCTGCGAGGGCATGGTTTGATGTAAACTGGTGTTCTAGCCCTTCTGTGTTGTCAAACTTTGGCAATTTTATCGTGAGCCAGGAGGTAGTTGGAGTTTTCTCTCCAAGCCCCAGCCCCTAGCGTGGACTGTCACATGAGAAACACAAGTGTCAGTTAGAAACAAAAAATAAATTGCAGACGAGAAAAGTGTGATAAGGTGACCTGGTAGGTTCTAAACCTAGAAGACAAACACAAGGGAGCACAAATGTACTACTGCCAAATCTTGTGATTTTGAAGTCAAACTCAGGGGTTTTTAATTCATAGATTGATGGATTTTAAGGCCAGAAGGGACTATTCAATCACCAAGTCTTGGCTTCCTGTACATCACAGGGCATCCCAGTTCCTGGACTGAGCCCAATAACTTGTTTGACTAAGGCACATTTTCCATAAAGACATCCAGCCTTGATTTTAAAGACATAAATGATCAGAATCCACCGCTCCCCTTGGTAGTTGGTTCCAATAGTGTCTTAAAAAGTGCCTGATTTGAATTTGTCTGGCTCCAGGTTCCAGCCAGTGGTTCCTGTTCTGCCTTTCTCTGCTAGACAGAAGAGCCCTTTAGTGCCTGGTGTTTTCTCCTTGGGAGCATCCTTATGCACTGCAGTCAAGTCACCCCTCTCTCTTCTTTTAGGCGGAGGTTTTAAAATCTTTGATTGTAAGGTGTTTGCTCTAGCACAGTGTTTCTTAAACTGTGTTCTGTGGCACACTGGTGTGCCGCGAGGGGGCAGGCAACCTTAAAGGGGCAGGCAACCTTTTTTTTTTTTTTTTGCTCAGTAACTTTCTCCCGACCTTTTCCCCCCTGACCCTTTTTTTTTTGTGCTCAACAAAAAATCCTTGGTGTTCCTCATAAAAAAAATTATTGTTTGGTGTTCCTCGGTCTTAAAAAGTTTAAGAAACACTGGTCTAGCACTTCACCCAGGTTTGCGTCTCTCTTCTCCAGGTTCTCAAAACCTGTTCAGAACCGAGTCTGCCAGAAGGGAACCCAGTGTCCTCGTGTCAGGCTCACCGATATAGCACTGTGGCGTAGTGGGGGTGCTGTCTACTCTGTAACCCGGGGTTCCCCTGCGCTGTGATGTGAGATTCCCACTGACTCTCCCAAATGTGTATTAACCCAGACACCTAGGCTCAGCCTCCCAGGGAGAGAGACAAAGGGAGGAAGGCGGAGACCAACACCTGGCTGGGGGGCAGGGCCTGGGAAGGAGGCAGTGGCTGTCTGGGAAGCATGGAGAGAAGAGGCTAAGCGGGGGGCCTAGGGGCGATGGACCCCTAACCCTAGGGTCTGAGGCATCCTAGCCCTGGGCCCTATAGCCACATCACATATGTGCTGTGCTGTATCCTGAAGGAACAATAAACCCCTCTCTGTTCTACGACTGGCGAAGTCTGTTCTTGCTGCTACAGGGGTGCAGGAACGGGGGAACCCCGACTGCGTCGTCACAAGCACACAGAGGGAAAATCACCTCACTGCTTCCCTGTTTGTACATCCAAGGATCTCATTAGCCCTTTTTCCAGCCGCTGTCGCTGGGAGCTCATGTTGAGCTGCTTGTCTGCACTGACTCCCTAAATCCTTTGTCGGCAGAAGAAAGCTCTTAACTCCTTATAGGGAGGCCTTACGCAACTGGGCTCATGCAGGGTCTTCAAAAACAGGGAGTCTGGTAGCACCTTATACACCAGGGGTGGGCAATAATTTTTGACTGGGGGCCACTTCAGAAATATTTGAAGTAGCCCCAGACTGCCCTGGAAGGGGAGGAGCCTCAGGTGGAAGGGGTGGGGCCAGGACACTTCCGTGCTTCCCCACCCACAGACCCTGATTACTCTGGGGGTTGGGGCGTGCGTGACGTTTTGCCCCAGAGAGAACCGCTGGCTGTTCTGAAGAGCTGGCGGTTCCCTCTAGGCACCCCTGCCCCTGGTGGGTGGGAGGAGACTTCTCATGCTCCCCCCTGCTGCCCCCAGGTCAATCAGGGCCTGGGGAAGGGGAGCACGTGACATCTCTCGCTCCCTGCCCCCGCCCTGAGCAGCAGCTGGTGGTTGATTTTAATGCTGAACCCCTTGCAGGGCGGGAGGAGATTTCACGCGTGCCCCCTGCCCCCTGCATTAAGGGACGATCTGAGCCTGCAACGTTCCCTCGTTCCTTTAAAGACGTGAAACTATTTTAGACTAGACCCCATTAGGAATGAATGTGGCCTCAACAGCCATGCCACGCGGCCGGGCTCGTTACAGAATTCTTCCTGGATGCTGAATTTCTCTCAAACCGGCTTGCAAACAAGTACGTCCAGTGGAATGTATTTGAATGGAACCTGCTTGACTTGGGCATGTAGTGCTGGCAAGAATAACCCTGGGCATCTTTGCAAAGGGCTGGCTAACATAATATTCTAGTTTGAAATTAATGAGCAGGGCCTGGGGTTACCTCAGTTATCCGTATTCCTTCCAGATGTTGAAAGAACATGTGGTTGTGCTTCTGAAAGCTTCTGAACAAGCCAACTCCTTGGGTTGCCCATGTGAAGCTTTTGGAAGCTGATGTGTTGTGTAGAAGACACCACCTTCTAGATTGCTCTGGAAGGATGTTGTATATCAGCTTCATGTGTTTGACTTCCCGCTGCTTGCAGATACAGTTGCACCTCCCTGTCCCCTCTCAGGGCCTACGGGTGCATTTATAGAAGCATTGCCAGCAGATCCAGAGAAGTGATTATTCCCCTTTATTCAGCACCGGTGAGGCCACATCTGGAATACTGCATCCAATTCTGGGCCCCCCATTACAGAATGGATGTGGACCCATTGGAGAGAGTCCAGCAGAGGGCAACCAAAATGATGAGGGGGCTGGAGCACATGGCTTATAAGGAGAGGCTGAGGGATTTGGGCTTATTTAGTCTGCAGAAGAGAAGAGTGAGGGGGGATTTGATAGCAGCCTTCAACTACCTGAGGGGAGGTTCCAAAGAGGACGGAGAGAGGCTGTTCACAGTAGTGAGGGGTGGCAGAACAAGGAGCAATGGGCTCAAGTTACAGTGGGGGAGGTCCAGGTTGGATATTAGGAAAAACGATTTCCCTAGGCGGGTGGGAAGCACTGGGATGGGTTCCCTAGGGAGGGGGTGGAATCTCCATCCCTAGAGGTTTTTAAGTCCCAGCTTGACAATGCCCTGGCTGGGATGATTGAGTTGGGTTTGGTCCTGCTTTGGGCAGGGGGCTGGACTCGATGACTCCTGATTTCTCTGCCAGCCCTAGGATTCTATGATTCTAAATTCAATGGGATTCTTTCCATTATCTCATCAGTGGCATGGTCTCACTATAGGGATTCGGAAACCTACCGACCGCTACATTTACCTTCATGCCTCTAGCTTCCATCCAAGACATATTTCTCAATCTATTGTTTACAGCCAGGCCCTAAGATACAACCGGATTTGCTCCAATCCCACAGACAGAGACAAACACCTACAGGATCTATATAGAGCATTCTTAAAACTGAAATATCCACCCGGAGAAATAAAAAAACAGATCGACTGAAGAGTACTCAGACATGAACTACTTCAAGACAGGCCAAGAAGAGAAAACAACAGAATTCCACTCATCATCACCTACTGCTCATAACTCAAAGCCCTCAACGCATTAGCAACAATCTACAACCTATCCTGGAAAATGACCCCTCACTCTCACAGGCATTGAGGGACAGGCCAGTCCTCGCCTACAGACAACAACCTAACCTCAAACAAATTCTTTCCAGTAACCACGTAACACACCTCCATCATACTCACCCGGGAACCCACCTTGCAGTCAGCCCCAGTGCCAACTCTGCCCACACATCTACACAAATGATTTCATCACTGGACCCAACCACATCAGCCACCACATCAGAGACCCATTTAACTGCACATCCACCAATGTGATCTATGCCATCAAGTGCCAGCAATGCCCCACTGCCATGGATATTGGCCAAACTGGACAGTCTCTACGGGAAAGAATGAATGGACACAAATCAGCTATCCGAAAAGGCAACACACAGAAACCTGTTGGCAAACACTTTAACCTGCCCGGGCACTCATTAATGGATCTCAAAGTCACCGTGTTGTTTCAGGCCAATTCCACAAGCCAAATACACAGGGAAGCATTGGAACTTAACTTCATTTACAGGTTTGGGACCCATCACAAAGGTATGAATAAAGACATTACCTGTCTAGCACACTGCCTTCCACATCCTAATGACTTAACCAGCCAAACAATGGGTACTTAAGAACAATTTGCACCTTCTCTATCAGCTTCATGTAACAAGAACACTCTAATTGACTTTTCCCCCCTTTTTCCTTTCCTTCTCCCCCCCATCCCCCATTTATTCTGGAACTGAATCTTTATTAACTTAATTCATCTGAAGAAGTGGGTTTTGCCCACGAAAGCTCATGATACCATCTCATATACCATCTCATGTTTTGTAAGTCTTTAAGGTGCTGCTAAACTGTTCATTGTTTTTTAAGTTTTTCCAGTTACAGACTAACTCAGCCACCCCCTCTGAAGCTAGAGGGGTCTAATTCAATGCCCATTGAAGTTAATTCAAAGACTCCCATTGATGGTGGTGGAAGCTGGTCCCATACTGTTCTAGAGCCAGTAGACATTTTTGAGGGGAAAATGTTAAAATGAATGATTTTGCCTCTCATTCGATAATTTCAAACATTTTGTTCATACTTTTGTATTATAATAATTGCATTGTTTTATTTTAGATATATTGTTTGGATTTATCAAACTGATGGAAAGTTTCTGACTAGAAGTTTTTAGCATATCTGCAAAAAAAAAAAAATTCAACTTTTCATTCTGATTTGGAGTTGGACAGAAAGCCTGTTTTCCAACCCTCCATACTCCTCAGTGCTGGAAATCCCAGCAAGTTGGCTGTCCTGGCAGAAAATCAGCTGACATTTTTCCAGAGGATTTTCTCAATAAAGTTTCATCAGAGTATCTGAAAGCTTCATTTATTGCTGCTGCATGCTTGAACAGTGAAGCCGCCTTAATCTCCTGGGTTTAAATATTTCTCTGTGCCCAGAGGATGAAGTCTCACAGGTTGTTTATTTTGTGGTACTAAAAACCCAGGTACTGGTCAAGATATCCCAGTCGGTATGTGCCGTTTGGTTAACGAGTACTGGGACTTTGAATAATTCGGAGGGAATTATTCGTGATGAGCTGAAAAATCGAAAGCATTGATGCCTGCTTTAAGTCACACATACCATGATGGAGGAGTGTTGTTTTACTCTGAAGTCCCACATATGAAATGATACTTTCTCCCTTCCCAGGCAAGTCACTTGGTATTAAACTGGCTCTAAACTGAAGTATCTCCTTATATGTAACTTATACGAGGCTGATCCAGAACCCTTTGTGGTCAGTGTGAGTCTTTCCATTGACTTCAGTGGAGTTTGGACCAGGGCCTGCATGCCTTGTGACCAACTATTCATAACGTTTTGGAATCAGGCCAGAGGAATGCCTCATCGCTGTCTTCTGTGAACGGCAGCTGTGAGTTGGCTCGGCCGGTTTGCGTGCGATGACCCGATCTACGGCAGGGGGCTAGAAACGTACAACACCATGGCTGAAAAGACCAATCAAACGACCGTCCGATGACAAGCGCGTCGGAGGCCCGTAGCCTTCCAGGTCTGCTTTGGCTGAGGCTTGCCAGTTGCAGCAGCGGAAAGAGGCTTTCTTTCAAGTCTGGAAAAAATTGCTCTCAGCTCTGCGGGCGTGTGCCAGATTTCAGACCGAAGTGAATATTTTACAGCTGAGCGCATTCAGTAACGTTTGGGGCAAGCGGCGTGCGGGCACTTAGGAAGAAAAGACAAAGTCAAAAGGAATTTGACCTCTACTTTGGATGGATGGCTGGCCCCGCCTTTGTCAGATATTTGCTATGGCATCCCGTGAACCTTACATTCCCT
This sequence comes from Rafetus swinhoei, assembly GCA_019425775.1. Lineage (NCBI taxonomy): Eukaryota > Metazoa > Chordata > Testudines > Trionychidae > Rafetus > Rafetus swinhoei. Next base: position 129,756,946 of record CM033446.1, on the reverse strand, counting down.
GGGCCATTGATCCGGAGAGCCGAAAAGCCGGACAGAGGCCGTGACTTGGACCGTTCTGTGGCGCAGCTTTCCAAGTGCGCCGTGGTCTCATGAGCAGTAGCCGGCTCCAGGCGCTCTGGCTCCAGAGAGGCCTTATTCATCCACAGACAAACAAAGAAAATGCATGAACAGAGGAGACAAGGCCCGGAGCTTTCCCTCCATTGTGCAGTCTTGGTGTGCGGGCTGACTGGCCTGGCTCTGGGGTTTCTTCATGGGCATGGCAGGGAAGCCAGGCCATAGAGTAGCGGCCTACTGGGGACAGAATAGGGCCCGACCTGCTCCGTAAGCCTGCAGTAGCCTCTTCTCTTCCAGTGCCCTAGGCAAAGTGGGCAGAGGCTGGTGAAACCCTGCAGGGCCGGCCCACAACATTTTGGCACCTGAGGCGGGGAGCTCAAATGACGCCCACATATGCACCAGCAGCAGACACAATTTTCTACACTCTGGGGCCTAGTGGTGCCCCCCGCCCACAGCATCTGGCACCTGAGGCGGCCGCCTCAGTTCACCTCATGGTAAGGCCGGCCCTGAAACCCTGCAGCGACAGGACCGCTCCCCCCATCCCTCCTCCTCCCACTGCGGGGCAGAGCCTAGGGAGAGCCACTCCAAGGCCCCCCTCCTGCATCAGCTCCCCACACTCGCTCAGTCTCTGCAGCCATGGCCTTGTGATTCCACTGAAGCGGGGGCCCGGCCCAGCTGTGGAGGTGGAGTCCAGACTTGCCCACCCCACTCTTAGCAATTTTCCAGATTCTCTCTGTGGAATACCGTTTCCAGGACACAGTTTGTAACGTATTAACAAGCAGGGCAGCTGGTGTGCTGTGACTGCTGTTTGTTACACTAAGCCTGGGTTCATTCCCTGAGTTTTCATCCTCCCCCTTCCCTTATCTGTTTGTATCCTCCTCTTTTCTCTCCTGTTGAGACTGGAAGGGTATGTCTAGACTACAAGCTTCTTTCGAAAAAAAACTTCTTTTGAAAGAGATTTTTTTTGAAAGAGATTTTTTTAAAAAGCTTCTTTCGAAAGAGAGCATCCAGACTACAAAAGCAGATCGAAAAAGCCATCCGCTTTTTCGGAAGAGAGCGTCCAGACTGCTAGGACACTCTCTCGCAAAAAGGGCACCTGGAACCACTTCTGGCAGTCCTTTTTTTTCCTGAAAAAACTGCCTCCCCTGCATCCACACACGCCTTTTTTCGAAAGAGCTCTTTCGAAGAAGGCGTTCTTCCTCGTAAAAAGAGGTTTACCAATATCGAATGAAGCGCTGCGTTCTTTTGATTTACTTTCAAAAGAACGTGACTGTAGTCTGGATGCAGGTGAAGTTTTTTCGCAAAAACTCTGTAGTCTAGACATACCCTAAGCGTGTTGGGGCCAGGACTTTAGTTCTGCTAGGGTATGTCTACACTAGCCCCCTAGTCTGATCTAGGGAGGCTAATGAGGGCGACCGAAATTGCAAACGAAGCACGGGATTTAAATATCCCGCGCTTCATTAGCATGTTCGGCGGTCGCCATTTTAGAAATTGACTAGCCGAGTAACTGCCCCGTCTGCATGCGGCGGTGAAGCGAGATTCTGAATTAAAGCCTAAATCAAATTAGCTGGTAAACCTCATTGCAGGAGGAATAACAGCTAATTCGAATTAGGGCTTTAATTCAGAATCGTTTCACCGCCGCGTAGACGCGGGCAGTTACCGGCTAGTCAATTTCTAAAATGGCGACCAGCCGAACATGCTAATGAAGCGCGGGATATTTAAATCCCGCGCTTCATTTGCAATTTCGGTCGCCCTCATTAGCCTCCCTAGATCAGACTAGGGGGCTAGTGTAGACATACCCCTACAGATGAGTGAGGTGTCTAGCCCAATGGGGCCCCAGAGGCTGCTGCAGCGCTGTGAATAAATCATAACAAGCCAATAATAATCTCTCTGATTACTGGCCTGGCATTGCTTGGGTTTCCAGTTCTCAACAGCAGTGTCTGGAGAAGACCCAGTGGGACTCCTCATGCGCTTGTACCGACCGTTCAGCTTTAAGGGAATTTTGTTCCATTAAGTCGAATGTAAAGTTCAGCCCTATAAAAGTGCACGACTGAAAACAGCCTTTTGCTCCAGCTGAGAACCTTTATTTGGACAAGTGAGCAAAATATCATTTGTTTTCTCTTGCCGCAGGAAGGGTGGGAGAGAGGATTTTGTGCAGGCCCTGGTAAATTATCATGACAGTTCTGCCTGGCTGATTTACCATCCAATTAAAAACATTTTCACTTTCCCGGTTGCAATTAGCAGGAAGACAACTAATTGACTTGTGCAGGGTATATTTGGAGGGCTTCATACTTCCGTCAAAATGCTGGCTGTTGTAATCAAATTTGTGTTTGTGCACAAAGTAAACAACCTTTACGTACTGTAAATAACTGGCTTGATAAATAATATTGTAAACTTTAAAAAAAGTAACTTAGCTTTTCATAATAAGTAATATTGGAATGTGTGGGTGCTGCCTACTGCCCACATCCTGCAAACATTTATCTTGTGCTTAGCCTTACATGTTTATTTCAATCGGTCTACTCTCTACAGGTTGAACCTCTCTGGTCCGACACCCTTGGGACCTGACCGATGCCGAACCAGAGAATTTGCCGAACCATGGGAGGTCAATATCGTCTAGCCATTACCAAGACTTCCACTGCTCTCTGGGCTCTTAGAAAACATTGAGGGGCAAATTAGAGCTAAAGAACAGCACTGAACACTGAGAGCCAGGCCTGGTGGCTGTAAACAAACTTTACGGGACTGTGGGAAACTTGGCCACACCCATGATAAGTGGACTCTGGCTCCCTTAAAAATCAAGCTGCCAGACCACGGATGTTGCCAGACCAGACAGCACTGGACTAGAGAGGTTCAATTTGTATTTGTTAATTTTCATAGCTAAAATGAATGTTTTATTGACACCCAAATTTAGACTTTTATTATCATCCCATGGTTCATATCTGGTGCAGTGTCACCCTTAATGCTGTTAATTAGATGCATCCAGTATTACCTACCTTTTCTGTACTGCCCACTTCCTTCCTGTCCTTAGTCATAGCTTTGACTAGCTCAGATCTACATAACTGCTCTAAACTTCCCCTCCTCTCTTCCAAAGGCTGCCAATAGAAAGAACCTCTTCGTGCCTGGGAATTAAAAGCTGGAATCCCATTGCTAATTAATGGGATTGCAGTTCTCAGTCCAGCTGGCATGGAATGCTCGACTCACAAATGAATTAAGATTCCACAATCCAAACCAGGGCACCGGCTGCTTCTTTTAATAGCATCATCTGATTACCACAAGCGTTATGACCTTGAATAGTGGGACGTCTTAGGTGAGCTCTCTCCTGGAGGCAGAGGAGAACAGATCTGCCTCTGTTAACAAAGACTGAAATCCATCTTTGGTGAAGAGTCAGTTTTACTCCGAGCTAAGTCATGACGAGTGACGCAGTCAGCTTGAGACAAGTACTCTAGATATAACAGAATAGCTGGACGGCAGTCTTCACTTTTTCTAGCTTTGGCCACAGACAGTTGGTATCCCTTTGGGAAACTATGACCCATGCTGTTGGTTTAGGCAATGAGTCAGGCTAAAGAGAGGCTATGAAGAGAGGCTAAAGTCAGGCTATGAAGAGAGGCTAAAGCGACTGGGACTTTTCAGTTTGGAAAAGAGGAGACTAAGGGGGGATATGATAGAGGTATATAAAATCATGAGTGGTGTGGAGAGGGTGAATAAAGAAAAGTTATTTATTAGTTCCCATAATAGAAGAACTAGAGGACACCAAATGAAGTTAATGGGTAGCAGGTTTAAAACTAATAAGCGAAAGTTCTTCTTCACACAGCGTGTAGTCAACCTGTGGAACTCCTTGCCAGAGGAGTCTGTGAAGGCTAGGACTATAACAGAGTTTAAAGAGAAGCTAGATAATTTCTGGCGGTTAGGTCCATAAAAGGCTATTAGCCAGGGGATAGAAATGGTGTCCCCTGGCCTCTGTTTGTCAGAGGCTGGAGAAGGATGGCAGGAGACAAATCGCTTGATCATTGTCTTCGGACCACCCCCTCTGGGGCACCTGGTGCTGGCCACTGTCGGCAGACAGGCTACTGGGCTAGATGGACCTTTGTTCTGACCCAGTACAGCCATTCTTATGTTCTTATGTTCATTAAAACCAACCAGAAACTTGATTTTCATTGCAAACGTTTTAGAAAGGCCCTACTATTTTCAAACCAAATGTAAAGTTCAATTTAGTGCACAGATCATTCAATATTCGTTTACATGGGCTGGGCAAAAAAGGCCCCGAATATTCACTCACTACTTAAAATGAATTTGCTCTGGCTGTGCTCCTCCCTGCATGTGTTTGTCTGACGTGGGTTTCGCTGGTCGGGATTCCAGAAGGAGAATGGCACAGGTGCCTTTTGGAGCATGTGCAGATAGTCAGTGTTAGCTTCTTGTGTGCAAACGTTTCAGCAGGAAGAGCTTGCCTGGCTACTCCCTCTGAAAAAAGACACGTTTCCATGAATCTTTGGACAATGCTTCGAATGCCCAAAGGGCTATTGATGCTGAGAAGTCATTGAAAGTTCCCAGCTCTTTGCATTTCTAGCATTTAATGTATTGCTGCAGCACTGGTACGGAAAGGAGGGAGGAATTAATAGCCCTTCAAAAGCTCTCTTCTGTTACAAATATTGGAGTTACACCCATGTGAGAGTTACACATATTGGAGTTATCTGCATTTGTGTATGCGACAGAGCAAAGTCACTGCCCGACTGGCTGCTATCACTATAGGTTAGCTGAATATCGGTGTTTTACGGTGCTGCGCAGTGTGGTCTTATCCACCAGTTACACCGTACGGGGAGATTTCGGCAAATCCAGTAATGTGCCTGAACCGCTATTGCTTACTGCTTGAACTTTAGCAACCAAGCTAACAGGCCCCAAATAGGCCTAGACAGCATGACCAAGTCAGGGAAGGGGGAGAAGGAGAGTTTGGGTGCCACAGAGAGGGCAGCTTGACCCCGCGTCCTTCCTGAGGCCCAAATCTCTAGTGAAATCGCTGAGTTATACATTAAGGAAAACAGGAAGTTTGTCTAGATGCCCTAAGACACAGATCTATCAGGGCCCCCGAGCATGAAGTCTCTGAAAAAGAAAAAAACGCATCTGGTGAAAGTGATGATCAGAAGAAAACCTCTTGCCTAACCTTTAAAAAGTGCTTGCCTGACAAGTTTTTGAGTGACATGTTATTGTAATACTAATGGATAAATAGGGAAGGAAAGTTTGAGTTAGGGGGGACAATTTTGGGAACACTTGGAGGGACGCCTCGAGGAATCCTTGAGGACTCTTCACATCTGGACGCATCTTTGTCCCCACCGGCAGACAGAAGACTGGCCATCGGAAGCCTTCTCGGTGTCACTCCAGAGCCACACTCAACTTTGGTAATTATCGACGGTGGGGGTGTTTTACTAACCTGTTGCGGACGTGTGTAAGTGCTTGAGACTAAATAAAGTTTAGCTTTAAGTGAAAGCACTCTTGTGTTGTCCTGTTTGTACCATGCATCTATCGGTCGGACGACCGTGTCTCCCCTGAATTATTTCCTGACACCACCTTGCAGAGAGTAAAAGTTACCGAGAGATCTGGGTTGAAAGAACCCCGGGTAACAACACCATGGTAGAGTGGAGAGGCCTCGACCAGTCAGAGTCACCCCCTGAACAGCGCACAGCAGGACAAAGCATGTAAGGAGGTGCCACATCACTAGTTAAAAATCTTTCCTTGGATGCCACAGCTGGATGCACCTGGAGAGTGAGGGAGCCTCCAGCACCCAAACTGTTACCTTGCCCCACGCGCACTAAACCTCCTCCCTCCTCCCTCGCTCTGTCTCTTCCTGCCTCCCGCCTCTCCCCCAAAGCCCCACCCTCGCTCCATCTCTCCTGCCCCCTCTGCCTGTCCCCAAAGCCCCACCCTTGCTCTGTCTCCCCTGTCCCCTCTGCCTCTCCCCAAAGCCCCACCCTTGCTCTGTCTCCCTGTCCCCTCTGCCTCTCCCCAAAGCCCCACCCTTGCTCCGTCTCTCCTGCCCCTCTGTCTCTCCTCCAAAGCCCCACCCTCGCTCTGTCTCCCCTGTCCCCTCTGCCTCTCCCCAAAGCCCCACCCTTGCTCCGTCTCTCCTGCGCCCCTCTGTCTCTCCTCCAAAGCCCCCCTCGCTCTGTCTCCCTGTCCCCTGCCTCCCCCAAAGCCCCACCCTTGCTCCATCTCTCCTGCCCCCCTCTGTCTCTCCTGCCCCCCTCTGCCTCCTCCCACATGGTCCCTCCCTCGCTCCATTTTTCCTGCCCCACTCTGCCTGTTCTCATCCCCCCTCCAAAGGCGCTCACGCACCAACGAAACCGAAAGTCAATGCCGGTCCCTCTGAACACCCAGGCAGAGAAGGTGAGATGTTTTCAATTGAGAAGTGGCTAATCTGGGCCAGGAACTGCGGTGTCAGAGGGGCCTGGTCCCTGTCAATGAAGCAGGCCCTGTGTCTCTGTGCCAGAAGAAGGGGTGCAATCTGGGCAATTAAGAGGCCAGGTGAGCACCGGGGGAGGGGGGGGAGGGGCTCTAAAGGATCAGGGAGCATCTGAGGGCGGCGTAGCCCCAGGCAGAGAGACCTGGAAGACAGGAGACTGGAGGGCATTTCTGACAAAAGCTGCAGAGAACAGAGAGCTGCAGGCTCTCTCGGGAAAGCGGGAGAAAGTTTTGGGACGCCAACTGAAGGGGGCTGGCCAGCTGGCTTTCAAGAGCCAATACCCGTGCCAGGAGTCTGCGAAGGGCTAAGAAGCCGGTGGCCCAGGAAGAGCTGAAGGCTGGGAGTGAGGTGTAGTGAGGGACACGGGGGCTGTACCCCAGAGCTGGGGGTATGGCCAGGGAATGAGGGCATCTACTGGATATACTGCCAGGCTCTGGTTGTTGAAGGACTTGGTGTTGGGATTTGTGTTCGGGTTTTACAGTCTCAATTTGTTCACTAAAAAAGCCTCTTCGGCAACTCAGCCCTCTGGCCTAGTCACAGTCCTGCAGACCACAAACCCCTTGGCTATGTCTACACTGGCGGGTTGTTGCGCCAGAAATATGCAAATGAGCAGGGCTCGACAAATAATGTAATCTACTCGCCCGTGGCTACGGGCGAGTAGATTACAACCCGGAAGAGCCGGCGCAGAGAGATCTGCGCATGCGCAGAACGGCGTGAAACTGCGCGGCAGCCGAGCGGGGCTTGCCGCCGCTTGGCAAGCCCTGCAAATGAGGCTAAGCGTGGAATATCGCCGAGCCTCATTTGCATTCCTAATGAGCCGCCATTTTTGCGGAAGAGGCTCTTGTGCCAGAAGGAGCGTCTACACTGCCCCTTCTTCCGCAAGAAAAACCCTCTTGCTCAATGCTGCTACGCTGATTATTTTCCGGAATAACGGCATTGCACAAGAGGGTTTTTCTTGCGCAAGAAGGGGCCGTGTAGACGCTCCTTCTGGTGCAAGAGCCTCTTCTGCAAAAATGGCGGCTCATTAGGAATGCAAATGAGGCTCGGCGATAGTCCACGCTTAGCCTCATTTGCATATTACTCGCGCAACAACCCGCCAGTGTAGACATAGCCCTTCTGAGGTAACAGGGCCCATCTCGGTGCCCTCTGTTTGTGTCTCCAAATCTGTGTCTCAGTTCGTTGCCCTGCTCTGGACGTGAGTGGTGTCTCCAGGGCTTCCCCTCCTAGAGACAACTCCCTCATCCTTAGCTCAGGGCTTGATCTTCCAATTCCTAGTCTCTAAGCAGCTCTCTCCACAGAGTCGCTTCCTCAGGCCAGTCAGTTACCCCTGGTCCTCTCTCCCTCAGGTCTGGGATGTAACTGCCCTGACTCTATTGCAGCAGCTTCTTATGTAGTCCTTCCTGGCCCCTGATTGGCTGGTTTCTTCCCAGCCCCTCTAGCTGGTCTGGAGGACTTCTCTATGGCCCTTTCTAGCCGCAGAGCCAGGTCTGCCCTGTTACAGGCCCTTGACCTCAGAAGCCTGCTTGGATTATTTCTGGGGACTCTGGCAGGGGGGGATCAAAGCAGACATGCTTGTGACCTGCTCTAGTTGCAGCTGCCAATGCCACATGGCTTAAAAGGAAAAGTCTTCCTCTGTGGGCTGGCTCTGAATCCGCCATGAATTGAGACTCGGGGGCGGTACCGTGGCTGATTCGCGGGAGCAGCCAGCCTTGGCCAGGCACAGTGATTGGTGCTGGTGCTGTGGAGGCAGAAGAGGGGGTGAGGCTGTGGCCTACCGGCTGCCCCTGTTACTGCCCTGCGTAGGCAGGCATGAGCAGCATCTCCTCAGCAGGGAGGTTCCCCGAGTGAACGGCCAGCGGCTCATCAGGGCGATGATGCACACACTACAGTGCTGGGTCTCCCAGTGCCGCACAGCAGTGGGCAGCCAAGGCTTCATACAAGCTCCCTCCATCCCCGGCCTCCATCCCCGGCCTCCCTCACCGAGCGGCCAAAGTGCTCCGGAGGAGACGCTCCGGCAAGCGAGAGCTCTTGCGCCAGCTGCCCCCCGTTCCGGTCGCTGCTGCTCCCGTCGGGACTTGCCAGGGGTGCGACCCGGCCACCAATACCCCTTCAAACGCTGCCGCTTCGTTTTCACAAGCGCCTCCCCCTCCCTCGTCCCTGAGCTTTTGCCCTGCCAAGGTCTCGTGTCCCCGGAGATCAGAATATGGGATTTATTTCAGTGCCTGCTTGCGGTGTTTACCGCTGGTGCCAAAAGCAGGTCAGGGCCTGGAGGGAAATTGCTGAGTAGAATTCCTAAGCCCGGCTCAGGCATTTCTCTGGGTCTTGTGGGCAGACCTGTCGCTGCTGCAGAGTTCAGGTAATCCAAGTCCCAGCCCAAAGTGGTCAGAAAGCACCAGCAGTCAGTCAGCAGTGACTCTCAGGCAGGCAAAGTGCCAGGTGAGAGAGAAATGAGCTGTTCCTGTGGCACTCAGACCTCAGACCTCCCTGCTTTCAGGCCCGTTCCTGCAAAAGTCACCCCAGCCCGCTCTGGAGCCCATGATGGAACATAGCCAGGTCTGGGGAACAATAATTCCAAGGTGTGTCCTATAGGCCTCTGCTTATGGACTGTTAATAGCGGGACCGTTACCTCGGGGGGAGCTGAGGCACTGAAAGGTCAAGTGACTTTCCTGAGGTCAGCCAGCATGTCAGTGGCAGAGTCAGGAATCCAGATTTTTCCGCCTCCTGCTTTACCCTCTTAATCAGCCTGGAGAAAAACCTCGTCACCTCTCTACCCCCTGCAAAAACCACCCTTCCGTCCATGTGCACCTGATACATTGCACACAGCCACTCACATCCGCTCCCGCCTCCCTCCTGTGCTTCCGTGCCAAACCCCCACTCACCTTCCAACCCCTGTGCAGCCATGCGTTGGCTTTAAAATGACGCCCCTATTTCCTCACAGGCGTCCCCCAGCCTCCAGCTGTTAACTCTTCAGACCTGCCCCTGCGCTGCCTCCCAGCCAAGATCAATCAGATAGCCAGAGCAGGGCTGGGGAACCTATTTTGGGTCAGAGGGCTGATGCCCCACAGAAAAATCAGTCGGGGGCCGCACCCAAGTGAGAAGCAAAAAACAAACCAAAACAAACAAAAAAAACCAACAACAATCCCTCACTGATGTGGCCCACGACTGCGAAGCAGAAAGACGCTCCCTGCATTCCCCTCGCACATCAGCGTTTGGGGGGGCCCAGGCTAGTTGATTCTGTGTGCTCCAGCCCTGCAGGTAGGTGGCAGGGGGGCTGGAGCACCAGCGCAGGCTCCCCAATGCTGGGGGGGAGCCCTGAGCCTCGGGGGCCGGATCCAGGGAAGCTGGGGGCCACATTCGGCCCCCGGGCCTGAGGTTCCCCACCCCTGGGTTAGAGGGACTGGGAGTTAATAGATGGGAGGGTGTCGCTAGCCTCTGTTTGTCAGAGGCTGGGATTGGGTGACAGGGGAGGGATCACTGGATGGTTCCCTGCTCTGTTCACTCCCTCTGGGGCACCTGGCATTGGCCACTGGGCGACTGGCCCAGACGGACCTTTCATCTGAGCCAGTATGGCTGTTGCTATGTTCTTGTCCAATACTGTCCCCTTGGCTGTCTACCAGCTGAGTGGCCATGGGCGCATCCCACGACCTCTCGCCCTCTGTACACTGGGAATAGTACGTCCGCGCCTCCTGGAAAGCGCCTGGCCCTCCTCTCACGAGGAGTGCCCGAAAAGCATGATTGGATTGTCCTGTTCCGCTAGCGAGCCCCTCCTTAAAACCCCCCTTCGGCGGAGCTTCCCAGGGCCTGCCTCCTCCCAGCGCTGCAAGTTCTAGTTTGGGGCGCGGGGTTGAGCATGCATGTGCTGGGTGCTCCGAGCGATTCAGGAGCTCAGCCGTGGCGCCTCCCTGCTGGCCTTCAACTCTGCCATGCTCTTGAGTGCGGCTCAGCTCCCTTAGGCAGCAGCCGAGGAAAACATTTCGGAAAGCACCTAAGTGATTTAGGAGCCTGAGTCCCATGTTCCAAGTGACTTCTGCTGTCCCGGTCCTCAGAGACAGGGAGGTGCCCAACTCCCATTGAAAGCAATCGGGGTAAGGTGGCTCCGAGCTTGAGTGCCTCTGTCGCTTTGGAGATCGGGGCTGTGGGCCTTGTCAAGCCTTTTCTTTTGCCCGTGCATGTCAGTCGGGGTGTAGGAAGCACTGTGTAAAGTACCAGGGACTCTCCCAGAGCCCAGGTCTCGAGCAGCTTCCGGGGGTTGCTAAGAATCTTTTGTGAATGAAAGTGACAAAGTATTTTCACGGCACTGGCAGCCGCCTCTGGCCTGACTATTGAGGTTTCCCTGCTGAAGGGCCAGACCAGCGCTGGGGCAGGGAAAGAGGGAGACACATTTCCTGAACTCTGTCTCCCCGCTGGCCTTTCCAGACCGGCTCTGGGCGGGCAGACCCGCTGTCACGGGTCCGACAGTCTTTGCCTTGTTCTGCTGCCTCCGAAGAAATAACCCTGCTTTGTGTTACAGGAGGCTGCGTAACTGACCGATACATTTCCCCCCACAGGCTGTTTTTATCTCCTCCTGTGTCCAGTGCGGAACAGAAGCTGCTGCATGTATACAAAAGTTTCCTTTGCATTTGCTCGCGAGGACCTGAAACAATGGCTTTTTGATGGTGTGATGGTCTTCTGAGTAATGCCCAAGCTGGCTGCCAGTTGATCCCTGGGTCACCCATGGATGACAAGGGAAGGATTCCCCGTTGTGTTCCCTCCCTCTGGGGCATCTGGCTTTGGCCACTGTGGGCAGACAGGACACTGGGCTAGATGGACCGTCGGTCTGACCCAGTGGGACCGTTCTTCTGTCTGTTTCTCTCTCAGGGCAAAATAAAAAGTAAGCGGCTGAGGATCACGTAGAATGAACGGCCAGTCCTTCATTACTAGCATCCTTGCTAAAGGGACAGACTTGCTTAGTGACTTACATGCGCGCATCTGACGCCTTCCTTTGAATCTGAGCCAATGCGAAGGCAAAGGCTGGTGCTGCCTATGTAACCCCCATGTCTAGTGTGGGTCACTGGCCTATGCAGGGGCACTTAGATGACGTACACGAAACGATAAAAGCAAGGGCACTCTACAGCCTAAGTTGAGAGCCAGTTGGCTTCATGGCTTGAGCTGTAGCAGCTCCAGAGATCCCCAGTTTGAATGTGCCTGGTAGTGGTTACCCATATTAGTGTTCTTTTAATTGCAGGACAACGTCTGCGGCATAGCAGAGCTAGAGCTGTATGTGAAGGTTGAAAAAAAGAATTTGGCGCGTTGTTTTAACGCTCTCCCTTCAGACAAAGGGTTGCCCCTTACAAGGGGTTGTTTGGGAGCAGCGGTCACTGAAAATAAATGGGGAAAAATCAACCCTTCCCCTGCTGTATAAGCTGAAACCAGAGCTGGGCCGAGCGTGCCGGTTGGAAGGGATGGGGTGGTTAGAGCATGGGGCGGGGACGTGGGTGATTTGGGTTCCTTTCCCGGGCCTGCGTCTCTGTTCTCTTTCGCCCCCGGGGGCGGATAATATTGTGGCTGCCCTGTGCGGGTTGCGCAGACGAGACAAAGGGGAGAAGCTCTAAACATCCTTGAGCCGCAGGAGGCCACGTTGGAGATGCCCCCGTGTCCCCGTTGTAAAGGGCCACGGATCCCTAATGACTCAGCGGGGACCGTGGCCAGTCACGGCACTAGGATCCCAAAGGCGGAGGTGCCTTTCCAAGGTAAGAGGGTACCACGAAGCCGTTGGGCAGGCAGGCAAACCCAGCTGGACTGGGGCCTGCGCCGAGAGCTGACGTGGATTGGCACCCAGCGGTTGCTGTCACAGACAACCTCCGCATAAGATGTCAGGTGCTTAAAGCAGGGCTGGGGAACCTTTTATGGAGCGGGGGGCCACTGACCCATGGAAAAATCAATCAGGGGCCGCACACAAGTGAGAAGCAAACAAAAATATTTAAAAAAATCAACCAGACCCTCACTGACCCCCGGAAAGGAGAAGGACACTCCCGAGCACCTAGGGGGCCCAGGCTAGTAGATTTGGCTCCATCCCCACAGTGTGGGGCAGCGGGGGGGGGCAGGAGTGCCAGCACAGACTCCCCAATGCTGGGGGGGAAATTCTGAGGGGGGCCAGATCCAAGCAAGCCAGGGGGTCGCATCTAGTCCCTGGGCCTGGGGCCCCCCAACCCTGGCTTAGAGGGTGCTTAAGAGAGGCAGCTACAGGTTCTGGTCAGAGCTTGCGGCAAGCAACGGGTCGAGTCAGCAGCTAAAGCAGGGAAGAGTCCGAGTTACACCCACAGCTCTTACGGCTCAACTCACGATGGACTCGGGGAGAAAACTAACTCGCTGGGGGAGAGGGGCCTTCGCTCCCCATTTTTGCTGCCAACATCGGTGGCCGGGTCATGAAGGTTTGACCAGCCTGGAGCCGGCTTGATTTGGGGGCTCTGCTGAGGCCAAGGCGAGGCTCTTCTGTGCTCAGTCCAGTATCCCGCCTTTCTTCACAGCCGGTGGATGGCACCCACCTGGGGCTGCGTTGCCCCTTCGTGCGCTTGTTTCGCAAAGCCGCGCCCTGCCCCCAGCCCTGCATGGGGCGGGTAGAGCCAGGAAACCTCCGGAGGGGAGCAGCCTGCTAGGCGGCGGCGCAGATGCCAGGCAGGGAGGTGCCCTGCTTTGAAAATCGCAAGGAAAACGCCTGGGGTCCCCTTCACTCCGTCACACCCTTGGGGGGCCTCCCGCCAGGGTGGAAAGTGGCACCGTCCCTGCTGGACTCCGGACGCGTTCTCTTGAGCTGAAGGGCCTAGTTGGTGGCCGGAGGGTGCCTGGAGGGGCATGCCAGGCACATGCAGACGCCTCTGAGGGAGTGGGCAGCTGTTCTCAGGTACAGGCAGGGGGGCTGGCGCTGGGGTTGGAATGCAACGGGCTCCCAAGGGCCTGGCTACATGTGAGCCGGATGGTTTGTGCTCCCCCGGCAGGGCTGTTTGGTGAGACACCCGCGAAGGCTCCATCTTTTCTTCGGCGCTGCTTTCCGCTCGCAAGGAGCCCACCTGCCCTGCCTGAGAGAGCCTGGAAGCTGCGAGAAGCGGGGACGGGTTGGGCCGAACCTGCCTGCAGTTGAGAGACAGCCGCCGACGAAGCTCAGAGCGGCTCGCCCTGAGCCAGCCACTGCTGCGTCTGCTGTTCCAACCTGGAGTCCTTCCAATGCACACCTGGCGAGGGCCGGGCGAGTCAGCCAGCGCCGGGCCGCGCTTGCCTGCTTTCAAACGGAGCTTTTAGGTCATGGACAGGAAGGCGGCGGCGGCTGCTCTAATTGGAGCCTAACGCGACGCCCTGATGTCTCACAGCCTCCCTTCCCCCAGTGTCTGGCCTCTGGCAGCTTCTACTCAGGTCAGGGGAGCTAGCACACCGTGTCCCAGAGCTCAGCTCCCGGAGCCACTGGCTGCAACGCACCTGCCGCCTGCAAAACCAGACTCCCAAACACTCCACCATGCTGCATTCTTTCCCTGCTGAGCGTATTAACCGAGGCTCTTGGGGAGCGTCTCACTGAACCCCGGGGGGCGTGCTGTCCTGCCACTAGCAATGCCTCCTGCCTACACTGGCTGAGCCACGGTGTCTCATGTTTGCACTATGCTTGCATGGGCCAGAGATGGGTGCTTCTCAGTCCGGGGACTGGCCTGGCCACTGGGATCTCCCTGGGGCAGTTTAGGATGGCAGCGAGCCGGGCCCCGGCATCCAAAGGGTTGAGAAACGCTGCTGGAGACAACAGCAGTGTTGTCATCCCCTTCCTCGGTGGTGACCTATTTGGATCATCCGAGGAAGTGGTTTTGCCCACGAACGTTCATGATACCAGATATAAATATTTGGTAGGCTCCGAGGTGCCACAGAACGCCTCCTCGTTTTTTTGCTTGGATCAGTTTTAGTCATCAATCAGAAAGGTTCGGAGAAGGGTTCTCAAACAGCTCGGGGATGGGGAATAACCTCAGCTGACCTCCGACGGGTACATCTACACTGCGGTGCTATTTCGGGATGCTTCCGGCCTCCCAAAATAGCATGTTCTGTGTCTTTGAAATATCTTTCGAAAGAGCGGGCGCGCTATTCCGACGTCCATGTAACCCTCCTTCCACGAAGCTTAAGGGGTGTTTCGGAATAGCACTCTCTCTTTCGAAATACCCTCGAAATAAGTGACGCAATTTTCATTGCTCAATTTGCATCACTTAGTTCGAGCTCCGGGTGCAGTGTAGACACACCCCTACAAGCCAACTCCATTGCCCTGACGTTAGCAGGCGCCACGGTGCCGCCAGCTGTCTGCACCCATGGACGGGCCCAGCAGCATGATCTGTAGTAGGCTGTAGTTTCCAAAGTCAGCTGCAGGCCCAATTCCCATGATTTTTATGTGCCTAAATCCGTTAGATAGCATTGAAACTACTCTTTGAAGAGGAGATTTCCCCCCAGAGTCTGCAGCAATCTCTGCCTCTTGGGAACTGGGACTTCTGGGCCATAAAAAGATCCATTTACTTGCTGGAGGCTGGGGCAGGAGCGGCTTGCGGTGCCTCTGACCTGGGGAAGCTCTCACACTCCTGACATGCAGGTAGCGCTGTGTGTCAGAGCCAGGAACTCTTCCACACCCTCCCCAAGTGGCTGGCGAGAGACTTGGGGGCCTCTCCAAAGGGGAGGCCCAGGGATTGCTTTGGTTATTTTGCAGGGCTGTTTTCGGAGGAGGGCGGCAGACATGGAGAAGCTCTTCTGGTGGGTGGATCTGCACTGGATGGGCGCCGTGACCATGGCAGAAAAGTTGGAGTCAATTTAGTAGAACCAGCAAATGTTTCCGTTTTCCCAAGCAACTTCCCGGGTCATGTTAACCTCTGAGTTGAATTTATCTAGTTCTCTTTTAAACCCCTTTATAGTCCTAGCCTTCACAATCTCCTCAGGCAAGGAGTTCCACAGGTTGACTGTGCGCTGGGTGAAGAACATCCTTTTATTGGTTTTATTTTAGAACTTCCTTCCGACTGGCTCATCCCCAGAGTCACAGCCTGAGGAGTAACGTGAACAAGGGGACATTTTAAAGATGCAAGGCTAGGATTGGGAGTTGGTCCTCCTCTTGCACTCCTCCCAAGAGGGCAAGGTCCCCGAAAGACAGTGAAGCCCTGACAACAGGCAGGAAAATATTCCCCAGGTGAGAGGGGGGGACATGGCAGCCCGGAACGCAGCATAACACCACCATAACAGTATGATGGGGGCTAATTTGGCTACGACAAATCAGAAAAGAGATCTTGACGTTATCGTGGATAGTTCTCTGAAAACGTCCACACAGTATGCAGCGGCGGTCAAAAAGGCAAATAGGATGTTAGGAATTATTAAGAAAGGGATAGAAAATAAGACACAGAATATCTTACTGCCCCTGTATAAAACTATGGTACGCCCACATCTTGAGTACTGTGTACAGATATGGTCTCCTCACCTCAAAAAATATATTTTGGCTTTGGAAAGGGTTCAGAAAAGGGCAACTAAAATGATTAGGGGTTTGGAACGGGTCCCATATGAAGAGAGGCTAAAGCAACTGGGACTTTTCAGTTTAGAAAAGAGGAGACTGAGGGGGGATATGATAGAGGTGTATAAAATCATGAGTGGTGTGGTGAGGGTGAATAAAGAAAAGTTATTTATTAGTTCCCATAATAGAAGAACTAGAGGACACCAAATGAAATTAATGGGTAGCAGGTTTAAAACTAATAAAAGAAAGTTCTTCTTCACACAGCGTGTAGTCAACCTGTGGAACTCCTTGCCAGAGGAGGATGTGAAGGCTAGGACTATAATAGAGTTTAAAGAGAAGCTAGATAATTTCATGGAGGTTAGGTCCATAAAAGGCTATTAGCCAGGGGATAGAAATGGTGTCCCTGGCCTCTGTTTGTCAGAGGCTGGAGACAGATGTCACAAGACAAATCTCTTGATCATTGTCTTCGGTCCACACCCTCTGGGGCACCTGGCGCTGGCCACTGTTGGCAGACAGGCTACTGGGCTAGATGGACCTATGGTCTGACCCAGTACCGCCATTCTTATGTTCTTATAACAGCGGCCACAGTGTCACCAGCTGATGCTATAGAAGTTGAGCATTTCCTACAGGGCCCTTTGGGAGGAGTATGCAAAGCTTGTCTAGCTCTGGCTTCTCGGCATGCTAAGGGACTCTACCTTTCTCTGACTAGACCTAATCTGAGGCTGCCTGCGCGGGGTGAAAACAGCTGGCGCGAAAAGCTGCCCCTTGTAGGCAAGGCGCGAACGCAAGGTTTCCTCTACTCTTCCTTTAAAAGTCACTTGCATAGCAGAGAGCCAGCCTGGTCTAGGGGGTAAGGACTAGACTGGCCCTTGGGAGAGCTTGGTTCTTTCCAACCCTGCTAATGAGCTTAGGGAAGCTGTTTCCATTCTGTTTCCTGCCCCCTCTGGTTTATTTAGAGCAGTGTTTCTTAAACTGTGGAGAACAACAGAATTCAAAATGGCCACCCTTAAAGGGGCAGGCGACTTTTTTTTTTCTCAACAAAGAAATCCTTGGTGTGCCTCATAAAAAAAATTTATTGTTTGGTGTTCCTCAGTCTTAAAATGTTTAAGAAACACTGATTTAGAGGAATAGGTCAGGAACTGTCTCTTATTATTTACAAGTACACTGGGACCCTGATCTCCACGGGGGCCCCTAGACAGGATTGTAATACAAATACTAACTAAAAGCCAGCCCAGCAGAACACCCCATTATGGGCCCTCATGCTGAAATGGCACCCAGGATCTCCGATCTCTGCTAGAAGGACTCAGGGCAGCTTTTGACTGTAGTTTGGAAAGCACCGTACAGCTGCTACCGGCCAGGAAAGGGAGGGAGTGTCTGATGGATGGAACTTGGTTTGTTTAAAATTAGTCTCTGTTCAGCACTGTAGGGGGCACGGCTTGTTCAGGGGGGCAGCTAGCCAGTGCTGAACGGGACAATGAAACCACCCGCCAGCCGGGAGCCTCAGCCCCGCATGTGGCAAGGGAGCCCTGCCCGGGTGTCAGGAGTCACTGCTGATGCTAAAGTGCTAGGGCCCAACACCAGGCTCTGCTCCTGGGGCGGGGGGTGGAGGAAGATGTGGCAAGCTTACTGCCCTGCCCCTCGCAGCCCCTTGGAAGACAAAGGAACCGTGGTCAATGTTCCTTCCAATCTTTTCCATCCATAGGTGGATTTTTTCCATCTGTGTGCAGAATAAATTTTGTTCCGTGCACCGAGGCCTGAGTGAATGTGCACCACCAGGAGAAACACAAATCTAGCTGTGGGCGCTCTGTGAGTCAGCTGGGCAGCACTGGAATTTCTCCTGCGCGGCCTGCACAAGCGCACGGCTTAGAGGGAACACTCACTGTGTGGGGGGGAGGTCAATTGGGAGAGCTGCCCTCCTCTTTAAAATAATTCCTCCCGTGCTCTCCCTTCCCAATTGTTGGCCCCTGTGGGGGGACAGACCCATGGTGCGCACACCTCCCCCTCCCTTGTTGCTTTCCTCACTCGGCCACACACTCTATGCAGCGGCGAGACCCTCTTCCGGGATCCCCTGCCCCTCGGTGGTTGCTGGCCAATGCACTTGACCCCCACCACCACTGTCTACGTGAGCGACACCCCTCTTGGGGAACATGGGCCGGCCTCTCGCTGGCTGGTCTCGCCTCTGAGGGATGGAGCCCCGCAGTGTGCGTTTGTGGCTGCATTTGTCCCACTCGGTGCTGGGCAGGGTGCCCGAGTTGGCACCCGTGCTTCGAGGGGAGTTCGCCTCTGGCAGGGCCAGCCACGGACGGAGAGGAGGATGGGGAAGCCCAGGCCAGGCCGAGCAGGGGACTGTGCTCTTCCTGCACTTGCTTTAACCCTTGAAGAGCTCTGGACTTGACCCCCCCACGTCTCCAGCGACACAGTGCCCGGGCGTGGGTAGCCGGCATGGGGCTGTGCTGGCGAGGGCTGTCTTTGGACAGGCCGGCCAAGCAAGAGCGGAAGAGCGATTCTGGGAGGAGGCGCTGCCGACAGGCTCGATTTCTGCTCCACTGCAGGGTTCCCGGGCGCGTCGCGACCCCGGTCCCACTCCTCACAGGGGGTCAGGCGCCTCCCGCCCATGGAAGTTAAAAATCAACCTGCCTGTGAGGAGCTGGGTCTTAGTCCCTCTGTGTCTCAAAGCGTCACCTGTAACATGGGGTCACCAGCTCTGGCCTGCTCACGGGGGAAGGGGCTGTGAGGGGAGGACACGACAGATTGTGAGGTGCCCCGCCGTCTCCTCAGGGGGCTGTATAAGAGCCAGCGCTAAGTACAGCCTCAGGGCTTGTCCACACAAACATTTAGCTCACAGCCAGCTAGGGTGCCAACCGGCCCTGTGCTAGCACACCGCACTCTGTGTAGGCCCCGCAACCGCGTACTAACAGTTCCTAGTCACGTGCACTTTGATTTACTCCTGATTTAGAGCGCACAGGTCACCGCGCACCACGGCACCAGGAGATATGTCTGCAAGGTCCACACGGACACTTTGGGCCCAGGAGGCCGGTGCAGAGTAGAACCACACTCCAGCTTGCGCTGACGAAATGTTTGTGTAGACAAGGCCTCGGTCCGGCGACCTGCTGAGCATAGAAGCAGTGTCCACGTTTCATGGAACCAAGCTGAAGCCAGAGTGAGCATCCCCGGGCCCTAATTGGTCCGAGTTAATCAAACCTAATCAGGAGCAATATTCCACTGACCGGAATAAACCTAAACATAGACGATTTCGCTCATTTAGAGCTCCGAGGAGCATTAGTGTTCCCAGAATGGCCAAAGGGGAAAGCAATCCTCATTCAAACATAATCCAGAGGAAGCCCTGAATGCCCTGAAACGATCTTGAGAAAATGTGAGTAAGCAATCAAAAATGTCTGGGAGAGAAGCTATGCATTTCTGGGAGCTTAGCGCTGGCTGTGTGGCTGCCGTGTATAACAGGGACAAAGGTGAAGTGTCTGGAACCACTAGAGACGTATATTCAGCCCTTTACTAGAAACTGGAGCGGTGAGAAAGTTAGCAGGGAGAGAGAGGGAGGGAGAGAGAGAGAGAACATTTTTGTCATTTGATTTTTGTTCCATTAAAAAATTACCCAGAACTTTTGTTTTTCAGGCAATCTCCGCAGGATTGGCCATTTCCCCATCGAACTTCCCAGTTGTATTGTTTTTCCGGTACAAACCAATTTGTATCGAACGGCTCCCACCTGAAATTATAGCATTGCCACTGTTTTCCTCGAAGCCGGAGCTATTTTGAGTGAAATGAGTTGTGTAAACCCTCTGCAGACTGTCACAGCGTACTCAGGAAAAAGGACCCTTTTCTTCTTCCATCTGTAATAGAAAACCTTTCCTGTTCAAGGATTTTAACGTTTTTAAAACCAACCCACACATCTCTATTGGAAATGCATTGCCTGGCGTGCTTAGCGCTCGCATTGGATCGAATTAATAAAGCCAGATGAGAAACACCCTGTGTGTAGACTGAAGGAGGTTTTGAGGTGTATGATATGTAAGCACAAAAACTGTGACTGTCTGGGGTCCTAATGCTTCAAGGGGTAGCCGAGTTAGTCTGTACAGGATAAACTTAAAAAACAACAAATGGTCTGGTAGCGCTTTATAGTCTAACAAAACATGTAGATGGGATCATGAGCTTTCGTAGGCACAGCCCACTTCTTCAGATGACCGGAGTTGTGAGTTTAGGATGTGCAGACCTAAAATAAATAGGGGAGAACAGAGAGGGGGGAAGGAAAAAGAGAAGGGGGCGGGAAACAAGGAGCAGAGGGAATGAAAATATCAAAGGTAAAAACAAGTAGGCAGAGCTGGTGCCTATAAGCACCTGAAGATTGGATGGTTAAAAGGAAGCAGATAAGGAAACTGTTCTTATAAGGGACCTCATGTCACTTCTGTCATGATAACTGAGCCTGTAAATTGTGAGCTCAAGTATAAAAAGTGAGTGAAAGTTTATACATTGAAAAACAACAACCTGTTAAAAAGAGTTTTAAAAAAGATATAAGGATACAGACTAAATTAGCCCAGATAAAAAAGACTGAATGGTATAATTTAAATACTGGGTTTAAGAATTAGGCCTCATTCATGGACAAAATAATGAAGGATGGGCTATTCCACCCATCACTGCTTTTGGGGCTTGTTCACACACACACACACACACACACACACACACACACACACACACACACACACCCCAAATGCCAGGCCCCTCCCCACACCCCTAAATGCCAGGCCCAACAGGCAGCCTCTCAACAGAAGCTGTCTGCTCTGGCTTCCCTGGGCATTTCTTTCCCCCTTGGGTGTGTGTATGTCTTGTTTTGGGGTGTGTCTTGTGTGTGTGTCTTGTTTGCCTCCCCCAGGCCTACCTTCACCCACCACCCATGAGCCCCAATGGGTTACAAGCCGCAGGTTGCTCTCCACTGGATTTCAATCACTGAGATGGAGGGCCACTCATGTGGCCCACTCACAAGTCTTGGTTTCCCATCACTGAGCTAGATGGTCGTGCTCCTAATTTTTGTGCAAAATAATGTGCATGAGATTTTTCAACTGTGTCATGGCTCAATTCCCCAACCTGGCACATCAAGTGTAGATATAGGGGTTGGCTTGCAGAATAAACTCTGTAAGAACCTGTCTCTGTAACTTCCAGTTTCCCTGAGTCCCAAAAGGAAGACGATCGGTCGCTGCCACCACCCAAGTGAAGTTAAAAAAACAACAACCCTTTTCCAGGGAAGAGATCACTTGGGAATCCCCTCTCTAAAACAAAGCTCTCCCCCCTGCCCCAACCTCCGATTTGCTTGGAGTTGGGAAAACAGAGGGGATCCGCAGAGAACAGTGGTAACTTAATCACGTAAGTTTAAGGACACACACACAAGACACACCCCAAAACAAGACATACACACACCCAGGTAACTTAATCATGTAAGTTTAAGGACACACACACACACAAAAATCAACCAATACCAGTTAATCAAAACAAAAAGGAAAACACTTTTATTATCATACCAAGACTATCGGTGCAAGCATAGTAAATGACTGGGTGTTAAATAGCCATGGAGTGAAATAGACTCAGGGAGAATCCCTGGGCTGTAATCCTTAATTACAAAAGAGGCAAAACAATTAACGATCTGAGACAGGATTTCCAAACCCCCAAACAAGGAAAACAATAAAACCTGAAGAACTATCTAAACTTTTCCCTACTTACACATTTCAAGGAGTCCGGATCGCACTAGAGAATGTAGAGAAGTTCACGTATTTGGGGAGCAACATGACGTATGATCTAGACTGTGGGGGTATGTCTACTCTGCATTCCTCTCTCGAAAGAGGAATGCAGTGTAAACATACCCTGAGAAGGAAATAGCGACTAGAATAGTGAAAGCAAGAGCGAGTTTGAAGGCGATGGATAAGATCTGGAAAAGTAAAGCGATTAGCTTAGGAATGAAGTGAAGAGTCTTGAAAACGTGTATTTAGCAGCATGTTGTACGGATGTGAGACATGGGTGATAACAAAATATTGGAAGAGAAGGATATTGGCATTCGAGAGGAGTTGTTATAGAAATATCCTGAGAACAGGATGGATGCAGAAGGTCACCAATGAGGAATTCTATAGGAAGATACAGCCGAAAGAGAACCTACTGCAGAAGGTTATACAATGGAAGGTACAGCTATTCGGGCATATCTGCAGAATGAACAACAAGTGAAAAGTTAAGATCCTGTATTCAGTATAATGGATGGTCTGAATAGGAGAGGCAGACCCCACAGAGAATGGGTAGATGATATAGTAGATTGGTACGGAGCTAGTCTACAGAAACTAAGCCATTCCGCACTGGACAGGGAAAGATGGAAGGAAATAGTGAGGGAGACATCAGACACCAAGGGGCACTGAGCCTATGGTTGTCGATGATGATGATAAGTCCTGGGAGAGCCTGATTCCCTTGTTACTTGGGGAAAAAACTGCTCGGATCTCATGCAAAAGAAGAGAGAGAGGAAAAAACCCCACTCTCTCAGTTTGAAATTCCTATCTGCATTTCATTGGCTGAATGCCCGAAGCCCCCTCCCTCAGGTGCATCTCCAGAGTTGCTTAACCCTTCCTCACTCTTCAGGCAAGTCAGACTCTCCTTAGCAGCTTCTATTCATAACAAACCGGGACACGATTTTCCCAATAGGGTGCTTAAAGTTAAGCTCCTAAATCTACGTTTAGTGGGAAATTGTCCTGGGCATAACAGTCTGGGAATGAGAACTTGGCACCCGCATGCCCATTTGTGCCCTTGAGATCTCCCACCTAATCTCCTCCCAAAGTTTGGCACCAAGTGCCTTCGGTGGAAGCTCAGCACGCTGGAAAATGGAGCCAGGCTTTTATTCATGACAATCTTGGGCAGGATGTTTCCATTGACTGGCTCCCAATTGTGCCACTATGAGAATAACACTTCAGTGCTTGTGGGCGACAAGTGCTGATTGTGTGAACATCTGTCCCTTTCACTGCCATTCTCGGTGGCAGCAATAAATAGAGCTTCTGCGTAGACAGTGAGTCGGTGGCAGGGAGGTGACGTTGGAAAGACTGTGCAACTTTGCATGCGCCTGGCCTTACTCCCCGGGCAGGAGAGTCAGGTGTGAAAGCCTTTCAAAAGTAGGTACCATGTTGCAAAAATCTCTGCCTTCAATTTACCCACAGCATGTTTCTGCAAACTTCCTCCGCTTGTAATAACACTTCGTTCTGAAATAGCACGTCACAGTTCCGTGATGCTGCATTACAGGCATAGGTGCTGGAACTGTGTGTGTTGGAAGTGTGTGTGTGTGTGTGTTGGAAGTGTGTGTGTGGTGCTGGAACTGTGTGTGTTGGAAGTAAGTGTGTGTGTGTGTGTGTGTGTGTGTGTGTGTGTGGTGCTACAGCATCCTCGAGCTTGAAGCACTTTCCTTTATACACAGTGTCAAGGCTGAGGCCCCACTCTGGCACGATGAATGCAGAAGTGGGGGGCCGCAAAAGTACCTCAAAACCTGATCTCACCAGGCTTTGGTATAAAACGTCCCCCCAAAATCCTAACAACCTAGATTTTGGGGACAAAAAAATCCGCTTCCACAAGTGCTTTTGAACCCACAGACAGGGGTGGACACTTGAAACCAATCCAGGGCACCCAAAGCTCTTTTCCCCAAAGAGCTTGAAAAAGAACAGAGAAAATACAAACTGCCGTCTGTGGTGGCTGCCCTCTAGTCAGAGGCCTGCAGATCCCACAGGCAGATTTTCCAGGACACAGAACTGAACCAATACCAGGCTAATAAAAAAGAAAGAACTTTTATATCAAAACAATACTCCTGTTTCAAGCATAATGACTATATGGAAAAGTCACCAATTAATATACTCATGGGGGGACTCCCATGGGCCAAAACTTAGTTACAAAAGAGAGGCAAACCCATTTCTAAATGCACAGACATCAGATTCCCATTCCCAAACCGTAAAACAATAAAACCTAACGGATTTATCTAGACTTTGCCCTACTTACAGATGGTGAAGAGTCTTTTCTTGGAGAGGGACATGTTGTCTGTCCCCCTCAGTAGCTGGAGAGCAAACTGGTCAGAGACAAAAGAGGGAAAACCCACAAATTCCTTTGTCTCAGTTTGAAATTCCTATCTGCATTCCTATTGGCTGACTGCTACCTGGCTAGGTACAGTTAACCCCTTAGTCCCCAGGCTGCTGGCCATCCCTCATGACCATGACACACAAGCTTTACAGTTTGGTTTGATGGCTCTCAGCTACCCCACTGTGCAAGTTGGTCCAGCCCTTCTGATTACAGGCCCTAACTCATTTTGAGAAGCCGTGACTCAGGAATATGCCTAACGAAGTAAATAAGGCTACTTCCAGGAGCGGCCTGAGACCGGCTGCGCGGCAGCTGGCGCCCCAGGCGGAAGGCGCGATCGGCACCCCTGCCTGCACGGCCGTCAATGGTCGTGACGTAATCATCGGGTGCCTGGGCGCCCTGTGACATCATCAGCAGGTGCCCCGGGCCGGCGGCGCCCTAGGCAACCACCGAGTCTGCCTATGCTCATGGGCCGCCCCTGGCTACTTCCATGCGTAAATACCAGGCAGGGTGCATGAGCAGCCATTCCAACGCCCTCACGAATGATTACATGTGCTGTGGGGCTAGTTTTGCGCGGAACAGTTCAGTTCCTTAGAGGCTGTGAATTGGAGTTCAGCTTCTCAAGATATCTGTTCAGATAGGGCGCGTCTACAGAGCAGGGCTTCCCTCGAAATAAGCTACGCAACTTGAGCTATGTCACTTGCGTAGCTTATCTCGAAATAGCTTATTTCGAAATTGGGAGCGTCTACGCAGCAGTTCTTTCGAAATAGAGCCCTCTTCCTCCGACGTCCCTTATAGCTCGTGCAATGAGGGTTACGGGAGTCGGAGTAAGAAGTCCTCCAGCTCGACAGGATTTCGACATTCTTTTGAAATAACTGCCTGCTGTGTAGACCTGGACTAAGTTATTTTGAAATAATGTTGCTGTGTAGACGTACCCATAATGTTCTGTGTGAGGAGAAGAGGGTCGCTGTGCATGAAAAGCCAATGGTCTGACTTTCGGGAAAGTCCTCTAATTTGGGGTAGTGTCATTTTGGGGCACCCAGTCTGAGACATTCAACGTCTGATTTGCAAGGGCACTTAGTACCCCAGAACTCCAGCTGGAGGACTTAGCGCCTCTGAAGCCAGGCCCCAGAGCAGCGGTGGCCAACCTGAGGCTCGCGAGCCGCAAGAAAAAAATTGCAGCTCCTGACGGAACCGGGACAGAACCCAGAACCGCCCAGGTCAGCCAGTCTCATGGCCGGGCCGCTCTGAGCTGCATGTGCGCTCACGGCCCGCGCTGTTCCACTCACGGCCTCTGTGCACTGCGTCATATCCTGCAGTGCAGGCCGGGTCGCACACAGCGTCCCAGCCTGCACGTGCTGGCAGCCGGCTGCTAAATGCAGGCAGTGGTTTCGGCAGCGGCGACAGCGGCTCTGGGACCTGGGCATAAGGTGGGGTGGGGTGGGAAGAGAACTGGGTTAGAGCGGGGGAAGGAGATGCCTGGCTCTGGAGAAGGGGGCAGTGGTGCGCATGGCGTCCCGGATGCGGCGCAGCGGCTCTGGCTCTGGGACCTGGGCATAAGGTTTGGGGGGAGGGGGATTGGGTTACAGCAGCGAGGGGAGGTGTCTGGCTCTGGGGGGGGAGGGATTGGGTTGTGCACGCCGTCCCGGCCAGCTCATGTTTAAAGCCAGCCGCTCAGTGCACGTGCCTCAGCACCTGGAGGGAGACGCACGGCTGTGGCAGCGGCGGCGGCTCTGGGACCCAAGAATTAGGTTGGGGGATTGGAGTGTGTGGGGGTGCCTGGCTCTGGGGAAGGGGGATTGGGTTAGAGCGTGGGGGTGCCTGGCTCTGGGGAAGGGGGATTGGTTAGAGCGTGGGGGTGCCTGGCTCTGGGGAAGGGGGATTGGGTTAGAGCGTGGGGGTGCCTGGCTTTGGGGAAGGGGGATTGGGTTGAGGGTGTGTGCCTGGCTCTGGGGAAGGAGGGATTGGGTTGGGGGTGTGTGGGGTGCCTGGCTCTGGGGAAGGGGGATTGGGTTAGAGCGTGGGGGTGCCTGGCTCTGGGGAAGGGGGATTGGGTTGGGGGTGTGTGCCTGGCTCTGGGGAAGGGGAAGGGGACCGGGTTACAGGAGGCTGCTCTTTCCCTCCCCTAAACAGCCGGCGTGCTTCCTGAAATGACTTTTCCCCCTGCTGCCTGCCTGCGCGGAGGGGTGTGGGGAGGGAGTAGGAGTCCCAGGACTGCAGGCCAGCTCCAACTTCTCAGAAGCACGCAGCTGTCATGGGGAGCAGAGGACGAGCGCGCACTTCCTGAGAAGTTGGAGCTGGCGTGCAGTCCCGGGACTCCTACTCACACACACCCTGCTCAGGCAGGCAGCGGGGGGGAGGAAGTCCCTGGCGGAGCGACAGACCGGGCATTTCAGGAAGCACACCAGCTGTTTAGGGGAGGGGAAGAGCAGCCCGTGCGCTTCCTGCGACCCGGGATCCCCAGGTTCTGGCCCCAGCTGTCTCTGTCCCCTTCCCCTGGCCAGACTCCCCCACAAGTACCCTGCCCTAGCACTCTGTGCCCTGCCCCCACCAGCCCAGTTAGGCCACATTAGTGAGGCGGGGGGGGAGTTGGTGAGGTTGTTTTTTTGCATCTCACTTGTGTGGCCCTGACTGACTTTTCTGTGGGTCAGTGACCCCTGACTCAAAACAGGTTCCCTGCCCCTCTCATAAATAAAGCCAACGCTGAAACATTTTGTGTTTGGCAGAATATTTTATTTAAAAATGAAGCCTGGCCAACAAACCCCCAACTGGGGCCAAGCCCCCATCTGGCCACAGCATCATAACACTCCTGCACCCCCCAGACCTCAAACCTGAGCCTATCATACACTGGAACCCCCTGTCCTGAGCCTCTCTCATCCCCAAACTCCTGTACCCCCACATCCCCAGTCTTCTGCCACAACACTCCTGCACCATCCACACACCACAAATCTGTGTCCTGAGCCCATCATACTCCCAGCCCCCCTGCCCTGAGCCCCTCATGCACTCCCGCCCAAACTCCTGCACCCTCACAGCCACAAGCCTGCGGCTTGCTCAGCACCCCAACCCTCCACCTGACCCCAACACTTCCCAGCCTGCAGCCCCCTCCCTGAGCCAGCATCCTCTTCTCTACTTCCTCTTGCACCCAAATTCCCTCCCAGAGCTTGCATCTCTCACCGCTTCCCAGTGCTTTTTTTGTGAGCCACAATAGCAGTGGAGACAGCGTGAAGAGCCGGGGCAAAAGTTGTTGAGCCCCCTCCCCCTCCCAAAAAAATCCAGGGCCATGAAGACCTGGGGAAAAGTTGTTAAAAAAAGCATCCGTGCCCTGGGAATGGTGTACCAGCGGGGGGGTGGTTTTTTTTTTTTTTTTTTGCTCAACAACTTTGTCCTGGCTCTTGACGCTGTCTCCACTGCTATTGTGGCTCTTCGTCTGGAACAGGTTGGCCACCCCTGCCCTAGATGGTCACATTGGGCACCTAAAGAGGGAGACATTCAATATTATTGACTGATTTTGACAATGGGAGCCTAAGTGAATCTCTTGATCAATTTGAAAACTTTCCCCCTCCCCAAGGCCTTAAAAGACTCGTCCACCACCCGAAAATAAAGACTTGTCCTCCAGACCCCTCAAAAGTGTGTAGTGTCTGGACAATAAAATCATCAGGGACTGTTTGGCACCATTCTTCAGTGCTGCGTAAGGGAGCCAAGTTTAGAATTACATTTGTTATGATACCCTTTATTTACGCAGGAAGGAAAATGTAACCGAGACAAAAGCCTTATTCATAAGCGAGTTTCAGCCAAGAGCGTGGTTGGCTACATTTTACCCACACGTTCTTACAATGTATCATGTGGGTCTGTAGTTCAACAGAAACAACAGAGCATCACACTAAGTTACAACAACAGATGAAAGCAAACACTGGAAACGACAACGACCCTCAGCCGTCCACAAGCACAACCCTCGGCAACAGAAGAGTCCAAGGTCGACGTCAAGCTTGAACAGAATTCCTTTCCAACTCCCTAATCTCAAATCCTTGTGCCGCACATTCTAAATCCAATGATTTCTCCCCCCCCTCCCCCCAATTCTAGCCTCCGCTTGTGAATGTGAAAATGGGATCCAACGGGGAGCTGAGAGCACAGCTCGGAAACTGATCCTGAAGCCCGCGCCCCAGTGAGAAGTGACTCGTGCTATAGGAAACGGGACTGCACAGGTGCACGACTGTTCTCCAATGCAAGGGCACAAGGAGGCCTGGTAGCTGAGACTCTGCTCTCTGCATGGCGTTTGGCTTGAATCCCCGTGGTGTTCGTTGCAGGTGGTTGCAGCAGGATCTCAAAGTCAGGCTCCACCCTGAGTTCGGAGAAGGGAATTTTGCCCTGTTCTGTACAGTAGCAGGGGTGCTGGAACAGTGAGAGGTCTATGCCTTCCCACTTCTTACTGGCCATAATAGTGAGCGGAGGGGAGAGAGGAGCGAGTGAGGAGCTCTCTTGGTGGGGGAGAGGCATCATGGGAGTGGACCCTCAGGGGAAAGGGTGGTGCAGAGGTGGAGCCTCAGGGGAAGGGCAATATGGGGGGGGGCATGGTTCAGGCATCTCTGGTCCCCCCACTGTTAGGGAGCTTCTGCTGATCCTGCTTAAAAATGGGGACTTTCAGATAAAGCTCTTCTGGCCACAAATGGCCTGTCACGTCACCCAGGTGACTCTTCTGAGGTTCACAGGCACTTCTTGTTTTGGGCTAACTCTGTGAGGGACACCTCAAATTCACCCTCCATTGCCAGGCCATTGACTTGCCCTGAGGACGAACGCCGTGGGGTGTGTGAACTCGTCCCTCTCGCTGACAGAAATTGGTCCAATAAAAGATATTACCTCAGCCACCTTGTTCCTCTTTTCATTGTGGCATCATAGATGAGCACTTTAGAACCACAGAACACTAGAACTGGAAGGGACCTCAAGAGGTCATGAAGTCCAGTCCCCTGCCCTCACGGCAGGACCAAGCACTGTCTAGAATAGATCATCCCTCATATATGTTTGTCTAACCGGCTCTTAAATGTCTCCAGTGATGAAGATTCCACAACCCCCCCTAGGCAATTTATTCCAGTGTTTATCTACCCTGACAGTTGGGAACTTTTTCCTAATGTCCAACCTAAACCTCCCTTGCTGCAGTTTAAGCCCATTGCTTCTTGTCCCATCTTCAGAGGTTAAGGAGAACAATTTTTCTCCTTCTTCCTTGTAACACCCTTTTAGGTACTTGAAAGCTGCTATTATGTCCCCTCTCAGTCTTCTCTTTTCTAAACTAAACAAACCCAATTCCTTCAGCCTCCCCTCATAGCTCCTGTTTTCCAGGCCTTTCATCATTTTTGTTGCTCTTCTCTGGACCTTCTCCAATTTCTCCACATCTTTCCTGACATGTGGCACCCAGAACTGGACACAAGACTCCAACTGAGGCCTAATCAGCACAGAGTACAGTGGAAGAATGACTTCTTGTGTCTTGCTCACAATGCTCCTGTGAATGCATCCCAGAATCATGTTTGCTTTTTTTTGCAACAGTGTCATACTGTTGACTCATATTCAACTTGTGGTCCACTATCACCCCTAGATCCCTTTCTGCCATACTCCTTCCTAGACATTCGCTTCCCATCCTGTATGTGTGAAAGAGATTGTTCCTTCCTAAGTGGAGCACTTTGCATTTGTCCTTATTAAATGTCATCCTGTTTACCTCAGACCATTTCTCCAATTTGTCCAGTTCACTTTGAATGATGAGCCTCTCCTCCAAAGCACTTGCAGTCCCTCTGAATTTGCAAACTTAATAAGCGTACTCTTTATGTCATTATCAAAATAGTTGATGAAGATATTGAACAGAACCGATCCCAAAACAGACCCCCTGCAGAAACCTGCTTGTTATGCCTTCCGAATTCAAATTCTAAGCAATACTGGAGGCCTCAAATCACCCAGACAGGTCTCAGGGGATAGTAGGCAACTTTGGACAGCTAGGCCGGGATTTTCAAAAATGGATGCCTACCTTTTGGCTCCCAAGTTGAGCCAGGCACTTACATGACCTGATTCTCCAAAGTGCTGCGCATCTAGCAGCACTCTTTGGCATAAGTAGGAGCAGAGTGAATGGATAATTGGTTTAGCCACCTAAAAATTGGTCCACCCAAAATGGAAATTTTAAATGTTAAGTTCCTGCCCCCCAAAAAAGTTTCAGATTCAACAAAACGTGTTGGTTGACCTGAAACAAACATTCCCCCCCTCCTCCCGCCAGATTTTCATTTTTGAACATTTCAGTGTTTTGGACTCTGAACGAAACATCATTGCAAAGTGAAAGGTCAAAACACTTCCTTTGGAGTGGCTCCGTTTTTCATCCGAAATGCCTGGCCAAATTTGAGCCACATTCATGTAAAAGTTTGGTCAGCTCACAAGTGGGTTGTTTTTTAGCAAATAATCTAGTGATCTGAAAATGTTCACTCGGTTCTACGGGTAAGTGCTCAGCAGGGCCGGCCCTAACCAATTGGCAGCCTCAGGTGACTGCCCGGCTCGCCTGTAGGATTGCCAGATGGTTTCAAAAAAAATACCAGACAAAAATTTGTCGAGCAAAATTTGTGAACCCTTTGTCTTGCACTGACTCTGTGCAGGGGCAGATTTCCACCCACAGTAAATGATACAATTTTCATCTGTTAAGAATCCCAGTGAATATTAGACCTAATATGGCACTTTAAGAAATCTTGGTCCCTACTATTACATTATCAGATAGGAGTCCTGTCCTTTCACTTCCATTCTGAGACCAACCTAGATAATTTGGACTCCAGTTCAGCCAAGCACTTAAGTACATGCTGAAAGGTACATTGAGAATGCTTAAGTGCATTATTCAATTGCAAATAAATAGCATTTGCATAATCAAACCCTTCTATCGATAATTTGCAGTCAGCTGTGCCCAGATAAACATTTCACACACTTGCCCAATCCTGAAGCAGCAATAATTGTACCAATGTAGGACTTAACATAGGAGTTAACGTTCCAGGCATCTAAATAAAGCTTTAACTGTTCAGTCCTCCACTGACTAGTCTACAATTTTGGAGCGAACAGAGTGATTTGGAAGCAGAGGACTGTTGTTCACATCTGTTGGATGATCTGATTTAAGTAGATACAGACACAGGGACAACGGAAGTTAATTTCCAGCAGAAATCAAACGGAAACTATTACTTAAAGGCGATGCTGATAATGCAGCCAACAGTGCAAACTAGTTGCAATAGATTTTGCAGAAGCATGGGGACCTAGCAAAACAGTGATTATCATTAATCATAATTAATTAATTAACGTTCTGTTTCCTTTGAGGAGTGTTGGATGCTCTGCTGTGCTTTGCCTGCTCTGGTAGGGAGGAGATTATACCGTACACTTCTTTATTTGAGCTCCTGTGTAGATTAGGGCACAAGGAATTGGGCGTGGATTGTATTTGCTAGTACTGTCTACACTGAGGGTCAGATCATCTTAATTACCCTGTTCATCTTTCCACCATCTTCTGGCAAAGAGTTCCACAGGTTAACACCAATTAACCCATTCAGGGGTGTGGATTTTTCACATAGTGAAGCCCAACTTCATTTTCTTGTGTGGACCAGGCCTGAGTGCAATGAAGCTCTGAAACCAACTTTGGAAGAAGGTTGTGGATTCCCCTGCACTGGAGGTTTTAAAGACCAGGTGGTCAGACAGCTGTCAGTACTGATCTAGCTTCCTTGGTCCCATCTCAGTGCAGGGAGCTGCCCTAGATAATCCCGTCCAGCCGTCCAGTTCTAGGATACTCCAACCCAGGCAGGAGAGTCCCTCCTAGCGCTTTGGGCCCGGATCCTGCCTGTGGCTGCCGGAGCCCGCACACAGTTGCCAGGGTGGAGCCGTAGCGCTTACTCAGGAGACCACTTGCTGCTTTTATACTTTAGGCCTCAATCCTGCAAGGAGCTCTGGTCAGGTGACTCCTCTGCTCCGTATGAGCCCGCTGGCCCAGTAAACGCAAAGGAACAAGGGCCCCCAGCCCAGATAACTCGCCCTGACACACAATTTGTCTATAGCTAAAAACCTCTCTCCCGGAGCCCGATTAACAGCACACACGTTAAATTGCTCTGCGTCTCACATCCCTGGCTCACTCTATTTCCATGACTAATTTTGGCAGGCGCTAGGCCACGCGGTCCCAGTGAGGAGGGCTCTATTAACCTCGCCACTGAGAAGCAAATTGCTTCGCCACCCCCGGATGTTCCCAGGACACTTACGCACACTCAGGCTCTTCGGCGGCATCAATACACATCCCATTTGGAAAGCATCGGGCAACGGCCGTATTAAATGTCAAGCTCCCGAGCTGACTTGGCAGGAATGTGCCTCCCATCTCCCAGCCCCTCTGCTGCTCAGATAAGGGAGAAATGCGAGCACTGGCAGGGGACGGCGGTGCCAGAGACAGGGGCAAAAGAACAACGTTCTAAGGAGAGCAAGCGATGTTGCTCGAGGGTTGGGGCTTGAATGCTACTCCACGATGCTGACATCAATAGGATGACGCGAGTGAGTAAGAGCTCACCCTTGTGCAGTGGGTCTCAAACGTTTTTGGCCCGCAGTCCACCCCACTCAACGCAAACCTTTCCACGGACCACCGGCCAGCCACCCATGATGACAAAATGGGTTCAGGAGGGGGTGGGGAGGTGAGGTCTGTGCGGGAGGGAGGGCGCAGGAGCAGAGTGAGGGGGGATCTGGGTGGGAAGGTGTGCGTGTGAGGAGGATGGAGGTAGGGATCTGGGCATGAGGGGGATGGGGGCTCCGCCCCGTGCTGCTCCCATTGGCTGCAATTCTGGCCAATGGGAGCAGTGGGGAAAGTCTCCAGATGAGCCGTTTCCTGCACTGCCATTCCCCCAGCGGCGGAGAGTAAAGGGTGGTGGCATGGAGACGCTTCCTGCCCCCGTGAGCTGGATCCAGACCACGAGGCTTGGGACACCTCCCACCGCAGTGGAAACCGGCACTGGTGCGCCAGCCTCACAGGAGAGGTGCAGGGGCTGGAGCACCAGTGAGGGCTCCCTGCTGCGCAAGAGGCTGAGCCTGCGGCACACCTGCAAGATGGCCATGGATCTCCAGTGGCCCGCAGACCACACCCTGAGAACCAGTGTGCAAGGATTTGGCTGCACAACCTTCCCTAAGGGGTGACCCATAGTGAGAGCACGGTGCACAAGAGGAGTAGAACACAAGGGTGTTACTACAGTCCAGCCCTGCAGCCAATCAAGGCATAGCCTTCAGAAGCAGCAGCCTCGGCCCCGCACGGATGCATGTTGTATATGGAACGGGCAGAGAGTGAGCACAAGGGCAGCGTCGCTGGGGACTTGATTTTATCTCAGCCCGGGAAGCCGCGGTTTGGCAGCCTGGCGAGGGACTGGCAGAAGAGTCCTAGATCCCAACCCCGCCTGGCAGAGCCTGTGCTCCCAGGAAATGAACGTGCGTGATGCTGAGGCGACGCCTGGCGGAGGGAGGTTCACTGCAAGCAACTGCACAGTGTCTTTTCCTCGCTGGCGCACATTCTGTTGGCTGGTTTTAAAGGGGGTGTGTGAGGGAAGGTGCCCACTTCCAGTGCTCCTGTGAACAGTGTAGGTGGCCTCTCCATTTACAATGTCGGTGCCAAGTCTCCTTGTGCGACAGCCATCTTGAAGTTCTCTGGCACGCCTTGTCTGTCAGCCATCTTGAAGTTCTCCAGAACGCCTTGTGCGGCAGCCATCTTGAAGTTCTCTGGCATGCCTTGTCCGGCGGCCATCTTGAAGTTCTCTGGCACGCCTTGTCCAGCAGCCATCTTGAAGTTCTCTGGCACGCCTTGTCCGGCAGCCATCTTGAAGTTCTCCGGAACGCCTTGTGCGGCAGCCATCTTGAAGTTCTCTGGCATGCCTTGTCCGGCGGCCATCTTGAAGTTCTCTGGCACGCCTTGTCCGGCAGCCATCTTGAAGTTCTCTGGCACACCTTGTGCAGCGGCCATCTTGAAGTTCTTTGGAGCGCAGGAGACACCTGCTGTGGGGTGCATGGAAAGACACAGGAGCCTGTCAGGGCAGGGCTGGGTGCTCGGAGCAGACTGCTTCACAGGCCCTGTTTGATCTCAGCCGGGTCCCTGGGGAACAGCGGGACGTTGCCAGGAGCCCTGCACAAGGGGCCTTCTCACCCCTCGCTCTGCGGGAGCCTAGTGTCCCTAAGGCCTTTCTCCTCGTCAGTGAATCGCCCTTGTGAGCAAACGGAAGCCAAAAGGGGACACGAAGACCCTCTCTTCCCAGGATGTGTTGTGCAGGCACCAGGCTGTGCTCTTTGTGCCAGTCAGTGGGGATGAGCATGTGACATGAACATATTGGGGCTACCACACCCACAGGGGCATGGCATAAGGGACAGAGCTCTCTGTAACAAAGCAGGACCTGAAAGTGCATGCTGGACACTTCTCCAGTGTCACACACCCATCAGTGACATCAGTTCCTGTAGCCAATGGGAGACATTTTAGTCCCAACCCCATGTGCCTCGACATGAGAACACCTCACACAACACACGGTCAACCAGTGGAACTCCTTGCCAGAGGATCTGGTGAAGGCCAAGATTTTAACAGGGCTCAAAAAAGAGCTAGATAGATTCATGGAGGTTAGGGCCATCAATGGCTATGAGCCAGGATGGGCAGGGATGGTGTCCCTAGCCCCTGTTTGTCAGCGGCTGGGAATGGGCAACAGGGGTGGGATGACTTGATGACTCCCTGTTCTGTTCACTCTTTCTGGGCCATTTGGCATTGGCCACTGTCAGCAGACAGGACACTGGGCTTGATAGATCTTTGGTCTGACCCAGTATGGCGTTCTTATGGTCTGAGCTTTAAGCTCAGCTCCGACAGTGGCTTGAGCAAATCAGCGAACTCGGCTTTCTACAAAAGGCTTTCAAAACCTGATTACAAAGGGAGACAGCTGAACTGGAGTTCATTTGCAAATTCAACACTGTCAATTTAGGATTCAATAAGGATCTCAACTGGTTAACCCACTACAAAGGCAATTTCCCCTCTCTGGATATTCACATCTCCACACCAAAAGCTGTGAATGACCCACTTCCGCCCTGACTTGATTAGCTTCTTTAACACAAAGAACTTCTTCCTTATAGATGCTCTTGCATCTGTACCTTCCACTCCAACTCATCTGATGAAGTGGGTTTTACCCCTAGAAAGCTGATGCCCAAATAAATCTGTTAGTCATACACTTGATGCGCCAGCGGTTGATTTCTGGCATTCGATTTAGCAGGTCTAGTAAGGACCTGCTAAATCGAATGCTGAGGGCGCCCCTAGTGGGTACCAATACTCCTCAACTCGTGAGTAGTCTGGCAAGCCAATGGAAGTGTTTGCTCCCGTCGATCTCCCGCTGTGGAGACGACACCAAGATCAGCTTTTAAGGTACTCCAGTTATATTATTTCCACAGCTGGAGTTGCACACTTTAAGTTGACCTTCTGGGTCTAGTGTAGACCTGACCTAAGCTGCCACAGGACTCCTCATTGTTTTTGCCAATACAGACTCACCCTAACCCTCTGAGACTTTGTTTTCTCTGTCAGAAAAATGGGCAGAATAATCCCTACCTGCCTTATGGCGGTGGGGGGAAGGGTGAATTATTACTTTTCAGTGCTTTGATACTGCAATGTCCTAACTAGAATTACTATTCCTCTGGCCCGCAAGTCACTGTATGAAGCGCCCTCACTTCACTGCGTTATTGCTGTTCCTCCTGATGGAAAAGAGAGCGGGTTTTCTTGTGCACTTAGGGGCTTAAGACGTAGTCACAGAGGCAGGAAGAGGTTTTTGTTATGGCGCTGGACTGGGGGGGAGATCTGGAATCTGTTCCTAGTTATGCCACCAACTTCTTCGGTGCCCTGGGGTACATTGTGTCATTGCTCCGGGCCTCAGCGCCAAATCGGTCACATGGGGATAATAATGCGTCTGTTGTGTTTAGACCGTGGCTCTCCCAGAGCGGGTTGCCTTGTCCTGCATCCAACAGTCTTGAGCAAGAGGACAGACAGCTCTCAGCGCCCGGCCCTGTGCGGCGCCGGGGCAGAGCGTAGCTGGAAAACATTACCCCTTTGTTTTCTCCACAGACCATTTCAATGTCTAGGCCCTCTGGGCCAGGATCCTCAAAGGGATTTTAAGGCACTTAACTCAATGCCCCAAAGACCTTGGAGGCGCTGGGCTGTTATTTGCAGGGATCAGTGTTCTCTGTAAGCTGAGCGCTTGGGCGGCCGCCCAGGAGAGATTCAAATGCTGCCCAGCTGAGTAGCAGAGCGCCCACAGCTGGCCGCATGTGTGTCTACTGGTGGTGCACATCCCCACAGGCATCAGTGCGCATAACAAAATGTATTCCACACATGGAGGGAAAAAATGAGTGGACACATTGGCAGGGACCACAGTCCTTTTGGTCTCACCGTTGTGGCGGCACGGTACACGGGAAATGTGTGCATGGGTGTGCGCTCACACATCCTTTCTTTCTGTCCTCTGCAGCGACAAGAAAAGCCGTTCCATAGGCGGTTTGCTTAGGCGATGGAAATGTAATGGTGCCGAGCACCTGAGTGCACGGCTGACCTCAGTGGGAGCAGAGCAAGGGTCCCTTGGACCCGATCCTGAGAGGCCAGGCACCTGGAATTCCCAGTTACAGCTGACTGCTCGGCACTTGTCAAACAGCCGAATTTTGGGAAGCTGGCAAAACGGGGCAGGCACTATCCTGACTCCTGGGTGAGATTTCCTGCCTCCCAATGGTCCAGAGATAGGGCAGAACCCTCAGGCTCGTACTATGTCAACACTTCTGCTCCAACCGGCCACTGAGGAAATGGCAAATAAAAATAGTTCATGCCCCCAAAGAGAATTAAGTTAGTGCTGATTTCAGCCACCCTGATTTGGCCACCCATTGGTGAATCAGCACGCTGCAGGGTCACAGAGAGAGGAGGCCGAGTCACAGAGCTGATGCAAAGAGCCAAGCGCTGTGTGATCCTCTGGGTGGTGGATTCACGGCTCCTCGAGGGATGGGCCTAGACAGGTGGGAGCGACCTTCGGCTTGCGAAAAGCAACGAGCAGCCCTGTGGCACCTTAGAGACTCACCAAGATATGGAGAGAAAATCATGAGCTTTTGTGGGCAAAACCCACTTCCTCAGATGAGCTGGAGGGGAGGAAAAAAAAGTCTAGTTGCCGTAGGCTGGCTGAGGGGAACAGAGCATGGTGAGCAACCAGGCCGGAGCTGCAGCCTGGGATTCCAGTACTTCCCCCGAGGCTTAGTTCTGCAATGTCTGGAAGAGGAGGCAGGGCCTGGCCAGGGGACCGTGATCTCAGCCGCACTCTGGCTGGCTTTAGCTCGTTCTTGACATGCAGGAAGCGCACTTGCTGCTCCTGGCAAGTGCAGCTGACAGCACACAGCCCGTCCGTCTCATTTTGGTTGTGGCTAGCACAGGGAGTGGGTGCTTGAAGGCAGGAAACAGCAAATCTGTATGAGTCACACACGGCCCTTTCTTTTGCTGGGGGAGCAGAGGCGGAAACATGTCTCTCTTCAATGTGTCTCTCTCGTCAGGCCCTTAGGCCTTTTTTTATGGCCCTGAAATACACTCTGGGCGAGCGTTTGACATCACCTGCTCCTTTGCTGGGCGTGAGCGCAGCATGGCCTGGCGTCTGGGCCGCCACGGCCCCCGAGACAGTCCGGGGGGTTGGGGCACGGCTGGGTGCAAACATCACATGCCAGATCTGCACTTTCAGCTTTCCCCGTTGGCCACATCCACTTCCTGCTGCTTCCCCCAGCGGCAGAGCAGGCAGGTCTAGAGGGCCCAGGGCTGTGTCATTGCCTGCAGGCTAATTGTCTGGTAGGACCCTGACAAGCGCTGGTAAAAGAACATGATAGAGAAAGGGCTGCAGAATGCACAGGAAAGCCCAGAGCGAGATCCTCTCTGCCAGTGATTCAGTGTGAGTCCTTGCACAAACTATGTGAGCACTGTCAGCTCTGTTTTGCATCTATAAAATAGTAACAATGATGTGACGGACCCCCCCCCCCCCCCCATGCTTTAGGAAAGGGCCTTATGGACATGAACGTACATAACGCAAAGGCGCTGTGAGCAAATTATTTTGTGGAACCCATCGATCTTCATGGCACGCTCTTCTGGTTCGGTTGATCTTATTTGGATGGGTGTAGCATTTGTGTGTGTAAAATTAGACCCAAGGGGTGGGGGGATACTTTGTGGGGTTCAAATGTGTGAATGAGAGACATGGAGGGTGTCTTGATGAGCAGCTGTTAAGCAATCTCTTTTGTCCTTAAGCCTGAGCAGTGGTTGGTAGGGAGGGGCCTCACTTCTTTAAAAAAGAATAGGACAGCAGGGGCCTGTGTCTTTTGGCGGGGCTGTGCCTAAAGGAAGGAGCCGAGACAGCCCTGGTGTGGAGGGGCAGCTGGAAAAGAGGCTTTAGGGCAGTGGTTCCCAAACTTTTCGGCATCACACCCCCTTTTTAATTTTTGAGAAACCTTCATGCCCCCCCCCCGCCCAATAGCAGCAAAACTTGTTGAGCCAAAAAAAAAAAGGAACTGACCAGGGCCAAAAACCAAAAATAGCAGCACAACTTGGGAGGGGGGGAGAGGAATTGATGAGGGGGGGGCGCTGGGTTGTCTCGCGCCCCCCCCTGGAATTTCTTCATGCCCCCTCAGGGGGGCACGCCCCCAGTTTGGGAACCCATGCTTTAGGGGGAGTTTGAAGAGTTTGTGCTGAGGTTTCAGTGTAGAAGTAGCCAAGTGTTTTTGTTGCTTTTGATTTGTAACCTACTTTGCTCTGCCTGTTCTCACTTATTACCACTGAAATCCTACTGCCTGTACCTAATAAAACCACTTTTGTTTCCGATCAATCAGATCCAGTGTAAACAATTGTCACCTGGAGGAGCAATCAGTGTGCACGTTCCCCCTGTCATTGTGAAAGGTGGCTTACTGAATTCTTTGGTGTTTGTTCCCATTTGGGGAGTGGTAGCCCAGGAAGCTGCCCTCTCCTCGGACCTGAAGGGCTTCAGTGTCTGTCCTGCTTCTTGGGGGGGCAGGGACCTCAGCCCGAGGTGTTGGCTGGGGGAGACCAGGGAGCTGACCAGTGGTGAGAAGCTCCAGAGAGCAGGAAGGCGAGTGGCAGTGGCCATGGCAGCACCCCGGGAGGCCCCCCCCAAAGGGTCTTCTCTGACCGCCCCCCATCACAAATGATTTCTACCCCATTGTGGAAAGTGCTTTGAGATCCATGAATGTCACACAGGGGGTTGAAAAAAACCCACCCCTCTGAGCAACACACGGTACACGGAGAGACGCGCCGGTGTGGACAGCGGTATGTCGGTGGGCGATGCTCTCCTGACTGGCAGAGAGCTACTGCCACCCGTTAGGGTGTTTCCATTACCCTGATGTGCGAGCGCTCTCCCTTTGGCACAGAGCAGCTCCAGGCACACATCCGTCCAGCTGTGCCTCGGTATGTACGCTAGAGTAGACATGGCCGAAGTCTAGAGCAGTCGTCTCTTTCATCTTTTCCTGTCATGTGCAGATTTGTTCCCCAGATATGCGCGGAATCAATTTTGCCATGTGCACCGCAGCATGTGTGAATGTGCACCACCAGCGGAAACAAAACGCCCAGCTCTGCTAATCAACTGGGCGGCATGTGACGCTCCTGAGCAGTCGCACAAGTGCTCAGCTTACAGGGAACACTGGGCTAGAGGCTTGTCTGTACACGCAACACTACGGTGTGTGCTGTGGTGCTTTAGTGTAAACTCTACCTGGGCTGCAGCTGTTTGGGTTTCACTTGTGGGCTGGTAGGTGTGCAGTCACGTGGGTTGTACTTCCATAGTGACACAGGCTCTCCGGCCACATATTTGAGTGGCCTGTTGCATGATGTGATTGCTGGTGGAATATCCTTGTTTGGTGGGTTACGGTGTGTATCCCGGCATGCCTCTTCGCAGCATAGTCTGGGGTGTCTGAGCACTTGGCGGGGGGGTTTCTTGTACGTAGCTGGCTGTAGGTGCCTGTTGGGCGGATGCTTTCCCCAGAGTGACCACTCTCTGGCTGCACTCCCAGTACTCAGCCTCCAGGGAAACATGCACAACACTCACAAAAGATGGTGTTAAATTCACACCTTTGCTAGACACTGAAAATCAGGGTGGCTGGATTTCTGGTTTATTTACAGCAATCTGTAACCGCTTACCCCCTCCACCTCCTCTCCCCCATGACTGGAGAGGCATTAATTGGTCAGCTTACCTTGAATGGTCCCTTAAAATGTGCGTTACTTTCTTAAGCTAAACAAGCCGTTGCATCCTGAATTTGTCCTGTATAATACCTGGAGGCAGGTACACAGCTGAGCATCCCAGTGAAACCCGTTCTAAGTGGGACTAACGCCCCTTCCCTTATTCTAACCCAAAGTCTTTTACACAAATGTGGCGTCATTCCCCTTCCTCTCCATTACTGAGGGGAGGAGGCCTCCAGGGAGAGGTGATGGCTGGTTACTCTCTGAGCATGGCAGGATCAGCCAGACCCCTGCTGAGACAGCTTCGAAACTTGGGGCCCGAGCTGAAGAACCTATCCCTGGGACTCCGTGACAGTAATGGCAGGAGCAAGAGGCGGTGGACCCCCTGACTGGTGACGGGGGCTATCTGACCTTCTGTAACCCTGGCACGGGTAAGGTGGTTGGAGCCAGGAACTGAAGTTGCGTCTCTCACTCCGACTGTTGGGTCTCGCACCTGTAGTATAGGCCCTGGGGGCTGTAGCTTGCCAGTCAACCAGAGCTTCCGTAGCATGACACAGAATATGTTCCTCAGCTTAAAAACAGGCTGGCAGTCTCCTTCTAGCTCATCTCCAATGGTCCTGTCCCCGTGACCTGCATTCATTCACGGCCCACAGGATTGCCCCGAGAAGGCTACTGCTATCCACTGGGATGGTCTCAATTTATATTGGAACCACTTGGATACTCTGTCTCCTGCCCTGGCCACACCCAGTGTGACAGCTACAATCTCCTCTGTCAAGAATCATAGAATCACAGAACACTAGAACTGGAAGGGACCTCGAGAGGTCATCAAGTCCAGTCCCCTGCCCTCATGGCAGGACCAAATACTGGCTAGACCATCCCTGATAGATGTCTATCCAACATGCTCTTAAATATCTCCGGTGATGGAGATTCCACAATCCCCCTAGGCAACTTATTCCAGTGTTTAGCCACCCTGACAGGAAGGAAGAACCCCCTCCTGAGTCTGCCAATAGGCCCACTGATATGGGAAGGGGGCAGAGGGAGCAATTGGCAAGGAGCTTGGCCCCCCCCAGCTGCCGCTGCCATGAGTCAGCAGGGCTAAAGCAGGCTTCCTGCCCACCCTCACCCCTGCCGCTCCTGGAAGTGGCTGGCACCTCCCTGTGGTCCCTGGGAGCGGGGTCTCTGCATTAGGGCCAACTCCGCAGCTCCTGTTGGCTGGGAACTGCAGCCAATGGGAGCGGTGGGGGTGGTGACTGCGGGCTGTGGCACACAGAGACCCCTAATCCCGCCCCACTGCCTAGGAGCAGCTGCCAGAGGGGAATGTCGGTTGCTTTTGGGAACCAGCTGAGTTAAGCACCAACCCTCTGATCCTCTCCTGCAACCCAACCCCCGGCCCCAGCCTAAAGTCCACACCCGTCCTCCCTCCCGGAGCCCAACCTCTCACCCCCTCCTGCACCCAAAACCTCTGCCCCACTCTGCCCCCAAACTCCCACCCAGAGCCTGCACCCTGCACCCCCTCCCACACGCCAACCCTGTGCAAGTGAGTGAGGGTGGGGCAGACTGAGTGACAGGGGGAACGGGGATGGACTGAGTCGGAGGCGGGGCCTCAGAGACGGGGCAGGATAGGGTGCGGCCTCACGAGGCGGGGAAGGGTGTTTGGGTTTGCGTGCTGAGACAGCTGGCAACCCTCCCAGGCGGGCGTGTGGAGGC
Organism: Rafetus swinhoei; assembly: GCA_019425775.1. NCBI lineage: Eukaryota > Metazoa > Chordata > Testudines > Trionychidae > Rafetus > Rafetus swinhoei. The sequence continues at coordinate 129,714,943 of CM033446.1, read as the reverse complement.
CCTGGCCCTGCCAGAAGAGCAGCCCCACAGCCCAGCCAGCAGCTCCCTGGGCACAAACCACACGGATGCAACACGGCCCGAATGTCAGGTGGGCTGTGTCTGCGTGGGCATGGCTTGTGTGTGCATGGGGGCCCATTGACTGTTCTGCCCTGGACCCCCCACGCCTGTCAGTTCGCCTGTCTACACTGTTGGGTCAGGGAGGTTATCCTCCGCGCAAGCACCGTGACCAGCCCTGGTGGCCCACACCCTCCGCCATCCATTCTCCTCCACCATCCGTCCTGTTCTGTGGCCTCCTCCTGCGCCCTTTATTTCTCTTGCCTGACAGGTTGCTTCTCTTATGCCGTGCTCCCATTTTGTGTGGCGCTCCTCCCAGGTCTGTGTTTCTATTTCTCTGGCTCCCTCTTCTCACCTCGGCCCATGGACCCCAAAGCTGCTTTCCTCTCTTCCTCTCATTCTACGTCACCCCCACCTCCTCCCAGCCTGACTCACAGTACGTGCACACCAAGTACAAGAAGTGGCTTTTATTTTCCCTGATCTCTAATGCTGACTGCAGGTGGGGAGCCGGCAGAACAATGCATAAGCACTAAAGATCCTGTTTGCAGGCAAATGTCCTTGGTATCACACAGAGCATGTTGATAGAGCCGCTGAATTGTCTGTAAATAGAAAGAATTGGGCTTGTTTCATTTGGGAAAGAGAATGCTGATAGGGGGCTTCCAAGTACCTAAAAGGGTGTTATGAGGAGGAGGGAGAAAAAATATTCCCCTAAGCTCTGAGGATAGGACAAGAAGCAATGGGTTTAAACTGCAGCAATGGGGATTTAGGTTGGACATTAGGAAAAACTTCCTAACTGTCAGGGTGGTTAAACACTGGAATAAATTTCCTACGGGGGTTGTGGAATCTCCATCACTGGAGATATTTAAGAGCAGGTTGGATGGCCATCTATCAGGGATGATCTAGATCAGGGGTGGCCAAACTGTTACAGGCAAAGAGCCAAACTAGTGCTGGATATAGTGCAAAGAGCCAAGGGAAAAAAGTTGTTGAGGAAAAAAAAAAAAGCCCCAGCTGCCGCGTTTGGTCGAGAAAGAAAAAAAAAAGCCCCAGCTGCTGCGTTTGGTCGAGAAAGAATAGCCATCAGAGCTTGCTGTCGAGAGAGCATCCATGCCGTCTGGACAATTTCTTGCGCAAAAGCGCTTTGCGATGCGTTTTTGTAGTGTGGACGTGCTCTTGCGCGAAAGATCTCGTCCGCAAAAAGCTTCTTGCGCAAGACACCTGCGGTGTAGACGTAGCCTCTGTTCCCCGTGTAGAAGTAGCATCATTGAGACACATTGTTAGCAGGCAAGGCATTGCTTCTGTGCAAAACATCAGCCAGGCACTAACTTGGGATGCAGCCAGTCTATGTTCAATTCCCTGCTTTGCCACAGCTTTCCTATGTAATCTTGATCAAGTCACTCATATGTCTACACTGCAATTAGAAACCCAGGGCTGGGCTGGAAGCCCAGGGACTGTCTAACTGCGGTGTAGACATTCAAGCTCAGACTGGAACCAGGACCCTGCCAGGTGGGAGGGTCCCTGTGTTGGGCTGCAGCCAAACCCCAACATCTACCCTGCAATTAAACAGCCCTTTAGCCCATGCCAATTGGCATGGGCCAGCTGTGACCATGCCTGTCTAATTGCAGAGTAGGCATACCCTTAGTCTCTGCACCTCAGCTCCCCATGTATACAACACAGCTAAGAGTACCACCCTGTCCCATGGCGGGGGGGGGGTGGGGTGGGGGCATTGTAAGGATGAAACCATTAAAGCTTGCAAGCTGCCCAGGTACTATAGAACTGGGGGGGGGGGTCTTGTAAATAGCTTTGTGATCACGTTGCGCATGTGCAAAGTGTCATTGTGTAACACCGCCTCCTTAGGTCAACACAGTACAATCAACGCAATGCGAAGTACAACCGTATCAACACAAGCTCCTCCTCCAAGTGTACGCCGCCGCCTCTGTCCCTGAAGTGTTGGGAGAACAGAGGTGGTTGTTTGACCTGTTGGGCACAAAGCACTGTCCGTGTTTCTCACCGTGTTTCAGCTGTGCAGTCACAGTCCAGATTCGTGATGAGTGTTTATTAAGTGATCAGGAACCAACCCCTAATGCTTACAAAGAGATCTTGCCAATTACTGCCTGTGCTTATTAGACACACCTCTTTTCCTGTGGTCCACCCTAAAAGCAAAGCAAAGGGAAATGAAGTTACCAGCTGGAAAGCCAGAGAACGGTGTATGAACAGTGGTGGGCCCAAGCGAGCAGAGAAAGAAGGTGGGTGAGGTAATATCTTTCCTTGGACCAACTTCCTGTGGTGTGCACGTGCTCAGCGGAAGGCAGACCTGAAGAGGAGCTCTGTGGAGCTCCAAATCCGGTCTCCCTCCCTGACAGAAGTTGGTTCAATAACAGATATTACCTCCCCCACCTTGGCTATGTCTACACTACACTTCTTTTTCAGAGAAAGGTCCGCTCATTGCGCACTGCAATGTGCGTACCTTTTTCCGATTGTTTTTTCCGAAGAGGCTTTCCTGAAATTTGGCCCTTCTACACTGGGCCAAATTTTGGAAAAACCACCTCTTTCAGAAGAGCTCTTCCTTCCTTGTGGAACGAGGTTTACAGGGCTTCCGAAAGAACACGTCTGCTCTTCCGAAAAAAATTCCCTGGATGCGGCAGAGTTTTTCCGTATCCTGAAAAAAAACTCCGTAGTGTAGACGTAGCCCTTGTCTCTCTAGGGGTTTAATCAGACAGAAGGTAACAGCCCTGCTGCTGCCAGGGGCTGCTTGGGTTAGGATGCCCACGGTCTGGCAAGATGTTTAACATATTTTCTAACCCCCGATGTACATGGGGGGTACACGTACACGATGTACATGGGGGGTACACGTACACGATGTACATGTAGCTTTTCAAAGCTACATGGTGACTAGTCTGGAGAAGAAACCAAGGTCTTTTTGGACCGTGTTATGAACAGGAAGGTAAGGGCCGTGGCCGGGGGCTGGCAAAGGGGGCAGCTTCCCCAGGGTCGGATGGTTTAAAAGGGGCCTGGGGTCCCAGCCTCCACTCCTGCTACCATGGCAACAGCAGCAGCCGGAGCCTTGGGCCCTTTAAATACCTGCCAGAGCCCATCCTGGCTGGGCCTGGGCAGTACCGAGGGGTGGCTGGGGGCCTGGAGCCAAGCCCCCTCAACCTTGTCCAGGTCCCAGGCAAGTCTGTTGCCAGCCCTAAGGAATTCAGCTAGCGCGGGGATGAGGGCAGTGCAAGCACACAAGGAGGCAATTAAATGGTCACTCAGCAAGTTTACTGGGCTGTCGTGCAGAATTAACGGTTACAGAAGTAACGAGAAGTCCTGTGGTCCCTTATAGACCAGGGGTGGGCAAAAGGGCCTCTGCGGGCCAGATGTGGCCCTCCAGGAGGATGGATTCAGCCCGCAGAGACCCTGCTGCTCGCCTGCCCCCAGGCCAATTAGGACCTGGGGGCCGGGGAATGCGCGAAGCCTTCTCCGCTGTGCCCCTGCCTTGCAAGCAGCGCGTGGCGCTTTCAAGCGCCGTGTGCTCCTGGCGGGGCGGGAGGAAGCTTCATGCGCTCCCCCAACCCCAGGCCCTAATTGGCCTAGGGGCAGGGGAGCGAGGGAAGTCTCCTCCCACACCAGGAGCATGGGCACCTTGGGGTGGGGGCAAAGGCACTCCCTCACCCCCAGACCAATCATTGTCTGGGGGTGGGGAACCTGGACATATCTGGGCCCCACCTCTTCCACTCCATGCCCCGCCCCTTCCATTTGATGCCCGACCCTTCCTGTGCGGCCCGGGGCCACTTCAAAAATTTTCGAAGTGGCCCCCCGGCCAAAAATTATTGCCCACCCCTGTTATAGACTAACAGATTTATTGGAGCATAAGCTTTCATGGGCCAAGACCCACCTCGTCAGATGCAAGTCGTGGTTACAGAAGTGGCTTCCGCCCAGCTATTCGAACGCGTGGTGCAGTGTTGGGCACCCGTGTTTTGTCTTGCCAGCGACTCTCTGCCCAGGTTTTGCCACACAGTAAAAACCTGATCCAAAGTCCATTGAAGTGATTGGAAACAGCCCCACGGAGGCCCACGAGCTTTGCATTAGACCCTCAAAGCCAATTTTGCATGCAGACTGAGTACATAACAATAGGGCAGGATTTGCATGGAGAGGTTTTTGCCAGGGACATTTGCGGGTGGAATAGCTTGGGCCTACAAGACTCCTGCCCAGCTTTATGGGTGGCGCTGAAAGTCTGGCTTAGTGCGCTTCATCTGATACGATTTTGCAATCTGCGCCTTTAGCATCTGCTGCTCTTCTCTGCATCTCATTGCAAAACGTCCTGCTGGTGTTACTAGAACCCTCCAGCATGGCCAGGGCAGGGGGGGAGTGCTCCTTTTTAGATGCGAAAGCTGAAAGGCCAATGTGCTCTGACTTTCTTTTGCATCGGCTTCTGCATGCGGGAGGGAAATGCTCCCCTTTCATCCCATGCAGCGTTGTCTGAAAATCGTATGTATTGCAGTTATCACGAGGGATTAGCTAGAGCCAGACCTGCTCACCCCAAACCGCCTCCCCTTCATCCTCACAAGCTGATGGGTCAAAATGAAACCTGCATCTACCCCACAAGCCCAGTACAGAGATGGAGCTAAACTCCTATTTTCTCCATTCCCTTGTCAGCCTGGACCGAAGTGAACTCCGCTCTGAGCAACTCCTTGGCTCTGGATCTGCTAAATCAAACAGTCCCTGTGGCTAGTATCTGTTCACTGTTGGCTTTCCTGTGACTGCTACTGGCTGTGAGTATATAATGGACACCCTGTATGAGAAGGGAAGGTCTCACTGCAACCTGGGCGAACCCTTTACCTCTAGTTTGTTCTCCACAGATTGACTAATGACCCAAACAGCAAAGGGGCTGATTTCTGCTGAGCCAGGTGGGCTGGGGAGGAACAGGCATTGGGAAGCAACTAATAGACCTTGGTTCAGGGGTAAGATTAAGCTCATGGGGAGAGGTGATGCTCTGGAATATAAGGTGTAGCACAATGGGGCCCAACCTGTCCCTAGCCTTGGATGCTGCTATTAAATGAACATGACATGAACCACAGCTCTGCGTTGCTTTAAACCAAGCTCACAGCTCTTGCACCCTTGCATTAAAACAACTACAACCTATTTCATGCTTCAGGGCTTACATGGAGTTGCTTCTAGGGGTCAGGAAGGAATTTTGCACCCTGGAGTGGGGCAACTGCCCCACTCTGGCCAAAGGGGGTAAAAACAGGCGGGAGGGAGCCTGTGCAGAGCCCAGGCCAATCAGAGAGGGGATTAGAGGGAGCCAAGGAGAGAGCAGCTTGCTGGGGAAGCCCTGGTTATAAGGAGCTGCTCAGCAGCGCAGCGGGCAGTTGGGTCTTGACCAGGGAGGGTGCAGGGCTGGCTCCCAAGAGGACCCCTCTGCACTGCACCTAGCCACGCTGCAGAGTGGCCTTTATAGAGTGTGGCTTGCCCCTGAGGGGAGGGGCTAGCCTGAGGCTGCAGCTGGCCACAGTGACAGGCCTGAGGCTGAGGACTGCTGATGCCCCTGGAAGGGGGGGCGAGAGAGCAGTGTGGGGGGCACTGCCGGAGGGCGGGACCCTGGGCGAACACAGGTCCAGAGCGGGAATGTGGAGAGAGCGCAGAGTGAGGACAGGTGGGACACTGGCTGGAGGGGGGTGCCCGGCTGAGGACTAAGCTAATTCTCAGGACCGCCAGCAGGAGGCGCCGCGGTGGCGCGTCTCGACCCCGGTTCATGTGCATTCTGTAGGGTTTTTCCCTCCTTCCTTGGACGTGACAGGCAGAGGCAGGACGCCGAAGGGAAGGCCCGCTGCTCGGGGGTGGCGCAGAGACTCCCCGGCTCTGACACGCCTGGCTGATTCATCCTGTGCACATTTTCAGGGACAAACAGACTGGCCAGATTTGGGGTCAGACGGGAATTTCCCTCCAGGTCAGATTGGCAGGGCTCTCTGGCTTTTGTTTTTTTTCTTTCAACCTTCCAGCGCAGCATAGGCAGGGCCTATCCCGCCTATCCCAGCACAGGACGCCCCTCCGGCTCTGCAGGTCTCTGCCTGTGGCACACAATGGTTAATTCTCCTAAGGCCTGGAAAATGGACGAGACACTTGAAACACTCTTTGGCAAGTTACCAACGTGACTCATCTTTGCTCTCCAGCTATTTATAAATGGGGCTCACGCACAGCGAGTGAGTCAGCGCCAGGAAGAGAACCCAGGAGTCCTGACACGGAGACGCCGCGCACCTCCGGGATTGAGCACGGGGGGGCAGGAGGAGGGAGTGTTCAGCCTCAGGCAAGAAGGGCAGAGATGCTGGGAGCAGGAGAGAGAAGCATCCTCAGCTGGAGCAGGAGGCGGCAGCGGGGTGGTTCCTGCCTTGAAGAGGAGAGAAGCCGGCAAGAGCAGCAGCATGAACAAAGAACGGGCACCAAAAATTCCAGGAAGGCCTATGCGGTGATCTCGGGTACAACTCTGCCATGAAATGGTTTCCTCAGAGCCCTGTGGGGGGAAGGAGGACACCGGCCAAGTGTCTTTGGGTTAGAACCAAGTGCCCATGGAAAGGGCAGGGCCGATATCCATGTTAAGCCCAGGAAGGGTTCGTCTACACAGCCGTGTTATTTCGGAATAACTGCGCGTCTACACGGCAAGCCGTTATTTCGGAATAACGTCGAGGGGGAGGACTTCGTACTCCGACTCGCGTAACCCTCATTTCCCGAGGAGGAAGGGAAGTCGGAGGAGGCGTGTTCTCCCTTGCTGTGCGGACAGCGCCAAAAGCCGAATGAAGCTATTTCGACTTCAGCTACGCCATTGGCAAAGCTTATTCCGACTCCAGCCCTGCTGTGTAGACGTGCCCAAAGAGGCCAGGGGAAGGAGCTCTGAGCCAGGGGTACCCACAAGGGAGAGTGGATGCCTGGTGCCCATCGCATGGGGGCAAGAGGGGGGAAGGCTCTTGAAGTGTCTCCTGAAGGGGCAGGGTGAAGCTTTATTCCGGTGCCCTGATAGGAAGTTTTTCCTAATGTCCATTCTACAGCTCCCTTGCTGCAGTTTGAGCCCATTGTTTCTTGTCCTGTATCATCCGACATTACAGAGAATCATTTTTCTCTCTCCTTGTAACACCCGTTTAGATACTTGAAAGCTGCTGTCATGTCCCCTCTTGTCTTCTCTTTTCCAGACTAAACAAACCCAGTTCTTTCCATCTTGGGCCATGTTTTCTAGCCCTTTCATCTCCTTTGTCCATCTTCTCTGGACCTTCTCCAGTTTCTCCACATCTTTCCAGAAATGTGTCTCCAGGAAATGGACGCACGACTCTAGTTGAGGCCTGATCAGCGCAGAGTGCAAGAATCACTCCTCATGTCTCTTACAACACTCCTGTTAATACCTCACAGAATGACGTTTGCTTTTTTTTTTTTTTTTTCAACAGTCTCCCACTGACTTGAATTTAGCTTGTGGTCCGCTATGACCCCTAGGTCCCTTTCTGCAGGGCTCCTAGACAGTCACTTCCCACGCTATATGTGTGCAACGGATTGTTCCTTCCTAAGTGGAGCACTTTGCATTTGTCCTTATTGAACTTCATCCTATTTACCTCCGACCATTTCCCCTTGTATGTCTACATTGTTTTGAATTATGATCCTATCCTCCAAAGCACTTGCAACCCCTCCCAGCTTGGTAGCATCCGCAACCTTTATCAGTGTACTCTCTATGCCATTATCTAAATCTTTGATGAAGATATTGAACAGAACCGGTCCCAACACTGATCCCTTCGGGACCTCACTCATTATATTCTTCCAGCCTGACTGTGAACCATTGCTAACTACTCTCTGGGAACAGTTATCCAGCCAGTCGTACACCCACCTTAGAGTTGCTCCATCTAGGTTGGATTTCCCTAGTTTGTTAATGAGAAATTTTGTGACGCCCTGAGCCATAATGGAGTTAGTAAAAGTGATATGGGTTTCCAAGTCACTCTTTAATGTTAAAGGTGTAGTGGGCCTCAGTTTTCATGTTAGTTATAGCTCTCTAGCCACCTTATACTGTAAATAGATCAATGACGTTATCCAGTTTAATAAGCTAACACGAGAGCAGGTCTACAGTGGCTAAGAGTGCGACTAATCTCAACTCAATCATCCCAGCCAGGGCTTAAACACCTCTAGGGATGGAGATTCCACCCCCTCCCTAGGGAACCCATCCCAGTGCTTCCCCACCTTCCTAAGGAAATAGTTTTTCCTACTATCCAACCTAGACCTCCCCCACTTGAGGCCATTGCTCCTCATTCTGCCATCCGTCACTACTGAGAACAGCCTCTCTCCAGCCTCTTTGGAACCCCCTTCAGGAAGTTGAAGGCTGCTCTCAAATCCCCCCTCACTCTTCTCTTCTGCAGACTAAACAAACCCAAATCCCTCAGCCTCTCCTCACAGGTCATGTGCTCCAGCCCCCTCAGCATTTTCAGTGTTCTCTGCTGGACTCTCTAATTTGTCCACACTCTTACTGGGGGGCTGGGGGCCCAAAATGGGATGCAACATTTCCAGCTACTCTCGCCTTCCGGTGGCAGGGCCCCTCCCAATGTGCTCTGAGGGATCCCTCCTGCCAGACTGGGGGCCGGGAGAAGCCCTCAGCCTCTGCGGCTCTGGTATGGCCCCAGGGAAGTGCCCAAACCCCAGCACAAGCAGCACGGGGGAAGGGGTGGAGGGAAGCCCCAAATATCCTGCCCCTACCCCCCTTTGGGGGCTCAGGGCAGGGGGGAGGGGTGGGTTTGATTCCACAGGAGCTGTAAGAAATGTAAGTGCGGGATGGAGTGCCGGGACTCAGGGCAGGGGGTTGGGGATGTGGGGCGTGGGGGAGGGCTCAGGGCAGGGGTTGGGGATGTGGGGAGGCTGGAGGGGGCTCAGGGCAGGGGTTGGGGATGTGGAGGAGGCTGGAGGGGCTCAGGGCAGGGGTTGGGGATGTGGAGGAGGCTGGAGGGGGCTCAGGGCAGGGGTTGGGGATGTGGAGGAGGCTGGAGGGGCTCAGGGCAGAGGGTTGGGGATGTGGGGAGGGCTCAGGGCAGGGGTTGGGGATGTGGAGGAGGCTGGGGGCTCAGGGCAGAGGGTTGGGGATGTGGGGGCGTGGGGAGGGCTCAGGGCAGGGGTTGGGGATGTGGAGGAGGCTGGGGGCTCAGGGCAGAGGGTTGGGGATGTGGGGGCGTGGGGAGGGCTCAGGGCAGGGGTTGGGGATGTGGGGGCATGGGAGAGGGCTCAGGACAGGGGTTGGGGATGTGGGGAGGCTGGAGGGGCTCAGGGCAGGGGTTGGGGATGTGGAGGAGGCTGGGGGCTCAGGGCAGAGGGTTGGGGATGTGGGGCGTGGGGAGGGCTCAGGGCAGGGGTTGGGGATGTGGGGGCATGGGGAGGGCTCAGGGCAGGGCGTTGGGGATGTGGGGGCATGGGGAGGGCTCAGGACAGGGGTTGGGGATGTGGAGGAGGCTGGAGGGGCTCAGGCAGAGGTTGGGGATGTGGGGGCATGGGGAGGGCTCAGGACAGGGGTTGGGGATGTGGAGGAGGCTGGGGGCTCAGGGCAGAGGGTTGGGGATGTGGGGAGGCTGGGGGCGTGGGGAGGGCTCAGGGCAGGGGTTGGGGATGTGGGGAGGCTGGGGGCCTCAGGGCAGGGGTTGAAGGTTGTGGGAGGGGGAGCTCAGAGCCGGGCATGTGGCTTCCATGCTGCCTGGCGACCTGAGCACTGGGCTTGGAGTCTGGGTGCGCTGCTGTTCGGCAGGGCAGGCGTGTGGAGGGGGTTGGGGTACAGGAGTCAGGGCAGGGAGTTGTGGGGTAGGGGGGCTGAGGGCAAGGGGCTACGAACATTGATCCATTTATATCTTTCAGCTGAGACCTAACATCTTACCCGTCATAGCCTGCAACCAAGGGGTGTGATGTGGAGCAGGGTCACCAGCCAGTCGCTCAGGATCTACTGGTCGATCTGGGAGCCCCTGACAGGGGAACCTGACTGGTTTGGCCAAGAGGCTATCAAGTGCTGGCACTTCAACTGCCCCTCCCCCCACTGCTGCGTCTTTGCTGCCCTTTGCCTTGGAGTTGCAAGGAGCCTCCTGCTTGTGGTACAGGGCAGGGACGGGAGAGGAGGGGCGCCGATGTCAGGATGCCCCCTCCCATCCAGTATTCTGTCTACACAGAACGGATGCGGGGGGTACAAGATGTGGGATGGAGTTTGCTGGCTGCTTTGGAGAGTGGGGTAGGGCCAGGGTAGGGGTGAACCTGCCTTAGCCCCACTGCACCACCACCCAGGAGCCACCTGAGGTAAAGCAGTGCCCAGCTGGAGCCTGCATCCCAAACCTCCTGCCCCAGTCATGAACCCCCTCCTGCACCCCAAGCTCTTGTCCTAGCCCTGAGTCCCTTGGACCCAAACTCCCTTACAGAGCCTGTACCCCAAACCCCAACGGCCTGCCCCAGGCTCAGCTCAGAGCCCCTCTCGCTCCAAAGCCCTTAGCCCAAGACCAGAGCCTGCGCCCCAACCCTCTGCCCCTGCCTGGTGAAAGGGAGGGAGGATGGGGGAGGGAGAGAGGATGGACTGAGCAAGGGCGGGGCCTTGGAAAAGGGGCACAAAGGAGGCGGGGCCAGGGTGTTTGGGTTGAGGTAGATCCTGGATTGCACTTCAATTCAAAAAGTGATCTCGTGCTTAAAAAGGTAGAGGGTCTGCTAGGTCTGGGACAAGAGCTGGTTGCACAGAGCAGTGGCCATTTCCTAGGGGCTCTGCTCACAGCTCCTCCCTCGCACTTCCAGGCACCCATCGGTCTGCAGACACATCATCGACGAGCAGACTTTGCAGGAGGCAGGCAGGGCCTCTGCACCTTCTGAAAATGCAGGCGATGCCGCAGGCTCACTGGCCACACACGACAGGCAGGTGCACGCCCCGGCTGACGCTTGCTCATGCAGCGTAGGCCACTTCCCACCGGCCTGTTTGATCCAGGTTTGGCAAATGTTCTTGGCCCACAGGAACAAAACAGGGCGGGCCCACGTCTAGAGACAAGCGTGGAGAATGGAGCCCTTGTTCATCACGTACGAGCCGCGAAGCGCGCGGGGAAAGCTCGTTCTGTGCCGTGAGTCAGCATCCGAGTGCGCCTCCCCGGGCTGCTCTCTCTCCTTCCCCACAGGAGTGTCGGTTTCACAGGACTTGTTGCCATGAGTGACGTAGGCTCAGACCCCCCAGTTCTGTCTCCCTAGCTGGCAACCCGCCCCACATCAATCCAGCCTGGAGAAGAAAACTGTCCAGCCAGCTGCTCGTCCTTGCCAGCTACCTCAGGAGCTCCCATTCCCGCCCCACCCGGCTGTCCTGTCATTCGACGTGCCCGGGAGAGGACGCTTTCCGACAGGCCAGGGCGTGTGCACACTGCAAGCACAGGTTTGAGCTAGGAGCAACAGGGGCCTTGCTCGACAGGTTTCTTCGGGCGGTTCCCTCGGGAGAAATTCCAGTAACTCCCTGGCCCTGCCTCCTTCGCGGCTAAAACCCTGTCGTCGTTTCTGGAGTGTGCCACATTCCAGCTCCTCAGTCACGCAGAGCTAGTGTCGAAGCCGCCCCCTCGCTCCAGGCTCAAGCCAAGGGCGCTGTTTGCGTTGGCAGAATGACAGGGGGCTAATCGGGCCAGTCGGTGGCAGCTTCATAGGATACCATTATGGGGCTTGGCTGCTGGTGCCGCAGCCGTTACATTTACCCCGCCAGGGAGGAAGGGAGGGAGACGGAGTCAGAAGGAACAGACTACAAAGCTGACCGCAGCATGCTCAGCGCGGGGAGGGGGGGGGATAAGATGGCAGCTGCTCTCCTCTCCAGATATACCCTCCCCCGCAGCCAGCCTCTGGGCACTGGGGTTAGAAGAATTTCATGCACCGGCAGGAGCCAAAAGAAAGACGCGTTTCCCCTTCTTTTGCCGCTCAGTGCCATAAACAGCGTAAGACCCGGCCACTCTGCTGTTCAAGGGGAGCCTTCTAGTTGTGAAGCTGGGGGTTATGGGAACACTGACAGTCCCCACCTTCCATCCAAAGGTTCATCCGCCGCCCTCTTTCCTCCAAAGAGACACCAGCCTCCCCTTGCGCCTGCCAAGGGGTCGCAGATTGCGCAAAGGGCGTGTTTGTTGGGGGGCAGGGGGATGCTGGCGTGGAGCCTACGACCTCAGCACACCAAGATTTGTGCCCGAGTTTTGCACATTTCCTGCAATGGCTGTTTATCTTGACCACAAGCGCGGTCCTATCAACTTCAATTACTCTTTATCTTCTAGCGCAGTGTTTCTCGACCAGCGGGACGAGTACCCTCAGGGGTACTTGAGAGACGTCTGGGAGGTACGTCATCACAACTGAAACTTGGAGAAAACGGAATTTTTGTTTTAAGTTTTACAGCGCGTTAGTATTTTTGTACTTTTTACACCCAACAATTTCATCGCCCGCCCGGCTACAATTAAGTTGTTTAAACAAATGTGTTGCAACAGTAGAAAAAAAGTTTGTGTGTCTGAAAACTGTAGGTACTGGGGGTACTTATTTTTTTTTTGAAAAAGGGGTACTTTATAAAAAAAAGGTTGAGAAACACTGGTCTAGCGCCCAGAAAGGCGCCCGGCTCTCCACAGGGGGCCAATAGTCTCTCTTTTAAAGAGCTCACCATGTGCATCCTGGCACCATACATTACAACAGGGGTGGGGGGATCTTTTCTGGGTTGGGGGCTGCTGACCCACAGAAAAATCAGTCGGGGGGCCTCACACAAGTGAGAAGCAAAAAAAAAAAAAAAAAATTCCCTCAAACAAACTCTCACTGAGGTGGCCCCCGAGTGCAAAGCAGAAAGACGCTCCTCACATTCCTCTCGCGCACCAGACCCTGGGGGGTCCAGCCTAGTAGACTTTGTGTGCTCCAGCCTTGCAGTGGGGCGGGAGGGAGGGCTAGAGCACCAGCGTGGGGCTCCCCAATGCTGGGGGAGAGCCGAGCCTCGGGGGCCAGATCCAGGGAAGCCGGGGGCCGCATCCAGCCCCTGGGCCTGAGGTTCCCCAGCCCTGCCTTACAGCAAAGGGACTACTCCCATGAGTAAGGCCCTTTGTGCTGAGCTGTGCGACCCTCCCTATTTTCCACCACAGCTGCAGGAGACACCAGCCGCTCCTGCACCTTGCACCAGTGTTAGAGCAGCCGACTCCAGAGGGACGGTTAGAACCCAAGAGAGCTCTTTGGCTTTACCTCCCTCTCCGCAGTCCATGCTGTTTGCTGCACTAGCAGCCGGCAGAGCCAGAGTGGCTTGGAAAAAAGGCAAACAGCAGGGACAGGTCTGGATAACGTGTCTGTTTCATCCATTTTTGCAGAAACCTGAAGGTCCTGCCAGGAGCGGCTGACGGGCTCCCATAGGACAGAGCCCAGTGGCAGGTGTGAATGAGATCATCTGTGAGGCGCACGTCCGGCAGGAGTGAGCCGGAGCTGCCAGCATGGCTCAAAGAGCCTCGTTGAGCAGGGTAGAGTGGGAGGAGTCAGTAAGTGAAGAAATGCAATTAAATAGAATCACAGAACTGGAAGGAAATTCGTGAGGTCATCAAATCCAGTCCCCTGCCCTCACGGCAGGACCAAGCACTGTCCAGATCAGTGTTTCTTAAACTGTGTTCAAAATGGCCACCCTTAAAAGGGCAGGCGACTTTTTTTTTTTTGTTCAACAAAAAATCCTTGGTGTTCCTCATTAAAAAAAATTATTGTTTGGTGTTCCTCAGTCTTTAAAAGTTTAAGAAATACTGATCTAGATCATCCCTGACAGGTGTCTATCCAACCTGCTTTTAAATATCTCCAGAAATGGAGATTCCACAGCCTACCTAGGCAATTTATTCCAGTGTTTAACCACCCTGACAGGTAGCAAGTTTTTCCTAATGTCCAACTTAAACCTCCCTTGCTGCAGTTTATTAAGTCCATTGCTAATTATCCTGTGAGATGTTAAGGAGAGTGAAGTAGAGTAGCAGATTGGGCGTGTATGCGTGTAACCTCAGCAAAGAGATGTACCAGGGGCAGGTAAAATGAAGTCACCGTGACACTAATTTCCCCGTTGTGATATAACAGCACAAGAATTATTAACCATCAAGTCATTGAGGTGTTGAAATGAAAGTGAAACCAAGTGCAGCAAGACCATCGTTGAGGTGCGAACCTCTATCTCGGCAGGGACTGTGGCTGTCTCAGGAAACGGAGACTCCGACTAGTTTCGTTTCCTGTCTCGGTGCTTCAACAAGCGGCACCCAGACCAAAGCACCCATCTGCCTCCTGGCCTGATTGGTCCTCATCTCATCCCGATTTGCTATGGGGCACGGGGGTGGGGGTGGGAGGGGGTATTGGGAAACAGCCCGGCACTGAGCAATTTGGGCGAAGAAACAGTCAATCCTCCGGCAAAGGGGCTCCCTCTGCCAGCTGTGTCAGTCTCTACAGTGCAGGGGCGAGGAACCTTTCTTGGGTTGGGAGCTGCTGACCCACAGAAAAATCAGTTGGGGGCCACCCAAAAGTGAGCCCCCGCATGAGGAGAAAGACCCTCCCCACATTTCCTTTTCACATCAGAGCCTGGGGGGCCCGGGAGAGTAGATTTGGTGGCTCCCCCCAGGCTCTGGTGTGTGACCAAAATTGAGGGGTTCAGAGTGTGGGAGGGGTGGCTTGGGGAGTGGGGTCTGGGCAGGTGGGAGGGTGCAGGACTTGGTTGGGGGTTGGTGGATCTGGGAGGCTGCAGGAGCGGGCTGGGGGTGGGAGGGTTGGGGCATGAGGGTAGAGTGCAGGAACAAAGCGGGGGTCGGGGTCTGGTTAGGAGGGGGTGCAGGAATGGGTTGGGGTGGGGGGTCTGGGCAAGAGGAGGGTGCGGGAGCTGCTTCCTCCCTCTGCCTGGGGGTTGGCTCTGGACCCAGCTTCCTGACTCTGGCCTATGCCGCTCGGGGGGTTCTCCCCTCTTCCCCACAGTGGGGAGCTGGTGCTGGTGCTCCAGCCCTGTGGGAGGGCCTGTGGGGGTGGGGCTGCAGGGCAGGAGCGCCAGCACCAGCTCTCCAATGCTGAGGAGGAGCCCTGAGCCTTTGGGGCCGGATCTGGCCTCCAGGCCTTAGATTCCCCACCCCTGCTCTAGTGCATCAAACTAGGAATGAGGGAGGAGGTCTCCTGTCCTCTTTGATGCTGCATTTTCCGAGTCACATTTCAAGCAGCCTTGAGTCAAATTGACTGAGATGCAAGAGCAAAGACCTGGCCATTAAGCCCTGTTGCCAATTGTCAGTGATGCTTCGAGTTCATTCACTGGAGGCACATTAGGGAGAGCTAGAGGCATTGATCGGCAGCACCGGGCATTTGGAAGGACCTCAGAGATATTCATGGGAGAGAAGAACATTCTCTTAGCTGATTAATGTAAAGAGCATTTTAATTGCAGACTTGCAGATATATCGGCGGAAGGGAGGGGACCCTTTGCCAGCATGTCAGGAAATAGCAGCTGCACGGTGCCATTAATCTTACGAGCAACAACAGAGAGGAGCGGAGAGGAAAGAGAAGCATTTGACTTGGAAACAATCCGGCCTATATTTTTCCTTTCTTTTTTCCTTTGGACAGTGCGGGCAGTCACATGGAAGTACAGTTTTGTTTCAGGGCTTATCTGCCTCTCCTCTGCTGGCCTAGTTCTTTGCTTGCAGCCGCTTATCTGAGAATCACGTTCATTCTGCAGCAGCTCCTTCTAAGGGAGTCAGGGCCATTTCTTGGAACGGTGCTTCTCTGAGGGGCAGACCAACGGGCCCTTTTCTGGCTTGTCAGTTGAGACACCCCAAAAATAAAGCTGTGAGCATCCCCTATGCCTCTCTGGTAGCCCCTGAGCTGAGGGAAACATTTCTTCTCTGGGCTCTTTCTAGCTGTGACAATCCAGAAGGGTTTTAGTGCTTGGGCGAAGGCCACACCAGAGGTCTATGAAAGGCTCATATCATTCCATGGGTGTTCGTCTCCTCTCCTCATGCTCTAGATCGGTGTTTCTTAAACTTTTTTAAGACCGAGGAACACCAAACAATAATATATTTTTTTTTTAATGAGGAACACCAAGGATTTTTTGTTGAGCAAAAAAAAAAAAAAAAAAAAGACACCTGCCCTTTTAAGGGCAGCCATTTTGAATTCTGTTGTTCTCTGCGGCACACCTCCGACTGCCTCGCGGGCACACCGGAACACAATTTAAGAAACACTGTTCTAGACGATGGTATTCATCACTCCGAAGGACTTAGATATTTGGGCTGGACCATACAATGCAATACAAATAACATAAAAGATTAATGGACACAAATCAGATATCAGAAACCTGTTGGGGACCAGTTTAACCTGCCCAGGCACACAAGCATGGATTTGAAAGTAGCCATTCTTCTACAAAGGCATTTCACCAGCCAACTACAGAGAGAGAGACACTATTTCCCTGGGCTTGACCTAAGACTTGAACTGGATGTCACATTATAAAGCCAGCCTGCCCTGCGCTGAACACCTCATTGACGTCCAAAGCGACGTGTGGGACACTGCCAGCCCACTCAGTTAGCCTCACTAGCACTGGGACAACAATTGACGGGGGCTTTCTTCCCTTCCTCGCCCTTCTTATTCTGAGGGTCCCCCCTTTTTTTCTCCACTCTAGCTCATCTCATCTGAGGAAGTGGGTTGTGCCCATGAAAGCTCATGATACCATCTATATATATTTGCTAGTCTCTAACGGTACATCTAGACAGCAGCGTTATTTCAGAATAACTCACGTTATTCCGGAATACCATAGTGCATGTCTAGACGACAACCTTTCTTTCGAAATAATGTCAAGCTGGAGGACTTCTTACTCCGACGCCTGTAACCCTCCTTTCCCGAGGAGTGAGGGAAGCCGGAGGAAGAGTGCTCTTCCTTCGACTTCCTGCTGTGCAGACAGCGTCAGCTGACGTTGTGTATCTTAATTCGACGTAAGCCCTGCTGTGTAGACGCACCCTACGGTGCCACAGGACTGCTCGTTGTTTTTACACTCGCACTGGAGCATTTAGGTTAGATAACTGAAGGGCACAACATTCTTGCAGACTCGTTTCCAAACATGTACCGAGGGCAAGATGGGGATGCGTGGGCGCTGCCCGGCTCAGGTCGTTCCAGCAGAGGGCAGTGATGGGCTCCCAGAGAAGGCCTGCAGTGGGATCTAGGTTCAACTCCCCACTGTGCTTTTTTCCTGTGACCTTGGGCAAGTCATTTAATCTGTGTGCGCCAGCAGAGAGAACAGCGGCACATTCCAGAGGGCAGCCCTGTTAGTCTGGTTCAGGAAAAACAGCAAGGAGTCCGGTGCCAACTCTGCTCACACATCTACACACGCAATTTCATCACTGGACCCAACCACTTCAGCCAGCACATCAGAGACTCATTTAACGGCACATCCACCAATGTGATCTATGCCATCAAGTGCCAGCAATGCCCCTCAGCCATGGATATTGGCCAAACTGGACAGTCTCTATGGGACTCATTAACCTGCCCGGGCACTCATTAATGGATCTCAAAAGTCAGCGTGTTGTTTCAGGTCAATTCCACAAGCCAAATACACAGGGAGGCCTTGGAACTCAGCTTCATTTACAGGTTTGGGACCCATTGCAAAAGCACCGTGGCAAGGGCCCCTCTTACCCCGGCCAGTCTCTCACTCCCAACCCCAGGGGTTGCAGTTCACAGTGAGTCTCTGTGATAGGAAGCCCAGTCACTCCATCTGGGACTCCCTCCCCAGCTGTTTCTGCTCTAATGCTGGTACGACTCACTGTCAAACTTCTTGCTCTCCATTTCTCCTTCACCTCCCCTTCCGTCCTCTCACTCTCTCCCCCAGCTTCCAACTGCGGAGGCTTTTAAAGGCCTTCAGCCAGCCAGCAGTGGAGTCAGCTGGCCCCAATCTGCCTGAGCCAGCTCCCTCCCAGCTGCTGCTAATTGTCCTGCAACCCTCTGCTTCTATAAATAGGTCTTTCACCCTTTTTGGGCTGCCTTTTCCCCCCTCTGCAGCAGCCCTCTGGCCTGACCCTGCCACAGTTGGCTGCATCTAGACTGGCATGATTTTGCGCAAATACTTTTAACGGAAAAGTTTTTCCGTTAAAAGTATTTGTGCAAGAGAGCATCTACACTGGCATGGATGCTTTTGCGCAAAGCACATCTTTTGCGCAAAAGCATCCGTGACAGTGTAGACGCTCTCTTGCGCAAGAAAGCTCCGATGGCCATTTTAGCCGTCGGGCTTTCTTGCACAAGAAATTAACTTGCTGTCTACACTGGATACTTGCGCAAGAGGGCTTATCCCCGGGCGGGAGCATCAGCGTATTTGCGCAAGAAGCACTGATTTTGTACAGTACAAGGTCAGTGTTCTTGCACAAATACTCGCAGCCAGTGTAGACAGACGGCAAGATTTTGCGAAAAAGCGGTCTAGACGCAGCCAGTATGAATAAAGACATTGCCTGTCTACCTTCCACATCCTAATGACTTAACCAGCCAAACAATGGGTACTTAAGAACAATTTGCACCTTCTCTATCAGCTTCATGTAACAAGAACACTCTAATTGACTTTTTCTGCCTTTTTCCCTTCCTTCTCTCCCCCTCACCCCCATTTTATTTTGGAACTGCACCTTTAATATTCCAGTCATCTGAAGAAGGGGGCTGTGCCCATGACAGCTCATGATGCCATCTTCAGGTTTTGTTAGTCTGTAAGGTGCTGCTAGATTGTTTGTTGTTTTTTAAGCAATCCCACATGCTACGTGGCAAGCACATTGGTGCAGGGACGCTGGGTGTGTGCAGCGCCCAGCACAGTGGGGCCCTGCTTGTGGCTTGAACGTTAAGCACTATTATCACACACATAAATGATGGCCTGATCCTACTGAAATCAGTGGGTATTTTGCCACTGATTCCAGTGGGAATGGACAGGATCTGCCTCACATAGTTAAGAGACTCAGAGGGGTCACCGAGTTAGTCTGTACAGAATAAACTTAAAAAACATCAAATAGTCTGGTAGCACTTTAAAGACTAACAAAACATGGAGATGGGATCATGAACTTTCGTGGGCACAACCCACTGATACAATCTACATGTCTCATTAGTCTTTAAAGTGCTACCAGACTATTTGTTGTTTTTTAAGTTTATAGTTAAGAGAGGCGGCTTGTGTTCTACCGAGCCAGCCGAGTGGGCTTCTGAAGGGAAGCGTTAATTTCCTGTCCCAGAGCTCGGGGGGGACCCGTGTTTCTCAGGGGCCAAGCCACGAGAGGCATGGATAGATTCCCAAGGCTCTTTCCGGTGAGGATGTGCAGAGCAGCAGACAGGCCAGGTGGGAGAGGACTGGAACAGGCAAAACAGGTTACTTGTGATGTCAGCCAGCCAGCAGCAATCCACCCAAATTAGAACACGGGAAGCTGCTGCTTACGCTCGCTAGCTTAATGAGCAGCTAATTGGGCCACTCTAAGTGGCTATTTTAGGGTGGAATGTTCAAGTCGCACGCCCCAGACCTAACCGTTCTCTGCAATAGACAGAGGCAGATTCTAAGGCCACTGTGCTGCAAGAGGACGTGTGCACACAAACACGGGGGCTTGTCCGTGGAACAAATGTGTGCACAAGAGGATGGGTGTTCCCACCATACCCTTTTGTGGGCTCTGGGTCTAAACAGATGCACAGTCTGTAAGGGGAAAACAGCCTGGGACCCATCCACGGTAGCCTGGCTGTCACCGGAGGAAGCACTTCCTTTGAGACACGCACTGCCAGAATCCCAGCTGGCAGGGACATTCCGTAACATTGCATCGGAAGTTCCTCTGGTGCCTGACTGTAACTCACCCCTACTGGGGGCGGTGCACTGGGCCAGCTGCTGGCACCAAGACCACTTCCAGAGAGAATGAGTTTGCGCTACCGCGTGGTTCTCAAACTGCGGGCCACACGCCACTAGCGGGCCGTGGCCACCTTGCAGGTGGGCCGTGGCTCGAGGTCAGCCCTCCCCTCCCTTCCCCCGTAACGGGGAGCCCACACTGGCGCTCCAGCCTTGCGCCTCCCCCACCCCTGTGAGGTTGGAGCGCCAGCACCGGCTTCCCACTGGGGGAGGGGAGAAAGCCCCGAGCCTCCCTGCTAGAGCTCCCCCACCCGTCCCCCTCCCCCAACTGGGGGAACTGCAGCGCACGGGGAGGCTTTCACCGCTGCTCCCCTTTGACCTGATTCCAGCCAATGGGAGCAGCGAGAGGCCATGCCTGGGTCGCAGTGCCTGGGAGCGGAGCGGGCGCACAGGCAGGTAAGCGCCTCCTGCTTCTCCTCGTGTGCATACCCCCCAACGCCATCCCCCTCATGCACCTGCCCCCCTGCTGAGACCCCTCACCCCCAGCCCACTCCTGCACCCTCCACCTGGCCAGACACCCTACCCCTAGCCTGCTCCTGCACCTCACCTCCCACCCGGACCTCACCCCCTCCGGCGCCTCACCTCCCACCCGGACCTCACCCCTCCTGCGCCTCACCTCCCACCGGGATCTCACCCCCTCCGGCGCCTCACCTCCCACCCGGACCTCACCCCTCCTGCGCCTCACCTCCCACCCGGACCTCACCCCCTCCGGCGCCTCACCTCCCACCCGGACCTCACCCCCTCCTGCGCCTCACCTCCCACCCGGACCTCACCCCCTCCGGCGCCTCACCTCCCACCCGGACCTCACCCCCGGCGCCTCACCTCCCACCCGGACCTCACCCCCTCACCTGTTCGTGCACCCCCACCTCCCACCCATATCCTACACCCCTGTCTCTATCCCACTCTCTGGTAGCCCCAACCCACACACCAAACCCCTCATTTTTTGCCCTCCCCCCAAGACGGACCGGGCCAGGTCTGGGCACCTCTCTGACATCCCAGCTCTCCCTGTGCCACTGTCAGCCCTGGGCCTGCACACAAGTGAGGGGTTATAGGACCCAATCTCACCTACCCCGAACGGGTTCTCCCAGTCCCAAAGAACCAGCCACAAATCCCCGGTCAGTTTACACTTTGGATCTTACCCACAAGATCACGCTGGGCCAGTCCGTTAGAATCTAAAATCTAAAGGTTTACTACTAAAAGAGAGAAAAGCACGAGAGTCAGGTTGTTAAGGAGAATACGTTACATGCATCGAATCACCCAGTTCTCGATACGGGCTCGCAGCAGAGATGTTACAGACTACTGGCTTAAAAGTCTCTGGTGTACGTCCTATGGCAGGACGGGTCCACGCTTCTTCCCGGCTCTCTGTCCCTCGCAAGGCTGCATGTGGGATCAGTAGCAGAACTGAAGGCAAGACGGAGGCCACCTCATGGCCTTACATATCTCTCCTGGCGTCCACCTGGCCAGAGCAGGTCACGTGGTCGAGTGACCTATCTCTGTTTCACACGCTGGCAGCCATTCTGCCCTGGCTGGTTTGCAGGTCCCGGACACATTCCTCAGGTGTGTACTGGGCACCCTGACAGCCATGGTCCCTGGAGCCTCACTAATTAGCACAGTCACTGTCTGGACCTTCCTTCCCTATAGCAGGCAGGTCAGGCCCACTGCTCTGTCTCAGGCAGAGAACACTCCCAGTATCAGCACAGAGTCCACATTCATCACTCCACACACAGGCATCACACAAGTCCATGAGTAGCATATACAGAATCAGTAGAACATCAGCTTTCATTTGACACCTCACATGGCCCCCTTTGTACAGACTTTGGGGCAAACACCCCCCCACGCCCCATGGGCACAGCAGTGACCTGGCTGCTCCCTTTAAACTCCAGTAATGTGACACCTCATCTGACGAAGTGGGTCTTTGCCCACGAAAGCTTATGCTCCAACGCTTCAGTTAGTCTATAAGGTGCCACAGGACTCCTCGCCACTGTGACACCTCAGTGACTCCAAGTTCGCCCCGGCCCACGTGGCTGTCCCCAGGGGTTTCAGCGCGCTGGAGAACACGGCTCCCTGCGTGCTGTTACACCCCGGCACGCTAGGCCGACGTGCGAACAGAATGGGAGCTTTCCTTTGGGACTCCCTCTGGTGTGTGTGTGTCTCATCACCAGACCCGTCATGCTCACAGGCGCGTTTATACTCACTTGCCCAGCCCTAACCCAGCCGTTTTCAAACTTTTTCTCTCATGACCCAGTTGAAGACAGTTGTTGATGCCGCGACCCAACAGAATTTGATAGAATGTGGGCTCCGGGGTGGGACTAAGGATGGGAGCTTTGGGGGGGTATTAGGGGGCTCCGGCTTTGGGGAGGGGGGCAAGACTGGGGCAGGAGGAGCTTACTGCAAACAGCTCCCGATCAGTGGTGCAGTGGGGGGGGGGGCTAAGGCAGCTTCCTACCTCTCCTGACACAGCAGACCGGGCTGCACCCCAGAAGCAGCCGGCAGCAGGTTCCCAGCCAATGGGAGGGGCGGAGCTAGTGCTCTGGCTGGGGCAGTGCGAGGAGCCCTGTGCACTCTCCCCTCACACACCTACGAGCCGGGCCTGCTGCCGGCTGTCTCTGGGTCGCAGCACAGTCTGTGGTGCCAGGACAGGCAGGGAGCTGCCTCAGCCCCCCCACAGCTCACCGGACCCCCCCTGCAGCAACGAGACCCAGCGCCCGACATCCCACTGCCCAGCCCTGGGTGACAACCCGTCGTCTGACAGCCACTGCCCTAGCCTGCACACTGAGTATGGGGCATGCTGAGCCTTGTGGGAGCAGGGGAAGGTTTGCTCCCGAGAGTCCACCTCATGTGAGGGAGGGTTTTTCCTCGGTGTAATGGAACACCCATCGAATCATAGAATACTAGGACTGGAAGGGACCTCGAGAGGTCATCGAGTCCAGTCCCCTGCCCCATGGCAGGACCAAATACTGTCTAGACCATCCCTGATAGACATTTATCTAACCTGCTCTTAAATATCTCCAGAGATGGAGTTTCCACAACCTCCCTGGGCAATTTATCCCAGTGTTTAACCACCCTGACAGTTAGGAACTTTTTCCTAATGTCCAACCTAAACCTCCCTGGCTGCAGTTTAAGCCCATTGCTTCTTGTCCTATCCTCAGAGGCCAAGATGAACAAGTTTTCTCCCTCCGCCTTATGACACCCTTTTAGATAAGAACGTAAGAACGGCCATACTGGGTCAGACCAAAGGTCCATCCAGCCCAGTACCCTGTCTGCCGACAGTGGCCAATGCCAGGTGCCCCAGAGGGGGTGAATTGAACAGGTAATGATCAAGTGATCTCTCTCCTGCCATCCATCTCCACCCTCTGACAAACAGAGGCTAGGGACACCATTCCTTACCCATCCTGGCTAATAGCCATTTATGGACTTAACCTCCATGAATGTATCTAGCTCTCTTTTAAACCCTGTTATAGTCCTAGCCTTCACAGCCTCCTTTCAGATACCTGAAAACCGCTCTCATGTCCCCCCTCAATCTTCTCTTTTCTAAACTAAACAAGCCCAATTCTTTCAGCCTTCCTTCATAGCTCATGTTCTCTAGACCTTTCATCATTCTTGTGGCTCTTCTCTGGACCCTCTCCAATTTCTCCACATCCTTCTTGAAATGCGGTGCCCAGAACTGGACACAAGACTCCAACTGAGGCCTAACCAGCGCAGAGTAGAGCAGAAGAATGACTTCTCGTGTCGGGGCTCGGGCTACAGGGCATTCAAACTGCCGTGTCAACACTCAGGCTTGGTTTGCAAGGGACCCACCCCCACTTCTTGCAGGGATCCAGAAACCCAGGTTTGACCATCTACACTGTAATGTTATAGCCCTGCAGACGCTGACCTCGAGCTCCAGTTTTACAGCTGCTCTCCGCCCAGATCCACAGCGCCCAGGCAGGAATGGCTGCTCCCGTTTACACGGCCAGTGGCTCCAGCCGTTCCCCTGCATAGGTCCCAAAGGCTGCACCGACACCTGTGATTCACACAAGCGGGGAGTTTGAAAAGCAACTGCACAAACCAAAGGCAGGATCCCCCTCCAGGCTGGACTGAAAACAACACCCATGGCCTGAGATGGGGTCATGAGGGTCATGACCTGGCCAAACCACCTCTCCAAAGCGATGCCACAAATCCCCAGAAACCCGAAACGAGCCTCAAAAGAAAGCAGTCCTGGCTGACCTCGGCAGAGGGGTTTCTCGCACCCCCGTAGTGCAGCTGTCCGTCCTCCACCATCCCCAGCGGCTGCGGGAGGGGCCGGGTGTGACATGGGGAGCTGTACACTCTTGTGGCCCTGGGCCCACGCTGTTGGGCATTCCACTCCGTTGGGATGCTGTGTGGGCTGTGGGTGACCCCTACTGGCCTGTGTCTGTAAGCACTGCCCAGCGGGGGGTGGTCCCCGAGGGCGGGCCCGTAGACCTTGACTAGCCACTTCACACCTGGCCAGGGGAAGGGGTGTGAACAAAGGAAGGGGTGTGGCTACCTGGGGGGATGAGTGTTCGGTGGTGTGGAGAAGGGGAGTCTGAGCGTGGGGAAGCATGGAGGAAGCAGACTAAAACCAGTGTAGGGGGTTCAGGGGCCCGTGAACCCCTTTCTCCCAGGGCTGTCGACCCATCCTCTTACGCCTGCATCAGTCCTATGCCGTGCTGTATCTCGGCGCAGCAATAAACCCCCTTCTTTCTACCGGCCGGCGGGGTCACATCTTGCTGCAGACGGGGGTGCAGGGTCGGGGGTCCCCGACGCGCCATCACACCGGGTAATGGGGAAGTGGCCGTTTACGGTGGCGGGGGGAGGGGCGATCGCTTCCTCCGGTGCAGGTTGTCAGTTGCGCCATCAGAAATGTCTCGGAGCAAGACACTGGGGGGGAATCCTGGGCCTGGCCATTCCTGCGGGGCAAGGGGGATGCAACACTGGCTTGGCTGGAGATTCCTAGCGTGGGGGTCTCTGCGGGGGGGGAGGGTAGAGTTGTTCGAGGCAGAGGAGGAATGGGCAGAGCAGGGCTGCGTGCCCGTGATCTCCGCCTGGCCTAGTGAAGGGCGTGGGGAATCTTACCCACATTGGGCTGCGGGGGGCCGGGGTGGAATCTGCACCTGCTGACCCTGGGATTGGAGATGCCAACTTTTGGCCCCCTCCCCATTGGCTCCTGAGCTATACACAGCTTGGCTGCAACTCTAGACTCGGGCGTCTCCCCCCACACCCCACCCCCAGCTGACAGCCCCATACACTCAGCCTGCAATCTAAGTATCCGGGGGTCTCTTCTTTCACCACTTCCCTTGGGGGTCAGAAAAACAAACCTAGTCTCTTCAGTGGTACCCAGTAATGAGTAACCCCTAATTATACCCATCGTCATTGGTCGTCAGTCAGTGGTTCTTAACTTCTCCCTCCACGTGACCAGTGCCTCTCTATCGGACAGAGAAAGGGGTGTGTGTGTCAGTGGCTCTGAAAGTTGGTCCTTCGCAGGTGGTCCGAGATCAGACCCCGACCCAAAAAAGATTCCCCAACCCTGCCAGAAATAAAGAAAACGTTGACTCCTTTTTGGCTGGACATAAATTAATATTTTACTTTATTTAAAAAGAAGTTTGATAAACTAACTCGAGAACGTTAAACTTTTTAATAATTTAAACTGAACCATTCTCCCTAGCTGCAGCATTAGCAAAATGGCTCAGGCGTAATTATGTAATTAACGGTCACTTTCCATTAACAACTGGCGGTCCTCGGAAAGATTTGCATTGAGCCAGGTGGCCCATGGGCCAAAAAGTTTGAGAACCACTGGTGTAGATGGAGAGAAAGACCATCTTTGACCAGACACTCAGTTCAATGCCTAGTAAGCATCAACCGTGGACGTAGACAGGGCCCGATGGAGCTGCAGTCCAGAGAATGTGCATGAATCCGGACAGACATCGTCTGGCACAGAATGGGAAGTGGCTAAAAGCCCAAAACAA
Source organism: Rafetus swinhoei (assembly GCA_019425775.1). Classification (NCBI taxonomy): domain Eukaryota; kingdom Metazoa; phylum Chordata; order Testudines; family Trionychidae; genus Rafetus; species Rafetus swinhoei. Next base: position 129,689,107 of record CM033446.1, on the reverse strand, counting down.
ACCAGTGTGTGTCTCTACTGAACTGCACATGGGATGCCAGGCACCCTTTGGTTCCCTGCCATAATGAGCGGAGACGGGTGCCTGCCTAACGAGGCGCCTGCACTATAACCAACATCGTCAAATTCTCCCCAACCATCAGCAGAACTTGGATCGACTTTCTCAGGCGGCTGCTACTGGGTTGATTTCCTTGCGGAAGCAGTATGGTCCCAAGTCTGTTCTCTCGCTGGTCAACAGAGAGCTCTGCATTCGGATTGTTAGATGAACTCTCCCGGCTGACCAGCTGGGAGATGAATTTGCCATCCCTTTCATGGACTCTTTTTTTCCTGTGGGAGCCATAGCCTCTCTCTGCCATGCAAATTACATGGCACAGGCCTGGCTTCAGAGGAGCAAAGTTAGGCCAACACTATGTGATTTGGAAAATTCCACCCTTCCACAACACACAGGCAACCTGTGGAACTCCTTGCTGGAGGATGTTGTGAAGGCCAAGCATATAATAGGGTTCAAACAAGAACTAGATCAGCTCATGGAGGGTAAGCCCATCAATGGCTATTAGCCAGGATGGGCAGGAATGGTGTCCCTAGCTCTGCCTTAAGGTGGAAATGGGTGACAGGGGATGGATCATTGGATGATTCCCTGTTTCTGTTCACTCCCTCTGGGGGACCTGGCATTGGCCACTGTCGGAAGACAGGACACTGGGCTAGCTGGACCCAATATGGCTGTTCTTAATTCTACAAAAGTTTCACTCTTTGAACTCTCTGATCAAATGGGAGGAAGGAGGAAGAGCCCCTCTCTTGGGCCAGAAAACCTAGACCGGACAAAGCATGAGAAAATGTCTGAAAAGGAGCAAATCGGTTCTGGCCAAGGCACGGCCGAGGGGGCCAAGTATCGATCTCCCCTGACAGCAAAGGCAGGAATCCACCTGTTCTTTGTCTCTCTGCTGGTCGGGGGTAACTCTTTCCAGATGGAGCATTTGCTTTCCAAAGGCCTGGGGGAAGTGGTAACGGAGCCCCGCATGAAAGCATTCCACAAGCGTTCTTATGAGCTGAGCCGTCAGGGCCCGGCCAAAGGGAACCAGCCAGCGCGTGACTTAGCGCTGCGGCTGGATCCACTCTTCATTTCCTCCAGAGCAGCCTGGCAGCTGGGGCGGCAGACCCTCTGGGGGAGGCGAACAACAGTGAGTCCGAGAGCAGCGCGGGGAATCCCGGTTCAGTGGGACCCCCTGAACTCTCACGAGCCTCAGAGGGATCCGGGCAAAGGTTCCTATTTCAAGCACTTGGTGTCAGGCCAGCCTGACAGTGATGCAGCGCGCAAGGAGCAGGGCGGGAAAATGGCGTCACTCTCCTGTTTCTGGGCCCCGATGTCGCACTTGAATCTGAGCGTCCGCTCCGGCGTAGCTGTCCCGTCCCGGGGTCCTCAGAGATGTGCATCCGTGGGGTGTGAAAATCACTGTTTGCTCTGCAGCCACGTGACACCCCCCCTTCCTCGCACGCGTACACACACACACACACACACACACACACACACACTATTCCAAAACAGCGGGGGGGGGGAAGTTTGAGCATGGCTGGGCTGTGCCCAGGGGAAAGCAGTTTGGCCGGATTTCCGCTCTCACGAGAGCAATTGTTACAGTGGCGCCTGCAGGTCTCCCCTGGGCCAGGTGTCCGTGTCTCTCTCCTGTGGGCACTGCCACAGGGAAACAGTAGCACCAGGCCTGCCAGGGATTCCCCTGAGCTGGGTCTGAACTCAATCTGGCAAGCGGAGTGCAGACTGCACAGGGATCTCATTGAAGGGGTGCACCACGTTCCCACGGGCGAGGTTGACTGGACTGTGCGGGCGATGGGGCCCACCCCGAACCCCGCCCCTCCTGGCCAGGCCCCGCCCCCCACCGCACCACCGGGAGGGAGGAGGGCGCACGGCCCCAGCCTCCCCGGCCCCGAAACACGGGGAGGGCATGGGGGGCAACAACGCGCCACCCCCAGAAGGCCTACAGCAGGCGCTCTGGGGGCGGAGTGTAGGCGGGGCCAGGCTGGTGGTTTGGGAAGGCGGAGCCCTCCCCCGCCTCGCGTACCCACCGCCCCTGGCTAGTCCCTCCTGGGCTCATAAAGAGCAGGTTACATTCAGGCCCCGTGCAGCCCCAACTCAGGGTGCGCGGCGTCTGCTCATGTCAAGCAAAAGTGCAGTTTTTCAATGGCTACATCAGAAATGTCTTGGAGCAAGACAGCGCCACGGTGACCCAGACGACCAGCTTTTCCAGCTCCAGTGGCAGCCCTTGTACTCGGGCTCAGCACAGCATGGGGCCCTGAAGGCGTGGGGCCCGAGACAACCGCCTTGCTTGCCTTGCCGCAAGGCTGGGCCTGCTGAAAACTAGCCCAGCCGTCCTTCCCCGGAGCTCCTCCCACACTGAGGGGGTCTGTTCAGTTACTGCCAACCGGGCGACTAACCCGGCCATGCACCTCATCCACTTTGCCCGCTGGACTTTGCCAAACGCAGGGTACGTTTCCCAGCCCCGCTTCAAGCATCTCTGTGTAGCCTCTGGGCCTTTTCCTTCCATGTCAGTCGCACTGGGAGCCGCGGTGGGAGGCATCCGGCAAAGCCAAGCCCAAGAGAGGAGCCCTCCAGCAGGGCATGAGTCAGTCGTGAACAGCCGCCTCTGCCTTACCCCTCAGAACTATTAGGTCCAAAAGGCCGTGCTCCTTTGGCCAGTCCCAGGAGTGCCCCGGAGGGACGGCAAATGCTCTGCGAGGGGCCGGCTGCAGGGACCTGTGATGATACCTTGAGCACGTGGATCGGACAGAGACGTCTCTTAGAGGAGAGTCTATTGATGGAGATTCTCTAGGTTTTATTCAGGAGGAGAGGATGGAAGAGCATAAAGTATGGGCCAGATCAGATGAAAAATATTCACATAAAAAAGAATCTGACCCATCAGAAAAGGGCAGACAACTAAACAGTGACAAGTTTTTAAAGTGCTTGTACACAAATGCTAGAAGTCTAAAAAATAAGATGGGTAAACTAGAGTGCCTCGTGTTAAAGGAGGATACTGATATAATAGGCATCACAGAAACCTGGTGGAGTGAGGACAACCAATGGGACACAATCATTCCAGGGTACAAAATATATCAGAAGGACCGAACAGGTTGTGTGGGTGGGGGAGTGGCACTATATGTGAAAGAAAATTTAGAATCAAATGAAGTAAAAATCTTAAATGAATCAACATGTTCCATAGAATCGCTATGGATAGTAATTCCCTGCTCTAATAAGAATATAACAGTAGGGATTTATTATCGACCACCTGACCAGGACAGTAACAGTGATTATGAAATGCTACGGGAGATTAGAGAGGCTATCAAAATAAAGAACTCAATAATAGTGGGGGATTTCAACTATCCCCATATTGACTGGATACATGTCACCTCAGGATGAGATGAAGAGACAAAATTTCTTGATACCTTAAACTACTGTTTCTTGGAGCAGCTGGTACAGGGACCCACAAGGGTAGAGGCAATTCTCGATTTAGTACTGAGTGGAGTGCAGACGTGTACCCAGAAGCCTCCTGCTACAAGACAGGCCCAACAAAGAAAATAAGAGAACACCACTGGCCATCACATACAGTCCCCAGCTAAAACCTCTCCAACGCATCATCAGTGATCTACAACCCAGCCTGGACAATGATCCCTCGCTCTCACAGACTTTGGGAGGCAGGCCAGTCCTCGCCCACAGACAACCCGCCAACCTGAAGCAAATTCTCACCAGCAACTACACACCGCACCGCAGTAACTCTAACTCAGGAACCAATCCCTGCAACAAACCTCGGTGCCAACTCTGCCCACATATCTACACCAGCGACACCATCACAGGACCTAACCACATCAGCCACACCATCACGGGTTCATTCACCTGCACATCTACCAACGTAATATACGCCATCATGTGCCAGCAATGCCCCCTCTGCTATATACATCTGCCAAACTGGACAGTCCCTACGTAAAAGAATAAATGGACACAAATCAGATATCAGGAATGGTAATATACAAAAACCCGTAGAACACTTCAATCTCCCTGAACACACAGTAGCAGATTTAAAAGTAGCCATCCTGCAACAAAAAAAAACTTTAAAAACAGACTTCAAAGAGAAACTGCAGAGCTACAATTCATCTGCAAATTTGACACTATCAGTTTAGGATTAAACAAAGACTGTGAATGGCTAGCCAACTACAAAAGCAGTTTCTCCTCTCTTGGTGTTCACACCTCCACATCGGCTGCTAGAAGCGGGCCACATCCTCCCTGACTGAATTGACCTCGTTATCTCTGGCCTTCCTCTTGATTGGTACTCCCTTCTTTTCATGTGCCTGTATATTTATACCTACCTCTGGAATTTCTACTACATGCATCTGACGAAGTGGGTCTTTGCCCATGAAAGCTTATGCTCCAATAAATCTGTTAGTCTATAAGGGTGTGTCTAGACTACAGGGTTGTAGTCTAGACGCTCTTTGTTGACAGAAGCTTTGTCGACAGTATTTGTCGTACCCTAAGGCACCACAGGACTTCTTGTTGTAAATACCTTTGAGGATCTGGGTCAAGGTGGCCAGAAGATGGATCTGGTGCCCAATGGAAGCGGGGTGCCCCAAACCTTTCATCACACATGGGACACAGACTGGATCATCCACACTCTTACCCCAGGGCCTGTTTGTTTTCAAGAGGCCCTAAAACCAACCTCTTTCTCCGCCTCTGTGCAACAAATGTAACGAGGTGCAAATATTTGGGGGTGCAAACAAGGACATGCTGGAGGTGTCTCCTCCTGATTCTGGGGGCTGTCAGGTAAGGAGAGGCCTACTCCCTTCACTCAGTTCCTCAAACAATTGCTCCCCAAAATTGTGCCCCCCCAGTTAACTGGCAAACACAACAGGGAGGCTGAGCTTAAAAAAAAATCAGGTCTTTTCAAGAGAACTTGTGGCCTCAGCAGTGCTGTGGAAAGGTGCCGTCCTCAGGAAACCAGACTCGAGACAAGACAGAGACTTTAGACCATGAATGGACACACTGAACGGGTGATGAGCTCCCTGGGACGGTTGTGTTTACACCTCACACCTCCTCTCACTCCTCTCCCTTCTCTACCCGACCCACACGACTTGTCACTCTCTGTGAGATTCACCGCCCGCCCGTCACCTCACGGGGTGGGAGCAGCCTCCTGCTTCCAATGCATCGTGTCTCTCTTCCTTCAAAAGTATTTTACTCCATGACGTTTCCTTGTTCTAAGCTCCTCTGAGACTCTAGCGCAAGGGGTGGGGAACCTCAGGCCCAGGGACTGGATGTGGCCCCCGGCTTGCCTGAATCCAGCCCCCCGCTGTCCACACCCACTGCTGTGGGTCAGTGGCCCCCAGCCCAAAAAAGGTTCCCCCTCCAGCGTTTTGAACTGCTGCCTGCTTTTCTGTCTTTGCATGAAGTCCTTTGGGCTAGCAATTTGTCTTTTAGCTGTTCTACTTTGGGCTGCTTACTAGGGATGTTAAGTATCGACTAATTGAATAGTCAATTAACCTCATGATTCTTATCGGTTACTCAACTGTTCTATAGTCCCCGGGGGTGGGGCCGGCAGCCAGTGCGCTCCAGCCCCACTCCCGGGGAGCCCCCTGCCACTTCATGCTGCTGCTTCTGTATCAGAGGCAGCAGTGCGGGGTGCCAGGTGGGAGCTGGTCCGCAAGTGGAGACAGTTTACAAACCAGCTCCCCTTGTGAACTGGCTGCCAGTCACCCTGCGCTGCTGCCTCTGATACAGGGGCAGCAGCCCCCTGTCCAGGGGTGGATCTGAGCTCTTGGACATGACATGAGCTGGAACTGAGCCGGGCTGCCTGCCCACCTGGCTCCTAATACACTTTAAATGCAGAGCTGCAGCAGGGGTAGGTCCCAGACCCAGTGCGAGCCAAGACTGAGCTGGGCTGCTGGCCAGCCTGCTAAAACATTTACTGCCGGGGGGCGGGCATGTGTGTACTCTAGAGCAGTGTTTCTCACCCAGTGGGACGAGTACCCACAGGGGTACTCGAGAAAAGTCTGGGGGGTACGTCAACACAACTGAAATTCAGAGAAAACTGAATTTTTGTTTGAAGTTTTCCAGCGCTTTAGTATTTTTGTCCTTTTTACACCCAACAATTTCATCGCCCACCCGGCTACGATTAAATTGTTTAAACAAATGTGTTGCAATAGTAGAAAAAAAAGTGTGTGTCTGAAAACTGTAGGTGCTGAGGGTACTTTTACATTATTTTTGGCAAAAGGGGTACTTTATAAAAAAAAAGGTTGAGAAACACGGCTCGATAGCATTAACCTATGAGCTTTTGCTTATTGGTTAATGGACTGCACGATGACATCCCTATGGCGTACCCTTGGGGCGCTCCAGTAAAGCGAGACCCCTGGCGTGTAAAACGCAGCCGCGCTAGGAGAGAGGCTGTGAGGCAGTGGAGCAAGCCCACGGCAGGAAAGTGCAGTGAGCTGATCCAGGGGGCCAGTCCCTGCCAGGGGGAGACCCGCGCAGCATGGTTGGGATGGAAGTCAGGTGATTCTTTACAGAGCTCACCATTCTCCTCGTGGCAAATCCCAGCGGGAGGCAGGTTCCTTGGAGATGGAACCCCACCCGGATTGATCTCTAGCTAGGCCCTTAAGGGGGTCTGGCTGGAGATTCAGTTTGTGTCCATCGCTGGCCATCTTATCTCACCGCTGAAGCTTCTGGCATCCCTGTGACCGCCAGCCACGGAGCAGCGCTGCTGGGTACTTTGGAATCGGTTGCTCCTCTATTCCGATAACATGCCTGTACCAAGCAAGTCACCAAAACTGAACCAGGGCCGATGGAGGTGGCTGGCGGGTTTGTCTATGAAAATTCTCATTCTCGATCTTGTCCTGTCACTTAATTGGGATGAAGACGAGGATAATGGAAAATGTCCGTCTGGGACGCATCCGCCTTCCTCGGCGCCCACCCATCGAGTTGGTGGGGCTGCCGTTCCTCAGCAGGCCTGATGGCATGCCGTGGATCCAGGGGCATTTCTGTCAAGTCATTTGAAGCACTATTTACATCGCTCATTTCTTAATTTTAAATCTAGTTTTCTGGGAACTGGAGATTTTCCCATCACAGACTGGGTAATTCCAGCTTCATTTCATCCAAAACACAGCCCCAGGACCCTACCACGTCAGAAGAGCCATGCTTCCTCAAGGCTCACAACTACCCAATCAGACCTGTGGTCACCAGAAGCGTGTCAGTGCCAGCGAGGAGGCGTACACATGCTAAAGCAGTGTTCTTAAACTGTGGTTAAGGCAGTCGGAGTTGTGCCGCAGAGAACAGAATTCAAAATGGCTGCCCTTAAAGGGGCAGTTTTTTCTCAATAACTTTCCTCCTGACCCTTTTCCCCCCCAACCTTTTTTTCCTTTTTCTTTTGCTCAACAGAAAATCCTCGGTGTTCCTCTTCAAAAAAAATTATTGTTTGCTGTTCCTTGGTCTTAAAAAGTTTAAGAAACACTGTGCTAAAGCATGAAACACAACAGCCATCCTAGGTCCTAAAGAGCGGCCATTCTGACGGGATTTCCTTACAACGCTGCTGACTGATCCTAGAACTCTCCTTTAATGCTCTGCGGGGGCTTAATCCTGGATTAGTATGAAGAGCTGCAGCTAGCGGCCTCCTTGGCTGCAGCACGTTTATTCCAGCGCTGCATCGCGAAGTGCTGGTCTGCGGAATGTGAAAGAACGCCTCCTTCTCCCACACGGCTCGCTAGAGCGCGCTGATTCCAGCCTCAGGCTGACGGAACCTGCCCTAGGGTTCTGAAACTTCCAGCAGCTCAGGACTCAGACACCAAACCCACTCCCTACTGCATGCATCGCTTTCCATTCCACGCATCGATTTCCATTCCACGCATCGATTTCTATTCCACGCATCGATTTCCACTCCACGCATCTGACAAAGTGGGTTTTACCCAGGAAAGCTGATGCCCAAATTGACTTACAATAAGCTATTTCCTCCTTTCTTGTCTCTTCCTTGCCCCCACCTTCTGTTCTAGTAGCTGATTTGTTAGTTTATAATCTGTTTACTTTCTTCATTGTATTCCTTTGTTATATAATGGTCATGCCAATTCACTTTCAGAATATGATCTGAAGAAGTGGGTCTGCCCCACAAAAGCTCATCACCTAATAAACTATCTTGTTAGTCTTTAAAGTGCTACATCATTTTTTCCCCCTTTTTTTCCCTTTTGTTTTACCAAATAAATTGGTTAGTCTCTGAGGTGCCCCAGGACTCCTCCTTGTTTTTGCAAGACATCGGGGCAGGGCTGGCCACCCAAAGACTCAAGGCAGGACTGCAGTGGTATGGTGAGTTCATCTCACTTTTCACACCAATGCAGACATGTATTTTTAGTACGCCAGCTTGCTCCGAGCTAGCACCTTCCAGCTCTGGTGCAGACCTTCCCCCACATCAGGAGAGACAGGCCCTGTCCCGAGGACACTGGCTGCATGAACAGCTTTGGAGGCTGCCGTGCTGTGCTGCACAGGGGCAGCCCACAGCATAAGCGTCCACACGCCACTGAGCTGAAGGCAGGCTGGGAGGTAAACATGCACTATACCCAGTTATCATCTCCATTCACCCATGAGCAGTGGGTATCCTAGGCAAAGGAAGGCACAGCCTCCCCTGGCCCCGCCCACTGCCACGGCCTCCCTTGGCCCCGCCCACTGCCATCTGCTGGTCTGCACTCCAGAGCTTGGGAGCTGGGGCCCGCGCCGCCTGCGGTCTCCCTGGAGCTCTGGGGCCCAGGGAAGTTGGGGGGTGCTACCCTGGGGCAGGGAGGGGGCACGGACCAGCAGCCACATTGTGGGGGTGGGGGCAGGAGGCTGGATAGGGGCCAGCAGGCCACAGTGGGGGGTGAGCATGCGCTCTGGTGGGTGGGGATGGGGGGGGGCCTTGCCGAGGCTGTCTTGGGCTGGAACCATGAAGGAAATCGAGGGGCCCAGGGACTCCATTAAAGGGGGGCTGAGGCATCCTGGCCCAGACTCCTGTAGACATATCGTGTCTAGGCTGGGCTGTATCCTGGAGAAGCAATAAACTCCCTCTATTCTACTGGCTGGTGGAGTCTGTTCTTGCTGCTCCTATCAGGATCGGAGGAACCCCCGACTCGCCGTCACACAGACCACTTCCCCTCCAGCCCCCATCTGGGCTCTGCTTGCTTCAGGCCAGCTTGGCCCCACCCGGCGGCAGGGGGAGGGGACAGACGGCGGTGCCGCTCTGACATTCCTTAGCACCGAGAGCTCCCAGAGAGGCTCACGCTGCTGCTCCGGAGGCTGTGGAAGGACTCGGGAGCGAATCCCAAGAAGCGCCGGGATCAGCTCTGCCTTCCCACAGCACTGCCCTGTGGGATGCTTACCCACAATGCTTTGCTGTCGACAGGGTGCTAGCGACGTGGCCATGAAATGTTGACACTAGGAAGCAGAAAAACGGGTTTATCTGGTTTTCGCTTTTGTCGACTTTTGCACGTCGGCAGCACTTGCGTCGGCAAACCTCCCCGGTGCAGACACAGCCTGTGTCTTACGGAGCAGTCTGCGCGAGGCAGGCAACTCACCCAGCTGCGCCACTTTGGTCATCAGACCCACTGGACCCTGCTAGCACGGCAGGGTAGCTCAAAAGCTCATCTCGCTGGCCAGCAGAGGTCGGTCCAATAGAGCCCATGACTCCACCCAGCTGGTCTCTTTCAGATCCTGGGACCAATCCGGCCACAGCAAGGCTGCAGAGCACTGGAGAGGGCCGGACACCTCACAGCAGGGTCTACAAACACACTTGGGGCATACACCGGTGGGTGGGGAATGGCTGCTCCTTGCATGGATGGCTGCATTCGACCCCTGATAAAGGCTGTCTGGGCCCAGGCACGTGCTATTTGTTACTCTCCTGTTTGGAGATTCCCTGTCGTTGAATCAGAAACACCAGGTGACCTAGAAGACCAATCCCACATGGAAACAACCCCCCAGGCTTCTATGTGCGTTTGTGTCTTCATAGCGGCTGGGGTCGGAAAACCCAGCGTCAGGCTTCATGCCCGGTCAGGGCCCAGCCTGGCAGTGTCAGCACGGGCGCGGCTGGGACAGAAATGAGGGGCCAGCTGGAGGAAACCAGCAGAGCCATGTATCTGACTACTTTAAAAGACCCTGCCGCTACCATTGGCCCAGGCAGGGGCAGGAGACACACACACGATCCCGCACCCGGTGGAAGGCAGCAGAGCCAGCGCCCAGCGGCGGGTGATCCAGGAGGAGGAGGCATGAGCAGGATATGCTCCCTCGGAGGCAATGACCCACGTGTTCCAATCTAGACACGCCCACCAGATCAAACCCACCCTCCAGTTAGCCCTGGCTGTTCTGGGACAGGCGGGATGCTGCTCCGCGAGCCCAGGGTCCCATCGCATGCTGCTTTCAACCCAATCTGCCTACCCCAGGGAATTGCACCAAACCGTCCCCACGACCCGGCTCGGCTCAGCCCGGCACGTCACCGTGTGCAGAGCCAGGCGAGTGAGACCCGGACAGCGTTCTCGGCAGCTGTGGTGCTAGCCCCTCGAGCGTGAGGGTGCCGGGCCGCCCGTGGCAGGTGTAGCACCTCTCTTCAGAGAAGAGCTGTTTTCTCCAAAGACGACCCTACGGCCCCATGTGAATGCAAACTCCCGGCCTTCAGAAGAGCGCCACCACCGGGGCTGGAATTGGCACGCGGCGAGGCCTTGGAGACGTCCTTTTGGCAGAGGTTCATCAGAATCTAGGGCCACACAAGCAGCTGCTTCTGCTTGCGCGGCTGTTTCGTTACAGCTGACTTGAACTCGGTATTTTCCAATAAATCCAAGATGCTTCTGGGATCCCAGCTGGTCAAAATGGAGCAAACTCGTAGCAGGGTATGTGAAAAACTTCCAGTGTGGAGAGCAGCCCCCCGAACCCCATTAAAGTCAGCACCTGACAGTGTCTCATACACTCGCTCACAATTTTCCTTGGCTTGAGTTGATTCAGAGGGCTTGTCTCTATGGGGAAACTGACGGGCAGAACTATAGCTAAGCTGGTATAACTCCTTGGGCTTGCCTCCACGAGGAAACTATTTTGACAACTAAAATCGATTGAATAACTCCCAAAATAACAACATCGAAATAGCGTATCCACACACGGGGAAGCCTCGAAATGAGTCCGAGGCAGGCTCCGTTAATGTGGATGCGCTACCTTGACTTAGAGCCCCAGGAAGCCCTGGGGAGTAATTAGTCTGAATGACTCTGGAGAGTCGTTATTTCCAAATAGCAGCACCCGAGCATCCACACAACTGCTATTTTGAAATAACGATTTCGGAATGAGCGTTACTTCCCGAGGGAAGCAGGAGGACAGATTTCAGAATAAGTGGCCCCTTATTTCGAAATAACGGGCTTGGTAGCGTGGACGCTCCGCTTATTAATTTGACCTAAGGGGGGTTATTTAGAAATCAAGCCCTAGTGTAGACCAGGGCCCTGTGTGCGCACTCCAGTCCGGAAGAGAAGTGCCTTTATTCTGATAGAAGTCTCTGCTTCTGCTGCGTCCCCATGGAAGCATTCACGGGTAATTGTCTTTGCTTTCTTGTTCTCACCCCTCAGCAGCCGGCTGTCAGTGCCTGGCTGAATGTTAGCACGGAAAGAGAATGAGGTTTTATCCCTCGTCTCTCATGAGCGAACAGACTCATGTCGCTTCTTCTACAGTGGTTTAAAGGAGATTAAAGATATTTACTGCCTACAAATGTCCTTTCCCATCCCACCAAAACGTTGCTCCGGCAGAGATACAATTGCAGCTAGTCAGCAGTGCCTTGTGCTCCCTCCGAATGCGCACGTTGCATTCCCACAACTCGAAGTAATGAGAAACTAGGAGAAGCAAAACTAGAGCCTCCACCCCACCCCTAGCTTGTCTAGTCCGAAAGCTTGACAGCCACAGTAAGAGAAAAGAGAAACTGGACCATGCAAGGTGACAGGGATGCTTGACACAGCTGTTCAACCCAACACTGCCCCCTGTGTTTCTTCATGCAGTGCAGAGTCAACCTGTGGAACTCCTTGCCAGAGGATGTGGTGAAGGCTAGGACTTTAACAGGATTCAAAAACAAGCTAGATAAATTCATGGAGGTTAGGTCCATCAATGTTGGGTGGGTAGGGATGGTGTCCCTAGCATCTGTTTGTCAGAGGCTGGAAATGGATGACAGGAGAGGGATCACTTGATGATTCCCTGTTCTGTTCACTCCCTCTGGGGCATCTGGCATTGGCCACTGTCGGCAGACAGGACACTGGGCTACATGGACCTTTGGTCTGACCCAGTGTGGCCATTCTTATGTTCTTATGTGTTACAGCTGCACAGCCTTAATGGTGAAGCTCCCATTGGACTCTATGTACTGGAGTTGTGGGAGTTAATAGCTGCCTCTAATGAGCTACATTCTACAAGCCAACAAGAAGTAGTTTTACCGGCCCTGCAAAACCCAGGAACTGTATATTCTTGAGCAGCATCTACTGGCATTTGCACCTAGCTCTTTACTTCTCTGTTTAACAGAGCGTTCTTATACCAGTGGACACAGAGAAAATGGCAGTTGTGCTGTTCCTGGTTCCTTTGGGCAACGTTAAGGTTACATGGGAAGCATCACCTTAACTGTGCATTCTTGTTGTTTCAGTACGGTCCCCAGAAATGTCACCTGTCACAGGCTCCGGCTACTTCAACTCCTGCATAAGTGCAAACCCGCTTCCCCTTTCATAAACCTGCAGGGGGTTAGTAACAGCCGGTGGGCCTCTCTCAATAAGCTACTGAGACGCGGTCTGCCTCTAAGCTGCGTCGAATGCGGGAACAGCTCCCGCACGCACCATGCTGAGCCATCAGAGCTGGACAATGGATGCGCTCGCGCACTCACTACTCACCATGTGGGCAGTTATTGTTACACAAGCCAATCAATACAGAGCTTAAGCTGGAGAAGCGCCACAATAAATCCTAAAATAATATTCCGTGGACAACGGACGGGGGAACGAAATTGCTCCCACGTGCAACTTCACTTCATCACCGAGCCACAGAGGCCTGGGGTAGGCAATAGAGCAAGCTGCCCAGCGGGGAGCAATGGAAGAGGGAGGCCGGAGCGAAAACAAACGGGAGGGGTTCAAAGAGAAATGGGAACAATATGTTTCTGCTCTCAGCCCATCTCACATTCCAGCCCCAGCACTGCCATTCTACGCGGGCGGCCGTCTCCGGGGAGCTGGAAAGCACTTTGCTGGGCAGACCTTTTCCAACGACCCCTGCACACAGGGCTCGGCTGCCATCGGGATGGAAGAACAAGGGGCCTCCAGAGATGGACGCAGAGTCCTCTACGGCTAGAGCTAAAAGGCCGGGGGGAAGGAGCCGAGCTTGGCAGGCTCGGGGGTGGGTGGTTACAGCAGGCTGGAGGAAGACAAGTCACTGTGAAGGGCGGGTGAAGGGTCCTAAGAGAGCCGGGCTGGCCCTCCGCCAGACAGCGCGCTGCCCGCATGCTGCACCCCCCTCCCTATGGGGAGAGGCCAGTTCCTTCAGGCGCCCCAGGCCAAGCTGTGTCGCAGAGAGAGCTCCGAGATCTTAGCTTGCGCCTGGAACGGCCCCTCCAGGCGGCTGAGCGGTGCTGGGAGCAGGTGTGACTTTCACATCCTCCAAGGCCACAGCCTGATCACACTGGAGGAGGCAGAGGGAGGCCAACATTCCCCTTGCAGCCGTGACCCAGCTTCCGAGTCAGGGGGGAGGCTCCCGTTCACACTGTGGAGCAGTGACTGAGTCCAAGATCATAAGAACGTCCATGCTGGGTCAGACCAAAGGTCCATCTAGCCCAGGATCCTGTCTGCCAACAGGGGCCAATGCCAGATGCTCCAGAGGGAGTGAACAGAACAGGGAATGAGCAAGCGATCTCTCTCCTGTCATCCATTTCCAGCCTCTGACAGAGAGAGGCTAGGGACACTATTCATACCCATCCTGGCTAATAGCCATTGATGGACCTAACTTCCATGAACTTATCCAGCTCTTTTTTTGAACCGTGTTAAAATCCTTGCGTTCACAGTATCCTCCAGCAAGGAGTTCCACAGGTTGACTATGCACTGCATGAAAAAAACCTACCTTTTGTTGGTTTTAAACCTGCTGCCTATTAATTTCATTTGGTGACCCCTAGTTCTTATGGCAACATGCAAATAACTTTTCCTTATTCACTTTCTCCACACCACTCATGATTTTATAGACCTCCATCCTACCCCCCCCTTAGTTGCCTCTTTTTCAAGCTGAAAAGTCCCAGTCTTTTACATCTCTCCTCATCTGGACACCACCTGAGCTTCATTGCCAGGTGAAAGCAGCAGCGGCGTCTCTAACCCCTTTACAAAGGCGTTTGCTTCAGCCGAGGGGTGTGGCAGCAGGAAAGGCTCGGTTAGCTCATGCTGTAAGCATCCCCTAGACTGGCAGGCTTAGCTCCATTCATGGAACGGGGCCACCGGAACAACATCTAGGATGAGGTTTGCTATTCTCAGCCACCGCGGGGCGAGCCACGCAAAGCGTCACAGCAGATGCCATCGGACAGGCGGCCAGGAGGCCGCCAGGAGCAGACAGACAGACAGACTGAGCACGGCTTTTACTATCTTAACAGGCTTCACTGGGACGTGGCTACAGCCAAGCTGCCATAAGCTATTGTCTCATGTGGAGCTCGCTGCATAAGCCAGATTTTCAGCCTGGCTTTAATCGAGCCTCTGGTTGCATCCCTGCAGCTACAGAGATACAAACCGGGGCAGGCGGCATTTTGGCTATTTAAAGCCTGAGGCCGTGTCTATGCCCCAGAAGCACTGCGGCTGTGGGGCTGTCATACAGACGCTTCCTACAGCAATGGGATGGGTTTTCCCACCAGCGTCGTTAATCCAACCCTCTGAGCGGCAGCAGCTACTAGGTCTCCCAAGGATTCTTCCATTGACCTAGCTGCATCTCCACTGGGGTTAGCTCAGCCTAACTACATAGGGCACGGCATGAAAATTTTAACAGCCCTGAGACCAACGTTCCCTTTAATCTTTTCCACCCACGTGATGAATAAATTTTGTTCTGTGCACCCAGGGATGTGAGAATGTACACCACCAGGAGAAACACAAACCTAGCTGTGGATGCTCTGCTAATCAGCTGAGTGGCATTTGAATCTCTCCCGAGCTGTGTCACAAGCACCCAGCTTGGAGGGAACACTGCCTGAGACAAGAAGCAATGGGCTTAAACTGCAGCAAGGGAGGTTTAGGTTGGACATTAGGAAAAACTTCCTACCTGTCAGGGTGGTTAAGCACTGGAATCAATTGCCGAGGGAGGTTGTGGAATCACCATCTCTGGAGATATTTAAGAGCAGGTTAGATAGACACCTGTCAGCGATGATCTAGAAGATGCTTGGTCCTGCCGTGAGTACCGGGGACTGGATTTGATGCTCTTTCGAGGTCCCGTCCAGTTCTAGTGTTCCATGATTCTATGTGGCTAAGCCATTTCGTTTTATAGACCAGGCCTAAGTATCTGAGATTAACAACATGTCTTGTGTCGTCCTAGATATGGGCTGGCTACAGACCTTCTCTCTCAGCCTGGTTCACCCCAGATTTGTTCATCATTAGAACCAGTAGTTCCCCGCTAGGTGGAGGGGAGGTTAGCTTAAATAAGGTATCTTGCACACACTGTCACCTCGTGGCTGATCTGTATAATGCAGATTCTCTCTGGGAAAGAATTAATGGACACAAATCAGCTATCCAAAAAGGCCACACACAGAAACCTGTTGGAGAACACTTTAACCTGCCTGGGCACTCATTAATGGATCTCCAAGTCACCGTGTCGTTTCAGGCCAATTCCACAAGCCAAATACACAGGGAAGGGTTGGAACTTAACTTCATTTACAAGTTTAATTCTTATCAGAATGGAACGAACAGAGAGATATGGGCTGTCTCGCACACTACCTTCCACATCCTAATGACTTAACCAACCAACCAAACAATGGGGGTGCTAGTTGTTCTGATCAGCTTCTTGTAACTACTTGAACAATCTAGTCACTGTCTTTTTTCTCCTTTTTTTCCTCCCCCCCCCTTCCCTTATTTATTCTTGGATCTGGACTTTTAACACTCCAGTCATCTGAAGAAGTGGGCTGTGCCCACAAAAGCTCATGATACCATCTCCATGGTTTGTTAGTCTTTAAGGTGCTACTTGACTATTCATTGTTTTTTAAATGTTTCTAGTTACAGTCTAACTTGGATGCCCTCTGAAGCTTTTGTATAATGCAGGTTAGCGTTCTGATACATCCCCTCCTTTAAGTTCCACAGTCCTACCAGTTACACTACCATGCTGTCTTTGAAGATCAGTCTGCATGAGTCAGTTCACCGGTTTTCTAATTACACAATCCTAACACATCATAACTTGGTCATCTAGTTGTCCATTAGTTGCAACAATTGGCTGACATTGGTCTACAATGCCGAGTCATCGTCTTCCTGGTCTGTATCAGTCATCTGTAGCATTTGCTCTGAGGACTGTTCTTTCTGAAGAACACGCTGTAGATAAATGGACTCTGTTGAATTCTGTCTTCTCCCCTTCCCCAAATAGCCACCTTTTCAATAGCAAATGATAGGAAATCCGTTGAATCACTAGCAACGAACAATACTGAAGTTTTCTAACTTCCAAACTCTCTGTTAATTGGGCACTGCAGTGAAAACATGCCGATCGGGAACGAGATGACAGAAGAAGCCCATCTGAGACTCGCCTTCATATGCTTTGGACTTTGCTTGCAAGCTGCATCTCTGGATCCTCCTCCCAAATCTCAGTCCTTCCTACCAAGTTTTGCCTTTCCAAGCAGATTGGATGAAAGCGCAGAGGCACTTCAGCACCGCGGGTCCCCACGCAGACTCCAAACGCAGACGCCGAAACAACGGGAAGGGTAAATAATTGGTTGATCGTTTAGAAAATTCATCCACAACAGTAAACGCTATTCCTGAGAGATGCGCCAGACAACATGTCTGCCCTTTAACTGTTCGGCTGCTGATTTCCAGAGTCCTGGTTCAGCAAAGCACTTGGGCACCACAAACAATTGGGTCTCAAGCGCTGCTTAAACATAACCATGTGCTTACACACTTTCCCGATGAGTGATGGCTTACAGTTGGTCCGAGGCAGTGAATCCCCTTCCAGAAGCCTCACGCTGTCTGTGATGGTTTCGCCCCCTCCAGACTTTATGAAATTGACTTATGGATACAAATATGCGTAACTCGAAGATGCTTTGGACAAAATACTTCATGTCACCTATCGATTTAGTATCATGCTCTGGTGGATCTGTATATCTTGTGTTGGTGCATGGATCACTCTTGCATGTCAAGTTAGAGACGTGGAGTAGGGAATGGTTTAGGGCAGTGATTCCCAAACTTTTCGGCATCACGCCCCCTTTTTGATTTTTGAGAAACCTTCAGGCCTCCCCCCAAAAAAAGCAGCAGCAAAACTTGTTGAGGGGAAAAAAAAGGAACTGATGGGGGATGAGAAACAAAAATAGCAGCAAAACTTGGGGGGGGGGATTAATCGGGGGGGGGCTGGGTCGCCTCATGCCCCCCCTGGAATTTCTTCACGCCCCCCTCAGGGGGGCATGCCCCCCAGTTTGGGAACCCATGGTTTAGGGTTTTAAATGTACAAATGGAAGGCACCAAGGGTGTTTCCCTCAATGTCTGGGTGGTCACCTGTAAACAGCCTCTTTTGTCCTTTAAGTCTAAGCAGTGGTTGGTCTTAGGAAGTCATGTGACCTCCCCTAACTGGTAGAGTCTGACCAGGTAATTTTCCACGGAAGGCGAGAATATGAAAGAAAGAATTCCCACCCCAAAGGGAGGCTATTTAACATGCAACGTTTTCAGGCTCTTGGTCCTTGATGTGGGCTTGGAGGGGGAGTCCTGATGTCGACAGGAGACCACTTGCCCGTGGAGCAGCTAAATCGGTGCGCAGCATCGATTGCAGTGGCATTGATTAGGTGCTGTAGTGAAGAGTAGTTTGAAGGCTGCATCTACTCTCACCTATAGCGCAAAATAAGTGACACAATTTGAGCTATGCAAATTGCGTAGCTTATTTCGAAATTTGGCACTGCCCACACAGCACTTATTTCGAAATAAATCGCTCTTCCGAAACACCCCTTACTCCTCATGGAACGAGATTTACAGGGACGTCGGAATAGCAAGTTGGCTATATTTTGAAATAACGGGCACACTCCAAAGACGTGGAATATCTCCAGTATCCCGAAACAGCGCTGCAGTGTAGACGTAGCCTAAGTGACCTCAGGGAAGCCATGCAGGGGGGCAGGGCTGTCCCATCACATATGCAGAATTTGTGGCTGCATAGGGCACCCAAAAATTTGGGGCACCATTGGGACAACAGGCAAAAGAGCGCCAGCTCCGGCCTGCTCTTACCTGCTGTCCTGGTGGTGCTGCAACAGAAGGTGATGTGAACATGCAAATAAGCCAGGCTCCCTGCCATGGAGCCGAGCGGCAGCCTCCACAATACCTAGACATTTAACCCCCTCCCTGCTGGACTCTTCCAGGTTGGGTGCCATGGGGATGGGACGGAGGGAGCGTGGAGAGCCCCAGGCTGAGGTGGGAACCAATGACATGGGAGGGGGTTGCCTAGGACCCCAGAAATTCTAAGGACAGCCCGGCAAGGGGGGCCAGAGCCTGATTGTCGACACGGCCCTTTGTAGCCCCACTGCTCGAGCCGGAGTCAGCTGCCCCAGCCCAGCATCGAATGGTCTCCTTGCACGTCAGCCAGTCCCACTGGACAGCGGGGCGAAAGCAAGCCTCTCCGCTGCATCTGAGCTGAGCTTCCATGGGAAAAGCAACAACAAACCTGTAACGAGCCGGACTCCTGCTCCGTTCGTCTCTGGGTCCCAGGCAAATCTTTAACACCAGAGGCAGCTGTGCACTGTGGTTATTTGTGGCCACAATACTCCCGGCTGCAGCACAGAAAAGTCCACATGTCCCTCTGTTCTGGCCTCAGATTCAAGGACTCGCTCATCTCCGCCCAGCGAGCACTCTCCGTCTGATGCACTGAGCGGTAAGGAAAAATGCCTCCTCCACACGCCCTCCCTAAGGGGCTGAACACCCATGTTACTTCGGCTTCTCTGGGACCCCTTCTCCAGCATCCATTTTGAACGTGATCTCAGCTAGTCTGTATGCAAAACAAGCTTCTACCCATCAGAAACTGCCACGCTCACCCCCTGGGCCTCCCGGCCTGCCGAGGCAAGTTCGGATGAAGCTGTGCAATCACAGAAGGCAAAACTGAATCAAGCTACATAGAACCCACTCCTCTGGGACCCAGCGACATAACTGTGGTTTTGCATGGGCCCGATCCTGCTTCAGAGAAGCCGGGGGCAGAACCCCTGCAAAGGGACCAGGATCAGGGCCGATTTAGCCCTTCCCTGGAAGCAGCCCGGATGAAGCTCTCAAAACCTGAGTGAGTGTCTGTGCATGAGATTTACACAGTGAGAGTAGGGTTTTTGGCCTTGGCTTGCTGCTAAAAATCCCTCACAGTAACGACCACCTGTGGTGAGCCAGCCTAAGGTAAAAACACAGCACTGAGCAGTCTGGCTATGTCTACACTGGCATGATTTTCCAGAAATGCTTTTAATGGAAAAGTTTTTCGTTAAAAGCCTTTTCGGAAAAGCGCATCTAGATTGACACGGACGCTTTTCCGCAAAAGCACTTTTTGCGGAAAAGCGTCCGTGGCCAATCTAGACGCTTTTTTGCGCAAAACAAATCTCAGCTGTCTACACTGGCCCATTTGCGCAAAAGTTTTGCGCAAAAGGGACTTTTGCCCGAACAGGAGCAGCATAGTATTTCCCCAAAAAGCACTGATTTTTTACAGTAGGAAGTCAGTGGTTTTGCGGAAATTCAAGAGGCCAGTGTAGACAGCTGGCCAGTTTTTCTGCAAAAGCGGCTGATTTTGCGGAAAAAGTGGCCAGTCTAGACACAGCCTCTGTGTTTTACCACAAGTCAACCAACCCCACCCCCCCTCCTGGAGTTGATCTCGCGGAGTTTACCAGCCAAAATACCTACTGACTCCTCGCTGTGCGTTTACCTCAGGATAGCCAGCGCCAACCTGACAAGCAGGGACGACAAGGCCTTAGTGAATCGCTGCCCCCTTCCCGCCAAACCACAGCAAGCGATTCCCTCAAACTCAGCAGGGCCCAAAGGCAGGGTTTGTGTGTCCGGCTTGGCTGGAAACGCTGGAGCCAAGCGCCATGAGCCAGAGCTAGAGCACCCGGAGAGTCGGGGCCTGGGCGGTGTGCATTCCCCGCGTGAACGCTCACACTCGTGTCCACAGGCGGAAGCCCAAAGCCCACACACAAACATGTGCCGCTCAGAGGGGACACTTATCTTAGTCCAGGCTAAATCCTTGCCCACCATCTGCCCCGTGCGCTCAAGGAAGGCTTGAACCAGTATTCAAATACGTCTTTCGTCAGTGAAAACCACGAAGGAGCCACCTCAGCTGCCAAAACAGACGAGAGTGAAAACAGTCCAGTGCCTCAGGCGCTAGATTGGGACGCAGAAGAGCGCAATTCAGTACCTGGCTCTACTAGACTCCCTGTGCAACCATAAGTCGCTGGGTCTCTTGGTGCCTCAGTTTCCCATCCGTAAAAAAGAGAATGATTCCACCTGTGTGGCCAGTCCTGTTCCTCACAGAACATGATACAATGGGGCCATGACCCTGAGCCCAATAATACAAATACATTTGAATTAATTGTATAATGAAGCTTTGACCCACTCTGCTGTAGCTAATTATCCTGCCTATGGCCCTTAGCTATCTTGGAGATTCAGCTCTCTCGGGACATCTGTTCATGAGGAGGAAGAGGTTGGACTGCAGGCCTGAATCACTGCGGATATCCATCGTTATTAGGGATCATAGAATCCCAGGGCTGCAAGAGACCTCAGGAGTCATCGAGTCCAGCCCCCCTGCCCAAGGCAGGACCAACCCCAACTCAATCATCCCAGCCAGGGCTTTGTCAAGCTGGGACTTAAAAACCTCTAGGGATGGAGATTCCACCCCCTCCCTAGGGAACCCATCCCAGTGCTTCACCACCCTCCTAGGGAAATAGTTTTTCTAATATCCAACCTAGACCTCCCCCACTGCAACTATCTAAAAGGGTGTCACAAGGAGGAGGAAGAAAAATTGTTCTCCTTGGACTCTGAGGATAGGACAAGAAGCAATGGGCTTAAACTGCAGCAAGGGGAGGTTTAGGTTGGACATTAGGAAAAACTTTCTTACAGTCAGGGTGGTTAAATACTGGAATAAGTTGCCTGGGGAGGTTGTGGAATCTCCATCTCTGGAGATATTTAAGAGCAGGTTAGACAGACATCTATCAGGGATGATCTAGATGCTGCTTGGTCCTGCCGTGAGGGCAGGGGACTGGACTCGATGACCTCTCGAGGTCCCTTCCAGTTCTAATGTCCTGTGATTCCATGATTTTTAGGAAGCTGATCAAAGTTAAGAGGCAGGTCAGAAAAGACAAAAGAATAATTGA
The DNA here is from genome assembly GCA_019425775.1 of Rafetus swinhoei. Taxonomy (NCBI): domain Eukaryota; kingdom Metazoa; phylum Chordata; order Testudines; family Trionychidae; genus Rafetus; species Rafetus swinhoei. Next base: position 129,667,593 of record CM033446.1, on the reverse strand, counting down.
GGAGGCGGGAATTGAAGGGGGAATCTCTGCCGTGGGAAAATGCTGCAGATATTATGGTGCACACATGAAAGTCACTTCAGTGTTGAATTAATGAGGCTAAGTATCTAGGGGCAGCGGAGATCAGAAGTCCTATCCCAGCAGTGAAGTTCATGGGCAGGGGAATGCTCCGGTTATCTGAAACATGCTGATTTGCATGTGTATCTCAGCTCCCTTCCCCTCCCCGCACAGTGAATCGTGCACTGTGCATGGTGTCTGCCCGCCTCAAGCCAGATGAGTCAGAGATTTATTACAACAATCAGAAGCACAAGCTCAGCAGGCCCAGCCACGGCGAGGGGCCGCATCCCTGCTTGCCTCCTGGGACAGCTCCCGTTCCTGGCTGGGCACTGCCTATTATGCACTGTTTGCATTGTCGCGTAGCCTGGAGGCCCCAGCAGCCCCCTTGCTCTGGGCACGATACAAATGCAATGAAGAGACAGTCCCTGCCCCAAAGGGCTAAGATCCATCCCCCCAAAAAAGCATTCTCCGCCTGGGAGGGCTAGAGCAGGTGTCAGGAACATCTACGTCCCCCAAAGAGGAGAGAGGCTAACAGAAGAACAACATAAGAGCGGCCAGACTGGGTCAGACCAATGATCCATCCAGCCCAGGGTCCTGTCTGCCCACAGTGGCCAATGCCAGGTGCCCCAGAGGGAGGGAACAGAACAGAGAATCTTCAAGTGATCCCTGCCCTGTCACCCATTTCCAGACAAACAGAGGCCAACGACACCATTCCTGCCCATCCTGGCTAATAGCCATTGATGGACATAACCTCCATGAATTTATCTAGCTTGTTTTTGAGCCCTGTTAAAGTCCTAGCCTTCACCACATCCTCTGGCAAGGAGTTCCACAGGTTGACTGTGCACTGCGTGAAGAAAAACTTCCTTTTGTTTGTTTTAATTAATTTCATTAATTTCATTTCTCTAGCCGAGGCCAGGAAATGAACAAAACCAATGCCCTTCCCAAGAAGGCAGGCATTCTAGACTCGCCTCTCCATTGCACAGCTGAGCACTCACACACACACCTCTCCACGTGGGTTAGTCGCACCACAGGTTCATAAGGTCACACGTATATATACACACCTGACAGTCAGGCACTAGCGTGTGCCATGGCCACAGAACCCCTGGGCCCGGCTGAACTTCTATCTAATTAAATCAATGTCAATTTAGCATTACCTTCAATGGAACACAATCACGCCTGTCATGACAAAGTGTCTCTATTTCTACAACTCCCCGATGCCCAAGGCAAAAAGTCCTCACCCCTAATATAAAATCCCAAGAGGACACGCCACAGAAAAAAATTAAGTGACAGAAGACAACCCCCCCGCCAATACACGCAGTAATCCCCTTGAGATGCCTCTCTACGAAATATCTGTAAAGCCCAGTCCTGCTATGTGAATATTTTTCATACATTCACGCATGGTTCTGAACTATTAAGTCATGGAATTTGCAAGTTAATTTATCACAGGCAGCCATGTGAGCCAAGTCCAAATTCCCACCCATAGCCTGTGGAAAAAAAATCTCTCTCTGTCCGTCCTGGCAGCGAGTAAAGCAATTGTCACCTCTTTTTGTACTTTCCTTGTGTTCCAGAAATGAGAAAAAAAATGTTGTTTTCCTCACAATGTGTAGTCTAAGCGCCTAAAATTGTTCCCCATAAGACATACTCCAGCCTATCCTGCCACATTTCTGAATTCCCAATTCACTTAAGCCACAGCCACTGGGACAGAAATGCTTCTGGTAAATTCTGAGGAATAGTTTGGACTGCCTAATCTGGATTCCTGAGCTGCCGGGTGTGTGGAAGTTAAAAGCACCATTATCTAAACTGACAGTCTATGTTCTCTTTGCTTTCACTAACTGAAAGGGAAAGGGGACATTAACCGTACCAGCAGAGATTAAATGATAGGGCAAAGGGTCAGAAATAGGACATGCCAAAGCCATTCAAATTAGCGTCACTTGGAAGACAATGCTGTTGATGCTTGAAGGGAATGTATGTGAACGAGCCACCTGCCAGCGTAGGCTCTGATCTGAATCCAAATGGAGCATATTTGCCATTCCTGAAGCATTCGCAATAGGTCTCTCCAATGCCAATTGCTCACAACTTTAACACCGGCCGCTAGTTTTTCTTTATTTTTTAGCTACAAGTTACACCAAACAAGTGAAGAGCGAGATGAATTTAAACCAATGTAGCACAGTGAGTTGGGCCATTTCTCCAATAAGGGCTTGTAAACCTCCTTGCAGGAGGCATAAGGGATCTGTCGAAAAAGGCTTTCTTTCTCGACAGATCCCCCTCTAGACTGCCACTTTTTGCCAACAAAGTGCTGAGTCGGCCGAACGTGGCGGCCATTTTTATGCAAATTAGGCGCAGGATATTTAAATCCCTGCCTCTTTTGCAATGTCGACCTGCCTAATCTGCATCCCTCTGCCGACAGAGGGATGCAGTCTAGACACACCCTATGATGCTGCAGGACCATTTGTTGCTTAATTTTTTTTCATCTGCAAGCTATTTGTCTAGTCCAATAGAATTGGAGTACAAACTGGGAACAAGACACCTGTCTTGCCCAGAGTATTATTTATTTCTGTTGAGCTCATAATGTACAGCACATATGGGCAAAATACAGCCCAGCCCGTCAAACCGCGAGATCTGTCCCATGGCCGGGGAACCTCAGGCAGGCATCCTGACTGCGGCAGCCCTGCATGCTTGCTCCAAGTGGCCAGCTGTGGGGACCACAAGCTCTCAGCACGCTGAGACCCCCCAGGACTTTAACAGGGCTCATAAAAGAGCCAGATAAATTAATGGAGGTTAGGTCCATCAATGGCTATTAGCCAGAATGGGTAGGAATGGTGTCCCTAGCCACTGTTTGTCAGAGGCTGCAAATGGATGATGAGAGAGAAATCATGTGATAATTACCTGTTCTGGTCACTCCCTCTGGGGCATCTGGCATTGGCCACTGTCAGCAGACAGGACACTGGGCTAGATGGACCTTTGGTCTGACTCAGTGGGGCCACTCTTATTCCCTCCAGCTGATCATCGGATGAAGTGGGTTTTGCCCACGAAAGCTCATGATACTATCTCTATATTTTTGTTAGTCTCTAAAGTGCCACAGGACCACTCCTTGTTTTTAAAGTTACAGACTAACACAGCAACCCCTCTGAGACTACCCAAGGAGCGTGAGTGGGGCTTGGGATGGGAACTGAGGCTATTCTGCTAGTGGAATCTTATATGTATGTATTAATTGGCCGGCTGAAATACTGAGAGTTTATTTTAAACACCGCTAATCTTTAGGTATACCTTTACCTTTTAAGGGCATCTTTCAACAGCTGATAATCCCAAGTCCATAACAGACCATTTGTAAATTTCTATTACAAGTATATGTTAAAGCTGCCCTCCAGGTTACGACGTCTGTTTTGTCTTCCATAACCCAAACTCAGAGCCTCACATTTGTGCCTTTGTTCAGCTACTGCTAGCACCAAGAGTTGTAGAGAAGCTGCACTGCTAAGTGCTCATCAGGGCAATGAAGTGCAGAAAGGGAAACAAAACCAGAAGGGTCCTGGTAGGTAAATAAAAAACAGAACTAAGTTACAGTAAGCTTCAACATTAAAGTGTGTTTATAGATGCACAGCTACAGTCTGCAGCTAATTATGTGGGATTAAGAATTTGTTAATTTTTTACGTTTCACTTCACCTTAAAATATGAAGTTTGAACCTGTTTTGTTAAAGTTATAGGAATGGGTTATAAAATCAAAGTAAAGCACTGCCATCTACAGGAGAAACGTTGTACAGCAGAAAAACACTAGCCAGGCAGCGGCCCAGTTTCAAAGAAGAGGTGCAGTGCAAACAGGGACTATCTTTGGGGTTTACAGTTTGTTGAAATGCACAATGCTGTTCTGAGGGTGAACAACTCAGTCTCTTTCCAGAACTAAACATTTACGATCCGATGCACAGCATCTTGCTGCAAAGGCGGTTAATTAGCTGCACTAGTTACGGCTTTTATGAGGTAAAACGATCCATCCACCCACTGCTGTAAGTACATTCAAGATCTGCCCTTCAAGAGCAGCTAGAGGCACAATTTTAGGCCAGCCCAGTTGCTTGGCAAGATGCTGAGCTATTGTATTTCCGATCAGAGGCGATACGGGCTCCGACCTGCTGTTGGGCACTCAGCTTCATGGTGGATGAAGGGTGGAGGTGAACGTTCCCATTGCCTGTATTCTTTAATAGGCAGCACAGATATATCTCCTGATACAAAAGCTAGAGACCACATTTACCTACTTCATACCCAATAAAACACACAATGGGACAGAGAGGTCAGTCGTAATTCGCACAATCTGGATCAGCAACAAGTCTAAACACTTCTGCTTCCCACAAAAGTTTGTTTTTTCATCCACAGGAAGAGGGCTCCAACTTCGACTCCTGATTATGACCATCTAGCTTTTTATCCTCTTGGTGGGGGAAGAATCCACATGTAGAGGCACCCTGGGAATCATCCAATAAGCACCCTCCTCTCGTCTTACCTGAGAGATAACACTTCTTTTCCAGCAGACTGAACTGACACTGCACACGTAAAAATGGGTCCAGCCTTTGCAGCCCTGTCTACAGCTGAACTGCTAGGAGACCTAGTCTGCACAAGGCACTGCTGCCGGCAGCAAGACACATTTTTGCCATTGTGTCAATTAAACCTGCCAAAAGCAAGTTTCAATAAAGGGGAATGCAGCAGAAATGAGTTTGCCTTTCTGGGGAACCCACAGCAAGAGCCAGCCTACAATTATCAGTCCCCCACACCATAGTTTGCTGCACTAAGGCACAATAAGCTGCCCTGGGGGGGATACTTTGCTGCTCCCTCTTGGCAAGTGTCTGTCTGAAGCATCACCCCTAACAGCTCTCTCCAGGGGGCAGGAGTTGGGAATAATACAGCATTAAGTCTAAGGACTGGGCACTGACTTCAGCTAGGTTTAAAAGTTTCTGTTACATAAAATCGTATCAAGAATCCTTGCAAAGAGTTTTAATCTCTTTTCACTAGGTGGAATCACTTGTATGGTAACATTTAACTAGTGTAGGTGGCATGAAAGGGCTTTTCTGCTCTCCTTAAAGGCGCAGAATTTAGATTTTAGAAACACACAACTGAAGAACACAGGGAGTGAAAAGAAGCCAAATGGACTGGTGGTTTATAATTTACAGAAGTAGCCACCACAGTTCCTCCTAATAACATTTTTAAAAAGCTGAACACTTGTGATAAAAGAAATATTGAAAGTGTAAATCTCAAAGTAAATTAGTTCAGTTAATCTACCTAGTTGCTCACAGCTGTCAGAAATACTGCTCCAAGTCCTGCATTACCACTGGACAGTCTCACTGCCCTGACAAATTACAATGCAGCTGTAGTCACTGAATGCTTCTATGGGAGGCAGGGACAGGGGAAAAGCATCTATCCCTCCCATGTTAGCCTAGCCAGAGTAGGGAGGATTTTCACAAGTACTCAGTACTGATTTAATTCTGCTCCCATTAAGATCAATGGGAGCTTAAGGGTTTGTCTACACAAGAAAATTTACCAGAATAGAAGTAGTCATATTATATATTTCCATGTGTGAATGTTTATTCTGGAGAAAAAGCCTCCACACCAAAAGTTATCTATAACACTATAGTGGTATAATTATGCTGGTAGGTTTCTCCTTGTAGGTAAGCCTTAAATTACCAAATTCTGTGCATTATAGTTTAATAAAATTACATCTCAAAGGCAAACTCACAATTGCATACTAAATGTGCAATCCATGATGGCCAAGTTTTTAGCAAACAAGCTCAATAAATGCTTTGCCTTATACTGTTAAACCTTAATCCCTACAAAGTAATCCATGACTGGGGGTTAAGCAATGGTACTAAAGAAACACATACGCTTTTGAAGTTTGAAATACTGCCACATTTTGTAATATTTAACCAATATAATTATGGGATACACTCGGAACCTTACTCAGGCAGTCTCACAGATCTCAAATCCAACCACTCATGAATTTAAGATGGCACAATCTAGCTGGTATCTACTTAAAAACTATGGCACCGAAGCAAACAAATTAAATCTCTTGAAATATTCATTTAGAACCAAGAGAGACATTAGCAATCAAAGCTGACCTGTCCAGCACGTTACAAGGACTATTTTAAACTCACCAGACAGTCATATTTTGACATTTCAATTATTAACATTGGAAATAAACATACAGAGTTAAGTAGAAGAATCTAGCAGATGTCAGGGGCCATCTTGTTATTCAGGTTTTGCAATGAAAGGTATCAGGTGTATTTGGTATACAGAAGTGAAATGCAAGTACTGATATTGTGTAACAGGGCCTACCTGCCTGAGACCTGTGAAATATTTAGCCCAGCCAAGTTAGGCCTTAGGATAAGTTAGTGTAAGTAAGTTGTTAAGAAACCTGTTGAGCTTGTGTCTAGGTTTGTGATATGCTGATGTTTTGAAAATAACTGCAGAGTGATAAGGGACGTAAATGCTAACGAGTATAACGGAAGCTAACACGTTAGCCTATGCAAAACAGTGAGGTGTGGAAGTGCAAATAAGGAAAAGGGGTTAAAACCTTCATAAATAGGCGTGTATCCCAGTGGGCATCAGACACATCAGCAAAGCAGTCTCCTGCTTTGTGCGCCTCGGCAAGGGGAGACAACCAGATGATGACCACTAGCAGGGAGGCTGATGCTGATTGCAAGGATGAGCACTAACATGTCAGGGCTTTCCGCAAGGCCTGAGGTATGCAAATGCCATGCATTGTCATGCTTGGTCCCGCCTTTATCAAACTGCGTATTGCACGTATTACAGAACGTGTGTAATATTTGGTTAGCTAATAAAAGCAAAAGAAAGAAAAAAAATCACTCTTGGATCTCTGTTCCGCACCATGGGGCGGGCTCTCTTCTCTTGATAACCTCTCTACTGTAGTCAAACTGGAAGGCTGAACTCTCCCAGATTAAAGTAGGTGTAAACCTTCATCTCGGAGGTGGGAAATTAGTTAACTCCAAATGTATAGATAAGGCCACAAAACCAAATGCAAAATAAAAGCCAATCAAGACCCATCTCAAGCACAAACTCTTTATGAAGTATACATAGGTATCTGCTCTTAATTTAGGTAAAATTCAGGGAGGATAAGGAGTTTCCTCTTCAGGAAAAGTGGTTTATCTTCAGCTTCCTTCGCGCTTTCCACTTCAAACAGGCGTCTTTATGGAATACTTGGATCAGATTTGTCTGAACTCGGCACACTGTATGTGCCTGATTCATGAGTGCATCCCCCACCCCATGCAAATGAATGGAGCATGACATCAGTCTAGGTTACATTTCAGTCCCATTTTTAGCTCTCTTTTGGTGAGGCCCCTTTGTTAATATTTACCAATCACGTTTGTCCTCTGAGCTGGATTCTGCCTGCAGTTCTACAGTGACTGATCCACTTTCTCCTTATGTCTCTTCCCGAATCCGCCATCTAGAAGACATTCTGTAGATGTGCCATGAACAGCTTTGAAGACAGCTTCTGTGAGCTAACTGACACTCACTCTCTCCTCTCCAGAGGATCAGATAACATAGCCAAAGATCTCACAATGGGAAATTCTGTAAAAGATTTAAAATCAAACACGGGTTTTTAAATGGCCCACGTGTATTTAAACACTCGCTCTGGATTTTGTCTGTCACTACAACCCGCAAACCTTGCTCAGTGATTCTCAACCGGGGTCCAGGGCCCTGCGCATGTCTCAGGGGACCCTCCAAGCAGGACCAGCGTGAAGATTGCTGGGGCTCAGGGCAGAAAGCCAAAGTCCCACCACATGGGGCTGAAGCCTGGGGGCCCTGAGTCCCACCGCTCAGGACTGAAGTCAAAGCTTGAGCAACTTAGCTTCCTGGGGGCCCTTGTGGCCTGGAGCCCTAGTCAATCGCTGTGCTTGCCTAAAGCCAATCCTGGCTTTTATAAGCAGAAAACCAGTTCCTGTGCCACAGGTGAGCAGTGTCGTTTTTATAGCATATGGGGTGGGGGGGTGGGGTGGGAGGGGCAGAAAGAAAAAGGCTGTGAATGCCTGCTCTAGCTAATATGAACAAAGTCGCTAAGGGCCTGATCCATAAACAGGCATCAATGCTAAGCTGTACTGAGTTCCTTCCATTGACTACTATGTCTAGCAAATGTCAGATGGTCTTAAGCATTATTCCTAAAGGGAATATACTAAAACGCCTGGTAATGACTAGCTCTAATGGGTAATTCCAAGTTATAAACTAGGTGTCCTTAACGTTTCCAGTACAATGTTATTGCGCCTAAGATATCCAACAGTAACAAAACACCACCCCCCTGCATCAGCTGTTGGTTTTGCCTCAGTGCTTTTTTGAGATGTGGCACTGTTTCTATAGGAGACTTATCAAGTTGGAATTTGCTAGGGTTTGCTGTAAGAAATTACAAGACAGCATGTCAGAGAACGGACATTTTCAGGAGCAATAATGAAACTAGACTTGCCCCATAATTCACTATAAAAGCATCTGTCAAGGTAAGTAAAATGTGCAAAATGTTAACTAAACCATTTTATTACATGAGCAAACAACTCAGGGCTTGCCAACTATAGCTTTCTTCTAAAAAAATAAACTTTACCATAAATCATGGAATCATAGGACGGGAAGGGACCTCTAAAGGTCACCTCATCCAGTCCCCTGAACTCATGGCTTGCCTAAGCATTATCTAGAAGACCATGCCTGACAGATGTTTGTCTAACCTGCTCTTAAAAATCTACAGAGGTTAAGGTGAACAATTTTTCCCCCTCCTCCTTATAACAATCTTTAATATAGTTGAAAACTGTTATGTCCCCTCTCCATCTTCTCTTCTCCAGAGTAAACAAACTCAATTTTTCAATCTTCGCCCATTAGTCTTGTTTCTAAACTTTGAATAATGTTTTTTGCTCTTCTCTCCAGTTTGTTCACATCTTTCCTGAAATCTTTCAAAACATCTATACTAGAAGCAGCTGAAAAGAAAGAGAGGAAGCAACAAAGAAAAGTGGATCTCAGAAGAAACATGGAAAACTATAGATGAAAAAGCCAAACAGCTCTAGAACTACAACATGTGATTGAAGAAACAAATCAAACCTACATGAATCTTGACAAAGCAGATAAGAAAAAATGCAAAAAAGATGAGCAAAATTGGATAAAGGCTGGTAAAGCTCAGGAAGCAGGGGAAAAAAATGATACAAGAACAGTTAACACAATCTTGAAACAGTTAACAGGATATGGATCAAAATTCAGAAGAGTCCCAGTGAAAGGGAAACAAGGGGAAATTCTGAAAACATAGGAGGAACAAGAAAATAGATGGGTGGAACACTTCATAGAAGTTCTAACTGAACCAGAACCAATTCCGAGACTGGAATTTAACAATGGATAAACCTTCAGACTTAGAAACAGAACTGAAGTAAAAATTGAAGAAGTTAAAAATAACAAGGCATCTGGTTTGGACAGCACTCATCCTGAGGTGCTTAAATATGGCAATGAAGATGTGGAATCAGTCATCTGTTCACTGTGCAATAAAATATGGACAGAGGAGAAAGTGCCAGAAGAACAGACCCTCAGTATCACAATCAGATTAGATTATTGTGATCAAAGAAAGGTGATCTAAGCAATTTCTCAACTTGGAGGGGGGGGTAATGCTTCTATCAGGAAAAGTATTAGCAACAGGTCTTCCGGAACAGAATGAAAGGAAAGATGGATACTATCCTGTGGGAACAACAATCTGGATTTAGACAAGGGAGATTGTGTGCAGACTCTATTTCCACCCTGAGACAGATTACTGAGAACACAATTGAATTCCAAGTCTTGCCATCAATATGGTGGACTTTCACATCAAGATAGGTAGAAGGGAGGTGTGTGTCCTGTCTCCTCCTCTGTTCATACTAGTCATCAACTACGGACTAAAGCGATGTGACAGTGATATATCTGACCTAAAATGGGACAATTCAAGGCTATCTGAGCTAGACTTTGCTGATGACATCGCTCATCGATGAAGATGACAACGGATTACAAAAATGCACTAATCAAATAAAAGAAATAATGAAGATAGGTCTGAGATTCAATGTAAAATATTGTCCGTGGTTACATGGATAGCAAACTACATGCATTTTAACATCTCTAATTTGCAGACTTGAGACCTTATTTGATTATCTATTTTAAAAACATTTTATTTCACCTTTAAGCTTGATGTTTTGGAAAGTTAAAGTCCCTTTATTGGCACAATTAAATCACCTATCTCCAACTATTTAGGTAGGATATCAACCAAGAAGTTGACAGAAATACTATTTCCTCTAAAGCTATTAAACTTTGTTAATCAGAGCCAATTTATACTACAAAATACAATGTCAGGTATCTGGGTCAGTTTGCTTACCCCAGCCGTGTTACAAATACAGTTCCGGTTTGCAAAGAGGACTGCATGTTAACCTTGTTTCCTAACCAGCCTAAAGTCTTGGGCATGACTGTATAACTATACCAGTATATATCTGAAAGTGCTGCATACTGAAGCACTGGGAACAGTGGCTGAATATTACTTCTGTCTCCCTGCACTCACCCACCAGCTCAAATTATGGAAGGTAAATCACACTGGCAAGAATTCACAAAACTATCTCCAATAAAAAATACCCTGCCATTTTTCTTCCTTCGGATGTTCAAGATGTGAATGTCCTCACTCCGATACTCCTCATCGTGTTTCTCCAGTGGAACCTTTTCCGACTCAAAGTCCATCTGAAGCAGCTGTTATTAAAGCATAAAGGGCAGTAAGCCAAATATTTCTAGTGAGATTGACATTTTAACATATTTTTAAGTGGGAAATGATTTTTGATGGGGGGTTACTCAATTTGGAAAGTGGTCAAGGGCTACACTCTTCTATATTAGTGGAAATGGTATTGCATCCGGGGTGGAGGTTGGGTGCAGAAGGGAGCATGGGGTAAGGGACTGGCATTGCAGGAGGCAGTAGGGGGTCTGGGGAGGGAGTTTGGGGGGGAAGGAGGAGGCTATGACCTGGGACAGGGATTGGGATGCAGGGTCCAGGAGGGGGTGTGGGCGCAGGAAAGGGTTCTGATCTGGAGGAAGGGTGTAAGAGAGGGTGCAGGGTCTGGGAGGGAGTTGTGACTGGGGAAGAGGTGCAGGAGGGGCTGCAGAGGGTTCGGATTGTGGCCTGGGGAAGGGAGGGGGGACAGGGTGCCAGGTGTTTCCCAGCCAGCAGCTCAGCAGGACCTCAGGACCTGCCAGGGCTCCACACGCTGCTCAAAGCGACTGCCTGCTGGTGCCAGAGTTTGCAACTTTTCACTGAGCATCCCTGAAGGGGGGGAGGGGGGAAGAAAGAGAGGTCATGTGCTGCCTGCACGGTAAGCATAGCCCGTGCAGCTCCTAATGGCTGGCTTCTGACCAATGGGCTATGAGGACTGTTCTGGGATGGGGATGGCGTGTGGACCCCCATGGGGCACAGACATGTACTTAGCCCCAGAAGCTGGCCACTTTGAGCGGCATCTGGGGCCGTAGCAGGCAGGGAGCCTGCCTGAGAGTCCTGTTGGGCCAAGAGACACTGAAGGCCCAGAGTATCGTGGCAGGCTGGATCTGAAGGTTTGGTGGGGGGGATCCAGACCGCGGGCCATATTTTGCCCACCTCCAATCTACACCATCGTTTTACAGCCCAAGCCCTGCAAGACCATGTCAGCTGACACAGGCCAGCCATAGGTGTCTAATTGCTGTGTAGACATTCCCTGAATAACTTAACAGCTTAAATCCCATTTTGCAACCAGTGCACTGATTTAGGCACTTTGGCTCCTAAATCCCACTGGGCTTCAATTAGGGATGTTAAATTTCAACTAATTAACTAATCGAATAGTCGATAAGGACTAGCGTGGTGTTCCGCCTTTGAAATGTACAAGAGCCCCTGTACTATGCTCACACTGAACATGAATTATCAAAAGCGCCAATGTAGAACTAAGGTGTTTTTAAAAAAAAAAACTTCTTTTCCCCAAAAAATCTGAGATTATTTAAATAAATACATAGCTAGCACTGACCAATAAACCAGAAGGTACAATTTAAATAACTGGCAATCAACTCTTTCCCTGCATCTGAAAAAGTTTGCTTGTTCAAAATCACATAGAATTTTCCTACTACAAACATACTTGATTTGTACTATGAATTGTACTTACACAGAAGGGATCTGATCTGAGGATTTCAACTGAATCATTACATAGTCCTTATATACACAAAGCACATGTGATGGCAAAGGCTACTTACCTCAAAGTATTTTCTCTCAATTTCTGGGTTTTTGCCCATAGTCCTTTGTTCGTAACAGCATATGATACAGGTATCAGGACCTGAAAGGTCTTTCAGGGTCTTCAGCAGTGGCTCTAATGACTGCTCAAAAAAAAAAAAAAAAAAATTATCAAGCATTTGCCACTTAGACTTCAAGTTCACTTTACCATTACTACATTCCATAACTAGAGACATATTTCACTGGACTGTACTCTTATTTTATTTTTCAGACAGCTAGTTATATTTAGTACAGTACCTAGGGCGACTGACAGGTAAGTTGCAGAAAGGAAGAATGAGAAAACAAGTTACAATATCAGATTGCTTAGAAAAATGGCATTTTACACATTTTACATATATAGATCATTTTTATCTATAAGCCTGTATGTCTATATCATTCCAGGCAAGGACATGCTACACTGTTAAAGTAGCTATTTCCTGGAAATGTGCCAGATTAATTTTTGTTCACAACAATATATTGGACTTACAGACACCTGTTTTCAAAAATAAAAAACTATTTAACCAGACTTATTTTGAAAATGTGGTTTAGGGCCAGCCAGGGCTCTGTGGGAAAAAAAAAAAAAAAGGGCTCAGAGTTGTAGGGCAGAGGATCTTGAGACTAGTGAGAATAGACTAAAGACGAACAAACTAAATGCAGGATAAGGAGTACTGGTTCCTAGAGACTGCTCCTCCAACCCAGGTCTTGTGCTAGCCTCATTTCACGTGTACCCCAAAGAGAGATTTCTGCAGAAGGGGATGGGCCAGAAGGGCCACTTTCTGAGTCATAGTTTCTCTTCCCAAGAGACGCATGAAAAATCCATGCGATAATGCTGCGCCTGTCAGAATCATCTTATAAAACGTCCACCGAGGTGCAGTGAAACTCTCCAATATCAGCTACAGGTTGAACCTCTCCAGTCCGGCATCCTTGGGACCTGACCGGTTCTGAATGAGAGAATTTTCTGGACTACGGGAAGTTAATATTGTTTAGCAGCATTACCAACACTTCCACTGCTTACTGTGCAGCTAGAGGACATTTAGGAGTAAATTAGAGCTAAATAACAGCACAGAACACTGAGAGCCAGGACTGCGGGCTGTAAACAAACTTTATGGGACAGCAGGAAACTTGGCCACACCCATGAAAAGGGGACATCCGGTGAACTAACATCATTCTGGATGACAGATGTTTCTGGACAAGAGAGTTCTGGATTAGAGAGGTTCAACCTGTAGCAGTATCTCATGTCCCTACAATTCCATGGAAAAAAAGATTAGGCACAATTCTGAATTAACTGATCTCAAAAGCCCTGGTTCAGGCCTCAGACCACATGACCCTAAATGTGTTATCTGCTCAAAATACCACTGTCAACTAATGTTCTTCTGAGCCACCCAGACTGAAAACTAGTAGCTATTATTTATTTAGATCTTAAAGATCTTAATACAAATAGCAGAGTTTCTCACACCAAATCAAAAATCCCCAGGTCCTTTCTGATCAAACTATTTCTACAGTTCTCAAATAGTTACCTCCTCATAGTAAATGCAATCTGCCATAAGTATGTAGTCTGGTGCAGGCAGAAATTCTTTTACATCTTCACCCCTAGAAAAAAGTGAATAGGTAAATATACAATGCAAACTTTAATTATATAACAAAATAGTATTTTTAAGTGTAACGTTGAGTGCAAAAATCTATACAACTTTCAGCTAAATCCTCAACTAGTTATTCCACTGTATATTTTAGGGGAATTTTCATGTTTACATGTGATCTGTCGCACCATATCTAAACCATATGTCTAAACATATTTGGCAGTGTATCTGTTATCTCTTGTGTTAAACTTAAAGACTGCAAGCTCCATGAGGCAAAGCTGTCCTTTTGTTGTGCTTGCACAGTGCATAGCCTGTGATCAGTGCTCCTATATGCTCTGATAAGACAATTATTTAATCATAAAGATCTACAACAATTATGTAGGTTAAATATCAAGATTAAAAGATTATACAAACCATTTCAGTACCTTGGCTTGAACTGAGCCTGTGACAAGATGCTTGTTCTTTTCAATATTAACATTCAGCAAATCCTGAAGTTCCTCAAGATCAGTGACCGTAACGTCTGCCCTACAAAAAAAAAAAAAAATTAATTCATAAAAAGCCCCAGAAAGAATGTTAAGACTCCTTATTAACATTTGACAATAGACATATCGGTAACTTTTCATTCCTTATGGAAAGCTACTGATGACTAAACTAATGACTTAATATGTACTGAATTCCTTCAGCAACACACACTCCTGTTCTGATGAAAAGAAAAACTGGCTCACAAAATGCAACTCGCAGGAAGAATTTAAGAGGATTAGACCAAAAAACAGGATTCTTCTACATTTGCTATAAAGTGGGATCCCTTTATAAAAATAACAAGAAGTCCTGTAGCACCTTAAAAACTAACAAACTTATTCGAGAATAAAGCTTTTGTTGACTGGAGCCCACTGCAAAGCTTATGCCCAAATAAATGTGTTATTCTTTAAGGTGTCAAAGGATTCCTAGTTGTTTTTGCTGAAACAGAATAACAGGGCTGCCCCTCTCAAACTTGTGTTAAAATAACGATATTTACATTCAAATCCCTACCTCTGTTTTAAACAGCCACCTTAAAGCTCCCCTAGGAGGGTTCCAATGTAAATTTACATAACTTTAGTTAAAGGCCCATCTTTAGAAATTGGCTGGGTTTTTATTGCTCTCTTTGCTGGTCACTCAGCTAGTTTACACCAGGGTTCCCCGTAAGCTGTGCATTGTGCAGCCACTCAGGAGAGATGTAAATGCTGTCCAGCTGTTTGGCTGTGCCAACAGCTAGATTTTTATTTCTACAGGTGGTGCACATTTGCACGTCTCAGTACACATAGGAAAAATTATTCCATGCATGGGATAGAAAAAAAATCACGTGGATGGAAAAGATTAGAGGGAACACTGGTCTACACTGCAAAAACTAAAACCAAACTCACATGTGGTGCAACCGGACCAAGTCAGCTAACATGCACTCATGGGGCTCAGGGTGCAGGGCTAAAATTGTTAGAGTCTGGCACCAGCCTGAGCCTGGAGCTTCATGCCCCTCCCCAGGTTGCAGGAATGTCTACACTCAACGTTTCGGCCCAAATCGGTTGACCAGGGCTCTGAGTGGGGATGTTAAATTGCGAGTAATTGACAAATCAAATAGTCGATGCATTTTGCATCGAGTATTCGATCAGCTGATGGTGCGCCTCCGCCTCTAAAGTGCAGCAACAGCCCTAGGGCTGTTGCTACACTTCAAAGGCAAAAGCACCATGTGGAGCTCAGGGTCAGCTGGCCCCAGGGGGCGTTTCAAAGCAGCAGGCCCAAGGCTCCATGCAGTGCTGCCGCTTTAAAGCGCCCCCTTCCTCGCTGCCTCTGTCAGAGACAGCAAGGCAGGGGGAGGGGAAGCGACCAGTTGACAGCCTGGCCCATGAGCATTTGCTTGTCCGACAGTTGACTAGTCCTTCACATCCCCAGCTCTGGGCCCCCCCCATGGATTTTTTCAGTATCTTAAATTAATGGAGATTGCCTAGCTCCTAGAGCGGGAAGGGACCGTGGAAGGTCGAGTCCAGCCCCCTGCCCTCACAGCAGGGCCAAGCACCAGCCCTGACACATTTTTGCCCCCAATCCCTTTAGGCCTCCGCAAGGAGTGAACCCCCAACGCTGGGTTTCGCAGGCCAATGCTCAAGCCACCCCCCGTCCACACTGCACAGGCAGCCCGGGGCCGAGGGAGCCAGGCTCGCCCCCAAGGGTCCCAGGCCAGGGCGGGCGCCCCCCACCGGGTGTAACCCCGGGCTGCCTGCCACCGCGGAGCCCGGGTCCCGCAGCGCCCTTCTGCCGGGGCGGCGGCTTAGCCCGCGTCCGCACGGCCGCCCCGGCCCTACCCCAGCGTGGCCGCCATGATGCCCACGGCGCCGGTGCCCGCGCCCAGCTCCAGCACGGCGCGGCGGGGCAGGCCCAGGGCCCCGCGCTCCAGGAACTTGGCCAGCACCAGGGCGGCGTCCCACACCACGCAGCCCACCCCGCCCGCGCCGCGCTGCTGCAGCCGCAGCGCCGAGCCGTCCCGCCGCCACAGCGCGCGCTCGAAGCCCGGGCCCGCCATGGCGCGCGCCGCCTGCCCCGCCCGGGCCCCGCCCCCCGCCTCGCCCGCCCCTCTGCTGGGGTCCCCTGCCCCAGGATCCCCTCCCTCTGCTGGGAGTCCCTGCCCCGGGATCCCCTCCTCTGCTGGGGTCCCGGCCCCAGGATCCCCTCCTCTGCTGGGAGCCTGCCCGCCCCGAGACTCCCCTCCTCTGCTGGGGTCTCCCGCCCGCCGCCCGCCTCGCCCCGCCCCTCTGCTGGGGTCTCGGCCCGCCCCGGCCCGCCTCGCCCCGCCCCCTCTGCTGGGGGGGGTCTCCGGCCCGCCCCGGCCCGCCTCGCCCCGCCCCCTCTGCTGGGGTCTCAGCCCGCCCGGCCCGCCTCGCCCCGCCCCTCTGCTGGGGTCCCGGCCCCAGGATCCCCCTCCCCTCTGCTGGGGGTCCCTGCCCCCTGTGGCCCCCCACTCCCCCTCCCCTCTGCTGGGGTCTCCTCCCCACTCCCCCTCCCCTCTGCTGGGGTCTCCTCCCGCACTCCCCTCCCCTCTGCTGGGGTCTCCTACCCGGGACTCCCGCACTCCCCTCCCCTCTCCTGGGGTCCCCTGCCCCTGTGGCCTCCCCTCCCCTCTGCTGGGGGTCTCCTGCCCCACTGTGACCCCTGGCGCCCCCCTCCACTTCCCCTCCACCTCTGGGACAGCGCCCCTGCCCCAGAAGGGGCTCACACCACAGCCCCTGTCAGGCTGCCCCACTCCAGACACTGGCCTGCCGCCCTCCACAGCTCTCCCGTCCCCTTCACCGGAGGGGTAGTGTCCCCTGCATGCCCTTCTACCACCAGCACAGCGTCCCTCCCCTTCATCGGTGCCAGACACTACCCCCCTCCCCTAACCCCAGACGGTCCCCCATCCCCTTCCCCCTCCTACCACCAGCACAGCACCCCTGCCCTTCATCAGTGCCAGACACTGCCCCCTCCCCTAACCCCAGACGGTCCCCATCCCCTTCCCCCTCCTACCACCAGCACAGCGCCCCTGCCCTTCATTGGTGCCAGACACTGCCCCCCCTCACCTAACCCCAGACGGTCCCCCATCCCCTTCCCTGCCTACCACCAGCACAGTGCCCCTGCCCTTCATCAGTGCCAGACACTGCCCCCCTCACCTAACCCCAGACGGTCCCCCAGCCCCTTCCCCTCTACCATCGGCTCATGCCCCAAACTGTATCCCTGCATCTGAGACGGGGGGGGGTTTTGCCCACAAAAGCTGATGCCCAAATAAATCGGTTAGGCTTTAAGGTGCCACAGGACGCCTCATCGTTTTTGCAGATAGACTGGCACAGCTACCCCGCGATAATTGCGTCACTTGTAATTTGTTGGTCAAACATTTTACCTGGATGCCTCCTATTTATTGTACAGTCCCCCTTACTGCAGCTCTCACTCTCTGTATGTTTTTATCCCCATAACACCCCTGCAAAGGAAGAATGGGCTATTATCCCCATTCTACAGAAAGTCAGAGGCACTGAGTGACATGCCCAAGGTCAGAAAGAAAATCTGTGGCAGCAGAGGGTATTGAACCAGGAGCTTCTAAGTCCTAGTGCTCCTAGTGCCTTGACCACTGGATTATCTTTCCCATCTGCTCTCAAATCCTACTTCCTTCCACATTTTCTATTTCCTAGTACTTGACTCATCGCACATAGTTGCTGGTAGCTGTACACCTCAACTGCATTACTGGAGTGGAAGTAATTCAGGGCAGCTACTGCGGACAAAGCCACCTCTTGTTCGTGTTCAGCAGAGCCAACCCCTACTGCCACTGCACCACCAGCTCCATCCCCAGGTAATCCCCTGGGCTGCCCCAGGTCCCACAGACAACACACTTAGAGGAGAGGTCCTACCTGTAATCAGTTTCCTAGCTTTCAGCATGCATAGCTGAGTGCTTCCTCTGTGCATCACATCTTCCAAACATGGACCTCTCTCTCACTGATGAAATTCAGTGCTTGGAGACCCTTCATGAGGCCAGCAAGAGTGACCGAGAGGTTTGGTGTCTCAAAGCCTGTTTTTTTCCAGAAGAATAGCTATAACATTTTACAGGAGCTTGGGAATGTTGGAATTCCCACTGAAACTTTTCCACTTGACATTGGGAGACTACTTCCCCGAGTTCTCTGGCATCCAAAACACTCAGTCCAACTCCATCTTGTCACCAGGTTACTTTATTAGGCATGTCATCATTCTTTGCCCATGCTGGTCAGACCCAGGGGCTTTAGGTTCAGGGCAATACCACAATTCCAATTCCTGTGTCACACCACACAGTTGACTTTACATCTTTTCTAGCTCCTTACATGCAAGAAGTATGGATGTTAAGACCAAGCATTGTGCAGGATGTTTTTGCAGACTTTGTTTTCTATAAACATACCCTCAATAATTAGTTTCTGCCACCCTTGTTTACTATAAACATGTTCACATTATAAACAACCAGAAGTCCTGTGGCACCTTAGAGACTAACAGATTTATTGGAGCATAAGCTTTCGTGGGCAAAGACCCACTTTGTCAGATGCATGTTCACATTATGTAGTTCTTTCACTAATTACTTGTTTGGCTTGTTCAGCAATTACTTTTTCAGGATGTCTCGTCTTAACATGGGCCTCCTCGTGTCAGTTAAGCCAGGTCTACAGGGAGCAGCATAAACCAACGTTGCAAGAATCAGTGCAGCAGAAATGAAGCAGGTGAAATTCTGTGGGGCTGATTTCAGCCTAAGCTTGCCCAAAGGGCTTGACTCCCTGGGCTGATGCTGAAACAGAAAGCCAGTCAAGTGGGGGCGGAGCAGAGGAAGGAGTTCAACCCTTCTGAAGGCTGTCAGCCATTGGAAAGTCTGACAGCATCATTCGGTGTAAGGAGCATGGTGAGAAACAAGACGCGGACCTTCGGGCAGCACTGAATGGCATGCAGATACCCTACCCAAGTCTCAAGAAATTCCAGCAACATGACATCTTCAGTGCTAACAAGACTGGTCTTCTTACCAGGGCATTCCTGGCAGAAGCCTTTGCATGCTGCAAGAAAGGTCTGCAGGTGGCGGGGGAGCAGAAAGCTATGGACTGCATCCTGGAGATGAATGCCTGGCTGCGAAAATAGCGTAACCAGGAGGGCTTTGGATTCCTTGATCATAGGATGTTCTTCCAGGAAGGACTGCTAAGTAGAAATGGGGTCTACCTACTGAGGATGGGAAGAGCATATTTGGATACAGACTGGCTAATGTAGTGAGGAGGGCTTTAAACTAGGTACAAAGGGGGCAGGTGACCAAAGCCCATAGGTAAATCAAAAACATGGAGATCTGGGAGAAGGGCTGGAATTTGGGAGGCTCTTGGGCAAAGAAGGTCAAGATATAACTGGGGGAAATCAAATCAGTCAGTATCTTAGATGTCTGTATACTAATGCCAGAAGTATAGGGAATATACAGGAAGACCTCGAAATGCCAGTAAATAAACACAACTTTGACATCACAGAGACTTGGTGGAATAATACGCATGACTGGAATAGAACAGGGGTGGGCAAAGGGGCTTCCGCAGGCAGGATCTGGCCCACCAAGCCGGTGGATCTGGCCCACAGATGCCCTGCCACTCCCCTGTCCCCAGGCCAATCAGGGCCTTGGAGTGGGAGGGGCACACAAAGTCTCTTGCTCCTTGCCCCCACCCTGCAAGGGGCACATGGCGCTTGCAGGGCAGGGAGCGAGAGACTTAGCACTCTCCTGGCGCCCCCCCAGGCCCTGATTGGCCTGAGGGTGGGGGGAGCTTGTGAAGTCTCCTCCTGCCCTGCAAGGGGGTGGGCACCTAGAGGGACCCACCAGCTGTTCAGAACAGCTGGCAGTTCTCTCTAGGCGGGGCCAAGACTTCATGTGCTCCCCCACCCCCAGGCCAATCAGGGTCTGTGGGAGGGAGAGCACAGAAGTGTCCTAGCTCCGCCCCTTCTGCCAGAGACCCTGCTCCTTCCAGGACAGCACTAGGTCACTTCAAAAATTAGTGAAGTGCCTCCCCCCCCCCGGTCTAAAATTATTGCCCATCCCTGCTACAGAAGATGCAGCTTGCTCAAGGACGACAGGACTTATAGGTGTTGCCTTATATACTAAAATGTATACGTTTGGACTGAGGTTGAGATGCACATAGACCACATATATATCTCTGGGTAAGGATAAAGGGGGTTAAAAACACCAAGGATGATGTCATTGCAGATGTCTACTATAGTCCACCAAACCAGGAAGTTGTTTAAAAAAGCCTCATCTACCTCTAACAAAATAATCCAAAGCACAGGACTTGGCAGTGATGGCAGACGTCAATTACCCAGACATCTGTTGGTAAAATAACACAGCAGAGCATAGGTTATCCAACAAGTTTTTGGAATGTATTGGAGACAACTTTTTACTTCAGAAGATGGAGATAGAGATATTAGGAAAAAGGCTGTTCTAGATTTGGTTCTGAAAAATAGGGAGGAACTGAATGAGAATTTGAAAGTGGAAGGCAGCTTAGATGAAAGCGATTGTGAAATGGTAGAGTTCATGATTCTAAAGAACGGTAGGAGGGAAAACAGCAAAATAAAGGCAATGGATTGCAAAGCGGCAGACATTAGCAAACTCAGGGAGTTGGTTGGTAAAATACCATATGAAGCAAGTCTCAGAGGAAAAATAATTGAAGACAGTTGGTAGTTTTTCAAAGACATTATTAAGAGCATGGGAGCAAACTATTACACTGCATAAGAAAGGAAGTCTGGCAAAAGACCACCGTGGCTTACCAGGAGGTCTTTAACAATCTACAAATCAAAGAAGAATCCTACAAAAAATGGAAACTAGGTCAAATTAGAAAGAACAAACAAACAAGTAATACAAATATGTAGGGGCACGATTAGACAGGCCATGGCACAAAATGAGATCAAACTAGATAGGAGACAAAGGGCAAGAATAAATTCTGTAAATACGTTAGAAGCAAGAGGAACAACAGGACGGTAGAGCTGTTAACTCAATGAAGGAGGAAAAATAATAATAGAAAATGTGGAAATAGCAGAGGTGTTTAATGACTTCTGTGTTTCGGTTTTCACCACAAAGGTTGTTGGATGCCTAGCATAGTGAAGGCCAGTAAAAATGGGATAGGATCAGAAGATAGAATAGGAAAAGAACAAGTTAAAAATTACTCAGGGTAGGTCTCCACTATGGTGTGGATTAATGCTGTGGCAATTGATCCACTGAGGATGGATTTAGCAGGTCTTGTGAAGACCTGCTAAACTGACCACCAATCACTCTCCTGTCGACTCCAGTACTCCACCAGAATGAGTTAGGGGAGTCAATGGGAGAGTTTCTTCTGTCAACCGAGCATGGTGTGGAGCCTGCAGTAAGTAGAGCTGAACTACATTGGACTTGAGTTACACTACTCGTGTAACTCAAACTAGGGATGTTAGATATCGTGTAGTTGAATAGTGGTGTAACTGCATGAAATCTTAGTGGTTACATAACTCAACTATTCAATAGTCCCGGGGGGAAGCAGGGAGAGCCGGTGCTGGGGGAGCCAATGCCTCTGCCACTGGGTGCATAAAGGAAGATATCCTTCTTTGATGGGATAATCTTCGTGTCTAGAGGCACTACTTTAACACGGCTTTTAGGTATACAAAGCAAGGAATTATTAGGTTCTCCTATCTTCTAGAATGAGAGGACTGCTTGCTCCTTAAAATTGTCTAGCTAGTCCATTAAAGTAACATCCTTGAAAGAAAAATGGACTAGCAAACTTACCCTTGAATTGACCAAGTATAGGGATTTTGCCAGGAGATTTAGAGCCCAGCTTTCCACCATTACTGATGACACACCTAGGTATGGTGATAAAACAATTCAGAGAAAATCTTTTCTAATTACTCTTAGTTGGAGTGTTCAGCCCCAGTTGATAAATATGCTCTAATTCAGAGCAGGCCAGACTGTATCCTGGAAGTTATGGGTTTGATGAATTACTGCATGAATTCCTATGACCTGTGTTACACAGGTCAGCGTAAATCATAATGATCTCTTCTGACCCTAATATTTATCCATATAAAACTCGCATCCTTCCTCAAAGGAAGAGTTGGACTAGGAGGAGGGGAAAGGGAGAGTGTTTGGGGGGTTTAAAAAGAGATTGTGCATCTTCAGTTTTGTTTGGTTCTTCTTGACCTTATTTTTTTTTTTTAAAAAGGAACCACTTCTGTAACCTTCTCCCTTACAATGTTATGACTTTTCTACTGAAAGGGGAAAAGATTTTTTGGTGGGTTGCCTGATGGGTATGACTTGTCTGCCTGAGGTCTTTTCTAACAGCTTTGATATGGGCCAACTAACTGCAGATAGGAAGACAACTCAGTTGTAAGCTTTAGCAGAAGTGGCATGATAGAAGAATCTTGCACAGTCTGGCAGATATTGTATTCCTCTCCCCCCTCCCTTACAAGGAACACACAGTAATCACTCTCTTAAAAATTAAGACTGGGATGATTTATTAATCTTGTTAAGAACTCTGATACAAAGCACAGTAAAAGGCCACAGACCAGTAAATAAAATGTGGTTTTGACCACTTTACAAATTCTGCTACAGTACTACCAGTAAAACACCAGTTCAAACAATAAGTAGTTCAACTGGCAAAGAAAGTTCCATTCACTTTTCAGTTTAAAAAGTTTAATAAAGCTTTAAGTGTTTGCTGGTCTAAATGCTACCAATTTCCAGAAGGGAATTCATAATTAAATGCAGTTAGATCTAAAGAACATGATTAGGTTTGGAAGGCAATACTTTGTTCCTAAGCCATCGGAAATACTTCTGAATGTTTAAGATTGCAAGAGTAGCAGACTGTATTACAGGCCTCAAGTCACTTAAATTTATACAGGTTATTAGCATTATCTGTAAATATACAATATAAACAGCTGTACATACATGGCATATAGCTTTGTTCTCCAAAACAGTAGGCAACTCTTTAGCTTAAGACACCTTTGCCTGCCAAAACAAAAAGGCACATCTGAACAAGATGCATGCTAAATACTAGGGATTCTTTCCAATAAATGGGTTAGGTAGTCCTAGGTTATACTTTGTCAAAATAACCAAAACTAATAGTGCATTCTGATATCTTCAGGTTTAGATTTTCAACCCTCCCCCCTTCCCCCCCCCTTTTTTTTTCCTTTTTTATCTTCAGCAGCAAATGACTGGATATTAAGACACGGCATTAAAACTCTGAGAACAGCAGTTGTCATTCACAAACTTCCGAAATTTACACAAAATTAGAAGGCAAGTAGCCAGAGAGGTTTAAAATAAGCAACACTACCCATCCTCATGCTTGTGTAGCGATTCCACCGTTTGTTTTTTTAAAAAGGCCACTAGTGTTCAAATCTGAAAAATTCCACAAACGCACCTTTTTTGGCTCAGTGCAATGAACTGATGTCAGTTTAAATTCATGTAGTGTAGTTTACAGTGCAAAATATATAATCTTTATACTGGCATAACTGTCGGCACTGAGGATCGGAGACAAGACAATGCTACTGATCACCTGAGGGTAATGCTGTGGGAGTAGACAAAGACTAGAGTGAATATTCTTATTTTTCTAATTTTTAGAAACTTTCTTTTTTGATCAGCAGCACTTTGTAAGAGCATTATTTGTGAAAGTACTAAAATACACTGCCTTTTTTGAATAAATAAAAAGGAACTTTACAAATACTATTCCAGTGTCAATGACTAATATGGCTAAGTTCATTGAGGAGCGTCTGCATTTTCTAGCAAAGATGGTCTGTCCAAAGGAGGATGGGAAAGCTCCCTTTTGTAAGTCTTTGGTGGCAGTTTTGGTAATTGAGGGCTAGAATTTTGCCTTGGTGGGACTGGGGGAGCTGGAGGATGGGCAAGGTTGTTGTGACTCGAGCTGAGCGCATAGCAGCGACGCAGTATCCTTGGAGAGGGTGTGCTTGGAGGAGTGTTTGGTGAGCTTGGGCATGTGCTGGCTTCCCTGAACCGATCTGGATCTCTGTGAAAGCGCCCCAAAGGAGGTGGCTGGAGATTAAATGGACAGTTTATGAAGTGTTCTGGAGGCCGAAGTGGTACTGGTGGAGGGGTATCAGGAAGAGGGTCTCTTGGGGGAGGTGGTGGTGGACTATGCAGCAGCTGATCAGATGGATTATTGTAAGCAGGAACTCTAGGCTGTATCTTTGGAGGAGGAGGTTGCCTGGGTGGAATAGCAGGAGGATCATCATCAGATTTTAAACTTCCCTGAAATAAAGAAAAAAGTCATCCTGAGAACCTTACATTTCTTATAATGAGTTTTCTGACATACAGTGAATGAAGGTTGAAAACTGACACAGTCTAGCCTTTATCAGGTGAAACCATAGAGTTAGAGCACTGATTACTAGAAAATAACTGTTACAACCCCAGCGGTAATAGTTTTTCCCCTAAAATGAGAATCACTCTCACATGTACACCCTCCTCCCCAAAATAGAATAATGCATCATAGTGTAGTGCATTCATGTAGTCTATTTGTAGTTTAGTTATGCTACTTCATATTGCACTCTGACTAGGGTTGCCATGTATTTTATAGGAATAGTGAAATCTTCTTAATATGAAACCTCATTTCAGCTCTCTTATTACATTTTGCTATGAAGTGGGGATAACAGGGCAAGGGTGCTGCCTATTCTGTGAGAATTATTAAATCTGAGGATTAACAAAGTTGCATTACATTGTTCTAATGTACCCATGTCAAAGACCAATGTTTTGGAAGCTGCTCAAATCTACCAATACGTTTACTACGAAGATGCTTTAATTAACACACATACAATCACCTTAGAGTTAGAAGCATCCTGATCAAACTTTTTGCGTGGTGGAAGTGGAGGAGGAACCAGAAACTCTTCACTTAGTTTATGTAAACTACCACATGAACTGAAGAAAGATTCTATAAAGACAAGAGGACAGATTCAGGCGGTGCACAATACCAGAAAGTAAAACATTCTGACCATTTTTGGACAAAATTAGAAGCAAACTAACAGTTTCTAAAAGACACAAAGTGGGTGATGTAATATCTTTTACTGAACCAACTTCTGTTGGTGAGAGAAGTTGGTCCAATAAAAGACATGACCTCCCCCTCTTGGTATTTCTAGTATCCTGGGACTGAAACGGCTACAAGAACACAGCATAAAATGGATTATTGGTATGCGACAGCATCCTTCACTGTTCATCCCAGCTGAAGGAAGTTATATTACCAGTCATTTTTGTAATCAGACACTGCATTTCACAAAGCAGACTTTGGTCTGAAGTACAATATACACTGATACAACAGGAAATAAACAATATTGAATGCCTCAACTTGACAGTCTTTCCATGCTCTCTATATTTAGAAGATGAAAAAATAAAGTCCTGATAAGATAGTAGGCAACAAAATCGTTTCATTTGGAAGCTTTTTCCATGAGGAAGAATTCATTGTTTCTAACTGGAAGCGTACAGTGGTGTATGTGGTTTTGGCATATGTTTAAAATAAAAAACTGGCATGGAAAACATCCTCATGTCCAAAATTGATTACATGTTTCACATTCGGAGTTTACAGGGCTGCTGCTGAAACTGCATAGCAAAAATATGATAGAGCAGACAAAATTAGCACATCAGACTCCAATTGCCACAACTTCTCTCATCCCCCTCAGAAGTTTCCAAACTTTCCCCTCTGAGGAAAAAAAGGGATAATTTAAGATTTATTCAAAAAAATAAGTTAGCCATTTACAGAAGAAAACAATGGCTTTTGCTATAGCTTGTTTCTTGCCATTAGATGCATGCTGCAGCTCAGTATGTTAAGTGGATTTGTTTCCCCAATTTCATATAGTATTCTACAATTCCAGATTTTCATAAAATCAAATGGCAAATAAAAATGCCAGCTTTTATTCAAGAGGAAGTAAGAAGGAAGAGCAGGGACAGGTGGCTGCAGCACTGCTCTCAGTTGCACATTAGATGCATTACACATGCAAATACCATCTCTGATTATCCTGAATGGTATGGAAAGCATTAGAGAGTTTAATTATTCTTAGGCTCTTCTAAATGTACTTTTATATCCGCAAATGGAAAGACTATTGACAAACTGCAGGAGTTAGGATACTCACTTGATTGTGGCAAATGGACAGGAGCAAAGATGCTATTGTTACCTATTAAAAAGGAAAATGGATCAGAGAAAAAAAATGTTGCCACCAAAACAGTATTCTCCAATTTCACCCGTTTCTACAATATCCCAAAGACAAGTATGTACTGGAGTGTATCTTTAAAATATCCCTGATGTACTGTCAAATCTTTTGTTAAAACTAGGTATGCTTTACCATGTAGGTATTTCTAGGCTAAAAACTTGGAAAGCTATTGTTGAGAATAAACTGCTTTTTAAACAATATTAATAAAATGTTAGTTAAAATATACTGAATATTATAAACTTGGGAAATTACAACTGAATTTTGACACCAACAATCAATCACCCCCAGTAACTTTTTACTTGGAGGTTGCAAAGCCTTCACTGTTTGCCACATGCTACCCACATGCAATCCCCTTTCTGGTGTTTAGTTTTATGGTGATATGTGATCAGAACCATTATCCATCCATCCTATTCCATGCAGAAGGTATCATAAGGTAGTTTGTTGTATCCTGTGGATCCTGGCACCCAAATTTGTCAACAGGAGAACATGTGTGAATGGTCAGCTGACCACTGACAGCGCAACACAGAGCAGCCAGACTGATGGAGAGGAGGAGGACTGAGGGTGAACTTATCTGCAGCAAAGATGACAAACATAACACCCATGCACGGCTTAAGCCCTACTTTAACCCTCAAAATAAAGCTTCAGCGTACGTAGGTCATGCTGACCAGCTGGAGAGGAGTTAATTGCACCTGAATGCACGTCACCCTCCTCAGGTGACTGAACTGAATGGGCAACAAGCAGAATTACCCCAGTGACAACCATATTCCCAGGAGTGCTTGTGACAGCTGTTATGGGAGGTGGGGGTGGAAAGGAAAGGGCCCATAGTTTAAATTCTTTTGTGGACAAAATCAGCTGTTGACTTCCATTCCATACTTGGTGCATAGCTTCTAGGGGTGAGGAGAGAGGTAGAAACACAATTCGATAGTGCTGATGAAGCAGCTACAAACGCTGCTGGCTGAACTTGTAACTTTCATGAATACTCATGTGTCATTTGTGGGAGAAAGGGCAAACATTGCAGGCCTGTATTTGGAACAAGTTTCCCAAGAAAACCTCAGCAACTGGCAACACTGTATACCACGTCAGGCCTCAACATCCTATGCCACTCCCAGCAGTAACGAACTCTGCCGAAAAGGTGCTCATGGGTTCCAACTTTTTAGTGGAATTCAGGGTTGCTGTATTTTCCCAATTGCCTCCACCCCTGTCTCAAGAAAGCCTTCCAATTTATTTCCAAAGCTGCTTTTATGAGACTATCCCATCACCATCAAATCCAATACATCAGAGTCTTTTCTATAACTAAGACTGGCTTTGGCACTGCAATGAAGACCACACGCCATCTTAAATAGAAAATTTTTGGAGAATGTTGGGGATAACTTCTTGACGTAAGTGCTGAAGGATCCGACCAGGGGCCGTGCGCAGCTTGACCTTCTGCTCACAAACAGGGAGGAACTAATAGGGGAAGTGGAGGTGGGTGACAACCTGGGAAGCAGTGATCATGAGATGGTAGATTTCAGGATCCTGACCAAAGGAAGAAAAGAGAGTAAAATACACACCTTGGACTTCAAAAAAGCAGATTTTCACTCCCTCAGAGATCTGATGGACAGAATCCCCTGGGATGCTAACATGAAGGGGAAAGGAGTCCAGGACAGCTGGCAGTATTTTAAAGAAGCCTTATTGAAGGCACAGAAAGAAACCATCCCGACACATAGCAAGAGAGGCAAACATGGTAGGAGACCAGATTGGCTTACAGGGGAAATCCTTGGTGAACTTAAGCACAAAAGGAAGCTTACAAAAGTGGAAACTTGGACAAATGACCAGGAGGGGTTTAAATGTATCGCTCGAGAATGCCGGGGTTATCAGGAAGGCGAAAGCACAAATGGAATTGCGACTGGCTAAGGATGTGAAGGATAACAAGAAAGGTTTCTACAGGCATGTTAACAAGAAGAAGGTGATCAGAGAGGGTGTGCGGCCCTGCTGGATGAAGGAGGTAACCTAGTGACAGATGATGTAGGAAAGCTGAAGTACTCAATGCTTTCTTTGCCTCTGTCTTCACGGACAAGGTGGGCTCCCGGACTAATGTGCTAAGTGACGCAAGATGGGATGAAGATGGACAGCCCATGGTGGGTAAAGAACAGGTTAGGAACTACTTAGAAAAGCTAAATGTACACAAATCCATGGGTCCGGACTTAATGCATCCGAGGGTACTGAGGGAGTTGGCAAATGTCATTGAGGAGCCTTTGGCCATTATCTTTGAAAAGTCGTGGAGATCGGGAGAAATCCCGGATGATTGGAAAAAGACAAATGTAGTGCCCATCTTCAAAAAGGGAAGAAGGGCGATCCAGGGAACTATAGGCGGTCAGTCTTACCTCGGTTCCTGGAAAAATCATGGAAGGGATCCTTAAGGAATCCATTTTGAGGCATTTGGAAGAGAGGAAAGTGATTAGGAATAGTCAGCATGGATTCACAAAGGGAAAGTCGTGCCTGACCAATCTGATTAGCTTCTATGATGAGGTAACTGGCTCTGTGGACGTGGGAAAGTCAGTGGATGTGATATACCTTGACTTTAGCAAGGCTTTTGATACGGTCTCCCACAATATTCTTGCCAGCAAGTTAAGGGAATGTGGATTGGATAAATGGACGGTAAGATGGATAGAAAGATGGCTAGAAGGCCGGGCCCAGCGGGTAGTGATCAATGGCTCGATGTCAGGATGGCGGTCGGTTTCTAGCGGAGTGCCCCAAGGTTCGGTTCTAGGACCGGTTTTGTTCAATATCTTTATTAATGACCTGGATGAGGGGATGGATTGCACCCTCAGCAAGTTTGCGGATGACACTAAGCTAGGGGGAGAGGTAGATACGCTTGAGGGCAGAGATAGGGTCCAGAGTGACTTAGACAAATTGGAGGATTGGGCCACAAGAAATCTGATGAAGTTCAACAAGGACAAGTGCAGAGTCCTGCACTTGGGACGGAAGAATCCCAAGCATAGTTACAAGCTGGGGACCAACCAGTTAAGTAGTAGTTCTGCAGAAAAGGACCTGGGGGTTACAGTGGATGAGAAGCTGGATATGAGTCAACAGTGTGCCCTTGTAGCCAAGAAAGCTAATGGCATATTAGGGTGCATTAGGAGGAGTATTGCCAGCAGATCTAGAGAAATGATTATTCCCCTTTATTCGGCTTTGGTGAGGCCACATCTGGAGTACTGTGTCCAGTTCTGGGCCCCCCACTACAAAAAGGATGTGGACGCACTGGAGAGGGTCCAGCGGAGGGCAACCAAAATGATTAGGGGGCTGGAGCATATGACCTACGAGGAGAGGCTGAGGGAGTTGGGTCTGTTTAGTCTGCAGAAGCGAAGAGTGAGGGGATTTGATAGCAGCCTTCAACTTCCTGCAGGGAGTTCCAAAGAGGATGGAGAGAGGCTGTTCTCAGTAGTGACAGATGGCAGAACAAGGAGCAATGGTCTCAAGTTGTGGTGGGAGAGGTCCAGGTTGGATATTAGGAAAAACTATTTCACTAGGAGGGTAGTGAAGCACTGGAATGGGTTGCCTAGGGAGGTAGTGGAGTCTCCATCCCTGGAGGTGTTTAAGTCTCGGCTTGACCAAGCCCTGGCTGGGTTAATTTAGTTGGGATTGGTCCTGCCTAGAGCAGGGGGCTGGACTTGATGACCTTCTGAGGTCTCTTCCAGCTCTATGGTTCTATGATTCTATGTTCTTGTTGATGCTCCCAGCTATCTGGATATAGCCAAGGAGCAGCAATCCGTGACACAGGGTCTGGCTATAACTTACTTTATTTACACATACACACACCCACTCCCCATGCCAGTCCCTGAACAGATAGGTGACACCTTTCAGGAATTACAGCCCGACACCTTTGCTTGGATCCCAAGAAGCAACACAAGAATAAACCCTAATCAAACCCAAGGAAAGCGCAAACTCTCTAGGTACTTGCACAGCTCCCTCTACACAGAATCTTGTAAAAACCAAGAACTACCACCACCACGAGCATTTCTTCCAAGACTAAAGACTCACAGGTACACCAGAAAAAGAACACAGAAATAAGACTACGTTTAACAGCACAACCTAGTGTTACTTACTATAACAAAACATTTACTAAGGAACAAAAGGACCATACACAGAGGGTGGATTAGAACAGCAAATGAACCCCAAAGTAAATACAATAAAATACATACATACCATAAGAACTGTTGAGATCAATATCTAAAAATACACTAAGCTCTGAAGAGGCAGACACTGGTGGAGTAGATGGCGTATTTGGAGAAGTTGGTGCTGATACTGCTGACTCATGCTCTGCTTCAGTGATTCTACTGAAACTTATTTTACATGGTTCCCTTTCCAATGGCGTTGGGTGACCTCGCAAGGTGCCAGAGGTGGAACCATGTCTGCCAGTATTGGGCCTTATTCCAGGAGATTTTAGCGGGTATGTTGTTTTCCTAGGCTAGAGCAAGTAATCATGATTAGTATTACTAGCATTTAGTACAGAAAACACATAGTAAAAATGTCAACCCACTTTCCAACATTTTTTGGGGCATGAGGGAGGAAGGAATTGAGTACAACACCCTGAACAACCCCCCCCCCCCCAAAAAAAATCATTTTTTTAACAGTAGGTGATTTTTATACTGGGTCTGTCACGGTTTATTGTCAAACTACTTTTTGGTGAGTTTAATTAAACTGTGAAAATTTGCTCAGCTCAAGAAACTTTCCTTTCAGTAATTCCAAAGAATTGTTGGCCTGGAGTTTCAAACGTGCATTGATCAGAACAAACCACAAAAGTCAGCAAGGTGCATCCCAAGGACGCTCCTTTGCAGACTGTAATCAGCTGGAGCACGGGGGGCAGTCAAATCACCTCACAGTAAGGCATCTGACGAGCCTCTTGCTTATACCGTAGAATTTCACCAGGCCCTGACCACAGGTACAGATTCAAGATTTGGAATCCCAGGAGATGGGAGTCTTTAAAAAAAAAAAAAACAAAACAAAAAAAAAAACCACCTATTCTTCCTTTTTTATATATATTCTGCTATCTGATTTAGTTTCTGGTATCTGTTTTAGTCAATATATAATTGAGGCACAAGGGTGATAGGTGCGACGACTGGTATGACACTGCAATTAAAAGAAGAATTAATTTATCGGAATCACACATTCTTACATCACATTCACCATGGTGGTATATCAGTGCCTCCAGAACACTCGGTTAGCTAGAATTTCAGAAAAGCAAATCCCTGTTCTACAAGAAAGGGAGGTTGTTGACTTGTAACTGGAGGTTCTTCAAGATGTGTGGTTCCTATATGAATTCAACATGTGGGTAAAACTGTGCACAATGTGCCTGAGCTCAGATTTCTAGCAAATAGTGTCCACAGATCCATGCCCACACAGATGTTTTCCTTGTGCTCCAAACTGAGGGTACAAGAAGCAGGATGGACAGATGCTTATCTAGTTCCTCTTTTACCATAAATCAGAAGAATTTGAAGTAGATCAAAAGAAAGGTGGTCATGGAACAAAGATAGGGATTCAACAACTCAAAGGACCATCAGTGCAGGTCAGTAAACTTCCATCATTGCTGGTCAGGATGTGTATTCCACATGTGAGTGATTGATAAGCAGTAGTTAAAGAGGAGAGGAGCATGGGGAAGCTGCAGGTATAGATGCTTGTAATATTGCATCCCACTAGCTACATCTGCAGAGGATGATTGAACTAATGCATATCATGTTTTGTGAATGTATAGATGGAGGTCTGGTAGCCAGTCTACAGATGTTCCATATGGATACACCTCTTCAAGCAATGTTGCTATGGTTACCTGTGCTCAAGTGAAATGGGCTGTAAGATCATCTGGAGGAGGAATACAGGTCAAGCATTAACAGAATGATGCAGCTGGAACATAAGAACGGCCATATTGGCTCAGATCAAAGGTCCATCTAGCCCGGTATCTTCCGACAGTGGCCAATGCCAGGTGCCCCAGAGAGAATGAACAGAACAGGTAATCCTCTAGTGATCCCTCCCGTCACCCATTCCCAGCTTCTGACAGAGGCTAGGGACACCATTCCTGCCCATCCTGGCTAATAGCCATTGATGGACCTATCCTCCATGAATTTATCTAGCTTTTTTTTAACCTTGTTAAAGTCCTGGTCTTCATAACATCCTCTGGCAAGGAGTTCCACAGGTTGTCTGTGCAATGTATGAAGAAATACTTCCTTTTGTTTTAAACCTGCTGCCCATTAATTTCATTTGGCGACCCCTAGTTCTTGTGTTATGGGAACAAGTAAATAGGATGCATTAACAGGTGTGTTGTGAGCAAGACATGAGAAGTCATTCCTCCGCTCTACTCTGCGCTGATTAGGCCTCAGTTGGAGTACTGTGTCCAGTTCTGGGCGCCACATTTCAAGAAAGATGTGGAGAAATTGGAGAAGGTCCAGAGAAGAGCCACAAGAATGATTAAAGGTCTAGAGAACATGAGCTATGAAGGAAGACTGAAAGAATTGGGCTTGTTTACTTTGGAAAAGAGAAGATTGAGAGGGTACATGATAGCGGTTTTTAGATATCTAAAAGGGTGTCACAAGGAGGAGGGAGAAAACTTGTTCTTCCTGGCCTCTGAGGATAGGACAAGAAGCAATGGGCTTAAACTGCAGCAAGGGAGGTTTAGGTTGGACATTAGGAAAAAGTTCCTAACTGTCAGGGTGGTTAAACACTGGAATAAATTGCCTAGGGTGGTTGTGGAATCTCCATCTCTGGAGATATTTAAAAGTAGGGTAGATAAATGACTATCAGGGATGGTCTAGACCAGTGTTTCCCAAATGGGGTTCCGCGAAGTGAAAATAAGGGTTCCGCGAGAAAATTCCGTGACAATAACATTTTATGATTTCAAAAAATAATAATAGTTAAGAATTTATGAATTTTATTGAAAACAATTTTCATTTGTGTTTGCCACGATAAGTGTCCCTGTGTAATGCCAGCTTAGCCAGAGAGTGGGGACAATGATGTCACTACTCAGCGCTGCACACGCAGTCAGTCAGTGGTGCAATTGCCTGTTATATATCATATATAAGACTGTTATTAGGGGGTCCACAAAATTATTTTGAGTTTAAAAGGGTTCCGTGGCCAAATAAATTTGGGAAACACTGGTCTAGACAGTGCTGGGTCCTGCCATGAGGGCAGGGGACTGGACTCTATGACCTCTCGAGGTCCCTTCCTGTCCTAGTATTCTATGATTCTATGATAATTTTGAAGAAACTAAATATAAATTATGGTTATTCATATTCATTCATTAAAGTATTAGTCAATTTAAAAAATGTAGAAGAAAATACACAAAAGTCTTACAAATCTAGGTGGCTGCTTGCAGTTTCGAGGTTCAATTTCTAATGATTTGTTGAACAA
The DNA here is from genome assembly GCA_019425775.1 of Rafetus swinhoei. Taxonomy (NCBI): domain Eukaryota; kingdom Metazoa; phylum Chordata; order Testudines; family Trionychidae; genus Rafetus; species Rafetus swinhoei. Next base: position 129,633,654 of record CM033446.1, on the reverse strand, counting down.
ATAGTCTGTAAACTCTTTTTCTGGTGCATTTCCCATAGGATTGAGATTTTCAAAGAACCGCTAAAATGAGACAGAAAAGTTTCAATAAATAATTTTATATGCTTTTCCATATACATATGCAGAAAATACAAAACTGTTCAAGAAGTCTCAACATTTCACTGGCTAAACAACAGCTTTTATTCTACTGTTAACTTATTCTTAGAAAAAATACTGTCATTTGTGTCAGTACTTGTTCCTGTAACAACCATACAAGTTATTGATAATTAGGCTTGGAAGGGGATTGGCGTGAGTGGCGACTGAAGCAGGGGGCTTTTACTACAGGTTGAAACTCCCTTAACTGGAATTTTCTGGTCTGGAAACATCTGTGGTCCGGCATGGAAGTTGCAGGACCAGAGAGCCCCATTGGAGGGCCAGCAGTAAGGATCCCTGCAGGGCCAGTACCTGTTGTATAAGAGTGAGCGGAGGAGACAGATGATCAAATATATAGTAAGGATTTGGAATTAATGTATGCCTTGATGTACCCTCTGTACCAATTATGGTTATTGCACTTTTAAGGCAGACACACCCACATCTACTAGTACCCCAGCAAGAATATCAGTGGAGTATCTGCTACTTATCTGTTATCATATGTATACACATACATGCACCCATGTACATACAGTATATGCATATACTGTATTTTTTCTTTCATTACCCGTATTTCTGGTTCTATCTGTAAACAGTAAGGTTGGTTTTGATACTGCTGAATTTCCCCTGTAATTTCAGCCACTTTTCTCCTCTTACTGAAGTTGATCAACTCTTTCCCTTGTCTTTTAAGGAAGTCAGGATTCCCTTCTTCTGTCTTCAGAATATTTGTTAGATAGATACCTAATAAAAGAAAATTGATTTTCACATTTCACCCCAACTCCTGTTTTCATTTTTTTTTTCCTGATAAATGCCAGCAAAGAAAAATCCTCGGCATAAAAGAGAGTAAGCCATTTCCATCAATGCACCAATACTGGATTAATCAGAAAGAACAAATGAGTTATGCCTTCTCTCTGAAAACTAAATATATTATTGAGAGAACAAGTTTTATCTGCGTATAGTAGGTCACGGGCTAAAGGTCACAACCAAACAAGACTCTTTAGCATGCTTAGGTCACCATGAAAGGAAGAGTGTCAAGAATGTGAGAAAATTTATGAGAAATCCTTTTCTCTTTTCACTGGATCTTGAGTCTGCATATAAAGGCAATATTGAATGACCTTCTAAGACTGGAAGGACACAACATTTATAGAAAATGTATTGCAAAGGAATGCTAAAGCTTTTGAGGTAAGTAACTAGCAAAAAAGAACAAAAATCACAGCCTCTACAAAACTGTTCTGGAAAATGCAAGGTTTTTATAGTGTACCAAAAGAGCAAAAGACATCTAGAATTTATACACAAATACAAAGACTGTGCTGCTGGATTTAACTACAGGAAGTCCTGAACTTATGAACAGGTTGTGTTCCAAAAGTTAATTTGTAAGTACATTGTTTGGACCACAGAACACATTTTCCCATAGAAACAATGTTATAAATGACAGGTTCCCAGGCTAGCTCATAAAAGCCTATGCAACTCTTACTGTAGCTGAAATACTGTATATTTGCAATGAAAATAGAAGAAATAAACTACTTAACCTTGAATGCTGGTGTTTGAGGAAAGGCAGGTTTGAGATGAAGAGGTAGGTGGAGATTCTGAAGGGGACTTCTGGCTTCTGCAGCCAGCACCAGCCCTGTTTAGCTTCTCCCTCCTTGTGGGCTGCACCCAGACCCTGCTCACCAGCAGGCGGCAAGCAGCCCGAGTGTAGGCTGGTGGATTCCGGAGGAGCAGGGGTGCAGCTGACAGCTGGAGAGAAGCAGCGGTTTCCCCTTCAAAGTGCTGCATTCTCCCCCCTCACCGTTGGGCACAAGGGCACCAGTTGAATAGTACTGCGTAGGGCCTCATAAATCCTAAGGACGTCCCTGCCTAGGGCTGCAAGTGAGCTTTTGTTTGTAAGGATGGATATTCGTAATTGAGGGGGTGCCTGTATTCACAAACACTAGCAATCTAATCAATCCAAAGTTATGCATAGCACAAGGACAATTCTTCAGAGTATAAAACATAATACTTTAGAAAACCCCAATGCATTTGCAGCATCTTAATTTGCTGCTCATTTTAGGTTAAAACAAGTGCATCACGAAGAACCTTAATTCCACGTTGTAGTACAACTTACCAAAAAAAGGCACACAGGGTGGGTTGATTGACTTGAGTTTAGCTAGGTATTTCTTAAAGTGATCTTGACTTAGTTCCACTGCTTCATCCAAAACTTTTTTTTTTCTCTCCTGTAATGCCTATTTTATTGAAGAGAAAATAAAGCAACAATGTACCTTTTGTATGGTTTGTTTAGTGAAAATAAAGTACAGTAGACTTCTGATAATCCGGAACCTTTGGAACCTAGGCGATGCCAGATTATCGGCTATGCCAGACTATCAGGAGGTACTATAAACTGGTTTTTTATATATATATATATATATATACACACACACACACACACACACACACTGTATACAGTATATAAAGTGTTTTTAACCCTTTTTATTGTACATACTGTATACAATATACTGTAATGTTTTAGTTTTTTTAACCCTTTTCGCTCGGTTCAGCTGCTGCCTTGACTTGTTTTTTGCTGAAGCTCACTCACTAAGCTCTTGCCATTTTGATGCCGGACTATCAGGAGTGCCGTATAATTGGATGCCGGACTATTGGAGTTTTACTGTACCTTCAATATTTGTATTCTCTATCTATAAATTAACAAAACCCTGGGTTTCACAATATTTGAATTTAAATTAGTTTTAAAATGGTTTCCAATGTACTACAGCCGCTCCCCGAGTTACGAACAAGTTACAGACCAACACTTGGTCCGTAACTCGAAGTGTTCGTAACTCGGATCCCATAGAGTTACATGGCGACCGCGCTGTTCGTAAGCGCGGATCGCCGTTTGTAACTCGGATCTGCATTTACGACCACTTTGGTCGTAAGTGCGGATGGTCGTAAGTGGAGGTTGTCGCAACTCGGGGAGCGGCTGTACTACATCAACTGTCCCTAACTCCGCAGTTTAAAACTTATACTGAAACAGCTATGTAAAAAAGCCACCCAATATAGCTAAGCTGACCAAAAAAAAACCCCACCCAGTGTACACACAATTATGCTCACAAAAGAGGACATCTGCCAGTATAGATAATGTCACTAAAAAAAAAAAAAATAAAAAAAAAATAAGAACAGCAGCAGCTATTGCTTCTGTAGCAAGGGACTACACCAGCAGTGTAAACATTGCCCTAAGATGCAGCGCATGGAAGTGTCAAACTTCTGTAAATACAGATGATTATTTTTACAAAATAATTTACAGAAATAATTAGAACTGTTCTAAGTATGATTTATTTCAAAGCTAATCAAATCAAACTTAGTTATCAGCATCTAGCACAGACATAGTAAAATATTTTTCTATACAAACTCCATTCTCACAATGCAAAACTATCTTCGGAACTTCAATAGTCTACTTCAGTTGAATTTATTAATGGTTTACTGCACACTCATTTTCAGTGAAAAAGTAACAGTTTTGACTTTTTCCTCCTAAACTCACCAATGTTCCCCAATGTTTTAACTTCTTTCTCCAGAATCTGCTAAAACTGGCCTCAGATTCTTGTACATTCATTCTGACCAAGATCCAGGAAAGTATCCCTATTTGGGAAAGCAAAGCTTAAAAAATGCTTTCCTTGATAGCATTTGCTTAAGTTCTTTTGGGAGTATTAATCACTCTGTAAATGTCCAAACCTATGCATGGATCTTCTTTGGTCAGCAACAAAAAGGAGAAAGGGATAACCTATATCTCTGACAGTTTCTATTCCCCGGCCCCTACATGGAATTCTGTAGCTCCCAAGGTATTTGTTTTGACATATGAAGAATTAAATTATTTGGGCCCTAGTTACCAAACATATCATCTCTTCTCACAGCCTAGATGATTGGATATGCTGGGATATGAGATGGCAAACTACAGATGAAAGACTCCAAATCCTTATGCTGCCCAACACCTTTTGTTTGCTACTTTTGATAACAAACCTCTCAAGTATTACAATGCACGTTATGTTTATAAAGAAAGTAAAATAATAGGTGTTTATACAAAAGACTGTGTATGATCTGTTTTTCTTGATTCTGGTTAGTCTTTTTTAAGAAGGATATAAAGTCACTTGGAAGACTTACCTCGAATGTATGATCTAGTCTGTACACTGACACAGAATTCATTGCACTGACTATCTCCAACACACCATTGAAATTATTCAGCTCTTGAAAAACCTGCAGGATTTCTATAATCCTACTTAACACAGCCACTCGCTCTTCAAAATTCTCTGTTTCCACAATGCACCTAGTCAAGAAACATGACATTAGGAAATGTCGGCACAGAAAATTAAGTTTGCTGGGCACTGAAATACACTGTTTTAGGATGAGTATATATATTCTGAAACTGAAATGATATTCTGATATGAGTAGTACATTAAGATGTGAAAGTCTGTGGCTACACATGCAAAGCTTCTCAGGATTTTCCCTAAAATAAGCAGTTTAAAACTTAAAAGGAGTAGGTTGCCTTGAAGATTTTGGTTATGTCCTATACTGTGCCAAGCACAGTATCAGTGCTTAAACGTAATTATTACACTACAGCTATTTTATTATTCAAAATAAAATAAGAGTCGTCATCTCCTTTAAATTATACCAAAATCGGAGCGATCCCTGATCTTTAACTTGATTCCATATCAGTACATTAACACCCATACTTACTTTTCAAACCAAAGAGTAAGATTTGTAGTGTGTCGAATCATTTTCAATAGATTTGGGGAGTTGATTTCCTTATCATCTTTAGTCCACACACTCCCAACAAGTTCAGATGGCTGCACTGCCCTATTGAAAGAAAACGTTAAGAACGAAAGAAAGTAATGTTTAATACTTAATATTCATATGTTCTACGTTTGTGTTAGAAGACTTCTTCCATATTTCTTCCCCTTATTTGTGATGTGACATTTGGTACAGATTATTCAACAGAATCTATTACAGAACAGCCATTCATTCAACATAATTATTGGAGTGGTATTTTAATTTTAACACAGACACTAATGGACTCTGGAAAATGCCAGTGTCTACTAAGAAGAACATTGGTGATATATTTTCATATCATTTCATTTTCATATCAGAAAATTATTAAGGACTCACTTTTGTCTTCTGAAGGAGGAAACAAGCAACTTGGACAAAAAAACTTGAAGTCATCTAATGGTTAAATACAAGCAATGTGTTTCTGAAATGGGAATCTACAAACCCTGCACAAGCCTGGTGCACAGAGGTATAATTTATTAGAAATTCTCTGCCACTGTATAATGCAAACCTTCCAGAAATCCCAGTTTAAAGATCTTAGTTTTTATGAAGACCCTGTCAGAATACAGTGTGGGTTTTTTGGATGCTATAACCTTTTATAAAATACATCCAATCTTTTATTTTCAAAATTCACATGTGGCTGAGATTTTAATGTCTACTTATCACAGTATTTATAGAGTGCTAATTATTTACTGTATAAGTTTGGTATGTTGACACAAATCTAGTAAATTAATGGATAAGTACTTTGGAAGTGGACAGAATGGTGAGAAAACCTTACTTGGCAAATCATAAAAACACGAATATATTTCAGACTGATTTTACAAACTGAAGAATTTGTTCTTGCTAAAGCCGAATGCAATTTAATTAACTTAATATTTCATTTTCAAATCAAGATGAAATATAGAGTAGATGATAATGTTCTCTGCAATCACATTTACTTATTTCTTATTATAAACCTTTAAAGTGGGATTACATATGGCAATCAGCATCTTATTTTTTACAAACAAAAGCAACATACTTTTACATTTCCATATTAATCTTGCTAGTTTTCTTCTGTCAGAAAAGGAAATTAATGCTTCTGAATAGTTCAAATAATGTGACTTATGGAGCCAACAAAAAGCTACTAAACGAGCACACAAATTTTTTGAATATCTACCTATAGAGATCAGATTCCAGAAGTGTCAGTTGACGAGCAATTTCTATTGGATGTAGGGTCATCAGGTCCATCTCAAACTGTCCAAGGTGGCAAATATGCCATTCAATTGGGGGAGGGTGGCTCTGAAAAGTAATGTTATGGCTAACTCCATTTGCTTGAGCTTGTTTTTTTCTCTTGATAATTTTAGCAATGGATTCTACCCACTTCTTCATGGATTTGCCTGTAAAACAATTATTAAAAACATTCATACTAATGACTTAACAGCTTTTTCACCTATAATTTTGCTAGATGTCCACTTCTGCTCGTTAAGTAATATAATGATATGAAAAAGTTAGCATTCAGTACTTAAGGAAAACACTGAGAGATTCATATAAGTTGTATAGAATGGGATAGAAAAATTCAAGATCATGGGGCAAATTATTTTTTTAACAAAATTTGTGTGCATTCACCAAAGGCTACATTTGCGTATGTGAATCAAGAAACCACATGTGCAAAGGTTAGGCATTCCGTTACCCATTTCTGTATGCAAATACAGGCACAAAGAGTGCACTTTTTGGGTGGACTTGCTTTGTCCTTAACTTTGAGAGTCTGGCCCTATTTGCTGAAGTTTACAGTTGTATGATTAGTTTATGTTTGTTAATTAGAAACATGGTAGGGAGGTAATATTTTTTGGAGGTCAAATTCTGCTGGTGAGAGAAACAAGCTTTTGAGTTACGTGGAGCTCTTCTTCAGGTCTGGAAAAGGCACTCATATCTGGTCTACACTGGGAAATTAGGTCTGTGTAACTATGTCACTCCAGGGTGTGAAAAATCCAGATCCCTGAGCAGCACAGTTAAACTGATCTAACTTCCTAATGTAGACAGTATGAGGTCAAGGGGAGAATTCTTCTATCAACCTACCTACTGCCTCTTGGGGAGGTGGATTACATATACCAGTAGGAAAACGCCTTCTGTCAGTGTAGGTAGCTTCCTCACTCAAGTGCTACAAAGGTATTGTTGCAGAGTTTTAAGTGTAAGCAGACCCTCTTTTTTACAGCTACATACAAGACTGTTTAAGAATAAGCAGTTAACACCTATTATAAGAGCCCATTCAAGGTGAAGTGACCTGTTACCTCTACAGCACAACGGCTTAAAAAACAAACATTTTACTTTTGAACTCTTAAAGACTGTTTAATAAATGTACTGTTCATAAAATATGTCTCTGGACCAGTGAGTCTTTACACCAGGGATTTAAAAATCAAAATCCTTTCGAGGAACTGGACAAAAAGTGTCTATCTTTAATCAGAAAAATTTTACACCATATCAAACCAACAGGAAATCAACAACAAGTTGTAATTTTAACTCATAAATGTACTGCAGGATGGTTAATTTGGTAACCTGAAAGTGACATCCAGAATTGCCAAGAAGTGATCTAGATTCAGGTGGCATGAATGCTGCTCTTCAAATGGACGGCAAGTGTCTCAGAGAAGGTTATCACATTGCTCAACAATAAGACCTACAAGGAAGTAACACTAATTGAAGCTAAAGGGTGTTACTGTTCAGTTCTCCTCTCTTGGAATAGTAATGGTTTTTGATCAGGGTCTTCAGTACAGGAATAGTAAAATGGGAAAGGATCAGTGTTCTAGCAGAGAAGAAATTTATCCTCTCATAAAGGAAAGATTTTCTCTAGGAACAAAAAGGTGAAAATTATTTTTAAACTATAAGGTTTTTTTAATTTTTATCAAATTTTTAATTTTAGAAAATTAAGGGAATTAGACAATTGTTTAATCACAGTAGACATCGAGATTCAAAGAGTTTAAGTTTTATACCCATTAAAAACACATTGTCAATATCACATCAAAATATAAGTAGTAAATATACTTAGACACTATTGTAATCTCATGCAACATTTTTCTTGCCTATCTGTAAATTTCGATCATCAGATCTGGAAATAGTTTTCATTTGTTTGTATATCCCTGAGGAAAACACATTTATCAATATTTACCAATAAACTAATCCTTCCAAGGCTAAACACGTTTAGAGTTCTAGAGACACAATGCTAGTTTCAGACTATGACAACCTTTACATATTTACAACTAAATAAACTTTGATAAAACACAGTCACGTTTGAAATTATATGGTTTTAGGACTCAATCTTTTTATGTTTATGCACGTGAGATTTGACTTCCACTGAGTAAACAGAACTGCTCATATGAGTAAAGTTACTCATGTGTGTAAGAGGTGGCAGGATTAGATCTCCATAATGTATTGGAAAGTAAAAGGAACAAATGGACAGTAACAATTACCATACCTCTTACACTTGCAATAAATGTCTCCAATTTATCAAGCAACTCCAGATCTCTTTCAAAATCATAAAAATGATGTTCTACCCAGTGTCGAAAAACATTTAATATCCTGAAAAATAAGGGGGAGAAAGGGAGGAAAAACATGAACTCTCAAATCCATCCAACTTGCATACTGACACAGCATGGGTTCTGCAGAAGTTAGAGTACACAATCATGCAATTAAAGATTATCACAATGCATATGAGCGAAAGGCTAGAGTCACAACTGAGTACAGAACTCAGGTAATCCCAGAATTTTGAGAATGTAATTTTGCAGTCTTAACAGTCAGGTTTTTTTTTGTTTGTTTGTTTTAAGAGGGATTAATAAAAGAATGCACCCAAAAGAGTAAACCATAACAAAGGAATAAAGTAAAATCAAACATTCTTATATTACTTGTAAATTTCTCAAGTGGAAAGTTCAGGAACACCTACCATTTATAAAAAGGTAGAAGTTTTCTAATTATTTCTCTTTCCTACATACATTTTTCATTTTAAAAAGATGATATATCAGAAGTCAGTGTTGTAATATTAATCTTTTAAAAAAAAATCAGTAACCACAGATGGGGGGAAAAAGCAATATTAACTGCTCAGTAAAGCAGTTTAACTTCTTTGATATAGGACAGATATATTACAGCTTAGGTGTGGTGTTGTAGCTATACTGTTCCCACAACTGGAGAAGAGCTCTATGAGAGTCTAAAAGATTGTCTCTTTCACCAAAAGAAGTTGGTCCATAAAAGATATTACCTTATCCATCTTGTTGCTCATTTGCATCCCAGTAGACAATTCAGTTTCAAGCTATTAGAAGTCACAGACAATTCTAATTTTTTCCCAAGAGCCAAATTTGAACACTGTCACAAAAGTGTGTGCAATAAATGATAGTTTTAAACTGCTCCTCCCCACAGGCCCTAAATGCCATTTATGTGGTAGTCTCGGGTCCTGGGTTCACTTTCTGTTAAAACCACTGTAGCTTGTATAAGAAGCAGCAGCTGAAAGTTGACGGTAGGGCAACTAAGTACTGCTGAAGGATTTCAGCCAGATCTATTGAACAGATAGATATCTGGGCTCCTAAAGTAAGGTGGGTGACAGACTCCAAACAGTTCACCAAGCTATAAAAGAAGGCAGTAAGTCACAAACTGATTTTATAGTAGTAGCAAAAAACTGTTTATATATGTCCCACTATTTCTTTTTCTAGTTACAAATGATTTCTCAAAGTAGAAAAATACTTTAATAAAAGAAAAAGTTAAAAATTCACACTCTAAAAGCTCTACATCTAATCAGGGTCGTATTGGCAAGCTGCTTGCCACCAGAAGGGCAAAATGAACAAGGCATTCACCAACAGGATAAATCTTAATGCAGCTTTAGTTCTTAAAAGTGTTAATCTTAAAAGGCTGAATTAAGAGCCTTATAGTTACTTCCATTTAGCATTAAGTAGCCTGGCTGACTCCACAGCATTTGAGTGACTGTGGAGGTACTACTGGAGAATCAGCAATTTCTTTCTGAAGCACTACCCTAAACATTCTTCCTACTGATCAGACTTCACAGAGAAACTGATTAATCTCAGACCAGGTATGACGCTCAACAGTGCTGCAGAGGAAAGTGTGAAGCAATAAGATGCTACTTGTGTACAAATACATGCACTGGACTGGAAATGGGAGTGAAAAAAGCAGCGGAATGGAAGAGCAAAAGGAAAGAGGGTTATCTTCAGCTACCTTTGTGGATAGAGTCTATAAAGACAGTCATTCAATATAAGAGGAGTAATTTTAATTGCTCTACCTTACCTGCACCCATATTAACACAATTACCAACAGATTTTTTGCAGGGTTTTCAGTTTTGAGCAGCAAGGAGCAGACACAAAAATATAACAACCAAAAAATCCCAAACGACTCATGTCTTTGGATCACCATTGTCCATAGGCTAGCCAAACAAACAATTTAATACTTAATACCAGTCTTCACAGGAAACTGTCTCTTCAGAAACAGGATACAGAAACTGAACCCTAACCCTAATTTTAAACTTTCATCTGATGCAGGAAACATAAAGACATCCAAACCTGAGTTGTACTGGCTGGACATATTCCTTGCGAAATCTTTTCAGATCTGCACTGATTGGCTGCTCTCCTTTCTCTATTGCCAACCTATCTGCTTCAGTAGGCTCAGGCTCTGGGATATCAAATCTACGAAAAGCACAAAGATGATTACTGAATAAACCATTTCATATAAAGTCAATTAAGTAAAAACATAATTAAAATACATTATTTAGGTCTCATTTATTTCAAGGCTACTTGAAAAGCCACACATTGTCTGCACTGATGAACAGTTTAGGAATGCAGTAATGGTCTTTTGAAAACGTATTATCTCATTACCTCTCATTCATGTCCTTACATGAGCCATCAAATTAAAGACCTTTATCTTCAAAGTCCTACAAAATACAATCCGCATCTACATCTCAATTTCTTAGCCTCCCTCTCTTTACTATTCTTTTTGGTCTTGTCAAGCTGTATCATTCATTTTAATTGGCCATTTCTTGCCAAACAAGCCCATTTTATCCATGAATCCCTCTAAGTTATAAACTCTCAGAAGGGTAGCCGTGTTAGTCTGTAGCTTAAAAACAGCGAGTAGTCTTGTGGCACCTTAGGGTGCATCTACACTGCACCGTAGGTCGAAATAAGATATGCAATTTGAGCTACGCAAATTGCATATCTTATTTTGAAATAGCTTATTTAATAATTTGGCGCTGTCTACATAGTCATTTATTTAGAAATAAATGACTATTCCAAAATGTCCCTTACTCCTCGTGGAATGAGGTTTACAGGGATGTCGGAACAACGAGCCCATTATATTTCGAAATATCGGGCTTGCTCTTACGACATGGGATAACTATTTAACGAAATAGCTCTGCAGTGTAGACTTAGCCTTAAAGACTAACAAAAATTTATATATAGTGTCATGAGCTTTCATGAAGAAGTAGGTTTTGCCCACGAATGCTCATGATACTATATATATTTGTTAGTCTCTAAGGTACCACAGGACTACTCATTGTCTTTAAGTTATAGTCACCCTACTGATTTCTCTGTACTCTGTATTACCTGAGAAGTTTTGTACCCTGTGTTAGACTACAAGCTCCTTTTGGTAGGGACCATATCCTTTACAAGCACAAAGTTTATGGAGCTATACAGTTCATAATAGTAATTTAATATCATTGTTTGGTAGCAGGGTAGTGCCCAAAAGTCTTGATTAGGATGGGAATATCATTGTACTACAAATAGATTGGCCCATCAACCTGAAAAGCTTATATTAGAAAGGCAAGGAGACAAAAAGAGGAGAAGGACACAAGCACGTCTTGCTTTTTTGGCATCTTATTTAGCAGCATCCATTGGATAAGCCTGGGTACCCCCTGGAGTCGCACCTTCAATACAGAACCCTACCGATCCGCCAGCTTCCCACCCCTAGTTCCCTCTTGCTCACTACTCCAACACAGGGGAAGGTGGGCATGAACACCACATCTCAAAGAACAATAGTTATGAGAGGGTGAGTAACCATCTTCTCTTCAAGTGCTTGTTCAGGTTGATTCCAATCAGGTGACTCCCAAGCCTAAACTCCAGAGGCAGGGTCAGAGCTCAGATGTCCACTGACTGGAGTGTTCATCTTTGGCCTGCTGGGTGATAGCACAACACAATGTAAAGGTATGCAGAAAGGACCACATTGCTGCTTTGCATATTTCCTGGGTGTGCCTAGAATGCTGTTGATGAAGCCTGTGTCCTGGTGAAAGGCACTGTGAGCGGAGGGGGGCAGGCAGACATTCATACAGGAGATGGCCTCCCCATGAGCAAAGCAATGCATCTGTGATGAAGCCCAAGCTGTGATTCTGGCTGAAGCAGAACTGCTGGCACTTCCTATTGCGCTGCACGGCAAACAAATCTACCTGGGGAAATCCCCCTTGAAAAAGGGAGTTCACAGCATCCATGCGCAAGACCATTTGTGGCTGTGGAACGATCTTCTAAGATGATCCATCAACTCATTCTGTACTCCAGGGAGGCAGGATGCTTACTGATATATCGAACGCTCTACACAGAAGCCACACAGTCTGAGGGCTTCCTGGCACGTGGGAGAGGAGCATGCATGCCCATTTATTGATATAAAATATCAATGTGACATTGTCTGGTATAATTCTAAGCCCACTTGATAGGGAGATGTGTGTCAAAGACAGGCATGCCACTCTTAGCTTTCTGACATTGATATGGAGAGTAAGTTCTGCCTGAAACAACAGGCCTCATGCCCTAGGGTCTCCCCAGCCTAAGGCTGACGCATCCATCACTGGTGAGAAGGATGGCAGAGAACCAGTGAAGGGGACCCCTGCGCACATTACCCACAGGTTAATCTGCCAGTGGAAGGAGTCAAGACCTGGGTGAGGCAGAATCACAATCCTGTCCAAACTGTCCCCAGTTGGCCAATACATCAAAGCTAGTCATGACTAGAGAGGTTGGAGTCTGAGCCTGGCATGTTGCACCACTTAAGTACAAGTGGCCATATGTCCTAAAAGTTTCAGGCAATTCCTCACTGTGGTGGTTGTGAACTTCCCAAGACTTTGAATGGTGCCACCCAGGGCCCAAATCCTCATTTCCAGGAGGTATTCCCTGGCCTGTGACAAGTCCAGTACCACCACATGAACTCTATCTGCTGAACAAGGGACAGAGTTCATTTCTCCACATTCAGAAGGCCCAGTTCGTTCGACAACGTTCTTACGAAGTCAACTTGTACCTCCACTTGGGACCTGGAGCAGTCTTCAATCAACCAGTCATTAAGGTACAGAAACACCTGTACTTGCTGGCTCCACAGAAACACATCCATGACTGCCATGAAGTAGGTAAATACTCAAGGTGTCCTTGACATGAGGAATGGGAGGACTGTGAACTGGTAGTGGCTGTTCACCACAAATCTGAGGTACCTTCAGTGGGATGATGTGCTTGCTGTGTGAAAGTAAGCACCCTTCAAGTTCAGGACAGCATACCAGTTATCTGGATCCAGGGAAAAGATGGGAGACCGAAGAGTCCATGCAGAACTTGAGTATCTTCATGACTTTGAGGTCTCACATGTCTTTTGACTTTTGGTATTAGGAAATACTGAGAATAGAAGCCCCGGTCTTTCAGCTCCTGAGGAACCTCTTCCACTGCCCCCAGCAATAGGAGTGAATGCACAACCTGTATGAGGAGTTGCTCATGAGAAGGGTCCCTGATGAGACACAGGGAAGGAGGTCAGGGGGCGGGAGGGCCAAGAATTGGAACGAGTGTTCCCTTTGTACTGTGAGGGTCCACGCAGTCTAGAAAGGAGATACTTGGAAGGTGGTAAGATGAGTTGGATCCAATACACGTACTGTTAAGTCATCTTTGTTTGCACCTTCAAAAGGCCTGCTTCTGGACAGATGAAGGCTTAGGCCTGCCACAGCCCTGGCCTGAGGATGGGTACGGCCTCTTCCTGCTGTCCCTGTTTCAGCTCTGAGAATCGCCTTGTCAGTTCTGCAGTGGGTGTAACCAGGGAGGAGGCTGTGGCCTAAAATGCTTCTGCTGCATAGAGGGAGTATGGCGGCCCAACAACTTGAGGGTGGCTCTGAAGTCTTTCAGGCTGTAAAGTCTCTTGTCCTTTTCAGGGAGACTGCTATGGTACTTGCCAAAGCAAGAGTTATGGGATGTTCCTCCTAGCCATCATAGGTGGTAAAGAAGGAATTGGGGGGATGGCAAGGTCTATATTGAGTGCCATGAATTAGGCTAAAGGGCTTTAAAAATAATCTCTATTGTAGTCAGGGCAATTTATATTTTAAGATATTAGCTGGTCATGGTGAACCCTAGCCTCCCATCTGTGATACCTTTTCTAATGTACAGTTTAAAAACCCTACCTTATATCCAAGTCCAGTCATACCTTATGACTAGAGAACTAACGAAAACTCTACAAGAATAAAAAAAAGTAACAATACTCGGCAGCTGAGAAGGGTAGAGATTTTCAGAAACACTGTTTATGGCCTTATCTATTCTAGACAAGGACTTTGGTTTAACCAAATAAGTTTTAAAAATATCATATTAAACAACTAGTGCAAGATCCTTATGTAAAACACATTTAAAACAGTTTAATCTGAGCTTGTATTGATGTAGGGACCTCTCTAGTCAACACAGCAGTTGGGAGGGTGCTTCCTGGCAGGGATAGTTAGCCATGCTAGCTCTGCTTAAGCTAGTGCACTAAAAATAGCAGAGTTCCGGCTGTAGCCTGGGCTGGCCATCTGAATACGAACCACCTGAGTACGTACTGACGGCTAGCTAGCTGACCCACAGCCTGAGCTGCTGTAACCACGCTGCTATTTTTAGCATGCTGGCTCAAGCAGAGCTAGTAAGTGTCTACCCAGGCTGGGAAGCATCCTCCCAGCTGCTATGTACACCCACCTCCAGGCTTGCTCTGTTTAAGGGTATCTAAAGTAGGGGTTTCTACCAATTTAGCTACACTGATTTTAAATGGATTTAGTTAAGTCAGTGTAATTTTCTAGTATAAATATAGTCTTCAATTATTTGTATTTTTCAAGTATTCACATGGCCTACAGTCATTTATACATTGTAGGGGTTCTCAAAGTTCACCGCACCATGATCCCCTTCTGAGAACAAAAATTACTACACGACCCCAGGAGGGGGCAACAGACAGTCCAAGTCCCACCACCCTGGCTCGTAAGGGTGAGAGGGGGAGAGGGGGCGCAAAGTGTCAAAGGAAAAGCACAAGTCCCACTGTCTGAAGTGCAAGGTTCTAAGATGAATTCCATGCCCTACCATCCTGGCTGGGAAGAGGGGTAAGTATCAAAGACAAAGTCCAAGAACTTCAGCCCAATGCAGGGGTGGGGCAATAATTTTTGGCCAGAAGGGGCGGGGCCAGGATGCTTCTAGGCTTCCCCATCCCCAGACCATGATTGATCTGAGGGTGGAGGAGCCTCTTTGCCCCTTCCCCCCCTTCCCACTAGGCACCCATGCCCCTAGCAGGTCAGGAAGAGGCTTTGTACGATCCTCCCACCCCTAGGCTAATCAGGGCCTGGGGAACTGTGCGAAGCTTCCTTCGCCCTGCCCGAGTGTATAGTACTTTGAAGTGCTGCGCACTCCTCGCAGGGTGGGGGGAAGGCGGAGGAAACTTCGCCCAGTTTCCACACCAATCAGGGCTTGGGGGGAGGGGGGAGCACGTGATGTCTCCTCCCGCCCCCTGAGCAGCACATGGCACTTCAAAGCGCCTTGTGCTCCTGGCAGGGCCTCCACGGGCTGGATCAGGCCCGCGGAGGCCCTTTTGCCCGCCCCGGCCCAATGCAAGGGACCTATAACTCTGAGCTTTGCCACCAAGGGTGAATGCCTTGTGCTTCAGCCCCAGGAAATCTAATATCAGCCTTGACAATCCCTTTAAAAAGAGATCACAGTTTGAGAAACACTGGTATATTGTTTCTGATAACATCTATTCAGCTTCAGTGGCACTTAATATTTTGGAAAAAATAAGCCTTTGTTAAAATTTCGTTTCCTCTTCTTTACTCCCTTTCCTTTGAAAAAAAATTGTTTTAGACAATTCATGGCTTTTACAAATTTTTCCTATGTATGGCACGGAGTCAGGCAAAAACATGCTACTGAATTGCACTGCAAACATCAGAAGAAAAACAGCAGGTAATCTAAACTGAAAGGAATATTAGTTTACCTTTCAATCAACAAGCTCAGCAATTCCTGTGGTTTACAAAAGGAGCGGTAGGTTGTCAAAAAAGTGCGAACAAAATTAGGATCTGTCAAGGGAAAACAAGAAAATGAACCGAATTTATTTATACATGTAATTGTATAAAATTAATACAGAATCTATAACAATATGGTCATAAGGAGAGAGAACAACAAGCTTATTAATGCCAATTAAAAGTTTAATGCTAAGAATTACCTTCAAAAAAACCTTTTTACTAAGATTCAGTTACATTAAATTTCATTACTAGTTTTTAAAAACATTACATATAAAAACTATATTAAGGTAGTAAATTGCAAAGTTGTGCACTCAAATTTAGGAAACATCAATTTCATTTGAATGTCATTTAAAATCCCTGTTCCATAGCATGGTGGCGCTAGACCATCTCAACAAAATTTTCATAAGAGTTTTGTAACAAAGACAAAACATATTATTAATTGTGATCTGAGAAACAGCTGAACTTTTTTTTGTTGAAATTTTTACACCCCCCCCAAAATAAAATATTATAATAAAAAAAAGTCAGTCTGAGGCACTCAGCACTGAAAAGTCTTGCCTAAAATTTCAGTCAAATGGTTGAAATTTTGCCCAACTCGGAAGCAACTGAAAATAGGGGCTATCCTAGAAAGTATCATGCAACCTTAACTATTGGCATTGCTACCTATGTCACCTATAAAGCAACATATAGAAATTGAAGTTACTTTTACTATTTCAGCTTAACCATAAAGGTCTGGGGGTTTTAACATACTAGTTGTATTTTTTTAAATGTACAAAGATTTTCTAAGTACACTTATGTATAAAGATCTTCTAATATGTCTAACCACTGCATCAGTTTCATCATTCCAAATCATACAAGCTCAACACTAAATATTTCTCTCTGCAAGATTGGTCCCTATATTTTTCAAGCAGCAGCTCCCAATCTTCACTGGTTCACATATCACCTTTTAAAAAAAACTGTTGTGAAATGAATGCATAGAACAAAAAGCTCACAACACACACAGTTTGGGACCCATAAGCTAATGGTTTGTTCAGTCTACTTTCAAAAGTCACACAGTGGGACCTTCCATCACTTCACTTGAGAGATTATTCCACAGGCTAATAATCTGTCAGGTTTTCCCTGACAGTGTACATTTCCAACTACACTTTCCTTGAATTTCATCTTATTTCTATTAGGTACATATTGATATATACCTAAATAATTTCTTTGTATACTTAGGTTATGCTCCTAAATCATCTATCAAGCCTGACAACTGCTGTGCCTGAACAGAGCTCCACGGACTTCAATGGGATTCTAAGTAGACAGTCTGGTCATGACTACAACTGCAGGATGCACTGCTTTAGTGTTTACACCTTTCATATATCTGTAGATTGATGCTCCTTGTTGGTGATCTCTGGGCCAAGGTAAACACATGACTTAGCGCTCTCAGTTGCTCATAGATCAGCCCCCTGAATCCCCCCTCCTTTTCTAAACGGCTTTAAACGTGTCAGCATCTTTTCCACATCAGTAATATGGTGCTTAAGGAGTGTTCTAGGAGCAGTCATCCAGAGCTACAGATAGCATACTGTAACCCAACACTTACAGTACTTCTAGACTACAAGCAGATTTTTTGAAAAAGCGAGCCGCTTTTTCGAAAGAGTCTAGACACTTTCAAAAAAGCACACTTTGCATTCAATAGTGCCTTTTTTCGAAAGAGTACTTTTGAAAAAAGGTGTTATTCCTCATGAAATCAGGTTTACCGCGATCGAAACGACTGCCGCATTCTTTCGATTTACTTTTGAAAGAATGCGGCTGCTGTCTAGACACAGGAGAAGTTTTTTCGAAAAAGGGCTACTTTTTTCCAAAAAACACCTGTAGTTTAGACACACCCTTAGACCTGATGCCTCTGAGTACGTAGCGCAGAACTGCATAAGCTTTTTTGTGGCCACATTGTATTATGAATGCAACTAATTTACTTTGTTTGTAGACTTCTTGTAGCCATGTTAGTCCAAGGACAATTACTATGTTCTTGAATGAACTCACACAGAAAAAGGATAAAAGACTATCTATCTATATACCATCACTATGTAACTTGTGGGCGAACACTTGTCACAAAATAACTCATTTGACCTCTCAGTGCCTCATTCTCAAAGGTAAACCAGCATGACACTTTCAAAAGATGAGACTTTCAGAATTTTGTTAGACACTAAAAACAAAGACACCAGATTTATGGTTTACAATTTATAATCCACTAACTTTCCTTGTCCTATGCCTGCAGAGTACACTTTAACTGCCCACTTCACTTTGAATGGTCTCTTACACTACATGCTAATTCTTCATGCTAAGCAACGTTTCACACTGAATTTAGATGCAAGATTGAGTTTCTCTCTCAGATCTGCAGAAGAGCTCACTATAAATGCAAACGCTTGTTTCTTTCAACAACAGAAGCTGGCCCAATAAACTCAACTTGTCTCTACTTCACTCTTCACTTTCATCTAACATGTTTCAAATTAATGCTTGTATCATTGTCCCCACCCCAGACACCACTGAGCATGTGGTACCATTCCCTGAGTACTGTTGCCCTTCTTTCTAATTCAAGATACTTTTTATTACTTTTGTCCTTAAGGATATTCCCAATTTAGTGGAGTATACAAATTTTAATGTGTTCTATCATTTCTTACAGCTCAGTGAGGATATTAATTAAGTCTGGACGTATCTCTTGCACCCCATGAGACCAGTATCATTTTGAAAGTTCTTTGGTAATAACCATGACTATAGAATTGAAGACAGAGTCAGTGATAATGTGAAGTGCAGACTGGAACAAAGCCTACCTAAAAATCTATTATAGCTGTAACGAACTAATAGATAATTTGCTCAACACACCTAAAATAAAGAACTCCGTGAAGGTCTTTTCCCAAAGCTAGCCACTGACAGGACTTGTGGGTCCACACACACACACAATGCTGGGAAAGACTGTTCGAGTAGTTTCATGGGCACTGCTGTTCTTCAAGATTCCTGAAGCTAACTAGCTCTGGAAAATGCATTACCCAAGTTGGACTATGCAGAGACCACCACAAAACAATAATCACCTTAGTAGGTTCAACACGACAATATTGTAAGGCTCGATTTACTCAACAGCTACTAGCTCAAGGACTATGTTTACTAGCTATGGTGATGAATGTCCTTGCTGCCACAACTCCCACAGCTACACTCTAAGAACTACTATTCAGAAAGACAAATATTTTTGTGGGCCAGAGAAACACCACCATATTTTAACAGTGGGGTCTCTTTGCACTCACACAAATGATACTACGACTAAAGAATATATATTTGTCACAGGGGGGTAACTGCCCTTTGGAAGGGAGAGGCCAGCACAATTATGACTCATTGGTGCTTCCTGCAACTGGAGTTAAAAGAAGGCACTGGGGCTATTGTGGAAAGGAGGACAGACAAAGGATCAGTCAGGAAAAGGGCAGATTAGGAGACTATATGAGGTCCCTTAAAGATGATGTAAGCGGTTCCTGGGGGAAGGAGGAAGGCAGACGAACAGAAGGATTTGCTGGCTGACTTCCCAAAGCCAGTGAGCCACGGCTTACGGGGGCTGAAGGCCACAGCAGTAGAGGGAGTTGCCTGCCAACTAGTAAGCCACAGAGCTGGAGTCAAAGGCAGGGGAGGGCTGAAGGGTGGGTAACCCTCTCTGCTGTCCCCTGGTGTCTCCACCTGGAGAACTGCAGTCAGTGGAATAGTGAAAAGCCTACCTTCTTGCTTACCTGAGATATAAGAGGTTAGAAGTATGGGAAAATGATGGATGCTCCCCTGGTGAGGATGAACTCCCAGCAGAGAGGCACTGGGAAAAATGGGTGGAAATCACACCAGCTGTGGCCATATTGGAAGAAGAAAAGGACTAATGAAGAGCCCAAATGTGGAAGATGCCAGAGAGGGATATGTGGAGCATCAGACACTGGATGTATTGGAATTGTAGGACCACATGCACTGGAGTGATGGATGGACTACATTTTGGGACCTATCACAAATTATTTGGACTACTGTCTTGTACAAAACCTGGCCCAGGAGAGGTATTACTGAGGCAAGAAAGCTGGCATGGAGTTACTGGGGGCTCTGATGGAAGGGAACTGAGGTAGTGGCATACCATTCTGCTGCCACCTGCCACTGGAAGATATACCAGGCAGGGCCGCCTTATGCCACAGTTCATGCAGATTAGTTAAAGGCATTGGAATTTTAATATGTCATCAACATTAAACACCGCTTTACTTGTCCACTTCTGTGTCACTCAAGATCCAATGCACGTTAGTTCTAGCTATAAAAAATAGGGGTGCACTTTGAAGGCTTACTATTTGAATTCTGTACCTGATCTTTCCTAGAAAAATCAGAGTACTGTGTTGAGCAATATTTTAAAATACTGCTAAAATGTGAACAACGAATTGGGACCTACAATTAAAGCTGATAGTCTTATAAAACGGAAAACTTCATTTAAATATCTAAAAAATGTTACAAAAATTCCACCAGAAGTAAGTTTTTAATTTCCATTGCATTTCCTCTTTGGCTATGTCTATACTGCTTCCTTCTTGTGCAAAAGCCTATGCAAATGAAGCTCAGACTAGCATATTGCCACGCTTCATTTGAGTAATTAATTAATTAGGGGCCCTATTTGCGCAAAAAACTCCTCTTGCGCAAGAGCTGTTCTTCCTCATTTTTCAAGAACAGCTCTTGCGCAAGAGGGGGTTTTTGCACAAAAAGGAGCTGCGTAGACAGCTCTTTTTTGCGCAAAAGTGGCCCCTAATTAATTATGCAAATGAAGCACAGCAATATGCTAATCCGCGCACTTCATTTGCATAGGCTTTTGTGCAAGAAGGAAGCAGCATAGATGTAGCCTCAATTTCTTTCTTTCATTCATTAACTGAAGTATTACTAAGTTAGAGCAATTAGATTACTAGCTTTTTCTGCATGCATTCTAGGAGGGTTTTCTAAAATGTCATTCCTCTGGAGCATGAGGGATACCACAGCCAGAATTGGGATCGGAGGTGGACCAGAGCTCCCAGATGGGACCTGCAAGAGAGAGCATGCTTGCTGATCTGGCTGGTTGATTCTTGCTCATATGCTCGGGGTCTAACTGAGCGCCCTCTGTGGAGTCACAAAGGATTGGCAGTTCAGATTGGAAGTGTCCCTGGAGGAGTTTGTCAAATTCTTCAGCAGCATGTGGTGTGGGTCACTTGCCAGGATTATCTAGCTTTATCACTTCCCTGCCATGGCAGGGGCTTTGAGCACTGATGCTTCTTGGGAGACAGGCCAATCCTCGCCTACAGACAACCCTCTAACCTGAAGCAAATGCTTTTCAGCAGCCACACATCACACCTTAGAAACACTCACCCAGGAACCCACGCAGCAACAAATGCCGTTGCCAATTCTATCCACACATCCAGGGCTCGACAACTCCGCTTATCTACTCGCCTGTGGCGAGTAGATTTCAGCCGGTTGCCCCGTTCACCGGTGGTTCGCGCATGCGCAGTGCGGGGCTGGCGAGTGGTTTTCAACGCAGTTTGTTGAGCCCTGCACTCATCTATACAATTGACACCATCACAGGACCTAACCACATAAACCACAACATCAGGGGCTCATCCACCTGCACCTCCTCTAATGTGATCTATGCCATCACGTGCCAGCAATGCCCCTCTGCCATGTATATTGGCCAAACTGGACAGTCTCTATGACAAAGGAAAAATAGACAAATCAAACACAGAGAAACCTGTTGGGGAACATTTTAATCTGCCTGGGCACTCATTCATGGATTAAAAGTAGCCATTCTTCTACAAAGGAATTTCACCAGCCAATTACAGAGATAGAGTGCAAAACTGACATTCATCTGCAAAACTGACATGTTTTCCTGGGCTTGAACGAAGACATTAACTGTATGCCGCGTTATAAAGTCACCCTTCCCCTGCATTTAACTCCTCATTTTCACATCAAAAGTGAAGTATATGATACTTACAGCCCACTTAATTAGCTCCCTTAGCATAGGCCCTACAATTGACTGGTATCATTTCCCCTCCCCCCCCCCTTTCCTGTTCTAAATTCTGGGTTCCTGTTATTCCTCTCCAGCTCATCTGATGAAGTGGGTTTTTCCCACAAAAGCTCATGATACTATATATATTTTTGATAGTCTCTAAGGTACCACTGAACTACTTGTTCTTTTTTAAAGTTAAACTAACATGGCTACCCCTTTGAGACTTTTTGATGCATCTTGGTCCCTCCTATTTGCCTATGGCACATAACAGTCATCTCTCCTGTGGGCGGTCTCATTTTGGTTGTTGATTTTAATGTGCAGGTGCTGGTGGCAGTGATGTACAGAAAGTCACATAGAGAGATCTGCAATCTCTCCTTGCCCTAAATGTTGACTTGAATTAGCTATTCAGTAGGAAAGCAAGCAAGAGACAAAAAGATTGTTCTTACTGGCTATATAAACATTACTTTAAGAATTTAAAAGTTACTACAAAAAGTGCCAAATACTGAAAAAGAAAAAAATCAAGCATACCTGCATACATATGGTATGTTAGCCTTTCAATTAGTTTCACTACAGTTCCTCCTTTGATGATCGGGATTCCATTCCTACTTTGCAGGTTGTCCTCAAAAACAATGTTTTCCTCAGAGTCTTCCACTACGGAACGATACATGTTTGAGCTGGGCAGCCTCAGTGGCTGTTCATTTTCTTCTTGCAGTAACACTGAGTCAAGCATTCGATCCAGTGTACTGCGATACTGAAGGGAAATCAGAGCTGCCATCCAATTGTTCTTCTCTTCAGCAGACTTAGCAGCAAACACTACACTATTTTCATCTTTAGATGCTAGCTCGAAAGCATGTTTGTATTCACAAGTATCATCTTTGTCAATGATCTGTGTTTTCCTCATGATAATTTTTTCCTTAAGTCTGTACTCTGTATTGCTGTAACCTGGAAGCCGTGATTGTCCATGATTAGTTTTACAGCTGATTAACAAACCATCAAAGAGAAATATGTGGCGTTCATGTTTGGCGCCTATTCTTGTCAGCACACCTTCCATTATGAATTCATTACAGCACTGGCCAATGTCTTTGCCTTCCCAGCCATCGATATTTTTCTGGATCTCATTCATTTTTTTTGATGGCCAGGTGCTTGCTTCTTACTTGGCGATTGTAGAAACGACAAATTGATTCTCTAAAAACAAATTTATTTTGTTAGATTTTTCAGTATTAACTGCTGCAGAGACTGCAAAAAAACACCGCTAAATTTAAAACGCTATGCTATTCCCCCCCACCCCCCAATCTCAGTATGTCCTAATCATGTTTAATCACAAATGTATGAAGTCATGGTATCCTTTCACACTGAGGATACCTCTTTGGGAGAGGGAACTCCAATTATTAGGAAGAGACAGGTATTAGTAATGGGGGGATTCAATCATTAGGAACAGACAGCTGGGTTTGCAATGATCGGGAGAATCACATGTTGACTTGCCTGCCTGATGCAAAGATTGTGGATCTCTTAAGGTATCTAGATAGACTTATATGTAGTACTGTGAGGAGTCAGTGGTTGTGGTACATGTAGGTACCAATGACATAGAGAAGGATAAGAGAGAGGTCTGGAAGCCAAATTTAGGCTGCTAGGAAAGAGAATGAAATCCAAGACCTCAATGGTAGTGTTCTCTGAAATGCTTCCAGTCCCATGTGCAGGGCCAGGTAGACACGCAGAGCTGCCGGGTCTCAATGCGTGGATGAGACAATAGTGTAGGAAGGTTATAGCAGTGAAACTAAAATTCTTGTATTGGTCTTTGCAGCTAAGGATTAGAGGGAGGTTCCCAAACCTGAGCCTTTCTTTTTTAGGTGACAAATCTGAAGAACGGTCTCAGATTAAGGTGTCATTAGAGGTGGTTTTGTAACCAATTGATAAACAGTAATCAAGTCACCAGGACCAGATGGCATTCACCCAAGAGTTCTAAAAGAACTCAAATGTAAAACTGCAGCGTTCCTGTGGTTTGTAACCTACCCTTTAAATCAGCTTCTGTATCAAGTGACTGGAGGACAGCTAATGTGATGCCAATTTTTAAAAAGGGCTCAAGGTGATTCTGGCAATTACAGACTGGTAAGTCTCATTTCTGCATCGGGCAAATTGGTTGAAACTATAGTAAAGAACAATATAGTCAGACACACAGATGAACATAATTGGTTGGGGAAGAGTCAACATGGTTTAAGGAAAGTGAAATCATGCCTCACCAATCTGCTAGAATTCTTCAAGGGAGGGTCAACCAGCATGTGGACACGGGGGAATCCAATGAATACAGTATATTAAGATTTTTAGAAAGCCTTTGACAAAGTCCCTCACCAAAGGCTCTTAAGCAAAGTAAGCTGTCATGGGATAAGTGGGAAGGTCCTTTCATAGATTGGTAACTGATTAAAAAAAGATAGGAAAAAGATAGGTGTAGGAATAAATGGTCAGTTTTCAAACTGGAGAGAGGTTAGTGGTGCCCCCCAGGGGTCTTTATTGGGACCAACCCTCATCATCATATTCATAAGCATGGCTCGCCGAACTGCGGCGAGCCCCACTCGCCAGCCACGCTGTCCGGCGTTCTGCGCATGCGCAGATCGCCCGAACCCGGCTCTTCCGGGTTACAATCTACTCGCCACGGGTGAGCAGATTGTATAATTTGTCGAGCCCTGTTCATAAGTGATTTGGAGAAATGGGTAAACAATGAGCTAGCAAAGTTTGTAAACGATACAAATCTGCTCAAGATAGTTAAGTCCAAAGCAGACTGTGAAGAGGTTCAAAAGGATCTCATCTCACAAAACTGAGTGACTGGACAACAAAGTGGCAGATGAAAGTCAATGTTAAATAGACTGTTACCACTCAGAGATCTTGGAGTCACCATGGATAATTCTTTAAAAACATCCACTCAATGTAGAGTGGCAGTCAAAAAAGCAAACAGAATGCTGGAAACCATTAAGAAAGGGATAGAGAAGAAAGACAGAGAATATTACTGCATTTATATGAATCCATGGTACACCCATGTATTGAATGCTGCGTGCAGATGTGATTGTGCCATCTCAAAAAGGTATACAGGAATTGGAAATGGCTCACAAAAGGGCAACCAAAATGATTAGGGGTATGAAACAGCTTCCATATGAGGAGATATTAATAAGATTGGAATTTTTCAGCTCGAAAAAGAGACGACTAAGGGGGGATATGATAAGAGGTCTATAAAATCATGACTGGTATGGAAAAAATGAATAAAGAAGAGTTATTTACTCCTTCCCATAACATAAGAACCAGGGCTTACCACATGAAATTAATAGGTACCAGGTTTAAAACAAACAAGTACTTCTTCGCACACCATCCAGCCAACCCATGGAACTCCTTGCCAAAGGACGTTGTGAAGGCCAAGATTAACAGGATTTTAAAAAGAACTAGATAAATTCATGGAGGATAAGAATATTACTAGATGAGATGGACAGCATGATGTCCCTAACCTCTGCTGCCAGAAGCTGGGAATGGGCGACATGGGATGGGTCACTTGATGATTCCCTGTTCTGTTCATTCCCTCTGGGGCACCTGGCACTGGCCACTGTCAGAAGACAGAATGCTGGGCTAGATGAACCTTTGGTCTGACCCAGTATGGCCATTTTTATGTATAAAAGGACAGTGAATTGCCAAGGAAAGACAAAGACTATTCAAGAATGAGCTATGAAGGGTTGTAAGTGAACACTCTTGGAACTGCTACAGATTAAAGTGTGCTAGATGTTTGGCATATGTAAGTGCCTTCAATAAAAACATGTTGCTTTTATATATAAGCCAATTAAAAGGGAAATATGGAAACATTTCCACCCCTATATATCTCCCTTTTAACTTACTTGGCTGTACAAGAGGCTTCTTTAAGTGTGGTCTTACCCAGGCCGCCGTCTAGGTGAATGTTTGTTGTAAATGCGCTCCATGCTGCATTGGAGATTTAAAAGAGCAGTAATGGCTTGTTTCAAACACTCCCGGTCCTCTTCATCTTCACTGCATTCCTGCAGTTGCTGCAATCACAAAGCAAATCCAGTTCCGTTAAACTTAATAGATAGTAATATATACAGACAAAGACAAATATATTCATTTATAGGGTTGTTTTCAAAAGTACTCAGTGTTCGCCTGCCTTTGATCTCACCAAAGTCAATAACCAATGCTGGGTGCTTCTGCAAATCTCACCCATAAAAGACGACCAATGCCTGCCAAGTAGTTACGGAAATGAAAATACGTCAGAGATTCTAAAGAATAGATAAGCAGTGTGAGAGTGAGCTTGCATATGAAAGGGAGCGAGTTTCAGATAAAGATTCCATCATCCTATCCTGAATAGCCTCACCGTGAATTGTCAAAAAACTCTAGAGCTATTTTTCTTGAAATCTGTTCACTTAAATTGTTCCATTTCATAATGATCATTGACCTTTGAAGTTAGCTGTGTTCACTAGTCTAGAGGCTTAAAACCGTCCTGAAGCTGTATATCAGTACTGTATCAGCTGCCCACTTTCAGCAGTTTAATAATGTTACAGTTAACTATGCAGTGTAGCTGATGCCATGTCCGCCCCAGGATATTAAAGAAACAAGATGGAGGAGATATGTTGTATTGGACCAACTTCTGTTGGAGAGAGACACAAGGTTTTCCGCAGCACAGAGCTCTTCTTCAGGTCTGGGTAAAGTACTTTGAGCCACAGCTAAATGCAAGGTGGAACAGATGGTTTGGGGATCATCCTGGGTAAAATGGGCCACTAACACCTCTGCAGCTATAGGGAGGAAAAGAAGGGGCAAAACAAAGCAGCTGATGGAAGTTTATTAGGCAAAGTCTACACTACAGCTTAAGTCTGCAAAACTTTATGTTGCTCAGGAGTGTGAATATTTTGCCCCTCTGAGCAATGCAAGTTACACCAACATAAGCTATAGTGTGCACAGCACAATGTTGGTAAGAGAACTTCTTCCACTACATAGCTTCTGCCACTTGCAGAAATGGGTTTTTTATGCCAACAGGAGGTGGAGCTTTCTCTTGGTCAGCATAGACTGTCTTCACCACCCAAACTGCTGTACCTGTACAGCTGGGCCACTGCAGCACTGTACATACAGACCTGCTCCTAGTGGGTTATAGACTGTTATAACAACTTCAACTAAGTCCAGTAGATTGGTAAGAGCAAAGGTGAACTTCAAATACTATTCTCTCTACCAGAAAAAAAATAAGGTCTTCAATTCCAAATTTAATACTAGCAACACATTTTCAACTCCAGTGATAAGCTTGCTTCACTTACTAGTGAAAACAACATTTTTCCCCTCTTCTCCATGCAGATAGATAAGTAACTAAAGTCTACAATTTTACCTGTTACCTGTGCTCTAAATTTTCCCTTCTGGCACAAGCAGTAATGAAGGTCCCTTATTTGCCAACAGAAGAAGAAGAGAAAGCATTCCCCAAAACCAATCAAATAAAGTCACGCTAATGCTTTTTAACTTTGTCTCAAGGACATGTCTACTGAAGGCTATTTCCAGACATTCCTGTGTTGCTACTAATGCAGGTACTCAAACTGCAAACCTAACACATTAGTAGTTACTGTTCTTCATGTTTTGTTTACGAGTACCTCATACTTCCACAGAAACAAGAGCTGTATTTCTGCTTTTTGATAGACCCTCAATGGTGCCTATGTACAACTTTTCATTAACTCAAATCAGAAGCAAATAAATACAGACAAATTGAAATATTCTGAACTATGCAATTTAATTATGCAATTTAACTATAATTATGCAATTTAACAGGTGCTGTGAACAGGGTTACCTGCAAATACATAAATTGCACTAGAAACCCATGTAATCTTTGGTCATACTTTCATAAACTATACAAATAGTAACCTGCCTCTTGATTTCCCAATATGTAGAATTATTTACAAATCAACATGAGTTCCCAAACTAAACAGTCTTGCTCTCGGTAACAAAGCTATTGAAAATAAAATTCTACAGGAATATAATTTTAACTACCAACCAAATAAAGATTCCACAATCCTTGCAAATTCCCTCCCTTTTAAGGTAAAAATAGTAGAGCCTCTCCATTTTTTAAAGTGTATTTAATAGTGTTCCGGATGTACTCTTTTCCTATCCTCAACATGGAGAAAACTGGTGGGCTTTCAAAGATTCTGCTTTATTTCTTTCTAGGTCTTGTTCTCTTGGAACCCAAAGCAATTAATGAGTAGTCAACATAGATTATTCTTATTGTGTTGAGTATGAAATACAAGTTTTCCAAAAATAATAAGATGGATGTGTGTGTCCTGAACTGATGCCTTGGACATTTGAATTGAACCATCTTTTACTGAATTAGGAAAATGTATTAAATAAAATAAACAAAGAATTAAAAGTATTTCAGACTCTAAAACTAATGTAAATCTCACTTAAATGCCAGATCAACTTACTAAAACATATACCTACCATAAATGTTTAGTGGGCCACAATAAACAAGCAGTTACAAAAGCTCTGAGGAGTGGAACAGTTTTAAATTTGTATGATTTAATATTGAAATTATATTGTAACTATCAGTTTACTTTCCAACCACCCAAACACTTCTGTAAAATTTATGCTTAACTATATTCACATACTAAGAGAAAATTAAAATTACTCCTACTGTAAATGAAACTGCACCCATCTTACCTGTAATAATTCAAAATAGTGCAAACAATGATAAACTGGGATCAGCATAAGTCGTGGAAGGACATATCGTACAGCTTCTTTAAAACCTTCAGCAATAGACTGAAAAATAAAAAAGCAGCATTATTTCTGTGCCTGCTACATATAAGCCAAAGAAAAGAGGGATAAAGTTGGGATGTTTTCCCAGAGTTGTATTAATTTGTTTTAGAGAAATATAGATATAGTAAATCTTTAGAAGGGCTCGAATGAGTAAAATGTGGTGAGACAGTGAGCCAGAAGGTGGAGAACTTTCCAAATATTAGAAACACCCTTTTTTAAAAGGACTGATCAAAGTTTAGTGCACACATACTCCCAGTTTGCTACTAAAAACTGACCCAACACTTGCAAGATAAAGCATCCTCAGCTTGCTCAATGAGAATTTGCAGTGGCAACCTCATTAAAATAGGCAACTTATCAGCTACACTGTTATTACCTCTATTTTCAGCAGAAACAGAAAATCAACACACAACATGCTGGAACAAGTTACCTACAAAACAATTTACAAACAGCTTTCAAGTCACACAAAGCCATGTAGACTTCTATCCTTTAACAGAACAATTCCAGCCACAAAACTTAGTTTGTCCTCTATCAAGATTTGTGCTGCATTAACAAAATATTCCTCAGGAAAGCCTGCGTCACCTGGTTTTAATATTTACACAAAAAGCAATTAATGCACTTCCTTTTCTTATTAATTTTCACTAGCTCAAAGAGCCAAACATTAAGAATATGCAGAATTCTAGAGTGAAACTGTATTCATGACAAAGCAGCCATAATACATAAACAGTTATGTCTAGGAAGTTAGGGTATCATGGCAAAAATCTTATGATTATGATCAGACAGACACTGTATACACAAATCTGCTTCTCAAACAAATATTTTTATTGACTAATGGAAACAATTTCCTGCAGAATTTGGTGCTGGAATGCAATGGAAGATTAAAGACTACTTTGGTCAGATGGTACCTAGGTCCCAAGGGCACCTCACAAGAAATACAATTACCCCACCTCCTGCCACAATGCAAAGAAGTTTGTGGCACTCCTGCCTCTGTCAACACTACCTTCTGCTCTCCTTCTGATCTCAAAGTGCACAGTGCCTTTCCCCCTAGATCTCTGGTAGAGCCAAAGGCCCAGATATTTAGAGTCTGCCTTAATCTAGCCCTCTGACATGACAGAAACTAGGCGATCTTGTTAAATACATGGGAGAATACTATTAATAGTGACTTTGGGATTCACATATTTGTTTAACCAACAAAAAATATATAAATATAATTTTTGATCAGTTACTTAGTGCACTAACTCAGAAGGCAAGAGGAGGAGAAAGAATTTCAAAGGTACCCTGGGAAAGAAACACGGCTTGATGAAGTAAGGCTCAGAAAAAAAGCTGAGAGAAATCACTGACATGCCTTAAAATTAAGTAACTGCAGAATGGAAACTTATTTACCCAATGTTTTCCTTTTTGGAAATGACCTCTCAGATGTTTCAGTCTAAGACATCTAGACTGGACTTCTCTTTCTGCAATTGCCAGAGGCAGCTCATGATTGTTCATGGGACTTTAAGGCTTGGTCATACCTTTTCCACCTTCACTCCAAATTTTCCGAGAGTCAAAATGCGAAGGAAATTCCCGGACACAGCCAAACTATTCCTACTGGGAGGAAGAGTCAGAGAGGATGCCAGTTTCCTTGCTAAGTGACTCAGTTATCCACCTGAGTATCTGGGATTAGACTCCAGAACTTTTCCCTACAGAGGGCCATGGGTTTGGATTTTTTGGGGGGGGGAGGGGGGGAGGAGAAGAAAGAAAGGCTTTACATCACTGATCAAGGAATCATAAGGTATAAGACCAAGGTCTTCTTTACTGTGTCCTAAAAGCTGAAGAGGACTGACTCACCCTTGAAGAGATGACTTGGGAGGAGTCTCAGCTGGCACGATGGGACATAAAGACCCTAACAAGCTGTCCAAACTGAGTCCTTGCCCAAGAAGGGTCTGTGGGATAGGAGCAACTGTGTTAGAGCTCTCCTTCTGTGGCTCCTATGAGTCTCCTTCCAGGTGAAGAACTCTTAGCCATTTGTAAGCACTGTTTAGCGGGATCTGCCATGCTGGGGAATAAACAAGGGAAGGAGCTCAGTGGGTGGTCCTGTTAAGGAATGATCTCTGAAAAAAAATGTCAATCATTGGATGAAGGACAGGCTGTGAATGGGGAAGGAGAAAGAGAGACATAGATCACTGTTCACTGGATGCCCCTATATTTGGCATTAAAATCTAGGATGGTAATGGAAAAGGCAGGAATGCCAAGTCTCCGCTTTGCTGGAGGCAAAGCTCCTAGTAGAGGGGCTGAATGGAAATGACAAAGGCCCACGGACAAGTCTGAACTGCCTCCAGTATGTGCAGGAAAAGAGGCACAGCTCAAACACCTTAATCTGAGGAGAAATCACGATCCAGGATGCCAGCAGAACACCCCCCACTCCCGCTCCCCCAAACGAATGATTGTGAACAGGCAATGCAGGATGGATCTCAAAAAAAGAAATGTGGCATTTCTTGAGCGAGATTTCATACTTACCTGAAAATGTAGAGCAACAGCCGGTTTAGCCATTAAGTTATTAAAATGCTCGTGAAACTGCGGGGAAAGAATATCCTGGGACAAAGTTTCATATGGATCAAAGGCTTGTTCCTAAAGAAAGGTGGAAATAATTATGTATGTACAGAAAAAGGATGCAGGATGTCTTTTGTACTCAGCTTGTACAATTTGTTTATTGAGATCTGATATTTAATGTGATTTTTCAAGAAAGTTTCAGTTTATTCAAAAATAATATAACTCAGTATATCCCATAATTCATTAATTTATATTTTAATACCTACATAAAGCTTCTGTGAGCACTGCTCTACCTTGCTATATTTGTCATTAACACAAATTTCATCTTAATGAAATGGTGGCAGCCAAGAGGCAAATTCTTATTTATGGTCCATTAATGATCTCATCACCAACAAGGCATGGTTTAAAAAGGCTTCTCTAACATGCATGAAACCACGATTACTTACCCACTGTAACTGTAGTTCTCTGAGATGTCATAGGATACAAAATTGGTACCCCATCTGCAAAAATAATCTGAGCATGCGAGTACCACACATATAAGGCAGAGATCCACAAATGCGCAGGATTCTAGAGACATTTGTATCTGCATTCACAAAAATGAGCTGCGGATGTCTGCATCCATATCCAGGGATGCAGATACCCATGGGTATAAAGAGGATATCTGGATTTGCAAAGTCATCAGCATGGATTCCACTTAGATGATCATGTGCCTCACACATGCAAGAAATCTCATGTACGGAAGATCAGCCCTAAGTTCTTGGAGCTTACTCCCCACGCTGCTGGCCAAAGTGCTTCCAGCTAGGAAGAATGACTACAGAAAGAAATAAGGTAAAAAGCAGTCTGAACAGGGTGACACTGAGTTCCTACATCTCCTGGAGATGTCTAGGACAGACCCTGACTGTGGTATTGAGCCAGCCAACATCCAGGCTGCCAGGTGCAGAGATATTAGGTCAGGATGAAGATCCAGGCACTATAGGAGCTGGTTCAATGGCTGAATGGACCTCTATAGTAGGTCTGTCAATTAAAACTGCTGGCGTCAATGTAGTGCTATGAGAATTCCCATTGCTGTGACTCCTGAATTGGGTTCCACTGAAAGCAGGTAGGTGTTGGGCAATGAGTCTGGAACAGAGATGAGAGTGGGTACTGTCCTTGGTGATGAACAGATCTAATACAGGAACTCCACCCCCTATTCCCTCTGACAGAATACTGCCAGTACAGCATCACTCTGCAGGAACCATTCATGACTGGCCACGGTTACCGTCTCTAGGTCAATGCTGACTCCTGGGAAGTGAACAGCCATTGGGCTTATTCTCCCCCACCGCAACCTTCGTTGCTGGTCCCAAGTCCAGAATTTGACCGCCTTCAAGCAGAGGGGCGAGGAGCAGGCATCTCTGTGTTTATGCAGTCCATCACAGGTTCTGCACTATGGAATGTCAGAGGACAGGCAGGAACACCACACAGGCCAGCCTCATGGCCCTGAATTCAAGGATGTTTATGGGAACTCCCATAACTCCCATAACCTCCAGGAAAAGCAGATGCCTAACATTTGCAGGTGGTCCAAGTAGATTCCATAACTTTTCCTGGATGCATCTGTGACTGAAGTCTTTATTGAGTAGGGAGATAAAAACGTGCCAACTCTGCAAAAATACGAAGTGGCCCCATAAACTTACAGTCTGTCCAACATCTTGGATGGGAATAGGTTAACTTGAACCAAAGCACCAGAAGCCTGGCAAGTAGCATCACATACATCCATACTGGCATATGGCCTAACAACCCAAGGCAAGTCTGTGCCATTGGTAGCGTGATCTTATCTCGCCAGGAACCTGTACTCTGATGGACTCTAGGTCACAGTGGGCATGCCTATCATAACTCCAATGAGGATCATAACTATATCCTCTGCATCACAGTTCACTAGGACAATGCTTGGGCCAACAGGAAGGGAGCATATTCTGGGTTCACTGCAGCCTTTGACCAGCCAGTTATCCAGATAAGTACAGACATATATGCCCCGTCTCTTCAGATTTGCTGCAACCACCATCAGCCAGGTTGTGAAGACTCTCACTGCTGTGGAGATTTAAATAACATACCACGTGATAGCAGTAATTTGGCCTCACTGTGATTCTCAAATACTTCCTGTGAGCTGAGTGAATCTTTCACAAGAAGGAAGAGACCCTCTCTCATCTAAGGAAATAATATTTCACAAATAAGGTGTGAGAGTTGGCCCAGAGGGGGGCCCATTGTTTGGTTGTGGATATCAATATGGGTTATGGGTCAATGCCAGGGTCATTCATTCTGTGTCATTCCCACCTTGACAGACTTGAGGATCTCTCCTTGGAATCAAATTTCAGTCTCCTTGTGGGACAATCCCCAGTGTTGGCTCTTCGGTCATGCTCTATGCAGCTTTGTCTCAGTGCTGTCCTTCTGCCACCAGGGAATAGGCTCCAACTTGAAGCAGTCAGCACTGAAGTCACTCGGGTTGAAAGCATCAAAGCGGATAGCAACAGTTTTGACAATCAGCCTGTTAAGTTGCCTCTTTCACTACCTGCTTTTGGAATGTGGTGGCTGAAACCAACTCTTTCAGTTCCACTTTGGTTGCTGTCATTTCCCCTGGGTCTGAGGTGACCCACATGGATCACTCAAACAATGCAACTTGAACTATGAGTCCCTATAGCTACAGATTCTAGAGGAAAACAACTGACATGCCAAACACCTTGGGATATGGCTCTCCTCCAGGGAGAGCAGGCA
This sequence comes from Rafetus swinhoei, assembly GCA_019425775.1. Classification (NCBI taxonomy): domain Eukaryota; kingdom Metazoa; phylum Chordata; order Testudines; family Trionychidae; genus Rafetus; species Rafetus swinhoei. Next base: position 129,599,500 of record CM033446.1, on the reverse strand, counting down.
AGAGCTGTCTATATCAGTAAGGGGTATGAGACCATTATAGGATGGACAAGGTTTGAACCCTGATGGTTTAGAGCAGTTTTCAAACTTTTTTCATCCGTGGAGCACTAAAAAAATGTCAAATGGAGGTGCAGACCTCTCTGGAAAACTTAGACAACCTGCAGACCCACAGAAATCCACAGATCTCAGGTTGACAACCTCTGGTTTGAGTCTGCCATTTTGGTGCAAAGCACCTTGCCCTGCTACACGGGAAGTACACCAGGGTCTCTTCTCCATTTTTAATGCAATGTCCAAATTAAAGGAAACAAGGGAAAAGACTTTCTGTTTACCACACTATACCAGAAAGGGTGAGTTAGAAGCCCTGTGGAAGTAGCAGATTGGAAAGTGGCTACATTCCATCTCACTGCCACGGGTGGTTAAAGGGAACTGAAGGAGGGCCATGACTGCTGTGCCCTTGCTAAGGTTGCATGGGAGCACAAGGCCCAGACAAAAGAATCCCAATCTCACATGCAGGAGGCATAGGAGCATCTACCACAGTGGGATCCACACAAACATATCTGATGACATGTTTTTCTACTTGCTGTCTGGTTACAACTGCTCTAGTTAAGGCTGCATCAGAACATTCTGCGTTCAGAAGCTCATAACTCCCTGAAACTTTCTCCACCGAGGCATTTTCCATTTGTGGGCTCTGCCTGGAGATGAATTTTTTTTTAATTTTGGACAAATTCCTTCAACTGTTTTTCTGCTGAGAGAACAACTAACAGATTTATTTAACTTCACAATAAAACAAAAAAGAATTATATAAAAGCAGATGAACTTGCTCTTGTAGCAAAACCACATATGTGAAGGAATAGGGTTCCCAACTCTGACCATGTGGTGGTAAGAGGGAACTGAAAGGACACTGATCAGCACAAACTAATACAACCTTTCCTGACACACAAAGCTACATACAACGGACGTGTGGGTCAGCAGACATTGCTACTAAAATCTTCTGACTCTGACGTGCATAAAAACCTGCATTTGGAATACATGCAGGGACAACCACGTAAAAATAATCATAACATGCTAATGTAAAAAAAACCTGCACTTTGGGAACAATGCTGACTGATATCTGAAAGTTGCAATTAAGCATTAAAACAGTTGTGGTTTTTAAAAAACTGGTTTTGATTTGACAAACTTATGAGAATCTGCAGCTTGTGTATTGAGCGCACACAGCAGATTTTTACACCATCACATACATGCTCTAAAGGTATGTTTTATTCAGTGTCCATGAGACCTAAACGACTACATTGAAGTTCCACACTCATACATGCATATTTCAGCCCTTTCCTGCTTTAGATCATTTGAGGTGGTTATCAACATGTACTATAATTATCATTTTAAAATTGTTATGTGGCCAAAAATCAAAAAGAGGGCTTTACCAGAATACTAAAATATCACCTGTCTAGAAAAATCCAAACTCATGGTGGCACCGAGATAGCCAGAAGGAAAAGCGGAGCCCCTGGCACATTGACCCCTCCCATGGTCCAGCAATCACCCTGGTTCGGGACCTATCAGGTCCCAACGGTGCCAGCTCAGGGATGTTCAGCCTGTAGTTTATTCCAATGGTCAATCTCTCTCACTGTTAAATTTGTGCCTTATTCTTAAATTGCATTCATCTGGCTTGAACTTCTAACCACTAATGGTCGTTATGAAAGTCTCAGAGGGGAAGCCGTGTTAGTCTGTAACTTTAAGAACAACTTTTAAAAACAAGGAGTAGACCTGTGGCACCTTAGAGACTAACAAAAATATGTATATAGTATTATGAGCTTTCATGGGCAAAACCCACTTCTTCAGATGAGATGACCTTAAATGGAGGGAAAAAAGGGGGACCCTTAAAATAAGAAGGGAGAGGGAGGAAAAAAGTTACCTGTCAATAGGCTAATTGGGTGGACAGGAAGTGTCCCATATTTAGCTTTTGATGTCAATAGGGTGTTGAATGTAAGGAAAGCTGGTGTTAACCAGTTCAAGTCTTTGTTCAAGCCAAAAGGAGACTGTCAAATTTGCATACGAAGATAAATTCTGCACTCTCTCTCTCTCTCTATAGTTGGCTTGTGAAATTTCAGATCATGGAATCATAGAATATTAGAACTGGAAGGGACCTCGAGAGGTCACTGAGTCCAGTCCCCTGCCCTTACGGCAGGACCAAGCACCGTCTAAGACCATCCCTCATAGATGTCTATCTAACCTGCTTTTACATATCTCCACAGATGGAGATTCCACAACCTCCCTAGGCAATTTATTCCAGTGTTTAACCACCCTGACAGTTAGGAAGTTTCTCCTAATGTCCAACCTAAACCTCCTTTGCTGCAGTTTAAGCCCACTGCTTCTTGTTCTATCCTCAGAGGCCAAGGACAACAATTTTTCTCCCTCCTCTTTATAACACTCTTTTAGATACTTGAAAACCGTTGTCATGTCCCCTCTCAGTCTTCTCCTTTCCAAACTAAAAAAGCCCAATTCTTTCAGTCTTCCCTCATAGCTCATGTTCTCTAGACCTTTAATCATTCTTGTTGCTCTTTTCTGGACCCTCTCCAATTTCTCCACATCTTTCTTGAAAAGTGATGGCCAAAACTGGACACAATACTCCAACTGAGGCCTAATCAGTGCAGAGTAGAGCGGAAGAATGACTTCTCGTGTCTTGCTCACAACACTCCTGTTAATGCATCCCAGAATCATGTTTGTAGAAGAATGCAGAAGAATCATTCTTCGCAGAAGAATCATTCTTCGTAGAAGAATGGCTACTTTTAAGTCCATTAATGAGTGCCAGGGCAGGTTAAAATGTTCCCCTACAGACTTCTGTGTGCTACCATTTCAAATATCTGATTTGTGTCCATTAATCCTGTGTCAGAGAGACAGTCCAGTTTGGCCAATATACATGGCAGAGGGCCACTGCTGTCGCTTAAAGGCATATGTCAGACACTACTATTTTTAAAAGCTCCAGCACTGAGCTCATCGTGCATACATATTACCCTGAGTGGAACGCCAACAGGGACCATCAACTGAAGAAGTTCCTAGTGTAGATCAGCCCTTCGTGTAATTCTGAAAGTGAATTAAGCTAAACCAAATTATAGTCACGAATTCCTAACAAGAGTGTACACAGGTTTAATGCAATTTTGCTAATCCACTTTAAAATCACACTAAAATTCAAATTAATTTTCCTCAATGTCCCCGAGTAGACAAGCCTCAAGTCTCTCACTGTAAGGAATCTTCAAATTATTTTTGTGGCTCTATTCTGCACACTGTCCAAATTTACAACATCCTTTTTAAAATTTTTGACACCAAAAATGGATGCAGAATTCTAGTATCTGTGCCACCAATGCCATATACAGAGGTAAAAATCAGCTCACTACTCGTATTCACTACTCCCTTGTTTATAAATCCACAGACTGCATTAACCCTTTTTGCCGTATCAACGCTGGCGTTGTTTCGGGCGTCAGGCTAAAGCCACCCTTTTTATTCATGCTTTTATTAATGTTTGAGTTTGTATGTGTGTGTTCCTCCTCTCTATATGTTTTTAGCTGGTTATGTCCCTCTGGGGTCTCATATTTTAAATTTGTATATATATTTGCATTGTTTGTAAGCCGCCGCCTTGAATATTTTAAATAGAAAGGCAGGGTAAAAATATTTAAATAAATTAAATAAATATCATCACACCTGCAAGTCATGGTGAGCTGTTTGCCCGCTATGACCCTTAAATCACTGACAGAGTCACTGCTTTCCAAGATACAGCCATCCATTCTGCATGCATGGCCTGCATTCTTTGCTTCTGGATGCACAATCTTGTATCTCACTATTAAAATCCACGTTGTTTGAATGAGCCCAGCTTACTAAGCAATCTAGATTGCTCTGTATGACTGCCCTCAAAACATGCCATCTAGAGTCTATTCCACTAAAGCTTTACAACCATGGACACTAGCTTATTATGAAGATACAAAATATTCCTATGAAGGGATTTTAGAAACTCACCTCAGCCAGATCTTCAAAGCAGCTGCCAGCCAAAGGATGAGGGCTACTTTCATCTGTCATTTCAACAGTATCCTCAATCAACCCCAAGAGCTTCACAGTCAATTCATGAATATCTGAGATGTTGCTAAAGATCATGTCGATATCCTGAAGGAAAAAAAAATGTGATTGAGTAATGCTTGTTACCATTTCCTTTACTCTTTCGCAGACAGCAAAGTGTTTAACAAAGTCTGAGCTATGCAAGCCTTGTCTACACGGAGAGCAGTGTTAGGGCACACGTAGCTTACGTGTTAGAGCACATTCAGATTGCAGTGAAAACAGGCTGCATCCACCCTGCCGGAGCCTCTCCTCACTGCTGGAGCCTTTTCATGCCTCCTCCACCATGCCAGAGTCTCTCTCTACAGCAGGGAAAAGCTCCAGCAACATAGTGGCAGCATGACACTGCACTGCTAAAAGTAGCAGTGTAGACTACTAGGGCATATGGAGAGCCATGAAGGGTATACACCCACAGGATTCAAGCATATCTTTACTCGCCTAAACAATGTTTCACTGTCTACACGCAGCCATATCCTAAACAGGGAGGAGATAAGAGAAAGAAAGGGAAGGAAGTCATATTCCAGGCATCAATTCAGCCTGAGGTCGCATGCTTGGGATTCACTTTAATCCAATGCTGCACAATTTCTACTTGTAAAAGCCCAAGGGCGTGGTGCAGAGGCTACATGTTATTAATTGGGTAGAACAATGTACACTGACAAGCCACAATCAGGGGGAAGGGGCAGTGTAAAGCTGTTATTTCCCCTTCTCCACCCTCCTTGCTTTTTTCTCTCTCTGAACTTAAACTGAAGTGAAAATTTAAAAACAGCCCTGAACCCAGGTCTCAATAACAAAACCTTATGATCCAAGCTCTGTGTTCATTTTCAGAATACTAATTGTGCTTGCAGAGTGAAGTGGTAGCTTCTTTTGTCAAGTCCTGCTTTTAGTGTCCCATCTCCGACACAACCCTATCTGGGCAGTCTTCCCCAACCCATCCTCCTCTGACTCCAACTTCTGAATGACATCTGTTTCTTCTCCAGTTACCTCCAGCTTTGTCCCACTCTCCATTCAACCCCATGGAATTCATCCCATCTCTCCCCACCCACACCCTAACCCTCAAATCTCTCTCCTTTCACAAATCAATTATCCCCTTTCCCTGTTAATTAAGGTAAATTACCAAGATTTCACATCAACTTTTTGAGAGACCACGGAAGCCTCTCTTCCTAGCACTCTCTTTCCTAGGAACCCCAGCTCCTCCACCTGCTACTATGCGGCTTGTTTGGTAAAGTGCAGGTGTATAATTGCGTAAGGATTGGACTTTCTACTCACATGACCCTCTAGTGCTGTAACTATTGTTTGCATCTAACAGGGAACCTTGTTTTTTAAATCTTGCTCTGAGACTATTCAAAGACTGCTATCTGCAGTACTTCCCTCTTATTTCAGGCATCTATCACCACTTCTGCTATACACTAGGATACATTTAACCAAATTTCACCTACTCTGCTACGGTCAATGTAGATTTGCTAAGTTATGGCTGAAAATGGATATGCAAGTATTTAAGCATTAAAACACAGTAATCTATTAAAGAGAGACTTACATAAGGTGTGAACAACTTTCTGTTAGACAGAAAAGCTTCCCGAAACACTTTTATTATCAGATTCAACTCCCGTAGATACTGTCTTTCTTCTGCAATTTCAGATCTCACTAGGTCATAGTAATTGAGTTCACCTGAAGAAGAGGGCTCATCTTCACACAGCGAAACCAAACCAATAACATCCTGATCAAACATATCCATCAAAACCTAGCAAAGAGTTAAAGTCAAGTTTTATACAAGTCTGAGTTCTATCATTCATTCAAACGTAATGGTCTCAATTTGTTCAAAAACTAGCCAACTGTTTTTAACACAACACTTTCTGTAATAACAACCACAGGGAACTAACATTGAATCTTTGGCAGCATCAATTACCAATGCTGGGTTGTTGTTTTTTTTATAATTTACTGCAGCAGAAAAACAAGTTAGGATGTGAAGAAAAAGGATTCGGAAAAACACAAGGCATCTTGCAAAAGCTTTTGCCTGATGAAGAACCCAGCAAAAAAAAGTTTCTGAACAATTTAATAAAGATGAAACTAGAAAGACTTTCCCCCCCCCTAAATCACAGAGTGGAGAATCTTCCATTACAAAAAGGTGTTGTAATAATGATAATCATAACAGCATGATGCAGTTGGAAACTAAAGGACGATGTTTTTAAACAAAGTGCTAAACCATTTAAACACCACTAGAGCAACATCAATTATTTCTTACCTTATCCGCACACATAGACACTTTAATGTCTTGCTGGGAAATTTCAAAATGTCGGATATTGAAAACATAATTTCCAGCCAGTTTCAAAATGTCTGCAGAGATATATTCCAAAACAGCCACAATGTAAAGGCAGACATTATAATCAACTTTATAGCCTAGAACCTCCTGCAAATTAAACACAAAAAAAACACAGTCATGCCTGAAAGTTATTCTGAATTTGAGTACCATATTTGAAAAGAAAGATATTAGCATTTTTACCAAAAGGACCTTTACTAACATGCTGATGCAATAGCCAGAGCACAGAACGGAAAACAGGAGTCTTTGGCCAACAATATTTACCAAGGAGAAGCTTGGAAACATGTCACTATCATGCTATGCCTGCTACAGAAACAAACACTTATGGAGATATTCTTCCCTATATGCAACAAAAATATTACAGCTTTTCAAACCCCATTAAAATTAAATAACTTCAGTGGAACCACTGATGTGCTTAAAATTAAGTACACCTAAGTCTATGCAGAAAATGTGTGTGCCTCTTTCACTGAATTAAAGATTGTATGCTCTTAATCTCTTGGAGTCTAGAATATAGACAAGCCTACCCACCATCCTGGAATCTTTGGCCACCGTAAGAAGACAGGATAGTGTGCTAGATGGACCAGTGGTTTGACCCAGTATAGCTGTTTTTATATAACTTTAAATAGGAATTAAGTGTTCAGACGAAACATGTGCAACTGAAGGAATCACATACTTATACTCAAATTTTAATATGAAAGGGTTAATTAAGCTTTGGGAGAATAGAAAGTAGATTAGAAAAGAAAAACAAGACAGACATTATTCCCCTTTCAAAAACATTTCTAACACGATACGTTTCATACTCTCTTGAAGGTTTACTTCACTCATACCTTTTGTCTGATATACATGTGTGTGACAGGACTATTACAAATAAAAACAGAGAGTCTTGTGCATTTTAGTAATATCATTAATCTTGCATCATGCCATCGTGTAATTTCGGATGCATCATTTAAAATCAGCTACTACATGCTATATGCTTGTCTATTAGTTGATTTTACAAGTGAAATGAGTAATCTCTAGAAAGAAAAGCATTATTCAGAGATGTTGGGGTTCTTTCACAACAGCCAGTTCCAACCTCTGTAGTAAACTAAGACATGATACTCAATAAATAGGAGTATTATTATTATTCCAGAGAGAGAGAGAGAGAGAGAGATTGGTAAGACTTCCTGGTGAAGAACACAGACCGCAAATATGTATTCCATTTTTATGCTAATTGCTAACTTTTTTCAACAATACTACCACCTGAGATAAGGAAATTCATTTTACATTTTAGAAATATGTAGCATGGAGAGAAATAGACCGACAACACTTTAATATGAAGAAACTTTTGCATTTTTAAAGAGTGACTAAAGATGAAAAATTAGTGGATACTCTAAAACTAATTCAGGCTAAACCTATACTTTAAAAAATACCATTTGAAAAATCAACAGAATGCCCATGAAATTGAATTTCCAGTCTTTCATTGGTTTCTTCAAATTTAATCAGTGGCACTACTAGTGAAGAGCTAGGACCACTAAATTTGGTATGCAGCTCTTATCATAACTTAAGCAAGGCCAGGGTTTGGTTGTGCCAGGACAATGGGATGTGCATGGAATGTGATTGTTTCACATCAAATAGAAAGAGAGGGGTGTGAGAGCAGGGCCAGTTATACTCATGAATGACCACAGGGGGGCAGCAAAAGCCCTAGCCCTGGAGCGCTCCCACCAACTGGGGCACATGACCCCACCACACCCCAGAGAGAAGCCAGTGGGCAGCCTACTGCCTCCTTTCCTCTATCCTGGATATAGATGTAAATACTGGCAGCTCATTTTTGTGGATGCAGATCCACGTTTTGCATATGGAACCGAGCAAATTTGAGGACATCTGCTTTTATATCCATGAGCATTCACATCTGCAGATATGAAATAGATATCTGCAGCTCATTTTTCCAGGAACAGATGCAGATACACATACAAAATTTTGTATCCACGCACGGCTCTACTCAGTGACACTTTTTTTACTTCAGGGGGTCTGCACAAATGCCACCGAGTATCCAGTTCTTAGTTATTTTGGCTCTTTAGTGCCAATAAAAAGGAGTAACTGCAGATACTGAAGATGACCAGATAGAACTCTGAATACTCTGCAAGGAAGCAGATGTGTGAAGTATGGTGCCACCATTTTTTACATAGTTAACTGTTCAGAGTAAACTTGCTAAATAAGTGAAGTCTAAAACAAGAGAGATGTAAAAGTCTGGTTTAGCGCTACATTTATATGAACACAGTATACTAAGATGGCTAGTTTTACTCTTCCAATAAACATCAGAAACTGATCTGGATTTGTCTTTTCTTTTCTATGACAGTTTACACACAATTAAAAAGAAATATTTAACACACTACGCTAAACAAGAAAAACATAGCTTAGAGTAAAAATGAACTATTAGGCTTATTTTAAATACCTTTAATAGGGGATGTATCTTGTCCACAGGTAGTAAGAGAGGGTTTCTTCTTTTTCGTTTCTCTATGGCAGACTGTGCATCAGCAATAGCCCACTTGTCGATCGGATGAGGAAATGTCTTTTGAACTCGCTCCTGCCCAAACAGAAGAAATGCAATTTAACCAGTCAGCATACAGAAGTTTTGTAAAATAGTCAATCACCTACTTTCCTTATACATGTTTGTACCCCACCACTTCCTCGCTCCTAAAACCTCATTTAAACTCCAAGATAAGGTTGAATTTATTAAGGTCGATTTTTTTAGCACCTGATTTTGTAAAATCAAAGGTGCCTGTGCCCACCGTGCACAAGAATTCTACATAGTTCACAATAGTGCGTCCCCAATACAGTGGTTACTGTTGATTTTGAGATGCACTGTGGGTAGCTATCCCACAGTTCCTGCCACACTTTTGCATTCTAGGTTCCCAGTGCTCCAAAACTGCGCAGTGGGTGGTTCTGGGTACATGTTGCAGTGTCCCATAATGCACTTGTCTCCTCTCTCTCCCCCCCACTTGAAAGCGATGGCAAAGTCTTTTGCACCCTTTTTTCCCTTGGTTATTCACGCAGACATCATAGCAGGGTAAGCATTGAACCCATCATGGAACTGGTTCAGCAGCAAAGTATTATAGCACTCTCATTAACCCTGATGTGCCTTATTCTGGAGTATATCCAGAGCCTGCCAGAATGAGGAAGAATCTCGGGAGGCCATGAATATACTCTTCTACAAAGCACTTGAGTTGAACAAATGGCGGCAGCATTCAATCCTCTTGACACAGTGGAACACTTGTTCCGATGCCACGAGACAAGCACAGATTGGTGGGACTGCATAGTTATGTGGCTATGAGATGATTAACAGTGGCTGCAAAACGTTCGCATGCGTATGGCCACTTTCATGGAAATTAGCAAACTGCTTTCCCCGGCCCTCAGGTGCAGGAATACTAGAATGAGACCCGCTTTGACAGTTGAGAAGCAAGTGGCAATAGCCCTGTGGAAGCTTGTAACACCAGACAGCCACTTCTTTGTTGGGAATCAATTTGGAGTGGGGAAATCTAGAGTGGATGCTACCGTGATCCAAGTAGCCAAGGCAATCAATACCATTCTGCTACAGAGGGTAGTGACTTTCGGAAACTTGCAGGACATAGTGGAAGGCTTTGCCATGATGAGTTTCCTTAATTTCAAGTGGGGCAATAGACAGAACACACATCACTCTCTTGGCACCCAACCAACCACTTTGCCAACGAGTACATAAACTGCAAGGGGTACATCTTGATGGTGCTGCAGGCACTGGTGGATCACAAGGGCCGTTTCACCAATATCAATGTGGGATGGTCGGGAAAGGTGCACGACGCACATATCTTTAGGAACTCCGGTCTCTTCAGAAAGCTGCAAGCTGGAACTTTCTTAAGAGACTGGAAAATTAACATCGGAGGCATTGAAATGCCTACAGCGATCCTTGGAGACAAAGCTTACCACTTGCTCCTGTGACTTATGAAGCCGTACACAGGAAGCCTGGACTGCAGTAAGGAGCAGTTCAACTACAGGCTGAGCAAGTGCAGAATGGTGATAGAATGTGCTTTTGGGCATTTAAAGGGAAGGGTCCGCAGTCTATTGACTAGGCTAGACTTCAGTGAAAGCAACACTCTAATTCTTATGGCAGCCTGCTGTGTGCTCCATAATATCTATGAGAGTGAGGGGGAGAAGTTATAAGGCAAGGTGGGGGTGTGGAGACACAGCGCCTAGCCAGTAATTATGAGCAGCCAGAGACCAGGGCAATAAGGAAAGCATAGCGAGGGGTATTGCAAGCCCAATGGCAAGCCCAGTGGCCCAAGGCTCCACACAGCGCTGCTGCTTTGAAGTATCCCTTTCTCTCCCTCCCCCCTTGCTGCCTCTTTCTGACAGAGGCAGCGGGGAACGGGAGACAACTAGTCGACTAGATCTTCACATCCCTAGTGTAGTCAATAAATTTGTATCGACTACACATCTAGTCAATAAGGGAAGCTGCTCAGGACCCCTGCTGTGGCTCTGCAGGTTAAATGTAGTAAGATCTGGGCACCCAGGCAGTCCAGCAACTACTACATTTAAACTGCAGAGCCGCAGCATGGGTAGCTCCTGCACCCAGCGTGAGCCAGGCTTGCTCAGTCCTGGCTCGTGCCAAGTCCAGCAGCCTTGGTCTGCGGGGGGTGGTTCCAGCAGGGAGTTGGGACCCCCCCATGGAGAGGGGCTGCTTCGCCATAACAGCTCCTGTCTGCAGGGGGTCCCAACTCCCCACTGGAACCCCCTGCAGACAGGGGCTGCTACTGGAGCAGCCTCCCCTGATCCCCCCCACACTGCTGCCTCCAGAGGCAGCAGCGCAGGGGGGGCAAGAACTGCTGATAGAGGCAGCAAGGGGGGAGGGAAATGCGAATAGTCGACTCGCCCACTCTTTTACATCCCTAGTGAGGACTTGGGAATCTTATAGGCTTAATGTTTCTTATTTATATCAGTACTGACGTAATTATTTAATAAAATAGACACCTATTGGAGCAAAATCACAACCAATAGGAGGTTATTAAACACAAACTTATTTTAGCATTCCTTTCGTATTAGAAGACAGAAATTACAGGGTTGGCAAGCAGGTGACAGTTTCTGATATGGCAAAACATTGCTCTATATTCTAGAGGGCTGGATAGCTTGGGGACTGGAGAAAGGACATGGAGCTTTTCACCTCTTCATATAAAGTTTAAATCTAGACTCTGTGGGTGGTAGCTGGAAGTAATGAGGGCTATTAAGGGATATATACAAAATAAATTTAGCTTTATCAAAATGCTTGCACAGCAATAAAAATCATCATAAACCAATATTAACAATTAACCAATTGACTCAATATCAAGTAACGTGTTTAAAATCACTTACACGCGATAAGAACTTCAAATACTCCAGGCAATCAGTTTTGTAAATAAACATGCTTTACATTTTTATAAGTACTCACAAATGAGTTTTCTATAACAAATCTGTAGACTATTAGATGAGACCCTGTAGTGGACGGAAAGTGCCTTATATACATAGAAAATTTATCTAATATTTTACAAAGCCAGTTAGGCTGGTTCCCTTCCCTTCCCCTTCCCCCCCCCCCCCCCTTTTTTTTTTTTTTTAAGAAAGTCAATTGTGAAGTCCACGAAGGCCCCAAGGCTACGTCTAGACTACGTTCTATTTTCAAACGAAGATATGCAAACTCCGCGGGAATTTGCATATCTTCTTCCGATCTCACTTTTGAAAGCGGATCTTTCGAAAGTGAAAGTAGTGTGAACACTTTTTTTCGGGGGGAAAAAAAACCTTTCGAAAAAACCGCTCTTCCTTAAAAAATGAGGTTTACGCGGTTTTTTTTAAAAAAAGGGTTTTTTTTCCCAAAAAAACCCCACGTCCAGACTACTTTCACTTTTGAAAGTGAGATCCCGAGGAATTTGCATATCCTCTTTCGAAAACAGAACGTAGTTTAGACGTACCCTAATTCTGTAAGACAGTGCATAGAAACTGCAGCCTCACTGGGTTTAATATATTTCAATATACTCACAGCAACCTGCCCACTCACTATCAGTTGCAACATTAGGACCTAAGTTGGCAGTTTTAACTCCTTATATTAAAATGTTTACATTTTGATTTTGGGGATTAACTAAAAAAAAAAAAAAAAAAAAAGATTAAATCCCTACAAGCTCTATTTCTAAATTTCAAGCTCTATTTTAACTAAAGCAACATAAAAACATTTACAACTAGCTATATTTTTTTGCACTTGTTAAAAAAAACACAGTAGATTTGGTTTTAAATATTAAAAGATAGTTAGGAAACGTCTGACCAGAAACTAATTGCAGCTCAAATGAAACTCCATTTCTGAAAGCAGAACACGGATAAATCTTTTAGGAAAATGTTCTACTATTGTATATTATATCTTGCTATAAATTAATGTTAGATTACATACAATAGTTGAATACAGTCATTCCATAAGCAAGCACACGTTCTCCAATATTAGTTAATTTTTGTCACTCTGACCTCAACATCTTGGACAGTCCGTGGCTGTGCAATGCATAGTTTGTTTAGAAGCTGAAGTATCAACTCTTCGATATAGTAGAGGGAATCTTCTTTTGCTGAAAAACTGGGATGAACCTGTTGCTGAACCTGCACAATAGATTTTATTCAATCAGAAGCTGCATTGATGGATACATCCGCGAGCATATGTAGCAAAAACAGACTAAAAGTACTGCATATTTAACAGTCTTTCAAATTCCCATGCATATGGGGTGACTTGATTTAGTTGGGGTTGGTCCTGCATTGGGCAGGGGGCTGGACTCGATGACCTCCTGAGGTCTCTTCCAGCCCTAGGAGTCTATGATTCTAGTAGGAAGCTTTCCTATGCAGTACAAACAATGGCATCAACTCATGCCATTATCAAGCTTTTCATTTAATCTTAAAACTAAATATAGCTAAGAAAACTATAAAAAAATGTAAATCAAAAGCAGACTGATGGTGCACAGCTGCCTGGACAGTGAAAAAGCAACTGTAGAAGTAAGTTCCCCTTACTTTACCACAGGTTCAGCAGTAGAAGGAGTGAAGAAAGAGTTGCAACTGCCTCCACTAAAAATAGCAGTATTGATTTGGTTTTTGGGGGGGGGAGGGGGTGTCAGAAAAAGAATTAATAGACGGGAGGAAGAGAATTGAAGAAGCAGGATGCTGAGAAAAGAGAACTGATTAATCTCACAGGGAACAGAATAAATTACTTGGAAATAAATGAAAAGGCCCAGGGACAAGTGGGTTTGAGAATGGGTTGGGTGACTCAATATAGGTCAGAGCTGAAGAGTGGGTGAAATAACGAGAAAATTGCTGTTTAGTGTGTGAGAAAAATGTGAAGCGAGTATTTGTAAAAGAAGGTGAAATGGTGTGAAGTGTGCATGGATAAGCAAGAGAAAAAAAGGTGTTACTGTGTTTGTCAAAATTAGGCACAAATTGAGGGTAGCTAATCTCAACCTTTTGTCTACCATACTCACAAGTTGATAATACCTTTTACCTCAAATTAGCTTGTTGAGATCAACTGTAGGCTTCCCCTCACCAAGGCCAACCTCCACCAGCTAAACTGAGATAAGATACACTACCCTGCATCTATACTAACAGAAATGTCACAGTTTGCCAACATGGTTTAGCAACTCTGTTTTATCCTGGATCTCTATTCTCAAATTCAACAAACACAGAGAAAATCCATATACCCAATTCACCTCAGGAGATGAAACAGGAAAAAGTAATACTTCTATCTTAAATTACAGCCTCCCCACAAAAAATCCACACAACACATAATCAAGGGAAATTCCCCATTTTTCTGCACAAATTATAGATTGTCATCTCAATAAGACACTTGAACTTGCTGGGAAGACGACTGTGCGATACCATATCAAAAGCTTTGCTAAAGTCAAGGTGTATCACATCCACTACTTTCCCCATATCCACAGAGCCAGTTATTTCATCATAGAAGGCAAATAGGTTTGTCAGGCATGACTTGCCCTTGGTGAATCCATGGTGACTGTTCCTAATCACCTTCCCCTCCTCCGAGTCTTTCCAAATGGATTCCTTGAGGACCTGCTCCATGATTTTTCCACCGACTGAGGGGAGGCTGACCAGTCTGTAGTTTCCCAGATTCTCCTTCTAAATAATGCACTTGTCCCCCCAGAATTTGCAGGGACATGTGTGCTGACTGAACTGTAGCAGCACTTTGATTGGATGGAAAGGGAGGACACAGCTCTCAATGCGTGCAATCAGCACAGATCTCACTTCATGTGCCCTTGCCTTCTGTGCATGTCACTTTTGTAATACGGGTAGGAAAAAAACTATATGGATGAAAACCAGCATAATCTGGCAACTCTGTGCGGGGCTAACCAAATGTCTCGTGGGCCACACATAGAACTCCAATGGGCCGCAGGTTTCCCACCACTGCCTTAACCTGTCCTTTCATCACTGAGGGCTGCTCACTTCCTCCCCATACTGTGCTGCTTAGTGCAGCAGTCTAGGAGCTGACTTTGTGAAGACTGAGGCAAAAAAAGTATTGAATACAGGTTGGACCTCTCTAGTTTGGCACCCTCGGGACCTGACCGGTACCAAACCAGAGAATTTACCGAACCACAGGAGGTCAATATAGTCTAGCAGCAATACCAACACTTCCACTGCTTACTGGGCTCTTAGAAGACATTTAGGAGTAAATTAGAGCTAAACAACAGCACAGAACATAAGGCCAGGACTAGTGGCCGTAAACAAACTTTATGGGACCATGGGAAACTTGGCCACACCCATGAGAAGTGGACATTTGGCTAACTAAAATCATGCCGGAACACAGATGTTGCTGGACCAGAGAGGTTCAACCTGTACTTCAGTTTTTTCCATATCATCTGTTACTAAGTTGCCTTTCCCATTCAGTAAGGGTCCCACACTTTCCTTGACCTTCTTTTTGCTAACATACCTGTAGAAACCCTTTGTGTTATCCCCCACAATCCTTGCTAGCTGCAACTCCAATTGCACTTTGGCCTTCCTGATCACACCCCTGCAGCATTGAGCAATATTTTTATATTCCTCCCTAATTATCTGTCCAAGTTTCCATTTCTTGTAAGCTTCCTTTTTGTGTTTAAGCTTACTGAAGATTTCTCTGTTAAGCCAATCTGGTCGCCTGCTGTATTTGCTATTCTTTCTACACACTGGGATGGTTTGTTCCTGCACCTCAGTAAGGCTTCTTTAAAATACAGCCAGCTCTCCTGGAGTCCTTTCCCTCTCATATTAGCCTCTCAGGCAATCCTGCCCATCCACTGAAGGGGTCGAAGTCTGCTTTTCTGAATTCCAGGGTCTGTATTCTGCTGCTCTGCTTTCTTCCTTTTGTCAAAATCCTGAACTCAACAGTCTCATGGTCACTGCTGGCCAAGTTACCACCTACTTCACAACCCTTGCTAGCTGCAACTACAACTGCATGCCCTCCCCCAACCCGCTGCAGGCAGACAGCCAGAACAGCTCTGTGGCAGGCCTGGGTGTGTCGCAGACAGGACAGGTGCTGCTCCGACTGGGCTGGAGTGCACCTGTCTGTGGCAAGCCCTGAGGAGCTGGAGCAGCCCCCTGCCTGCAGCGGGTGGGGAGCTGCTCTAGCTCTCACCAGTTAACCTTTCACATCCCTAGCTACCACCATGGAAAGGTCTCTCAGCTGAGACTACCTTGTCCTTGTCAAAACTGGTATAAAGATGGATCAGTTGCTAGAGTGTTCAGATCTCATACCTTACAAACTGAAAACAATGCCACCAAGAAATGTACCTCTCTCATAAGAAACATCAGTTCACGGGTATGAGTAACTCAAATGGAGCCTTTCACCAGCTTTGACAAGACCTCATGGATATCCCATGACCCAGAAGACTAAGGCAGAAGCTTTCAAAATGCATCAGGCACTGTATTAACCTGATCACATGAGGCTGCAGAAACTGAAAAAAACAAACAATGAATGGTCCTGCAGCACCTTAGAGACTAACAAAAAATGTAGATAGTATCATGAGCGTTCATGGGCACAACCCAACTTCTTCAGATGAATGGAGCAAAGGGTCCAAAGGTACAAATATATATCAGAACAAGAGGGGATGGGGAGGGAAAGAGAAGGGGGGGGGGGAACCTCTTGTCAATTAGAGTGTCTGGCTGCAGAAACTGATCTTCTTGATAGGCCACAACAGATGTGAAAGTAATCAGTTTGAGAGCATGACAGTTTGATGACATGCATCTGACGAAGTGGGTCTTTGCCCACGAAAGCTTATGCTCCAACACTTCGGTTAGTCTATAAGGTGCCACAGGACTCCTCGCCGCTTTTGCAGTTTGAGAGCAAAACAGAAGTGTTCCTGTGGCCTTGTTTCCATTATGGCACAAGCCTTTTCAATTTACAATTTCGAGTCTATTCCGTGGATCGCTCTTAAGATGCCAGGAGGACATAAACCATCTGTTTAGCCATACCATATTACAGAGCTCTTACCTGTCAGGAGCCACATTGTCAGAGGAAGGGACATGGGCTGGGATAGATGGTAAGATTAACTGATGAGCCCAGGCGTATCATTTAATCATGTAAACAACTACCTGCTTACAATGCCTACCACAAAACTGTTAGTACAATGGCAAAAAGTTTTCACACCTGCCAGGTTTATGGAAGAATATTTAAATAAAACAGCTGTGTTAAATTGTACAGCCTTAAAAGACTGTCATAAAAGAACAAATTCAACTCACCCACTTTTTCCGATATTTGTTTCTAAATTGTAATCTGTTGCTATTTTACTTGTCTCAAAGAAGTTACTGACCCTAAAGAAGTGGATGAGTAAAATTTTGCGGCACTTCTTTAATGCTTATTGATTAACTTCAAGAACAGATTTTATAAATTTGGGAGCAAGCAGAGTAGCCACCGAGAGAGCCACTCAGTTGGTGGAAAAATATTCAAGTTGTATATTTACTAGCTCAAACAGTGCGAGGTCTTGCCAACACTAGTCAGTATTTCCATGCACTGCATTCAAGTAAAAATAAATAAATCACTGCCAATAAAAGAAGTTATTGACCTAAATGATACCAAAATGTTAAAACCCAAGAAACAGCGGCTCTACAGTACATTCATTCACTCTCTCAGAGTGTTTTCCCATCTCTTTATAAGAAAAAAAAAATAATGGTGCCCTTTAATGTACAGGAAACACAACGTCCTAATCTATAATGCATCACTCTCCAGGTGATTTAAACTCACACTTTGGGGAGATCACTGAACAAGGGTCTAAAAAGCCTCAACGTACTAGGTGACCGGTTTAGCTGGAAAATGATCACTTCTAATAGCCAGCCAACTAAAAAGAAGATTTGGAGAGTCTAGTTCTGTATATAAATGCATTAAAGACACTGTCAACTTGATTTTTTTACATGATAATGTTAATTTAATTTTTAAATGCAATTTCTAACATAGTATCTTTTAAACAAAATGTCCCAAAATTCTTTAAACCTTTACAAAATGTAACTATTCTGCGGCTCCCCTGTTAACATGTATAAGGAGCTTTTTAGTAAAAGAATTTAAGTAACAGATTAACTGCCTATACGCTTTTTAAATGTTTAAATGTCTTGAGATAAGGTTAGCTAAAGCACAATAAATGACCAACCATATATTTTGTAGATATTAAACAGGAGAATTTTAACAATATGTTAATCCACCTATCTGGCTTGTCTGACAATTTGACTCCTGCAAGTAGCTATGCATATAGACCTATTGTGCTGCACCAACAGGAGCCCTTAATCATACTCACTGTATCCCATAAGTAAGTCTGCTCCTCCTTCAGCTCATAACTGTGCAGGCAGACATCCAAGGAACACAGCAAGTGAGGTAATTTTTTTTTTAATTGGATCAACTTTTGCTGATGAGAGACAAGCTGTTGAGCCACACAGAGCTCTTTTCAGGTCTTTACAACTGCACTGCATTCAGGCAGATATCCCACATGTTTGCATTATAGAGATTTTTTTAAATACACACAGAACTTGATGCAGACAGCCGCTGCTGTGTCACCATGGGACAGAGTCCCAGAAATCGTTCCTACAAACACCATTAGGCTGAGGGCTAGGTATGAATGCAAACAAACAATTGTGAGGGCAGAAAATCTATTATATGGACACAAGCCAAGCTGTATAACCTACCACCACTTTGATTGATTGCACTTCTAACTAGATATAAAATTCTGTATAGTTGTAGCAAGAATTGTAGTTAACTATAGGATTTAAAGAAACTGACTTCCTAGACTACTGGTCCTGCAGCCCTGGAGGAACTAGGAGACCAGGGATGACCTGTTCACATTTACAAAACAAAAAACTGCTTTATCATATTCTTTTTAAAAGGAGAGAAAACCACTTAAAAGTTCTTGAACCGCAGAGCTGAGAAGTTATATCAGCTAAGTACATAATCTTATTACTTACTGTTGCCCTTGTCCATCCTCCAATTGTTTTTATACTCATTTGTTTATGCAACATCTTAAATTAAGCCTCAAACCTGCAAACTACATATATGTGAACAGCATTGGATGTGCCCACAAAATTTAAATATTGTAGTCAACTGGGCTTTATGTAAGCACAGAGGTGCACATGGATTTATCACCCTGAGGGATTAGAGCCTCTGATCATAAAATCTGAGAGACAGGCTTTGTGCTTCCCTACTGTTTTGTACAGAGCAAAAGTAGAGGGCCTGGATCCTGAATGGGGATTTGGGTCCTACTTCAATGTAAGCCGTGATGGACATAAAGTTCTGTTAGATGCAAAATGAGGATACAGAAAAAAATCCACCAAATTCTTTCAATTATAGTAATATTGAGTGCTACGTGTAAATATAGCAGACAAACATTACTGTATGCATTAAACAGGAGACCCAACAAAAAAAAGTGTCTAGAAAAGTAAACATACAGAAATGTTAAAATTTATATAATGTCTTATAAACTGTTCCAATCTAAAAATAGAAACCGGAGGGAAGGAAACAACATACAAGCAGAATGATCCTAGTGACAAGCATATGACATCCGCTTTTTTAGAAAAACACAGCAAGTTCCTCCTGTCATCATTCAACCCACTCTGCTTTTTCAACAGCAATCCTTGACTCCAAATCCAGCCTATTCAGGCTCCTCTCTTCCAATATCCAACCTCCAACTTCCTGCAATAAATGAACAATTCACCCACAAAATAGATTAAATAAGTAGCCAGGTAGATTTTTGTGGCTGCTGTAGAAGTTGATCTGCAAAAGGGATTACAATGAGAATAGTGCTTTGCAAACCAGCTTGGAAAGGAAATTCCATGCATAAGGTCTAGTGAAGACCTGCCAAATTAACCACAGATTGCTCTCCCATCAACCCTATTACTCTAGACTAGACTAGGGATGTGAAGGACTAGTCGACTATCCAATAAGCAAATGCTTATTGGATAGTCAACAGGCTAGTCAACTAGTCACTAACCCCCTTGCAGCCTCTATCAGAAAAGAGGCAGCAAGGGGGTGGGAAGAGGAGGGCACTCCAAGCGGCAGCGCCACGTGGAGCCTGGGGTCAAACTCCGGGCTCCACGCAGCGCTGCCACTTTGAAATGCTGCGTGCAGCACAGAGCCAGCTGAGGGGGGTCCCCAGGCTCCACGTGGAGTTTCAAAGCGGCAGCGCTACATGGAGCCCGGGATCCGCTGGGGACTCCCCTGCTGACCCTGTGCTCCGTGCAGAGCTGCTGCTTTGAAACGCCGCATGGAGCCCAGGGTCAATGGGGGACTCCCCTGCTGACCCCGGGCTCCGTGCGGCGCTACCGCTTTGAAACGCCACGGGGAGCCCAGCGTCAGGCTCCTCATGGCATTTCAAAGTGGCAGAACCCCGTGGAGCCCGGAATCAGCTGGGGACTCCCCCGTTGACCCTGGGCTCCACGCGGCATTTCAAAGCAGCAGCTCTGCACGGAGCGCAGGGTCAGCAGGGGAGTCCCCAGCGGATCCCGGGCTCCACGTAGCGCTGCCGCTTTGAAACTCCACGTGGAGCCTGGGGACCCCCCCAGCTGGCTCTGGGCTGCACTCAGCATTTCAAAGTGGCAGCGCTGCGTGGAGCCCGGAGTTTGACCCCAAGCTCCACGTGGTGCTGCCGCTTTGGAGTGCCCCCTCCTCTTCTCCACCCCCCCCCTTCAAAGGCAGAGGCACTCTATCAACTAATTGAATAGTCGATGCAAAATGTAAGAGTAAGGGAAGTCGATGGGAGAGTTTTTCCTGCCAATGCCGTGGGGTGTTAACTCGACTTAAGGTATGCTGACTCCAGCTACATTTTTCACGTAGTTAGAGTTGCATAGGTTAAGTCAACTTTCTCCTGTAGTGTAGATGTAGCCTTAAAGTCAAGAGACTATAGTAAATATTAATTAGCACAGAAATAATTTTTATGCCCCAAAAGGTAAATGTCAGGAAGATTATAAAATAAAGCAGAAAACTACTTGCAAAGATATCTTAACTACCAACGTGGGAAATAAGAAATGTAGAAGAGTTACATAACAGTTTAAAGGGGACTTTGACCACAATCTTCACTTTAATTTCCAAGAGCCTCATATTTCCCATTACACTTCTGTCCACAGGCTTCACACTTTCGCTAAGGGTGCAGAAAAAAGCAGTGTTGCATTGCAACACCAGAAGCTTTGCTAAGAACTTCCTTGTCAATATATTTGCAATGCATTTCACATGTAATTTCAAGTTAAAGTATTCTAATCTCTTTCCTGGTTCTATGCATTGCTAAGGTTATGTACACACTACAACTTAAGTCGACATAAGTTATGGTGCTCAGTGGTATAAGCAAACCCTCACTGAGTGACACTGACCTAAGTGCCAGTATGGAGAACGCTATCTTGGCAAGCTTCTCCCGCTACCACCGGTTGGGATCTGGAGTAATTAAGTCAACAAGAAATCTCTCTTCCAATGGCTTAGAGTCTCTACACTAGCAGCACTGCTGTAAACTTTGAAGTGTAGCCATAGCCTAAGCAGAATCCTGTAGTTTTGTTGCAAGAGATTTCAGGACTGTTTGTAACAAAGCATACTATAAGGTTTATTCCAAACATAACAAGAAATGCATAATTATCATTTTTAAATTTTGTGATCAATTCCAACTATAAAATATTTAAAAGCTTCAGGGGGTAGCCAAGTTAGTCTGCACAGGATAAACTTAAAAAACAGCAAATGGTCTGGTAGCACTTTAAAGACTAACAAAACATGTAGATGGTATCATGAGCTTTTGTGGGCAGGAAGTGGGCACGAAAGCTTATGATACCATCTACATGTTTTACTGGTCTTTAAAGTGCTACCAGTCTATTTGTTGTTGTTTAAGTTTAGAAAATATTTGTTCACCATAATACTGTAAAATCCATACAACTAACTACAGACCCAATCCTGAAAAGATCCTACACCGCCATCAAACCCACAACACAGTTAGTGGTGTTTCACCTGGACCCATCCCATTAAAGATATTAACCCTGGCCCCCAAATCTGCAAACAATGAAGTTTCTGCTACATATTTTTCCCCTTGCTATGTTTTTTCTAACATGGAGTAACATTAATATATGATATATAATGTATATTGAGGTACTTTTTCAAAACTGCCATTTATACTTCTGAATTGAGCAAAAGAGCCTCCAAGAATAATCCCTTTAGGCATACTCTAGAAATCTGATGAGTTGTCCAGAACAATAGCAGACTTGTTCTGGAAAATGCAATTCAAATATTGTGCAGGACTATATAGTAGGGATGTAAATGCCTCACCCTTAACGCTTGAGGCTCACCAGTTCTGGTTAACTGGTAGGGGCTGGAGCAGCGCACTGCCTGCCCCAGGCAGGGGGCTACTCCAGCCCAGCTGGGCCCCACCACTGGCAGGAGCTGCTCCGGCCATCTGAAGCAGCCACTATCTGTGGCGGGCCCAGCCTGGCCCTGCCGCCACAGGTTACATACTCGGTCCCTAGGAGTGGGGTCCGCAGCCCTGGGAATGGGGCCGGAATGGGCTCCTGGGGTAAAGTTAAGTTATACTACAGAGCCCGCAGCATGTGTAACTGCGTAACCTCTAGGATTTTTAGCAGTTACATTTTAAACAACTTTTTGCAGCCCTACTATATACTGCATGGGTCTCCTACCTGCTGACAGACCAGTATCAGTTTAAAGATAATGGCAATCTTCAGAAGCGAAAGAGCTAAAGCACCTATGATCATATAAAATGCTTTTGATTTGAAAAATATCACCAAATATAGGAATTTACAAAACTTTTGATTATACATATGCATCTAAATCCATATTCATAGTTGACCAGTGAATTCTAAACTTGCTATCTGCTAGTTGAACAGTTACATGCATGAAAGATCTCTTTTTAGATGAAGAAATCAAACATTTAAGGCCAACTGCACACTGCTTCCTCTTGCAACATTTATTTCTCCTACACAGTTAAATGTTTCAATTAGGAAGCTTTCTGTGAATAGAAAAGAAATAGATTCCCGATAATATTTTTAAAATAAATTCAATATCAATGGTAGATTTCAACTAGCTCCGAACAGCTTTATGCTACAAAGCATTTTTAATAATGCATTAATAATGGGATTTGAAGGGGGGCCTGAGTTAGACACTCAACTATTACTGAAATTCAAGGAGATTTGGGAATCTAACTCCCATAGTTTCCTTTGAAAAAAAATAAAATAAAAATCACATCTTAAAATGTTAACTGATGTTATAGCAAAGCATTGATAACTTGGAAAATCATCTCAGTACTGCAAGATTTCATTCCACAAAGGCTTGTCTATCAATAGGAATAGGGTTCCACATGATCACACCAGCAAATTCACTCAGAAGACTGGGATTTTAGTTTTAGAGTGTGTTTCTTAACGAGACACTTTCCTTACAAAGCTCATAAAGAGGAAACTTCGAAATACAAAGGAATGTTCATAGACTCCAAGCCCTAAATCAGGGTT
This sequence comes from Rafetus swinhoei, assembly GCA_019425775.1. Lineage (NCBI taxonomy): Eukaryota > Metazoa > Chordata > Testudines > Trionychidae > Rafetus > Rafetus swinhoei. Next base: position 129,576,147 of record CM033446.1, on the reverse strand, counting down.
GGGCAAAATGCTGCCCACTCTGACCCTCTGGGCTAAAGTCCCATGGCCCAGCAGGGAGGAGCTGCAGGGGCAGTGTTTGTGGGCACAGGCAGCGTGCAGAGACCTGTTGACCTCCCTCCCAACAAGGGGCGCGCAGAAACACGCTTGCCTCAGCAGTTAGACGTTGTGAACGACGTGTCGCGTTATGGCAGGCAGATTCCCTGTTTATGCACGCAAGAACTGCTTTAGCCCTTTTGCCACATCATCCTACTGGGAGCTCACATTCAGCTGATTGCCCATCATAAACCCCAAATCTGTTTCAGTCACTGCTTCCCAGAATAGAGTTCTCCGCCTATTTCTATGACCAGCACATTCTTTGTTCTGAGATATATACATTTACATATAGCCATATTAAAAGTGTATTGTATACTTGAACCCAGTTTACCAAGTGACCCAGCTCACTCCTGATCAGTACCCTGTCCTCTTTGTTATTTACCTTTCTCCCAATTTTTCTGCCATGTGAAAACTTTATCAGTGATGATTTTACGTCCAGGTTATTAATAAATGATTTCCATTTACAATCACAAGTTAGCCAGCTTCATATACATTTGTATATGTGCTATGGTAATTTTATATTTTTTAATCAAAATGTCATGCAGTACCAAGCCAAATGCCTTACAGAAGTCTAAATATATTATATCAACTCTATTACCTTTACCAACCAAACCTGTAATCTTATCAAAAAAGGATTACAAGTTAATTTGACAGGATCTATTTTCCATAAAGTCCCATTTATATTACCTTCCTTTTATTCACTAGGAATTGGATCCTGTAAAAGCCACTCCTTTGTCTTGCCTGTTAAAACTACTGGTGTGGGTGCTTAAAAAAAGTATTTAAAGTGACAGTGTGGTCACTTTGCGGTCAAATTTAGCTCTAGATTTAGCAGAGTTGGTTTTTTTTTTTAAGACTCTTTTACTAAACAAAAAGAGTCTTGTCATTTAAAGAACACTTCTGTTTGAAATGTTTTATTTATTAAAAGTAACACTTAAGATTGTTATAATTGAAATCAGCGTGCTGAAAACTTTTATTTACATCTTGTTTTGCAATTATACTACAACCATTTTCCTAAAGAAAGCTAGATACTCATTAGTAGATTAATTTTGTACTATTTGCTAACCAGGGTATACTATCTATCTGCACATTTAAACAATTATGTAAGTTTAACACAATTATACAGATTCTTGATTTTTAACATTTGTTGATATGTTATGACGAACATTTCCTAATTTTTTATTTATGATGTGTCAAGCTGCATGTGGATGGAAACTGGAATTCCAATAAAATGCACAAAAACCATCTTAAAATTGTTTAAATAAAACTACTTTAAGTGTGCTGATATGAAAGGAAAAATGATTTTCAAAACATATTTTGCATTTAAAACAAACTGATTTATTGAGCATGAAAATATCTTCTGTTAGTGAATGTTACTGATAGTACATTTTGACCAGAAACAATTAGTTCTAAAATATTTAAGATCTCATTCTCTCACAGCTTATTTTTGTCCACATATTGGAAAGGAAAAACAAGCTTTCCTGCTTTTTTTATTTTTGAATGAAACAGTAATTGATATGAACTTGATCAATAAACGGAAATGAAAAAATATGCTCTCTACACCTGCCAAAAAGTGCTATCTAAAGTTGTTTTGGCACTTCAATAAACTCTGATTTCATGTGATTATCTAGGGACTTCCATCAGTTCAGTAATCTGATTTTCTTTAAAACTCAGCAAATATGTACTGTTGAATATTTTTATTTAAATTATTTATTAAAGATTTAGGCCTTAACATAGTCAGAATTTCAAATTTTAAACAAATTTAAGAAAAATGTATTTATATAAAAGAATCCAGGCTTTGATCTTTTTAAGTATAAATTTTTATCCCCCTTGACAGCTTCTTTTGGGACCAACAAATATTTTAATGCATTTTTATTTAGTTTCAGTGGAAGCTTTTTTTAAAAATAAACATTCCCCTGTGAGTATCTGGAACCCCAAAACGGCAAAGCTGTCTGTTTTCATAGTGAAATAAATCACTATGCAAATAGCACAGGGAATGTTACATTTTTAAATTTTTCTGTTTTAAACACCTTCATTGCTTGCGGTTTTAACCCTGACAACGCCTTTTTATATCCTGTTTGGAATTGCAATAATTGGAACATGGATACAATTTTACTTTGACTCATGGACATTTCATGAGTATTAAACAAATGCACATTACAAAAGAAATGCTTCATATTAAGGGTGAATATTCCACACAAACTATTCCAGGGGATCGGGGTGGGGGTAATCTCTCTACGCAGGTAAGACTCTTACAAAAATTAATTGTGGTTGCAAATGTATTCTCACTGTTTTTTTAATTTCTTAAAACAGTTCTGTTTCCTCATAACAGAAGAAAGTCTATAGCAGTAAATTGATAACAGCATTAACCAATTTGAGACTATATCAATGTTTTTGTTTGATTTAGAATCCCAAGAAGAAAATTTCCACTTAAGTTTTGAAATTAAAAGACATTCCAGCCTTTTGGATCAAACTGGTAAAGTTATACCATATGTCATTTTCATTCAGGGGAAGGGATAGAGGTTTATCATCATTAACCATAAACCTAAAATCGCAGAAATACAGAAAGAGCAACATGCATAGAGAGATGCTACACACTTTAAACCCATGGCAAATATCTGGGGGTGGAAGCTGGGTAACATGACACTCTCTATAATTCTAATTAACCCACAGAGAAAATTCAGGGGCCAATAGCAAAGCACCCAGGCTTCTTAGTACAGACAAGATGCTCTTTTTAGGTCGGCCACAGAAGCATTTAGCTGAATTTAAAGGCCTCTGATAAAGGAAAGAAAACAAGACCTCAGACCAGGGACGGGCAAGATGCAGCCCACAGACTAGATCCAGACTGCGCTGTTGGGACCCTCAGGCACAGAGCAGCCCCATGCCACTTTACCTGGCTGGCTGCTTCCTGTGGCTCTCTGCTCCAGGTGCTGGGGAAGGCGGGGGAGGAGGTTTCTGACACCGTCCCCAGCACAATTTTTCAGCTCCTATTGGTGGTAAATCAATCAATAGGAGCTGACAGATTGTACTGGAGGTGGGGCAGAGCGCAAAGCCTCCCCCTCCTGGTGCCTGGAGCAGAGTGCCATAGTGAACAGCTAGCCACTTTGAGCTATCTGGGACTGTTGGCTGGCAGGCAGGGAAAATGCCTCAGGATGCTGCAGGGCTACTAGCCATGAGCTGCCTAGGTAAGCGTCTCCCAGACAGAACCTGCCTCTGACACCCCAATTACTTGCCCTAGGTCACCATCCCCCACCAAAACCACTGCACCTGCTCCCCAGATCACAATTCACTCCCAGACTGTACCCCACCTTATACCCCTTCCCCTGGCCAGAATCCTCTCCTGCACCCATACTCTCTCCTAGACCCTGCACCCCAAACATCTGCCCCAGATCACAATCCCCTCCTTCACGCAAACTCCCTCTCAGATCGCACACACTCTCCTGCACCCCAGTCATCTACCCCAATCTCCATCCCAGACCCCACACCTCTTCCATAGGAAAGTGCGGCCCTTGACCACTTACCAAAATCTTGGAGTGATTCCCCATCAGAAATTATTGCCCAATCCTGCCTCAGACACACACAAGGGGCAAATGGGGTATATCCCACATTTACATAGTCTACTGAAGTGATGTCACTCTTAAAACTGCTCTTGGACAAAAGAAACAGTCTCCCCTTCCTTCCTTCCAACATACACTAGAATCTTCTCTAATTATTCTGATTCATTATTTGCATAGTAGCACCTAGAGATGCTAATCCTAGACCAGGACTTATGCTTGCACAAACTCCTAACCAAATTACAGGCCCCAGCCGAAGGCACTTATAATTAAAGCAGTTTCCCATACACAGCTTCTCTCCCTTTTATGCACTGGGGCAGTTGTTTCTCACAAACATATACAGACAATGTACAGCCAGGAGCAGTTGTTTCCTTCTCAGCTATATATACACATATCTACCTTGATTTTTTTGGTGGGGGGGATCATCTGCGAAAACACCTGGTTTGGGAAAGCTATTGGAGGTATAACGGCTATACCTTTTTCAGGGTCATTTCAGAAGAGTAGTCTTTCACACAGTTCTATACAGTACCCTGGCTTTGGGAGAAAGGCAAGGAGCAGTTCAATAGGACAATCTGGAACTCATAAGACACCTGTTCACAACAACCTGTTTTGGGAAGGTATTATGCTATGTGTGTGTGTTACCTGCTCACACAAGGTGTTTTGGAGGCAGCACAGTTAGCAGTCTAAGATGGACCCACACAGAAGCCCAATTATCAAGACTGTTGTGGGGAGACTTTTGTGCAACCGTGGGGAGGAACACAAGGGCGAAATGCTCTGAAGGCAGTCAGTGTCTAGCATGCACACAGCAATACTGAACAGCATCTTTTTACAAAGAGGCACTAGATGTATAATGGAGACGGACGCTTTGGGAAAAGTTCTGGATTGCTGAGGTGTGCAGGGTGCAGAAGGAGATAGTTATGTGGTGGAAGCCCCTACTAGAATAATCAGGAGGAGTCTGTTGAGCACGTTATTGAAGCTGTCAGTCTACATCATGAAGCTGGAGAATGCATGGTGGACACAGGGACATTAGGAAAGGATTGCTTGCATGGGGGATGGATTATACAGACTCAGTAGGTGGGAATAGCTGGATTTGCATATACAGGCAGGGTATGCAGCAACGTGTATAGGGAATGGGGGTAAATAGTGGATAGGTAGATGTGCATGTGGTAGTGATATATATGGGATAGCTAGATGAATAGGATAGATGTGGGGCATACAGCAGTTGGCTGGCTGGTGAGCGCATGGGGATAGCTGGGTGTGGAAGTGGTGGTGAAATGTACAGAGAATGGCTGACTGTATAAGTGAAGGGCTAGTAGATGGGGGTTATACTAGGGAGGGGAATGAGGGAACAGAGACATAGGAGGATGCACCAGGGATGAGGGGGAAGGGACATGGTTGAGGAGGTGCAAAGGGGTGTGGATGTGAGATGCAGAGTGGATGTGAGCCTGCAGAAGCTGGAGGTGGCACAGAGGCTGTGTTTCATGGTGTAGTGGGGAGGAGGTTGTGAGGGTGCAGAGAGGATGGGAGTGCATAGGGGATGTAGTGAGGGGTGCGCAGGTGATGAGGTGAGAGATATAGAGAGATGGGTGGTAGGCAGGGGAGGAAGTGAAATGTGTACAGAGGATGAGGATGGAGGTGGACAAAGGAGAAGATGAAGGGTGTAAAGGAGTTGGTGGTGCACAGGGGATAAGGTGCGCAAGTGACAAGGTGAGTGCACAGGGCATGAGGTGAGGGATGAAGAGAGATGGGCAGCAGGCAGGGGAGAACGTGAGAGGGCAGAGATGGGGTGTGCAGAGAATGAGATGAGGGAAACAGAGAAGAGCGGTAAGGCAAGGGACAAGGTGAGGGGGCAGAGGAGTTGTGGATGTGCAGGCGATGAGGTGAGGGATGAAAAGAGAGGGTCAGGTGATGTGAGGGGTGTAGACGGGAAGGTGTGTGCAGGCGAGGTGAAGGGTGCACAGGCACACGGAATGAAGTGAGGGGTGTAGAGCAGAGCTTCTTAACCCCTTCGGCACGGTTACCGGTGGGTTTAACCAACACACCAAAATTACCCCTCCCCCCTTTTCCAAGGGCAGTACACAAAAAGGAAGCTAGCATTCACCCGCGCATTGCATTTTCCTGTCTCACGCACCATGCTGAACAAAACTGAACACCTGTTGTGTCTGAAACCCCCTCCCCCCCCAGGTATGCCAGATCACCCCTGGAGGGGTAACGAGCCCCGGGAGAGACCCGCCGGCGCGGAGAGATGGGGGATGCCCAGGGAGGGTGGTGCGGAGGCGCAGGGGGCGGGGTGCGCAGGCGGTGAGGCGACGGTGTGGACGGGGTGAGCAGGGAGACGAGGGCGCTCAGGAGTCGGGGCTCTCCGAGGAGCACGGCATGGGGAGCGCGCGGGGGCGGGAGGAGGGGCGCGCGCGCGGGGGGGACGGGGGCGCGCGCGCCAGGAGAATGGCGCGCGCGCGCCAGGAGAATGGGGCGCGCGCGCCAGGAGAATGGGGTGCGCAGAGGACGGGGGCGCGCGCGGGACGGAGGAGGGCGCGCGCCAGGAGAATGGGGGGCGCGCGCGGGGGGCGCCCCCTCCCCCCCGAAGCGGGCGCGCGCGCTGACTGACCTTGCGCAGCGCGGGCACGAGGAGCCCCCGCCATTTGGGGCCGTTCTCCTCGCTGAAGAACTCGTAGGGCTGCGGCGGCGGCTGCATGGCCCCGGCGGCGGCTCCTGCGCATCGGGGGCTGTGGGGCCCGGCTGGCCGCCCCGGCTACCGCGCCCGGGGCAGGGGGCGGCGCCGCGCGGCGGGGACGGGCCGGGCTGGGCCGGGAGGCGGCCCCCGCTTGCCCTCGGCTGGGCCCGGCCGGCGCTGGCCGCTCCTCATGCGGGCCGCGCTCCGCAGGCCGCGCTAGGCGCGCAGGCAGGGGGCGGCGCTCTCCCCCCGCCCGGCCAGCGAGCACATCCGGAGCGGGTGGGGGAGGGGAGGGGGGAGGCTGCCGACCCGCTGCGCGCCCTCGCTCCGCCCGCCTGGGCCGCGGCCGCCTCACCCCCCTGGCGCGGCACTGCGCATGCGCCCGGCGGGCGCCGCGCGGGCAGCGGCGCCCCCTAGGGAGCGCGCCGGGCGCAGCCGCGCGTGTGGGCGGCCCGGGCATTGCTCAGCCGAGCCAGGCCGCAGCGCTGCCTCCGCTCCGGGGGCGTGTGGCTGGGCAGGGCGCTGCGGGGCAGGGCAGCCACTCAGGCAACGAGTGAGCGAGCTCCCCGAGCTCAGCCCCCGCGCCGCATTTCCGGCAGTGGCAATGGGACAGTCAGCGGCTTTCCTTCGGAGGGGTCAAAACACGCAAAAGGAGGTTTCTCTTCGCTCAGCGCACAGTCAACCTGTGGAACTCCTTGCCACAGGATGTGGTGACGGCTAAGACTTTTAAATGAGTTCAAAAAAGAGCTAGATAGATTCATGGAGGTTAGGTCCATCAATGGCTGTTAGCCAGGATGGGTAGGAATGGTGTCCCTAGCCCCTTTTGTGTGTGGAGGTGGGTGACAGGGGAGGGATCACATGATTTTTACCTGTTGCATTCCCTCCCTCCAGGGCAGACAGCATACTGAGCTGGGTGGACCTTTGGTCTGACCTAGTACGGCTGTTCTTATGTTCCAGTACTAGAGCACTGCTGTAGCATTTCTATGTCTGAGCAAGTGGCTTTTAAGGGAGAGCTAACACATAAGCCACAACATCAGGGGCTCATACAACTGCACATCCTCTAATGTGATATGTGCCAGCAATGCCTCTCTGCCATGTATATGGGTCAAACTGAACAGTTTCTGCCATAAGGGATAAATGGACACAAATCAGACAGCAGGAATGGTAACACACAGAAACCTATAAGGGAACATTTTAGCCTCCCTGGACAACCAATAATAGATTTAAAAGTAGCCATTCTTCTACAAAGGAATTTTATGACCTAGTTACAGAGGGAGACAGTTGAACTGGAGTACAAGTCTGACATTATCAACTTGGGCTTGAATAAAGATATTAACTGGTTAAAGTCCTACAAAGGCACTTTCACCCGCCTTTGACACTCGCATTACCACATCAAACGTTATGAATGGGACACATCCAGCCAGACTTCACTCATTAACACTGGTCCTACAACTGACAGGTGTCTACATCCTGGACTCTGTCATTTCCACTCCAGCTCGTCTGATGAAGTGGGTTTTACCCACAAAAACTCGTGACCTAATACTTTTGTCAGTCTCTAAGGCAGGGGTGGGGAATCTTTTTTGGGCCGGGGGCTGCTGACCCACAGAAAAATCAGTCAGGGGCGGCACCCAAATGCGATGCAAAAAAATCCAAACAAATCCTCGGTGATGTGGGCCCCGACTCAGAAGGAGAAAGACACACCCCACGTTCCTCTTGCATGCCAGAGCCTGGGGAGGCCCAGGGTAGTAGATTGTGTGAGCTCCAGCCCCATGCTGGGGAAGGGGGGGGAGGCTGAAGCGCCAGGTCCCCAATTCAGTGGGGGAGCCCTGAGCCTCGGGGGCCAGATCCTAGCAAGCCAGGGGCCACATCTGGCCCCTGGGCCTGAGGTTCCCCACCCCTGCTCTAAGGTGCCACAGGACTGCTCGTTGTTTTTAAAATTACAGGCTACCCCTCTGAGACTTTAAGTGAGGTGTAAGTCGGGGTCCGCAAGATAAATCAGACAACGCTATGGAAAGGTTGAGAAGTGCTGATGCAGGTGGCATCTGAGCACACATGGTGGATTAGACCTCACACTGGAATGGGGAACAAAAGGAGACAATCTGGCTGGGGATGGGGTTGGCACCCCCACGTTGCAAGATGGACAATTGACAACATTACTGTACTGAGTGACAGATGCTGGGGGGTTGGATTAGATCATTCACATTTTTTTTTAAAAATCACCACAGAGCTGACCATTTTTACCACAGGTACTGGTGTCTGTGTACAGACACATTGCTGACCCCCTGGCAGGAGACATGTGACCTGTACATTCTTGGTGTAGAATCTCGCCCCGTCACCAATTAAAGCACAACCCAGCCCAAACGGCATATGGTGCCTGCTGCCTGCATTCCCCTCCCGCCCCAGGATGACTAGCAAAGCCAACTGGAAGATGCCACTGAGGAACTGTTCCCTGGGACCCAGGCCCCAGATGATGGCCAGCTCCAAAGTCAGTCAAAGTCATGCCCTAGAGTCATGCCTGCCCTGCATCAGCTGAGCCTGAATCCCCAAAACCAGGCCAGCATTGAAGAGTCAGGTCTCCTGGATGGACGTGGGGATAGAAGTACCTCTTCTTACAATTTATTCCTTATTGCTGTGGTGCTACATTGCTGTTCCGGCTTCAGTTCCAGGTGCCTCACAACCACAGCCGTTGGAGTTGAATATGAGCTAGGAGCCCCAGCCCAGCTCCCTCAGCCCACACTGCTGGGCCTCTACATTTCCAATATGTCAGCTGCTGTCCCTGGCAACTGGCCTTTGTGACATGCTAGAGTCCTGGCTAGCGCCCACTCAGAGGACACTTGCCCATGTGCCTGTTATCCTTTCCTCTTACGTCATCTCCCCTCTTTTGCCCACTGAAAATGGCAACCACCAGCGAAGCCCAGCCACGGTCTCCACTCTACCCCTGCAGCTGATGCTAAAAACATTGCACAAAAGTCGGTGGTTTATTGAGACAGTGGCTACAGGACAAGAGGGTGAGTTCGAGGTTGCCGTTTATGTGAGGGGTGAATGGACAATGCAAGCCCCCTCCCGGCACAAATAATACTGCTCTCTGCTATAATAGAAAAGCCCTGAACACCATTGTAGCCAGCAGAGATTGCAGGGTCCTCTCATCTCCGCAGAGGAGAGGGAGCAGAACGTAGGCCTGAGAAACTGCCCTTTGTAAGGAATGGCTGCACATCCTCCCCTCCAGCAAGCACGGCTTGCAAGCCTCTTCCCTTCCTGCGGCACCCTCGTGGTGAGTAACGTGGCAGCACAGCTCTCTGAACAGCCCTTTGTCTTTCTGAGTTAGACCGTTCTCTGCCTCCTAGTCACCTGCCTCAGTGCAAGGTCCCTGAGAGCATGGATAGCTCAGTCGGGCTCTAGAGGGGGTTACTACCCACCTCACCCCCGATGACCCCCATAATCCCCCTTCTCAGCACTGATGCCAACAAACAGCACCCAGCTCACAAATACACTTGTAAACACAAACCTGGCACATTGCTCCAACCGCCCCACCTCCACCTCCAGCAGCATGAAAGCAGACAGAATAGGCTGAAATCCAAATGCCCCAGCACGCTCCATGCATGCCGACCACTTACCATCCTTTGAGGGGCCCCTAAGACTGAGAAGAGTCCCAGGGAGGTAACAGCACACAGAGATACTCAAAGAAGCTATCATGGGATCCGAAAAATAAGCAGCTGAGGTTTTCCCCTCTCTACTCCCAAATCAGCTGCAGCCAACAGACTGTCAAGGCCAGGACTTCTATCTACTGCTCAGTGACTGGACAACCTGAGGGGGTGAAAGGGGAAAACCCAGGATGAGATGTTTGCAGAACTCATGGCAGTCCCAGGGGAAAACTTGGCCAGTGGAGAAGTGGAGGCTGCATGTGAGCATCCAGAGGAAGGAAGAAATGCAGCTGTCCCAGGAGGTCACGGCTGTGGCCAAGGAGAGCGTGGAAAAAAGATGTGGAGACATAGAGGCTGCTCCTGGACATCATATTGTGCGTGAATGCTTTCCTTAACAACAGGCTCTTGCTCAGCACCATAATCTGCGACCCAGCCACGTCCTTCCACCCTGGACAATACTGGGTATTGGGACCAGTAGCAATTCCTCCCTGCTGTGCGCCCATTCCCTGCAGCCATTCCTGTCTCCAGGAGCTGTGGCACTTTTGAGCCCCACCACACCCCTGACTGTTTTGAGCTGCAGCGCTCCAGAAGAGCCAGAGGGAAATCGCACATGTGCCATCCCACATTTCCCTGTAACTCTACGCACCCCGTGAAGCTTTCCAAAGGTAACTGCGGTTAAAAAGCATCACAACCAGCCCTTCGCATGAGGCAACAGTGTATTCCCGTTGTGGGTCAGTTCCCCTCACCCTCAACCACTGGCAACACAAGCACTGTCTTCCTACTCCACCCGCCTGCTCCCTATGCAGGTTAGCAATAGGCAAACTCAACCCCTGAGTCCTCCAAGTATCCCCCTGGAGCACCCAGCCCCAAATCAACTGGACACTCACAGAATTCTCAGACCCTCTGCTCCCAAAAGGTGGCACACCCCAGCTTACTAATACACAGCCCGGTAACACCCAGCACTTTGTTATGTTTATAGTAAAAAAAAAATTAAAAAGTGTATTTAATAAAGAACAGAGATGAGAGAAGAAGCAAGTAGAGTTAATGGAAACAAATGGTTACATATAGAATAAAATCAGATAGTGGGGCAGTCACCCTGATCCAGGGCAATAAGGGTTAAATCCAGCCCTGGGAGAGGGTTGGGACTGCAGGCCAATCAGAAGAGGGCTATAGTCAGCCAATCAGGGTCTCACTAGGTGCTATAAGAGGGACTCCTGGCAAAGAGGCACACACATTCTTACTTCAGCTTTGGAGTAGGAAGGACCCAGCTGCTTGGGTAAGCTAGAGAGGGTACCTGAGACAGAACAATGCCAGGGAAGGGCAGGCAGAGCTGCGGAGCTCTGGCCTGACCCAACTCCCAGACTCCAGGCCTGATATAATGGCCTGAGAGGTACTAGGGCTGCAGTGAAGCAGCCAGGGCAGGAGAAGGTAGCAGGTCCACGCCTCCCTTGCCAATTATGAGTGGCCATGTCAGATGGCAGTTTGCCCCTGAGGTAAGGGGCTAGATGAGGACTGGCAGTGGGTCACTGAGGCAAGGTGGGTCTAGGCTCTCTGTGTGGGGAGGACCCCAGAATGTGGGGACACTGCAGTGAGGCAGTGCTGTGAGAAGAGGGTACTGTGGGGAGGGAAGAACAGCGGGCCTGACATCGTGCAGAAGATGACAGATAACCGAGGGTGAGGCACTGGCCAACCGAGAGTGCTCCAGTGCTGGCAGAGCTAATTCCCGGCTAGATCAGCAGGAGGCACAGTGCCAGTGAGTGCTCCAACCCTTACAAATCATTAAAGGTTTTCTAGAGCCCAGACTTAACTGACAAAACGTTCCCCTGTCTTAAGTCTGCCCACCCAGCCTTATTCTCCTAGCATCAGAGAGCCACATCAGCTATGATCAATTATAAGATAAGCCAGCTAGTGACTCATCCCCATGACAAAGGATAACGTGGTGTCCCTCTGCCCCCCCCCAGCCATAGTTCCAAAATCTATTGTCCACAGGGTAACCCTGTTGCTGAGCTTGTTGCTCAGCCTGTAAATAGGTGGTTGTTCTGAAGTATACAGTACTCACGCTACATATAGCCAGACAGGTAGATAAATGTCTCCTGCCTGAACAAAATCAGCTTATAAGCTTCTTACCAGCACCCAATTCACAGACCCTAAATATGTAATTTTCTGTATGTGTGCAACTCCTAACATGTTACCTATGCAGACATTTCGCAATGATTAGGATGGCCAGTATGACACGGATTTTCTATAGAAACCTTACCAGACACTGGCAAACTAGTATGTAGATGCCAGAATGGGGGATCCTTGTAAACTTTCTGCAGCCCTGTACCTTCTGCCTGTTGGCTCAGGATCACACACCTCTTCCCCCAAAACCTGGCCTATTGGCAGCGTTCTGACTGTTGCACTTTCTGTTTTGTTATGCATTGTGGTTTTAATGAAAGGTTTGTCTACAGCTGTTTAGCTAAACTTGCATCTAGGAAACTATTGTTATTTTTCCATTGGTTCCATAAAAAAAACCCTTCTTTTAGCTTTTATTGTTCTTCCATAATAAGAACAATTTATAAAGCATCAGTTATGAATGATCATTGCATTGATCTCAGCCATTTCTTTAAATAAAGATGAAAACGTCCATAGGATTTCACAAAAGGACAAAGGGAATGCTACACTTCCGCCATACATGCACAGTACCCCAGTGCTCTGCCTGAATCCATCCAGACTCCCCTTCCATGGGCTAAAAGCTGCACATATTCTGGCCTCAGACTCAAAATATGAACGATGGAGATCCCAGAACATATTCCCCTGGGGGTGAGCGTTGTCTGTGTGAAGCCTCCTGGCTGCTTGAGGCAAGTCTCTGCATCTCTGCTGCCTGCTTATCGTTAAGGCTTTCTCCCCTGCTCTCACAAATATTGTGCAGAACACAACATGGAGTTATAATGGTCAGAATGTTTGTTTCTGCTGCTTCCAGCCCACTCCCTAAACAGCGCCATCTGCCTTTCAGCCAAATGCAATTCAGCCATCATGCTACAACTACACAGGCAGAGGCAATGCATGGGGGGCATGTGATCCCCCATACCCGTCCAACTGCTCAGTCACACAAGGAGGACTGTCCACAGTGGTCCTGAGGGCAAACAATTCTCTCTCCGTACTTCTAAGAACTGACGCGCAAAAGATCCTAGCATGGTAGACCCTTCCAGGCCACCCTGCATTTATGTCTGTTAACTTGCCAGGATGGCCCTTCCAGCACCATGGCGAAATAACCTTCTGTTTATGAATTCTGCACCCTGGGTGGGGGAGGTGAGAATGACAGACACATGGGTGCCATCATTTGCCTGAACATGGTTTGGGAACCCCAGGCATGCGAATCTGTCCATCTGCTGAACACTAGGGCTATGTCTACACTCGCGGCTTCTTGAGCGAGTAATATGCAAATGAGGCTAAGCGTGGAATATCGCCGAGCCTCATTTGCATACCTAATGAGCCACCATTTTTTTCAGAAGAGGTTTCTTGTGCAAGAAGGAGCGTCTACACTGCCTTCTTGCGCAAGAAAAACCCTCTTGCGCAATGTCGCTTCTTCCTGAAAAGTAATAGGTGTAACGGCATTGCGCAAGAGGGTTTTTCTTGCGCAAGAAGGGGCAGTGTAGACACTCCTTCTTGAGCAAGAGCCTCCACAGGGAACAAGTATTTAATAATGGGCTCTTCAATCTAGCAGAGAAAGACATATCATGATACGCTGGCTGGAAGCTGAAGCGAGACAAATTCAGAGTAGAAAAAAAAGCAAAATTTTTAATGGCAGGAGTAATTAACCATTGGAACAATTTACCAAGGTTTACAGTGAATTCTCCATCAGTGACAATTCTAAAATCAAGATTGGATGTTGTTCTAAGAGATCTGCTCTCAGAATTATTCTGGGGGAAGCTCTCTGGCCTGTCAGAATAGATTATCACAGTGCTCCCGTCTGACCTTGGCATCTCTCTTGCTGAACTCCACCCAAAAAAGCACAGCAGGAATATAACGAGCAGAGGCACGACAAAGGGACAAGCAGTTTCCCCCTATTGTTGTCCTTACTATGTTCCTGAACTTCAAGCGTCTCCTGGGTGGTCCTGAGAGGAACGCTAGAGCATTTGTTAGAGCCTCCTCAGAAGAAACATTCAGCTCCTTTTTAAAGGTGTAATCCTACTGCTCACACATTCCTACGCGGGAAAGCAAGCACTCTCTCTTCAAGCAAATCTAGGAATTCATATACACAGAGCCATAGACTGCCTGAGACGGGAGCTTTCCTGCAAATCAAGAACAATACGTGGGCCTAGATCCATTGGGTAGCTGGGAAGTGCTAATGTAATGTTAACTCACAAAATACAAAGGGACATGGTATTGGAACAATACAAGCAAACTGGACATTTTATTCTTTTCACACTGCTCGGACAAAGCTTCACTTACATGCTAACGCCGCTATCGTAACCATTTACAGAATTATAAAATGTTTCCTTTAAAAAAAAAAGTAGTGTACAACTCTGGACAGAAATAAAAAGACTATTTTACAGAATTTGCTAAAGGATTCAGAATTAAAAAAAAATTGAATACTCTTTACCCCAAAGCAGTTATCTCCCTGAAATATGATTAAAATAAAGGTTTTGAAATCCCAATTCGGCCATACATTTAAACTCCCTGATTTAAGATCCAAAGTGCATGACTGGTTTCCTTGTAAACATTCTTTAGTCTGTTAATACATGTTGCAGCCACACCTCATGGAGCAGGAAGTTACTTTGCAATCTCCTTGTGTTTACTGTTGATAGGCAACACTTGTCGAGAGGGCCTATTGTAGCTGTGCCGCTAGGCCTCTTGCACAACTCCCCCGTTTAGCATCTGAAGCATCTGCAATCCTGTTCTAGCTTTATTTTGATTAAAAATAATGTGCATAAAGTTTTCTCTTCAGGAGGCAGTGACATGGCTGGGGAAGACCACGCCCAGTGTGGGGAGAGCACGCTGGTCTCCCTTAAGGGATAGGAGAGCACATGTGCAATCCCCGACTTTCTTCTTCCCAACCCATGTCTATATGTTCACCTTCAGTCATGAGGCAGTATGGCCTAATAGTCTGAGTCAATAAATCCAGCCCAATCTGCAGGGTGTGCAGCCCAATGGCCAGAGCCAGTAAACTCGTCCCGGTTCGCGGTTCCCCTGTGTGCAGGAGGGGGTTACATCCCCCGGCAGGGATGTCCAGGCCCTTCCTCTAGGAGTGCCTGGCTTTCAGCCTGGGTTGCGGCATCTGTCCCTGGATGTTTGTGGTGGCTTGTCTGGAGCAGGCGGTACACACACCCTCTCCCTGCAGCAGTCAGCCCCAACTGAGCTGAGCTGCTCTCTTTTATACCTGTGCAGCTGGAGCATGCCCAGTAAGGCGGGAGGAGCGTGGCTTCCTCAGCCCTCTCTTGCCCAGTGTGGAGGGATCCCAATCACAGAGGCTCATTATTTAAGTTTCTCAATTGCCCTATTCAGTTTACTCGGGTTCTCAAATATTTTTCCCATAAAGCACATTTAGCCGAAAAGCCAGGTGGTTATGTCACTGCATGGTGAACTACTGTCCTACTGAAAACCAGAGATGTACGTCTCAGAGGGGTCGTCGTGTTAGTCTGTAGCTTTAAAAAACGAGTAGCCCTCTAGCCCTTAGGGTATGTCTACACTTGCACCCTCTTTCGACAGAGGGATGCAAATGCAGCTGAGCGAAATTGCAAATGAAGCGTGGATTTGAATTTCCCATGCTTCATTTGCATAATCGCGGACCTCGGCTATTTCGAAATACCCTATTTCGAAATAACAAACGCTGTGTAGGTGCGGTTATTTCAGGAGAAAACCCTTCTTCCAAAATAACTGGTAAGCCTCGTTGTATGAGGAATAAGGGTTATTTCGGAAGAAGGGTTTTCTCCCGAAATAACCGCGCCTACACAGCGTTTGTTATTTCGAAATAGGGTATTTCAAAATAGCGCCCAGACGCGATAATGCAAATGAAGCATGGGAAATTCAAATCCGCGCTTCATTTGCAATTTCGATCAGCTGCATTTGCATCCCTCTCTCAAAAGAGGGTGCAAGTGTAGACATACCCTTAGAGACTAATAAAATACATACCTAGTATCATGAGCTTTCGTGGGCAAAATCCACTTCCTCAGATGAGCAGAGTGGAGAGAAAAGGGGGGAACCCTCACAATGTATAACAGAAAAAGAAGGGAGAAGGGAAGGAAAAGTACCTGTCCGTTGTAGTGCTGGTGCTAATGAGGCTAATTGAGTGGGCTCTTTTTTATTTTTAAGGGCCAAATGGTCTGCTAGCTAACCCCCCTTCATCATCTATGCTTCCCAGCATGGCACACACATGTGCACTTTGCAGCACTACGTCCCTGAGGCCACACAATTGTCTTTCTTGTAGTAATTAGGGTGAACATACTAAGGCGCTGACAGTTCATAGGAAAGAGCTTGTTTCAAGTCCCTAGGTTTTAATGCACATTCTCTGCATTCCATCGAACCGTTTCACTTCCAGGCACACGTCTGAAAACATTTCATAGTGTTTGAACAGCAAGTGTCAGAGGAAACAGCGTTCCCCAGTGAGTGGCGGAGAGGGACCAATCAGTACTCCTGAAAGTTTCCTTCTACCAGCGGATGACTGGAAGCGGGAAACTTTCCTGAGTCTGCTGTTTGGACTCAGAGTGAAAGTAGAGTATAAAATGGCTCGACGACACTTCCTCCCTTTCACATTGTTGTTACAAAGCAGATTTTCATCAGATTGCTCAGTATGCTGCACAAAAGCAAGCTCCTTGTGCACTATCTGGCTTCGAGAATAATGATTTGCTCTTCGTTGACCCTCATGTTTTTGTTTTTATGGCAAGTGGATTTTATTGATGGAAGTATTTATTTTATCTGATCGCGGAAGGCAAACAATGCTTGTCCAGACCAGTGGTCACCAGCCAGTCAATCGCAATGGACTGGTGGATACCGGGGAGCCTCCCAGTCAATCGTAATCGGCAGGCTCCCTGCCTGCCCCAGCCCCACGCCACTAGCCTGTTCCCGGGAGCAGCCAGTGTGGCCCCAGAGCCTCACGAGTGTGGAGGGGAGGGCAGGATTCTCAGCGTGCTATTTCTGCCTGCAAGCACCACCCCCACAGCTCCCAATGGTAGCCCCCCCGCCTGGGGCCACAGGGGTGTGTTGGCGCCTTCTGAGGGCAGCATGCGGCTGGGACAGGAAGGGGAGCCTGCCTCAGCCTCGCTGTGCCACCAACTGGGAGCGGCCGGCGGTAAGCGCCGCCCGGTGACAGGCTACACGCCAACCCCCAGCTCCTTTCTGTAGCCAGCACTCCACATCCCCTCCTGCACCCTGACCCCCTCCCAGAGCCGGCGCTCTAACCCCTGCCCCCGCCTGACTCCCTCCCAGCACCCCATATCCCCTCCTGCACCTTAACCCCTCCCCCTGCCTGACTCCCCTCCCAGAACCAGCACCCCATATCTCCTCCTACACCCTGAAACCCAGCCTGATGAAAGTGAGTGTGTGTGTGGGGGGGGGGGGTAGATTTGAGGAAGGGGCGGTGCCTTGGAGAAGGGGCAGGGTAGATCTTGAGCTGCCCTTAAATTCAGAACGTGATCTCGGACATAAAAAGGTCGGAGGCCACTGTCCATGGTGTCCAGCCAGCTCTGAAGCAGCAGCCACTAGTGACTAGCGCTCTAGCAAACTAGCCACAGTGTTCTGAAAATGGAAATAATGTTGTGAGCCAACTAGCCACACTCAACCAGCCAAAAAGCCACAGGTGGCTAGTGGCTAGCATGTTGGACACCACAGGGAGACCATCTGGACTATGAAAGACTGAGTGCCTATGTAAATGAGGTAAGACATCAAAAGTAAATATAAAACCAAATCGCTGGGCGTTCCTCAGTACTCGGCGCTAACAGAGAAGGCTCTGAATGTCAATGCTCCCCGAGTGATGCTTTGGCCAAGGGCTGCTCAGCCTTCAGGTTTTCTGAGGGGAGAAGCGAATTCTCCAGTCTCTTGAAAGAGGGAAGGGCCGTCCCAGCCTCAAGAGGCCACCTTGCTGCAGGGGAGATGCTGGGAGCTCTTGGTTAAGCCAGAGAACATGGGAACTCAGGGGCCGGGCAGCCCATTTGGCAAAGGCTCTTCCGGTTCCTCCTCCAGGCCTCTAGGGATGGCAGAACCGCAGTTAGTGCTTGCGCCATGTGCCAACAGGCAGCCCGTTGGGGGAAGCAGATGTCTCTGCCTCTGCCATTGGAAGTGGCTCTTTTCTCCCTTGCAGCTGGGCACTCACGGATTCCCGTGCTCCACAGGACTACAGTATTTTGGGGACGCCTTCCCGTCCCCCAGGACTTATCTGAGCTCACAACTCCTCCGTCCAGGAAGGAACGAGATAAAAGCTGAGGGAGGCAAACAACTCAAATGCCAGTTTTGTATTCTACAGCCTAAATGCCAACGTCCATCCAGCGAACCAGACAACGTCCACTCTGCCCTCCCGCTGACACATGGCGGAACTCATTCAGTGCAGGCAGCCGGCTGACCGAGAGTGGATGCCGAGAGCATGGGGCGGGTGCATTTCACAAGCCAAATCTTCGCTCCACTTCATCGGCGACCATTTTTGCAATGGCAAGGGAGGAGGTAGCAGCAGGAGAGGGGGCATTTCTGACATGAAGAACTCTGCTTCCAATGTCACCGGTGCCTCCATCAAAGACAAAGTCATCTACCAAATTTCCATCCCGGTCCAAGGCCTGGGCTCTCACTCCGGCTGGACCCCTGTAAAAACAAAGGACGTAAAATGGCATCTCCTATTTGCTCACCGTTGCAGCTGTCAGCTGAGAGAGAAGGTCACATTGTGGCCCGATAGGAATGCGCATCAAAACAAGCTGCAAAACTTATCACATGCCCCCAAATTAACAAGTGTCTAAATCTGAGGCCCCCTTTGAGCTTAAGGTGCAGGCCAAATGGCCCTCCTGGACCCCTCTGATTGGCCCGGGTCAGACCTTATGACAGAGTGCAAAGACCCTACCAGTTTTTCAAGCACACTGGGGAAACAAGACTGAGGTCCAACCAGGTTCTCGAAGGAAAGCAGGAAATGTTGGAGCTACTTGCTAGGCAGAAGGCCGGGTGTCACAGCCAGCGGGGCATGGTGGGGGTGAAAACTCAGGCAAAGGATTTTCTGTTTTGTTTGTGTTACATAAGAGTATGTTGTTTGGTTTTCCTCCTTGTAAGACAACACACAGTCTGGAAAAAAAGAAAACTCCGCCACACATACAACTTTTGGACAGAGTGCAATGGCAGCTGTCTATTCCACCTGCGCTCGATTCCTTTCCTTCTTGAGGTTTGCACCCTTCAAGTATTGAGACATTTATGTCCCCTTCAGCCAAGTTGGGCATATTTAGCTACTTGGATTTTCCTCCCAAACCAGTCTCTGCCACCTCCTAACTGTTTCTATTGCTCCTCTCTGGACTCCTCCTAACTTGTCCATCTTTCTTACAATGAAGAACAAAGAACTGAACAGGATTTTGTAGATAGGATCAAAGTGCTCACACAGAATGACTATTATCTCCTCCTGTGAAACAAAGCTTGAGTATGGACATGATAGCAGTTTTCAGGTATCTACAAGGGTGTTATGAGGAGGAGGGAGAAAACTTGTTCATCTTGGCCTCTGAGGATAGAACAAGAAGCAATGGGCTTAAACTGCAGCAAGGGAGGTTTAGGTTGGACATTAGGAAAAAATTCCTAACTGTCAGGGTGGTTAAACACTGGAATAAGTTGCCCAGGGAGGTTGTGGAATCCCCATCTCTGGAGATATTTAAGAGCAGGTTAGATAAATGTCTATCAGGGATGGTCTAGACAGTATTTGGTCCTGCCATGAGGGCAGGGGACTGGACTCGATGACCTCTCGAGGTCCCTTCCAGTCCTAATATTCTATGATTCTATGCAAGCCAACCACGCTGGCCTTTTGCACTTCTGTATCACATTGCAAACACTTGTCTCTAGCCTCTGTCAACTCTAGTTCTCTTCCAACTTTACTACCACCCTGATTTCTCCCCCTCATTCCGGGTCAATTTTTAATTTGCTCCCTCCCCAGGATCTATTAGCAAGTTTCCAAGTTAAATCTCAGTCGGAAAGGGAAGGAACTAACATCAGATGAATTAATCTGTCCAATGAGATTTAATAAACAGCTGGATACCACACAGTGTTTTTACCTGAGTACATCACTGATGGTAACTGCTGGGATGAACTTTTGAAGTTGCTTCACCTGGGCACTAAGGAAACAGGCTCTGTACATTTCACTCATTCCATAGGAGATGTTTCTGAGCACCAGGTTCCACAAACCGCTACAGAGGGAGACAGAACAGTACAGGTGGCTATCAGAACGGCGTCCGGCATTCTAAGTGCAGAAGTGCCCCTCTGGTAACGTGCAATAGCAAATCCGCCCAGTCTACACACAGCATCAAATGGGGAGCATGCAGGGAGCTTTCCACCCTCATCATCCAACACCCTCCTCGTGCTGGCGAGAATTACCACGGGGCTCCCTCTGCGTCTGAGGGCATCACCCGTCCCTCCAGCATAGGGCTCTTTCCCTGCACTAGTCAGTCTCATTTGTAGAGGTCTGTGATGGGCGGTACAGACCCCACTTCACAGTCCAAGGAGCGGTGAAACGGTACTGGGCCAAGAAGACCCCGCCCCTCAGCAGCTGCCAGGTGCGCTCCCAGTGGAAGACGGGTGTAACTGGGAGCTCTGGCAATCCAGCCAGGGGAAAGTGGCGGAGAGGCTGCAAGAAGAGAGGCAGGCAGGAACTACTGAGGCAGAGAAGCCTACAGAAGGACTGGGACTGAATACGGCTCAGCCGGGATCCCCCTTCCGCCGACTAAACGAAGGGGCAACTGGACTGTGAGGGTGAGCTGGGAAGCGTCTCTTCCCCCAGCTGATGCCCTGAACAACCGAGACGGCAAGGCTGGGGCCATGTCCCAGACTGAAGTGAAACAGGGAAGGTAGGAAGTGCCTCAGGGAGGCTGATCCGGAGTGGCCGCCAGACAGGCTGAGCTGCCCCTCGCCTCTCTCCCTAGGGTCCTGAGCTGGGACCCAGTGGAGAAGGGCCTGAGTCCCCCATGCCACCCTCTCCCCCCGGCACCGGAGAGTTACTCTGGAGGACTCTGCAAGGGAAATGAACTGTGCTCAGCTGCCAGGCCCCTGGAGTGCCCGGAGGCTGTCTCCAGGCTAGGAGAAACTGGCCGCGGCCCGACCACCAGGGCAGCTGGTCCCTGAGCATAGCCTGCTGCAAGCTCATGTAGTTTCAGAAATGAAGCTCTTTCTGGGGACGCGAGGAGGGACTGGTGCCCAGAGATCACTTTGGGGTTCTTCTTTTGGAGGACAAGGGATCAAAAACCCTCCACACATTTAAAAGAGGACCACTCGAGACCTCTTCCACAACCATTTGGGGAAAAGCCCTGAACGCTGGAGGAGGGGAAGGTGTCTCTCTCTGTCTGATTTGTGTGTGCAAGAAAGAATGATTAACCTTTCCCCACAGAGAAAATCCCTCTGGTTGCCTATCCAGGCGTGTGGCAAACTGTATCCTTAAAGAAAGGAAAATTAGCCATGTTTGTCCTTCTGCTGAGCTCCGTCAGAGGTAACGGGTCCCTTGCTCTGGACATGGCGGAGATTGAAAGCTGTAATAGTCCCTTTTTCCTGCCATTTTCTTCAGTGAAAACACAACCAGGGCCTGCTTGGGTGTGTGAACGGAAAACGAGTGCCTTTTATCACTCAACATTGACCCCCCTTCTACACAATCAGAGACACTCTCCTCCAGAGGAGGCAAACAAGATACAGGCCACTCAGGGTGGGAGTGTGACAAGAGTGGGGGGCTTCTGTCAGAGAAGCGGTGAACCCCTTCGTTCAGCAAAAAAAACCCCAAACAACGAGCCCACATTGTAATGAAGTTATTACCTGTACGCAACTGCATCTAGAAAATCTCGGGCACTGAAGTCATACAGCTTATAACCCTCTCGCTTAAAGGCCAGCACGGCATTAGGACCAAGCCAAACACTGCCGTCCATCCGCGGTGTGAAATGAACCCCCAGAAAGGGAAAACGAGGATCAGGAACCTGCAGCAGAAAACGAAGCCTGTCACCCCATTCAAAACAGATTAGCGAGACCACAACATGAATGGTTTGATCCAATAATACTCTCAGGAATGCGAAAGTCAGTCACTTCCCAGGAGATGCAGGGAAAACATTTACGATTTACTGTGGACTTAGAAGTTAGTCAGAAGAGAAACACTTTTTTCTCTTCCATTATTATTATAGCCTTTCAAGATGATCCTCACACTGGGCAAGTTATCAACATATTATCTGGCTTTCAGTCTTCCTGGTAAAAGTCAAGGGTGTATATTTTGTACCTGGGCATCTCTCCTGAAAGTCGACTGCCGTTAATTCTAATTTAAACAATTCAATGCTACAATGGCTGTCGTTATGTTCTTATGTCATATTTTTAAAAGACGACCCAAAGCTGTGAAGTTGTGTCAGTACCCGGTTCACACTGTGAGATGCACAGAATAATACCTACTGGATAAATGTTTCCTTTAACCATATAGCATTTTTCTGGCTTTAACACCAAGTAGTCTCCACGGAAGGGCACAATGCGAGGCTCACGACTGCACCCGCTGATTTCGGACAGGCGGTCCGAGTAAAGTCCTGCACAGGTCACAATATGTTGACAGCGGATTTCCTCCCCCTGCCAAAAAACAAACCCCACAAATTCAACACATGAAGAAGGTGGGGATAAAAATAAACCCATAAACCACAAAAACCAAGCCAGGAACAAAAAGAAGAGCAATCATGCCTTTGAAAAGTCAGATACTTTGCGTGCTGGACGTGGGTAACATTTTGGTAGCTTATTTTTATTTAACTATTTAAAATATTCTTCCTTCTTTCCCCACCCTGACGAAGAAGGCAAGGGCCTTTTCAACTGGCTTTCTAAAACTGTAATACAGCAAGTAGCTTAAAGAAAGTGGGAAGAATCCTTATAAGAAAAATAACGAATGCGTCAATTGTTGGATTGCCTTCCTCAAGTGCAATGCATGGAATATAGAGGCCTGCCCTGTAAAATAAACGTGCTTATGCATAATACACAAAGACCCATCACACGGAGATTAGAGATTTAGATCTTCCAGGACCAGAACTTCTTCCCTTGGAATTTCTCCAGTTCACTCAGCCATCAGGACTACTGGTGCCATTCCGGCCTGTGGAGTGTGTAGGGGTGGTGTTTATAACCAACCATCATAGCTTTGATTAAATAAGGCCTTTTTTTTTTTTTTTAAAGGGATCTCTCTACTCTCAAAAAATCACCTTCACTCCACGAACTGGGAGAAGCTACAATTCTAAAGGCAGTGTCAATTCATAGTTTGCATTTTCAAGAGCTCTATGTAAAACTGTACATTCAACACGACCCCTGGTGGGGAAAAAGCGTGGCCCCTTTAAATGCCACTCCGCTCGCCTGCCGCGCTGGGAAAAAAATGGCGGCCAGCCCAGCACTGTGACCCCCCCACAAGACAGCCGCGACCCCTAAGGGGGTCGCGACCCACGGGTTATGCACTGCTGGTACAGAGGAAAAGAAATTTGGTATTACTCTGTTTTCAGGTGCTGGGTAGCTTATTCTTATTTACATTAAAATTCTAACTATCACTTTTAAAGCTATTGGTGGAGGAAACATTTTTGGGGAAAGAGAGGGTTTCTGTAACTTTAAAAACCAAACAAAAATACCTTTCAACTCATGAAAATGGAAGGGGCACAACTAGAAGCAGCATGAATGTAGCTGCAATAATAATTACAACCCATGCTCCCTTTTTAATTGTACTTTATAGCTTTCTAGTTATTAAAAATATTTCCTTGTCATTTTTAATTGATTATAGTGGAGGCAGGAGCTGAAAGGCAAACCTGAAAAAAATGTCTGAACAACCATACCTCCTAATAAGACTGCACTAAAATAACATCAGAGGGGTAGCCGAGTTAGTCTGTAACTAGAAAAACTTAAAAAACAACTAATAGTCTAGTAGCAGCTTAAAGACTAACAAAACATGCAGATGGCATCATGAGCTTTAGTGGGCACAACCTACTTCTTCAGATGACTGGAGTATTAAAAGTCCAGGTCCAAGAATAAATAAGCGGGGGGCAGAGAGAAGGAATAAAAGGAGAAAAAATAGATTGTTCAAATAGTTACAAGAGGCTGATAAGAACAATTAGCACCACCACTGTTTGTTTGGTTAAGTCATTAGGATGTGGAAGGTAGTGTTTTTAAGTTTTTCTAAAAACACATGTCAGACAAAAATCTATAATGAGATAATTGAAGATTAGCACTACAAATTTTATCCGCAGGGCATTTACATATAAATGTTAAGTCTAAAATAGGTTATCAGCCAGAATTAACAACTCATGATTATGATTATTGAGAAACACACTGGTAAGGCACCAACTGGAAACTAAGCATGATGCATTGAACTTAAATATAAGACATTTAAAAATATCAGAGAACAAATCAGGAAATAAACACCCAGAGAAGTGAGGAATCTGACAAAGAGGGAAACCCAGTCACCTTCCAAATAAAATAATTCAAGAGCAAGTTTCAACAAAGACAAGTGGGGTGGTTGAAAGGCACAAACAAACAAGACAAAAGGCCGAAAATTATCAGAGACCAGGCAACTGAATGAAACAAAAAGAATACAACATGCTTGAATATCGCTGACAAACAACAGTAACATCTTAACCTTATCCTAGCCACCTGTGTACCGTGTCAATTTGCTTTCACAAACAGATAATGCATTTTCTAGCACAGCATGTCCAATGTTTTAGTGGTTTCTGAATTACTTGATTAATTTTTCACAGCATGGTGGTAACTCTGCTGAAGAAAAGAAGCAGATTTTTTTCTATTAATCAATTAAACAGGAGGCTTGGTTCTTACCTTAGAGTTTCTAACAACAACTGGATATTTCATGCCTGCAATAGAATTAGATGAAAAGGGGTTAACAGAATTCATGCTAGAAAGAAAACTGATGGTACAATCAACTTTCCAGGACTGGAGTCCAACTGAAGAGCTTCATGCTCTGGAGCAAGCATCAGTTTGGATGGGATTCCGAAATAAAAACCTAAGGTTTCTGGTTTCTTGGTGTACTGTATTACCCCTTTCCACATTTTCCGGTCTATATCCGAAGTAGACCCAGTTTGCTCTCCAAGATAGAGGCAAAAAACACTGTTATAAGCATGTGCACTTAATATTCAGCTGCCTCAGCTTTATCCTAAGAGAAAAACTTGTTTGACCTAAGAGAGAGTCCTATTTTACTGGACATTTTTTTCTATATCCACTTGGAAATTGTAACTTTTCTTTTTAAAGGTGATCTGCCCTGGAAAAGAGAGGGCTTGTTCAATCTGATGAAATATCCATCTGACATCATTTTGTCCTGGGGCTAAATACGTCCTTAATAAAAGAGAGCTTAAAAAATACGGGAAGGAAAAGGAGCTAATGTACTTTTAGTTACGGTAAAGGCCTTGGCGCAAAATTTGTTATGAGAATAGATTGGAACCTTACAAGAAGAGGAGGGAGTGCTCACCTTCTTCACTTTCTGAAGGACTTTCTTTAGCCATCTCCATGCCTGTTGCTTCAAAATCAGTCAAGACGGTTCCTCCCATTTCCTGGAAATCTTCAGCATAGGACAGGGCCACTTGTCTGTAATTCACAATGCCAGTGTATGGGGAATCAATGGCCATCAGCCCCTGAAATGGTATCGAATGAGTTACAGAAAAACAAATAGAGGGGTGTGTAACTAAAGACGCGTGTCTCTAAACGGCTCTCAGTCATAAACCAGGTTATTTAACTTGTGCTTCCAGCGTTATATAATCCTGCACCACAGACTGTGCAATATAGCGTGCATACGGCCCCACTGGGCATTTTCCCTACAATGCAGTTTAGTGCTTCCCGTGACTAAAAGCCAATGACATCACCTCCACCATGAGTTACGCCCTGAGCTGACTGTCCAAACCATTAGAAATCCCCCAAATTAGACTCTCCTAACCCAGAGAATAACTAGCCCTTGATCTGTCATGAGCCCAGACAAAGCAGGCGAAATTACTTGCACATTGTTATCTTTGCATTGCAGGGACTCAGTTTCCTGTATAACTGATTTCTTCCAGCACACTGCTAAGGAACACATCTATGCCTTAGCTCCCCATCTGTAAAATAGGGATAACAATACCTCCCCACCTCACAGCAATGTTAGGAGAAATACATCAAACACTGTGAGATTATCAGAAACCGCAGATAGATAAACAGAGTAAGATCCACAACCACAGTGCAGTTTTAAGTTTCCTTTTGATTAATTTAAAAACAACAAATAGTTTAGTAGCATTTTAAAGACTAACAAAATATGTAGATGGTATCATGAACTTTTGTGGGCACAGCCCACTTCTTCAGATGACTTCTTTGGTCATCTGAAGAAGTGGGCTACACCCACGAAAGCTCATGATACCATCTACATATTTTGTTAGTCTTTAAAGTGCTACCAGACTATTTGTTGTTTTTTAAGTTTTTCCTGTTACAGACTAACTCAGCGACCCCTCTGAAGCTTTTGATTAATGTTGTTCATATATTTAATATCCTATGCAATGCGCTCTTTATAATTAATATATGGTACCAGTTCTCTTCTGTTCAGGATGTTGGGAATCAACTCAGGATAAGGGGATTTCAGCGCAGGATATCAGGGTGCACTGAATAAGCCCCACTTGATTTTAAGGTATGACTAGACTTGGAGATGAGGTAGGGTTTTCAAACTGTACATCAGGAAAGGTATCACAGATGGGAGCCTAGGGTTCACCATGACCAGCTAATATCTTAAAATTCAAATTGCCCTGACTACAATAGAGATTATTTTTAAAAGCCCTTTAGTCTCATTCATGGCATTCAATATAGACCCTGCCACTGCGGAACAACCAGATGCAAGGAGAGAAGAAGGGGATAGACTGCCTTCCTCAAAGTGCCCAGCCTATGGAGCTGGGAGGGAAGGCATGGGATATGGGGGGACAGACAGAATAGGACACATGGAGCTGCTGGGGGGGGGGGGGCACAGAAACTGGAGTTGAGAATTGCTGGGGGGGACAGACTGGGATGGAGGCACAAGCGCTAATAGGGTGACAACACTGAGCCTGAGGCTGAATGGGAGTGGGTGACACATGGACATGGGGGGGTGCGGGATATCTGGGGACAGGAGCAGCTATGTCTGGTTGAATGATGAGTAGGGGCTCGGGGCCACATGGGAATGGGGCGGGGGAGGTGCAAGGCCACATTGGGGACAGGGGCAGACGTGCCTGACTGAACAGGAGAGGCTGGGGTGACCAGGATCTGCATGAATGAGGCTTCCCAATACCCTAATAATCCCTCTCACAAAAAAAAAAAGCGCCAGTTCCACACTTTTCCAAGCCACACCCACAATCCTGCAGGTTCACTCCTTCCTGCATTTTTTCCTTCTCCCTGAGCTCCTCCGTTGCCCCCAAGCCTCACACTGATTCTGAGAAGGGTGGGAAATATGGCTCTGTATTGCAGGTTAAAGGAATTGTTACTCCAAGTTCTGTATTAATATGTCAAGTAAGGAATCTGTTAGTCCAAAAACATTTCCTGCTTCTCGTCTGTACTGTTACGGACATACTTGTTGGCGGGTATTTTGAAATGAATTGCCAAAAATCATTAAAACTGGGATGATGACATGGTTATTTTGATGAAGATAATATGTAGAAATGTGCGGAATTTTAAATGTTTTGGCACAGAATTCTCCCGGGGGTGGAGGCAGGACACCCGACGGTGATAGGCCTCCGACAGATTCCTTTCGCGGAGGTAGCACTTATCTCCCTGTATGTAATATGTGTATTGTCTGCATCACAATGGAGCCTTATTTGCATAGTGAACCACAACCTAATCAAGGCTAACATCCATGAGGACTACAAACTTTACTGCAGTGGTCACCAGCCAGTCAATCGGGATCTATTGGTAGATCTTGGAGCCTCTGACAGGGGATCTTGACTGGTTTGGCCAAGAGGCTCTCAAGCGTCGCATGGCAGCTGCCCTTCCCCCCACTGCTGTGCATCTCCCGCCCTTTGCCTTGGAGCTGCCCCACCCTGCTTTCTGTGTAGAGCAGGGACGGGAGAGGAGGGGCGCTGATGTCAGGGTGCCCCCCCTCCCACCCTGTATTCTGTCTCCACAGAATGGAAGGGGATGACAACAGGGCTTGGGATGGAGGGAGTTTGCTGGCTGCTTTGGAGAGTGGGGCAGGGGCAGGGCCAGGGTAGGGACGAGCCTGCGTTAGCCTCACTGCACCACCAGCCAGGAGCCACCTGAGGTAGGCAGTGCCCAGCTGGAGCCAGCTCCAAACCCCTGCCCCAGTCAGGTACCCCCCTATACCCCTGGACTCAAACTCCCTTGCACAGCCTGTGCTCTGAACCCTCTCCTGCACGCCAATTCCCTGCCCCAGGCTTAGCTCAGAGCCCCGCTACCACTCCAAATCTTTAGCCCAAGGCCAGATCCTGTGCCCCAACCCTCAGCCCCTGCCTGGTGAAAAGGAGGGAGGACGGGGGAGGGAGGGAGGACGGAGTGAACAGAGGAGACATGAAAGAGGCGGGGCCAGGGTATTTGGGTTGAGGTAGATCCTGGATTGCACTTAAATTCAAAAAGTGATCTTGTGCTTAAAAAGGCTGGAGATCCCTGCTTCTCGGGAAGGAAGAAACAGCCCGGGGTCTGGTTTATGAATAAAGATTAAAGCACTGGGTTGATATATCTGGGGTTGCAAAGAGACACCTAAGAAGCAAGCTGACAATGTGTTTGCCTCATGAATGAAGGGTCACAAGCAACATGGAAGTAAAATGCTGTAAGGATCTTTGGGTGACCAATACTTAGACATGCGAGGACCTTGTGAAATAAGTGTAGACTCTAAAATGCAGGCTATGATTTTATTTGATGTGTAACCATTTGTTTTCAATAATTATCCTTGCTATCATTTGAATCTCTACCCTTTGTTAAAATAACCCTTTTCCTGTTTTCACTATCGCCATATCTAAATGCTGTGGATTTAGCAGCGTGATGATCTGAAGTAAAGCTGGTAAGTGGGGCTGGCGCTGTCCCCTTGGGAGCAGTGAACCCTAAGAGTGTCTAGTGCAGGGGTTCTCAAACTTTTTGACCAGCGTCCCACTCTCCTGAACGCAAACCGTTCCGTGCACCACCAACCAGCCACCCATGATGACAACATGGGTGCAGTATGGGATAGGGGTGCAGAGTCTGTGCGGGAGGGAGGGTGCAGGAGCGGGCTGCGGGTGAGGGCATCTGGCCAGGATTCTGGCCAATGGGAGCAGCAGGGAAAGCCTCCAGGTGACCAGTTTCCTGTGCTGATGTTTTTGCAGCTGGGGGAGACAACAGTGCACAGAGCTGTTTCCTCCCCCCGCGAGCTGGATCCAGCCTATAAGGCTTGGGGCTCCCCTCTTCCCACAGTGGAAAGCCAACCTTGCAAGGGGGGAGCATGTAAGGCTGGAGCACCTGGGTGAGCCCTGAGCCCATGGCCCACCTGAAAGATGGTGGCGAATCACTAGTGGGCCACAGACCACACTTTGAGAACCACTGGTCTAGTGGGACAGAGGCTGGAGAACGGGGAGATGCGTTTATGTCAATGATAGGCTTCATGGAAACAGATCACTCAAATTCGGACCATGGAAACAATTTTCTGAACTGGGATCTAACCCCTTCCACCTTGTTTCTTTCTTTAGATGACATTTAATCTGCAGAAGGAGGGAGGCATCTGGAGGAGGTTCTGATTTCTTTACCCAAGAAAGAAGGAAAGTATTATGAAAGGCACGACAAGAACCGGGATCCCAAGGACCGGTGTAGAAGGCTAAGGGAGAAGTCAGGGCCCCTTCTCAACTCCAGTCAAATCCATCCGGGTTTTATATCTCATCACCGCAGTATCTGAGCACCTTAGTATAAAATCAATAGCCATAGTAAAGTCCTAGTTCTCTTCCCTTTTTGGGGTAAAAACTCTACTTAGGGAAGGGTTTTTTTATGAGAGGACAGGACTTTGTTGGGTGCAAGAAGCAATGGGCTAAAACTGCAGCAAGGGAGATTTAGGTTGGACATTAGGAAAAACTTCCTAACTGTCAGGGTGATTAAACACTGGAATAAATTGCCTAGGGGGGTTGTGGGATCTCCATCCCTGGAGATATTTAAGGGCAGATTAGACAGACATCTATCAGGGATGATCTAGATGGTGCTTGGCCCTGCCACGAGGGCAGGGGACTGAACTCAATGACCTCTGGATGTCCCTTCCAGTTCTCGTGTTCTATGATTCTAAGAAGGAGCCAGTGGTGGAAGTTCAAAGAGGAGGGTTAGGAAAACATTTCCTAAAAATACACCTACTATCATTTGTTTCAAGTACGCAGGGTTGGTTCTGTACTATGAATGTATTTATTTTTGCTGGTAATTTTGATACCACTGGGATTTCAGGCTTTCCATTAAACACATCACCCTCCTGAGACAGCCACAATGGGCAGCCTCATCTAGGGTTTATGTTACCAAGACAATTTGGGTAAAATAATGCTTTTCATTCCATTCAAGAAGGACCGGGCAACTTACTCTGCAAAAGGGCTCCTTTGCTTTTATTTCTCTTGTGCTGATCAGTTTCAGATCTCTGACACTGTTCTGCAGCCCTCTCTCATACAGCGCTTTGAGTCTTGGGATTTCCTCTTGTTCAACAGCTACAATTAGCTTCAGAAAGGACGACAGAGTTCACGAGATATCAGTGTGGTAGTAAACACATTTGCAGGGCAGGGAGATTCAAAGGAAAAGCTACTCTTCCGTGCATTAATGAACACTAGATCTTACTAAACACATTCCAATACCCAGGCTTTCCTGCTCTTCTACCAGTTGGGGTGTGAAAAAACACACCCGTGGTTGACATGAGTTTCACTGACAAAAGTGCCAGTGTGGACAGTGCTTTGTCAAAGGGAGATGCTCTCTTGCTGACATAGCTATTGCCCTGCATTGAGGGTAGTTTAATTATGCTGGTTGGAGAGCTCTCTCGCGACGGCATAGAGTGACAACACCCCTCTGCGCTGCTGTAAGGTCTGTGCGGTAACCACAGCCTCAGAGAGCACCACCACGCTTCAAGGAAGCCTGAAAAAGAGGAGTTTAGCCCAAATGTACGTGTACCTCCATGGAAGACATTTACAACTACAGGTTGAAGCTCTGAAATCCGGCACTCTCTGGTCTGGCAACATGCGTGGTCCAGCAAGACCCCGGATATTCCTGGATCAGAAAGCCCAGCTGGCAGCAGGGGCAACCAGGGTCAGGAGCATACCTTGGCCAGCAGCAGCAGGTCTGGCAGTCGGGAGCCCCTGTCGGGCTGGTGGCCGGGAGTGCGGCCCGAGTCAGTGCGCTGGGGAACAGCTGGCAGGGCGGGGAATGCAACTGTTGCCGGCAGCAGTGGGGCTGGTGTGGCCAGGAGCAGATCCCAGTGGCTGGGACTAGCGCTCCAGAGAGCCAGCAGCGGTGGGGAGCCTTGACCTCCCCTGACCCGGCAAATTCCCTGGGTCAAGATCGCTTGGTCCCAAGGGTGTCGGACCAGGGAGGTCCAACCTGTAGCGCCAAAGATTGGAGTGTGAAGGAGGCAGGGAGGTGGGACTCTTGTAAAAACAATATTTAACTTAACCTAATGGGCGAGTCTGAGCAGTATATGGAGAAGGAAGAAACTGACACAGAGGGAGGTGTCCTACCATGGAGTCTAAACTACAGCCGTTGTCACCTCATCTCGGCAGATTATTACCTTGCAGTGTTTGGGCCCAGAGGAGGAATTAACTTGAGTTCCTGCAAAAAAGAGGGGGAGGGCCCCGCTCCCCCTGCAGGCGTTCACCATGTCTGCACACACTGATGTTCACATGAAAGCACTGCCTTGGCAAAATTACCACAGCAGTGGTTATGGTAACGTTACACTGCCCACCGCCCTAGTTTCCAAAGTCAGAGGGAGAAGTTGCATCCACTGCTGTACCTTGCCACACTGTTTGTAGGGGATTCCCTTTTGGTCACAGTACTCATAGCAGAGGGCGGCACCCTGCACGCACA
Organism: Rafetus swinhoei; assembly: GCA_019425775.1. Lineage (NCBI taxonomy): Eukaryota > Metazoa > Chordata > Testudines > Trionychidae > Rafetus > Rafetus swinhoei. The sequence continues at coordinate 129,544,051 of CM033446.1, read as the reverse complement.
ACCTCGCTTTCAGAGATCCAGGTGTGTAGTAAATCCCGCTGTGAATCACACCGCTGTTATGTCCGCTCTGGTGGCAAGCTAAAGACGGAGAAGAAGTTACGTTACTAAAATACATGCTCCCCATATCTTCCATTCACACGCTGCTTTAATTCTTTCAGCCACCAGAAGAAGGATCAATTTAAGGCGATGCCCTAATTAGACTCTGCAACAATAATTTATCTTAAAGTAATAACATAACAGGAGATTCTTCCCTTCCTCCAGGATGGCCAAGAAAATACCGACAGCTAGACAACTACCATCAGAGTGTATGAAGCACGGAATCGACAGGAAAGTGTACTAAAGATTTTCTCCAAGGAGCCATATGACAGGGTGGACTAGGTCTGGAGGCCCCCTGCCGGAGACTTCATGTCTCTGCCTCAGCCAGTTCCAGGAAAGAACAATAGAGAGGTCCTCCAAGCTGCTCAGAGCGACGGTGTGAGACAGAATCAATGAGAGGGGCTGCAGGAAGAGCCAATCAGGGTCCAATGGGCTCATATAAAAGGAGCTGAAAGGGCTGGATACATGAGTCTGCTCTGAGGATCCAGAGGGGTAAGAGGTGGTCCTGGGTGGCTGCAGAAGCCAAGGCAGATAGTTGCTGGCAGGGACTGGGGAAGTAAGGAAATACCGTCTGGCTGGCTACCAGGACTCAATCAAGATGGGCTACGGGGAAATGGCCCAGCAACACGTAGTTACTTAAAGGGATGTGTCAGGTAGCTGCTATTTAGAGGGTTCCTGGGCTGGGACCCAGAGTAGAGAGTGGGCACAGGTCCTAAGGTTGCCAACTGTCTAATTGCACAAAACTGAACACCCTTGCCCATCCCAGAGCAGGAACCTTTGCCCACAAGCCAGCAAACTAGGGTACCGAGTTAGGCCCTGTGGGTTAAACTGAGGGCTGGAGCCCAGGAGGGCCACAGAGACATTGCCAACGGAGGGGCACCACGAGATGCCCCGTGGAACTGTGAAGGGACTGAGCCTAGGGAGGGCTACAGGACAGCACGGAAGGCTCTGAGATACACCGGTTGGACAGTGTACTCCAGAAGAGGTTTGTTTTGTTCGCATGTGGACTGTGGGCATAGGAGCCAACTTCCCCTCTAGTCAGGGGGTGTTTGAACCCTTCACTCCACTCCAGGTCCCATCCCCATTTCTCCCCGTCCCCCAAGCCATACCTTGCTCTGCCTCCTCCCACCCTTGTTCCATGCTTGCCCTGCACCCATTCCACCCAGACCCTGCCCTGCCTGCTCCCGGAGCTTCCTGGACATTGCGAATCAGCTGTTTCAGGGCACTCCAGAAGCGCTGGGAGGGCAGGAGAGGATTTGGTCAGAGGGGCTGCTGGCAGGCAAGAGATGCAGGGAAGTGGGGAGTTTGGATGCTATTGGGTGCTCAGCCTCCACTAATTTTTCCCTAGGGCTGCTCAGTGTGAGTGACTCGGCTAGAGGGCTAAATCACCAAAGACCCGCCTGAGAAGCGCAGGTGGGCACCATGAGCCGAGACACATGCACACACTCGACCAGGGGGCACTCGCGAGACGAGGGTGCCACCTGTTACAAGCCACAATCGCGCATAGCTTGGTCCAGGCTTTCTGAATGTTGACAGCCATTCTTCCAACGAGCCTCGCTGTGCTCCGTTGCCAGGGTGATCCTGAGCGTCTCGGCCTACTGGCTGCCCTGCGGGTCTCAGCCAAAGGCTTTCAAGCATTGGAGAGCCAGGCCTGACTGTTACGTTTTCTCTCCTGGGAAATGAAACGATGGTGAAAGAGGCAGGTCCCCAACATACTTTAATTGACCCAATTTTAATTTCTTACTCAAAAAAGCTTACACGCTCTCCCCCTTAAAATGATGGAGCCTGTATCTTACTCCCATTCACTCACCCACCCAACTGAGAGCTTCCTGTTCGAAGATGCATGGCAAGGCAAGGGCAGGAAATACTTTAATATATTAATGGCCTATGTCGCCGGGGTGAGCAACCTGCTGCCCATCGAGGATCTACGTTTGGCCCATCAGACATTTTGTTTACTGTGGCCCACTTGCAGGATTGCCAGATTCCGCTGGTTTCTACCTCTGGTGTTGTTTTCTACCGGTTTTAAGTGACAGGCATATAAAACAAGAGCACGTGAAGTGAGGTGCGTGCTGACTGCACACAACACTGAGTGTGAGAGCCGTGTGCTTTCCCTCCGTCCAATCACAGCACTGCTATGGTTCCATCAGCATAACCCTGCACGTTCTAGGTACGCAAGTGCAGGGAGCAAAACCACCCAATCCCGGGAGACCGTCTAGGTTACGATAATCTTGCGGCCCACTGAAATGAAGGGGGCCCACTCACTCACCTAGGTTGCCCATCGCTGGTATATAGCAACAAAGACCCAGTTAATGTGTCCATTTAAGACATCCAGCTGGTTAAACATTACTAGGGTTGCCAGGTGTCCAGTACTGACCCGGACAGTCCGGTATTTTCGCCTCCTGTCCGGTAAAAAAAATTCAGAAAATACCGGACACCTAAACTGTCCAGTATTTTCTGATTTTTTCCCAGCCAGGAGGCAAAAATACCAGACTGTCCGGGTCAAAACCGGACACTTGGCAACCTAACACTCAGCAACCGGGCCCAGACCTCTCCCTCCCCCCCCTTACCTGATTCTGCAGGGGAGCTGTCTGGTTTTTTTTGCTCAACAACTTTGGTCTCCCCCCTTTTTTTTCTCAACAGAATTTTTTCCCTAGTGGGTTTTTTTTTGGGGGGGGGAGGGGTTGTTTCGGTATTTCTGGTTAAACCATCTGGGAACCCTAAACATTACCCACACACATGAGGTCACACTATGCTAAGTCAGCAGTTTGATTTAGCCTCATGCTCTGTGCTCACTTTTAGGGGTTCCGCATAAGCACTTAGCCACAGGGGACTGATCATTAGCAAAGCAGCCGTATTTGCAAGTTCTTCTTACTTAGCTGAAGAACAAATAGCAAAACAAGGGTGCTTAGCTTGTCTTGTTGCAAAGTCTGGATAAAAAACAGGCCCTGGTGTGTCTCAATATTCCAAGTGCCCCTATTTACCATCAGTAGTGTAAACAGACAAGTTCCATTGGCATCACGAACTAAACCCTGCAGGTAGTCACTGAAATAATTATTTTAGCTTTGGTCTTCAAAGCAAGACTTCTGTATGGATCATCTCTATGTTAAGAGCCAGGAAATAGGTGAAAATTACTAGAGCCTTATCAGTCTCAGACTGAGGAGACTCAGTCTCTCATCTTATCAGACTCTCTGAGGAGGTGCCTTAGGTAAGGCTGCAGATTTGTCTTGGCATTTTTTTAAATCATCATCATGCAGCAGTCATGGTCAATGTTCCAATTTTTTTCCATCCATGTGTGGAATAAATTGTGTATGTGCAGATGTGCACCACCAGTAGACACATATGCTGCTGTCTGTGGGCACTCTGCTAACCAGCTGGGCGGCACCTGAATCTCTCCTGGGTGGCCGCCCAAGCGCTCAGCTTACAGGGAACGCTGGTCATGGTACATTTAGTAAAAGTTACATTGTTTATGATTTTTTATTAAATATGTCATGAAAAACGAAGAGGTCGGAGATGGAAGACGGCTGAGAGCAAGCCTCTCCGCATTCACCAGTGAGACAGAGGGGCCTGAGTGGTGCCAAGTCGTAATGTCACTCTCTCAAATTTGCCCTGCTGGCTGCCCCCATCATGACGGAGGGGCAGCCGGGCCAAACCTCAGCAGTGCTGCAACTCAAAGCCCCAGGTCACAACGCCTGGCGCAAGCAGCCAAGCAGAATGGAGGCCACAGGATGAGTTTATTAAACTCATGGCCACAAAGACAAGTCACAAACAAAAGGGTTTGTGAAAAGGCAGTTTCCATGACATTTCCCCCCAAGCTACAGACCTAGGCATAGGCCTTCCTAGACTGATGATTTCCCAGCCTCTGTGGTAAATGTAATGGGCAAGCTGCACAGATACGCAGAGCCCTGTGTGGATACAAATATCCACGGACAGAAATTCGTATCCGCTGCTCTGCGGGGCTCTACTCCCAGGAAACGCTGCTGCCAAAGGAGTGGAGCACAGAGTCCCCACTCCCAGGAGCCAGCCCTGTGTCAGCAGCTCCTCCCAGCAGTGCGGCTGTATTGCCCCTCTGCAGAGAGGAGACGCGGTTGGAGGTGTGGTTGGGAGCGGTACAGCCACACAGTCGGGGGGAGCTGCTGGCACAGAGCGCTGGCTCCTGGGAGCAGCAACACCACACTCTCCTCCTTTGGTCGTTGCATCGCCTGGAAATACAGCCCTGCGGATTAGCAGATTCCAATTTCTATCCTTGGATAGGCATTTGTAGCTGCGCAGGACTCTACAGCTACAAACAGCAACGGTACCTCTTGCCGTTCAGCTGCACTGATGTTATTTACCGCTTCAGAAGAACTAGGCATCAGGTTTAAAACAAACAAGACAACCTGTGGAACTCATTGCCAGGGTATGTTGTGAGGGTCAAAAATATAACTAAAAGTATAAATGAATTTGATTAGTCCATGGGGGTTATGGCCATCAATGACGATAAGCCAAGATGGTCAGGGATGCAAACCCATGCTCTGGGTACCTCTAAACCTCAGTCTGTAAGATGCTAATCTTGGATGACAGGGACTGGATCACTCAGAATTGCCCCGTTCTGTTCTTTCTCTCTGAATCACCTGGCACTGGCCACTGTCAGAAGATAGGCTACTGGGATACATGAACCATTTGTCTGAGCCAGCATGGTCATTCTTGTATTTTTTTTTGACTAGTTGGGACAAATTCCCAGTCAAGAGAAGGCCAAAGGAAGCTATTGTAATCATCCCTCCTCTGTTTCCTCTGAAAAGAGGAGACTAAGGGGGGATATGTTAGAGGTCTATAAAATCATGACTGGTGTGGAAAAAGCAAATAAGGAAAAGTTATTTACATATTTCCACAATATAAGAACTAGATGAAATTAATAGGCAGTAGGTTTAAAACAAACAAAAGGAAGTTTTTCTTCAATCAACGCACAGTCAATCTGTGGAACTCCTTGCCAGAGGATGTGGTGAAGGCTAAGACTTTAACAGGGTTCAAAAAAGAGCTAGATAGATTCCTGGAGGTTAGGTCCATCAATGGCTATTAGCCAGGATGGTAGGAATGGTGTCCCTAGCCTCTGTTTCTCCAGAGGTGGGTGACAGGAGAGGGATCATGTGCGGATTACCTGTTGTGTCCCCTCCCTCTGGGGCATCTGGTATTGGCCACTGTTGGCAGACACGACACTGGGCTGGATGGACCTTTGGTCTGACCCGGTCTGGCCGTTCTTATGTTCTTATGTTTGTGTAGTCCATTGGCATGTCTGCACTGTGAAATTCTTCTAAAGGGGAACACTTTCATTTCCACAACAAGGGCATAGGGTTGCCAGGTGTCTGGTATTCAACCGGACAGTCCAGTTTTTGCACCCTCTGTCCGGTAAAAAAAAAAAATTCAGAAAATACTGGACATGTGCAATGTCCGGTATTTTCTGGTTTTCCGGCTGGGCGCCCAACAGAAGCCTGGCGGGGGTGGGGGGAGCGGCTGGGAGGCGGGGCCGCAATCGGCGCTGGGAGCCTGTGGTTGCATGCAGAAGCCTGGCGGGGGAGTGGTGGGAGGCGGGGTGCGATTGGCGCTGGGAGCCCTCAGCTGGTTGCGTCTGACGTTAGGAGTGACGCTTTGGGGAGGAGGAGAAGCCCTGTCCCTGCTCCTGAGCGCTGTTCAAGTACATTGTGGAGCCGTAGTCCAGGAGAGAAGACCGCAGGTGCTTTGTGGTTGCGTTTAGGCGCCTTCCGTGGGCTCTCAGCCAAAACTGACTGGGGAGGAATTTCTGCTTCTTCCCACTGGGACATCCAAAGACCTGGCTATGAGGAAGTCACCTTCCTACCCATGGTCGCCCCCTCCTGCCCCGCCCCGCCATTGTGTTGCCCTGGGGTCTGCCTCTCTGCTTTGGGTAGCAGGCGGTTGCTTTGCAGAGCAGGCTCTGCTGCCTCCCCCTTCGTTCCCAGCTTGGTGGCTCTTGGTAGTAGCCACACAGGGCCTGACCCCCGCCTGCTCTGAGCTGTATAATCCGGCCATGGGGAGTGGAGCTGGGCTGGACTCAGGCACTTTGTGACCCAGGCTCCCTTCTATGGGCAGGGAACACAGAGCTCTTCTTTTGTGTTGCACCCCCTCTCCCCAAGCCACACGCAGGCCTCAGCGTTAAGAGCTAGCATTTGTGTTTGGTGTTGGGTTTTTTTTTTTTTTTTTTGCTCGACACATTTTTAGCCCGTGTGTTCGGTATTTTTTGGGAGACCATCTGGCAACCCTCCAAGGGCAGGAAGATACTGTTTCCCGCTCATTAAAACAGCCTCCCTTTGCTAGTTTTGTCTCAGTTCAATGCCCTTAAAATTGTTTATTTGTGTGTGTTAATTAAAGCGTCTTACAGACTGATACCAGGAAACCAGATATAAACACTGGAAGAAAATGCCACCCCCGTCTTTGTCACTCGCTGATACGGGAACATGGATACCATACCTAACTCTTCCTCTTTTTCCAGCACACTGAATTTGAGCGATGGGTGTCGCAGAATGAGCTCTCGGGCAGATGCGAGCCCCACAATTCCACCGCCGACAACCACCACATCAAAAGTGCTATTAAAAAACAAACACACAACAGGGTCATGTTGTAAGAGCTCAACAGTAACATGCTTCACATTTATCTGGAAAGAAAGTTCATCTTAGCAAATGAGCGTTAGAAACATTTATGAAGAACTTCTTGAAGACCCACTTTTCTAGAAACCCATACAAGAAACCAGCTGACTGAATCATCCACTGAGTTACCTGTGAGTGACCTGCTCACTGATGCTGAGGAAAGGTGCAGAAAGGTGGGAGGAAAGAGGGGTGGTGTTAAAAAAACCCACCACAGGAAGCAAAGCTGGAAATTGCTGTGTGAGGAAGACTAGGGAGTTGAAGAGTGCAGAATACACCGAGAAAATGTATAGTTCAGTGTTAAAAAAAGATTAACAAATCTGCAGGCATATGTCTATATTCCCCCTGATCATACGACTCATGTTTCATTTTGTCCAACCTTCCTCTGTCTTATTGTTTTAGATTGTATATTCTCCAGGACAGGGCCTGTATGTACTTGTGTTTGGAAAGTGCCTAGTATGTTTTAGGCGCTATCACAATAACTAATAATGCTAAGAATGCAGTAGACCAGGACTACTCAACTTTGGAAGCCCTGGGGGCCGCAACAATACTTACAGCACATGTGGAGGGCTGCAACTTAAGTGTGGTTGCATATACATGCAAATATATATGCAAATATATGCAAATAGCTTCTTTCACACAATGCCCCGGCATTCCCAGCACGTCCTCCCTGGGGTCTAGAAACGCCAACCTCCTGTACCCGTCTGTTCCAGTCCATCTGCTTGCGTCTTTCAATGCTCACCCCGCCTGGGAGACGCCTCGCCGTTGTGAAGCATGTTCCCAGTGGAGGCCATGTTCAAAGGATCCTACCCACAGGCCGTGTGTTGAGTCCTGCGTAAACCCAAACTGCACCACGGGCCACAAGCAAAGGGGCCATGGGCTGCATGCAGCCCACGAGTTGCGTGTTAAGTAGCCCTGCAGTAGACAGTCAAACTGCTTGCTCCTCTCTCTTTTGATAGATGCAACTTTCCCTTTGATTATTTGGAAATCAGCAAGTCCAAGGCTTCAACCTGACAGCATCAAGTTATTCTTTGTGAGCATTTCTGACAGGGGCGGGGAACCTTTGTGGGTCGGGGTCACTGACGTGGCCCCTGACTGAGGAGGAAAAAGATGATCCCCAAATTCCCCATAAACAGCAGAGCCTAGGGGGGCCCAAGCTAGTAGATTTTGTGTGCTTTAGCCCCATGGGGAGGTGATGGGGGGGGGTGCTGGAGCACCAGCGCGGGCTCCCCAATGCTGGGGGGGAGCCCCGAGCCTCAGGGGCCAGATCCAGGCAAGCCAGGGCCCACATCCAGCCCCCAGGCCTTAGATGCCCTACCCCTGATTTATGACATCCTGATTCACAGTTCAAGTCCATACAGCAAGGCTGGAACTCTGGAGCAGATGAGGCCGTGATGGCAGGCCTTAATCCAATGCTGAGAGCATCTGGATTTAATATTGTTTCATTGGTTTTTGTACTCCCATCTGTGTGTAGCCACCTATGGTCTCATCTTGTACTGATACTTATATCTTAGAGTGTGTCTAGACTACAGGGTTTTTTCGGAAAAAGTAGCCTTTTTTCGAAAAAACTTCCCGTGTCTAGACTGCTGCCGCATTTTTTCGAAAGTAAATTGAAAGAACGTGGCAGTTTTTTTGACAGCAGAAAACCTCATTTTAAGAGGTATAACGCCTTTTTTCAAAAGTGCTCTTTCGAAAAAAGGTGCTATGTAATGCAAACTATGCTTTTTCGAAAGAGAGCATCCAGCTTTTTCAAAAAAGCGGCTTGCTTTTTCGAAAGTACTGATTGTAGTCTAGACGCTCTTTTTCTAAAGAGGCTTTTTTGAAAGTATCTTTCGGAAAAGCCTCTTTCGAAAGAGGTTTGTAGTCTAGACATAGCCTTAGACTGTAAGACTTTCAAGGCAGGGGCTGTTTTATATAGCACCTAGTCTTAAGGAGCCCTAAACATGTACGAGACCCCAAAGAACTATGATAATACACATAATAAATAATAATTTTAAGACGGAGACTGTACCCCCATGTTAAGGCTGTTCATTATGAACTCAGTTAACAGGTTACTCTACTCTGACTCACAACTCTCTTGAACTCTTTCAAACAGCAGAACACAGTATAACGTTTCCTTAAATTGCATACAAAGTATGTGCACTACAAGCAGTACATTTTTTGGCAGAAATGCTCTGATCAATTTAGAGCCATTCTAGTTTACAGCATAAACCCTTACTGATACTAAACTCTTTAAATATAAGATTGTCTTTCTTTCTGGAATATATACTCTAGCTAAACCAAAATGTATGGTCTTGATGCAGGAGTTCCTGGGTGACCTGCATTATGCAAGAAGTCAGACTAGATGACCAAAAGGGTCTCTTTTGGCTTGAAATGTTTCTGCGCTGCATGTGCATTAATCAAGAATAGATGTTACTCTAGAGAAAATTATATTATGTGAATATGATAGAGTGAGATATACCTGTATCAAATTGTGACCTCATTTATTTTAAGAACGTCATTTTGATTCAGGGTTGCCACTTTGTATTGTAACCTTCATGATGTATTACTGGCAAGGGATGTAAGAGGTTTACCGGTTACCCGGTAAGCAGGTACCTTCTTACAAGGTAACCAGTTAACCGGCCATGCCGGCGGAACCCCCTATGACCTTGCTGGGGCCAGGGCAGGGCCAAGGTCGAAGCCGCCCCTACTGCCTGCAGGCCACTGGTTAACCGGTTAATAAATCATTTAACCAGTTAACTACTCTAGGTGGTTTTTACATTCCTTATTACCACCTTCATTGTGGATTAGAATGTGGTGTATTGAGGTGCTTGTTTTCCCTGTTTGTTTCAGGGTTCTTGCGTGCCAAATGTTCTGAATTCTAATAAAAAGTAGTGTTACACCGTAAACTTCTAGTAAGAGCATTTATGTTTTCTATCATATTTCCAGGTGTATGCTGTGAACATTACAGAGCATCCATTTTGTAACACAGGATTGATGCCTAGTGGAATGACGATGTCTGAGAAAATTTAAAAAACAACGAATAGTCCTGCAGCAGCTATGGCTAGAACCCTGCACAAAGTTTGGAGCCACCTCTGATCCGCCATCTGCAAATATGACCAGTGGAGATCTGCAGATTTGCTGGGCTTTAGATAGCAAATCTGGACCCACATCCGCCCACAATGTGCAAAAATGGCCCACGGATGAGGATATCTGTGGATATAAAGCAGACATCTGCACATTTGCAGGAGTCTAGCAATGACGGAGTAATCTAGAGCCATCAACTCCAAGTATTCCTGATCCCCTGCAACAATGCTACAGAAGCCTTGCTGGGAGCAGGGACTGGAGTTACTCAGCCTAAAACAAAGGGGTGACTAAAACTTATTGGCCCCCTGAGCCACATGTAACCCTCAGAAGTTTGAGGGCCAGGGCTTGAGGCCTCAGTCCTGGAGGAGCTGCCTGATGGGGCCCAGGCCCGATCCTGCTGAACCCCGAGACAGACACACATGCACACTTTGAGAAGAATCCCCCCTCCCATCATGCTGCAGCAAGGCAGAGGTCCCAAGCTTCCTCCCACCCCCTGTCTTGTAGGTGGTGAATTGGAGGTGTGGGAGAGGGGCTCTGTGAGCTGCACTGTAAAGGTAAAAGAGCCACATGCGGCTTGCAAGCCACCATTTGGCCACAGCACATGGTTGGAGAGCTGCAGTTTCTTTTGCTAGCTACCTGACCTAAAGGATCAGCAACTAAAGATTAAAGCAGGGCTACTCAACTTTGGAAGCTCCAGGGATCACAATGATACTCACAGCATATGCCAAGGGCTGCAATTTCAGTATGGTTGCATATAAAAACAAATATATATGCAAATAGCTTCTTTCACACTGATGGACATGAATACAAAGATTAAGGCAAGACTACACAACACGCAGGCCCCATTTAAGTCAGTTCTGCTGATATTACTAAAATGCAATATTTACCCGATTTCCATCCATATGACAGCACTTTTACTGAGCAATGACAGTCCCAGGAACTAAAATGCGTATCAACAGAATACCATTATATTGACTACTTTTTTGTTTTGGCTCCCACCCATGGGCCGTGTGTTGAGTCCTGTGTAAACCCAAACCACACTGCGAGCCTCAAACAAACGGGCCGAGGGCCGCATGTGGCCTGTAGACCACGTGTTGAGTAGCCCTGGATTAAAGGGCGCCTCTGAGTAAGGAGGCTGTCCGAGTCCACTGCCACATGCCACAAGACCTGTGCAGAGAGACAGAGAGATGCAGAGCCAGGAGGAGTCTGTCTAGCCTAACAACACTGACCAGGCCTCAGGCTCAAAGAAGGGGAAGGATCAGACTAAGGGGGAAAGGAAACATCTCAGGACTGTTTGTGGTTTCTTCTAAGATCTGTACCTCTGTGCTCTTTAGAGAAAAAGCGCCTGGAATTCATCAATGACTTTGCTCAGTTTGCATCCATTGGGTGCCTGCCACATGGTCCCAGTTAATCAAACAGTTCAGGGCACCCCAGAGCACAGCGGGAGTCAGGACGTGTGTAAGCAACTGGGGTCTCGGAAGGTCTGTGTCACTGATTCCAAGTTTTAAAGCAGCGGGGCTGCAGAGCCCCATGTCCCAAACAGGAAGCACAGACATGATGTCTGCTAGTGTGAGCATGCCTTAGAGATCAATAGCGACCAGGCTGGCTTAGGAGCATGTAGGATCCAGCCGACGGGTCACTCACAAACTGGAGTCTATCCAGAGAGGGGGAACGGGACAGGCTATGACACCAGCTTGCAGCAATACTTTGATTTTTTTAAAGACAGTCATGTTGTTAGTCTTTAAAGTGCTACTAGCCTCTTTGTTGTTTTTTTAAGTTTTTCCTGTTACAGACTAACTCAGCTCCCCCTCTGAAGCATTTAGTTTTGGAGAGTCACCTGTTGTTGGGTGCCTGACCTGGATTCTTTCATGGGGAACACAGGGTTCTGGCATATTTCACTACTGTTAGGCCAGCCAGAGCTCTGAGGCCCTGATTCTGCAATAATTCCCGCATGTGCTTATTTATGCAGGGCCTGTCCTTGCCCCATGACAGCTGGGGGAGGCCTCCCACGCTTACACTGACAGGAAAACCTGTGCAGCCCTTTAAAGCCTAGCCAGCTGGTTTCACAGGTGAGGAGCTTTCGCGGTATCTATGGCCGTGCCCATTGTCTGCCAGAGGAAGCGGGTCTGGCCCAGGAAAGCGCGGCACAGTCCCCCTGTTCGGGCAGTGCAGGCTGGCCGGGCTGCCTCTCCCGCCGCGAGCGCGGCTCGGCTGAGGGGCCCGTGGGCGCTCGGGGAGGAGGCGCTGGTCTCAGCAGGGCCCCTCCCGCCCCGGCCAGGAGCCAGCCCCGCGCAGCGCGGCCCGGCGCGTTCGGGAGCCGCTCCGGAGTAAGCGCGTCCACACGGCGCCCAGGGGCTCCCGCGGGAAGGGCCCGGCCCCGGCCCCGGCGGCCTCACCTGCAGCGGCGGCGCGGCGGCTCGGCCCGGCCCCAGCCCCGGCACCAGGCGCGGCCCAGGCGCAGCAGCGGCGGCGGCATCGCGGGCGGCTCCCGGCGGCGGGCGAGGCCCAGGCCCAGGCCCGCTCCGCCCAAGGCCGCGAGAGGAGGGGCCCGGCGCTCCCGCTCCCTGCCCGGCCCGTTCCCGCCGCTCCCGCCGGGCTTCTCCCCGGCCCGTGCGCCGCCCCCGGCCGCTGCCGCCCAGCCCCCCCCCGCCTGACGGGCCCTAACGTGGCCCAGCCCCGTGGGCCCCAGCCCCCGCCTGACGGGCCCTAACATAGCCCAGCTCCCCGCCTGACGGGCCCTAACGTGGCCCAGCCCCGTGGGGCCCAGCCCAGCCCCCGCCTGAGGGGCCCTAACGTGGCCCAGCCCCGCAGGCCCCAGCCCAGCCCCGCCTGACGTGCACTAACGTGGCCCAGCCCCGTAGGCCCCAGCCCAGCCCCCCTGACGTGCACTAACGTGGCCCAGCCCCGTGGGCCCCAGCCCAGCCCCGCCTGACGGGCACTAACGTGGCCCAGCGCCCCCGTGGACCCCAGCCCAGCCCCCGCCTGACGGGCCCTAACATAGCCCCCGTGGGCCCTAGCCCAGCCCCCCGCCTGGCAGGCCCTAACGTGGCCCAGCCCCCGTGGGCCCTAACATAGCCCAGCTCTCCTGCCCCCAGTAGGGCAAATGCTAACATAGCCCCCAGCAAGGCAAATCCTAACATAGCCCCGTGGGCCCTAACATAGCCCAGCCCCAGCAGGGCAAATCCTAACATAGCCCAGCCCCTCGCCTGGCGGGTTCTAACATAGCCCAGCCCCCTCGCCTGGCGGGCCCTAATATAGCCCAGCCCCACCTCGCCTGACGGCCCTAATATAGCCCAGCCCCGCCTGGCGGGCCCTAACATAGCCCAGCCCCCAAGCAGGGCAAATCCTAACATAGCCCCAGTGGGCCCTAACATAGTCCAACCCAGCAGAGCAAATCCTAACATAGCCCAGCCCCTCGCCTGGCGGGCCCTAACATAGTCCAACTCCCAGCAGAGCAGGCCCTAACATAGCCCAGGGCCCCTATCCTCTGACCTTCCAGGTGGCCAGGGCCAGCCTGTCTCCTGACAAAGGTTTTATACCAAGGTTGAAGGACTTCAGTCACTCAGCAGAGGTCTGGGGTCTGTGACAGGAGCAGGTGGCCAAGGCTCTGGCCTGTGCAGGAGGTCAGACTAGACCAGCGGTGGGCAACCTGGGCTAGCGAGTGGGCCGCATGAGTAGCCTCCGTCATCTCAATGGGCTGCAAGATTGTTGTAACCAAGACAGTCTGCTGGGATCGGGTAGTTTTGCTCCCTGCGCTTGCGTACCTAGAATTTGCGGGGTGTGCCGAATGAACCATATTAGCGCTGGGATGGGATGCAGAGGGAGCACGCAATTCTCACGCTGCATGCAATCGGCACGCACCTCCCTTCACGTGCCCTTTATCTGTGTTTCACTGTAGTAATACCAGTAGGGGAAAAATGACGTGGACAGAAACCAGCAGAATCTGGCAACCCTGCGCGTGGGAAATAGTAACAGATGTCTTGCGGGCCACATGTAGAACCCTGAGCAGGACATGTTTCTGCTTTAGCTCCCATTTAGGAGACTTCTCCAACCAACCCCCTGCGCTTCCTAGTGGTGTGGCCTGAGGAAAGCAGGTTGCTAGCAGATGCTGTTGCTGTGAATGTAAACTACTTGGCATTTATTTACCTTTCAGTACAGATGCCCCCTAGTTAAAATTTGAAAGCAAAATTGATCTTTGATTCCAAGTTGCAGGTTTAACTATACCATTTCTTCCTGAGCACTTCAGTATTTTTCAGATTGCCAGTTCAGGCTGGATGTTTCTGATGACTTAAGTTCATAGCTGTGGCCTCCAGAAAGTTAAAATTATCCTCCAGTTAAGTGACCTAAAGTGTTGTTTATACAAAACAAAACACCTGTCATATGTTATTTTGTGACTAACTAGTGTGGCAAGAAGACAGATGCACCAAACTGACATTTCAGTAAACCTCTCTTGTAGTTCAATGATGCTGGTGGGGAAGTTCGTACAACCAGTGCATGGTTTAAAGAAACTATCAACCCCCGGTGCATGCAGGCACTTCTGGGGATGGCTGAATGCAGTTTTTAACAAGTAAGAAAAACGTGTATTTAATAGTTTCTGTGTTAGTTAAAATTGCTGATGCATATCACGATGTAGCACGTATAATCGGCTAATGTGTAACAGTAGCCAGTTACAACCTATAGAAGGACAGAAGAGAGCTTTTTCTATTAAACATGTTTTTCTTTTCAAATTGTGCACTGTTGTCAGGTAGTGGTTGTTTCTTACAGTTTCCAGTAACAAAATCACTGATTTACAAAGGAACATGTGTACTTTAATCAGTATGTTATGGGGTAATTTTACTTACCTTCAGTGAGACCAGTGTATTAGAAATTAAATTCTGGTTTCCTAAACACTCGTCTTTTGGCCTTGATTCCATGAAGATTTAAATTCTGGTTCTATCATTCTAAATTTCCTTTATGAATTCAGAAGATGCTCTGAGTTACCTTTCCTAGTATAATTTAGTTGAACAGGTGTTTTCATTTTAATTTTAAAATGTAATTATTTCTCTACCAATAACAAATGTCAGCCATTCATAGCCATTCAGTGTTCTTCAGTAGCCTCCACCAAGTCCTGTAGTAATACCCTGCTGGCTCCTGGGGAGGAGGCTTCCTTGCTACAGTGAAGCTTCCTACCTGGGGAGCCGGGCTGGCAGGGATTGTTGGCCCTGCTCCTGGGGAGGTTTTGCTCTATACCCAGCTCCAGCAGAGCTGGTTGCTGGGATCTTGCATGTGCTGGGACAGATGGCTCCTAAACTGCAGAGCCCACAGCAGGGTGGAGGGTGGGGCTGATTCCCCAGGTGGGCAGAATTAAACCAATAACATTAACTGATAAGCATCAGTTTAATCAGTAAAACTCTAATATCCTTATTGTAAAGCCTTATCCTGGGCAAAATGTTGGCTATCTCCTGCTTAGATGTCTCTGCCTTTGTCATGCTTTTGCAATACATGTATAGAATTTTCGTGACAACCAAGTAGATTTGAATTATTAAGGTAGGGCCAAATGAGCACATGGGGGTTGGCAAAGGTAGAATGCTGAGCAGACAGGAGAGGATTCGTTAGAGAGAAATACAAGTAACAAACTAGCAAGCAATATTTTTCTTCATGATGTTACTGACATTTAATTTTAATTTAAAATATAAATGAACACAGGTTATCTGATTTAAAATATAGTGCAGATTTAGTAAGTTGATGTAAACTTGTGGCTCAGTCTTTCTCTTTTCTTTGCTTCATGCACTTAATAAAACTGTACAAGATTTAAATGGTTCTTCTATGTTGGCAGGGTAGACTATGAACGTATAAAGGCTGTTGGCCCGGATAGAGCAGCGTCTGAGTGGCTTCTGCGGTGCGGGGCGCTGGTCCGTTTCCAAGGCTTTGATAAATGGCAGCAGGACTACAATGGTCTCCCAACAGGGCCTTTAGGAAAGTACAAGATACAAGCAATCGATGCCACCGAGTCCTGCATCATGTACCGAGGATTTGATTATTTGGGTAACCAAGCCACAGCTTTGCACATTATATTATTGTCCTTAAAATTCATCCATTTGCATCAAAGACTGAGCAGCTGTGTCCTTTTGTTTCTTGGTGACTCATAGAGAAGGCTTGATTTTTAAAAGAAAAATGCTCGTGTTTTAATTGAGAGAGATCAGATTGTATCTCTGTTTTTTTTCTGGAGGTCTCCTTTTAGGACAGGTGGATTGGGAGTTACTTGAAGAGGGAAGAGCATTAAACAGTGGGAACAAAGATTTATTAGTTAAATAAGTTCATAGTTCAATATGCATAAATGTTCTGAATACAAATGACTTACTCTAAGTCATGTGTTCATTTTTGGTATTTGTGAAGTCATTGTACTGCTAGTGTTCCTTAGTTCTTCCTAGGAAAAGCCCAAAGCTCTGCATTTCTAATTTAAAAGAAGCAGAATTTTTAAAAAGTTGTTGCCTTTCAGTCCTTCTTGACACCCCAAAAAACAAAAATGGGACACGCACGGACTCCTTTTCTTTGCAAGTCATCTTACATTTCCTTGTGTAATTTCAGTGTTAGTTCAGCACTTATCAGTCATCCTGTGCATGCTAATCTTCTGTCATTGGCCTACATCCATATAAAACCCCTTAGAACCTTAGTCATGTGTTGGCAATTGTGAAGCCAGCAAAGGGACTGCTGCAGAGTACCGTACTATAAGGTTATTCATGATGTATTATGGCTCTTCCATGTGTGGGCATTAGGGATGAAAATATCCATCAAAACAGTTAACCGGTTAAATGATTAAAATTACATCGTTTAATCCAGGCGTGGGGAACCTTCCACCGACCCACAGAAAAATCTGTCAAGGGCTGCACACAAGCGAGAAGCAAAAGAGCCCAAAACAAACCCTCACGGACACGGCCCCCAACTGAGGAGGAGAAAGACACTCCCCACATTCTCCTCGCACACCACAGCCTAGGGGGATTGTGTGCTCCGTGGGCTCCCCAATACTGAGGGGAGCCCTGAGCTTTGGGGCTGGATCCAAGCAAGCCAGAGGCTGCATCCGGCCCCTGGGCCTGAGGTTCCCTACCCCTCGTTTAATCGGGTAACTGTCAATAGGGGCAGAACAGCCAGGGCCGGCGGTCTTAGCGGGGCTATGGGCAGGCATGGTGGTGTGGCCAGGGCTGGAGTCCGGGGCTGCTGCAGCATGGCCAGAGTCCCGTCTGCCTCGGCCTCCAAATGGTGCCACTGTGGTACAGACATGGCCAGGGTCCCCCGGCCCACTCTATGGCTCCTGCAGCCTCCCTGACCTGTCTGGGTTCCTGCCAGCTGGCCCTACATAGCTGGCAGGCCGGTTAACCAGTTACCAAGCATTCCACTAAGTCTAATGCTGACCGGTTAACCTTTTACATCCCTACTAGGTATCTGTTACCACCAGGTTACGGAAGCACAAGAATAAGAACTGCAGCCCTGCTGGAAGCACCGCCTACAATTTGCACCTTGTATTATGATTTTTCTCCTTTCCAGATGGCCTCGAGCACGTTGCGGAAATTAAGCTGAACAAGTGCATTTATATCCAGGATGAATGTCTGCAGCGGATCAGCGAGACTGAGAGTTTACAGAAAAGTCTCCTGCGGCTGATGATAATGTCCTGTGGGAATGTCACAGATAAAGGCATCATCGCACTTCACAAGCTAACGTGAGCCATTGAGGGAATGTCTTCAGGCCCTCGCTTTTCTCGCTGTTGCCGCATTTGTATGTTTAGAATAGTTTCAGATTACTGGAATCATTACTTTTGTTTACATTCGACTTTAGCCGTCTTTGACGTGCAGTAAAGTAGGACGCCGAAGAGAATGTGAATTCACAGCTGAGTCATGTCCTTGTAGTTGTCCTTTTTTCCTATGTCCCCCGTTGTAGGTGACATTCAGAGTTGGCTGCTCAGCAGATTACACTGCCCCTGTGCTGAGGCAGTGATTCTGCACGTGCAGTGGATTGATTAGTACATTTAACTGTCACCTTTGGACTACTCGCTTGGGGTATGTGCAAAATTGCAGCGTAGGTGCTTGTGCTGGAGTGCGGGCTGAGACAGCCTGTGAGTGGGGAGGGTCCCAGAGCAAGTGTGAGAACTTGCACTGCAGTTTTATAGCCCTGTGGCCAGAGCACCTTAAGCCTGAGTCAGCTAACTCAAGCCAGCCCTGGGTCTTTTATTGCAGTGTAGGCTACCCTCTGAGTAGTACTGAGGTGAAAGTGGGTTGTTTGCGCCTTGTTTTCTGCCATCCACCAGTCCGGGTCCTTTCTCCTCAATCAACCCTGGCACTTACAATGCACTGCGACTCCCAGTATCCTTCTCTGTGTCTGACATAGCTCATAAGGTCTTTGGGAGAGAGGTCGTGTTTGTTTTTTAATCTCTGCATGGGAGACAGTGTGAGAATGAAGCCCCTATTCAGCAAAACACTTCAAGCAGCACCAGACTCTCTTTTTTTTTTTTATACATGAGTACAGCCATTGACAAACTCCTTGCTACTAGTGAAGAGGAACCAGGTTGGCTTTCGTGGCCTTAGTAAGTTACTAGGAGGACTTCTGGTAGCAATATAAAGTAATGTAAAGAGAGCAGGATGCTTTATGGGGCCGGGATCTTTTGTCAGCAAAGCATTTCACACACTTTAAAATATTAAACAGTGGACACTTGTAGCTGCACGGTGCTTCTGAAAACTTTAGGCAACCCCTTTTGAAAATACTGGCTTCCTATTACATTTTTTTGGAAACCTCTCTGGCCCCCAGTCACATCGTATGTATTGTATAAATAGTTCTGTCTTTTACTTTCAAACTCGGACTATGTAGCACTTTAAAGACTAACAAGATGGTTTATTAGGTGATGAGCTTTCGTGGGCCAGACCCACTTCCTCAGATCAATATGTAGAAGAAAATCGGCACAACCATATATATCAAAGTGATACAATCAAAAAAATGAACGCATGTGAAATTGACAAATCAAATTTTAGAACAGAGTGGGGGTGAGGGGGGAAGGGTAGTTTCTGTGAGGTAATGACATAGGTTCCCCAATTATCACCCCTATCTTTGTAATGGGTGAGATAATTAGAGTCTTTGTTTAAACCCATACATAAAGTGTCAAATTTAAGCATGAATGACAATTCTGAAGCTTAAATTTGACACTTTATGTATGGGTTTAAACAAAGACTCTAATTATCTCACCCATTACAAAGATAGGGGTGATAATTGGGGAACCTATGTCATTACCTCACAGAAACTACCCTTCCCCCCTCACCCCCACTCTGTTCTAAAATTTGATTTGTCAATTTCACATGCGTTCATTTTTTTGATTGTATCACTTTGATATATATGGTTGTGCCGATTTTCTTCTACATATTGATCTGAGGAAGTGGGTCTGGCCCACGAAAGCTCATCACCTAATAAACCATCTTGTTAGTCTTTAAAGTGCTACATAGTTCTGTCTTTTGTTTCAGCTACACCAGACTAACACGGCTGCATCTCTATCACGAGTTTGAAAGTGTGTGCGCTTTTCAAATTATTCACACTTTGTCTTGTAAATAGCCACTGACTGACTTTTTATATATTTACAGGAACCTTGAATATTTATTTCTGAGTGACCTCCCAGGAATAAGAGAGAGAGAATCTACCGTTCAGATCCTTAAGAAATCAATGCCATCGCTGGAGCTGGAATTAGATTTAGAATAAAGACATCTTTACATAACTCTGAAGTGTCTTACTTCATAATATTCATTATCCTTAAATTATATGGGTTATAGTGTAGTTGCCACTGTGCTTATATTTCATTGTGGAAAAAGATCTCTTGTCAATGGCTCTGAAATTATTAAAACAAATTCAATCTCAGTGAAACATAGTTGAACTTCATTTGTGCTTTCACCAAACAATTCTGTAAATTCTTATAAGTTTTGGAGTGGTTGCAAGTAGCTAACTAAAGAAATCTGTCTTCTAACAGGGGAAGTAAGTAAAAACCACATACTCTTCCTTGCACGGATGTAACAGAATTACAATAAATGTTCTTAAATGTGCCTCGGTCTACCAGATGAGAATGGGCAGGATAGAGAAGGGTTTGCAGGGAATTGCCAGGCCAAAGAAGCAAGATTCTTGCTAACTCCACCATTGTGTGTTGAGAGTTCCCAAAGGGGAGGTGGGGGGGAGGGAGAGTGAAAACTGCTATTCAGTTTCCTTCATGACAGCCTTGAACATTTTCCTCTTTTTGTCTCTGCCACTCTGGGAATCTCTTCTAGGTTCCACCTGTTGCTGTCCCTTTAAATATTTCCCCAAATGTAATGGGATAACTTCCCTTGTTCCATTTGAACAACCTGTCTACTCCAAGAGACTCGGACCTATGTCTTGGTGGCTGTGGGCTCAGCAAAGCATATCTGGTATTTATTTTAGGATACATACATGAAATTAAAGAATTAAAGTCAGCTTACAGGACAGCCCTGACTAGCAAGTAGAAGGCAGGTTTGAAAAATAACGAGCTATGAGGCCAGAAGCAATGAAGTAGGGAGGATGTCTGGGTCAAAGAATAACTAAAAAACAAGGAAAGGTTTCTAAAAAGGACTAACAGGGTGTCCGCAGATGGTTTTAAAGACACCATTGTCAAACACTGACACACACATAGAAAGGTGCGCTACATTCATTTTATTCAAAACCAATCAAGTATTACCACCCTGAGAGTACACAAAGAAATGAAGATGTAGCCTAGGATAGATATTTAGGAGGCCTTCCTGCCTGCTCCTTTCCAATATTACAAACCACAGGCGAGCAGTTTCTGGTACTGACCACGTAAAAGTGAAAGCTCTTGGTAATGCCAGAAAGAGAACTGCAGAGCAAACCTAAAAACATAGTCTAAAGCAACCGCAAGGTTTTACTAAAAGAGTGCGTCCCCCATATCAGTGACAACGCTGTAGTGTTTGGGCATTCCATTCTAGTTGTATTAGCCTTTGCTAATAGCTCCCAATACCTTACTTGGACTTGAAAACTATTTATATTTCACTCAGTTGAGCCGCAGGAGCGATAGCTCCAATTAGATGAACGACCTCCAGGCCTATTCTTACAAACTCACACAAGTAGTTTGACTTACAGAAAGTCCCATTGCTGGGCCTGCTCACAGGAATAAAATGGTGCGTATACCTCAGTGTTTCGGGATCGACTCTTTTGTGCTGTGTAACATACAGTCTAGTTTTTCTTATTATTTTTAATGCTTTCACACAATGGGACAAACAAACCAATTTGTTTGGCATGCTTGTGATTTTACTGCAAAGTCCTGAATACCAGCAGTCGATGTGGTTTATTAAAGTCACGCACTGTAAGCAGTGGTTCTTGGGTAACGCTGAACCACAAAAAGACCACCAAACCACTGGTCTTCCTCCTTTACGCATAGACTACCGATTAGCATGCAGCTCTGAGCTCTCTCTGCAGGGGTCTCCTCCTACTGGCGACCCACCATAAACTAACTTCAGAGCTCACTTACGTGTCTATTGTAAAATTTACATCAGTTTTCCACCCTAAATCTTCCTTTTAGAAATTGCTGAAGGCTTGCACTTTGGACAATAAATAGCTCTGTCTTAGAAGTGACTTGCTGGCGTGTTAGATGTTGGGAAGATGGTAGTTTAATTTTCTTGTGTTGCCGCAGTACTTCTTGTTATCCAAAGCTGGTAAAATGTTGCTGCTGGTTAACTGAGGCAGGTACTGTAACTAAAGCAGAAATCACAGTTTACACTTGCATAGGAATCTGAAGGGATTTTATGCATTTCATTTTCCACACCAGTGGTTCTCGGAGTGTGGTTGGCGGACCTCTAGCGGTCTGCGACCATCTTGCAGGCAGGCCGCGGGCTCAGGGCTTGTCCCTCTGCCTCCTTGCAGCAGGGAACCCACGCAGGTGCTCCAGCCCCATGTGCCCCCCCTGGCGAGGTTGGCTTCCCACTGTGGGGAGAGGGGTGCCCCGAGCCTTGCAGGCCGGATCCAGCTCGCGAAGGGAGGAAGCGGCTCTGCACACTGCGGCTCCCGTCTCCCCCTGCTGGGGAAAGGGCAGCACAGGAAACCTCTCACCTAGCCGCTTTCCCCACTGCTCCCATCAGAACCCTGACCAGATGCCCCCAACCGCTGCCCGTTCCTGCGCCTTACTTCCCGCCCAGACCCCACATCCCCACCCCATCCTGCACCCTGCTTCCTGGCCAGACCCCACACCCCACTCCATCCTGAACCCTACTTCCCAGCCAGACCCCGTACCCCAACCCCGTCCCTGCACCCAACCTCCCGCCCAGAACCCGCACTCCCCATCCCGTCCTGCACCCTACTTCCTGCCCAGAACCTGCACCCCCATCCCGTCCTGCACCCAACGTCCTGCCCAGCCCCCTCATCCCCACCCCGTCCTGCACCCAACCTCCTGCCCAGACCCCACATCCCCACCCCGTCCTGCACCCTGCTTCCTGGCCAGACCCCCATACCCCACTCCATCCTGCACCCTGCTTCCTGGCCAGACCCCGTGCCCCAACCTGCACCCAACCTCCCGCCCAGAACCCGCACCCCCAGCCCGTCCTGCACCCTACTTCCTGCCCAGAACCTGCACCCCCACCCCGTCCTGCACCCAACCTTCTGCCCAGATCCTCATCCCCACCCGTCCTGCACCCAACCTCCGCCCAGAACCCGCACTCCCCATCCCATCCTGCACCCAACTTCCTGCCCAGAACCCACACCCCCATCCCGTCCTGCACCCTACTTCCTGCCCAGAACCCGCACCCCATCCTGTCCTGCACCCAACCTCCTGCCCAGACCCCTCATCCCCACCCCGTCCTGCACCCAACCTCCCGCCCAGAACCCACCCCATCCCATCCTGCACCCAACTTCCTGCCCAGAACCCACACCCCCCATCCCGTCCTGCACCCTACTTCCTGCCCAGAACCCGCACCCCATCCTGTCCTGCACCCAACCTCCTGCCCAGACCCCTCATCCCCACCCCGTCCTGCACCCAACCTCCCGCCCAGAACCCGCACACCCCATCCCGTCCTGCACCCAACCTCCTGCCCAGACCCCTCATCCCCACCCCATCCTGCACCCACCCTCCTGCCCAGACCCCCGCATCCCCCATCCCGTCCTGCACCCACCCTCCTGCCCAGACCCCCGCATCCCCCACCCTGTCCTGCACCCAACCTCTTGCCCAGACCCCACACTCCCATCCCGTCCTGCATGGCATTTTGTCATCATGGGTGGCTGGCTGGTGGTCCGCAGAAAGGTTTGCATTGAGCAGAGTGGGCTGCGGGCCAAAAACGTTGAGAACCCCTGTTCTAACCGATAAACCATTCGAAAATATCTACACTCCATAAAGCCGTTACGCACTTTGCTCATTTAGAGACCCAGATCAGATATGCATTTCTTCATGTGATTGTGCAACTTGCCTTGGAACAGCTCTTCAGAATTTGACTCAACCCATTTATCTCGGGCAAACCATTTGTGTTGACAGGCAGGTAAAAGTCTGCCTGTTATCAGTCACATGGCAAAGGGCAGGGCTGTTTTCACCCACAAATGCGTCCATTGGTTTTAACTTTAAGAGATGTGAGGCAGACTGCCACAGCTGAGCCATTCTTTTTCGCTGACACAGCTGAGGAACTGTCCCAGATTGAGGGGTGAGTAGAAGAGGTTTTGGAACAAACTCATAAATTAAACAGCAATAAGTCCCCACAGCCAGATGGCATTCACCCAAAAGTTCTAATGGAACTCAGATATGAAATTGAAGAATTACTTAGTGTGGTTTGTAACCTATCAATTAAATCAGCTTCTGTATTAGAGGACCGGAGGACAGGTAATAGGGCTCCAATTTTAAAAAAATGCTCAAAAGGTGAGTCTGAAATTGGCACAGTTTTATCGGCCCAGTAAAGCCAAGATCCCGACACTTGGCTGGAGGCATTTCGCTCTGTGTGCGGCTGTACGGCGAGACTTTGGGCAGGCCACATCTGGCACATTCTGAAGTGTCAGCGAATGCTCTCGGCATCAAGGGGTAAACGCCAGTGAGTCCGGTAAAAACCAGAATTGGAAGGAGGAAAGGGAAGGGACTGGGGACTCAGAGCCCCTGGTGCCTGGTTAGTAGAGCCAGCATCTTCAGCCAACTCTGCAACTGTCTACAAAGCGATGAGCCAGCACTTGCCAGCATCCCCACCCCCTTCAGCTCGGCTCTGCCAGGGCAGTTTAAAAGGCTGACTCCTTGAATGACGTATGGCAGAAAGAAAAGAAATCAGTATGAGGACGGAGGGATGCAGCCCCTGTCCGGCGGTGGGACTTGTTACAGGGACTCCCTGCAGTGGAGGGAGACGGGAGAGTGGTACCAAGGGAGATGGGGGGAGGGATGCAGGAAGCGTGGGTTGTGCCAGGAGTGTGGCCTAGAGAAGCCAACAAGCATGCAGCCCTCTAGTTTCGACCTATGATGAGCTGCAGTAAACAAGGCCAGAGCCTGGCACGTGCAGATCGGGCCAAGAGAGGAAGATGATCAGGAACAGTCAACATGGATTCACCAAGGGCAAGTCCCACCTGACCAACCTAATTGCCTTCTATGACGAGGTAACTGGCTCTGTGGACATGGGGAAGGCAGTGGACAGGATATACCTTGACTTGAGCAAGGCAGTTGATACTGTTGCCTACAGTATTCTTGCCAGCAAGTTAAGGAAGTCTGGATTGGATAAATGGACTGTACGATGGATAGAAAGCTGGCTGGATTGTCAGGCTCAACGGGCAGTGATCAACGGCTCGATGTCAGGTTGGAGGTCGGTTTCAAGCAGAGTGCCGCAGGAGTCGGTTCTAGGGCTGGTTTTGTTCAACATTTTTATGAATGACCTGGATGAGGGGATGGGTTGCAACCTCAGCAAGTTTGCAGATGCACTAAGCTAGGGGGAGAAGTAGATACGCTGGATCTACGTTGGAAGGTTGGGATAAGGTCCAGAGTGATCTAGACAAATTGGAGGATTGGGGCAAAAGAAATCTGATGAGGTTCGACTCTGCACTTGGGATGGAAAAACCTTAAGTACTGTTACAGACTGGGGACTGACTGGCTAAGTAGCAGTTTGGCAGAAAAGGAGCTGGGGATTACAATGGATGAGAAGCTGAATATGAGTCAACAGGGCACCCTTGTAGCCAAGAAGGCTAATGGCATATTGGGGTGCTTTAGAAGGAGCACTGCCAGCAGAGCTAGAGAAATGATTATTCCCCTGTATTCAGCACTGGTGAGGCCACATCTGGAGTATTGCATCCAGTTCTGGGTCCCCCATTACAGAAAAGATGAGGATGCATTGAATAAAGTCCAGCAGAGGGCAACAAAAATCATTAGGGGGCTGGAGCACATGACACATGAGGAGAGGCTGAGGGATTTGGGCTTGTTTCATCTGCAGAAGAGAAGAGTGAGGGGGGATTCGATAGCAGCCTTTAACTTCCTGAAGGGAGGTTCCAAAGAGGATGGAGAGAGGCTGTTCTCAGTAGTGATGGATGGCAGAACAAGGAGCAATGGTCTCAAGTTGCAGTGGGGGAGGTCTAGGTTGGATATTAGGAAAAACTATTTCCCTAGGAGGGTGGGGAAGCACTGGGATGGGTTCCCTAGGGAGGGGGTGGAATCTCCATCCCTAGAGGTGTTTAAGTCCCGGCTTGACAAAGCCCTGGCTGGGTTGATTGAGTTGGGATTGGTCCTGCTTTGGGCAGGGGGCTGGACTTGATGACTCCTGAGGTCTCTTCCCGCCCTAGGAGTCTAGGATTCTAAGTCCGTGTCCAATAGGCAAGGGCACGCTCTTTTACCAGGTCAAACACAGAAATGAATATTTTTCTGCCCCAGCGATTTGCCATCCAAGAGCACCGAGCTGTGAAAAAGGCCCTTTGGGCAGAGTGAGAGCAGGAGCTAGTCCAATTCAGAGAACTGCCACGCCACCGCTCTGGTCAGGCATGTTCATGTCTAATCACACTTGTCTGCTGCTCAGCCCGAGTCTCAAGGACATTGTGCCCTGCAGCTCAGACTGCACCGGGCTGGCTTGTTAGCAAGGCACTTAGCTGTCTTCTGGGTTAAAAGGCAGCACCCCCCTTCTGCAGCCCCCTGCTGGGCTGATCTGGGGTCCCTCATCTCCACAGACCTGCAGGTGGAAGATCTCCGATTCTACCTGCTAGTCTCTACAATAGACAAGCAGCTCCTGTCCGAGGCCATGGGAGATGAAATGCCCCGAAGGAAGTCTTACCCCTGGCATGTGCTTTCGAGGAGGTCTGGCTGGCTTCCGAGTAGCCTTTTCGTGCTCCTTGCCCAAATCTCCGGCTTCTCTCGTGCTGTCGAAGTAGGGGTGTTGCAGTAACTGTTCACACGTGAGCCGCTCTGCCGGGTCCATATGCAGGCAGCCCTAGCAAAACGCAATGCAGCCCAGGGTCACACGGGGGGCTTTTTGTGGGTCGTGTCATTACAACGACACAGATATTAAAAGCAGCTGGAGTTAATGAACATCAGTGGGCTCTGGATTTTTAAATGGATCCTTAAAGTCCAAGTGTTCCGGGGAAAGAGCCCACTCAGAATCCCCCCAGCCACCTCATGCACACAGGTGGCTAACCCTGAAAACTCCTCCTCTTGCATAAGCTAAATAGAGTTTAAGTGTGAACTCAATGCTTCACCATCGCTTACCTTCATTAGTCCTAGAGCAGGGTATGAAATGTTAGGGAATTTCAGTTCTAGTGGCTCCTGGAAAATATACGGCATAGTTATATTAGTAACTGTTTCAGTTATCAGGGTGCCACATGATGCATTCGTCTCTTTACACTTCCATCTCAGGCCACGGCTCCACCTACTGGAGGATTGATGCGCTGGCAATCAATCTTCCGGGGTTTGATTTAGCGGGTCTAGTAAGGACCTGCTAAATTGAATGCCAAGGGCATCCCTGTTGGCGCTGGTACCTTTTGCTGTCGCTAGGAGTAACAGAAGTCGACTGAAGCGTTTCTCCTGTCGAACTCCCACTGTGGGGCCACCCCCAAAAAATCAATGCAACGTACCTCGACTCCAGCTACGCAATTCACGTAGCTGGAGTTGCGTACCTTGCATCGATTTTCTCCGCCAGTCTTGACCTGGCCTCAGCCTATTTCACAAGCCACAGCATTTGAACCGGTACTTGAGTATACAGCTATTAAATAATGCTTTGTGTCTTGTTCTGTTTGCTCTCAGCACACATTTTTCTGCAATCCCAGGCTCATGTTGATCTGAATCCAGTATATCCAGTGTTAGATAAACAGAAAGGAATTTCACAGAGGATGAAAGACAAGGAGCACAAAATAACTAAGATCTGGGAGGGTTAAACCATGAGGAAACATTACTGTAATGACACATGTATTTGTCATATAACAATAACTAAGGTGGAATAAGATAACCAGTGCAGGTATCACATGCAAGCGAACTCCCAGAAGAGGGATTGTTTAGAGAGGTTTGAGGGAGTCAGATTAGGGGTGGGAGGATAAAAATGATCAAAGGAAAATTGGAAAAGAACATTGGAAAAAACAAACAGCGGGACCGAGGTAAAAGCCCCTGCAAAATAGTCTCCCTGTGGATCTGGCAAGAGTTCACCCAATGGGGCAAAGGGCAAGCGGGAACACGCCCACACAAGCAGAGCTGATAAGGGGCTCTCTGTGTTCTCCTGACCCTACAAAGCAGGGCCGTGCAAACGCAACCCAAGCTCAATGGGACCAGACTGCAAGCGCCCAGCGGGGGTTGGGCTGGGTCAGAAAACGGGCTTTGGCCAGGAGGGCTTCCCTCCCTTGGCCCGTGGGTCGTGCAGCAGCGGCTGCAGGCCCTGCCCCATGTGCGTGCCAAGGCGTCGCAGCACCTCTGGCTCGGCAACATGCACGCCGCATGGCAGAGGGCAGCCGCTGGCAGGAATGGGGCATGCCGCTGGGAGGGGCCACGCCAACCCCCCGGGCGGGAGGGGTCGGGAGCACGGACTCAAGTCCAGGGAAAGGGCGAGAAGGAGCCGGGTCCAAGCCCCTGCAGACCTCTCCTGCAAAGAGCCAGCTCGGGGTGGAACGACACGACTCACACGCTTACCGTGAAGCACGTGCTTCAGCGTTTGTAGGGTCGGGGCCTGCTGGGTGTCTGCATTTGGCATTTGCTGTGGCCAATAGCGACGTGGCCAATAGCAATGGCGGCTTTGGCGTAGCCCTGTTCATGCAGAATACCCGCTGCCCAGGATTCACGGCTTTTAGCTGCGCTTCCAGCCCTCGGTTCCCTCCACCAGGTCATTAATCCCTAGGAAATACCCTGAGTATCCATCCATTAGCGCTTCTTTGTAGCTCTGTGAACCGCCGAAGGATACACCCCGGGAACGCCAAAGCAAGAACACTTCTCTAGCCAACACACAACCGTCTCATTTGCATAGCATGCAAATTGCTGACCAGTGCTGGACTCAAGCACGTTTGGAGGGCGCTCTTACCTTGTCCTCTGGATCGGGAATTCGCACCCCACTGAAGAACTGATTTGTGCTGAATACTTGCTGATGCCTGGGAATAAGGTCCCCTTGGATCAAGAATAAAAAGCCAAGTCAGGGGAATTACGTGTTTTATTAGCCCACATCTTACAAGCTTATCCTGGAGCGAGGCTGAAACTAGAGACGTTTTTTAAAATTGATCTCCAGGCATCAAGAGAATTAACAATACAACGTTCACTTACAAACACTGATCGTCCATCTTGACTTCACTGATTAAATGTCTTGACCACCTTTAAAACTATCACTACGTTGCAACGAAGTGGCTGGCTCATGCTACTCTGCCTGATGGAATCACAACTGCTCAAATGTGTGTCATTAACCCTATACTGCTACCAGCTAACGGAGATTCTCTTTCAGCTGAACTTATAGGAGCCTGTGCTTTTCGAGCCACGGCTACCATGAGGGTCTGAATGTCTATGCTTTGCGCTCAGTGACAATCATGCAATGCCTTTCTCAATATTAACACCTGGTTCGTTTTTTTTCCTTCGCGGTTTGGCAATTCATATAATGCTGGCAAATTGAGAGTCCCCCAGCTTAAAAGACACCCTACTAGAACAGCAAGGGGCATACCGTGTGAGAACAAAGGCACGTCAATAAAACGGCTCCATTTAAGCACCAATACTGGTATTTTTGGCCTAGTGCAGGTTGAACCTCTCAAAGTCTAGGGGCTCTCTGATCCAGCAACAACTGTGGTCCAGCAAGAGAATCTCCATTAGCTGTTAGCAATGTAGGGCCAATGACACACATTTGAGCATGGATGTTGCTGGACCAGAGAGCCCCAGGAGGCCAGTGGCAGGGATAAGAGCCTGGTAGCAGCAGCAGCCCCGTGGCTGGCTGCGGAGCCCAGAAGTGGCTGCAGAGCCTGAGGGAGGGGACCTGGCACCCACAAGGGTAGCCCAGCCCGGTCTGCTGACGGATCCCGGGGAAAGCCCAGCGTCCAGCAGCAGAGGGGCCGGAATTGACCTCCCCTGGTCCAGCAAACTCCCTTCTTTGGGAGGGGTCAGGTCCCCAGGGTGCCGGACCAGGGGAGACCCAACCTGTAGCATTCTAAAGGACAATTCTTCGGCTGACTGAATACAGATGTGTGTCCAAGTGTGAGCGCTAGAGGGTGCTGCACGAACAGCGATGAGATCAAGCGGAGGACCCAAAAGGCCCGCCGGGCTGGCCTGATGTTATTACGGGGCACTCTAACACGGGAGATGTGTCTGCGTGTCTCAGGCCAGACAAATCAACAAGTAACCCTCCCCCCGCTCAGATCTAGCGAGATGGAACAGTCTGCGGCAGTGATGAATGACTGGCAGGAGCTACTGTTTGTTTTGGGCTTTGCTGGCGCAGGACGCGCTTGGTTCACAACGGAGGCAGGGAAGGTTACGCCAGCCCCGTGCTCAGATTACTGCTGTGTTTC
This sequence comes from Rafetus swinhoei, assembly GCA_019425775.1. Classification (NCBI taxonomy): domain Eukaryota; kingdom Metazoa; phylum Chordata; order Testudines; family Trionychidae; genus Rafetus; species Rafetus swinhoei. Next base: position 129,514,343 of record CM033446.1, on the reverse strand, counting down.
CATACTTTCAAAGATGGCCTTGCCCATGCGGTTTATGACAACGGGCCCCTTCTTTCCGAACGCTGGCAGGGGGCGCCCACTAGGGAAGATGGTCACGCTCTTATTGATACAGGATTTTAGATTTGCAACCTTCCTTTTTGGACAGCCCCGAGCAGCCCGTCACTGGGCAAGAAAGGGCTGAAATGCAGACGCTGGCCTACGCTAACGCCACGCTCTCCCCAAGGCGGCTTCCTAAACCTCCTGCTTACGGAAGAGCAGCCGGGATTGATCTAGATGTTAAAAATCAAACCACCAATCTAGGACTCATGTAGTATTGAAACCACACGGCTTTGATCCAATAGCTCTCCGCTGAAAGTAACTTCCTTGACCTGTCTCCTTTCCATAGGCTGGCCCAAAGGGAAATCTGTCGGAGCTCAACCCCCTTCCCCACAACAAACAGGAACTTTCTCTAATGCGTAAGGGAGGGCACTCCAGAGTGATCACACCAGGACTATGCATGGGTCGATCTGGATCTGGTAACAGGAATTTTAACTACAATAAAGATTAAGCGGCGAGGAGTCCTGTGGCACCTTATAGACTAACCGACGTGTTGGAGCATAAGCTTTCGTGGGCAAAGACCCACTTCGTCAGATGCATGTGGGTCATCAGAAGTGGGTCTTTGCCCACGAAAGCTTATGCTCCAACACGTCGGTTAGTCTATAAGGTGCCACAGGACTCCTCGCTGCTTTTGCAGATTCAGACTAACACGGCTACCTCTCTGATACTTAATAAAGATTAAAGGACTTTTAAATGGCTTTGTAAGTTACCCAGTATGAAAATACGAATCTTGATTCGTAACCTATTAAAAAGCAATTTTTTCCCCAGGATGGAGAATCCATTCCCTGTGTTAGCCCCAATGTGAAACAGATGCAGTAAGAGTTGGCTAATTGCCACCTAACATTTTTAAGGGCGCAGGCAGAATGGCCTCCCATTAACCCCGAGAGGAAAGCACCCTTGTTAACCCACTACCACGCCCAATGATTTACATGAAGGCTGATCTCTTAAAGCCCCCATTCGAAATCCAAAACCGACTAATGATGCCTCTGTCGCTAAGCAACCGATAGCTGGGAGAGCCTCTGCAGTTTAACCGTTTCCAGCGTCTTCCCCGGGATTGTCTGACCCTTTTACAAAATGTCCCTGCTGTAATGAGCCAAGCCCACCTCACACAGAGGCACGGCGTTTGCCGCTACAGCTGGGCAAAGCTGGGGCCGTTTCTAACCTCCGGGCAGTCCAGCTGGGATGATAAAACCAGGGGAGAGATTCATGTTTTCCAGAAAGCTTGTGGTGCAGGAGAAGTTAAAAAAAAATGTAAAAAGGGTTCTATAAAAAAGCCCTCCGTGGATAAAAGGAAAGAATTGGGAAGATGACAAAGGTTATGGCTGGTGCAAATGCCCCTCAAGGGGACAGTATGAGAATCTGGGGAACAGACACAAAAATAACATTAAACTGCAGCAACACCATGAAGGGACCTGAGCAAAACCCATCAAAGGGAATTCTCCCCAGGGACTGTCAATCAGGTCTACAGTGCTCAGATACCTTGGTGATGGGCACGACTTCCTAACGGTCCCATCCCAATATAAATTGCCTAGGGAGGTTGTGGAATCTCCAGCCCTGGAGATATTTAAGAGCAGGCTGGATAGACACCTATCGGGCATGATCTAGAGATGGTGCTTGGTCCTGCCATGGGGGCCGGAGACTGGACTCAATGGTCTTTCAAGGTCCCTTCCAGTTCTATGATTCTATGATTGCAAATCCACCTGGACTGGAACAAAGTGAGTCTCATCCAGCGCCCTGGAGAAGGCCAGACACAGCGGCATGAGGATCATTCTAAACCTGGGGGGAATGGCAGAGGCAGGACTCCTTCGAGGTCCAAGACACTGAAGAGGAAGGAGGGAGACGTAGGGTTTCAGCAAATAATTCACAGCAAGTGATCAGCCTCATTTCACCTTTCACCTGGTCAGCTAAGGAACGACGAGAGAAACTCGCGGCTCAGGGACGATGAGAAACTTGCGGCTCTGCTTGTTCCAAGCCAGGCCCAAGTTCTCCAGGAAATACGCTCCAGCTGACGGCTTGCGAAGCGCTCCCTGCGGTCTGCAGCGTCGGTCATTTACATAAATCACACGCTGCTGTGTCTGTCCCCCAACCCGCGCCGCGTAGCTAACTGAACGTTGCACTCCACGGTGCAGATCCTGCTGCAGGCTCCAGGCAGGTGAACCCCTGTGCGGCCAACTGCCAGCGGGGGGGCCTGGCATACGGAGATGTGCCGTGAGCACACAGAGCCGAGCGTAACATTCGCCTCCTGTGAGAATTCGCTCCGGGAAGGTTCAGTCTTGTGAAAATGGCCGGAAGGTAAATACGTAAGACTCACAAATGCAACGGAATCAGACGTGGCCTTCTAAGCTGGAGGAACCATTGCAGGTTTTTCCCTCTAGTCACTCAGCTCATTAAAAACCGCCAGCACTTCCGTATCCCCCAGCCCACGGAAGGGTCCTAGAATGATTTAGCAACAGGGTGGCCAGCTTAAATCCTGGAGCAAGAGTGTAGGGCGCTCCTAGGCAGCACCAGCTACCTCGAGCATACGCTCTTGCAAACACACGCCGGGGACAGGCCCAGCCGGAGAAACCTAACGGCCACCGAAGGCAACAAGGGACCCTACTAATGTTATTATCCAGTGGGAGCCAGGGCCGGCCTTACCATGAGGCAAACTGAGGCGGCCGCCTCAGGTGCCAGACTGTGGGGGAGGCGCCACTAGGCCCCAGGGAATTGAGACCTTTCAAAGTTTTGGCCCAAGCGAGGGCGGCGTCATTTGAGCTCCCCGCCTCAGGTGCCAAAAAGTTGTGGGCCAGCTCTGGTGGGAGCGAGCACCCCTCAGGATCAGGCCCTTCGTCACCAGAGACAGACCCCAGCTGAGAAGATACTGACTCTTTATTTTACCCATGCTTTTACTGGGAGGGGGGGAGGTTGTGTGTGTGTGTGTGTGTGTGTGTGTGTGTGTGTGTTTGTGTCCTTCCTCTTGAGATGTTTTAGCAGGTTTTATGCCCCCTCCCTCCGGGGTCCTGTATTTTACTTTTGTGTTTATTTCATTTATTTATTTATTGTGTTTTAAAAAATTTTGTAAGCTGCCTCAAATGTTTTAAATAGAGGGGCAGGGCAAAAAATATTATAAATAATTAACTACTTTGTCTACTCAGTTGGGACTGTACAGTGCCCTTGCCTGCCAAAGCTCCGGACTTCGAAGGGTGTTTGCCCAATGGGGCTGTTCTCTGACATAACATTTCCTTTTTGACCCCAAACAAACAACTGCATTCGTGTGAAATCACAGATTCCTAGAATGGGAAGCGGCCTCGAGAGGGCATCAAGTCCAGTCCCCTGCTCTCACGGCAGGACCAAGCACCATCTAGATCAGGGTTACTCAACATGCGGCCCGCAGTGCAGTGTGGGTTTACGCGGGGCTCAACACACGGCCAGCAGGTGGGAGCCAAAACAAAAAAGGAGTCAATATAATGGTCTTCTGTTGAGATGCGTTTTAGTAATTACATTCCTGGACTGTCATTGTTCCTTAAAAGTGCAGTCATATGGGTGAAAAATCAGGTAACTATTGCATTTTATTAGTATCAGCAGAACTGACTTAAATGGGGCCTGTGCGTTGTATAGTCTTGCCCTAATCTTTGTATTCATGCTCATCAGTGTGAAAGAAGCTATTTGCATATATTTGCAAATATATTTGCATGTATATGCAACCACACTTAAGTTGCGGCCTTCGGCATGTGCTGTGAGTATCATTGTGGCCCCCGGGGCTTCCAAAGTTGAGTAGGCCTGGTCTAGATCAGTGTTTCTTAAACTTTGTTCCATGGCAAACAGAACAACAGAATTCAAAATGGCTGCCCTTAAAGGGGTAGGCGACTTTTTTTTTTTTTTTGCTCAATAACTTTCCCCCTTTATGAGTTGTTCCTCATAAAAAAAAATAATTTTTGTTTGGTGTTCCTTTGTCTTAAAAAGTTTAAGAAACACTGGTCTAGATCATCCCTGACAGGTGTCTGTCTAACCGGCTCTTAAATCTCTCCAGTGATGGAGTTTCCACAACCCCTCTAGGGACACAAGTCTCACTGTGAGCAGGATGTGAATCTGCCCTGGGAGACTCTATTGGATTTCTAGTCCAACACCTTAACCATTCGGCCACCACAGCTCTATCTTGTGACCCTTTGGTCATGAGATAAATAAATAAACCAGCACTCAGGGAGGCGGAGTGTGACTGAGCTCTGAACGGATCATTGGAAGTTTTCCTAATACACGAATGTCAGTCAGAGTCCGATTTGCGTAATAATCAGGTTGGTCCAGTTCTTGCCCACTTTCCACTGTTGCTCAATATGCGACAATTCGGGAGGAATACTCTGAGCCTCCCTGCACTTACCCAAGGTTCTCCTAATTAGGTACAGCTGGTCCACATCCGATTTCCCCGGCCACAAGGGGACACCTGACAACAATTCGGCAAAGACGCAGCCGATTGCCCAGACATCCACCGGAGGGCCATATTGAGTATCTCCTACAAGCAGCTCCGGAGAACGGTACCATCTGGTAGCCACATAGTCTGTGTAATAATCACTAGGTCCAGCTAGAGCATGGTCAGGAAGGACAGAAATACATAGACATCTGGGGTCAGAATGAGGAAAGGAAGCGTAACAAGCGTGTTGCTTATTTCTCTCGAACATTGCTACAGGAACGATCCCGAAAGTCGCAGCACAGCAGAAACCAACGTGGGTCACTACACTTATTCAACTTGAAATCAAAACGACTTTTTCCCGAAACTCACTCCCCCGAGAGAGCACTGTAGCCAGTTCTCAGCTCTCAAACCCCAGGGGTTTGTCTGGAGAAATGGGCAAACCAAAGGGTCTCAAGATTGTATTAACTATGGGAAAAGGGAAGCCCCCATTCCCAGGGCGAGAGCCTTTTGTGATCAGGCCCTTCCCGCGATAACAAGACTCTGCCCCAAAGAGGTTTTCTGTGGAAACCACCACAAGAGGGTTCTCATGTACGTCTGGGCATCCTAGGGATGTGAACAGGTAACCAGTTACCCAATCAGCATCTCCTTTAATGCAGCCTTGTTTTGTTGGGGGAGGTCTGACAAGAACTGCTTTTACTACAAGGGTTCTGTGGATTGTGTAACTAGCTGAATAAAACGGTCTGAATTTGCTGCACGAGAGAGTATTCCTTGGCATGGGTCATATGGAGAGGAAACTGAGGCAGAGAAAGTCAGGCACGTGCACTTCTTGTGCCAGTCTGCCACAGGAAGGCATTCCAGACACAACTTAAAAAAGCAACAAAAAGTATGGTGGTCCTCAGAGAGCGTCTTTAATAGAATGTGAATCCAGGTCTCAGACGTTGGGTTTTGGACACACGTGCTACACGGAAGACATTACCTGCACTTACTTAGTATGCGAGCAAATCCAAAGTCACACAGTTTAATGACTGCATGCTTCGTGATTAGGATGTTTTCCGGCTTCACGTCCCCCGATGGATGCACTGGAAACAGAAACAAGGGAGTCAAGAGCAATCTGGACCAGGTTAACGCTGCTGCATTCACACCACTGAGCACGCCATCCGTGATGCGTATTGTGAACCGAACAGAAAATGAAAAGATTCTTTAACGTTAACGGAGCATCCCCGCCAGGCCCTCCCATAACCCGGCCTTTCACTCTGCCCTGGGGACAAAGACATGATGCATGTCCGCAATTTCAGCAGCATACTTCTGCATTGCTCCGACAACCCCCATTCGACTCCAGTGGCCCAGTGGGAAATAATGGAGCGGCGTGATAGACATTGATGGAGCTCTTTACATGGGCAGGGTTCACTGTGCCGACTGGCACCAAACACAATCCATCAATTTAATGGGGGAGGAAGAGAGAGAAAGAGACAAAACAAACTCAGCAAGCCAGCGAGGCAGGCTGCCAAGTTCTCGCGGCTCGGCCTTACGCAGCTCTACCAGTGGAAACAAAATGTTTGTTCCAAAGAGGTCTCCCTCCCCTCTCTTACATCTCGGCAGATAAATAAAAACAAAGATGATAACCACTAAGCTCGCATAAAGAACCCTCTCCAATATGCAACTCTCCCACCTCTGCCTCCTCGTACACAGCCTTATTAAAGCAAGGCCCAGGAGTCCTGGACAATTTTTATTTAGCCTAGAACTACGATCCAGCTCCCAAAAGCAGAGCAGATTTGCTGCTCCCTTAAGGTGCGTCTACACTGCATGCTTATTCGGAATAAGCTATTCTGGAAGAAATACTCCCAAACAGCTTATTTCGAAATAGCACGTCTACACTACAGGGAAGCCTCAAAATCAGTCAAGGCAGGCCCCTCTAATGTGGACATGCTACCTCGATTTAGAGCCCCAGGAGGCACTGGGGAGTAATTCCTTTGCATGGCTCTGGGGAGGAGCTATTTCGAAATAGCAGCAGTGGAGCGTCCAGACTACTTCTATTCCGAAATAGCTATTTCAGAAGTGGCGTTATTCCTCGTAAAATTAGGCTTATGGGAGTCGGAAGAAGCCATCCGTTATTTTGAATTTATTTCGAAATAACGGAATTGCTGTATAGACGCTCACATTGTTATTTCGGCTCAACGGCCGTTATTCCGAAATAACGCTGCCGTGTAGACGCACCCTTAGAGATTGTAGCACAGGTGACTTTTGTAACTTTTCAGTAGGGGCCTGATCCAACACCCGCTACAGTCAGGAAAAAGTGTCACTGAATCCAGTAAAATCAGACCTTGAATGACTAGCGATCGGGTCTGTTCTCTGCCGCTCTGGCTGCGTTTGGTGACAATTCTCACAGAAGGACACACCGCTACAAGCTATTCTTAAGGCAGGAAGCTCACCTGAAGTCATTAGCATAAATCACTGACCATGAAACTCAGGGATCTAACTAATGAATAAAATAATCAGGTGCTTATAGCAACATTGAAGATGGTGCAGGGGGAAGGGTTCTGTAAAAACATGACCGAAGCCTTCTTGACTCCCCTGCATAAAGTATCCCAGACCGGGGAGTTTGTAACAAGATCTGTACCCGCTTCAAAGCCACACGGCGACACACGGCGCTGATGTTTATGGGACTTACGTTGTGTTTGTGGCAAAAGTTTACCGCTTGGAGAGTCTGCCACGTTATGCTCTTCACAAGATGCTCTGGGACCCTGTTTGAAAAAATAAATGTTATTCCTGGTGCTTTTTTTAAAATGACGTTAGGAGCAAGGAGAAGAACAAAGTTAAACTCCAAGCAGGGTTGCCAGGTGTCCAGTTTTCGCCAGACAGTTTGGTATTTTGGCCTTCCATCCAGTAAAAAAAAACAACAGAGAATACCGGACATGTAAAATGTCTGGTATTTTCTGTTTTCCTTGGATGAAAGGCCGGCGGCGTCTGTGAGGGCAGGGGAGTGAGGAACATGGTAATTTAAAGGCACAGTGGGCTTTTTTTTTTCTCAAAAAGATGGCCGGCGTTGTCTGCAAGGGCGGGGGGAGTGAGGAGCGCGGTAATTTAAAGGTGCAGGAAACTCTTTTCTCTTTTTTTTTTTTCTTAACAAGTTTGGTCTCCTTTCCCGCCCCCCCCACCCAATTTTTCCCTGCCAGTTCAGGATTTTTTGTGAAGGTATCTGGCAACCCTACCTCCAAGGACAACAAAACGGAATGCCAGTGATATCGGGATGTACAGATCTCACAACACAACACGTTGGGACCATTTACCCCCGACAAGTTCCAAGAAGCACAGATTTACTCCTCAGCCTCCCTGCTCTGTAAATACAGGAACCTGGAGAAACGTCCACCCAGGTTACTGACAACAGAAGCTTTTCTCTCTGCTCCTGTCTACTCTTCCCGCATTTTTATGCTGCAGCCAGAAACTCCATTTGGGGTTTCACAGAGACCCTTTGGGTGTGTGAACCTCTTTTCTAAGACAACGCTAAGTCTGTAGCAGCCTCAAGGCCCGTCCTGAAAGGCCCTATGTACTTTCCGGCACTACCCCAAGCGCCGACCCAACTCACGCAAGCACCAAAGGTCAGTTTACAATGACAAGACACGAAGATTTACACCAGCTGAGCCCCATCCAAGGTTTTTGGTGCCATTCATATCTAGCCGAGATTGCGTCTGCCCCCTGGCAACCAAGCACCGGGTTGCTGGCGCCTCCTGTCCTGCGGCTAAGTCTCATCAGTCACGTCTCCTGCACCACTAACTCTTCCACCATCCTGCAAACAATGCCCATGGCCGGTCTCCACCGGCTCGCCCCTGCCGGTGCCGGAGACAGTGAGGCAAAGCACAACACCGAGGCCAGCTCTGATGTGTGATACCGCTGTAGCAGTAGCTCATTCACCCCAAGAGAGAAAGCCGAGCACAGGAGAGGAAGGGCTTGCTCTGTTCCCTCCCAGCTATTTCACATCAATGCCTAACCAACGTTTTAGAGAGGGGACATCTTTGTTAAACCTCCTGCACCCACGTCCCCATCGTTACGGGGCAGTACAGTTTGTACAGGTTGGACCTCCCTGGTCCGGCACCCTCGGGACCTGACCCGTCCCGGATGAGGGAGTGTGCCAGACCGGGGAGGTCATTTCTGGCCCCGCTGCTGCCAGCCCCCTCCAGCCCTGGCCCGACCGGCGGCCTTCCCCCTCTCGCTGGCCCCGCTGACCTGCCGGGCAGTCCCGCCACCTCCACGCACGGGGCTCTCGCCCCAGCGCCCAGCAGCCCCCCTGCCTCTGCGTGCACCGGGCTCTAGCTCAGCGCCCAGCTCCTGCTGCCGCGCCGGCTGCCCCGCAACCTCTGCGTGCCCGGCTCCTGCTGCCCTAAAAGCCCCCCTGCCCTGCCAGCTGCAGGGTTCCCCTGCGCTAGCTCTCCACTGGGACTCTCTACATGTTGCCGGACCAGAGAGTCCCGGTTCAGAGAGTTTCAACCTGTAATACATAACCCTCAGGCACTGACAAGCTTCCCCGGCCACGCCCGGCAGGGCAGAGCTCACAGTCCGGAGGTTTCCAAGGCCCACCACAAATGTTTTCTGCCGTTTTTAAATCCCTTCCAAAGTCGCTAGAAAAGGGGAACAGTCCCACTTGTGCACCCATTCTGGGCCCGTCACTTTTACGGCTCTCCTGCCAATCCAGGGCTAGAGTCTAGCTCAGGAAATGGTCCGGGGAGGACATTACGTCCAGCGCTGCCGGCCGACAGCAGCCCAATCGGGCCCCAGGTTCAAAGTTGGCCGAGTTACAAATAACGTTACTTCCCCAGGGAACGCCAGGCAGTCTTAATGAGAGGCAGCCCCGCCCGCCCGGCCTGCCACGGGACGGTCCAGGGTGAGATGTTGTTCTTCCATTCTTGTTTCCATCTGCGTAAACCCTTCGCTATTACAAACAGCTGGTCCCTTTATACTCCTGCTCTAAGGCAACTGAAGCTTCAGTCCAAAGTCCTGGAAACATCCATAAAACGTCCTTTCAAGTGAGCAAACAGTAAGGAGCGCAGCAGTGACAAATAATCTCATTCATTTCAGTGCTGGCTGGTTTGTAAAGCACTGCATTGTTCTTGATGCTCTGTGGACTCAGAGAGTTCTAGGGCAGGAGGAACCTAATAAATCATCTAGACTGGCCTCCGGGATATCACGCAGCTCTTACACGTCACCCCGTTACCCCTGGATTGAGACCAGTAACTTGCTGGGCTAATGCAGGTCGTCCGGAAAGGCACCTGGCCATGACTTCGAGACCCCAAGGGATGGAGAATCCACCACCTCCTTTGGTAGCTTGTTCCAAGGGTTAATCACCCTCGCGGACCAATCTCTGTGCCTTATTTCCAGTTCTTTAGATTTAATATCCAGCCCCTGGATGCTGCTCTGCCTTGCTCTGTGAGGATAAGGGGCCCTTTCGTACGGAGTATTTTCTCCCTGGGAAGGCACGGATACACTCTAATCAAGTTTTCAAAAACCGTCCACTCAGCGTAGCATGGACTAAGATTGTTCTAAAATTAAGCATCCGATCTATTTCACCAACAGTAAGCTTAATACAGATTGAACCTCTCTAATCCAGAACTCTCTAGTCCGGCACTCTCTGATCTGGCAACATCCGTGGAATGATTTAGGTTTGCTGGATGTTCACTTTTCATGAGTGTGGCCAAGTTTCCTGCGGCCTCATACAGTTTGTTTACAGCCGCCAGTCTGGCACTCAGTGCTCTGTGCTGTTCTTTAGCTCTTATGTTCCCCTAAATGTCTTCTAAAAGCCCAGTGAGCAGTGGAAGGGTTGGTGATGCTGCTAGACAATATTGACCTCCTGTGGTTCGGCAAATTCTCTACTCAAATCACCTCTCCATCTCCTTTCGGTAATCCGAACAGACTCGGCTCCACGTCTGTCACTGCAAGGCATTTGCTCCCGCTTTCCAGTCATTTCTGTGGCTCCTCTCGGCGCCCTCTCCAGTTGCTCAAGATCCTTCTAAAGATGAGGATTCCAGAACTGGCCACCGTGTTCTAGTGTCGGTCTCAGGCGCAGAGGGGACATCCCCCTCCCCTGCCCCAACTCACTACTCCTGTTTGTGCCCCATCCCATGAGCCCTTTCTGCCACATCGCTCTGCAGGGAGCTCACCAGCCACTGCCCATCTGCTAGGACCCCAAATCCAGAGTCCCTGCTTCGAACGACCGTCCTCCGTTTTGTAGGCAGGGCCTGCGTTCCTTATCCTGAGATGTACGACCTGGTATTTGGCTGGATTACAAAGCCTATCTTATTGACCCATCCGGATCACTCCGCGTAACTGCCCTGTCGCTGCTTTTTTCCACCAGCCTGAGTGTCACCCGCAAACTTCAGCTTCAGTGGCTTTATATTTACTTGCTGCTCACCGATTAAAATGGCGAAGAGTCAGGCTAGAGCCAATCCTTGCAGAACCCCACTAGCAACGCCCCCATCGATGGTAATTCACCATCGTCGGCTCCCTTATGAGCAATGTCAGTCAGCCAGTTCTTAATCCATTTACAACGTGCTTTGTTGTGATTGGATGGTGCTCGTTTTTTTTTTAATCAGAACGCTGCGTGGGCCTAAGTCAAGTCTTAGCAACATTTAAGTCTATGACATTTACGTCTTTACTTTTACCGCTCAAACCTGCAATCTTTTGAAAGAAGGAAATCAGGTTTGACAAGACCTATTTTCAATAAAACCATGTTGATGGGTATTAATTATAGTCCTACCCTTTAACTCAGGGGTTGGGAACCTAGGGCCCAGGGGCAGGATGCAGCCCCTGGCTTGCCTGAATCTGGCCCCTGCGGTTCTCACGAGCCAGCACGACCGGGGGGAAGAGCCCAGCAGGGCCAGGCGAGAGGGAGATTTCAGGGGACCCAGTGGAGGTAAAGCTGAGCACAGTCGCCCAGGCAGATGCTGAGTTGATCACAGGTGCTGGAGTCAACACAGCTTGGGCAGCAAGGCCCTGCAGTAACCTCACACAGGCAGCAGGGGCAGGCTTCCCCACGGCTGTGCTGGAACCCAGACCCAGAGCGTCCACCTGGGGAGCGGCGGGGAGAGAATTTGAGGCCGATGCTCCCTCAGCATCAGACTGGCTGGCAATCCAGGCCGGACGGGGTCATTACTTCTCAGCAGTGTGGCTGGAGGGCCCCATCCCATGGGGGACTCACAAAATCAGGCAGGTGGCTAGAAAGCTGGACGTTACCGAGTGGCTGATGGGAACCCGTCAGGTCGGAAGCCAGCAGCTGCTGCCTTTCCTAAGCCCCCACAGGTGGATTTCATTGCTACTCACAGGCAATCGTGGAGGCAGAGAGCTGCAGGCTCCCCCCCACCCAGGGCCGCCTGCTGCTCTTGAGACTGTTGGCAGCATTAGGTCTCTCTAGCCCAGTGTTTCTTAAACTTTTTAAGACCGAGGAACACCCAACAATTTTTTTTTTTATGAGGAACACCAAGGATTTTTTGTTGAGCCAAAAAAAAAAAAAAAAGGGAGGGGGGTTGCCTGCTGCTTTAAGGCGGCCATTTTGAACAGTTTAAGAAACACTGCTCTAGCCCCTCTCCCCGCTCCAGTGTGCTCCTGCCATGCAGGCCAGCTATTACTCTGAATGCCTGGGCTGAGCCACACACAGTCTCCTTGGTGAGCAGCTCCCAGGCCCTTGGGCATTTCTTTCCAACTGCCTCGCTAAGCCCCAGTAACCAAGGGTCATGTGCACGGTGCCGGGCAGCCCCAACACCCCCCCCAACTGAGATTAACGAGGCCCTCCCGAGCAGGCCGGGGCCGTAAGCGACTCCCGCCAACTCTCCCAACCCCCACCCCTGCCTGGGCGGTGGCTACTCACCCCCGCGGATGCTTGTCCAGCTCGTGCAGCACCGTGCGGTCGCAGTACTCGAAGACCAAGTGCAGCTTCCGTTTCCTCTCCGGAAGACTTCCAGCAGGTTGACCAGGTTGGGGTGCTTCAATTGCTGTGAAGGCAACAGTGGAGCAGCCTCGTGAGCAAAGCAGCCCAGCCAGCCCCGCAGCTTGGAGCTGCAGAACGAGGTGGGCGGGGGAAGGAAAAGGAAAGTTTTTGTGGGATGGAAAGTTCTGGGTCTTCGGAGCAAAGAATGTTTCTTATACAAAGACACCTTGAATCAGCCAACTTGCCCAGTAGGGGGACCAACAGCGCCACCAGCAGGGCCAAAGGAGACTAGTGGGTGGCAGGGATGTTAAATTTCGTTTAATCAACTAATCGACGGATTTTTCCATCGACTGGTTGATTAGTCAGTACGCGAGGGAGCCACTGCAGGGAGCAAACCCCGCTGTGGCTCAGCTCTTAACACATTTAAAAGGCTGAAGCGCAGCGGGGGGAGACCCAGCATGAGCTGGGACAGCTGATTCCCATGCCGGCTCTTAATCCATTTAAAAAGCAGAGGCGCAGTGTCTGGGACTGGGTGCAAGCCGAGAATCAGCTGATTCCCGGCTCGCGCCCGGTCCCCTCTACCCCCTGCTCCCTGCGGAGATGGTGCTGGGGGGAACCACTGATAGAGGCAGCGAGGGGGGGCAGAAGCAACTAGTCGAGGGACTAGTTGACTATCCAATAAGCTTTTGCTTTTGCTTATCGGATAGTCAACTAGTCGCTTATATCCCTAGTGGTTAGTTATTTTCAGAGACAATGGGGGGGGGGTACAGATAAACTTGGCTTAAGCAGACAGCTACTAGAGAAGAAGCTGGGAGGCAAAAATACCACCACCAATTTCTACCCGGTACAGTCGGAGGCTACAGGCGTATGTGGTGGGGTATTTCAGTATCGCCCACCACATACGCCTGTAGCCTCCGACTGTACCGCAGTGGAAGCAGAGACAGTGGCCTGGAAATACAAACAACAAGACCTTATAGCTGCTGGGGAAAAAAAATATTTTATAGAAGACAGGACACTCCATGGGCCTAAGACATTACGAATCACACCCGATGACACAGCAAAGCATTCTGCTCCTTGCTCTGCTAATTCCCTGGCTCGGCTTTGGAGGGTTTCCGGAGGAAATGAGGTTTTGGTGTTGGTTTTCTTGAAGCAATTCCCACAGCCGAGTCTTGCTTGGTATCAGGGGCATCCTTACCAAAGAACTGGAGACCCAGGTTCCTGAGATGTACCTGAAGGTCTGGCACCTCTGGGCCTTGTAGGTTGCCATATGAAATTGCTGTTCCATTTCTTTGACAAAGTTTAGTTTTCATTTTGGGTGGTTTTTTTTTTTTAAGCAAGGGGCATGGAATAAGTAATTGGCAAAGGAAGAGAAAACAGCGCTGGACCCCGACCCAGCGGAGCACTTAGGCCGATGGGTAACTTTCATCAGATGAGTACTGCCACTGTCTGCAGGGAGATTACTCCTGCGCTGGCAAAGACGGACATCCCTGCGGTTTGTGCTGGACCGAGCTTTAGAATCAACAAGGAACGTTCAGCAGGAAACTGACAACCAGGCCTCTCCAAGGTGCTGTTCTGAATCATTTGGTCACGTATTTCAAGCTGGCCCAGAAGTGGGAAGGAGCAGCAAGATAGTAGAGAACAATTATTTCAATTAGCCAGCATGGGAGCAGTAAAGAACTTCAGAAGGGTCTGGGCTGACGGGACAAGCCAACTGCAGATGAAGTAGATAATATCGCCATATTTGGGGTCGGGAAGGAATTTTCCTCCAGGGTACATTGGCAGAGGCCCTGGAGGTTTTTCGCCTTCCTCTGTAGCATGGGGCACGGATCACTTGCTGGAGGATTCTCTGCATCTTGGGGTCTTTGAACCATCGTTTGAGGACGTCAGTATCTGAGATATAGGGGAGAGGATTATTCCAGGAGTGGGTGGGTGAGATTCTGTGGCCTGCGTTGTGCAGGGGGTCAGACTAGATGATCATAATGGTCCCTTCTGACCTTAACGTCTATGAGATAAGTGCAAGGTTAAATAGAGCGTGAATGGTTCTTCCCAATGTGAGAGATTTTACGTAACCATGCAGGTTAAAAGCCTCAATGCAGACAGCTCAATAAAAACATCTGCTCAAAGCACAACAGTAGCTAGCGGAGATGCTAGATCAGTGGTCACCAATCTATTGGTAGATCTTGGAGCTTCTGACAGGTGATCCTGACTGGTTTGGCCAAGAGGTTATCAAGCACAGCACTTCAGCTACCCCACCCCAGTCTGCTGCACATTTCCTGCCCTTTGCTTTGGAGCTGCCACCCCCTCCCCCTTCCCCACCCCCACCCTCGGGAGCCTCCTGCTTGCTGTGCAGGGGAGGGAGAGGAGGGTGCTGATGTCAAGGTGCCCCCTCTTCCACCCTGTATCCTATCTCCACAGAGCAGAGAGGGGGCACAACAGGGCTTGGGATGGAGTTTGCTGGCTGCTTTTGGGAGTGGTGCAAGGTCAGGGCATGGGTGAGCCTGCCTTAGCCCCACTGCACCACCACCCAGGAGCCACCTGAAATAAGCAGTGCCCAGCTGGTACTCACATCCCGAAACCCTACCCCTGTCATGAACCCCCTTCTGCAACCCAAGCACCCCTGCATCCAAACACCCTTCCAGAGCCTGCACCTATAATCCCCTCTGACACCCCGACTGCCTGCCCCAGCCTGGTGAAAGTGAAGGAGGATGGGGAGAGGGGAGAGGATGGAGTGAGCAGGGCAGAGCCTCAGAGAAGGGGGCACAAAGGAGGCGGGGCCAGGGTATTTGGGTTTGAGGTAGATCTTGGATTGCACTTAAATTCAAAAAGTGATCTTGTGCTTAAAAAGGTTGGAGACCGCTGTGCTCGATTGTGGTAAGAAAGGCTACAGAATGACACTGCAGTTGTAACGCTATTGGCCGTGTCGATGACTTCCCCCCCCCTTGAATGCCAGGGTGAGTTTGCTCATTTCCTCTCCCAAAGGATCGAGCCTCCTTAGAAAAGGTCCAAAGCAAACGCCACCAAACGACTGTGTGTGAGGAGCAGTGGAGCAGATTGGGGCTGGTCAGGTAACAGGCAGCGGCGGGGGTGGCAAAGTGGAGGAATCAGAGACAATGAGAAATGCAGTGCCGGTTATTTGGGGGCTCCTAGTCACCTACAGCAGTGCTTCTCAACCTTTTTTTTATAAGGTACCCCCTTGAAAAAAATTATAAGTACCTACAGTTTTCAGACACACACATTTCTTTTCTACCATTGCAACACATCTGTTTAAACAACTTAATCGTAGCTAGGTGGGCAATGAAATTTTTGGGTGTAAAAACTACAAAAATAATAAAGCACTGGAAAACTTAAAACACAAATTCAGTTTTCTCCAAATTTCACTTGGGTTGATGTACCCCCCCCAGATGTCTCTCGAGTACCCCTAAGGGTACTAGTACCACTGGTTGAGAAACACTGACCTACAGTAACGCATGAGCCAGGGCCCACCCAAATCCATAGGGGACAGATGTCGCTGAGACCTTCCAGTTTTAAGTGCCCCCAATTTGCACGCGAATATATATACGCCTTTTATCAAAACAGAGGCACACGGCGTTGCCCCCTGGCCGGCAAGATTACCAGCATGTCTGTGCCCCTGGCAAGTGACAGAAACCTGGCTGGCCGAAACCACGAGAACTGGGAAACAGCCCCTGCCTGGCCGGCTGAAGGAGAAGAGCGGAGGTGAGCTACAGCTTGTGAGAATCAATACGGTCAGCGTGTCCCGCAGGCGAGACAAGAGACAGCAGCGGGCAGCGAAAGGCGCCTTCTACCGCACAGCTAGTGGTTCTGCAGGCCTTGACATGGCCTCACTCACGGCCAGACGGCTCCCTTCAAGGGGCACCACGATGCAGATGGCAGTGGCTCACGACACGGAAACGCGGGACAGCCGTGGCGAGGCGACACGCCCAGGAGAGAACAAGCAAGCTGGGCTCACGGCTATTTGGAAAGCGAGCCTGATGCTCTCCCAAGCGCTTAGCCGCCTGCTGAGGAAGCGAGTTGCACGGATGCCCAAATAAACCCGTTCGTCTTTACGCTGCCACTGGGCTCCTCGTGGCTTTTGCCGACGCCGACTGACACGGCGACGCCCTCTGGGCCTGTCCACGCACCGTCCTTGGGAGAGCAGTCACGGCGCGCGTTTGGACTGGAGTGTGAAACCAAACTAAGGCCATTTTTAATATCAAAAGCCAACGCTGCAGAGGTTCCATGATTCTCCTCAGCTCTGCAGGCTCCACAGGGGAGGCTAAGGGATGTGGGGGGAAACTCGGCTAGTAAACTCGGCTCTGGTGAGGCCGCACCCGGAGTATTGTGTCCAGTTCTGGGCCCCAGGGGCGGCCCGTGGATGCAGGCAACCTCAGCAGTTGCCTAGGGCGCCGTGTTCAACGGGGCACCCAATGATGACGTCATGCCATTGAGGGCTATGGAGGTGGGGGCGCCGATCGCACATTCCGCCTGGGGCGTCAGCTGCCAGCAGCTCACCTCAAGCCGCTACTGCTGGGCCCCCCGCTATAGAAAGGATGTGGACGCATTGGAAAGGGTCCAGAGGAGGGCGACCAAAATGATGAGGGGGCTGGAGCACATGACCTACGAGGAGAGGCTGAGGGATTTGGGTCTGTTTAGTCTGCAGAAGAGAAGAGGGAGGGGGGATTTGAGAGCAGCCTTCAACTTCCTGAAGGGTGGTTCCAAAGAGGCTGGAGAGAGGCTGTTCACAGTAGTGACGGATGGCAGAACAAGGAGCAATGGGCTCAAGTTGCAGTGGGGGAGGCCTAGGTTGGATATTAGGGAAAACTATTTCCCTAGGAGGGTGGGGAAGCACTGGGATGGGTTCCCTAGGGAGGGGGTGGAATCTCCATCCCTAGAGGTTTTTAAGTCTCAGCTTGACAAAGCCCTGGCTGGGATGGTTGCGTTGGGGTTGGTCCTGCTTTGGGCCGGGGGCTGGACTCCATGACTCCTGAGGTCTCTTCCAGCCCTGGGATTCTAAAGTCCAGCTTGCGAGTGGCATTTCAGCAGGCTGCCACGGAGACCGTTCATTTCCTGCGGAACAATACGGCTCTGGGCAAAGAGCGGGCAGCGCTTTCACGCGTCAGGCAGTCCCCTGCCACAACTGAGCTCCCAAAGGCCCCGTAAATCTGCCACGGCCTCTCCCCAAGCCCTTGTGAGTTGCAGTAGGCGGGGGTCTAGCTATAGAAAGCTGCACTCAGATTCTCAGAGCCATCCCTGGGCGGGGTCAGGCAGCAGCGGAGGGGACTTCTCCCCGCCTAATCCCAACCGGCAGAGTACTACGAGCAGTCCTATGGCACTCTAGGCTTAGAGACTAACAAATAGGGGGATCAGGAGCACTCCTCTGAGGAAGTGGGTTTTGCCCACAAAAGCTCATGAGCCTGTATATTTCTTAGTTTCTAAGGTGCCACCGGACAACTCGTGGCTTATAAAGTTACAGACGAATGCGGCCGCCCCGCTGAGGCTGCTTAGTACTGTCCGTAGTCACCCTGCGGCACCTTAGTACTGTCCGTGGTCACCCTGCGGCACCTTAGTACTGTCTGGAGTACCCTGCGGCATCTTAGTACTGTCCGTGGTCACCGTGTGGCACCTTAGTACTGTCCGTGGTCACCCTGTGGCACCTTAGTACTGTCCATGGTCACCGTGTGGCACCTTAGTACTGTCTGGAGTACCCTGCGGCACCTTAGTACTGTCCGTGGTCACCGTGTGGCACCTTAGTACTGTCTGGAGTACCCTGCGGCACCTTAGTACTGTCCGTGGTCACCCTGCGGCACCTTAGTACTGTCTAGAGTACCCTGCCGCACCTTAGTACTGTCCGTGGTCACCCTGCGGCACCTTAGTACTATCCATGGTCACCGTGCAGCACCTTAGTACTGTCTGGAGTACCCTGTGGCACCTTAGTACTGCCTAGAGTACCCTGCGGCATCTTAGTACTGTCCGTGGTCACCCTGCGGCACCTTAGTACTGTCCGTGGTCACCGTGCAGCACCTTAGTACTGTCTGGAGTACCCTGCGGCACCTTAGTACTGTCCGTGGTCACCCTGCGGCACCTTAGTACTGTCCGTGGTCACCGTGTGGCACCTTAGTACTGTCTGGAGTACCCTGCAGCACCTTAGTACTGTCCGTGGTCACCCTGCGGCACCTTAGAACTGTCTAGAGTACCCTGCGGCACCTTAGTACTGTCCGTGGTCACCCTGCGGCACCTTAGTACTGTCCGTGGTCACCGTGCAGCACCTTAGTACTGTCTGGAGTACCCTGCGGCACCTTAGTACTGTCCGTGGTCACCGTGCAGCACCTTAGTACTGTCTGGATTACCCTGCGGCACCTTAGTACTGCCTAGAGTACCCTGCGGCATCTTAGTACTGTCCATGGTCACCGTGCGGCACCTTAGTACTGTCTGGAGTACCCTGCGGCACCTTAGTACTGCCTAGAGTACCCTGCGGCATCTTAGTACTGTCCATGGTCACCGTGCGGCACCTTAGTACTGTCTGGAGTACCCTGCGGCACCTTAGTACTGTCCGTGGTCACCCTGCGGCACCTTAGTACTGTCCATGGTCACCGTGCGGCACCTTAGTACTGTCCGTGGTCACCGTGCGGCCAGGATGACAGTGTTGGGTTATAGCTACACAGTCCTCTACTGATCGGCTGGGGAAGATATCCGATTTTTCCTTCTGCGTCTGAGCAACAGTTGCACTGAAGTTTTTCCTCTCGCTCCCCTTGCAATGCTGGCAGGGGGGTACCCGGCAGCATCAGTTACTGCTCTCTTGGAAGTCATGTCAATGCTACTGGATTGCTGCATGGTGCATAAGAACATCAGAACGGCCGTACTGGTCAGACCAAACGTCCATCCTGCCCAGCGTTCCATCTGCCGACAGTCGCCAATGCCAGGTGCCCCAGAGGGAAGGAACAGAACAGGGAATCCTCAAGTGATCGCACCCTGTTGCCCATTCCCAGCCTCTGACACACAGAGGCCAGGGACACCATCCCTGCCCATCCGTTAAGGGTGATGGTTACCAGGTAACTGGTTAACTGGTAACCCGTTAACATCCCAACTGCCACCAATGCCGAGTGGCCCCCTTTCATCTCAGTGGGCCGCACGCTTGCCGTCACCAATAACAACGAACGTGTTTGTTTGCAACCCGTTTCACTAGCTCTGTCAAAGGCCCATTCTCCAGCTGACGTGCGCTCCTCCAAAGGCCCCCGCCCTCCCGAGCTGGATTGGATTCAAGTCATGCCCACCTCCTACGGTTTGGTAACACGTGCCTTTGAGAGCGCTCTGAATTGAGCCCCTTTGCGCTGCCTTATATCAGTTGGCGGCATTTAAAATTCATCCTACTCCAAACAGAAAGTGTTGGGTTTCTATTGTCGCTGCTACTCTTGGTACAAAGACTGACCTGTTTTCACAGTCCTCCCTTTTGTATATTTCAAAGCCATCGCACACAATGGTGCACCTTGAAATTCTCTGCGTACTCCCGCAATCTTTCTGGTCCACACTACCACCACCCATGAATCGTACAAGCCTTAGCCCACCCAATATTTACTCTGCAGAACAGCTCTTTATCGGGGTGCTACTTTCTTCACGGATGAAACCTGTGATCTTAGATAAATAATTTGTTGCCCAAGCCAAGAAATATCTGAACAAATAAACAATCTGTTACTATTTACAAAGAAAATGTTTAGAAGAGGGCAGAGCAGGTCTCCACTTGTTAAATCAACATCACTCCAAACACAGACCTTTTGGTGCTGACTGGCAGGTTGTTGGGTTCTTGACTGTTATGGGCGTGGGGAAGGCACATTTATCATCCATGCTTCTGACAAGTCGCTTCTTGCTTCTAAATCTTCAGTACTCTCATCTCCATGCAGTTTGTTCGGAAGAATTATGCATCTAAACAGAGAGAACTGCAGCGCCCGGTTTGCTCCTAGCAGGGCAACAAACCCATATTCCCCATCAATCCAGATCTTGCCCCAATGGTGCTTTTTTCCTAAAATGATTCTGGAGTCACTACCCCGACTGTCAACAGGGATCCAATCCTGCTCCAGCTGAAATAAATGAGTCTATCACCACTGACTGTGATGAAAGCCAGGGGAAACCTCTCTTGCATCAGGACCCCACGGATGAATATAAAAACACGTAATAAAACACCCAAATGCAACATGGTTTATAATGAGCCAAGCTTTGGGGATATTTTCCGAACTATTGTGACACACTGCAATCTTATACTTACAACAAGAGGAACATTACTGGGTTGCCAACAAGCAAATTAAGATAATGGAAAAGAACACTGATAGCGGATAATGGTCTCCTACTACTCCATAAATGCCACACAGAAAGTGGAGTCTGGGAAAAATGCCAGGAGGAAACCAGAGACTGGGGAACCTGTTAATACGGGGAAAGAAACTTCTAACCCACTGGTCTTTAAATAATGTTAATTTTTAAAAAGACTCTTCCCTGAATAATTCATTGTTTTCAAGGCAGGCTTTTTGGATGAAAACTTCCCAAATTCTTGACTTTCAGCTTATATAAAGTCAGTGATCCTTAATGCCTATTTTCAGCCTTAGATGTCTTAAGAGGAATGGGTTTTCTTGTCTGGGAGTTTCCCTAGGCTGGTGTTTTTTAATATGCATCATATTTAAGTGCACTAACAAGCATTGCTTCTGATGGATCCATGCCCTGCTTGAAAGTACTATTGTATTGTACTGTGAAACATGCAGAGATAAATAAACCTGATTAACTAACATACACGAATGTAACATGCCCAGCAGGGCTCCCCAGAGTAGGATCAAACAGGGCATCAAGTTTCTCCCCCAAAGACCTGAGGAGCAGACGCTACAAGGCCTCGTCTCACTCCCTAATTAAGGAGGGAACAGGAGTCGCTAGGCATCTCCAAACTAGGGGTCCGGGCAGTGCCAGCCCTTATGCAAAGGAGCTATTTCAAACCCGAGGGGAAGTGGAACTTGACGTGCATGGGCAGGTCGGCAGGACCAAGGCTCGAGACAGCAGTGCTTCCACAACTGATGCGGTGGAGGGGGCTTTTCTGCACCCCCCTCCACGCGGGCACCTACGGAGATCGCTGCTACTCTAGGAAGAGACACCCCGGAGGGGGAAAGGAAGGGTGTTCCTTGGGCTGCTGCTGGCCAATCTGTGCAACTCCATCGCGTACACACGCGCTCACGGCCAAAAGGCTGGCTTCCTCTCCAATGGGCGCACTGGCCGCAGACGCTCTTGCTCCACACGAGTAAGCGCAGCCCAACCTGGCCTCCTAGGTAGGCCGTTGGATGGTCTTACACGGCCAGGGCAGACCAGAGAAACGTTCCAATAGCAGAACAAACGGAAGCCGCTTTGGGCCACGCCGGTTGTTCGAACCAGTTCAGTTCACACGGTGGGTGAGACACGTTCCTTTGCGTTGGACTGAGACGACCCTTTCTTCCCACCCCCCCGTCAGTCTCAAGTTTCTCGTGCGCCCAGGTCTTAGCTCTCAGACCTTTCCTAGCATCAGCAAGACTGCATTTCCCTCCAGCCCACAATGGCTAGTAGAGAACCAGGAGCGCGGGAACCCACTCCCACTGCCTCGATTGCACAGCCAATGGTAGCCAAAGGTCCTCCCAGAAATCGACCCCCCACACTCAGCGTAAAGAGCTCAGCTCTCTGTCGGGGCGGGCCGGGGGCTCTGCTGAATCACCCCCTTTCAAGGCTGCTTGGCAAAAATGAATTTTTGGAACATGAAAGCCATTTTGTATTCAAGAGCCATGCAACCCCCTTCTAAAGCGGAGGCGGGGAACCTTTTTTGGGTCGGGGGCCGCTGACCCACAGACAAATCCATCGGGGGCCGCACACAAGTGAGAAGCAAAAAACCCCCCAAACCTTCACTGACGTGGTTCCCGACCGAGAAGGAGAAAGACCCTCCCCACGTTCCCCTCACACACCAGTGCCTGGGGGCGGGGGGCAGCCTAATAGATTTCGTGTGCTCCAGCCCTGTGGGTGGGTGGCCGAACCTCCAGCGCAACTTCCCAATGCTGAGCCTCAGGGGCCGGATCCAGGCAAGCCGGGGGCCGCATCCGGCCCCTGGAGTCTGAGGTTCCCCAACTCTGAGCTGAAGCCACAGGGATCAGGTACTTTTCCCGCGCCCGTTAGATAACGACTGTACAAGGGAAAAAAAGGCTCTTGCTCTTTTCCCCCCAAACCAAACCCAGCTCGGTTGGGATGTTTACACAGAGCAGTTATACCCCCAATACCAGACAACGCCCACTGCTCCAGGGGCTGCCACCCCAGGGCCCAGCAGCCAGGGGGGCAGAAGGGCCGGTGATGGTCAGTGCCCAAGGCCCGTCTGGAAGCGGGGAAGGTTTCTCCCCTTCCCGGAACGCCCCAGGGAGAAGCGGATCGGGGCCCCCGCCCTGCTGCGCGCAGCAGTGGAAACACGCGCTCGATTTTCAGCGCCCCGAAGGCGGGAGCAGCGGGGACCCCCCCCCATCCCCCCGGGGCGGGATCCCCCGGGCTCTGCCATTAGCGCCTGGGGCAGGCGGGGGGGCCCCCGTTACCTTCAGCATCCGGATCTCCCGCAGGGCGATTTTCTTGATCACCGGATCGTCCTCCGACTCCAGGAACTTCTTGATGGCCACGATCTGGCCGGAGTCCCGGCTGCGGCACTTGAACACCACCCCGTAGGAGCCCTCGCCCACCCGGCCCAGCTTCTCGTACTTCTCCATGGCCCCGGGGGCCTGCGCCCGGAGCCTCCGTCCGCCGAGTGCCCGGCCGGGCAGGGAGCCGGCGCCCGGCGGGGAGAAGCCAGCCCGCCCCCCCCTCCGGGGATTAACATTTAATGGCCCCGCCGGGCACCAGGGCGGCCCCGGGAGCGGACACCGGAGCCCCTGCGCTAGCGGGGGGCGCCGCGATCTGTCCCCGGCCGCGCACTCCCCGCTGAGCGGGGCGCGCAACCTGCGCACGTGGGCGGCTGCGCCCGATCACCCCCAGCAGCCCCCGCCGGGCGGGGAGAGCCCGGCCCCGGCCCCGCTGGGCACAGGCTGGGTCCTCCCAGCAGCTTACCACGCCCGCTGCCCCAGCCCCTCCGCCCCGCCCAACTGATCGACACCCAGCCTGGCCCTTTTTGTGAAACGCGGCTAGATCGCCAGGAGCATCCTGTGGCGGGGCGTTCCGCAGGTCCCCGGGCCGGCGCTGGCCCGTTCCCTTTTTAAAACTCTCACCCCTTTTCGCTGGCACGAGAACGCCCCTGGGGCTGGCAGAGAGCAGGTCCCGCCCTGTGATTCTGTACAGGCCACCCTGGGGCCATGAGGCCACCAGCTCGGAGGCACCCCCAGCCCTGCCGGAGCCAGTGCTCCACCCTCCTGCCCCAGCTGTGGAAGAGCCTGCACTGGATCTGCAGGGGGTCAGCCCGCACCCCAGCTGTCTCCACAGCATTTGGGAGCACCTCCCCCCCTCTGGTTACTGCTCTAAAAAGAGCAGTGTAGACAGAACACTGAAGGTGCGGGAGGGGTACTGGAGGCGGGGGAGGGGAGCTAAGAGGCTGGCTCCAGCCACTATTAGAACAGGACTGGGCAAGATGTGGCCCAGAGGCTGGATCCGATTTCTATTTATACCCTGCTGCCCATGCCTATGCCACCGAATTTCCAGGTGGTGGCTCAGGCAGCAGGATCCTCTTTAAAAGGCTCCCGGTCGCAGTGCTAGCCCGGCCAGGGCCAGAGCCACGACCTTTTAAATAGTCGCAGCAACACTAGCTGACTGCCAGGCAATGCAGTAGTGACAGGGGTAGGAGCCGGGAGCCCTTTGCTGTGCTTTGAATCCAAAGCCTCTGGCCAGACAACTCTGGGGGGGAGGCTAGTTCCCCAACCCCGCCCCTTCTGGGGTGGAGCCAGCCCATGACCACACACCAAAAATTCATTAAGTGCCCCCCCCCCCCCCGCAAAAACGTACAGTACAGCCTTTTCGCTGGGCTTCTAAACAGCCCACCCCCTGAATTAGAGACGCCTGCAGGCCACCAAAAGCAGCAGACCCAGTGCAGAGAGGTGGGAGCAGCATATTAACGTGACAAGCGTCTCTATGTATTCGAGGGGCATGAACGCAGAAGAGGAAAAGCTCAGGGCGTTCCTGTTCTCATGCCCCCATTGGCCAGTGTTTGGTGAGAGGCTTCCAGGCCCCTCACCTCCAGCCAAGAAAGCGAGTCCCTACTCCCCCTTCCATAAAGCTGGTTATCAATTGATTGTTTCAAATCAATGCACAGCAGGGCTCCTGGCTACCAGCATGCGCATGGGCAGGGGGCATGCCAAAGAGAATTGCAACATAAAGGGAGTGTGGTTGTGGCCATGGTGGACCAAGGATATTAGAGATGCAGGGAGTGAGGTAAATATGGGGAGAGATGAGCTTTTGAACATGCCCAGGGCTCTCATCTCTGCCTGGCCGCCTCTTTGATGGGTTGCACCTTTCCGCACCAGCTCTTAGATATCAAGGCCGTGGCAGCTGTATCTTTCAGTTCACCATGCAATTGATCCATTTAATTATCCCCTTTTGGTTTCCTCATCTGCAGGCAACGTTTCAAACACTGTTTGCATTTCAAAGACCTCTAGGCGCCTCTCAGTCTTTTAAGTTGAATAAACAAAACTTGTTCACAAAATAATTAGTATTTGGGCACTTTTCAAAAGGTACCGAGGGTGTTGGCCAACCTTAGTCATTGCTGCTAATTGCACCCTGGGGTATTTTATCCTGATTGAAATGTTAGAAAACATACAAGGTACAGTCAATATTAGACACACTAGACTGTCCGTAGCAACTACAAGTCACATGGGAAGAGATGATTTATGGCAAAATGATGTGTGCTGTATGGCATTTATACAGCTATACCTTTTTTCCTGCTGTTTTAAAGCATGTCATACTAACAACTATGTCCTACTTCTACTACAGTTAGAATAAGGCTGTGATTACTTTAAAGCCACTGCCGCTGTACCACTATAGAATTCTGACAACCTAGCCACATTGACATCAGGGGTTAGGTCCACCTAACTACTACACTCAGGGTATGAAATTTGGCACAGCCCTGAGTGCTGTAGCTTAGTGGATCTAATTTTTAGGTATAGACCAAGCCTTAGTAGTAAACCCCCTTTGCATACAGCAAAAGTCATTTCTAGTGCAGAAAATATAGCCAAAAGTTTTTGATTTATTTTACCTCAATAAGCACATACAAGGACATTCGGATACCATCTGTTAAGACCTTTCAACTGAAAAGTCAGCCCAGAAGTAACTTAACAAATGAATCCCCTGTCAAACACATATACAGTTGGAAAAAATATTTGCAGAAACAAAATATTTGCATCTAGTTTGCTTTGCCATTTGGGATTCTGTTAAAAATCTCAATAGCCACAGACATTTCGTACATTTAGTTACTGGATGACAGAAGAACCTCCTATTCCGGACCTAGATAAGGCTACTGTAGCCCAGTGGTTCTCAGCGACTAGTCCATGGCCTGGCGCCAGTCCCCTGAGATTTTCCTGACACCTTTTAGGAAACAATCAGCCAGCTCCTGGTATCCAAAACACTGCTTTCAAAAACACAGCAATGGACTTTTATCATGTGAGAAACTCCTTCCCAACTCTTCACAAACACAAACTTGCCTACTAATCTTGTAATATTTCTGATACAATTAGGCACTTTGTTTCAACATTAACCTTTCAGTGTACTGTTCGGGAATTACTTGTAAGGTCTTTATAAACTTCAATACAATTTCTGAACTAAAATGACTTGATTTAACCGTCAAATCAATGCTACAAAACTAGGTTTGAATGACAATTTACATGGACAGAGCGTTTACATTTATGCAGTTTGGTCTTCCCTCCAACAGATCAGGACAATATGAACTCCAGGTGCACCAAACAACGCAACCCGCCTAATTCGTCACAGGCATCAACTACGTCAATTTCAGCAAAACAATAATGATTAATCAAGTCGTTTGATTTCCAAACAGACAATGAGGCTCTTCATTCTCTCAGTGGATCAGAGGACATCAAACCCACTCATGTTTGCCTTAGAATTTGTCACCACGGCTTAGCTTTGTGGTATTGTTGCACTTACTCTGTTCTGTTACTGAAATGAATGGCAAAGGTTCTAACCTATTAATTTAGAAGGTCACTGAGGCTGAATGCTTAACTCTAAATAACTACTACTGCATCAGCCTCTGCATCGTTTTTGCTTACCTCACAGCTAGCATGTTATTCTGGGTAGAAACACCCCTTAGGCAGGATATGACCAGCAGTCATGTAACTGGCAGTGTTTAACTGTCCATGGTACCATCAGACTGTTAATTAATGAGCACAGACAACAGGAAGCATTGTGACTCTTTAATGGAGGAATAAGGTGAAAATGTGGATGACAAACTAAAAAGGAGGAAGGGGGAAAAGAAGACGTGACCCAAAGCTTTATTATAGAATACCGCTTATCATAGATCTTTATACTACACAGCTGGGAAATACCCATCAAGAAATGACAATTTGACAAGTAACAACGCAAGCAACTATACATACAAAAAGCTTATAAGTATAGTTGCCCTAGAGACTCCCCTCTGGAATAGTATAAATAAAATAAAGGTTGTGGGCAGTTGGATACATTATTTTTATTCATTAAGGATAAATCCACTTATGCTTCCAATTAACTCCACACCGGTTATCCCTAATTTATTAAAATAAAGCATGTATATCTTACATATACACTGCCGGTCAATGTCACACGCACGCTCACACGCCCACCTGCTAATAATGTTTCAGGTGTCAATATTACGTGCTATATACACTACATCTATTATTTCAGTAAATAAGAAACTCCCTTTTATGGCAACTCTGGAGGCAAAATGAATACAAAATACTTTGTTGTACAAAACTGCATTTATACAGGAACAACATTAGAATATAATCCCCTTCAACAATGCACTACATCTCTACAAGGACAAAGAATAATCAAATCTTTATACAATTGTAAAAAACCTGTAAGCTGCTCTGCAACCTTCTTTTGCTAAAAGTTAGATACATTACACCACTCTAGCAGCAGATTAATAAATAAAGATTAAATAGTCTATTTTACAAAGCCATCCAGAATGGCAGATTTAAAAATGAAAAGCACTGCTGAGCCTTTCACTTTCTATGCAAATCATATTTATTAGGAATAAGACTCAGTATAAGGGGGACCGGCCAGTACTATATTTATATCGACAGGATACAAGGACACCTCAAAGGAAGTAGATACCTAATCTTTTATGGCACCTTTATTGCATTCATTTTTTAAAAGGCTGCATTTTCCTAGGATTAACAAATAAAGGACTATTTATCTCATAGCTTTTATTAAGCAAACTTGATATAACCAGCCACACAGTGGCAAGAGACAGAACTAGCCGTTTCCAGCTGCAAAAAGTACAGTATTGATTTCTATCCTACAGACCAGAGAATTAAGATACCAAGAAGAGAAAAAGCAAGTTACAGTCCAGCTTGTATTTGAGTTTCCTTAATGGTTTTTTTTTCCTTATGTGATGGATTCGTTCTCTTGTTATTTGCGTTGGGTTACTGTTGCTTAGTAACTATTTTCATGTCCAGCCAAGATGTAGAGATTGCTGTGTGCAGTTGGGTTTTCTGTCGGCCTACTTTCTAACACTACAACCCTGCAAGTAAACACAAACACACACCAAAAGGGTTAGCTGGA
Organism: Rafetus swinhoei; assembly: GCA_019425775.1. NCBI lineage: Eukaryota > Metazoa > Chordata > Testudines > Trionychidae > Rafetus > Rafetus swinhoei. The sequence continues at coordinate 129,486,234 of CM033446.1, read as the reverse complement.
AAACCGAGATCCCAGGGTTTACAATACAAACATCAAAGAGGATTAGCTCGCATTGTTCATGGGCTTATAAAGTGACAGAGCTTTGCTGATATTCCTCAAATGTCTCTTTAACCTATGTACGTAGTGTTGTTGTAGCCATCTTGGTCCCAGGATATTCAAGACACAAGGTGAGTGAAGTAATATCTGATACTTGGCCAACTTCTGCACTGGAGCTTACACGGAGGTCTTCTTCGGGTCTCGGAAAGGAAGGCCGTGTCTACACGTACAGTGTTGCAGGGGCATAGTGTATGGGGGAGACAAGCTCTCCTGTCAGCATACAAATACCACCTCTGCGAGCGGCATGCGCTGTCAGCGGGCCTAGAACTCGTAAGAACTGTCTGGCCACATGGCACAAAGCCTATACGGCTAATGGGACAAATGTGGATTCAAAAAGCATCTCCCTTGAGCGGGTGGGCTCTACTCCGACTGTACCTGTTCCCTGCGTGCGTCTGCTGAAGAGACTCGACTGGATGTTTCAGGGATCGAGATGAAAACACAGCTGGGTGTGTTAAACAAAGCTAGTTGCTTAGGTTTGTTGCTGTCTTATTGCTGCCCTCAAGTCCCACAGAAGGAAAGAACATTTTCAAGTTGGTTGTCTAGGGGAACGTCTACACAGCAGAGTCATTTTGGTATAACTCACGTTATTCCGAAATAACATCGTCCACGTCTTACACACAAGCAGTTATTGTGACAATGTCGAAATAATGTCGAGCCGGAGGACTTCTTATTCCGACTCCTGTAACCCTCATTTTATGAGGAGTAAGGGAAGGCGGAGGAGGAGTGCTCTAACTCGGACTTCCTGCTGTGCAGACAGCTCCAAACGCCAAAATAAGCTATTTTGACTTCAGCTATGCAACTGACATCGCTCAAGTTGTGTAGCTTATTTCGGCTTTAGCCCTGCTGTGCAGACGTGCCCTAGGAGATTCAGGAATAGAATTGTGCCCTGATGGGCATGCAGCAACATGACCATCATCTGTGACACGCAGTTGGTTCTCTCCCCTGCTCTCCCTACAGGTATATTGTGTGGGGATTTGTGTGTTCATCTCAGTAAAAGCAACGTCAAAGCAGTACGTCCTACACTTGGATTGGAGGGTGGGGTCAGACTCACTTTGGTTCCAATCACAATCAGTCCTTAATATCGACCAGTGGTGGCAGTGTTGAGCAATAAGCATATTGCGCCCCCATCTTTCTCCCCCCACACAAGGGCCTGTTCTGGATTGAAGCTGAACTGCAGCTCATTTCCAGCTGATTTATTTAAATGAATACAAGATTAACGTTCCATCAATATAACTTACCTGTCTGAGCCCAACAAGTGGAAAACCCTGGTTTCATCGGATATCTCTTGGGTAACCTGCGAAAGAAATGGATTAGTGGCAAACTCCTTCGTAGTGGTAAAGTAAAATGCATTAATCTGATTTAGAAGAGAAAACAGACAGCCAGTCCCTTCAAATGAGGGTTTTAAGTACCAGTTAGTGCAAAAGCTCAGTGATTAGACCTTGCAAGATTAATTTTAAATAGCTTGTAATAGCCCGGATTAGCACACTGGAAGGCTAGATGATGGACTTTGGAGTAAATCTCTTCAGAGGGATTGCATTTCATCCACCACTGTGCAGCATTAAAGGGATGCTGTCAATTTGATTTTTTTTAAAAGATGGATTTTCATTGCAATTAAATTGTCGGCTACAGCACTTCAAATCAGCAGCCTGGATTTGTACAAAGGGTTAAAGGCAGAAATGTATGAAGGATTTTCTGAACCTTGATGACATTTAGGTGGATCCAAGAGCAAGACACCTCCTCGCATCATATGCCTTATGGTGACAACTCAAAGAACTCAAAATATTTCGCTTAAAAAGGGCGTTAAGTAACGGCTTGATCGCAGTTGGGAAGGACCCACATGGGGAACCAATATTTGATAATGGGCTCTTCAATCGAGCAGAGACAGGTAAGACAATGCAATGGCTGGAAGTTGCAGCTAGACTAATTCAGACGGGAAATAAAGGTGTACCCGTATCTGGGACGGTAATTAACCGTCGGAACAATTTACCGAGGGTCACGATGGGGCCTCTCTCGCTGACAATGCTAACATCAAAATTGGAAGCTCTGCTCTAGGAATTCTCTTGGGACAGGTCTCGGGCCTGCGTTATGCAGGAAGCCAAACTAGCTGATCACAATGGTCCCTTCTGGCCTGGGAATCTAACCGCCAGGCTTGGGCCCAGGCTTCTTCAGTCCCCGGGCACCCGTCTGAGGCCTTGTGTGTCTCAGCTCAGTGCGGTGCTACGAGGAGATGCCCGTCTGCACAGCCTGGGGAAAAGCCTGCCTGCAATTTCCTCCCGAGCGATGTCAGAAAATGCATCTCACCACCCAAAACAGTGCCACTGACTATGCACAGACTTTGTTGTTAGGGTAGCAGGGGCCCAATCAACATCAGCAACCAGGTGAGAGGGGAAAAGGAGTAAAAATTAAATTAAATCTGGAGAAACCAGGTGAGTACGTACTTCATCTGACTTAAAGCTTTTGCCCTGCATGCCGTGTTTCCAGAAGGCCAGCACGCTGTCTTGAAGGCACACTGCGGGGAGGAAATACAAAATCAGACCAGTAGGTTGAAATGCCTTCAGTTGTCTCTGATCAGCACAGCGCTGGGGGCGGCAGTGACATGGGCTGGGGGCTGCTCTCTGCCCCTCCTATGCCCCAGGCAGGTGGAGGGTGCGCCCGGCTCCCCACAGCTGGGGTTCACCAGCTGCTGGCTTGGCTCAGGGGGAGGAGGAGGGGAAGGGGGCAAGGTCCTGTGGTGAAAAGTGGACAGGCCAGGCTCATCCACTTTCCAATTCGCGTTCCTAGCCCGTGCCAGGGTCCGTGCTGCTGTTTTCACTGCTACTGTGAGTCCTGCTAGCTGGATTAAGCTGGTGTGAGTACGTCTACCCAAGCGCAATCTCACCTCCAGCTGCCATGTAGACACCCCTTAGATCAGGGCTGGGCAAAATACGGCCCGGGGCCGGATCCAGCCGGCCAAGCCCATGTGATCTGGCCCACGGCCCACCCTGCCGGGACCCTCAGGCACCCAGCTGCCGCGGTTTGAAGCGCAGTCCGTGCAGCTCTTTGCTCCGCAGGGAGGGGGAGGCTTCGTGTGATTCCCCCCCCCCCCGCCCAATCCTCAGCTCCTATTGGCTGGAAACAACCAGTCAATAGGAACTGACCCCAGCCAATCTCTCAGCTCCTATTGGCTGAAAACAACCAGCCAATAGGAGCTGAGAGATTGGCCTGGGGGATGGGGGCAACGCAAGCCTCTTCCCTCTCCGGGAGCTGAAAGCCACCTGGAGGGAGCAGCCTGAATTTTAAAGTGATCTGGGGCTGCAACAGGCAGGGGAGCCCAGCCTGGCTTGGAGGTGCTGCAGAGCTGCTGGTTGGGATACACGAAGGTAAGTGCCTCCCAGCCAGAGCCTGCCTCTGGCACCCCTGCCCCTCAACTCCCTCCCCCAGGTCACCATCCTAAACCTCTGCATCCCCCTGCCCCAGCTCACAGCTCCCTCCCAGAACCTGTACCCCCTCCTACACTCCTTCCCCAGGCTAGAATCCTCTCCTGCACCCAAACACCCTCCCAGACCCTGCACCTCATTCCCCTGCCCCAAGTCACCACCCACACCCTCTGTAGTTTGCACCCCCTTTTCCCCTTCTCCCAGGTCACGATTCCCTCCCAGCCTTTGCACCCCCTCCTAGTGCCCCTCCCCCAGGCCAGAATCCTCTCCTGCACCCAGACTCCCTTCCTGACCTACACCCCAATCCCCTGACCCAGGTCACAACCCCTCCTTCACCCAAACTCCCTCTCAGACCTCACACCATCTCCAGCACCCCAGTCCCTTACCCCGTGCGCCCTTCTGCACCCAGCCTCCATCCTAGGCCCTGCACCTCCTCTGCAGAAAAGTACAGCCCTTGACCACTTTCCAAAATCTTGGATGGCCCCCCTGCCAAAAATTCTTGCCCACCCCTGCCTTAGATTAATGTGCACTTCTTGCTCCCTACTTCCTGTCATAGCCCAGGAAGAGCGACTTATTCCATTCCAACCCCTACTTTCTAAAACTGAGGCTCCTCCAGAGCCATCCACAGTGCACTACGTTCCTTAAGCCATTCACCCAACAGCCACCTGCAGAGCGAGCTAGGCAATTAGCGCAAGAGTCCTCCATGAGTCTTCCCATCCTGCCGAGTTTCAAAGGAAAGCTGTCTAAGCAGCGTAGTGGTGACAGAGTGCAAAGGGCAGTGTGCACTGACTGCCCGGAAGGAAGGAAACTTTTCTCACTGAGAATTCGACTAGGGATGCAATACTGTAGTTGGTTAAACGATTAACCGCTAAGTGGAAGCTTATCGGTTAATGCTACTAACTACACACATTCCCTCCACCCCCGTGGCTTTGCCAGTATATTTGTTAGAGGGCTGGCTAACAGCCCGGGCCAGTCCCGGCTCAGGCTGGGTCCCGGGAGCGACCTCCGCTGTGGCTCTGGTAGGAAAGTATTACTGCAGAGCTACAGCGGGAGTAGCTCCCGGGACTTGGCGCAAGCTGGGACTGAGCCCGCCTGGCTGGCTGCTGGCTCTTAAATGACGTTCCCTGCAGAGCTGCAGCGGGGGTAGCTCCCAGGACCTAGCGCACGATGGGACTGAGCCAGGCTGCCTGCCCACCGGCTCTTAAAATACTCTTAGTGCAGAGCCACAGCAGGGGTAGTTGAGGGACCCCAGCATGAGCTGGGACTGAGTGCTTGCAGTGCTAACCCTTACCAAGTAATTGTGTAGCTGACAGGCATTTTCAATGGCTATTGGCCAGGATGAGTAGGAATGGTGTCCCTAGCCACTGTTTCTCTGGAGATGGGTGACAGGGAAGGGATCATGTGATGATTCCCTGTTGTGTTCCCTCCCTCTGGGGCACCTGGCATTGGGCACTGTGGGCAGACAGGACACTGGGCTGGATGAACCTTTGGTCTGACCCAGTATGTCCGTTCTTATGTCAAGCTTCTTAACATCCCTACATTCAACTGGGTAATCATCACATTTTATGATTCAGGACCAATCGTCAAATAAAAACAATACTGCAGTGCGGTCACCACCTGGCCACTGCTGGGATTTTGCTACACAAGACCCTGGATCTGTCTGGACACGTGAACAAGGGACATTCTTTTTTCAAAAGCTACCTCCAAAATCTGTTGCCAAAGGCAAGATCCCTAAGGAGGCCGGTGCGCCAAATTGCAAGGAACGGCTGGTGAAGAGGGAGCTGATCTTGCAGCTGGGATTTTTATTAGCAGCTTGGCACCACTGACTCAGGTTTCAGAACAAATTAAAGAATTCCAGCTCTGCAATAATTAAATGTACACTAAATACCCACTTTGAGGACAACAGAACCAGGCAGATACTCTCAGTGTAACACTGCTCAGAGCTGTAGAGATTCTGGAACGCCTTTCAAAAACAAGACCGCTATACACCATGTATACAACAAAAATGATGAAAGGTCTAGAAAACATGAGCTATGAGGGAAGGCTGAAAGAATTTGTCTTGTTTAGTTTGGAAAAGAGAAGACCGAGAGGGGACACGATAGCAGTTTTCAGGGGGTGTTACAATGGGGGGGGACGGGGATGGACATGGTTCTCCTTGGCCTCTGATGATACAGCAAGAAGCAATGGGCTTAAATTGCAGCAAGGGAGGTTTAGGTTGGACATTAGGAAAAACTTCCTAACTGTCAGGGTGGTTAAACACTGGAATAAATTGCCTGGGGATGTTGTGGAATCTCCATCACTGAAGATATTTACGAGCAGGTTGGACAGACACCTGTCAGGGATGATCTAGACAGTGCTTGGTCCTGCCGTGAGGGCAGGGGATGGGACCTGATGACCTCTCGAGGTCCCTTCCAGTTCTAATGTTCTATGTAAGAGCTATGTATTATTAATAGGGCATGGGTGAGCTAAACTGCTATCTCCGTTGTCTCCTTAAGTAAAATCTCAGCTTTGTTAAAAATTGCTAGTACAACACAAATCCTTAGATAAAAAAAATGCTTCTTATTTTGAAATGCTATAGAAACAAAGAGGAACAGATCAGAGCAATTTCTTCATTTTTAATCAACCAATTGTCCAGATGAGATGAGCCAGCTTCATTCTGACTGAGGTTGGGGAGGGGGAGACACAGGACTGACTCCTGCCTCTTAAAAAACTGGACTTTTAAAACATCTTATTTTAAAACAACCAGAACTACACTAGAACAGAATTTCTGAAAATCAGGCTGTCTTGCAAACACGGCTCAGGATATCCCCTAAGTAGTCTATGCAGTCAAGGACTTGTTTTCATAACATAAGAACTAGGGAGTCACCAAATGAAATTAATAGGTAGCAGGTTTAAAACAAACAGAAGGAAAGTTTTCTTCATGCAGCACACAGTCAACCTGTGGAACTCCTTGCCAGAGGATGTTGTGAAGACCAGGACTTTAACAGGGTTCAAAAAAGAACTAAATAAATTCATGGAGATTAGGTCCATCAATGGCTATTAGCCAGGCTGGGTAGGAATGGTGTCCCTAACCTCTGTTTGTCAGAGGCTGGGAATGGGTGACGGGGTGGGATTACTTGATGATTCCCTGTTCTGTTCACTCCCTCTGGGGCACCTGACATTGGCCACTGTTGGAAGACAGGATAATGGGCTAGATGGACCTTTGGTCTGACCCACTATGGCCATTCTTATGACACAATTTACCACAATAAGCACTATACCAAGTAGCAAGCATTTTCAATGTCAGGCAATAAATTAACCTGGGCTAGAAAGAACCATGCAATCTGAAGATAAAATCCTTTCTGTTCAAGGCTCAGTTCTCAAGACCCAGTCAGGAGATTTTTACTTACCTACAGATTCAATGCAGAAATCAAAGCTGAGCTCAGAGGCTAGCTTCTTGCTTGACTTCAGCTTCCCTTGTAAATTCACAATTTTCACAAATTCTCAAGAGGGAAAATGTATAAAATCAAGTGTTAAAACCCGTTGCTGATAAAGACTGTAGACAGCTTTAAATATAAAATGATAACAACATCCTTCAGGCTTAAGAGTACTTTACTCCCATGTCTGGCTTTTATAGTTTGTAGAGAACAACTCAATGAGCATGTTTGTATTAACGCACAAGTAGATAAGACTGAATGTATATTTGAATGTTTACGACTTTACTAAAAGTCTGAAAGAAATACCATATATGACTATTAAAAAAAACAAACAAAAAAAAACAAAAAAACAAAACAAAAAAACCTAACAAAAGGTTTGCATATGTAAATAAAAAAAAAAAAAAATCATGACTGGGTTGCTTTGGAAACCATAAACTTTTCACCCACGCTTATGTACATACAGATTCTTGTACTGCCATGCGTGTTGTACAAATTGTGTGTGATAAGAAACAAAGCTCTAAAAAGTCCTCATTTTTGTGTATTTCTGTTCTCAATCATAACAATGCATTCATTTTAAATGCCAAAATGAAAAGACAAAGAAAAAGGATGTATGGTTTTTTAAGAGGGCTACAACAGAATTGCCACGTGTCTTAACCTGAACTAAACCCCTGGGATTACAATGCTACGGTACAAAAGAAAATCAAAGAGCTGACATCAAACAAAGTAACACCTGTCTCAAAGCACAGGTTTCTATCACGCCACTCCAAGCGCAGAGATAGTACTTACTGTCCAAGCAGACTAGAACGGTGTCTCTTTCCAGCTGTGTTACGTGAATGGCATCTAACTGCTGATTGCCTTGTTAAAGGGAAACAAAAACGGTTTACGTTACACCTTTAAAAACAGACCCACCCTCCCCAAGCCCTATATTTTACTTTGCACATTTGCCAGCTTACACACAACCTTTGCAGCTAGGGATTTCTATTCTTGTAGAGTATTTATTTCTTTTAGTGATGGCATTAAAGAAACCAACTGTTCAGCTGCTTTCTGACAATGGGGGGAGGGGAGAGGACATGGAATGGAGTCCTGCCTCTCAAAAAACAGGACTTTTAAAACAGAAATCATAGCTCGGAAGGGACTCCTGTCTCAGAACCGCACTGTACGTTTGGTTGTGACAGCCTGCCAAGAACATAACAAATCCATCTCCGAGGGTGTTCATGATGAGGTACAATAGTGAGTAGTGGGGATCAGCACAAGAGTCTTCTCCCTTGGACATAACCTTTTTCTCCACTAGAATTCATGTCTGGAAGGGACCGTCGAGGAAGCCCAGGGTAACCGACAAGTTAGTCTTTAGCCATTTGTATAGTTTTAATTCATACACGAGCTTGCCTACTCGCGCTGCTAAAAAGAAGCCTTGAAATGTGGAAACATGTTTCCGAATCAGCCTCGTGGAGACAAATATCTTCTAGGTAACAAACAGCTTCTGAAGAGATGGAGAAACTTTTTCCATGGGATAAGTGGGCAAAAGATTACAAAAAACTGTCCATAAGGGATGAAAAAAGAGAGGCATGCACAGCATTAGGGTTGTCTACAGGGGAAAAGAGGCAATGGTCCCAGACTGACCCCCATGGAGGGACGTGGGTGAGTAGGTCATATTCTGGTTTTCAAATACATACACTTTAATACATGGTGTTTCTAAAATAAAGCCTTTTAAAAGGTTAATTAAATTGGCGCCGGACAGAGAAGAGACTCGGAAAGGTCTGAAAGACCAGCCTCTTATGTGACACTTAAGTAGAGGAAATGAAGGAGTTTTAAACACCAGAAGGGTTTCTCCCAGCTTTTCTCAGGAAGTGATTCTAGATCTTACTACAAACCAGCCATGCTCAGAAGACCAAGCCCAGGGAGGAAGGTGCAATCCAGGCCGGCTTAGGTCTGGATATGAGCTATCTAAGCCTCCCTCAATTAACTTAGGTGAAGTAAGAAATCTGGCAGAGAAAGTGTTTCCACGTTACTTTGAATGCAAGGTTCACACATCAACCCCCCCAAATCCTTACCAGCTCCAATTTCTGTAAACCACGAAGAAGCAGAGTTCAAGTTGATTGTCTCAAACTGAACGACTTGATTTGGTTCTGTGCCCTTACTGATAGCCACACAGACCATGGGGTAGTCCTGCTCTGGGATCACTAGCATTTCAAACACATTCAGAGGGGTTGGCAAAGGAAAATCAAAGTGCTGAAAGAAAATGAGATAACTCAAGTTTAGAGGTTACTTTTACCTAATATGTAGACAGGCAGTCTAAAACCTGATGTGCACAAATAATGAGAGATAGTAATGAGCGTTATTCTCCTCCCAATTGCCTTTGTAATTCAAACCACTACTCACAGCAAGGAGAGTAAACATCCAAAAGGATGGTGTGACGGTCCGACCCGGCCCGCACTCAGGGGGGAGCTGCGGCTACACACCCCCCGGGAAACTCGGGCGGCGCGCCCCGCAGGGGTCCCTGCTGGGACGCCGCATTCCCCGCGCCTGGCGCGGGGCAGGGGTAGGCGGCGTTTCCCGGCCACGCCAGCAAGCCCGAGCACGCCGGGGGCCGGGCCAGCCGGCGCGTAGCACCGCCTCCTACATCGCAACGTAGGAGGGCCGGCAACGCCGGGGGCAGGGTGGACGCCGGAGATGCAAGCCCTGGCGGGGCATTTAAACCCAGGGCCGGGGCCAGAGCAGGGGGGAAGATGCCAGGCAGGCGATCCCTCCCACCCCGGCTGAGGAGCAAGTCCCGGACGCCAGAGGAGGACGGGGGCAGACGGACACAGGCTGCCGCTGGGGAGATAAGGGCCCCGAGGTCACGGTCTCGCCAGACCGGCGGGGGGGGAGGCCAGGAAGCAGCCCGGGGCAGGGCCGTTCTGGTGCCCGTGGGCTGACGCGTTACGGGGTGGGACCCCGTCAGCCGGGTAAGGGCTAAAAGACCCGGACCCTTAGGGCCCCGGGCTGGGACCCGGTGGAGAGGGAGGGCCCGGGTCCCCCTAACCCCCATTCCCCTCCCTCACTTACTTGACTTAACCAAGCTGTACACACCCCGAATTAACTTACAGATGGCGGGCTCGCAGGGCCATAACCCCGACGTGGGAGGGTTGCGCGCTCGCGCCCGAACTACAAGCCGTCACACCCCGAATTAACTTACAGACGGCGGGCTCGCAGGGCCGGAACCCCAACGCGGGAGGGTTACGTGCTCGCGCCCGAACTGGAAGCCGTCACAGATGGAACATTTCACATCATTCATGCTCTTAGTTTATGGAGGGCTGTGACTGCTAGCGCTGGGTTTGAGCCAAAGTCTTGTGAATCAATGCAAAGACTTTCATTGATTCCCTCTGGCACTGGATCTGCCTTACAGCTAGTAAAAGTTTGGAGGCAAAATTTTCAGATGCTTAGCACCCACAAACAGGGGTAGAAAGAGAGCACTTTTCGACATAAAACCTAGAATGGTTCCCACACTTTCAGAGAGATTTGTTTATTTCCAATAACAGTTGAATGATTAACACTGTGCAACAGCAAAGCTAAATCTTGTAACTGGGTAAAGCTTACCTTTATTAACATGAATTTTTGCATTGGCTCATACCACTGAAGTAAAACAATTCCAGACTGCAATGCCCCACAAAGGTACTTATGTCCTGTGTATGGATTTCTTACTATAAAAAAAACAAAACAAAAAACCAAATCCACACATTGAAATCGAATAGGGTTGGATTTAACAAGCAAGCCCGTTTCAAGTAAAACTGAAAATTACAGCCATTTTTACAGAGGACTCACATTGCAAAAAACTAACCTTTTGGCCTCAGATTTATGACGTGGTGCTGTATTAAAATATTTGTTCCATTTATTGTGCTAATGTCCAAATGAAGGGGACACAAAATTATCTAATTTTCCTACATAACCTGTGGAGTAACTCATGGAATGTTACTGAAGCAAACAGCACACATGTGCTAGAGAAATATTTCTTTCTAGAGAAGCAAGAGACCTGCTGAAACAGAAGGAAGACGGGAACAACAAATTGCAAAAGAGCCCGCAAACCTAACCAAATCACCGCTTCCTAGCCCAGAAGGCCTTAGTGCTCCAACATTATTCTTTGTTTGTGTTACTGCAGCACCTTAGCAGCCCCACTTATGACCAGGGCCCACTGTGTTGTACACGGCACATACACAATGACAAAGAGCCCTCGCCACTTTAGTCAGCGTTGTGATCCTTGCGTGCCTAGTCAATGTCATTCTTGCAACAGGGCTCTCCATTACAGATGCTTTTCCTGATGCTTAGCAACTCCCTTCATCGTGCTGACATCAACAACAGTCACATCTCCTTTTTTTTCTTTGATCGCACGGTCCCATTGTTCAGGCAAGAGAGACTGATGACCGTACCTCGTCTGTTGTGTTTCAGTTCCCCATCTATATATACAATGGAATAACAGGACTTCCTGACTGCATAAGGTGCTCTCAGGACAAATACATTAGAGACTGAAATGCTCTAAAAGCAACTCATGAAAAAGACTACAAATGAGCACGGTATTAGAGCAGAGCCCTGTTTATGCAATCTAGTTGGGATTGGCGCCAGATCGGATAATCAGAAACCCAGAGAATGCAGAGACTAGGAACGTGCAGTGTCGCATCGCCATCTAGTGGCGAGGAGAGATTGCTTCTGGCTCAGGAGTCCTGATGCTTAGGTTAACGTGGAGAGCCAGAGGCTGGATAAATGGAGTTGTCCAATATTAAGTGTTTACTAGACTCTTCTCTTCCTGCTAATGACTGCTATTTCCCTGGACAATGCCTTATCACGTAAAATCACAGCGTACTCGTGGATTGTACAGCACTTTCACATACTGGCTCTGAAACCAGAAGCTTTGCTCTCAGGGTGAAAACTTTCCCAGCAGAGCCCTTAGAGAATGCAGGGAGAGAGCAACTCTCATTCTCAGAGAGCTGTGGAGAGTGGCACTCAAACTCTCAGCCACATTTGGATCCAATGGGCACAACAGGTCACCTTCAGTCAGCCAGTTACCATGATACCAGGATCAGGCTGCTTGCAAGCCCAGGCTTGTCACAGAGCCCTAGTCCAGGTGCCCACGTGCAGGTGAGTTTGGCTTGTCTCCTTGGCTTGAGCCAACTTCTACCCTCACTGCATTTTCAAACATTGCTGTCCCAAAAAGTGCAGCGAGTGCTGAAGAGGAGTTGAACCATAGCACTGGAAGGGACCTTGAGAGGTCATCGAGTCCAGTCCCCTGCCCTCATGGCAGGACCAAGCACCATCTAAATCATCCCTGACAGGTGTCTATCCAACTTGCTCTTAAATATCTCCAGGGATAGAGATTCCACAACACCCTGATGCAATTTATTCCAGTGTTTCACCACCCTGACAGTTAGGAACTTTTTCCTAATGTCCAACTTAAACCTCCCTTGCTGCAGTTTAAGCCCATTGCTTCTTGTCCTATCCTCAAAGGCCAAGGAGAACAATTTTTCTCCCTCCTCGTGACACCCTTTTAGATACTTGAAAACCGCTGTCATCTCTCCTCTCAGTCTTCTCTTTTCTAAACTAAACAATCCCAATTCTTTCAGTCTTCCCTCATAGCTCATATTTTCTAGACCTTTAATCATTTTTGTTGCATCTTTCTTGAAATGTGGTGCCCATAACTGGACACAATACTCCAACTGAGGCCTATTCAGGGCACAGTAGAGCAGAAGAATGACTTCTCGTGTCTTGCTCACAACACTCCGGTTAATGCATCCCAGAATCATGTTTGCTTTTTTTGCAACAGTGTCACAAATCAACTCCTTGTAGGCAGTATCAGTCTCAGGAGGATCAGAGCCGTAGCTTGAACTTCATGAGTGGGGTGGGGGCGTGAAGGAGGGACTATTTTAAGACAACAAACTTTTTAATATTCACATTCCATTGACTGTCAATGACACACACACTTCAGTGCACAAGTTCCTGTTGGAAAAATTGACTCCAAAATTTAAAAAAGTGGGTTGCAAACTTGCCTGTCAAATCCAGCTCCAAGTGAGTTTTAATCAGCTGAACTATACCACATACACCTACAATTAATAAATGGTCCTTTGCCATTGTCTTTGCTAGCTTGCCATCACATTAAAAAAATAATTGACCCTGGAGCCAAGTTTAAAAACAATTCCCAAAGTCAAACTGGCCTCTGCCGTAACGAGCTAAAAATGCCTTGATCATTTATCATGCAGCTATTTTAAGATCCTTTGTTAAAGCTCACAGAAGAGGATCAGAAGATATTTTATCCTTCATGACTGGACTTAGACACTTCTTGTTCAGCCTCAGTAAACAGGCCAATCAGCGATAGTGGTTGCTGATAGAGATACTTGTCCACTTTGAATGTGACAAAGATCAATCATCATATTTTTAATATAGGCCTCTGCCCATCTTACAGGTGGTAATGACAGGGGTGTTGCGAACCTGGGCCAAACTTTGGTGAGTTGTAGAGAAATATTGTCGCCAGTGAAGTTAACAGCAAAACTTCTCTTGACTTCAGTGGGTATTTCACTTGTGGTAAGGTAAAGCATGGTTGGCAGGGTATATTTTAAGATAGTCTGTGTTTATAAACACAGGAAGAGAAAGCGGATGGCAGAAGAACACAACGCAGGAAGAGGTCTTGGATGGACGATGTTGTGTCCTGGGTGGATCAAAAAGATTAGCAGATGGCCATTCCGAATGGGCTACCAGGATTGCAACCCTCCAGTCATGGAGATGCCACACAGAATCATAGAATACTAGAGTTGGAAGGGACCTCGAGAAGTCATCAAGTCCAGTCCCCTGGCGTCACGGCAGGACCAACATCATCTGGATCATCCCTGATAGATGTCTGTCTAACCTTAAATATCTCCAGTGATGGAGATTCCACAATCTCCCTGGGCAATTTATTCCAGAGCTTAACCACCCCGAATGTTAAGAAGTTTTTTCTAATGTCCAACCTAAACTTCCCTTGCTGAAATTTAAGCCCCTTGCTTCTTGTCCTGTCCCTAGAGGGTAAGGAGAATAATTTTTCTCCTTCCTCCTTGTAACAACCTGTTAGGTGTGCTTACCAGAAGAAAGTGAAGTTGTGCAATTCATTACCAATTTCCTGAGCTATGCAGGGCCCACATTTTTATTATGATTAGGTATAATTAAAACTAAACCTGAGTGTGAACCACTCTGCTCCCATAATAAAAGCCAAGACAAAAATCAGTAGGTAGAATGCTCACTCACCTATGCAGCATTTGTGACATCCTTTCGTATCAGGAATCTTTGTTGTTAAGGCAAACTTCCTGGAATGACAGAGTAAGTTAGAACATACACCAATGACCAATCCCGAAAGCCTTTTATAGAACCGATTCATACAGACATACATCAGAAGCATAAAGGAAAAAAGCCGTTTAGAAACTGAGTTCATTTTTCAGAATAGAATCATAGAGCTAGAAGAGACCTTAGAAGGCCATCAAGTCCAGCCCCCTGCCCAATATTCTAGAAGAGAAAGATATTTTTGTACCTTGGTAATATTTTGTCAGGGAACCGATGAGTCTGAATATGAGCAGCTAATCCTGTTTTTTTGGCTTGTTCAAACAAAGCTATTAGGTTATGGGAGTAGAGCTGGAATGTTTTCCCTGTAAGACAGAAAACTGATTTGTATCGTACACACACATCTCAGACAGAGGCTATTTATGGTAAAAACCCAGAGTGATCATTACCTTCTAAAAAGGCGATCCGCAAACATGTCCAAAAGAGAAGCCAGGCCAAAATGTGAAGAGAAACAAATCATGATCAAAAGGACAGCACATCAGGAGGGGCCATTATTCAACTACTGATGTTAAGGTTTAATAAGAACATTTAAGAAAAGGTGTAAAACAAATGCACACACCAAATTCTAGGTAGTTCTTTGATACTCCATGCAGGTGTGGATGTGTTCATTAAACGTACAGAAATATATTTACATATAAATTATTACTATTAGCATACACAGTTGGTACTGATCTATGTACAGATACCTGCAATCACTCAAAATCAATGAAGAAAACACTTTTATGGCCGGTAACACCTCCCTCCAGGGCCTGGCAGTGTAAGCAGGAGAAAGGTGCAACACGGACCAATGGCTGGAAGTTGAAGCTAGACACATTTAGGCTGGAAATAAGGTGTCAATGTTTACAGTGAGGGCAGTTAACCACTGGAACCATTTACCAAGGGTCATGGTGGAGTCTCTGTCACTGGCAATTTTAAAATCAGGATGGGATGTTTTCCTACCGGATCTGCTCTGGGGATTATTCTATGACCTGTATTACACAGGCGGTCAGATTAGATGATCTCAGTGGTCATTTCTGACCTTTGGAATCTATGTGCTACCAGCCTTCTGGAAACCCATCCTGGACTATCTCCAGGTCATCATGTGACTTGGACTACATGTGGCATCCTATGTCTAAAGGTCCGACCCTGCAATCCGGCTGCACTCAAAATTAAGATCAACCTTGGGCAGCTATTTCATACATAGAATTCCCTTATATCGGGGAGAAGGGAAAACACCTGGTTTCAAATCATCTATAGTTAGAATATAACCAATCAGAATTACAAATTCATTATTATTTACATGCACACACATGCGTACATCATTCCTCTTTAACTCAGAACTCTCCTTGCCCTCAATCAGACCTATTTTCTGAGTCAGTCAGATGTATGCTGAGACCCACTGGGAAGTTCAAAGCCGTTAAAGATGGCACCAAACTGCAATGAACCAGGGGAATGATTAGACAGTGCAGCTAAATTCTTGGAAGCCCTTTCCACTCCTCCCCAGTAAAGAGGCACATTGGCCTGATTGTTATATTAATAGCGGAACACGGTCCTGAATTAGGCACTGCAATCTCAGAGACCAAAAGCAGGAAAAATTCAAGATCTTTCTCCCACTCAAACTGGGCCTTTGGCATGATTCAGAACAAGACTTGTATTCTGTGGTCTAAACATCAAACTCCTAACCTTTCAGGCAAAAACCAGTGATAGGCTACTGATACAACTGACCTAGTGTTTCCAAGTTTCATTTCCTAAGCGTCCAGCCTTACAATCTATGAAAATTTCTTGTGTAAAAAACTTACAAAGTAAAACTTCCTATATGAAAAAGGAAAACAGAAATACAGGGAAACAGCACATGATTCTCTTGTTCAGTATAATGTTACCAATCTACATGAAGCCCACATGAAAATATTCTTTAAGAAGTGAATGCTTTGTGTATTTTCCCATTATTTAGAGAGGCTTTTTGCTTACTATATACATACCTGACAACGACATTAAAGTATTATTGATAACATACAGCCAGGTACACTTCCGGGGAAATAACTAAAGAAAGAAGCAGAAGGTATTTCCATGTAACAGAGAGTAACTGAATTACAAAAGAAACATACATGGGTTAATAACACTGGGTCCCCGATCCATTTCCTCAGGCTCTGCTCATGCCTTGCTAACTGCCTCTTGATGAACTCCATGCTATCCTTTGACCTGAGCATCTCATCGGCCGTGTCCAAAGTATCCCCCTGAAAGTTCAGGATTTCTAATGTTACGCCCAAGGGGGTGTTGCCTGATGTGGACCATCTTATGCAACAGAGCAGAGCAATTCGATCAACCTCCTTGAAACATGACAAGATTCTGATGCTTCATTGTATCGGTCAGTTACATTCTGCCTGTGCAAGACACTGGTACTTACCTGTTCCATCGTGGCTTCGTGAAGTTCATTCAGATTCAACGTATAAATACCATCTTCTGTTCCAAAGATAATATACTGATCTAAACCAGGAGGGAAATTGGCTTAATCCAAAAGCGCTATACACCTGAACTTACGTACTCCGTGTGTCCCTCATCCGGGAACACCTGTGGTACAGAGGAGGAAGCAGCTTTGTAAGCTGCTGCTCCCTCCCTGCCCTACTGGGGGAACGGCAGCACAGTGATGCACTTCCCCTGTGGCTTTTCCCCACCGTTCCCATGGCGGCAGGGGCGCAGTGCCTGGGAGTGGCATAGGGTGAGGAGCCACATGCCCCCCTCAGGAGCAGGATGTCAAGTAAGAGCCCCACCCCCGACCCTGCAGCCCTCCTTGCCCGGCAGAATCTTTAATGCAGCATAGCCTGTTTCCCAGGGTTGCCATATTAAAGCATACTGTCTTATAGCAGGATTTGAAATGCCAAGGGGGAAAGCGAACCTACCTTTAGTATCAGGATGGATCCAGGATGTTGCACAGTTAATCTTCAAAGGGCAACCATCAAACACTTTGGAAAAACATGCTCCCATCTAAAAGTAAACAAAATTTAAACCTGAAACTAGCTTGCAACGTACAGAGTTTCAACCCTGAATTCTTCTAGTAATAAGCAATTTGCTAACAGTCTGTAGGCCAAATAAGCAGACAGATGAATAAAGATGTGATCCCAATTAGCCCTATTTTAAATGCACATTCTTACCAGCACCTTTGGCGTTGGCGGCAGACCATTGATCGCTGGCTTCTGAGGAGAAAGAGATAAGCTGTAAAATGATTCACACTAGCTTAAAACTGCACCATACGTTCATGTGCATGAAATCTATCCACGCCAGCTAGCTAGCCAAGTCACGCCATGGACCAATATTTAACAGCTCCGGCACCAAACACTTACCGGAAAGTCTCTTTTGTCTTTTTTACGTGGCAGTTGGGGGACTTGTCCGGAACCCTCTGCATTTTCCTCAATGAGTTTCAGCATACTATCCCCGTTGCCTAAAACAAAGCCCACGTGCATTTTAATGTGCATCTGATAACCAATCCAGTACAAAGAATTTTGCTGCCCAGTTCTTTGTGACATATAGAATTAAACGTAGAGAAGAGGGAGGCACTGCTCAGAAGTATCGTAGATTAATCTCAGCCAGCTGAACCTTTTCAGAGGGCGTTGCAGAAAAGGGGTCAGTCTGGGTGGTCAGGGCTCTTTGCTATGGAGAGAAACCCACCTTTCCTGCCATTGTGACGCGCTCAGACTGGCAGATGGGTGCATGTTGGACCAACACAGGGATAGTGCTGATTGGCTCCAATCCCTGTGCCAGCAGGAAGGCGCCTGGCCTAGGCCTTTAGCGGAGAAACCTCTGAGGCACAGAGAAAGGCCAGCACACGTGAGAAGGGAAGTTGCACTTCAGGAACTACTTCTATTGCAATAATGTTTGGCCTGAAGTCAACGTTTAGGCTCCTGAACAGGTTTCTTTTTATGGGAAACAAGTCAATTTCTAAAAACGTGAATCAGAGACAAGGTGGGGGAGGTGATATCTTTAAGGGGACCCACTTCTGCTGAGGGAAGGAACCAGCTTTCCAGTTACGGGGATCTGAAGAGCAGCAGATCTGTGTAGTTCAAAAGCAAACAGAAGTTGGCCCAGTAAAGACATCTCTCCTGCCTTGTGCCTCTGGGACTAACACAGGTACAACAAAACTGGAAACAATGTAGCTTAGATTATTTACCCAAGTCACTGTATCTAGCTGTGAGCAGGCCAGGGCTGCTGAGACTGCCAGTCATACCAATGGGGGACGGCTCAGCTTGCAGACCACAAGTGGGAATACTCTGTCTCCTATGTGTGGGCA
Organism: Rafetus swinhoei; assembly: GCA_019425775.1. Classification (NCBI taxonomy): domain Eukaryota; kingdom Metazoa; phylum Chordata; order Testudines; family Trionychidae; genus Rafetus; species Rafetus swinhoei. The sequence goes on along the minus strand of CM033446.1, from coordinate 129,467,713 downwards.
GCGCTCGGCTCTGCGAATCTGGAAAGTGTTTTATCGTCTGAGACTTCTCATCGTCCGCAAGGCCTTCCTCAGGATAACTGTTTATCTTTGGCTGTAACACATGCAATAGGCAGGGTTATAAAATAAGGTGAAAAATGATTTTTCAGAGGCCTAGATGTATTACATTAGATTTTCTGTAGAAAATGTAGCACCATTCTTACCCAGAATGTTGACAGCTGGATAATTTATTACAGGTTGGGTCTCTCCGGTCTGGCACCCTCAGGAACTGACCAGTCCCGAAGGAGGGAGTTTGTCAGACCACAGGAGGTCAACACTGGCTCCCTGCTACTGGCCTGGCCGGGCTCCTGGCCACCAGCCCTACTACTGCTGGCCTGGTTGCACTTCTTGCCCGCCAGGGCTGCTGCTGGCCCAGCTAGGCTCCCAGCTGCTGGACCAGAGTGTCCCGGTTTAGAGAGGTTCAATCTGTATGCGAATTATTCTTTTCTTAATGGATTTTGAAAACTAATGGCCAGGTAGCTGAAAGAATAGTGGTCAACAGGACACACCATACATATACCACGTCCTTTTACAAACACAGCCTAGATGGTCCAGTGACATCCAGTAAAATCCCAGACGTTCAACAGGATTGTACAGAGTGCAGGTCAGCACAACACATAGCTAGGTTCCCCCCCAACTGTTAGTAAATTAGCTTTTAATCTTATGAGCAGCTAGAAAGCATCAGACCGCAGTATGTTCATACAGTGTCTTTTGGCAGTAAATTCTTTAAAACCCAGCAGAACCTTACCTTGGGAGGTAGCGGTGGTGGCCCTGCTCGCTTTAGGGTAGACCTAGAATAAAAAGGTGCAGTAGAACCTTGGTTATTTCTACCAATAAGAAACACACAGATAGGCTTGGCTGAAAATATGCAGCCTGTGGAAATCAGACGAGCTATGCGCATGGAACAGATTGTCTTTTCACAGCTTGACACAAATAGGGGTCAAAGCAGATGTACAATACAAGGAAGATCAGAAAAACAGGTTAATATTTATTAGTGGTTTATTTTTTAATTAAATGATGTTCTTTCATAATATAATGTTAAAAGATAATTGAGCAGAGTGAAGACTTCAGGTTGAACCTCTCTAATCTGGCACCCTCGGGAGAATTTGCCAAACCATGGGAGGTCAATGATATCTAGCAGCAAACCAACACTTCCACTGCTGACTGGGCTCTGCGAAGACAATTAGAGGGAATTAGAGCTAAAAACCAGCACAGAACACTGAGACCCAGGACTGGGGGATGTAAACAAATGTTATGGGACTGTGGGAAACTTGGCCACACTCCAGATAAGTGGACATCCAGAGAACTCAAATCATACCGGACAACGGATGTTGCCAGACCAGGGAGTGCTGGACTAGAGAGGTTCAAACTGTACTTGAAATTAGCAGGATTAAACAGATATTAAGATATTAGGGTTAGGGTTAAGTAACTCTGTTGCTTAAGAAAATGAACATGTTATGCTGCTGGATCAACAGGACTCTGAGGGAAGTCCTCTCAAATTCCTTCAATTCACAAAAGAAGCTGGTGGCTGTTTTTGAATTAATAATCACCCTAACACCTACTGGATGTTTGGTTCAAACAACAAACCCCCCCATGATCTCTGCCATGGTTTGCAGGTTTTGCTTAGGAATGATCGAGTATTGGAATAGCAGGTGGCTTGCAGGGGTCGGGGGGGTGCATTGGCAGAATTCTGTAGGGACTCTTGTACATCAGCTGTCTGTACTAGGCCTGGCTCATCACAGTAATACTATCCTCCTCTTAGAAATCAGGAGCTTCCTCGCACCCTCCGTAATATTTTAAGGGAGGAGAAGAGAGGCTAGATCTATCCACAGAGGGCTGTCGTGAGTTCTCTTGATGCTCGACACGCAGGGAAGGGCGTGTTAATTTCTGAGTGACCTCACTGTCACGTGGTATACATCCACCATTTCAGGAAAAGGGGTTTTGCCAGAATCTTACAGAAAGAGCGACAGAGGATAGATATAACTGAAAACGAAGGAGGTTCACTCACTCTTCAACATCTTCACTGCCATCGCCAAATTTTGTGAACGGTCCCCTAGGTAAAATTTTCATAAAAATAAGAGGCCTGCTCTGAGGTGTAGGAAGATCAATGCAGTCACCGTTAGATTGCGGACACAGGTCACTTGGACATTCCTGTACTGCCCAGCCCACTGCAAACCCCCAAGTACCTGGCTCTTATTCATGGTGTTCAGCCCTTTTTTCACGTGGCACTTTCTTTTCCCCTTAAAGCAGTGGGTTCTCAGACTGATTTGGGACCCCAGAGTGGGTCACTGCCCTCCTGAGAATGGGGTTGGCTTAGACTTGCTGGGACTCAGGGATGAAGCCCTCACTGCTTGGAGCCAGGGCCAAAGCCCAAGGGCTTCTGCTTTGGCCCTCTTGCCTGGAGCGGTGGGACTCCAGCTTTGGCCCCTTCCCCCGGAGCAGTGGTGCTCAGGTAGCCTCAGGCTCCGGTCTCTCCTCCTGGGGTCAGGAAGTAATTTTTGTTGTCAGAAGGGGGTCGCGGGGCAATGAAGTTTGAGAACCCCTGCCCTAAAGGAACTGGTATTTATGTTCTCTTGTGCTTGGGGATCACAAACTAGTCTCACACCATCTACTAAGGAGATTCAGACGCTGTTGCAATGCCTAATTATGTGTGCTAACAACAACGGAAAATGGAGAGTTAGAGAAAAGAGCAGGAATATACTAACGAGTCTCACAGGCTGTTTTCCTGTTACACTGTTATGTAGCTCTCTCTGTCAGACTACTGTGAGGCCAACAGAAAAGTGCAGGAAAGTCACATTTATAATAAAACTTTTAGATTTCTGGACATGAATAACTTTCTAGCTAACGTTACTGAGCGGTAACTTCAGTTTATTTCACAGATATGGTTCTAAAATAACACTACATTGTAAATATTCATTTGCTCAAAATCCATCCACAGTAAGGTACTTGTGGCATTCAGGGAGAGAACTATTTTGGGGATGATCTGTTGTGATTAGCTAATCTCAATTATACCAGTGAGCTCAGGGAAAGACAGGAGTTTTTTCTGGAGGTGGAGGTGAAAGTCACAATTTGCTTGTCACAATTTTTTTTTTTAAATAATCAGAGGCAGATTTTTGCCAGGCAAAGGGAACAGGCTGGCAATCAGACGCCACTGGAAAGACACAGTTAGCATGGGGTGTGGCTGGCTCTCACATCCCCACTCACGAGGACGTTCTGTAAGATTCCATGAAATGCCCTGCCAGCAGGAGAAGATTACAGGCTCCTTTTACACAGCTCTTGAAGAACAAGAGCATATTAATAAAAAAAACACAACACTCTGCATACTACTCAGTTTCCCTTTGAGCTGCTTCTGGAGTGGTCCCGGAACAGCTGCTAAAGACTGCTGCTCCAGATATGATGGGGGGGATCGGAGAGGGGGCATGCACACACGGTCAATTGCCCTCAAGTGATTTCCGGATGTGAGCACTGGTAAAAAGTCACTCCTGAGTAATGCAGAAAACAGTGCACACGTTATTCATTTTAAAAATAGTTAATTTAAAGACTGAAAAAGTATCAAACTAGTTCAATCTCCCAGAAGGACCACGGGCATGTGTCACAAAAAGCTACCCTGAGTCAGTGTAGAAATCAGTGTTATCTCTGGCATGGGCCACACCACCGAAAAGCAGCTCCCCTTCCCCGTCTCTCAAACCAGACTTCTCTTTTCCACTCTGGCACTATCCCGAATCCCCTAGCTCAGAAGGCTCAGCATTTCCTGTTTACCCTTCTGAGCAGGAACTGAATTCCAAGAGAATTCCAGAGAAACTCACTGTCCTGTGACTTTATGACTGCCCCCCGCCCCAGTATCACTTCATAAATACGCACACATTTACTGATTTACAGCCTGTGTTACAGCTGTCCAGAGTTGCTTTTGATGCAGTTTTATACAGACAGCCTGCATTACACAAAATGCCACAGCACTAAGGAATCAAATTCAGATCCGGGGTAATGTGTAGAGAAGACAGAACTCTGAGCTTTTTGGCATGCTCCCCACCCCCAATCCTGGAGATTCCAGCTGCCCACAGCTTCGTCAGTAACGTGTAAGGCTTTGCCGCTCTAGCTAGCCAGTGTCATATAAGCATGGCAAGAAAAGGGGGAGGAAAAGTTGTTTCTGTTGCCGGGAAGAGAAGGATGGGTAAGACCTACAAAACCACCTTGAATTTTCACCACTGGAGGTGCAAAGAAAAGAAACCAGAAAATCCACTGCAGGATGAACTATCACACACTTAAAAACAATGGATCGATTATACTTGGCATGATGTGACCGGTCAGATTGCAGAAGTGCAATGTTGGAAATGAGCTATATGCTAAAGGTTATTCACAACATTTAAACACAAAAGCATCTTGTGCATTGACTGCCTCCAAATACAGAAGAGAGCGAGGGATTTTTCTGCCTAGCAGTAATGTAAAACTTGCAGCAGAAGAGACCATTTCTAAAATGCTCGTTCCTGTTTAGCTGGGTCATTCAGCTGGTAATACCAAGCCTGCTTACTTTTTTTTGTCATAACTTCAAAGGCCAGCTTTAAAGCACAGTGTAGCGGTGTGCAGCGAAAGGAAGCCCTGTATGGCTGTGTGGTCAAATTGAGTGTTAGTGCCAATAGAGTTGTGCTCTCTTATTTCAGGGTTGTGACACACAGGAAGTCATCTTTTTCTGCCCTAAGTTTAAATCCAAAGTTGCTAACTGCGTTGTAGGTGCAGTTTATTCCACAATGGACACGTAACACAAGTGCTGAAGTAACCACAGCTGCAATTTTAGAAACCCAAGTCTTTGAAAGTCAGTTCCTCCTTGATTTGCAAAGACGGCTTGTCAGCATTCTGCATGGGCCTTGCAACACATGGTGACATCACAGCCGTTAAACCGTGCAGGGGAGTGTTGCAAACTCCATGCAGAATCCTGAACTGAACCCTTTGAAAGGCAAGTAAAACAAACCCTGATTTTAGTTATTTTGTTTTAAGACAGACTCTCCATATACTAGATGTTCCGTCACTGACCAGGAAGCTTCACATAAACTCCCCGTCCCCCCCACCCCAAATCATTGTTCATCTTTCATAATGAATATTCCTGCCCTGAGGAGCTGACCAACTGGATCACAAGAACCGCACTGAAATACTGTGTATAACTGGAAGTCAAATTAATTTTTACCTGCACTTTGGCCTGCCTCATTTTATCCAAAGATATAAAAATTAGAATTAACTCGCTCAAGTTTTTAAAGCATGTATCTTTTTTTCTTTTCATACAATCAAAACCATAAAAATGTTATTAAGCTAGGTACATACTTGCCGTCAACAAAAGGATTCCAGTGTGAAGCAAAGTCGGTGCCTGCCGCCACATTCTGAAGAGGCAGAAATTTTATTTCAACAATTTTTATTTATTTAAGGGAAAGAAAATATTCTCTACATGTATTTCCATAACATCCCGGGGAGCTAGGGAGGTAGAGAGCTGCAGAAAATAACCCCCCATAAACAGAGGAATTTAAGTTCCAAAGTCCAAATGTTTGCAGTATGATTATTGAAAAAACAACCCAACTTTCCTTTAATTTGGGCTTGAAAACCATACCTGGAAATGGTGAGGAGCCCAGTTCAACAGATGACAAATGACTTTAAATTAAAAGTGAGCTGGTACAAACTTGATAAGGAGGAAGCTTTTCTCCATGCCTACCGCTATTACCCTCCTTGGGGTCTCATGATTCCAGAATGAGATCATGTTGCGACTCCCCAATCTACAGCTCTCCAAGGGCTGTCCCCCCTTGTCCTTTGAGAGCAAGCATTACACCACGTTTGCTGAATGTGCTCCCAGCCCCGCCAACTCCTTTTCAACAACGACTGGTAAATGCGGCCAGTGCCGCACTCATTAAAGTGACCTTTGACTTGTTAAATTAATTTCCTAAGGAACCAAATCAACCTGCCTCCTAGGCTGCTGTTTATTTAAAAAAAAAAACAAACAGTTGTGAGTTGTTGCTGCTTAATGTAATTGATTAGGGTCAGTTGCGTCCCCGTTAACTTCCCCTTCACAGAGGCAGTGAACATCATGGGTGTGTCTAGACTACTGGGTTTTTTCGAAAAAAGTGGCTTTTTTTTTAAAAAAAAAACGCCACTTTTTCGAAAAAAACTTGCTCTGCGTCTCGACTGCTGCGAGTTCTTTCGAAATTAAATCAAAAGAACACGGCGGTTTTTTCAACTGCAGTAAACCTCATTTTACGAGGAAGAACACCTTTTTTCGAAAGTGCTCTTTCAAAAAAAGGCGTTCTTGAATGCAAACAGGGCTTTTTCGAAAGAGAGCATCCAGACTACCTGGGTGCTCTCTTTCAAAAAAGCGAGCCGCTTTTTCGAAAGAAGTGGTTGCAGTCTAGACGCTCTCTTTCGAAAGAGGCTTGTAGTCTAGACGTAGCCCATGAGTGCAGAGATTTTTTTGTTCCGTGATTAAGCCCCAAAGAGACCAACTTGGGAAACGGCGCAAATTTGACCTGAAAAAGGCTCATCTGGCCAACAGGAATATGGCTTTAAACCGCCAGACCCTGGTTTTCATAGCACTGAGCACCTATGTTTCCAACTGAAGTCAATGGGAGCTGTCGGGACTCAGGGCTTATGAAAAAACAGACCCACTGGGTCCACAGCTGAACTCTAATCCAGATCAATGTGTGTTGGCGGGTGGTGTTCCACTGATCTGAAGTAAACAAGTAACTGCTGAGAGTAAAAACAAACAGCAAGTGACACACCATGGAGCAAAAATGTCTGCGTGCAATATGGCTATGCTCCAAGTAGCAAGACAGAGTAGAAAAATAATACTGAGTGGTAGAGCAATCTGGAGCATCAAATTGAAACTCTCTCTTCACATTCTTAAATTAATTGGTACATTTCCATGTGTTTGGGAGGAGGACCCTCCACAAGAACCTCGTTTTCTTCAGAATGTGGTGACTATCTGAAAATGGGTAGTTGCCTTCTTGTGACTTTTTCTATCCTGAACACATATTAGTTAGAGCTACAGCATAAAACAATGAGGACATTGTGATTATAATCAAAGATGGAAAACCAGGTCCTACCATTTCATCTCGAGCTTCTGTTTCTTTCCGTAAGGGAGGCTCAAACTGTAGCTTGTCAACTGCAAAACATCACATTTTCAACATGTAACAGTCTCCTGACATGCTCTTATGGCCAGGCTATTAAAGCAAGCAGCACGCTGCAGCATATAAAAATCCAGTGTTACACAGCACTTCATTTTAACTTGCTTACACAATTCCAAACTCTTTAAATACGAACATTTGTTTTTATGGAAGTCTTCACTTAATCTTGTAATGTACTTATTATGAAACAACCCACAAAAAGGAAACCAAGGGAAAATAGCAGTATGAATTCATGTTCAAAGTAGTCTAAATGAGAATTATTGAGTTTACATGGGCACTTCTCCAAGCATAGAGAGAGTTAGTTCCTGCTTCCAAGGGCTCCAGCATTTCAGCAAGGTTCTCCCCGCCCCATCTGAAAGTGACCAAGTAGTGTCGTGGTAGTACGATGGAGTGTAAGGGCTTGTACTCCTTTTGAGTTTAATTAATTAACAATCAGTGCAGCAGATGCGACCATAACAAGGGGAGCACCTCCTATGGTGAGGGTTAGCTGTCCCTCAATGGGAAAACCAGCAAGAAATCAGAATGGAACCAAAATGTCACCTACTTTTTGATATTTTCCCTCATCAGTGACAGCCATGACATCGATGTGTAAAACCATGCTCTCCCTACTAGAATCAGCTTGGTCTTCCTATTTAATGCTTCTGTTAAATTGTTATTTTTTATGATGCCAGCAGGCATTCAGGGTTTGGCACAACCCCACGGCAGAGAGAGACCAGGCTGATTACTCTGTTTTCACAGAAATGTCTCTATCCACCCTTGACGTGAAATGAAGCAATAGAACAGTACAAAAGTTTAAATGTTGGTTTTTGGAAAAATACTGCGGAGGTGTTTTGTTTGTGGGGTTTTTTCCTTCACATGCGCCAATGGTAAGAGTGGCTTGCTAAGGTTTGCTAGAAAAAAACGATACAGGTACTCTCCATCCAGAAAAATAAACCAGACCCACAAAATGGGGAAAATCACATTGGGAACTTACAGTTTATCTCCGATGCTGTTCTTTCTGCTCTGGCATTCCTGTTTGTCGAGCGAATGGTGTGGCGAATAACAGAGTGAGGCTGTGAGTGTTAGAAGCAGAAATATTACAATTCAATGATATCGCCTTCACCTTAGATCTCATACTATAATTGAAAGGGAAAAAGAAGTCTTAGAATGGCACATTCATGGTTAGGAAACCGAGTCGGACTTTACTGCCTGCACACAAGCCCCTCGTACTCAAGAGCAAGCTTGACCTCAACTCTGTGGCAAGGGCTCATGGTTTTTACAGTACTGCTGTGTAGCAGCCTAGAGTAACTTTTCAACCCCTCTCTCAAGTTAGAATCTAAGTTCACAGAGTCAAAACAGGAAGATTATTAAAAGCTTTTCAAAACAGGAAAAATACAAATATGTCCTCACCTCAAAATCTTCATCATCAGTTTCACTGTAATGTGTGTGGTTGTCTGGATTATTTACTTTGTCCAACAGCTCAACTGCTAAAGATCTCGAGAGACCAGGTTGTCCTACAAAACTATGCTAAAAATCACAAAAAAACCATGTTACAATAGGTTTAATATGAGGCCTATATTTAACCCTATGTGTCTGGGCTTCAAAAGATAAGCCTTGTGTTGCAAAATTTTATAACTCTGACAATCTTCAGACAATCTGACTAATGTCTCCTGAGCAAGCAGGCCTCTAAAGCAAGCATCAGTTTTAGCCTGACTGCATTATGCATCAGTTGCAATTAGAAATTAAGACCCTAATTGTGCAAACACAGGTGCAATTTCTTAACTTTATGCAGGTAAGTAATTCCATAGAGTTCAATGGGACTCTTCAGGTGAACAGAATTAAGCATTTGAATGTTTTGTGAATCAAGGTCCAAATTTGCTTTATGGTATGACTAGTTATCAACCTACACAGTTAATTCTACCAAACTGGGACGCACAGCTACAACATGCCAATTCCTGGACAATTACAACTGGACTTATCTTGCAGCACAGACAGGTATCTTTATAAATCTTGCCACCAAATACAACTTTTGTATATTCCAGGAGATTCCAATTTCTCTTTTGCTGCGTTTGTGCCCCAGAGCATACTTGTCTGGCAAGAGTGTGAATGACTTCTTTACTCTGTGGAACAACAGATTCAAGTTCTGACTTTTGAGATACTTACAGTGAGGAGTCTTTCTGCAGTTGGCCTCTTCTTTGGATTTTTTGTAAGAGCTATTTTGACAAAATTATGGAATGTCGTTGACCTTTACATACAGAGACAAAAATTAAATACTTAAAATCGAGGTAAGTTTTTCTGTAAAGGAAAAATAATGGCAACTTTCAATGTAACTGTCACATAAATGGCATAACATCTGTGAGTTAGAATCTTGCTCAAATATCCCAAGGCATTTCAGATTTATACCATTGTGCTGCTGAGTTAACTAGCAGGAGAGTAATACTACTGTCCCTTTGGAAAAAGCAGTCAAAATACCAGATTACAAGGGAAGCCTTATGGCACTACATACCAAAATAATAATTTAGTTTATTAGGTATATACAGCACCCTCTCCAAATCCAAGCAGTCTGGCACACCCCATTATCTCATGTCACCAGAAGGAAAATAAAATGCACATTTGTGCAAAATCAAGAGATAGCATCAACCTCCTCTTTCAGAGATGCATGGCTGCAATTTTCAAAACAGTTGAGATGCTTTAACAACAGCTCTTCCTTTTAAACTAATGCAAGATGTGAGGTGAACTCCCCTTTGAAAGTCTCATCTACAATTTTTACTTGTCTTTCACATGGCTTTATTTCCAGCATTTTGCAAAACTTTTTGGCCTGCGACCCACCCAACTCAACACTAACCTTTATGCGGATCACCAGCCAACCACCCATGATGACAAAACGAGGGCGGGGGGGGTGGGAGGGGAATGAGGTCTGGGCAGGAGGCTGGGTGCAGGAGCAGGCTGAGGATGGCAGTCTGGGCAGGAGGGGTGTGTGTGAGGGGGATGGAGGTAGGGGTCTGGGCGGGAGGAGAATGGGGGGCATTTACCTGGCTCTGTGTGCCCTGCCACTCCCAGGCACCAGTCCCTGCTGCTCCCATTGGCCAGAATTCTGGCCAATGGGAGCAGCAGGGGAAAGCCTACAGGCAACCAGTTTCCTGCACTGCTGCTCCCATAGCTGGTGGGAGGCAGAGTGGCAGCGTGTGGAGCCGCTTCCTTCCCCCGCAAACCAGATCTGGCCTGCAAGGCATAGAGGTGGGAAGCCGGTGCTGGTGCTTGAACCTCACAGGGGGAGAGGTTGTGGAGCTGGAGCACCAGTGTGAACTCCCTGCTGCAAGGAAGGGAGGGGCTGAGCCCCGAGCCCATAGCCCACCTGCAAGAAGGTTGTGGACCACCAGTGACCAGCGGACCACACTTTGAGAACCACGGGTTTATTTTACTAGATCTTTCAAGAGACACATTCACCCGAATTGGATGATTTTCAGGACATGCTGCAAAATGTATCTCCCAGGCATTTGAAACCAAAAGGAATTGTACCAGTGGAAGCTGAGGGACGGTGGGATGAGGTGAGGGTCTGCTCCTTGGACACGAGTTGTGCTGAACCGTACTACGGCGCTTAGGGTTATATTTGTGACGTGCTTTTTTAAGCTATGGCAAGAATGTATAAGATAGGAGTTCTTAGCGCGTGCACAAATCTCGGGGGTGGGCAGTGCAGAGTGCAATTCACAAAAGGACGTTTATCTAGGTGATAAACAATTTGAAGTATCTGCCTGCCTCAACGCTGGCAGAACCTCCCCCGCCCCCAGCAAAGATTTAAGGAAAAAAAGGACAGTCACTTGGCTACCAACACCATGCTAAGTACATAAATGGGATTAGCTGCTTAGCTATCGTCTAGCTTGATCACATGCCCAGGGTCAAACTAATTGCCAATGTGTTCTCTAGAAGATTTTTTTCTCTCTGGGTAGGAGCTGAGGTGGAGCTTTCTTTTGGCTCTGAGCCAGCAAGAGGAGCAATTAGCGTTAGGTGGGCCTGTCCCACACTAGCTGGTTTCCTGCCATTGCAGTGGTATGTGCACAGCTAGACTTCAATCCTTGCTGTTGCATTTGTTTCTAGGTTCCTATAACCTCAAATCAACAACCAAAAGAAAGGGAAAAAAAAATCATCTATCCTGCTTGCTGGTACATACTGCAGATGTCTCAGCCTAGAACACTTCATTCTCAGGGGACTCATCTTTCCGATCGCTGGGATGAAAACTAATGCCGCCCACTTTCATCAATGGCGTTCTTCTTCTACAGAACAATATGCAATTAACAGCCCATTTTTAGCGACAGCTTGTTTAAAGCATGATTTACCAGGAGTGAATTATGTTCCAATAAAAACTTCAGAAGCTGAGCAAATGAGGAAGATTTTTTTGGTCACTGCAGAAGTCAGAGCAATTTCAAAATCCATGACATCGACTAAATTTAGCCCTGACCCTACCCAGAGCTTCACAGTTCAGACTCCCCTTGATTTAATGAGGTGCTCCCTGAATGGGGAATTCTTTCGCATTGTTCTTATTTCAGGATCTGTCTGTTGCTATAATTATTTTGCTTAGCAGTAAGAATTGAATTTGAAGGGACAACTCACGTATATGTCACAAATGTGACTGTGTGTTTGTAGGTTCATGGCACATGCTTATGAACTGATGAAATAAATCAATCATTCACATCATCTTTAAAACATGCACTGAACAAAGGGAGAAAAATTGTGACTTACCATTTTGCTTTTTCCTTGAGCTTTGGAGGTTGAAAGTTACTTTTAGACATTAAAAACAAAGCCCTAAAATAAAGAAAGCATAATAGTATTATACAATATCAGAATCATTCATTTTATTCTAATATTTTTGAGACTGCATACAATACTGTACATAGCAGTTCTATTACACCACGAGAGAGAATATAAGTTGATGAAAACCCAGGAGTTCTGTAGTATGTAACATAAAAGATAGTTTATGTGACAAAATAAAGCCATTTATTTAACTATGGATAGGGGTTCTGAAATAAAATATTTTTATTTTCATTCACAACCCTGCTAATTCTAGGGCTACTGTATGGTGCAGGTACTAAACCACTTACAAAATGTCAAGTCCTTAAGAATCTGATTCCAGAATCTGAATGCAAGTCTTTCAATGAAGCCTGGATGATTTTACAAAAAGGTGCGGTGCACTAAAACAGAAATTAAGGGCTGGATGTAAGAATCCCCGGGAGAGGTTACTAGGCCTGGGTTATGCTGGACAGACCAGATGATTGTAATGGTCCCTTATGGGCTTTGATTTAGGAAAATGCTTGAAATGAACGATTCTCATGGCTCAGCAGACCTCATTGGATGAAGGTCAAACATAGGCGGCTGAAGTTCTCCAAGTTCAATTGCTGTTATGCCGACTGCCCAGATATCACAGAGCTGGTTGTAACCGCCATTCTTCTCCACTGCTGCAACTTCTGGGGCCATCCTTTAAATGTAAAGCCAGCATTTGGATTACACACACATCACTTCCACAGCATCTCCCTCAACCTAGCATCTCAAGGCTCTTTACATGATTACTGTGGAAATAGGGTAAATGGGGCCCCATGTGACCCTCTGCTCTGGGATGAATTCCTTCCATTCAAAGAACAAACGACGCACAAAGGGTAAGTGTCTTGGCCAAGGTCATGAATTCAGTAGCAGAGCCAGGAACAGAACCCAAGTCTTGTGAGATCCAGTCAAATCCTCTAACCCAGCGATTCCCAATCACCAGTCCGCAGACCGGTGCCGGTCTGCAAACTGCTGGCTGCCAGGCTGCGGCGGCAGCCAAACCTCAAGCCAGTTGTTTGCGACGGCTCAGCTCTGGCAGCCGTGGTGGCTGAGGAGGCGGCAGGAGACAGCGGAGGAGACGCTTCCCTCCCTCCTCCTGCCTTCCCCCCTCCGTGCTTGGGGAGACACGCTTGGGCAGGAACGGGGCGTGAAAGAGGAGGGAGCATGAGTGCCGCCAATGGCCGCTCTCGCGCAGCAACTCTGGGACTGAGGCGGTGGCAGGAGGAGGCAGAGCAGGAAGTGCCTCCCCCACTTGGTAATGGCAGCCGGCCGGGAGTCCACGCTCCCCTTGAGGGCGCAAGATGCGCTTGGGGAGGGAGGGAGCATGAAGGGGGAGGGAGTGCATGTGCTGCCAACAGCCGCACCCCCTGCCTGTGCGGCAGTAACAGCCACGCTCCCTGGGGGCAGCCTCGCTCTGGGAAGTGCGGGGGTGGGGTGGGGTCAAAGGACAAAGAGGTGTTGGGTGAGGGTGTGGTAGGGTCACAGGCAAGAGGTGTTGGCATGGACTGTAGGGGTCAGAGTTTAAAGGGTCAAAGGGCGTTAGGCACTGGGGAGCAAGGGGCTGGGTTGGGGCTAGGCGGACTGGCTACATTTTCTTTACATATTTGCATATTCATTATTGACATAACAAATATGCAAATAAAATGTTGCCAGTCCACCAAAAGTTTGTGAATGGGTTTGCCAGTCCGCAGCATAAAAATGGTTGGGAATCACTGCTCTAACCCCAAGACAATCTTTCTTCCCTCAGTCTGTTTTCTCTAATATGAGGCTGAACACAGCATGCAATTTAAATACATCTATAATAAATGTTTTGTCTGTATTCAGTCCACATTATGGCTATTGCACAGAGAGCTATGCATTAAGGCAGAGCCTCAATTCAATGCAGTTATATTTGCATTTTTAGAAATCAAGATTTACAAAGCTGAAAATGTCTGGCACTTCAAAGCCTCAAATAGCAAAGATTATTTGGAAACAAAAATAACCAAATATGCTTCTCTTCATTATAGTGTGCCCTGCATGCCTGAAACCTAGATGTCCAGATTTAGATTTGTATGGAGGATTTTATGTGCAATTATTGGATATATGCATTCATTTGCCACACATGCCTACATATACACGTGTCCCTAATTGTGATCTTAGACAGCACTTTAAAATCCGTTGTCTTTGTTCTTCGGAAGTTTTTTTGTTCATTTTTAAGATATAAATATGCTTTATATTGGTGAGGACGCGAGTTACAGCACAGAATCCAACTCCTACCAGGTGCACAAGTAACAGTCAGCACTATATTTTATTGGCAAAGGTTTCAGCCCTGCTATTGGAATCACTTCGTTGATATAACAAAGCAACAAAACGACCAATGTCACTATCTTGCCCAAGCACATTACTAAATCACAGGGTCTTTTGCCTGGAAATAATAAATAGTTTATATAACTATATTATGCCTATCATTACACATGTTTGTATTTTAGAAGCTTTAGCATAATTTATACTGATTTCACTTTGCATGTAGTCATTCTTATGTTCTTATGTTCTTATGTTATGTTCATTCTATGAGTCAAAGCAAACTATTACCAGTAAGGGGTACCAATAAAAGATTTTCTCTTCGCAATGGTGGCTGTTATTTTTGCTGCTACACCAAAGTCAGCTGTAAAACAAAATTACATCATCATTACATTTTCTAGAGTTTGAATGTAAAATGAAAAACCAACTACAATCTAGAAAGTTATAATAAATCAACAAAACACACACGCAACTAGGTAATAAAATTAAGATAACTGTTTAGAATGTTAATCTTTCACATAAAGAATAGCAGAAAATTTTAGCTGGAATTTTTAATATCTGGACATTAAAAGTTGTTTTTCTCCAAACTGCCTTAAAACTGACCCTGTTTCTCCGCTTACCTTCACCTTTCTTATCATAGCATAACCGAATTGCATCAGGACGTAAAGTATGTTATGTGTTCTCAATAACGTTTACTAAAGGGAATGATAAGATTGGCCTCATAGTTATGAGACAGTGCTGTGTCAATGAGGAAACAACAGGGGCGAGGTTTTGTTCTTACTGTTAAGACGAGAGATAGGGCAGACGCTCTGAAGAGGACAGCAGATCTACATGGAATGTTATTGCAGATAATCTTCCTGTGTATCTAGAGCCAGAAATCGTGCCACTCTAGTTTTATTTTACTGCATATACACTATAGTACCTGAGGAATCGTAGTCCACATCACAAAGGACGGGCAGGCAGATAGCCAGTGCATAGAAAACGGGCGTCCAAGCAAGATCAAATTTAAGTTGCTAATGGAAACTCAACTATGAGGTTTCCAGGCTTTCAATTAAAAAAAAAAAAGTGTAGTTCTAACACATTGCTCCTGCACACCCACCACAGAGAAGTGCAGTTAGCCATGCGGCCATGGAACCGGAGTTGGAGCTGGAAGAAGGCGTGTGCATACCGAGCATGATGCCAACGTGTCAGATGAAGCAATAAATACTTCACTCCCTTTAACAATCCAATTCCCGTCCATCTCAGAAGCACCGTTTAAGCTGGCTTTGATGGACAGGAGGAGGAATGACTTCAGTCATGTGGCAAAGCAAGAGCAATACAGCCAAAGAACAAGAGCATCTCTTTGCAAATAACCTCTTCTTCCTCCTTCATGACATTGGCTCCAAGGAGCCCTGCTGGGGGACAGCAGCTAGCTGTGTTCTCTTGAGGAAGTAAACCAAGGACATCTCTCCCCCTCGTCAAACAGAGAGCACCAGATACACAACCTGGATCCCGGCCGCTTCTCAAGCGGAACTTTGGGTACTATTGTTCAGACTTGCGGCAAATGAGTTTATGTCCATGTGACAAGGTGTATCAACCCCGCACTGGGCTGGCAAGTGTTAACCAGGCCTTCCTGTCTGAGAGCCCCCCGCCCTGACAGCCCTGCTGGGCATGCTCCAACTGGAGGACCAGTATGAAGGCCAGCGGAGCAGCTCAGTCAGGGCTGACCACCACAGAGGCAGGAGCTGCTGCCAGTACTCGGGAGGAGAAGGTGCAGCAGCGGCCAGCCAGGCTGGGGAAGGTCCCAGTCCAGAGGAGGTGCAGCAGACAGATGCCATAGCAATGACTGGCAGGGGAAGCACCCAGCCCGGAGGACACAGGTGGGGAAGTTGCAGACAACTGTGCACCAGCTAGGAAGTAGCCTAGGGCAGGGAGCTGTAACCCCTTCCCAAGAGCTCAGTGTGTTGCGGGCGGATTCCCTGCTGAGCTGATGGTGGGAAACACCCACCACTGATAGGGCCCTGAGCTGGGACCTGGTGGAGAGGGAGGGCCCGGGTCCCCGTGCCCCACCCCTCCTTATACCAGAAGGGGACGCTACTGCTGGGACTATTGACTTTGACTGCCCCGTGAATTGGGGGCTGTTACAGACTCGGGCTGCTGGGCCCTACTGCACCGCACGTAGGGGACTGTTATTGACTCAGGCCAGTGGGCCCTGTTGCCTGGTGAACTGGGACCAACTATTGACTCAGGCTGCTGGGCCCTACTACTGACTTTGGCCTCCAGGCCGGACCCTTAAATGGGGGTACCTGGGATCACATACTGAGGGGCCTGATAGGCTCCACGCCCTACCTCGGGGGGCGGGGGGGGCAGGGCGGCTGTGCATACCCACCCCGTGACAATCCAGATGACTCCCCTCAGGCAAATACCCCACACCAGTGAGGGTTCGAGTGACCGCTGGCTCAGGGACTACTCCGACAGAGGGACAGAAGAACTGAGGGGACAGGTTAGTTACACTCTGTCTGTGCAACGTTGAGCTTCAGGGGACTGCGGGCACAACCTCCCCACCCTATTTACTGCCTGCTGCATGGTCCTCATCTCTGGCCCTACCAAAAGTTGCATGGCTCGTGGCTAGGCAGATGCAGCCTACAGCAGGGTTACACAGAGGCAACGACACGAAGAACCAGCTATTAATCTATATAGGTATTTCACAGAATTTGAACGTCTGCCTGTCTATGAGTTGGTCTGTTCAAGAATTCACCCTAAACAGTAGGAGCCAAGACCTCCAAATTTGGTAGGCAGCTTCCTCTTATCCTTACTTAAAGCACAGTCAGGGTTTGGTTGTGCCAGGAAAACAGGATGTGGCTGGAAGCCGATTGTTTTCCATAACCCAAAGGGAGGGGCTGAGAGCAGGGACAGTTATGATCCGCACTGACCACTAGGGCAGTGAGCGCAGGGGGGACAGTTCTATTGCAGAGTGACCATATGGGGGGGGGGGGGGGCAGCTGTACCAGGAAGAGAGCAGTCAGCTGGAGCCAGAGCCCCCCATGTTGCTGGCCACAAAAGTGCTGCTGGGGTGGGGGTTGGGCAGTCTGGACCCCCCCCAGAGGTGCTGCCAGGGAGGGGGGTTGGGCAGCCCCTGGACCCCCCAAGAGGTGCTGCCAGGGAGGGGGGTTGGGCAGCCTCTGGACCTCCCTAGAGGTGCTGCTGGGGAGAGGGCTGGGCAGCCCCTTCCCTGACTCCTGCCCACCTCCTGTCTTCAGCCCCCCCACATCTCCCAGCCCTGACTCTTGCACTCCTCAGCACCCCCATCTCCTGCCCTGACTCTTGCACCCCTACCCCCTGCCTTGAGGCCCTCCTCACCCCCCAACCTCAACTCCTGCACCACCCCACATCCCCAGCCCTGAAGAACCTGAGCAATGCCAGGTAAATCTTCTAAGTCTACTATATATTTTAGAAACTGTGTGTGTCCATCCATCCGTTCATCTGTGAGTCCAAGAACTCCTCCTAAACGGTTAGACTTAGGACCACCAAATTTGGTATACAACTTCCTCTTATCATAACTTAAAGCAAAGTAATGGTTTGGTTGTGCCAGGACAATGGGATGTGTGGAATTCAATTGTTTATCATAAATGGAAAGGGAAGGGTCTGGTAGGAGGGACAGTTATACTGTAGAATGATCAGAGGGGGGCAGCAAGAGCCAGAGATTGGAACCAGGACTGCTATAACCCCGTTGTGGCAGCAGGGAACAGGGGTGGAGAAAGGGACAGCTATCTACTATATATTTCAGACAGTTTGTCTGACTGTATGTCTGTCTGTCCCCCAGCTGGGGGACATGTACCCTTCCCTTGGCTGTGCCTTCTGCAGTGACCACAGACAGGCACTTGTTATCTGGCCCCAAGCGTCTGTGATAAGAAAGGGCTAGGGTTTTCCTCTCTCCCTGGGGTAGCCTCATCCCTAGCCCCACCCCAGAACAATGATTTAAATGAAGAAAAACAAAACTTATTTGAGTTAAGGACCCAAGCAAAACTGGGTCTAGTGTTTATACACCGATGAAGAAAAACTGATGTATTATGTCCTCTTTCTTTTTAGAAGAGACTATATATTTGCTTTATGTATCCTGTTTAATTAAATACAAGAGAAAGGAGTATTCATCTCACATACTCTGATGATAGAGCTCACCAGAGCAAGCTGTTCTATAGCTACAATGTAAGTGCAAAAAGTGTGTCACTGAAACAAAGCATCTGAATTGGTACTTTAACTTACCATCTTTTAACTGGTTGAATTAAAAACCTTCATCTGTTTTATATTTTATTAATAAATTAAATTCAAATAACTTACCCAACTTTATGTCTCCATGGTCTGTTAGCAGAATATTTGCACCCTTAAACAGAATATGCAAAAATTAATATGCTAAAATAATATCTGGAATATTTTTCTGCATTACAAAGTATTAAATTAGCCCATGCAGTTTTAAGTGACCTTACCTTAATATCTCTATGCATTTTGCCCTTCATGTGCAAATAAGCAAGACCCTATAAGTAAAAAAAAAAAAAAAAAAAAAAAAATCTGTAACTCAAGTTTGCCATGTGTTAACATACTATAAAACAGAACATTTCAGATTTGATTATTAACAGTTTAAATTCAATTTGTAGTTTTAGTTCAAAGTTGAGAAAATTAACACTTGAGATTTTGAGAAAATGAGTCCAGGGCTTCAGTTCCTCACCTCTCTTGAGTCTAACACCAATACACCCTCAGACTTTTTTTTAAAAAAAAGTTAGAGATCTAATATTTTGTCAGATATATTTTTAGCTTCCAAATGTACCTCAAGAGGCATAAGATTTATGACCAAAGCCAATGAAGTTTATTTACTTCTCAAGTCTAGAAAGGTTTCAGCCAAAGTTTGCAAGACCAAGTACAAAGTTCACATTTCAGATCATAAATAAAAGTGGACTTGTTTTCAGAGGTGATTAGCACTGGAATTGCTCACAGAAAATCAAAACAAGTTCTGCCCCACCAGTCCCTATTGCTAGCACATTATCAGCTGAGAGGCTAGAAATAAAGTTGCCATATCAGATCAGTTTGTTGGCCCATGTACTATACAATCTGCCTCTGGCAGTGACCAGTTCTCCAATGCTTCATAGGAAGGAGAAAATGTCTTCTATGGTTCCCTCACACAAGTATATAAATACTAGTAGATTTATTTGGTGTTGCTCAGGTCTGTAACTCAATTAAGTTGGGGTGGATTTTTTTTGAAAATAGAAAGAAAAGAACGGTTACTTACCTGTAACTGTTGTTCTTCGAGATGTGTTGCTCATGTCCATTCGAATCAGGTGTGCGCACCGCGTGCACCGCGTCTTCCGGAGCGTTTTCCCTAGCGGTACCCGTAGCGCCGGCAAGGCGCCCCCTGGAGTGGCGCCGCCATGGCGGGGCATAAGTACCCTTGCCGGCGCTCCCCCACCTCAGTTCCTTCTTGCCGGACGCTCCGACGAAGGGGAGGTGGGGGGGGAATCGAATGGACATGAGCAACACATCTCGAAGAACAACAGTTACAGGTAAGTAACCGTTCTTTTCTTCTTCGAGTGGTTGCTCATGTCCATTTGAATCAGGTGACTTCCAAGCCAACCCACTCAGAGGAGGAGGGGTCGGAGCACTAAAAGAGAGATGTCCACAAGAGTTGAACAATCCAACAAATTTATTCAACTAAGCGAACAGCATAAAACGTAGAAAGTGCAACAGTACAGGAAATGGCATATTTACAAAACAGAGCTGAGGACTGCAGCACCCACACTTGCATCCTCCCTAGCCTGCTGTGCTAGCGTGTAGTGTGCCGTAAAGGTATGGAGTGACGACCACGTGGCTGCCCTGCAGATTTCAGTAACTGGAACCTGCGCCCCCAAAAGCTACAGAGGACGCCTGCGCCCTGGTGGAATGTGCTGTAACCCGGGGCGGGACCTTCCCAGCCAAGGCATAACACTCCCTGATACACCCTGCGACCCAGTTGGACAACCTCTGGGTCGATATGGGGAGCCCTTTCATTCTGTCAGCGACAGCAATAAACAATTCTGTGGATTTGCGCGAAAGGGTTTAGTCCTATCGATATAAAAATCTAGTGCACGCCTAGCATCCAGGGAATGTAGCACTTGCTCCTTAGGGGAGGCATGGGGCTTTGGGAAGAACACCAGGAGGTAGATCTCTTGGGACAAGTGAAATGGTGACACCACCTTAGGGAGGAAAGCCGGGTGAGGGCAGAGCCTCACATTATGATCGGAGAACACCAGGTAGGGCGGATTTACCATTAAGGCCCTCAGCTCAGAGACCCTGCGAGCCGATGTAATGGCCACAATGAACGCAACCTTCATGGAGAGGTGCTTCAAGGAGCAAGTGGCCAGCGGCTCAAAGGGAGGCGACACAAGTCTAGACAAAACGAGGTTAAGGTCCCACACGGGAAGAGGGGGTCTAACCGAGGGATACAACTTATCCAAACCCTTAAGGAACCTTTTGACCACAGGGTCAGAGAACAGAGAAACTCCTGCCGAACCAACATGGAAGGCGGAGAGAGATGCCACATGGACTTTGATAGAGGAGGTAGAGGGGCCACTGGACCTAAGTTCAAAAAGGTAGTCCAGAATGGACGGGACAGGTGCACAGGATGGGTGCACTCCCCTTCGGGACGCCCAAGACGAGAAGCGCCGCCACTTGGCAGCGTACGACCGTCTGGTAGATGGTTTTCTACTACTTAGGAGCACCATCTGTACCTCCTGGGAACATTCCCTTTCAGGTAGAGTCAACCACAGATAAACCAGGCAGTTAGGTGTAGAGACTGGGGATTCGGGTGAACCATGGTCCCCCCGTCCCACAGTTGGGTCAAGAGATCCCGGGCCGGTGGGAGCGTTATAGGCTCCTTGGCGAGCATGTCCACCAGTATTGGGAACCAGAATTGCCTGGGCCAGCGGGGGGCTATCAGGACGAGTGTGGACCCGAAGGTCCTGGTTCTGGTCAAGACCCTGTGAATTAGGGGAAACGAAGGGAAAGCATAAAGGGTGCCCGCCGGCCATGGCACTGTCATGGCATCCCCCCAGGAGTGTTCCCCGAGCCCCAGCAGGGAGCAATAATTCTGGCACTTGGTATTGCGTTCCGAGGCAAACAGGTCTAGTAGGGGATAGCCCCAGCTGCGGAAGACCTGGTGAAGAACCGAGTCCTTGAGAGACCACTCGTGGGCTCCGAAGGACCTGCTCAGAGCATCGGCCAGCAAATTTTTGCACCCCGGTAGGTATTCTGCCTGCAAAGCTATGTTGTACTGCACACACAGGTCCCAGAGGCGCAGGGCCTCGCGACAGAGGGGAGGCGACCGGGCACCCCCCTGCCTGTTGATGTAAAATACAGCTGCCGTGTTGTCCAGGTGGACTAGAACGGAGCAGCGAGAGAGCTTGGACAGGAAGGTCTCGCACGCTCTCCTGACTGCTCTGAGCTCCCGTACATTTATGTGAAGGGCCCGCTCTGCAGGGGACCAGAGACCCTGGGTCCTGTGGCACCCCAGGTGTGCTCCCCAACCCAGGTCCAAAGCGTCCGTGGCCAGAGTGAGCGAGGGGGGAGGCACGGAGAAGGGGATCCCGCTGCACACCACAGACTCCTGAGTCCACCATTGTAGCGACCCTATTACTTCCGGGGGCACCGTAAGAACCGTGTCCCAGAGGCCCCTGGATTGGTTGAATGCCCTTGCCAACCAAGCCTGCAGAGTTCTGAGTCTCATTCGAGCATGGCGTACCACGTATGTGCACGCCGCCATGTGCCCCAGCAACCTTGAGCAGACCCGGGCGGTCGTGATAGGGAACCGGGTCAGTTCGGAGACCAGCTCCACTATGGCCAGGAACCTGGCTCTGGGAGAAACGCTCGCCAACCTGGAGTCCAGGAGGGCACCCACGACTGATGCGCTGAGAGGGGGTCAACGATGACTTTTCCTCGTTCAGCATGAGTCCCAGCCTTACGAAGAGGGCCCTTGTGAGGGACACGTGGGCCTCTACTTGTTCGTATGACCGACCACGGATTAGCCAATCGTCCAGGTACGGGAACACGTGCACCCCTGATTTGCGGAGGAAAGCCACCACAACTGCCATGCATTTCGTAAAAACCCTGGGTGCTGTAGAAAGGCCAAATGGGAGCACAGTGAATTGGAAACGGCACCGGGAGACAATGAAACGGAGGAACCTCCTGTGGCAGGGTCTTATTGCCACATGGAAGTAAGCATCCCTGAGATCGAGAGTGGCATACCAATATCCTAACTGTAGAAGCGGAATGACAGAAGCCAGGGTTACCATTCTGAATTTGGATTTTACGACTGCCTTGTTGAGATCCCTTAGGTCTAAGATGGGACGGACACGGCCCTTGCGTTTGGGGACTATGAAATATCGGGAGTAAAAACCCCTGCCCTCCAGATGCGAAGGAATCCTCTCTACCGCTCCCTTTTGGAGGAGCGCCCGTACCTCCTGGCGGAGGGTGCCTTCGTGAGAGGTGTCCCTGAAAAGGGACGGGGAAGGTGGGTTGGAAGGGGGCGAGCCCAAAAAAGGGATGGTATAGCCACTCCTGACTATGTTTAGGACCCAGGCGTCGTTTGTGATTTTGCCCAGGCTTCAGCAAACCGGGATAACCTGGCCCCAAACGGGGCCAGGGTGGGGGCTGGTGCGCAACTCTCTGGGAGCCTGTCAAAACTGATGTTTTTGCTGTTGGGAGGGACCTTGGCCAACCACACGGGGGTTGTCTCCTCTCGGGCGATGCCTACGCCCCCTTGAGGATGATAGACCCGCAGCTGCCCCCGTATCCCCACTGGGAACACGAGGACGGCGTCTCCAGTAATCCCCACGGGGGATCTGGGACTGCGGTCTCCCCTGCTGTCTGTAGGGCAGCTGACGACGCTGAGGAGCCGGTGCGTGGATCCCCAAGGATCGAAGGGTAGACCTCGTGTCCTTGAGGGTATGCAGCCTCGAATCCGTATGCTCCAAGAATAACGCCTTGCCGTCGAAAGGCAGATCTTGGATAGTAGACTGGACATCAGGAGGTATTCCAGAGACTTGTAGCCATGCACCACGGCGCATAACTACACCTGACGCCATGGTGCGGGCTGCAGAGTCGACCGCATCGAGGGAA
This sequence comes from Rafetus swinhoei, assembly GCA_019425775.1. Classification (NCBI taxonomy): domain Eukaryota; kingdom Metazoa; phylum Chordata; order Testudines; family Trionychidae; genus Rafetus; species Rafetus swinhoei. Next base: position 129,444,329 of record CM033446.1, on the reverse strand, counting down.
GCCTGGAGGGCTGTGTGGGCGATGGCCTTACCCTCAGAGGTCACGGCCAGAAACTCCTGATGGGTCTCTTATCTTTGAACTTATCCATGGCCTGCCATGTATTAAAAGCGTAACGACTTAGCATTGCTTGTTGGTTAGCGATGCGGAGTTGCACCCTACCAGTGGCATACACTTTTCGGCCCATTAAGTCAAGGGGCTTGGGCTCCCTAGCTTTCGGGGACGGCCCCGGCTGGGGGAGTTTTTCCCTTTGGGCCGCTGCCTGGACGACCAAGGACCTGGGGACAGGCTGGGAGTACAAGTGCTCGTGCCCCAACTGGGGAACATAGTAGCGCCTCTCGACACCCTTTAAGGTAGGGGTCAGGGTCGCCGGTGTTTGCCACAGGGCATTGGTAATTTTTGCCACCGTTTTATTAAGCGGCAAAGCCAAACGGGCGGGTGCGTCATCTGAAAGGATATCGATCATAAGATCCGTGTCCTCCACAACTGGCTCCACCGGGACACCCAGGTTGGAAGCCAGACACCTAAGCAGCTCCTGATGTGCTCGGGCATCCATAGTAGGCAGCGCCGGTGCAGGATCCGCCAGGGCTTCATCAGGAGACGATGATGACGACGACTCCTGTATGGGTGCCGGACGGAGCGCAGGAGCCGCGTGCGGCACCGGTTGGGCACACGGTACCGCCGGCGGACACGGCTCCGGCACCGAGGCCTGTACCTGTGCCACAAGGTCCGACGTGGGCGGCCTCTGGGGGGAAGGAGGAGGTCACGACAACGACGCCGATGGTTGCGATTGGCGACCCGAAGCTCCTGACACCACAGAGGGGGGCACGGGCCCTTGCCACTGGTGGTAAGCCCACGGTGTCCAGAAAGGCCACTGCGGATGAGGCGGCCATGTCTGCTGCACCTGTGAACGGTCACATCGGTGCCGGGAACGGGATCTGTGGGCCGAAGAGGCTCCCGAGGATCCGGACCTGAGGGATGTGGCATCGGAATCCGACGAATAATCAGATTCGGGCCAGGGAGGCGCCGACGAGGAGTGACCCGTAGCCGACGGAGGAGCAAACCTGGCCATTGACTCAGGCTTGCCTGCATGGGCACGGTGGGAGCGTGCCGGTGCCGGTGCCTGCTGCGGCGCCGGGGGAACAAAAACCTGCTGCGGTACCGAGGGTTGTTGCAGCACCGGGGGACCCAGCCCCGGTGCCGAAAGCGCTATTGGTGCCGAAAGAGGTGGCGGTGGACCCGGTGCCGGAGGTCCCAGTGCCGGTTGCATCTCTGGTACGGAGCATGACGGTGCCGATTCGAACCCCGAAGAGGTTGACATCACCGGCGGCTGGGGCACCGGCAAGGTCCACATGGTCGGTGCTGGTGCTTGCGACGGTACCATGACGTGCGTCGGTGCTGAAGAGCCCGGTGTGGATGCGAGAAGGGGCAGTCCCGGAAGAGTACTCTGAGCCGGTGTTGAAGACGATGGTGCCGCAGACGTTGCCACAAGGCTAGGGTGGTACGGCACCGGTGCAGCCATAAGGGGGGCCGGGAGAGATCCCAACACCGAGGTAGGCTGGGCCCAGTCGGGTGCCGAGTAAGACTTGGGGGCCGGCGTCGAGAACGGCGTCGATGCCGAGGCAAGCGGTACTGGCCCCATGAGGGACGGTCCCGTCGCATAAGTAGCCTGAGCCTGCTGGTCTTGCCGGTGCGGAGGCGAAACCAGAGCCAACACGGCCTCTGGCAAAGGCGACCTCGACCCTTCCGCCTCAACCGACGATGGAGGGGAGGTGGTGAGACTGATAAGGTCCTGCGCCGCCTCAAAGGTGTCCGGCGTGGACGGGCGGTGCGGGGGCAATTGCCCTGGACTAGAGGGACGTTCAGCTCGCTTATGGCGCACCGTAGAGGATGTGTGCACCGGTGAGTTGGTACCGCGGTGCAGGTCCGGCGTGATTTTCCGAGACGGGGACCTCCCGCGAGCCTTTTTCCGCCTCTTCGATGCCGGAGAGTGAGACCGGTGCCGAGTCTTCAACGCCGGGGCCCGGGCCCGGGGCGGAGCATCGTGAGTGGACGCCGGTGCACTGTGCACCGCAGGGTGCCCTGCCGGTGCCAGCTGTAAAGCAGTCTCCATGAGGAGGAGGAGTTTTAGGCGAGAAACTCTCTCCCTTTTAGTGTGCGGCTTGAAAGACTTACAGATCTTACAGGCGTCCGTAAGATGGCTCTCACCCAGACACTTCAGACAGCTGTCGTGCGGGTCTCCTTTTGGCATGAACTTCGCACAGACAGTGCACGCCTTGAAGCCTTGCGGCCCTGGCATTCCTCACCCCCAAAGGGGGGGGGGAAGAACAAAGAACGAAGTAAACACTAACTACCTAACTAACTGAACTATTTATAATGCTAAGAGAAACGGGAACCATTGACTAATGTAAGAGAGAGACACGCTCCAACGACCGTCACGGGCGGTAAGAAGGAACTGAGGTGGGGGAGCGCCGGCAGGGGTACTTATGCCCCGCCATGGCGGCGCCACTCCAGGGGGCGCCCTGCCGGTGCTACGAGTACCGCTAGGGAAAACGCTCCGGAAGACGCGGTGCACGCGGTGCGCACACCTGATTAGAATGGACATGAGCAACCACTCGAAGAAGAAAATGAACATTCTTTATTTAAATTACTGTATTTTCAAAAGTTTGGTGTTATTTTTATGAAGTTAATTTTTATTTTGCATTTCTTTTAAAAAGGAATTTCTAATTTTAAATTATTAGGTTTTTTTTTTAAACAAGCATTCCATCAAATGTATTTTTTTATTTATCCCTATAAATTCTTGTGATTCACTATGTTTTAACAAAAATGAGCTATAGTCAATTTGATTTCCAATAACATTGTCTTCTAGTTTTCAAACCCGAAGCATTGATTTAGCTGTGCCAAAACACAGCACTACTCCAAATGTCTTCATTTTCTCTCTTTTCTGTAAGGCTTATTGAGAAGCAATCCTATTCCAGGTTCATCCTGCTTTTCTAGCTCATCTTAGTTCAGCCTCTTTCAACATTCGCTCAATGATGTTAATATTGAGGACTGAACTTGCTTTCATTATTGTCTCTTTTCTGTTTGGTTTTATGAGAAGCAATCCCATTCCAGGCCCATCCCATTTTCCTGGCACAACCAACCCTTACCTTGCTTTAAGTGATGATCACAGGAAGCTGTATACTGAATTTGGTGGTCCTAGCTCTTACCATTTATGAGGAGTTCTTGCTCAAACAGACAAACTCTCTAAAATACATAGTAGATGGATGGATGTATAGAACATCGATTGGGGAGCTCTTTCCTGATACAAACATGTCACGATCAGCTTCCACAATGAGGCATGACATTTCACTATCTATATGATCTTACATTTCTATAATTATAATAAAATGAACCAGAATTTTAGCAGTCCAGACAGACTTTTTCCCTCTACATAATATTATAATTCACTGCCACAGACTGATTATACATCACAAAAGATGTTTTTATTGCTTAACCACTCACCCTCTCTTATTAGAGACTAGATGTTGTCTTCAATGAGATTCAGAAATTTGCCCTGCACTGAATCACCATGTCAATTATAGTGTGTAAGAACATCCAGGTCCATATAAATCCCCAAATCTCCAAAGATGTGCACATGAATCGTTGCATTGAAATCACTCTTGGGGTTAAAGTTAAACATGAGCAGGACTGAGGCTTAAGACTGATCCTGCTACACCGACAGACTCCTATTGCTATATAAATCCCTTTGAAGATCAGGGTATATGGGAATTGATGTATGAAATGCTGGTTTAAAATGAATACATAATTTTGTCACATTGTTTTATCAGACTAATGTATACTAGCACTGGAAATATGAAAAACTAATGTGTTAACCCTATTGAACTAATCTTCTTGAAACTATTCCCAGGATTTACAACTATAAGTGACAGCACAGCATTGCCTTCTAAAACAGTTCACCCTCAACATCTTCCTCATGAATATCAACAAGAGACTTTGTTATGCATCTACAGAAAGTACAGTACCTGTAATGTTTCTCTGCATACATATGCAATTTGTAACTCTGACAGCGGTCCTGTTACTGAAAATGGAAAGATAAAAACAAGTCTGTGGGTTGTAACGCACACTGCAAATACACCATTTTAAAGACGTCAATAGAATAAGGTAGTATTCTAAAAGTTCCAGGGACATCTTCAACTTAAAATATAGTCTATTCAAAAAATGAGTTGAAAGCCATTGCAGGCGCTACTCTGGGTGCATTTACACTACCGAGTTTTGTCAACAAAACAAAAATCCCCAGAGGGGGTTCACACTTGTTCCCTCTGCCAATAGATCATGTTCACCCTGGAGGCACCATGATCAACAGTGGGAGCAGTGCACTGTGGTATGTATCCTACAGTGCAGTGTTGTGGGGAGGCAGAGCTGATCCCTGCACCTCCTGGGATTCCCTCCGAGTTCGTCCACAGCCTCCTCAGCTGCTGGGAGCAGCATCATGAGTAGCTCTGTGAGCTCTCCATGCTGAGGAATGCCAAAGCAGCACAGGCCTCTCTCCAGCCCTCCCCCTGCAGCAGCAGCAGCCTGCCTGCCGCTGTGTTCCCAGTGCAGGGCAGAACAAGGAGCAGCCAATGATTTGCTCTTTGTTCCCCAAACGGAGGAGCTCGCTCAGTGGAGCTATGAAAGAGGAGGGGCGCAAGTCTGCAGGGGAGCAGAGATCAGGGCAGGCATTGCAGGATACCTGTTGACAAAACAAACAGCAGAGTTAACCCTGGCTCTTTGTCGACAATAAAGGAAGTGGAAGGGAAAAAAAACTCTCGTAGGGGTGGGACTTTTTTGTTGCTGAAAATGGGTGACAAAAGTCGCACTGCAGTGTGAACGCTCTCTCTCCAAAAAGGCAGGTTTTGGTGACAAAACTTTATAGTGTAGACAAAGCCTCCGACGGTGTCTTTCTGTACTTTTCCAGCCACGCTTTTCTTTCTTAAAACAAAAAAGGGCTACTACCCAACTTCTCAACACAAACAATACTGTAGTAGGAAACTGATAATACCGGGGAAGACAGCGAAACTGGGAGCACTCAACCTGTTGTCAAATGCACAAAGTAAAGCAGATGGAAAAGAGAAGGACTATCTCCCATCCCTTTCAGGCATATTTATCATGTGTAGTACTTGCAACAAGCAGCAAACATTTGCCAGAGAACAGAGGAGCACAACATTTTTCAGAAAAATGTGATTTTTTTTTTTAAGTTGATGACAGCAAGGTAATAATATTGTCTGTGTGCTTTATGGAGGTAAAGAGCAGCAGAGATAACTTCTGTTTGTCCTTTAATATTATAAATTTAGATTTTTTCACACTGGATGACTGAAATGGAAGGTTGTTTAAAAGCTTGCCTGCATTACAGCTACTTATACTACACAAAGTGACTGAGAAATACATAGATGAAAGGATATCTTTGCTTAAAACTCAAGGACTCCTCCCACCCCCACTTTAGTTAAGGTCTGAGAAAGTCCACAATTTGTTTTCCAAGACATCAAGTTTTCCAGCAAAATCAACATATCTGAAGTAAAAAACAAGCAGAACTGTTTAGAAAGCGCCTTTCCATTTTTTATTCGTCATAAAAGAGAAAAAATGGCAAACCCTTTTTTTGTCCTCTCAAGATCATATTTAGGGTCCTCCTAGCAAAATTAGCTTGCCCAGTGTGATCACTGGATATTTAGCCCACTTTTACAGACTTAACTTGTAAATAAATAGTACATCTGCAACGGGCAATGAGAACTTTGAGAGTTACATTCCATGACTTGTATGTTTTGACACAGTATTTGTTTAATTACTTCAGTATTAACATAACTTTTTTCATTTAAGTAGCTTGGGGTTTCCTTTGTTCATTTTTCGAACAAAAGGGAATAAACTACACAAGCATGTTAACATTTAAAGAGGACTTTGATGATCACATTTCACTGAGGTGAGTGAATAGGACTTCTGCAATGTGTCTCAGAAATTGTCTCCCAACCTGCTAAGGGTAAGGCATAGTAGTGTGGTCACAAAAGGGGGTGTTGCTTCATTAGGGAATGTTAATTTCTAAGCAAATGCCAACTAAACATGATCATCTTCCAATCGCTTGTAACTAACTTTTCTCTCCCAGGACTGACTTCTCGACAAGGACCTTTTACATGCAAGAGTGAAAGATTTTCTTCAGTCTTTTTTAGGGTTAAAAAGCAAAAAAAATAAAAAAAAATAAAAAAAAATCTCAAAGCCTTAATGCTCAAAAAGTTAATTTTGTTTACTTTTCTAATAAAATATATTTTAGCCATTTTTAGTTCATAAATAAACCCAGAAGATTCTCATCTTTACTTTCAAAACATGCATGAAAAATGTGAGTCTTCTTAAAGAGCCATTTCTCAGAAAGCTATAATGGGAAAATAAGCTTTACATTAATTAGCATAAGAACACCTATACTGGATCAGACCAAAGGTCCATCCAGCCCAGCATCCTGTCTTACAACAGTGGTCAATGCCAGGTGCCCCAGAGGCAATGAACTGAACAGGGAATCATGTGATCCCCCCCCCCCCCCCCCCCCCCCCGTTACCCATTCCCAGTTTCTGACAGAGGCTAAGAGATCAGTTTCAGGGTTTGTTGTTTAATACAATATGGAGAGATTTAAGTACACATTTCCCCTTATTTTTAATAGCAATACATATCCTATGCATCACGTTGGAAATAGTCCTCCAAATACTTACCTGCCAAAAGAACTCTATTTATTCCTATTTAGGATCTATCTAGTATAGATGATCTTATTTAATTTTTAATGTTCTGTATAAAACAGGATATGAACAATATAATAGCCACCATGTTTATTAAAAGTTCTTGACCAGTTACGTAGAGTCCTTAGCCAAAATGAAATAACTGTTCACTCACAGCGAATGCACAGTAAAATGCCAATGGATTGCTATTAAAATGGCTCTCTATTATTCTGTCTTATTTTCTTTGCTTTCACCTTTGAAAAGACACAAATCAATACCAAAATAAGATTTTAAATACCATGGTAAATGTCTTGAAGTGATCCACCACCACAGTATTCCATGCAGATCCACAGCTTTTCACGGCTATTTTTAGAAAGTCAAATGTAATTGTTAGTAGTTGACTAATCTATATACAGTAAGTGTAGTCTATAATTATCATTTTATTATTTAACTGCTAGTTATTCAACTGTTACATTTTCCATTTTCTTACACCCTGTGGAATTACACTGGTCTACAATTTTTTTAGAAGTCATTTGCTTCAGAGATAAAATGTGCTATTTATTATGTATTTTGATGCGCTGAATTCAAATATGACAATTAAAACAACTGATTGGCTACTGTTTCCAAGATATTTAAGTTTTTACATTTTATGTCTACGTTATATTGTGTAGATAGTAGAGTTTTAATCATAAATTGTAAACCTAGGTCTTTTCATGTGTTTATGGTTGCTTTACATGATAATATTTCACCTGTCCTGTTTACGTAACACTTTAAAAATCAGCAAAAGGGTTATATAAATAAAATGTATTATGAAACAAAAGGCAAAAAACTATTATGTACATAGTTTAGTCCTATTCAGTGTCTACTCGGCACTTCTTGGCTTGTCTCTTGTATTCATTAAATGGAGCATCTCTTGTCACTGTCCAACAATAGTCTGCAAGCATTGATGGGCTCCATTTGCCCTGATAGCGTTTCTCCATTGTTGCAATGTCCTGGTGAAATTGCTCGCCGTGCTCGTCGCTCACTGCTCCGCAGTTCGGTGGAAAAAAATCTAGATGAGAGTGCAAAAAATGTATCTTTAGTGACATGTTGCAACCAAGGCTTTTGTATGTCTTGAGGAGGTTTTCCACCAACAACCTGTAGTTGTCTGCCTTGTTGTTTCCGAGAAAATTTATTGCCACTAACTGGAAGGCTTTCCATGACGTCTTTTCCTTGCAACGCAGTGCATCGACAAATGCATCATCTCGAAGAAGTTCACGAATCTGAGGACCAACAAAGACACCTTCCTTTATCTTAGCTTCACTTAACCTTGGAAATTTTCCACGGAGGTACTTGAAAGCTGCTTGTGTTTTGTCCATGGCCTTGACAAAGTTCTTCATCAGACCCAGCTTGATGTGTAAGGGTGGTAACAAAATCTTCCTTGATTCAACAAGTGGTGGATGCTGAACACTTTTCCTCCCAGGCTCCAATGACTGTCGGAGTGGCCAATCTATCTTGATGTAGTGGGAATCTCTTGCACGACTATCCCATTCAAAGAGAAAACAGCAGTACTTTGTGTATCCAGTCTGCAGACCAAGCAAGAGAGCAACAACCTTCAAATCGCCACAAAGCTGCCACTGATGTTGGTCATAGTTTATGCACCTCAAAAGTTGTTTCATGTTGTCATAGGTTTCCTTCATATGGACTGCATGACCAACTGGAATTGATGACAAAACATTGCCATTATGCAGCAAAACAGCTTTAAGACTCATCTTCGATGAATCAATGAACAGTCTCCACTCATCTGAATCGTGAACGATGTTGAGGGCTGCCATCACACCATCGATGTTGTTGCAGGCTACAAGATCACCTTCCATGAAGAAGAATGGGACAAGATCCTTTTGACGGTCACGGAACATGGAAACCCTAACATCACCTGCCAGGAGATTCCACTGCTGTAGTCTGGAGCCCAACAGCTCTGCCTTACTCTTGGGTAGTTCCAAATCCTGACAAGGTCATTCAGTTCACCTTGTGTTATGAGGTGTGGTTCAGAGGAGGAGGATGGGAGAAAATGTGGGTCCTGTGACATTGATGGTTCAGGACCAGAAGTTTCATCCTCTTCCTCTTCTGACTCAAGTGAGAATGATTCTGGTGCATCAGGAACCGGCAGTCCTTCTCCGTGGGGTACTGGGCGTATAGCTGATGGAATGTTTGGATAATGCACAGTCCACTTTTTCTTCTTTGACACACCTTTCCCAACTGGAGGCACCATGCAGAAGTAACAATTGCTGGTATGATCTGTTGGCTCTCTCCAAATCATTGGCACTGCAAAAGGCATAGATTTCCTTTTCCTGTTCAACCACTGGCGAAGATTTGTTGCACAAGTGTTGCAGCATATGTGTGGGGCCCACCTCTTGTCCTGATCTCCAATTTTGCAGCCAAAATAAAGGTGATAGGCTTTCTTAACCATAGTGGTTATACTGCGCTTTTGTGATGCAAAAGTCACTTCACCACAAACATAGCAGAAGTTATCTGCACTGTTCACACAAGTACGAGGCATCTCTGCTCACTTTGGCTAAACAGAAATGTGTCCCTTTGCAAAATCAAACACTGACAAATAAGAGAGCACGACACTGTATGATTTCTAGAGCTGATATAGGGCAATTTGTTCAGCAGAGTGATGTAAGCTTCGTTATGATTGCATCATCCATGACTTCTAGGAATAACATGATGCAATTCATATCATGTATGACGCAATACCGGCTTCAGATTGCATCATTCATTGTTTTGCCTAAAAAAGCAAGTACTGTCCAAACACAGTCATAGATTTATTCACAGATCCAGTCAAAGATGTATTTTAGTCATTTCTGGTTTAAATTGAGATCCCTTCCCCTTTATAACTCACTTATCCTCCGCCATTCCCAAGTCAAGGGTTGTATATACTGACCCAATAGCATATCTTGAAAACTAGAGCCAATCAACAATTTTAAGCATAATTTTCATTCTCAGTGACCCAGAATTAGTAAAGTTTGACTACATTTATTTCAGAAGCATTTTGGCTGTAGAGCAGTGTTATCTAAAGTGTTGATGCATCACAAAACCTAAATACACACACGGCACATGTTTTAATACATATTGTCTAGTAAATATCAATTCTCACTTAGTGTGAAACAACTTACACATCACATTCACTGACAAATTACTCTGTTGATCAGAACTGTAATATAATTGCCATAACTTTGACCTTTTCTCCAAAATAAAATTCATATAAAAATACAACGGGGGGCATCCATTCTATTAACCAAGATACAATTATTTTAATATGCTATCTTGTAGTTCCAACCCTCAAAAAAGTGTTCCTCACAGATTCCATGCCTCAGTTTTTTAAAGAAGCATTTGGCTTATGGATTTAGCTGTGTATCTCCAATCAAGTCAATTTGAGTGGCACCTTTCACTCTAAAAATGTAACTCCCTGAGCAATTTGGAGACACAATCGCCTAGATCTGTGTAGCCAGACTAAGAACCCAGCTATGGAAAGAGGTGGTATATAGTCCCACCGTGCCCAATGATGAACTGCAGAACTCTAGAGAAATGGAAAATATTCACCTTTCTGAACAGTACTTAATGCACGGGGCTAACCACTTCTCTCTCTCTCTCTCTCTCCAGTACTTCACAGCTGTCCAAGCACAGCCATGAAATCTACCTATTACCAACAATCCAGCTCTAGAATATTTACCAGTCACCGCTAGCCAGCTATCCTTTTGTAACAGACAGCAATACCTTTCAACAAAATATCAACAAAATATCAAGATACACAACTCTTTAAGTAGCTAGCCTCATTTAAAAGTTAATACAATTCCAGATCTCCCCACCAGCTTGGTGGGAAACCAAAATGCCCAAAACATGAGGTTGCAACAAGTCTCCAGAGAGAAGGAGTCTGGCTAGCAGAGATAGTGCAATACTAGTCACTCTTTTAAAAGGCAAGTAGGAATCAAGATACCAAACTAGACACTCCAAGGATAGTGCTACACAGAGCAGGAGTTGTAGAAATGCACACAATAAACAGGACTTACTTGAGATAGCTCCCAAAGTAGGCTACAATGTTGCAGTGCTTACATTCTTTCACCATATAGATTTCTTGCTGTATCAATGAAAAATCATCTCCTGAAAAGCAAAAGATGGCAGGGTCATACCAACAACATACAGAAAACACAGACCTATACGTAAATGAGGAATACCAGCACATAGCGTCCAAGTGCTTGAAATCACAAAAGCCCAAGCCCTGGCACTATGACAGCCGCTGACCCTTTTGGGGAGTTTCCAACACATTATCCTATTCAACATCCATTATCCATATGTGTCCTTTTCAATTTCCAATCCTTTTTGCGTGCTTTGTGTGACAGCAAAATGTTTCTCAAAGACCATTAAAAAAGAGCCAGCCTTGCCGTGCAGAGGTAGCCATGGGACCACGTAAGACACTAGATGAATTCACTTACTAGCTAACAAATGACGTGAGTGATCTATAAAGGCAGCATTCCTAGAGATGGGCACGTCAGACGATGCTTTTCAGCAGCTCCTCTGGCTACTTTTAGGACTGCCAACTTTCTAGTCATGCAAGACCAAACATTCTTGCACTATCCCACCCCTTCTGAGGCCCCGCCCCACTCATGCCATTCACCCTCCCTCTACCCTCACTTGCTCACCAGGCTGGGGCAGTGGGTTGGGGGTAGAGGAGGGGGTGTGGGCTCTGGGGTGGGCCAGCAATGAGGCGTTCAAGGCACAGGAAGGAGCTGGGATGCAGGCTTGGGGAGGGGCCTGGGAATGAGGGGCCTGGGGTCCAGGAGGGAGGTCCAAGAGGGGCGTGGAGCTGGGAATGAGGGGTTCAGGATGCAAGAGGGGTCTCTAGGCTGAGGCAGGAGGTTGAAGTGTGGGAGGGGGAAACAGGCTCTGTGCTGGGGGTGCAGGTCCTGGAGTGGGGCCAGAAATGAGGCGCTCAGGGACAGAGAGGGAGCTTCAGGCAGAGGGCTGGGGTGTGGGCTCCAGGAGGGAGCTCACGGTGAGGGTACGGGAAGGGGTGCAGGCTCCAGCAGGAGTTTGGCTGTGGGAGAGGGTTCCGAACTGGGGTAAGGAGTTCAAGCGCAGGGTCCAGGAGCAAGTTTTGGTGCGGGAGGGGGTTGGGAGGGAGTGCGGGCACCAGCCAGGGCTTACTTCAGGTTATGTCCCTTGGGTCCCACGTGCAGGGGTGGTCAAGTGGCTCTGCCCTCAGGTACCGCCCCCACAGCTCCCATTGGCTGCAGTTCCTGGCCAATGGGAGTTGTGGAGACGGCACGGGGCAGTATGTGTAGCTCACCAGGCCATCCCTCTGCCTAGGAAATGTCGCTGCTTCCAGGAGCCACGCAGAGCCTGGTAGAGAGCCTACCAGTCCTGCCAACCAGACCTGCAAAGGCCCAATCAGTAGTGCTGGCTGGAGCACTTTTCAACTAGGCATTCTGTTCAAAAATCAGACACCTGGCAACCCTACCTACTTTAGGAATGTTACAAATTGGTTTTGTTCTAACTTCATGTGTGGGGACGGGGAGTATATAGTGCCGGTAATTCAAAAGCCCTGAAGAGGAAAGGAAAGGGTCCTTGCCAAGAAGATTCTTGAGACCAGCCCAGTGGAAGAAAGCAGACACCACAAACACTATTTTAAAAATAGTCCACTTCCAGTTAATTCTGGGGGACAGCGTGTTGCCAGCACAGCATACACAGTCGGTGATGACCAAGAGCAGAGGCCACAGTGAGAGTCCCAAACTCTGATCTCCTTGCTATAGATGCATTTTAAAATGATGGCTAATAGGGGCTATGTAAGTAAAATTATACACCTTAAGGAATGTCTGTCTTGAATGCAGTCTAATTAAAAAACCATCATAAGGCTCTGATATTTCTGCCATTTAAATAGAAAGGAAATGTGTCCCATAAGGTTCATTTGTCCCATAAGTTTCATTTTATAAAAAGGCTTTTTAAAAAAGAAGAAACAATAGAATTGTCTACTTAATACCAGGTCATTCTGATGAACAATACTTTTAAAACCAATATTCCCCTGCAGAATTGAGAACCCAAACACTGCAGCCCTAAACTTTAGATCCTCACTCAATGGGAGTTAAACACTTAAATCCCTTTGAAGGTCTGGGCCCAAAAACCTGACACTGAGCGTAAACAAACAGACAGGTTAGTTTGATTTTCAGTGTCCAAGCTCAGAAACTCAAAAACTAAATTAGAAGTGAGAATCTTAAAAATCCAAAGTGTTATTAGCTGGGGGAGAAGAGCTAGTTTACCGCACATGATTTCACAACATGCCTTTAAAATAAACCAGAAATACTGATCACACAGCCTCATCACATATTCATTTCAGATGTTTCTTTTGCATCAGAGGCCAGTAGACAAAACTTCAGTTCTTCCCTATGTGAGAATTTACAATAATAAATCTTCACAGGTTTAGTTCATTTACGCCAACCTTTCATGCTAAAGAAATTATAACCCTTTGCAAACAGGTTCAAAATGGAAAAGCTGAGTGAAACAGACAATAGTTCCGTCAGAAAATATTGTTTCTAAATGAATATTAATGGTGTTCCACCGGTACATTATGCAAACTTTTTGTACCTTACTGCAATATAAAATGCAGATACTAGAAATTAATAATAATTTGTTTCCTCTCCCCTGCCCTCTCCCAAACGAAACAAGCCCTACGGTCAATCTCTAGGCTGCTCTGCTCACAGATTTTATTCAACAGCAGCATATCATGACATCTGCAGTAGGGATGTAAGCGACTAGTCAGCTATCCGATAAGCATAAGCTTATCGGATAGTCGAATAGTGAGGGGACTAGTCGCTTCCCCCCACCTTGCTGCCTCTATCAGAGAGAAGCAGCAAGGGGGGGAGGGGAGCAGGAGCCGGTGCTGGACTTAAAAGCCGGTTCCCCCCAGCACCGTCTCTGCGGGAGGCAGGGGAGATAGAGGCACAGCGGGAAACGGCGCGAGCAGGGGACTGAAGCAGTTTCCACACAGCTTCTGCTGGGATTCTGCTTTAGAAATGTACAAGAACCCCAGTAGAGCTCTTGTACATTTCAAAAGCAGAAGCCTGGCAGGGAACTCGGGGCCTCTACTTTTGAAATGTACAAAAGCCCTACTGGGCTCACCTGCCAGGGCTCTTGCTACAGTTCAAAGGTGGAGGCACCTTTATAGGGTATCGAATAGTTGATGGAAATCCCATTGACTATTTGATTAGTTAATCAATCTAAATTTAACATCCCTAATCTGCAGGAAGGACCCGGTCCAGCTTCAATTAAGTCAATGAGAATCTTTCCATTTACTTCAATAGGGGCTGGATCAGACACACATGATTGGGTACCAACACTACTATGGTCGCTTTCTTGCCATGGAAACCAGGAAAAGTGGACTGGCGATGGCGCTTAAGGAGAGTGTGCTTGGAGGCCCAATTTTTGGAACTAACTTTTTAAATGCATGTTCTGCAGCCAGATGCACCTATGGCAACAGGTGTTCATAGACAAAACTGCGTTAAGATGGAGTCAGAGATGAGAGCACATATCCAGAACAAGGGTAAAATGCATTACAGGTATATTGTAGTTACCCACAGCCTAGCATTACAAATTTAGGAAATAAAGAGTTAAAGTTACACTTCAAGGAACAGAACATTTAAGGTACCCAAACAATCTTAACTCTGCCCTGTAGTATCATCAAGCAACAACTATGATGATGATTACGGAATCTGTACCCAGAATTTAGATCAGTGTTTCTTAAACTGTGTTCCGCGGCACACCGGTGTGCCACGAGGCAGTCAGAGGTGTGCCGCAGAGAACAGAGTTCAAAATGGCCGCCCTTAAAGGGGCAGGCAACCTTTTTTTTTGCTCAATAACTTTCTCCCCGACCCCCTTTTTTTTTGCTCATCAAAAAAATCCTTGGTGTTCCCTCATAAAAAAAAAATTATTGTGTTTGGTTTCCTCGGTCTTAAAAAGTTTAAGAAACACTGATTTAGATAGAACCAGTTTTTAAAAGACACCAGGGGGTATTGGTTCTTTTGTGTGATACACACAGAGTTCAGGCTACAACAAAGGGCAACAGTAAAAATACCAACCTTAAAGAAAAAGCTTCTTTGAGGATTTTTAAGATATCACCAGGGATATTTCCTAACAGGTGTCCTCAGAGGAATGCAATCAAATAGAAACCTTAAAATACAACCAGCCAGTTCAAATGAGAGATATCCTAAAAGAAGAGCTCTAAGATACCATGGAGACTCTGGACTTTCCTTTCCGCTAGCCTATATACTGAACCTGAGCTATAATACTTAGTTGAAATGTGTTGAGTGAGGCCACATGGCTATTAATCAAATGAGCATTGATATGGCCGGTCAGGAACATAGCCAGACAACAGTAGGACCATGACTAGATAGCTAACAGCTTTGTTCAAGTGGTGTGAGGTGAAACAAGAAGTGGACAAGGCAGTCTAAGGGTGCATCTACACAGCATCGTAACAACATAAGATACGCTATTTGCGTACCTCAAACTGCGTATCTTATTTCAATGTTATTTCAAATCTTATTTTGTCATTTGGCTCTGTCTACACAGTGCCAAATTTCAAAATAAAGCACTATGCCGAAACGCCCCTTCCTCCTCACAGAATGAGGTTTACAGGGATGTCAGAAGAGCGAGCCCGAAATAAGGGGTTTGCTGTGAAGATGCGGGATAGATATTTCGGGATACTCCAGTATCCCAGAATAGCGTTGCAGTGTAGACGTAGCCTTAGAGCCTTAGTCTGCATTGAATAAAAACACAAGGACTTTGAATGTTTAGTATAAGGAGAAGGGTCTCACTGGAGTGTACAAAGACAGCACAATGGGCTCCTTGAAAGGTAGAACTTGAAACATCACATTGGAGAAGACTCTTAGACTACATCTACTCTGCAGGCTTCTTGCGCAAGAAGCTTTTTGCGGAAGAGATATTCCGCAAAAACTTCTTGAGCAAGAGCGCATCCAACTGCAAAAGCACATCGGAAAAACGTTGCGCTTTTGCGCAAGAGAGCATCCAGACTCGATGGATGCTCTCTCAAGAAAGCTGATTGCCATTAACAGAATGGGCACCAGGGCACTTGTGCTTCTTTTGATAGGCTGGTTTTGCACAAAAAAACCCTGTTTCCCGACCACACACACCTTTTTATGCAAGAGCTCTTGCGCACAAAGGAGTTATTCCTCATAGAAAGAGGAATACCTGTACCGCAAAAACTCCTCTGTTCTGTCGATTCACTGTAAATTTACTTGTGCAAAAACGTGCTTGAGATGTGGACGCTCCACGGGTTTTTGCACAAAAACCCTGTAGTGTAGACGTAGCCTTAGAGGGGCTTAAAGCCAAGCACCTCTGATAGCCATTCTTTGTTGATACACTGGAAGCTAACTACAACCCCCCCAAACAAACAAACAAACAAACAAACAAACGAATAGTCTAGTACAGTGTTTCTCAAGAACCCCTTTTTCAAAGTATAAAAAAATAAAAAAGAATAAGTACCCCCCCAGAACCTATAGTTTTCAGAGACACAACATTTTTTTCTACTATTGCAACACATTTGTTTAAACAACTTAATCGTAGCCGGGCAGGCCATGAAATTTTTGGGTGTAAAAAGGACAAAAATAATAAAACACTGTAAAACTTAACACAAAAATTCAGTTTTCTCCGAATTTCAGTTGTGTTGACGTACCCCCCAGACTTTTCTCGAGTACCTCTACGGGTACTCATACCACTGGTTGAGAAACACTGTCTAGTAGCACCTTAAAGACTAACAAAACATGTAGATGGTATAATGAGCTTTCGTGGGCACAATCCACTTCTTGTTACAAACTCGGCTACCCCTCTGAAGCTTTTTTACAAATAATAAAGCCGTTTCTATAAACCAGATGATCAAGTTTGGCACAGATTTTGCACTGTTCAGGGGCGTTACCCCATGATCATCCTAAATGTTGGCATGAATTCATGCACTGCCCAAACTGTTGCTGTGAACAGAGGAATTCTGGGTTTGAGTCAGGTGGATTAATTCACTCCAGTTTCTGAGACAAAATTTCTACTAGAAACTGTTAAAATGCCTGTGTGTAACACACTAGAGTATTTCAAAATTAATGTAATTTGTAAAGGTGGTCAACATCAAATCCAAATGAGTAAGTTTGGAAGGAAGAAATTGACAGCATGAAGGCATTCACTTTTGCCAGATAACAATAGTTGCAGTGTTACAGTTGACCTGTTGGTTCCAGGATATGAGAGAGACAAGGTGCGTGAGGTCATATCTTTTATTAGACCAACTTCTGCTGGTGAAAGAGACAAGCTTTCACTTTCCACAACTCATCTTCAGGTTGTGGAGCTGGAACGCTTCTCTGGCACCGACAGAAGTTGGTCCAATAAAAGATATGACCTCACTCACACTGCCTCTATAGATAACAATATCAGTTCTCCGGCTGTTTATATCACATTCGCGGATGCCAAATCCCTTGTTAACAGATACATCCTCACTTCAGAGGATCTTTCATTTGAAAAATTGCATTCTGTTCTAAAGAGGAGTGTTTCAAGAGTCATTAAGTATTGTCTATTCATGAACAGAGACTTGAATATGCATGGCACTTTTATTTCAAAGGGATGATCAGACAAGGCCCCAGCCCTAAACGTCTCACAATCATTGGTAGCAGCCTGAGCTGCCCTTACAGAGCTCTTGCCCAGCACAGAGGGTTTTAGAAGGGATCTGAAGGAAAAGGTAGGAGGTGCTTGCTAGATGTTGACAGAGGCTGTCCTGAGAGTAGTGGAAAGTGAGAAAGGAAGAGGGAAGAATGGAACAGTAGGGAAAGAAACTTGGCTGGAGTACACAGAAGGTAAAGACAGATCAGATATTCAGATGAGAGACGAGTTATGTAGAGCTTTAAAGTGGGAAGGAGGAAGAACTTCAAAAGAATAAAGGAATGAATACAGAAGTCTGAGGGGAGGAAACCAGAAAAGCTAGAATAGTGAGAGAACAAAAGGCTCTAGGTGGCAGTTATCTGGGACAGAGGGGGGGGGGGGGGGGGGGGGGGGCGCAATATGAACCATTCTTTAAGCTTACACTGGAATGAAGCAAAGAAAATTAGCAATAGGGCATCATAATAACACTTGTGTAACCACACACCTTCTGGGTGTGGATCACTGTCCCATGTAGCAGCACTTTGGCCACTTACAGAGAGAAAGAACTGAGTCTGCTCTACAGCCTTAGCAGAGAGCCAGCTGGCTTTCTAGCTCAAGCCAGAGAGACTCAATGCACTAAGCTCCAGAGGTCCCAGGTTCAGCTCTCTGGCTGTTGCCATTACTCTTGCTCTCAACTTTTCATCTGGAAGAAGACAGCAAGTGAAAATAAGAATCTGGTTTTAAGCAAAGTAGCTGGTGACAATCTAACCCTCGCAAAACAGTTTATTTCTGGTTTAGTCATCAGATGAATTCGTGCTAAACAACATGGAATCGGAAAAATGTACTTTTGTCTACTCATATGTTTGCAATTATAGGTTATGCAGCATGCTGAGCAAAAAGCCGGTTTGGGGAGTTGTTTTAAATCATGTGAGCAGCATGATGACTCACTGCAGCTTGCTAACATTATTTAATTGTATCTGTACAGCTAAGCATACAGAATGGAGGCAGTCACACTAAAAAGTACTTTCCCCACATCAAAACTGGTGGTTGAACCTGCTCCATTTGGCTCAACAATCTGCTCTTTCCCCTGCCAACTGTGCTACAGAATCGACTATTTAAAGTTGTGACCATACTACCTTGTGCTACAATCCTATCCAGAATTCACAAGCTAAGCAAGTCAGGACCTGGCAATTGAGGTCAGACCAGTGTTTGGATGAGAGGTCATCACAAAATACTCAGGCTTATCCACATGAGAGAACAGTCCATTCGCAAATGGAGTTTTAGATTTAGGCCAACTAGCCAGTAATAGTTCTCACCAGCCATCTTAGATTGGGTGTTGGTCCATTCTGGATCCACATACACAAAGCACATGCCATCCTGGAGCAGAGGCATACAGTCTGTGGTTTACAGAACATGTTTGCTCTCTATCACATTTTCATTTGTTCCACTGTGCTGCTCTAAACGGTACCCTCTTGTGTAAAGAGCCACATATGCACCCTGAGAAGCCAGGGATACAGCCACACCCTGGCAGCCCCTACTGGACTTACTCCAGGTTCCTTAGTTTATTTTTCAGAGATTCCCAATGGGACAAACAGGCAGTTTTTTGTTTTAATAAAAGGGTATTTGCACAATCTCAGTGATGCATCATAGGGCTAGGAGTGGGGGGGGGCAGGGGAAGAGAGAGAGAGAGAGCGCGCGAGCGAGCGAGCGAGAGAGAGAGAGGGGGGCGGCTGGACAGGGCTGAGAGGAGGAGCAACAGTGGCTCTTGGACTTCCATGCAATTGAGAGGAAAGGGTTTGACTGGGCTGCCCAAGCTGTCACTCCAAGGTAAGGCAGGACTACTGGGAGACCACAATACACCCTGCCAGCAATCCAGATCTATGCTAGCACCATAAATTCTAAGCGACACTAGTTAGGAACCCATACTGACTTGCTAATAGGAGAACTGGATACATCCATGGAGAATAGAGCCATCATGGCTCTTATCTGTTTGCCAGAGACTCGGAATAGGCAACAGAGGTCATGGCCAGGATACTGGGCTGGATGGACCTTGGGTGTGACCCAGTATGGCTGTTGCTGGAAGAAGGGTAACACGGGATACAAAGTATGCCTTCAGAAAAGAAACAGCTACACACAAACTAGGGATTCTGGAAGGACATAACAAGTAGGGTTCGAGGGGTCTGTTTTGGGACCGGTTCCGTTCAATATCTTCATCAACGATTGAGATGATGGCATAGAGAGTACGCTTATTAAGTGTGCAGATGATGCCAAGCTGGGAGGGATTGCAAGTGCTTCGGAGGATAGGGTCATAATTCAAAGTGATCTGGTCTGAGGTAAATATGATGCAGTTTAATAAGGAAAAATGCAAAGTACTCCACTTAGAAAGGAACAATAATTTCACACATACAGAATGGGAAGTGACTGTCTAGGAAGGAGTACTGCAGAAAGGGATCTAGGGGTCAGAGTGAACCACAAGCTAAATATGAGTCAACAGTGTGATACTGTTGCAAAAAGAGCAAACATGATTCTGGGAGGCATTCGCAGGAGTGTTGTAAACAAGACACAAGAAGTCATTCTTCTGCTCTACTCTGCACTGATTAGGCCTCCGTTTGAGTATTGTGTCCAGTTCTGGGCACCACATTTCAAGAAAAATGTGGATAAACTGGAGAAGATGCAGAGAAGTGCAACAAAAATGAGGAAAACTCTAGAAAACATGAGCTAGGAGGGAAGACTGAAAGAAATGGGCTTGTTTCGTTTGGAAAGAAGAAGACAGAGGGGACATGATAGCAGTTTTCAAGTATCTAAAAGGGTATTACAAGGAGGAGGGAGAAAAATTCTTCTCCTTGGCCTCTAAGGGTAGGACAAGAAGCAATGGGCTAAAACTGCAGCAAGGAAGGTGTTTAGGTTGGACCTTAAGAAAAACTTCCTCACTGTCAGGGTGGTTAAACACGGGAATAAATTGCCTGGGGAGCTTGTGGAATCTCCATCCCTGGAAATACCTAAGAGCAGGATGGATAGACATCTATCAGGGATGATCTAGATGGTGCTTGGTCCTGCCGTGAGGGCAGGGGACTGGACTTGATGACCTGTTGAGGTCCCTTCCAGTTCCAGTGTTCTATGATTCCATGTAAAAACGCCCGAAAATAGATAATCGGTGAAATGTTTTGTTTAACTGGTTAACCAGCGCAGGTGGGGGGGCTGCTCCAGTCCGCAGCATCTGAGGGCAGGCTCCAGTTGGCTGGGTTGGCTGCAGCACTGTTCTGACCAGTCCCACTGTGGCCCCAGGCAGGGGGCTGCTCCGGGTGGGCCAGTTAACTGGTTACTTTGTAAGCAAGCTGATAAGCCTCCTGCTTACCGGGTAACTGATTAACTGCTTACATCCCTAACACAAACTTGCTGCATAACATCCACGGAGCAAACAATGTTACTTATTTTGCCACAAGACTTCAGTATAGATGGGGCTCCAATGGTGCTGGAAGAAGTGGCATTTGCAGACCCTACTGAACCACTGTAACAGCATCAGACGAAAGGCAGTGAAATGCAAGAGAGCAGTTTGCACCATTTGCAGCCATTGAAGATCCAGCTGGTGTTTCATCAGTATGCGGGTCGCCTGGCTAAACTCCAGCTCGGGAAGTGACTAATGACCTGAATGGTGCCATTTTTCATGTGTTTATATTGGAACAATAAGAGCTCCCCGAACAAGCAAGAAAAGCGACAGGGGCTCATAAGTTTTATAACAGCTCCTCTCAACATGCAAACTCCACAGTAAAGTGGCCCATGCTAAAATATCCAGACCACGTGAGCCCCCTACAGAAATTTACAGCCATCTCCCTATTCCATCCCACATTAGAAAAATAAATCATTCCAAACCCAAAGGGTGAATCCAGTCAACGGTCTGATCTGTGCAGATGACAATGTAGGTTTCCATGTACAGATTTTTATTCTAAATGGAACTGAGAGCTTGGATTCCTCCTCCCACCCCTGAGAAATATGCAAATACCCTCAGATATTTTCAGACCACAGGATTCTAGACGTTTCCATGGGGAGATGTAGGTCGCTCTTTTATGCCCTACTCTGCAGTCACACAGCTGCGGCAGGGACAGGACTGCAGTTCTTTATACTCCGCTCTAGGCTGCGTGCTCCCCTTGCTGCACACCTTGCTGTGAGGCTGTTGCAGGGTGGCTTTGAAAACTAAAAACAACAGTCTCACATTTGCAAGTCTGAAAAAATATACTGGTGACTCCAGATGTGTTGAGCAGAACTGTCTTACCCACGTAGCATTTTCGGTGATCCAAGCAAATCTGTAGAACCTGACAGTCTGTGAATTCAAAACCCTACCCCTGACCACCAAACTTTAATCCCAAGACTCTTCCACCAGCAGATTTTATTCTCAGGTATCTGGCTTCTGATTGGTAACCCCTCTGCTTGTCATCTAAGCTGACATAAAATCTATTCAGATCCGATCACTATAGCACAGTGTTTCTTAAACTGTGTTCCGCGGCACACTGGTGTGCCACGAGGCAGTCGGAGGTGTGTTATGGAGAACAACAGAGTTCAAAATGGCCGCCCTTAAAGGGGCAGGTGACCTTTTTTTTGGCTCAACAAAAAAATCCTTGGTGTTCCTCATAAAAAAAAATTGTCTGGTGTTCCTCTGTCTTAAAAAGTTTAAGAAACACTGCTATAGCAGATTTAACTTTTGCTCTGTGTAGCTCGAATGCTTACCTCTCCCACCACCAGAAGCTGGTGATAAAAGATCTCACCTCACCCATTTTGTCTCTCCAATATCTTGGAATGGACTCAGCCATAACAACACAGCCTACAACCCCCGCTTGGAGAGGTCTTGCTTTCCAGAAATTAGTGCTGTGTCCAAGGTTCCCAACATGGGACCTCTGATATCTAGGAGATTTGCGCGATCACCTTGTGCCTCTCGCTCCTATTTAAAGCATCTGGGCTCTGGTCCTGGCTAGAGGATGGGTAGAGCAGAATGAGCCTCTTCCCAAGGGATAAAGTCATCATGTGCTTGTCGTTGATGGGGGAAGAGGCTGGCTTTGGCGGCCCCCATCTTAGAGCTCCTGCAGAACAGTCAGACATGATCCCTCAGACAGGGATAGGCAAGAGGCTGCCTGCAGGCTGGATCCGGCCCATGGCCGCCTCAACAGAACCCTTAGGCAGAGAACAGCTCCCACTTTAAATAGCCAGCTGTTCTCCGTTCTGGACATCTGGGGAGGGAAGAGGGAGACTTCTCATGCTGTTCCTGCCCCCTAGCAAAATCTCTTTGCTCCCATTGGCCAATCTCTCAGTTTCCAGCCAATAGGAGCTGAGAATTTTTGCTGAGAGCAGGGGCAGTGTAGGAAGCCTTCTCCCTTCCTCCTCGACCCCTCCCTCCCCCCATGCCCAGAGCGGAGCCATGTGGATCAGCGAGCAGCCTGCAGCAGATAGTCTGCCTCAGGTTTCTGCTGGTAAGCACCTCCCAGCCAGAGCCTGCCTCTGGCACCCCAGCCCTTCCCTTCCCACCCCTCCTGCACTCATACCCCCCTCCCAGATCTGGCACTCCAATCTCCTGCCCCAGATGACAATCCCCTCCTACCCTGGGTCACATCCCAAAATCCTGCATCCCAGTCCCCTGCCCTAGGTCAAAACTGCCTCCTTCACCCAAACTCCCTTCCAGACCCCATTCTCCCTCTTGCACCCCACTCCCTTCCCCGAAGCTTCCTTCTGAACCCAACCTCCATCCCAGACCCCGGAATTCCTCCATTAAGATCCTGGAAGAGAGCGGCCCTCAACCACTTTCCAAAACCTTGGGAGTGGCCCCCCGTCAAAAATTATTGCCCACCCCTGCTCTGAGATGTGCTGTGCTGATCTCTGTCAACCCTTCTCCTGGGCTGTTAGTTAGCTAGGGAGCAACTTGCCAACCCTGCTCAGTGGGTTTACTGGAAGGCACTGCATGAGGCAGGCAGTTTGAGTGAATGCAGGGACTCTATCCGAGGAAACATCAGCTCAGAGTGTAACACAGCCACCTCTCTCCTCTGGGAGTGAGACCACAGAGCTCAGCTCTGGGCTCCATGTCACAAATAACTGCTGGCATTAGAGTCGATTTGTCTCACTTCAAATGGCTGGACCCATTACTTCCCTCCCTCCTCCATATGCAATCAGGCCCCTGATCCTTGTACACCCACAGAATGTGGACAGTCTGGCTGTGTCTAGACTATATTCCTTTTCTCGAAAAAGGGATGTAAATTAGACATTTGAAAATTGCAAATGAAGCTGGGATTTAAATTTCCTGTACTTCATTTACATAATGGCAGCTGCGGTTTTTTAAAAAAGGTGTTTTTCGAAAGAAAAACGGCTGTTTGGACGGGGATCTTTTGAAAATAAAACCCTTTTTCGAAAGATCCTGTAAACCTCATTTTTTGGCAAAGGGATCTGAGGGACAGCCAGAGTTTGTTTTCTGGCTGCCTTTGGCATAGCTGGGTTTGTAGGGAGAGAACCTTAGCCCGGAGATAATGCTGAACCCACAGGGTCCAGGTAGGAAGAGGCACAGGGAAGCAGCAGCAATGAATTGAATCAAGCACTACATGGCTGCTGCTTATAGAGCCCTTGGGCTGAAGTCAGTACTAGGGGTGGGCCCGGACTCCCCTTCTGGCCACACACAAAGTGGCATAAACCCCAAGAAAGGAATGGTGCTTATATAAGAACCTGGATGAAAGTCTGAATTTAAGTAGCCCACAGTTAGGGCTGAACACCCTGGTGATAGTAAACAGACTGCTGACAGACTCTTTCAGACCCGGGAAGGGTGTCAGTCGGACCATGCAATTTGGCCGGGGGGCCATGCCACTGAAGATCCAGCACGGTCAGCCAGCAGCTTGCAGGAGGCATCGGGGTGAGGGGAGGACTGCAGTATCACTGCCACACAAGTCAGTAAAAGGTTAAGCTGAGAATGGAAAACGTAACCTAGACACGTAGCTCTCCGACATAAGAACGGCTAATTACAAGAACACTAGAGAAAGATGCAAAATATGCGACAATCAAACTAATAAATGACACCAGATACCAAGAAATATATTCAGAGCACCTGGTATTTTTATTGCATTAATTTAAGTAAGCCAGGACATTACTGAACGCCTTCTGCATCACCATCTGCAATTAACAACACTGTGTTGCCTCTGGTTTGCCTTCTGCATATCTGCTTGTTCAAAAGCCATTTGGATTTAGAGTTCACAAAATGGAAGGTTAGTGGTAACAGCCTCCCCTAACAGCCCCTAACAGCCTCCCCTAACAGCCAGAGGCTGCCTGAGTATACAATGGTCCTTCCAATGATATCCCTACTCCCTTTCAATCTCCAATGTATTCCTTCCTATGGCAGCTTTCCAGCGCCTATGTACTGCAGAATGGCCCCAAAAGGCTAGACCAATGGTTGAGGATCTGGCCATACTACTTCAGCCAATGTGATCGAATATTAAAATGCAGGTGACTTTGGAATGTGAATCATGAAGCGCAGAAACTAACATTGTGAACAAAACACCCTGTTCTGATTTCATAAAAAACCAACACAACCCTGCGGACATGGCATTAAAACTCCAAACTTCCAACTTCAGTCAACACAGTACAAGATACAGCAATGGTCCAACCTCAGATGCAATAACTAGCTTCTGCTGCCCTGAACAGAATGTTTCTTCAGGTCGAACCTCCCTTGTCCAGCATCCTTGGGACCCGCGTGGTCCTGAACCACAGAGTTTGCTGGACAAGGGGAGGTTAAGACTCCCCACCCAGCTATAAGCTCTGCTCCCAGCTGGGGCTGTGCTCCCTGCCACTGCATCCAGTCCCCCACTGTGCCAGCCCTGAGAGGCGCTGCATCCCACACTGCGCCAGTCCCGAACAGGGGCTGGCCCCACTGCCTCTGGCCCCATCTGTGGCTGTGCCCTCCACGGCTCCACATCCACCACAGCGCTGGTCCAGGTTGTGCATCTAGCTGCTGGCCCTGCTGACTTCAGCCCAGGCCGGAGCTGCTTCCCCACTCACCACACCAGAGTCTTTGCTCCCCACCCACACCAGCGCCACTGGGGATGTGCTCCCCACCACCAGCCCTGACTGGGCTGCACTTCTGAACCTGGCCAGCCAGGGCTCTCTTGTCCAGCAATATCCGTGGTCCATTGCCAGGACAAGAGAGTCCCAGATTTTAGAGGTTCAACCTGTACAAGAAAAATAAAGCCATCAAACCAAATGAAAACCAGCAGCCAGATATTTTAGTACATTTATAAAGGGGTGTATTTAGAGTATTACAAACACAAGTTAAATATTTCCAGTGTTTTTATTTAATGCTATAGCAATGGTTTTTGCAGTGTAGATTCTATTAATTACAAACATAATTTTAACTTTATTTCCCTAAAGAGAAGGCTCTGCGGAGGAGACTCATACTGACAAATAATTATCCTTCTGCATCTACTAGTCCATCAGGTCATCTGCTAAATCCATACAAGGAAGTGGCTTTTGTGTTTCACATAATTTTAGCTTCTACACAGTTCTCTTGAAAATACTGAGTATGGTTAGAATTGGTTTCTGAAACAGAGCTGGCTCAAGTTATGTGAAGCATTTGAACTCTGTGAATGTTGGGAAATGTCACTTGCATACCATCATGTTTTTGCTTAACGCTCTCCAAAGTCGATGCCAAAAGAAGTGAAAAACACCGTCTAGTCTGATTTTATTAGCACTGTCTAAGCAGCAGAGGTAGCTGAGCTAGCACATTGCACAGAAGTTCAAACAAATTCAGGACTGAAGCTTTCTAAAGGGAGGGTTAGTTTGCTTTGTTTAGAGGAAGGGACAAGCAGATGGAAGAAGAGATTTAACACTTTTGCAACCTTGGTTTTACTTCATTTCTTCTGTCTACCAATTCAGTTATTACCATTGGATTGGTAATGGGAACAAAACACAAACCATTTTCAGCCCACAATTACCAGTTACTTTCTCTGGGTTGTCCTCTCTATGGGTCCCAAACAACAGAGGGAATTTCTCAGCTACCACCTGATTTTGGGCAGCCTCTATTCACCTTTGATTCAGTGCACAAAGTTGGAAGGTAAAGCCAGACGAATTCAGACTCGAAATAAGGCAAAAAATGTATCTGAGTGTAATTAACTAATGGAACAATTTACCAAGGGACGTGAAGGACTCTATTGCTAACAATTTGTAAATCAAGAATGGATGGTTTTCTAAAAGATCTGCCTGGGGCAGCTCTCTGTTGTGTGTGATATAGGACAGACTAGGGATGTTAAATATCGGTTAACTGAATAGTCCATTAACCTCATGAATTCTTATAGGTTACTCGACTATTCTATAGTCCCCAGGGGTGGAGCCGGCACCCAGTGTGCTCTGGCCCAACTCCTGAGGAGCCCCCTGCCACCCATGCTGCTGCCTCTGTATCAGAGGCAGCAGTGCGGGTGCCAGGCGAAAGCTGGTCTGCGAGGGGAGCCAGTTTAAAAACCAGCTCCCCTCACGGACCAGCTGCCTGTAGCCCCATGCTGCTGCCTCTGATACAGAGGCAGCAGCACAGGGTGGCCGCAGCCCCTGTCCAGGTGGCGAAGGGCTGAGCTCCTGGACTTGGCGCGAGCCGGAACTGAGCCAGCCTGTTAAAAAATTTACTGGGGGGCAGGGGGGAAATGTGTGTAGTTGATAGCATTAACCTGTAAGCTTTTGCTTATCGGTTAATCAACTATACTATGACATCCCTAGGACAGACTTGATGATCACAGTGATCTCTTCTGGCTTTGATGTCTATGAATATATGCATCACTCTCTTGCCCCATCATTCTCTGCTCTTCTCAACTGCTTCCTTCCCTTCTTCTGAAGTCCCCTCATACGGTGACCATCCCTTTCGACTGAAAAGGGTTGTGTGCAACTCAGAGTTAGCCAAGCTCCCTTCATTTCGCTAGTGGCAGCAACATTCAGCATATTTTCAATCTCCCCTCTAGTGGTATTCTCTGGTCTAAACACAAAGATTTAGCCCCTACCCAAACACAAAATGTTCCATTCTGCCTGCTTAGATACTCAAATGTCTTCAACACCGTACTGAAGACTGCGCACTTGCTACACTCTGGGTTTGAGTTCAAAAGAGTTGTATTCTCTGTAAGAGCTCCAAGATCAACTGGAAGAGTTTCTGGCACTGACCCCATGCCAGGGCTGACAGTACTACAGCCTGACTACTGTTTAATCTGAAACACTCCCATAGATTGGACAACTTCCACTCAAAATAGGTAAAAACTTAATAGAAATACGTTTCCCCAGAGCCAATGCAGAGATACTTTACAAGATGGGAGTGATCTGTTGAGACAGACACATCTACCTGCAAGATGTGAGCTGCTGCCTTCTAAACAGACTGCATCACTGAGGCCATGTGAGCAGACCCTCAAGAGATTAAAGAAATGCTGTAACCCAGCCTCAAAAATAATTCCCCACCAGGCCTTCGCCAGCAATCTGTGCCTGCACCTCCTTAGGAGGAACTCAGTCTGGCACTGGGTTGTAGCTATCTAAGGGCTTTTCTATGCTGCGACTTTACTGCACAGTAACTTTCTTGCTCAGGGGGTGTGAAAACACCCCCCCCCCCCCCAAGTGCAGCAAGTTACAGAGTCAGTGTAAACAGGCTCCCAGTGCTGTTAGCTACTCTCCTCATGAAGGTGGTTTACCTACAGAGCTACCCTGTGTTTGGGCCAAGGCAATGGTGGGGTACAAGCACTTTGGCCTTGAGCTGGCAGTAGGGGGCTCATCTGCCCATCCACAGGCCTTAGGTCTGACAGCAGAACTTGCTCTCTGCAGTAAGTGCTGACGCCCCCCAGCTGAGGTTACTGGGTACGGCACATCAGCTGAGGATGTGGGAAGAAAGATCTGGTGCCTTGCGATGCATTATTTAAAATAAAGCATGGGTGGAAAAAGAGTCTATGTATAAACTCACGTCAACTCTGTTTTCCTCTCCTTTTAACATCACATAATTAGAAAGAGCCCAAGCTGCATTTCACATGTGTAAACAAGTACTTCCTATTTTGCCAATGAACAATTACTAGTAGGAGCACATAAGGAGAGCCCCACTGAGATCAAGGCTCCATTGTGCTGGACCTGTAGAGGCACATTGCATGAGACCGTCTGAGATGGCCAAAGAGCTTGCAGTCTGAACAGAGAAATCGGAAAGAGTTGAGGACAAGAGTCACAGAAAGGTGAAGAGACTTGCCCAAAGTGACATTGCAAAGCAGAAACTAACTTGGGAAAAGGATCCAGGTGGCTGGAGACAGGCCCTTTCTCTAGTTTCTAAGCAGGTAATTCTGCTCTAGTTTGGGCTAACGGGGCTCAGAGTGAGATTACTAGAATTAAGGAGTTTATGTAACATGCTGCATGGGCTGGGATAGGGAGTTCTACACATCCAAACCTAGTTAAACATGCACTGGGCTGGATCTGCAGAAGACTCATAGGCTTGAAGGTCAGAAGGGGCATAAGAATGGCCATACTGGATCAGACCAAAGGTCCATCTAGCCCAGTATCCTGTCTGCCGACAGTGGCTAACGTCAGGTGCCCCAGAAGGAATGAACAGAACAGGGAATCATCAAGTGATCCATCCCATCCCCCATTCCCAGTTTCTGGCAAGCAGAGGCTTTGACACCATCTCTCTGCCCATCCTGGCTAGTAGCCATTGATGGACCTCTCCTCCATGAATGTATCTAGTTCTTTTTTAAAAGCCGCTATATTCTTGCCCTTCACAACTTCCTCCAGCAAAGAGTTCCACAGGTTGACTGTGCTGTATGAAGAAATGCCATCATGACCATCTAGCCTGACCTCCAAGAATTCCTTACTGATTCTTAACGTGGATTCTCCAGACAAGTACATCTAGGCATCCACTGCTCACAACTTACAGATTAAAAAAATACCCAGGAAACACCAAACAGTATATCCGCATCTCACTCACTAGTGGAGCACATACGCGTTTTCTCTCTCACACTCACACACACAACCCCACCACGTATATACTTTCTACCCTCAGCCCTTCCCTGAAAAAGGCTGCAAAAGCACACAGAGGGTTGTGAAGAGCACAAGCCAGAGTTGTGGGCCTTGGACAAAGAAGGTCCTGCATCCCACACAAACATGGGGCAAGAGATCTGGTTGAGCAATCTGAGCAGTGACTAACACAGAAAGGAGACGTGGAAGATAATTTTAGCCAAGGATCTGACAGTGGAGATGGTATTTTGGGGAACAAGAAGCAGGAGATTAACGTTACACACTCAGGGCGGTACAGATTACATTTTGGGGGGGAGGAGCTGGAATTCTCCCCCTCACTCCAGGAGCAGCTAATGGTCCCATTCCAATTTCCATTCTGAAGACCCTTCCTGATGTCACCTCCCTATGCAGGACTTGGCCAGGAAGTCCTGGCTGCCCAGGAAGCTTGGTGGTGGTGAGAGTCTGGAGGGAATGACAGGAGAGATGGAAAGTGGCAACACTGCCTGTTCCCCTCTGCCTCCTCCACAGAATATTTTTGGGAGCATATGCCCACAAGGGAGGTTTGAACACTAGCTTTTAAGGGCAAGAAAACATTAACGCAAAGGCTATTCTGTAACAGTTTACTGGGGGAAAAAACCCCCTCCCCTCAATCTTGCCTTTGAATGAACAAACCAAACCTTACTGTTAACGAATTAAGTCAACAGCTGGTAGATAAAATAGATAAGAACGAAGGAGAAACAACAAAAAAGGAAATAACCACAGATAATTGTGTACCACGCTTGAAATAATTCTAAAGCATTTCCTGAAACCTAGCCACAAACTACTTTTTCAGCTAGTAGTAATAAAATGCAAATGCCCCAATACTGCTGTGTGAAAATAAATCCACAGAAGAACTGCCCGTGCCTAATGACAGAGCATATGCCAACGGTACTTGGAAAGAATGCAAAACTCACCTGGCTCTAACTTGATAATTTTTACAGCAGCCAACACTCCTGTATGCAGATTTCTGGCCTAAAATAAGAAAATGAAGACAAATTTAATCATAATGCAAGTGTATCGGATATAGCCTTCTAAACAATGTTTTTTTATGTGAAGCCTTGTGTTATAGTAAAGCACAATGCAATTAATTGCAAGACCTCTGGAGCAGGGACTGTCTACTTCTATGGTTGTACGGCTCCAAACACACTGAGCCTGAATCCTGGCTGGGTCCTTGGGGTGCCAATCGACAGCATTCCTCTAACAAGCTCAGAAAAATACGATTACTTACCTGCACCTGGTGCCTTTACACATTCATGCTTGTGGCCTTTACTTCTCAGCACTGCTGAGGTGAGAACTTTCTGGAGCCTGGCTGGATTGCACCAGCAGCCTCTTGCCACACCAATTTGTCAGAGGTGAGATTATAAAGGATTGTGCAGTCCCGACTCCCTCCTTTCCGACCACCCACCCCCGGAGCGCTGTGCACGGGGAACTCATGCGAGGAGGGGAAGGTAAGTGAGCTGTCTGACGACACAGAGAACACTCTGAAAATAGCCACTGTTTCTTACAAGCAACCTTACTCTTCACCCAGAGGCAGCCTGTGCACGGTTCTGCTTGTGCGAGTCCAGGGAGCCGTACAGCCCGCAGGAAGGTGGGCTGAGGACTTTCAATTACTCCCAGGTCACACAACTGCTCTGCCAAAGTACAAGGTCTAGATGGCAAGCCAAGAGAGCAGAGCTGTACAAAGCTGCAGATGGAGCCCCGGGCACTGGCCTTGCAGATTTCCAAGATGGAAACATTTCACAGGGATTTCACTGACGCGGTCTTGGCTCTCGGACAATGCACAGTAAGTCACTCCGGTGCTGTCACCCTCGCTAAGTTGTATTCGTTTTGACTCTCAGTCTAATTCACTTAGGCAGGGGCTGAATGGAAGCAGCATCCCCTTTCCACGGATCACCCAAAGGTTACAAGAAATCAATTCCTAATTGTTTTATCCAGCAGCAGATTAGCCACGGGGCCCATGCCCCAGGGCCTCTGCCAACAGGAGAGCCCCTGGGACAACTCCGGAGCCACAGCCTCCACGCAGGACAGGGGGGAGCCCCCGCAACCCAACCCCACTCTGCAGTGGTAGCACCAGGTAGGGGAAGCCCCCCCCGTCCCGCAAGAGACTCCTGCCCCCATTCCTGGCAGAAGCCTCCCCAGCAGTCTGCAACCCCTGTGCAGAGAAAGCCCCAGCTCCCACCCTGACCCCCCACAGAAGCTGCAGGGCAGCAAGAGAAGCCCCCACACGCAACCTTGCTCTCCAGAAGTGCAGGGGGGGGAGCCCCAACATCTGGACCCCGCTGCGGCCCTGGGACTTGAGGAGCTCACATTCCCCCGCTGTGCCCCAGAGTCGCTGCTCAGAGACAGAGCTTCTCTGGCCTTGGGGCTGCAGCGGGAGGCAGGAAGGAGGAAAAGGGCTTGTGGGGCTGTCATGAGGGTTTTCTAGAGTGCAGGAGAATTCCTGGCACTTCTAGAGAGAGAAGCAGGGCAGAAACAGTCCTGGGTCGAGTGACTTGGTCAGAACACAGGACGAGGGTTTCCCAATATAGCAGGCCTGACAATGCCATTAGGAAATAGGGAGAGTCGCACAGGAGACCATGGACAGGTATTCCAAGGGAGATAGCTGATCACACAGCGGTGGCTTTTCCCTCCTGGCTTCTAGCTGTTAAGGAGTGCTGTTTTAGAAGCTGAACGACACAACATCCTAGATACCCCTTCCTGATACTTATATGGAAAAGCAGTAACAGCTGCCGTTGCTACACGGATGTTAGGCAAATGTCAACCAGATCGGATGCCGTCTGCCAACCTCCTTTGGCACTCTGAAAGTACCTGGCACGGAGTTACAGACTTCAAGGCCAAAAGGATCGTTGTGGTAATCCAGTCTGACCTCCATCATAACACAGACGACAGGGATTCCCTGAATTAATCCCTGCTTCAAATTCAATAGCTGTGCTTGAACCACAGCAGATCTTTTAGAAACCCACCCAATATGGATTTGAAAAACTGACAGTCCAGAGAGCTCCTTGGACAGAGCTTTTAAAATTCACGAATGCAAGTGATCCAGAGTGTACAACGTTTAATATCGAACGTTAACAGCGGCTGTTTAAACACCTCGGCAGTTCCTGTTGAAATGGTAGGTATTTAATTATCCTTTGTTTATATCATTTATCTTTTTCACAAATAATGGGCAGAAATATTTATTGAACATAGGGATGTCAAAGTGCGTGTAATGGATTAACGGTGCAACCGCTGACAACTTCAGCCCTTACAAGTGGGGCAGCTGCCAGCTCCCCAGGAGCTGGAGCATACTGGGAACCGGATTTCAAGTAGGGAAGTCAACCAAGTAGTTGTTAACCAGTTAACCGATAACAGGTAAAAAAATCACTTAACAGCCCTGGTTAACCACAACCCCTCCCTGCCGCGTGCTCTGTATTTAAAACTCGGACTGGCAGGCTGGCTCAGTCCCAACTCACTGGTCCAAGCTTTAAATAAAGAGCACACAAGAGAGCAGCCTGCCACCCCACACTGATACAGAGGCAGCAGTGCAGGGGGCAGGCGGGAGCCGGTCCATGCGGGGAGCTGGTTTATAAACCGGCTCCCGCCTGCCGCCCCATGCTGCTATTTCTGTATCAGCAGAGGCAGTAGTGCAGGGCAGCAGTAGCTCCTATCCTGAGGTGGCCCAACTCTCCCACCGAGCAGCCTCTGTCCAGGGGCGCCCATGGAGCAGCCTCTATCCACGGCGGACTGAACTAACATGGCCATTCTTATGAGGCGCTGATGCCCGATCCAGGGACTTGACTCAAAAGGCCTTCTCTGTGAAGAAGACATTGAGCCTCCACTCCACTTGCTGTTGGTACAGGCCCATGACACAATTACATCCAGGCAGCAATCCAGGGAATGTGGTTCCCCCAGGCAAAACAAGCAGCGGGTGTGTGATTCAACTTAAGGGAACATGAAGGAGCATGATGCATACCACTTCAACCTGACCTTCACCAGATCCTTGCAAAGTGGATCAGCCATAGCTAATTGATCCCTGGCTCTATGGAAACATTTGGCATGCTGGGCACAATTTAGCCGAACTATGAACAAATAAAATACGGGAAACTAATGATTTAAAAAAAAAAAAAAAATCAGACACACACACACCAAAAAGTCGCTGGGTGAAGAGAGTGACAGGCCCTACATCTGCAGCAAGCCACAGAAAAGAAGAAACTGGAGTTCTACGGGTATATTCTGCCCTCTGCTCCAAAGATCCAGGGTCTGCCGGTGGCTCGTGCAGTCCCAACGAGTCCTGTTCTCCTAGAAGGGTCCCTTGGCTCAGCAACACAAATGGGAATACGCAGCGGACACAAAAGAACAACCATTTTTCTTTTTTAGCAGCACTGATTTCAGACTTACCCTGGTGACCTAGCAGGGGGACAACAGGCCAGCATGTGTAGAAATCAAAAAGTGAAACTAATTTGCACAGCTTTTTTAATACGTGAGAAGAAACTGAGAATTATGTGAAAGCATGTGATAACTTCTGCAATGAAAAGCCAGTATGATGGGATTAGGACATGAACCCAAGGAAAAGGACACCGTGAGAAGAGGAAATGATCCAGATGTCAATCTCCCAACCTCTGCTGTAGCAACAACTTCCATGTAGTTATCCCCTCTGAAAATACCTCACCTCCAACCCATGCACCATCACATCCTTGTGGGATCTGCAACTCTGGATCAACTGCCCCACTCTAGAGAATGGCAGTTTGCTTCACCAGCTCTTTGCTAAACGTTGCTCCTTCCAGGATGTGACGGGGCAGCGTCCTCCACGGCCGCGCCCCGCACTCAAGCCACCCCCGAGTCGCGAGCAGGGGAGCCCGCCGCAGGGCCAGAGGACGCCGTTCGCGGCGCGGCCAGGCCTCCCAGCGGGGAGAGCGGGCAGAGTCCGCGGCCAGCGGGCGCCAGCCGATGACGTCACAGGCGCGTCCCCACAAGGGGCGGGGCCGCCGCGACGTGGGGAGGCTGCCGAAGGGCGGGGCGGTGTCCCGGGACCGGCGGGAAGCTCAAAAGGGGGGCGAGAAGGCTCCCCGGGGGAAGAGGCGGCAGAGGGTCAGGACCCGGTCAGGAGGCAGGAGCCGGGTAAGAGGGACCCGACCACGGAGGTCGGGGACTAGGAGGACCCCTGGGAGGCCCAGAGGGCAGAGCCGGGGAAAGAAGTAGCCCAGGGCGGGGCCGCGTAACCCGAGAGCGGGGGGTTTGGGGTGACTATCCCCTTCACTAAGCGAGGTCCGATGACCTCGCCTTAGGGCCCTGGGCTGGGGTTCGAAGCGAGGGCGGGCCCGGACCCCCTTCCCCCTGCCGGAAGCCAGCCGCGCATCCCGCCCAGCGAGATAAGGGAGAGTGAGTGCTGTAATCCGGTGAAGCAAAGACCACCGGCCCCAACACGGGGAGAGGACCCCCTGAGGGTGGGGACCGGGGTTGAGATCCTGACACAGGACATCTCACTTTCCAAGCTCCTTCTCTCTGACCGCTACAGCGCATCCCCTTTGCCTCATTCGCAACCTTCAACCCATTAATGCCTATGAGTTTTTGGATGCTCCAAGTCTCCACCCTGCCTTCGCATGTCCTACCCTCACAAAGCAGGCCCTCATGTCCTTCTCCACCTTTTACTCTTCATATCTGAACTCTAAGAATATGCCATCTACAACCACTGTCTTAAGCACTCCACCGACTCCACCCTGGATCCTCCCCACTCCCATGAAATCATTCTCATGACTTTTAAACAATCTCTTTTTGGCCAAAGAGCAAGCCCTTTATTTCATCCTTGTCTGCCTCTGTTCTTCTGCTTTTGACACTCTTGACAGCACCCTCCTTCTCAACGTCGTGTCTCCTGGCTTCAATTATTCCACACACACTGGTTCTCTTAGCTCTGTCCAGTCCTCCAGGGCCGCTCTTTTTGTAGGTAGCTATCCTCCCCTCTCAAATTCTATAGGGGTTCATCAGAGACCCATCCTCAGCCCCTCTCTCTTTTCTGGGTAAATACAACCCCTACCATTCCATGTCAGTGACTCACAAATCTCTATTTCCACCCCAACCCATCTCCTTCTGCCTATTCCCACATTAGCCCATCATTGTGCATCTCCATAATATCAACTTGACATGTTGAAAAGACATCTGGGTCACTCTAAATTCCGGAAAACAACAACTTCCTGCCATGTATGCAGGAAGTCCACGCACTTATGACAAACCAGGGTACATTCAGTACTTTAGCTCTAATCAGGTGAAAACAAAATTAAAAAAAACATTGCAAGGATTAAGCAAAAAAGCAGAGTAAGATGACAAATCTGCTGCTCTGGATATCTTCTTACAGAGAGGATGGCTATGCATTGTCAGAGTCTTAATGGGCCTGGGCATCGTGGCTTTGGGGCAGGAGTTTAGAGCACTAGCTCATATCTCTAGAGCAGGGCTTCTCAACTTTGGAAGTCCCGGGGGCCACAATGATACTCACAGCACATGCCGAGGGCCACAACTTAAGTGTGATTGCATAGACATGCAAATATATGTGCATGTATCTTTTCACACTGACGGGCATGAATACAAAGATTAAGGCAAGACTGCACAACACACAGGCCCCATTTAAGACAGTTCTGCTGATATTAATACAATGCAATATTTACCCCATTTCCACCCATATGACAGCACTTTTAATGAGCAATAACAGTCCGGGAATTAAACTACTAAAACGCATATCAACAGAAGACCGTTTGTGACGGGGCAGCGTCTGGCGCGGCCGCGCCCCGCACTCCAGCCGGCCCCGGAGCCCATGGGGGGAGCCCGGGGATACGGCCGGGCGGCAGCAACGCCGGCATGGCCGACGCGAGCGTGGAAGGCCGGGGAAGACAAGCCTGGGCGCCGGCTGATGACGTCACTGACGTCTCCGCGTCTGGGGCGGGGCCTCCGGACGCCGAGGACGTGGCGTGGAGGCGGGGCAGGTGGCGGGCGGCGGGGAATTTAAAAGAGGGCCGGGAGGACTCTCAGGGAGGGGAGACAGAGGGAGACGGAGGCGGCCAAGGAGGGCCGAGCCGGGTAAGGAACTCCCGGGGCGGGAACCCGGAGGGTGAGGACGCTGCCCACGGGAGGGGAAGAAGTGGCCCAGGGCGGGGCCGCGGAACCCGTGAACGGAGGGTTTGGGGTTGGATACCCTCCGTTGTGTGAGGACATTGGCCTCACCTTAGGACCCTGGGTCGGGGTCCGGAGCGAGGGTGGGCCCGGACCCCCTTCCCCTCTCTCCTGCCGTAAGTGGAGGAGGAATAGGGGGGCAACGCGTGACACCGTTATATTGACTACTTTCTTATTTTGGCTTCACAACAGTCCAGGAATTTAACTACTAAAACACATATCAACCCTAGCCACAACGTAAACCCAAACTGCACCACGGGCCACAAAGAAATGGGCTGTGGGCTGCATGCGGTCCACTGGCCACGTGTGGAGTAGCCTTGCTCTAGAGTAACACTACTATACCTCCCAGAAAGTCGTGGTAAACAACTGTCACAAGCTGGCGCCATCACCATGGACTTCTGTGGGACCACACTGAGTGCCTGTCTCTTTGACAGAGGACGTGCTTCATGCAGCATACCTCCATCCGTAGGGTACGAGTGCTCTCTGCTGAGTGCCACTGGCTCTCATGCCCACATCTTGATTTTCACAACTGTGTGCACGATGGCAAAACTGCAGGACTAGTCTGTGCACTCACATACCATGCCCAAGTGGCTAGTCAAGCAACTAGCTGGTCATTTGGCTGCATAATCTGCATAACTGCACAGGCAAGTTAAATGCACCGTTCTGGAAATCCACCTGTAGGTTTCTTACTGAAGTTACTTGCAGGTTAGCCAAAAGGGCAAATTCAGAGGAGGAAGATAGACTCCAGGCCAGCGAAGGGAACGAAGTAAAAAAAGATTCCATCATGAAGGCAGGTTCCTGGCTTGCATGGGTGTCTGTAGCAGGCTGGTGAGCTATGAGGCAGGGAAAGAGTTTCCAAAAGGAGCAGAGATCTCAAAAGCAAGAGAAGTGCCACAGGATCAGAGGAATCACCAGGCTAGACCAGATTCAAGGCCCACCAAGTCCAGTCTCCTCTCTCCGCCGCTGGCTGGTATTAGACTCTTCCGGGGAAGGTTCAATAGTCCCGCAGTAGCAGATGTGCACACTGATCTCTAATGGTTACAGATTGCTTTAACATCCCTGCCAAGTGTCCTGTAAGCATATTTATGCCAACTCGGGACAGTCCTGACATCCCGGTAAATCCACTGACCAGTTTTAGAGAACTCTCTTCTGTGGTGAGAGGGGGGGTAGGGAGCTAGAGAACTAACAGCTGAAGTGGTAAGCAAGAGCACAGGCCACGCTATTATTCACCAAGGAGGTGCCAGAACATCAGCGACGCTGCTGCCTCTCTGGTGGAGGAACGAAACCCAATAGTCAAACCACAGGGGTTGTGAAAATGCAGTGTGTAACCAGAACCTCTTCCTACGATTCAGTGCGTAAGCGGGGAGAATTTATTCTCATGGAGTGAACTTGCAGACGCGCTGTGCTCTGCAAAAATGGATGCTGCTTTTTTTTTTTTTTTTAAACAAGAACACATCATTGTACCACATGAGGAAAGCACATTCTTTAGAGGAATCAGGTTTTCCAAAGAGCTCTCCCTCTACTTTGTTAAGAGATCTGCAAGCAAAAGTTACAATGCAACTTACATCCTGCTGCAAGGCTTGGCGCAGTTTTCCACCTCCCGAATTGGCTCCCAAGCAAGACTCAAGAAAATGTACAACCTCTCTTCTCACCTTTGGCCAAATCCAGTTCTAGGCCAGTCACACAGAGGACGCCTCTCTACAGACCAAAGAGTGGCTGT
The DNA here is from genome assembly GCA_019425775.1 of Rafetus swinhoei. NCBI lineage: Eukaryota > Metazoa > Chordata > Testudines > Trionychidae > Rafetus > Rafetus swinhoei. The sequence goes on along the minus strand of CM033446.1, from coordinate 129,406,067 downwards.
ACAGCTTCTCTGCACAGGCTATCCAAGATCAGTAGCTGAAGTAGCCTCTGAAGGCAGCTCCTGTAGGGAGCCCTCCAACTGTGGGGAGATGGGGTTGTCACGCTATTGGATTTTAATGAGAGCAGGCAGGCCATCCTTGCACCCACTCGTGCGTGTTTGCCCCAAATTCAGTGCAAAGCGGGCTATGTGAGGTATCACACGAAAGCTTATGCTATGTTGATTCTGTCTAGGTCACACATGTACTTGTATGATCTGTGTGTGTAAAGTTATGAATATGGGCTTTGTATTTATATTTTACATGTTTTCTGTCTGGGAGATAGTGATAGGTGTTGGCCACCTATTTTGAGGGTCAGTTGCTTAATGCTGCATGGACAGTGGCTCTGAAGGGTTGCCAACTGACACCTGAGGAGCACACAATGGCCCCTTGCCTGAGGAGGACACACCTGGATACTCCATGGCTCCTGGCCTAGAAAGGACACAGCCTGGTGTGGTGGTCATGTGACCAGCACCCAGGAGAACAATGGATTTCCCTCCGCGTGGGCAAGTTATAAAAGTATCCCGAGGGCGCCTCCATCTCGTCTTCGCTCCTGCTCTCCACTCCAGAAGCACCTTTGCTAGGGAGAGAGAGCCAGGAAGGAGCGCCCTCCTGTATGTACTCCAGAGACTTTTAAGCCAGCAGTTTGTTACATCTCTAAGAGCCTGCATCAAGAACTTGGCCACTGATGTATGGAATGTGCTTGTTTTAACCATCTTACTCTCGACCTTTTCGTTCTTTTATTAATAAACCTTTCGATTTTTTTTCCTAAAGGGCTGGCCCAGTGGGCTCTTTTGGGTAAAATCCGAGGTATAAATTGACCTGGGACTGTGGCTGGTCCTTTGGGACTGGGAGAACCTGTTTGGAGTTGGTTTTCATAGTCTTTCATCAGCGCAAGGTGGGTGCTGGCTGTGGCCCAGGTAAAGCTGGACTGTGTAAGGGGATTTGCTTGTGCAACTTCCTGCTGGCCAGACTGGCAGCTGGAGTGCTCTGGGTGACTAGTTTGGTGCCTTATAGAAGAGAAACCCAGTTTTGGGCTATAAGTAGGCTGGTTTGAGCAATTTGCCCTGATTTGATCCTCTCAGCGGTGCCCAGACACTCTGGTATATTACGGGGGTAAGTATTCTGGTCCAACCTCCCCTCAGTCCTCTGAAGAGCACTCCCTACTGTAAAGGTGGTGCTTGCACCAGTTGTCTATGCAAGGAGTCCCTGTATCCCACTTCCTTATTCCTCAGCAACAAAACAATATGGCCTCCACTCCCACAGAGCCTCTTCACCAGCAGGAGATGGGCCTGGATGTGCACACCACGCATGTCTGCAACAGATGATGAACCACATGGGAAAGATCTGGACTAACATGAGAAGCGGAAACAGATGAGGATGGCTATGAAATGACACTGGGATCCTGCAAAAGATGAACCCAAACCCTGCTGGGTGGGTGCAGACATCAGAGTCGAGTTCTACCAGACAGAAGAAGCCACCCACCCGCCCCCGATTCCAAATCCCTACAACACTGAATTCATCTTACAGGTCAGATCACATGTACACAGGTGAGGCACACTTGAAACTAACCCCAGCCACTAAGAGAGACACCTAATAGCAATTTCTAGTCTTCAGGGTGCTTGCATTTTTATAGAGAGAAATACCCCTCTGTAATTTTCCAGCTGGATTTCTAAGATCGAAAGCAGTACCAGGCTCTTTTATAGCAAAGGGCACAGAGGCTTTCAGAAAACATTCCCTGAACAGAGGCCTCACAGATTCTACTACTAAAGAGATTGGTTTCTCACAACTGTAGCTATTACTTCTTTTCAAGCCTTGTAGAAAGAAGATTCGGGGGTGAGGTGGGTAAATATACTTCTACATCTCTCCTTCATTTAGATGCCAATCAGACTGGGGCACCATAGTCCAAGGTGCTGTACAGATAACAATAGCCCCTGCCCAAAGACTTCATACTAAAATAGTCTTCCCGCTAAACCAGAGACAATGCATAATTACTGATACTGGGGAATAGGGCACCATTTAAACATTCTTTCTGTATGCAGAGGGTTCAGGAGAGGGCATAAAAACCCTGGCAGAAATCTGCAGTGGCACATGACGCCGCAAACCCCCTCCCACACCTCACCACTGCTGTAAACAATTAAGATCTGCAAGGACAATACAGAAGTTGTGTTTCACAACTCACAGGCTCATTCCACCTGCTTTTTGTCTGCTGAAGGGGTGGATAAAGGTGCAAAAAACTCACCACTAGTGAGGATCTACATTTCTATCACTTAAAGAAGATCTGCATTCAGTGTGAAAGGCTAGAAGCACCAAATACACGAACTTGACTCTAGATTATAAACTCTGTGTGGCAGGATTTGCCATCTTCATGCAGGTTTGTACAGCACTTAACACAATGACAATGTCTATACAGCTTGTCGCAGGGAGCTGCCCACCCAGGCTGACAGACTCTGGTTTACACTCGCACACTAAAAACAGTAGCACAGACATTTTCGCTGGACTCAGAAGCCAAAGGGGAAGGGACGGATTTCAGAGCCCAAGCTCAAGCCCGTGCTGTGACTTCAAAGCACTGTCTAGGCAACTATTTTTAGAGCACTAGCCTCAAAGCCCCCGTCTGTTGATCCCGGGCTGCAAGGCTCATTGCTACGAGCTACAGAGACACACCCAAGGAGGTGCAATCCTTCAACTGGGGCCTCCAGGCACCATACCATTGTACAAATAAATAATAGTGAAATGTGCCAGCAGCCAGTTAAAGTGCACAAGTACACTTCCTATGTGGAAACCTGGGTGGAAGGAAGGGAGAAAAATTACCCTTCCTTCCACCTCCCCATAAGATTACAATATCAGTCTGGAGTAGTGAGTCTGTGAATGTTAGTAAGCCAAATCTGAAATACCCCTGTTGCATACACACAACAATTCTTAGTCCGTTTTCCCACCCAAATAGTCCTGTGCAGTGCCTTTAAAAGCCTGCTACAAAAATGTAGGACCAATAAAATGTTAAGCATTACAATTACTGGGTCAGAAGCAACAATCACAAGGGGACTCAAAGACTGGCACACAGCTGATGAAATAAGCATGATTTTTTTCCTTTACAAACAAATCGAGATATCATCAAATATAGATACCATTTATATTTCATGATGCGCTTTGCTGGCAGACCATCCTTTACAAAGTTATCAGCATGACCCTTCAGAAAAAGATGGCACCATAAACAGACTGTGTATCTACTAATTCAACCAAGACTACACAAGCAAACATTGCAGCAGTGAAAAGGTGTGATCTTCACTTAGTTTTGTCATGGAAAAATGGTAAAGAGACATTCAAATCCAAAAATACTTAGTTTTGAAACTTGCTACAAATTAATCCAACTTTACAGGGGATGATCTAGGTCAGGCCTGGGCAAAATAGGGCTGGTGGGCTGGATTCAGCCCACTAAGCCACCAGATCTGGCCCGCAAATGCAATGGTGAGCCTCAGACAAACTCCCTGCTTGCCCCACCCCTGCACGCCGCTGAGCCTTCTGTGTTTCACAGGTTTGGGGCAGGTGAGAAGAGAGGCTTCCTGCACTGTTCCCACCCCTAGCACAATCCTATTGGCCAGCTTTTGGCCAATGGGAGCTGCCTGTTTGAAGACCAGGCAACGCACAAAGTATTACCCCCTCCTCCCCATAGGCTCTTATTGACAGATGCACATGGCCCCTGCTGCAGCCTGTACTGGGGCGGGGCAGGCAGGCAGCCTGAGAAACCTGGGGGCTGCTGACCGGGAGCCACCCAGGTACATCTCCCGGTCAGAGCCTGTCTCCTGCACCCCAATCCCTCCCTCCCTCCCCCTAACCCACTGCCACCCCACATAACCCAAACCCTCTGTCCTGCTCCTGAACCCATACCCCACTCCAGATCCTGCACCCCAATCCCGTTCCCTAGGTCACAAACCCCTCCTGTCCTAGGTCACAAGCCAAACCCCTGCACCCCACTCCTGTGCCCCAGATCTTAACTGTCTTCTTCAGCCAAACTCCCTCCCAGACCCCACACGCCCTCCTGCATCCCAATACCTTACTCCAAGCTTCCTTCTTCACTCAGCCTCCATCCCAGACCCCGCACCTCCTCCATTAATAGCATGGAAGAGTGAGACCCTTGACCACGTTCCAAACTCTTGGTTTGGCCCCCCCATCAAAAATTATTGTCCACCCCTGCTCTAGGTGCTTGTACGCAAAGGCCCCATCCAAAAAAGCACTTTACACACACAAGCAGTCCCATGGGTGACAATGGGACTGGTAATATTCCTTTAACAGTCCTTGAATATAGAATGCAATTTTTCATTTCAATTTGTAGCTCAGGAGAGATCAGGATAGTAGTGCTGTGCTGGGTGCATTTTAAGATAACGAGATTAATATACTGTTCATTTCTCAGCTGCTATGAGATTGTTTATTCCCTAAAGAAATTTTCTTCTTCGGCTAACGGGACCAGAAAACAACTAACAGATGCACTGATAAAAACAAGCGGCTCTTAAGCACTACTAGCCCCCATTCCCAGTGGCTGCACACCTCAACTTTTAACGGGGTTATCCTCTTAACACAGCTGTGAGTCAGGGAGTATTCTTACCCCCGCAGCTCTCTGTATATTAAAGAAAGCTTTTGCTGCAGGGCGACAGAGTGATGTCATCACGTCACTCTACATCGCCCTCCCTCAATAGAATCCCCAGACAGGGAGGAGGAGGCCATGGCTCTGAGTTATCCTCACCCCCCCTCGGGGGGCACCTTGGGCTCCCTGCTGGCCCCTGGCTCCTCTGAAGGAGGCCTGCCCTCCTCGGCCTCTCCACCCCTGCCTCCGGGTTGGGGAGGGCGACAGGCCAGGGCTGGGGAGGGCCCCAGCCACCAGGGGAAGAGCCAGGCTTGTTTACCCCCAAAGACAGGGGGTTGGCAAGTGTAGCGAGCAGGGGGCACCGCCCCCTAGTAACAGATACGAAACTAAGGCAAAAAGACCAATTTCTGTAAACCATCCCCACTCAACTGACGTCAAAGGAGCTATCGCGGTAGTGGGCAAGCTGCCGTCCGTGGGCTGCACCAGGCCCAGTGGGGATCTGCGTGTGGTCTGCGAGACACTGCATCTATGGTTGCCCACACGCTGGGTTGCCAGATTCCGCTGGTTTCCATCTGCAACGTTTTTTTCTCCCACCAGTGTTAGTAAAAAGTGATGGGCATGTAAAGCAAGGGCCCATGAAGTGAGGTGCGTGCTGATTGCACACAACACTGGGCGTGGGAGCCAGGCACTCCCTCTGCCGCCAATCAAAGCGCTGCTACGGTTCCATCGGCACCGCCCCGCACACCCTAGCTACGCAAACAGAGTTAGAAAAACTGCCCTACCCCAGGAGACCAGCTTGGCTGCGACAATCCTGCAGCGCTCGGAGATGAAGGAGGCCACTCGTGCAGCGCACTCACTAGCCTAGGATGCCCATCATGGAGCCATAGCAATGTGCACCCTCTGAGGCTAGGATCCTAAGTAATTTGATACTGTCTCCCAGCAGGTCCTAGGCTAGTGGCCTAGCCGCTGAATCCTCCTCGCTCTCTTAAAATGAGGAATCTGGGTCTGAAAGACATCTCAGGAGGGTGACATTCAGAAGACAAAACACTGTCATGTTAAAAACCATGATTAAAATTAAAACAAAAAAAACCGCAATGTTCCTATTTGTATTTAGCCTTAGAGTTTGTTAAAGAAATCTGTAGAATCCATTTACTTTTCACTATTGATGCCGTCACTTTACTTTTTGGAGTTTACACAAGGAAAATAGCTAAGTCCGTTTTGCTTTTTGGTTCTCCTGCAAGATTTTCATTGTCAAGACATTTGGGGGCAATGTCTCTCCACTGCCCTCAAAATACCCACCCTCAAAATACATTATGGCAAGATTTCTGTTAATCTCGCCTTGTGAAAGTTTGTTTATTCACAATGCAAAAAAGCTGGACTAACTTTCCTCAGAGTACCCCTTCACAAACTGAAACCAAAAACTGGCCCTGTGTGTTTTACACAAGATGCGTGGATTCCATTCATGTAAACTGTTTTATGGATATTCTGTGCTTTCCTAAAACAAGCACATGCTTACATACGGATGTGCTCACATGAGGGGCTGTTGATTAACTGCAGCTGTCTCACGAGATTAACTCAAAAAATTAATTGTGATTAAAAAGTCATTTAAACTGGTTTTGTACTGTGTCCGTCCAGTATAGAGCCACTTTTGCAATGCATGTGCAACTGGCTCCAAAGATGAAACCTTTGAGAACACTCTGGGCTCATGAAGCTACGCACATGCTCCCTTGAGGTACCAGACACCCAGACCCATGGAGAAGGACCTACGTCCCCAAGTCTCCCATCAGCTCCAGCTCATTTTCACAATCTGTATGAGGGACACTGAAGAACCAGGGCTGAGAATTCAACAGTTCAGATTCCACGGATAGAAGGATTGTCTAGCCTAACCCGGATAACACAGGCCAGAGACCTTCCCAAAATAATTCCTAGCACTGATCTTTAGGGAACAAAATCAAACTTAAAATTTGTTAATAATGGAGAATCCACCCCAGTCTTGATAGACTGTTCTAATGACTAATTACCCTGATTGGTAATAAGGCATATCTTTTTGCCAATCTAAATTTTTCTAGCATCAACTTCTAGCCATTGGATTGTGTTATATCTTTCTCTGCTAGACTAAAGAACCCATTATTATTATTATCTGTTCCCAATGTAGATACTTATAGACTGTAATCAAATCAGCCTTAACCTTCTCTTTGCTAAGCTAAACAAGACTGTGCTCTTTCAGTCACTACAAGGCAGGTTTTCTAATCCTTTAACAATTCACGTGGCTCTTCTCTGAAGCCTCTCCAGTTTATCAACCTCCTTCCTGACGTGTGAGCACCAGAATTGGACACAGGATTTCAGCAGCGGCCTCGTCAGTGCCAAATGCAGAGGTTATGTACCTCCTCGATTTCTATTCCAGACTCCCCGGCTTATATCTCCCAGAATCACATTTCTCTTTAGCTCTTTTTGCACAGCATCCCTCTGGGAGCTCACGCTCAGCTGCCTAACAGCGCTGACCCTCAAATCTTTTTCAGTCACTGCTTCCCAGAATAGAGCCCCGTCTAGAAGTATGGCCTACAACAGGAGTGGGCAAGAGGCAGGCAGCGGGCCGGATCCGGCCCGCCAAGCCACTGAATCCAGCCCACGGCTGCCTCATCAGCACCCTTACTACAGAGCAGGAGCAGCCGCTTTAAACAGCAGGCTGCTAATTGCTCTGCAAGCTGGGTAGGAAGGAGAAAGCTTTACGCGCTATCCCTGTCCCCTAGCAAAATTCCCAAGCTCTCATTGGCCAGATTCCAGCCAATAGGAGCTGAGAAATTTTGCTGAAGGCAGCGGTAGCGAATAAAGCCTCCTCATTTCCTCCCTGTGCTGGAGCAGAGCCATGTGGAGCAGCTCACCCAGCGCACAGGCATGGAGTCTGCAGAACTGCTGGCTGGGAGATGCCTAGTAAGTGCCTCCCAGCCAGAGCCTGCCTCTGGCACCTCATCCCCTCTCCCGCCAACTACTTGCCCCAGGCCGTCACCCAAACCCTCTGTATCCCCTCTCCGCACCTCCTCCAGGTCACCACTCCCAACCAGACCTTGCATCCCCTCCTGCAGGCCAGAATCCTCTCCTACACCTATATCCCTTCCTGCCCCTGCCCCCCATTCCCCTGCCCCACATCATCATCCAAACCCTCTGCACCACCTTTCTCCCAGATCACAACTCCCTCCCAGGCCTTATACCCCCTCCTACACATGTCCCCCAGGCCAGAATCCTCTCCTGCACCCATAACCGCTCCTGGACCCTGCACCCCAACCCCGACTATAACCCTTCCTTCACCCAAACTCCCTCTCAGATCTCACACTCCCTCCTGCACCCCAGTCCTCTATCCCAAGCTCTCTTCTACTCTGCACCCGCTGTCGCAGTCCTCATACCCCCTCCACAGAAGTGTGGCCCTTGACCACTTACCAAAATCTTGGAGTGGCCCCCCCATTAAAAATTATTGCCCACGCACTGTTTGTTTGTGCCACTTTATTAAGTGTACCAGAACACCCTGAATCAGTGACCTGTCTTCTTCATTATTTACCTCGCCCCCAGTTTGTGTGTCAGCTACTCACTTTATCAGGGATGATTTTATGTTTTCTTCTAGGTCATAAATAAAAGCGCTAAATAGCAAAGGCCAAGAACCAATCCTTGCAGGACCCCACTGGTAAATGAATAACTGGTTATCCGGTAAGCCTCACCCTTAACGGGTGAGGCTTACTGGTTCCGATTAACTGGTGGGGGTTGGAGCATCTCCCCACCTGCTCTAGCCAGGAGGCTGCTCCAGCCCTGTGGGGCCAACTGCAGGCAGGGGCTCCTCCGGCTGCCCAGAATAGCCCCGTCCATGGCAGGCCTGGCCCGCCCCCCTCGTAGGTTACACGCTGGCTCTCCAGAAGTGGGCCCGCTCCCGGGAAGGCTTCGCTGCATACAGCAGAGCTCACAGCACATGTAATCAGTAGGATTTTTACAATTATTTTGAGACCTCTCAGTTAGCCAGTTTTTAATCCATTTAATGTGCGCTATGTTATTTTATATTGTTCTAGTGCTTTCATCCTACTGACAACCTACTCCAAGAAAAGTCACCTGTAAGTAACATCTTTCTCTTCAAGAAACGTCAGCATATATCCCCCAGCCCTCTGGTGCTAAACCAGCAGTAATGAACAAAGAAGCAGAGTGACAATATTAAAATGCAGAAAGCAGGTCTACTCTTGTGAACTTGGGATCAGCTCTGGAAGGCAAGATTAAAAAGCCATGTTGAATAAACAGATCAGCTGTGCTCCAAGTGGTAGCCTTACCGCTCACTGCTTGAGTCATTCTGAGCTACTTGGAACACATGTGTTTCAACACCTTCAAGTAGAGATATTCTTGCAAGGTCAAAACCAAGCTTTGTTTCCAAACGTTGATAATTCCCCTTGCTTCCCATTTGGCAGGCTCTGAAAGCGGATCTAGGAAGTGGAGGATTTTGTCCCTCAAGAAGTGGTGTCAGGCTACCAGTGCTTGATGATTTGCTATCCTAAACTGCAGATGACTATAACTTCTGTCCAAATAAATCTCATCTGCTGCCTTTTCTCAAGCAGATGTGTACATTTTCCATAGACGAGACTTCTCTGAGCCACATACCACTAAGGAATGTATTTGGGAATGTTGAAAGAAACAATGAAAACTAGTCTGAGGGACCTGGCTATGCCTGCCAGCTTTCCAGGTTTGGTTGATTTTTTCCCCCCTCTGCCTTCTTCTGCTCTGAATGACTGATCAGGGCTGACAGGCTGAAGCCCACCCACCATTGACTGGAAGTGCCCCATAGAGATGACCAGTTGCTTAAGTTGTCCAGGCCCAAAGAACAATTTAAAATTTCTCCACTTCCGCTGCATACCTCACCCCAACTTGCACCTACCATATCTAAGAACTGACACAGTTCCAACGCCGATTCAGTCCTCAGCCTTTTTCCTGTGAAAAAGACTGTTGCAATGGAGATATTGTGATTTGAAAGTCTGCCTAGCGGAAAGTAACAGAGACCACAAATCATTTTGCAGAAAGTAAAATGTTGGGACCCCCTGCGTTATCTGCAAGGGCAGCCAAAAAACGAAGGAGGAAGAAAAAAACAGCGCCACAAACCAACAGATTAGAGCCAAAGCCTTTAAAAAGGGAAATTGTTTTACCTCCGCCACATAATTCACAATAATCAACATTAGCATGTGTTGCAAAATATCCTGAAGACTCTTCACATTTTGGAAGCCAGTTCTGAATGCAAGAGGATGCTTTAAACATTAATATTTCCTATCTCTAAGCAAAGATGCTTAAGCACGGCAGTAAATAATTAAATGACAATTATATGGGGTGTTCGTAAAAACTCCATTCCAATCTTTAAATCCTTTTTACAAGGAAAAATATACAACACACGAGGTTTAACAAATGCAGCACACAGGAGAAACTAACAGGAATACAGGAAGGTGTTTTTAAAGTCGGCATGTGCCCCAAGTAGCCAATCAATCAAAGAGACAAGGCAGGAAAGGAAGAGTGGTCAGACATGGTCTATGCTGTACTTTGAATTTTTGGTAAACACAGTTTAGGCAGGAATCTCCAACTGCTGCAACTTTAGCAGCTGTGTATTTAAGTTGTTGGAATGTACAAATACAAACCTGCTGCAGGCTTGAGGACTGAAGTACCCTACCTCACAGATGTCAAGACACATCACGATTGCTTACTGAGGCTTTGTCTGCAGTGAAGCATAGCTACAGCAGTGCTTTAAATTGAAAGCGTGACCACGGCATGAGCACTGAAAGATCTCCCAGCGCTCTATGTAAACCACCTCCATGAGAGGAATAGCTAACAGTACTGAGCGTGCAGCTCCCAGCGCTCTAGCCTGGTTCACACTGGCCCTTTACAAGACTGTAACTTGCTGTGCTTGGGGGGTAGGAGAGGGTGTTTTTTCACACCCTGGAACCAGTTACACAGCTGTAGAGTGCCAGTGTAGACTTAGCCTGAGACTGCTCCCTTCGTCGCCTTTCTTCACTCAGGACTTTGTACTTTTTATAAAGCTACACATCCTCTTCTGCAAACATCCTCTTTCAAATCCCTCCCCTCATTAGGGATCACAACCCTATTGCACTACAGGGTGGGCAAACAGCCGAGATGGTCCCTGCCCCAGGGAGCTTGCAAGCTGGGATTCAGGCAAAGCCCAACAACTGAACAAACACAAATGAGAAGGAAAGGGGAGAGAGCGGGTGGAGCAGTTACTAAAGAAAGGTGCGTATGTATAAATTAATCCTAAGAGTGGCCTCCATAGTCACAAATGATTGCAAGTTAAACTAATGCCAGGCAGTGGCACCTTAAGCCCTTTTCTTCAAGCAACCCCTCCCCCAGGCTCAATAATTCCCCTACACTCTGACACTCTTGATCTGTGTTCTAGGCCTCGTTTAAATTGCAAGCTGCGTGAGCCAGGAACTGTGCCTTGGTAAGGTTTTGAAAACCAACATGTTCGTTGCCAACCCTGTGTAATTTTTTTATAATTACCAGTGTCCCTTCACAAATATCAAGCTAAGAAGCAGAACTCAGAAGAGGGGCTTTTAAGGTTTAAAGTCAACTTGCCTGACAGAATATTCGTTCACCCTCCCACAGAACCATCACGTCCCGCCCAGGTACAAACCCAGATTTCTCCTACTCTGCATGCACAGACATGTATTTTGCCAATGCAATTAGTAAATACAATCAGCGCAGCATAAGAAACCCTCTCCCCTCCAGAGCTACAAGTGTCACAGAATTCATACCAGGATGGGAAGGAATTTGAGTTCCGATCTTTTATCCAGCATCATATTGCTTAATTGCTGCTGCATTATTGGGACAGGCTCTTTCCAAAACTTTAAGTACCCCAAAATAAAGGGAGGGGGCAAAAGCTGAAGATCTCAAATTTGTACTGGACTATACATTTAGATTGTACTATATACCCTAACTCCACTCCCTAAAACACTACATTCAACACACACGTGACACAAAGACACTCCATTATCCCACTATGCACCTCAAACATCAGCAGAACATCTCCAGATATCATGATGCCCACGTGTCGTATCTATATGCACACCCCCAAGACTCACTGCCTGTCCCATGGCCACCATTTAAATGTGTGTTAATATTTTATCCAATTTCAATTAAAGAATAAAGCATTTAACCTCCTTTATTCCTTCTTTACTATCATTTTTATTCCGTATTCTTTAGTAGAGATTTGCAGAGCACTGTAGCGATACAGATAATTGTTTACCCATGGTGGAATTTCACCATGTTACTGGAGTTATTATTTTCTGTACCTAAATTCTCTCTCAGTTTCCACTGGATTTTTGTTTCAGCCTTTTGTCCTGAAACGTTGGCTTGCAGTGCTGTGTGATATCCAATAGCCTCTCTGTTCACCAGAGATGAAATGCAGCCTTTGTATTCCTGATCTATTCCACAGGATACTAAGAGGTTTGATTCATGTTTATATAATGCTTTGAGATCCTCATATGGAAGATACCATGGAAGTACTGCAAGGTGGGTAAAGTGGAATGCTGTCAGGAAGGCAGAACACCTACCCCTACTTTTTTGAACAGTGTTATAGAATCTTTAACAGGATCACAGCATGCAAATGATTTGTCAACAACAGGGGAAGGGGACACCATATATGACACCATCACACTATTCGATGCCACTAAATAGTCCAGCCTCATTATTACAACCCCCTTTCAAAGTCAGCATGTATGATACGTTTTATGAAGAACTGTAACAAGGGAAACATATAATGGAATAAGCACTCAGACAGAGCTATGTTTTATGCAAGCATTGATGAACAAGCAGATACATTCCTAATATAGATGGGCAATTGATGCATTGATATATTATGAAAAGGGCACTTTCAAGGTTGACAGGCCCAAATTTGGATCTGTGCAGACACGCTGTAAACAGATATGAAAATAACTTATTTACAGGCATTTCTCCTCTACCCTGAAATGCATTCTGGAATCAAAAAAGGAAAAGCAGTGCCAACAACTCAGCCCTCATGAGCAACCCCACAATAAACCATTGTGCACCATGTGGTGAAGAGAGGGGAAAAAATCACTAGCAAAACAGATTTCAATTTTCAGCTTCCAAATAAGTTATGAAGAGCAATGTGGGTAGGGTGGAGGATACAAGATAACACCTTAAATGAACTGCCACAATTTAATGGTGAACAAAAATATTTGCTTAAAACCTCCATCACCTGCCCCACCTCCAAAAAAAAGACAACTAATACTAAGGTACTCAGCAGTCTTTTGTAAAGCGCTCTTGAAAATACCTGTTTTTAGTATTTATGACTGTTAAATATTCTGGAGCTAGTGACTCTGCGGTACAGTAAAGATTGCATTAAAAACACCTTTCCCATAGCCAATCTCCTGCTTTCAGCAACCACTTCAGAAGTGCCACCAAAGTTAACCTGTACAGTTTTATTTAATCTCAGCTAAAGACCCACCTCTAGTAGGGAGCAATTTTTGATGGCCCCTCATATGCTGGCTTCAGATAGGTTTCACCATATGCTGCACTGTGCCAATTCTGCTTTTGAGTTAAATATATTCCACAGCGTCCCAAAGTAAACCTGCTTTCCCATAAGTTAAGAGCCTCTGTTTGCAAACTGAGTTAAACATTTTAAGCATTATTTGCCAGAAGTCCAATCCTGTAAGTTGTTGAGTATCCTCAACTCCCCCTGGCTTCACAGAAGGTGCTCAGAACATCACCAGGTAGTGGTCAAGAAATGAAAGTGTAATATGCATAGCATGCTCTTTGACACGGTTGTGTTACAGTGGTTCCCACGCCAGAGTGGTCAGGGCCCCCGAGGGTATCTGCACAATGTATAACGCTAACTCACTCGGTAATGAGCTGAAACTCCACGAGTTTCCAAAGAGCTGGTTTAATCTGCTTCTGCCTCTTGAAAGCTATTATTAACTTAGGGATAAACTTGCACTCTTTTAATCAGGTACTATAAATGATACATTCTCAAAAGTAATTCAGTGAACATATAACCCTCACCTCCTCCCCCATTAAAAGGATCAACAAATCCTGAAGGAAGCAGATAATGTATCCATCAATTCAGACCCTTTGCAGCATTAGGACCAGAGAAATGATATTCCGTCCTTTCAATTTAAAAAGAGTCAGAGGTGGGGAGGGGGCTGCAGGGGAACCAGTCTGCCAACGGGGATGTGAACAGGCTATGACTTTTAGAAAGTCTCCATCTCTCACTTCCAGCACAAGTGGTCCCTTTGTGTTCTGAAGTTAGGCCACAAAATGAAAAGGGCTAAAAAGTGATTTCTAAAAATGAAAGCGGATTAGCATTAATATTTACAGGGCCACAAAACAGGGTGCGGTGGGTGTAAGCAAAGAGTTGAGGGTGCAGGTATTTCACTCTCACCTTATAGACATCTCCATATGTGCCACTCCCAACCCTCTGGATGAGTTCATAGTCTTGCTGCGCGGATTCCGCCTCATGATATCCCCACTCGGCCGAGTCAAAGGGTCCATCCTTAGTCAATACAGCCCCAGAGAAGGGGCAAACAGGAATTGTATGCAGCTGCTTCCTCCTTCGCTGCTCTTGGGATTCCACTCCCAGGAGGACAGATGCTCCAGATGTCTAATGAGGGGATCTGTTCTTTGCCCACATGACTTCTGCTCACCACCTTTTTTGCCTAAGACACAAAACAGAATGACTTCTTAGGGTTTGGTTTCATCTAGGCTTTGTTACTGGCTCCCAGGAGATTGGGGGAGGGGACTCTGATCTAAAAAAAGAGAAGCCTCCACCCACAAGTGCTTCTATGCTGCATTAGAGGTAAGGGTCTCAGCTTCTCTTAGTTTACAACAAAGAGAAAAGCGGTGGAGGCGGGTGGAGGCGGGCCTGCTAAGATAGAAGCTGAGCCGGGCAGCTCAGATCCCACACACAGAGTCCTGGCGCTAGGAAACAGCAGCTACCTTCTCTATCTCTTCCCCTCTCTGGTCCAATGGCTGAGGGGGAAAAAAAGAGGCAGGGGCAGCTCCCTGCCTGGATGCTCTCCGCTATGGGGCCCAGGGCTGCTATATGGTGTTGATATTTCAAGGACTCCTTCAAAAATAATGCCAAGTTGCCTGCCATAAGCCCAAAAGTACATGTTCCTAGCAGAGGAGCGGAGGCGATGGTGCTTCTGTTTGGTTCTTATTCCATTTAAAGCAAAAATGCTCTCTCATAAACGTAACTAAGGAGGCAGACAACAGGACCCGGAGGCACTATTACTGTAAGTGCCCTGGCTGCACGCAAATACTTTGGACCTGGACAAACTGAATACTGAGAGAATAACACAGAGCTCAGTGAGTCATCTGGAAGGCGGGATGAAGCCCTGAGAGGGAGAGCAGTGGATCAGGGCACTTTCTCCCCACAGGAAGGCCTTATTTGGTACCCAGCATGTGAGGCTATTCCAAAGGCAGGATCTTTGCTCTTCAGGGGTATTGTTGCGAGCCCCAAGGTCTATCACCTCTGGCAGGGACACTGTACAGGTAGCTGGAGAAGGGTGACTCCCCAGGAGGGAGGGGAGTCTGCCCTCCCCACTCACCTGTGGTTACAGGGCTGGATTTAACAAGGGGCTGGTCCTGAGAGACAGTGAGAGATGCCCCCGCCCCAACTCAGAGGGACCACTCCCAACCCATAGCACATCTTGAGCCTGATCTCGCTGACTCCAGGTTCCCCACTTTGAGAGCCCCCTGCCCCTCCCCCACTGCATGGGGCTAGGCAATCAGAATAATAGGGTAGGAAGAGACCTCAGAAGTCATGAAGTCCAGCCCCCTGCCCAAAGCAGGAGCAACCCCAACTCAATCATCCCAGCCAGGGCTTTAAACCTGCTCCAGACGGAGATCCCACTCCTCCTTAGGGAACCCATCCCAGTGCTTCCCCACCCGCCTAGGGAAATACTGCCCCATCCTTGTCCCACAGCCCCGACCCGCACACAAAGTGGGTGCTTCCCTCCAACGCTGATCCCAAGAGCCCTGGGCAGGGCTGGTCACTGGCTCGGGGAGCCTCTTCCCCGCCGCTCAGAGCTGGTTACGCCCCTCAGAACTGGCTCTGCCCCCCCCCCCTTCCAGGGCCTGTCGCTGCCCCCCAGAACTGCCCCCTGGGGCTGTTCCCGCCCCAAAACTCCCCACCGCCTGGGGCAGGTCGCTGCCCCAGAACTGCCCCTGGGGCCAGTCCCTACCCCAAGACTCCCCATCGCCGGGGCCGGTCGCTACCCCAGAACTGCCCCTGGGGCCGGTCCCTGCCCCCAAGACTCCCCACCGCTCGGGGCAGGTCGCTACCCCCGGGCCGCCCCGCCCAAGACTCCCCACCGCCCGGGGCAGGTGCTGCCCCAGAACTGCCCCTGGGGCCGGTCCCTGCCCCCAAAACTCCCCACCGCCTGGGGCAGGTCGCTGCCCCCAGAACTGCCCCTGGGGCCGGTCCCTGCCCCCAAGACTCCCCACCACCCGGGGCAGGTCGCTGCCCCAGAACTGCCCCTGGGGCCGGTCCCTGCCCCCAAGACTCCCCACCGCCTGGGGTGGCTGCCCCCAGAACTGCCCCTGGGGCCGGTCCCTGCCCCCAAGACTCCCCACCGCCTGGGGCAGTGGCTGCCCCCAGAACTGCCCCTGGGGCCGGTCCCTGCCCCCAGACTCCCCACCGCCCGGGGGCAGGTGGCTGCCCCCAGAACTGCCCCTGGGGCCGGTCCCTGCCCCAAGACTCCCCACCGCCCGGGCAGGTCGCTGCCCCCAGAACTGCCTGGGGCCGGTCCCTGCCCCAAGACTCCCCACCGCCCGGGCAGGTCGCTGCCCCCAGAACTGCCCCGGGGCCGGTCCCTGCCCCCGACTCCCCACCGCCCGGGGGTCGCTGCCCCCAGAACTGCCCCTGGGGCCGGTCCCTGCCCCCAAGACTCCCCACCGCCCGGGGCAGGTCGCTGCCCCAGAACTGCCTGGGGCCGGTCCTGCCCCAAGACTCCCCACCGCCCGGGCAGGTCGCTGCCCCAGAACTGCCCCGGGGCCGGTCCCTGCCCCCGACTCCCCACCGCCCGGGCAGGTCGCTGCCCCCAGAACTGCCCCTGGGGCCGGTCCCTGCCCCCCCCAAGACTCCCCACCGCCCGGGGCAGGTCGCTGCCCCCCCGGGGCCCTTCCCCGCCGCCCAGGGCCAGTCCCTGTCTCCCTGTCCGTCCCCAGGGTCCCCGCCAGCACAGGGAGCCGGTCGCTGCCCCCCAGCGCGCCCCCCGGCCCAGGCCCTCCCGGCCGCTCCCCGCCCAGGCGCGGGAGGCGAGCGGCGGCCGGGTGCGGGGCCTCCCCGCCCGGCGGGTCGCTAGCCGCCGCCGCCCCGGGCAGGCCGCCCCGCGCCGCGTACCTGCGCCCGGCCCTTTGTCCCGCGGCGGCAGCCCGAGAGCGGCGGGCCCAGCCCGGGCCGCCCAGTCACACGGAGCCCGGCTCGTGCCCGCGGCGGGAGGCGCCGCGCAGGGCCGGGGCCGGGCGGGCGGCAGCGCCACAGCGCCGCGCGGCGGGGGGAGCGGGCCCCTGCCCGAGCTCAGCGCCCGGCGCAACCGCCCCCCCCCGCCCCGGGCCTTGCCTGGCTGGGGCCCCTCGCCCGCCCCGCCGCCGGGCCCCTGGCCTCGCACAGAGCCCCGGCCTGGCGGGCCCGTCATCCGACCCGCAGCCAGGCGCGGGGCGCCGCCAGCCCCTCCGCTAGCACCCGCCGCACCGCGGACACACTCCCCCCGTCTTTCCCCTCTCCCCTCCACCCCCCACGGAAGAAGTGGGGTTTTGCCCACAGGAAACCTGTGGAACTCCTTGCCAGAGGAGGCTGTGAAGGCTAGGGCTCTAACAGAGTTTAAAGACGGCGGCGAGGAGTCCTGTGGCACCTCATAGACTAACCAAAGTGTTGGGAGTATAAGCTTTCCTGGGCAAAGACCCACTTCGTCAGATGCATGCATCTGACCAAGTGGGTCTTTGCCCACCAAAGCTTATCTTCCAACACTTCGGTTAGTCAATGAGGTGCCACAGGACTCCTCGCCGCTTTTGCAGATTCAGACTAACAGGGCTACCTCTCTGATACCAGAGTTTAAAGAGAAGCTAGATCATTTTTCATGGAGGTTAGGTCCATAAAAGGCTATTAGCCAGGGGATAGAAATGGTGTCCCTGGCCTCTGTTTTGTCAGAGGCTGGAGAGGGATGGCAGGAGACAAATTGCTTGATCATTGTCTTTGGTCCACCCTCTCTGTGGCACCTGGTGCTGGCCACTGTCAGCAGACAGGCTACTGGGCTAGATGGACCTTTGGTCTGACCCAGTACAGCCATTCTTATGTTCTTATGAAAGCTCATGAGTCTATAACCAGGGCTCGCCGAGCGGCGGTGAGCCCCGCTCGCCAGCCGCGCGGTTCTGCGTTCTGTGCATGCGCAGATCGCTCCGCACCGGCTCTTCCGGAGTGTAATCTACTCGCCACGGGCGAGTAGATTACACTATTTGTCAAGCCCTGTCTTTAACTATGCATGTATTTCGGAAAAAACATAACGACAAATGATCCTGCAGCACCTTAGGGCACGTCTACGCAGCAGGGTGAATTAAGCGAGGCAACTTCAGCTGCGTCCAGCGCGTAACTGAAGTCGGAATACAGCCAGTCCCCGATTTACGAATGGTCTACTTACGACCGTTCGCATTTACGACCAAACCTCCCATTAAGCGGTCGTAAAGGCGGTCCCCGAGTTACGAACGCGACGCGCACTTACGAACAGCGCGGTTGCAATGTAAATCAATGGGGTCCGACTAACAAACATTTCGAGTTACAGCCAAGTGTTTGGTTCGTAACTCATTCGTAACTTGGGGACCGGCTGTAACTGGATTCGGGCTTTGGCGTTGTCTGCACAGCAGGAAGTCGAAGGAAGAGCACTCTTCCTCCAGCTTCCCTTACTCCACAGGAAATGAGGGTTGCCAGGCATCAGAGTAAGAAGTCCTCCTGCTCGATATTATTTCGAAAGAAAGGTTTGTCGTTAGACACGCACTGTGTTATTTCAGAATAATGTCAGTTATTCCGAAATAACGCTGCTGTGTAGATGTATCCTTAGAGACTAACAAAAAATGTAGGTAGTATCATAAGCTTTTGTGGGTACAACCCACTTCTTCAGATGCCATGGGGCTACTTGTTTTTAAAGTTGCAGACTAACGTGGAGACCCCTCTGAGACTTCCAGACATGGAAATCAGCCAAGCCTCAGAGCCAAGACCCATTAACTCAATCAGGGCCAGACTCTGGCTGTTAGAACAACAGCAGCAGCCACAGCAAGCGGTTATAATTATCCAAACAGCCACAACAAACCTTTCAGGAACAGATCCTAGTACATGGGGAATACCTTGCTCAGTGCACTAATTACCCCAAGAACAGCTAGGGGTGAAACCAGATCGTCACCATGGTCTTAAAGAACTGAGACAGGAAAAACGATAAAAGGCAAAACACCCCATCCCCGAGGTGGGGAAGGGGGCATTGTTCACAACACGACCATGCCGTACCTGAGCTCCTCAAAGGAAACGTATGCAACTCCTTCAGCATTGCTACATGCTAAAAATCTTGGTCTTAATAAAGAAAATGGGGTTTTATGGCTTATTACAAGACACTCTTGAGATTTGCAGAATCGCCATTGGTGGTTCTGCATATTCACAGGTCTCCTGGCCTGGGGGAGGGGACAGCGGGGAATGTGAGCTGCAGGGAACTCACTGCGGCTCCTGGCCCCATAGTGATTTTTTCGCAGCTGCCCGGAGCCACGCTCCCAGAAGCTGCAATGGGCCCCCCACGTCTGCTGGGAGCCACGGTGAGTTCAGGAGACAGAGGGAGCTCACCACGGGGCCTACGATCCGCGGCTCCCAGTATTTGTGTATTTCACCATTCAAGGTGGATGCGGGAACACATTCACCACAAATGGTAAGTACACAGCTTTACTTGTACACAGCTTTAACACAGCACCCTAAACTCGAAATAAGAGAGGCAATTTGCACTACACAAACTGCGTATCTTATTTCAAAACTGTTTTGAAATAGCTTATTTTGAAATTTGGCACGTCTACACAGCGCCAAATTTCAAAATAACGCTCTATTTTGAGCCATCCCTTATCCCTCGTGCAACGAGGTTTATCGGGATGGCGAAATAGTGCACCCATTATTTTGAAAAGTATTTAGAAATAACGGACAGCTTGTGTAGACATGGGGTAGCTATTTCGAGATACCTCCGGTATCCCGAAATAGCTGTGCAGTGTAGACATACCCTCACTAACTCGTTTTTCTGTTAACTGCCCACTTCACCTCGACTGGTCTCTGAAAGCATGTTGACAAATATCAGAGGGGGAGCTGTGTTAGTCTGAGTCTGCAAGAACAACGAGAAGTCCTGTGGTACCTTATAGACTAACAGATATATTGGAGCATAAGCTTTCGTGGGCAAAGACCCACTTCATAAGATGCTTCAGCTTGTTGATACTAGCATGATGGGATCTGTACACCATTCTGAGCCATTGCTGCATTGGCCATATATGTAGCGTGCCATGCAACACCACTGATGTGGCCGCTGCCATGTGGCCTAGATGCATCTGACGAAGTGGGTCTTTGCCCACGAAAGCTTATGCTCCAACACTTCGGTTAGTCTATAAAGTGCCACAGGAGGACTTCTCGTTGTTCTTGAAAGCATGTTAATTCTTTACGCTAAACAATCTGTTGTATGGCTGTCATACACAGACCACCTTTCCCAGACCTGAAGAAGAGCTTTGTGTAGGTCAGAAATGTATCTCTTTCACAAGAGCAGTTGGTCCGTAAAAGAGATCACTTCATCCACCACCTTGTCCAAAAAGCATCCGGCCTTGACTTGAAACATCAAAGGATGGAGACTCTACCATTTCGCTTGGCAGTGGCCAGTCACCCTCCTGGTTAGATTAGAGAGCCCTTTAAATGCCCCATATTTTCTTCCCCTTATTGAGTCACTGTAGTCTGAACACCTCGATCTTTTTGGTAAACCGATTGAGCTCCTCAAGTCTCACTGTAAAGCATTTTTGCCAGCCCTTGAATCATGTATACAGTTATTTTCTGTGTGAGACAGGCCCCGACATACAGCTCATTTTTGATGGTTATCGTAAACAGGAAGCTAGCATGGCCAGGAGAAAGGGCCTACCCAGGCCCTGGCACGAAGTTGCCATGGCAGCTCCATGCTGGGGCCAGCAGGCAGAGGTGGTGTTCTGTGTGGCAGCCCTGAGTCCTGAGCCCCTTCTTGGAGCTTGCGAGGCGGCCATGCAGCTTACAGGGATCTTTGGGGGGTACAAGGCAGACGGTTGTGGCTTCCACTCCTAGGAAAGCTGTGGTTCTGCTTCCAGCATAGTTAAGACCTGTCTAAATCAGGCTGGTTACAGTTTTTCCTTGTGACGACAAGGCCTCAGAGAAGGCAGCCTTTAAACGCACCAGTCTGTGCTCAGGGTCACACCTCTCAGTGTTAATGATCTTGCTAAATTACACCTCGTGTCCAATCGCTCGTTCTTGGAAAAGACAACTGTGAAGGAAGTGGCATACCAACTCCAGAACCAAAGTCAACATTTTAGACCGGAGTGGGGAACCTCAGGCCCAGCCCCCAGCTTGCCTGGATCCAGTCCCCGAGGCTCAGGGGCCCCCCCAGCATTGCGGAGCCAGCACTGGCGCTCCAGCCCCCCTGCTGCCCCACTGTGGGGCTGGGATACACAAAATCTACTAGGCTACGCCCCCTTAGGCCCTGGCGTGGGAGGGGAAAGTGGAGAGTGTCTTTCTCCTTTTTCATTCGAGGGCCATGTGAGTGAGGGTTTGTTTGTTTGTTTTGCTTTTCACTTATGTGCAGCCCCCAACTGACTTTTCTGTGAGTCAACGGCCCCCTACCCAAAAAAGGTTCCCCACCCCTGTTCTAGGCCTCTTCCAGTCAGCTGACAGACCTCACTTCTTGTGCAGTCACTGGACTAACAGCAGTGACTGAAGATCAAATGTCCATGCTAATATCAATGAGTAGTCTTGTGGCACCTAGAGACTAACACAGATATATATAGAATCATGAGCTTTCATGGGTAAAACCCACTTCTAATATAAGGACTAGAGGACACCAAATGAAATTAATGGGTAGCAGGTTTAAAACTAATAAGCGAAAGTTCTTCACACAGCGCATAGTCAACCTGTGGAACTCCTTGCCAGAGGAGGCTGTGAAGGCTAGGACTATAACAGAGTTTAAAGAGAAGCTAGATAATTTCATGGAGGTTAGGTCCATAAAAGGCTATTAGCCAGGGATAGAAATGGTGTCCCTGGCCTCTGTTTGTCAGAGGCTGGAGATGGATGGCATGAGACAAATCGCTTGATCATTGTCTTCGGTCCACCCCCTCTGGGGCACCCGGTGCTGGCCACTGTCGGCAGACAGACTACTGGGCTAGATGGACCTTTGGTCTGACCCAGTACGGCCGTTCTTATGTTCTTATGTACTTCATCAGATGAGTTGGAGTGGAAATAACAGAAACCAAGATAGATAGATAGATATAACAGCAGAAGAAGTATGTGTCAATTGTAGCTCCTGTGTTAATGTGGCTAATTAAGTGTGCTAGATGTGTCCCATTCATAGCTTTTAATATGAAAATACAGATGTTAAAGGCAGGAGAAATTGGCTTTGTAATGCACCAACCGGTTAATGTCTTTATTCAAGCCCAGGGTAACAGTGTCAAACTTATGGATGAATGTCAATTTTGCACTCTCTCTCTGTAATTGGTTAGTTGAAATTCCTTTGAAGAAGAATGGCTACTTTTAAATCCATGACTGAGTGCCCAGGAAAGTTAAAATGTTCCCCAACAGGTTTATGTGTGTTACCCTTTCTGATATCTGATTTGTGTCCATTTATCCTTTGTCGTAGAGACTGTCTGGTTTGGCCAATATACATGGTAGTGGGGCATTGCTGGCATTCGATGGCATAGATCACATTAGAGGATGTGTAGTTGTATGAGCCTCTGATGTTGTGGCGTATGTTGTTGGAACCTGTGATGGTGACGCTTGCATAGATGTGTGGATAGAGTTGGCAATGGGATTTGTTGCAGGGGTAGATTCCTGGGTGAGTGTATCTGAGGTGTGATGTGTGGTTGCTGGAAAGGATTTGCTTCAGGTTGGGGGATTGTCTGTAGGCGAGGACTGGCCTGTCTCCCGAGGCCTGTGAGAGTGAGGGATTGTTTTCCAGGATAGGTTGTAGGTTGTCAATGATGTGTTGGAGGGGTTTAAGCTGGGGGCTGTAGGTGATGACTAGTGGTGGTCTGTTATTTTTCTTGTTGGGCCTGTCTTGGAATAATTGACTGGGTACTTATTGGGCTCTATCAATCTGTTTCCTCGTTTCCCTTGGTGGGTATTTAAGTTTTAAGAATGCCTGATAAAGATCTTGTAGGTGTTTGTCTTTGTCTGTGGGATTGGAGCAAATCCGGTTGTATTATTGGGTTTGGCTATAGACAATCAATCATGTGGTATGACCTGCATGGAAGCTAGAGGCATGTAGGTAAAAATAGTGGTCAGTAGGTTTCCAGTATAGGGTGGTATTTATTTGACCATCATTTACTTGTACTGCGGAGTCTAGAAAGTGGATCTCCTACGTGGACTGGTCCAGGCTGAGGTTGATGGTGGTGTGAAAATTGTTGAAACCCCCATTGAATTCTTCAAGGGTCCCCTTCCCATGGGTCCATATGATGATGTCATCAATGTAGCGTAAGTAGAGGAAGGGTGCTAGGGGACGAGAGCTGAGGAAACGTTGGTCGAGGTCAGCCATAAAAATGTTGTCATATTGTGGGGCCACGTGGGCGCCCCATAGCAGTGCCGCTGATATTGTCAGCTTTGTTGGCAACTTTGGCACAAATTAATCACAAGAGCTTCTGACTCACCTAGAGGGCTCATTCCCTTTCCATAGATCCTATAATGTTCAGATGAGCAAATACTTGGACATCCAAGGGCCTTCCCCTACACGCACGCAACTCCATCTTGTCACTTCCTTAATACAACATTGTGTGAGCTTGGTAGGAGAGACTCGGGGATGTTGTGTGTGGCTGCACTGTCAACTGATGTTTCACACTCCACTATGTATCTTCTTAATAAAGGTGGACAATATATCTCCCTACTGACAGTATGTGAATTAATTAGAGACATGAATAAAAAGTACTTGGTGGGCACCCAATTTAGGAAAGATGGAGGTAGAATTGATTGGCAGGTGGAACTGACCGCCATGTGACCTTACCCATTATTGAGCATTTCTGCTCCCTGTGGGTCCAAAAAAGAGCACAATTTCAGGATACTATTCATAGCCTTTAAGGCCAGAAGTGCCACTACAATCACCTAGTGTGACCTCCTATATATCCCAGGCCAGAGAACTTCCCCAAAATAATTCCTTTTGAGCTAGAGCATACTTACTATACTTGGAATACTTGGAAGATCCGTGATTTCATCGCTGTGGATAGTCTCGCCACCGATGCAGATCGCAACTTTTCCTTACCGTCCTGTTTTGTGTGGTTCTTGTCCATGGCCTTCCATGAATCCTCCAGAAAGGATCCACCCAACACGCTGGAGGCCTTCCTCTTGTTCTTTTTACGTCTTGTGGATACCAGTGGAGTATATGCGCTGTCCATCTGTTGTCTCAGTCTCACTACATGGCCAGCCCAGCTCCTTTTCCGGTCGTACATAACTTGGATGATATCGTTGACACCACTTCTTGCACACAAATGGTTGCCAGTAACATGCTGTAACCTACTTACACCCACCATGTGTCTTTCCCTTGCTCTTTGGGTGATTTGAAGCTTTAATTCTTCTGTAAGCATTGTGTTCCAGGTTTCTCAGCCATTCAGCATTACCAGAAGGACACTGGGGTTAAAGAGATGGGCTTTCACAGTGGTGGAAGGTTTGGGATCAACAAAAACACTGCACTGACCCCCCAAAGACAATCCAACCCGACCTCCTCCTCCTGCTCAACTCCAGGCCCATCTGCATCGCTTGTCCAAGTTATACATATTGCTCCACCAGCTTGACGGACTGTCCATCCAGCTGCATGACGTACTCTGAGCAATACAAGTTTTTCCTCCACTTCGTTTTTCCAGTGTGGATGCTCAGGCCAGTCTCCTTCACGTTCTTATCGATGTCATTGTGTGTGTGGGGGGGGGGGGGGGGAGGGGTTGCAATGTTTTGGGTTTCAACACAATTAGCATATCTGTACAAAATACAATATTCAACTCTTCACTGCACATGGGTGCCCAGATAGCAACTTGTGACTAGAAATATATCGTTTCCTCTACTTCTAGATAGCCATCTGCACCCATCTTTCCAGAGACAGGTCTAATCTTGGCGATCCACAGCCGTATTACTCCAGGCTAGATTACTTTTACTCGCTGTACGTTGGATTGACTCCAAGGGCCACCTGCAAGCTATAGCCTACTCCTTAACTGTTACAAACCAACACGACCATATTGCTCCAGCACTTCACATTCTGCACTGGCTGCCAGCTCAGTAATAGATCCAGTTCAAGGTCTTGATCTTTATCTGCAAAGTCCTAAATAGGCACTGGCACAGTTGGCTCTGAGATGACCTATCTCTTAGCAGCCTAGTATATTGTCTGTGCTCACGGGGAATGCTTTGGCTTCCAGAGTTCAGGTTTTAATGTATAGATGTAGAGGTCAATGCATTTATTGCAGAGGTCCTTCAGAGGTCGAACTTGCTAGCAGTAGAGATCAGATTGAGTTTAAATCTTTCCATGTTCAGAGCAGGACCCTGGACATATTTACACAGGTGTTTCCCAATTAACCATGTCATAAATTCCCCCTGGCGAAGCTCAAAGCAAAACACTGGAATCTGAACATTTCAAGAGAGCAGCTATTGATGTGAGAGTGGGCGGGGGTGGGTTTTTTTTTCCCAGTTAGAGGGGATGATGAAGTATCTCTCAATGTTGTGGGACATCCAGATACAATGATGGTTACCTTAGAAATGGGTACACAGTTTGTCACAATTTATCAACCCCTGAGCCCTTGAAAAGCTGTTTTTCAAGCGGCTTTCTGGGGGAAAGTCAATGGTTGAAGGTGTGTCTTCTAGAGCTGCATATAATTAGTGGAAGAAAAATCTGTTTCAGTGTGGCCACTGAACTTCTGATCAAAATCTGTGTGGGGTTCTATGGCTTAGAGTCTTTTGGGAGAACAATATAAAAACCCCATGGTGTGGGCGAGAGAGAAAGATTAGACTTGGCAAGATTGTGCGTAACACAGTAAAAGCATCCAGACAAAAATAGCATGTAATTTTCCTTCCATTTGGTGCAAGAAATATGTTTTAAAAAATATTAGTCGGAATAAGATCACATGAATCATGATGTATCAATCTTGCATGTTTCTAGGGCACTGAGTGCATTAAGAAGAAGTTTGTGCTTTATGTACAGCCATACTCCTCAGACATATATATCCATCATATTATACTGGATAAACAAAATATTTAAGGCCTGATTTTCAGACTGAAAAAAGGATTTATGGTCTTATCGCTTTGGGCACATCTACACAGCAGCGTTATTTTGAAATAACGGACGTTATTTTGAAATAACAAAGTGTGCGTCTACACAACAAACCGTTATTTCAAAATAATGTCGAGATCGCGGACTTCTTAGTCTGACTCCTGTAACCCTCATTTCATGAGGAGTAAGGGAAGTCGAAGGAAGAATGCTCTTCCTTCGACTTCCTGCTGTGTAGATAGCACCAAAAGCTGAGTTAAGCTATTTTGATTTCAGCTATGCAATTGACGCAGCTGAAGTTGTGTATCTTAATTTGACTTTTGCCCTGCAGTGTAGACGTACCCTTTGGGTGCTTTTGCAAATCCAACTCCACCCTAAGGATCCTGGGATTGTTTAGGTTAAGCTCATAGGTGTAATAGCTGCAGTCTAAGGGGTTATGGTTTTACCCAACCCTACTTGTTTTCTATTTAAATGCTCACTTTAAATGAAAAGTGTTTTGCTCCCAATGTAACACAGATTATGTGCCCTTCCTAGAAGAGATTCACTTTTAATTTCCTCTTTGTTCTATAAACCCTTCTGCATCCTGTGTGTTCTCTCCAACATAAATATATACTTCTTCCTGCACATCCATCAAATAAGAGAAAGAAAAAACAATTTACCCTTTCAGGAGCTACTTTTCCTGACATAGTTTTGAAACAATTAAATATGCCCCAGCAAAGCAGCTGCCTACACTTCTAGTTATTGAATGGCTTTTACCTCCCTTCTGCTTACACGCATAGGGGAGAGTCAGGCACAAACCGCAGTCTGAATTTGGTGCTCGCGGAAGATAGTCAAATAGCGTGAGAAACAAAACATTTCAATTTCAAAACATTTTGAATGACTCCTCTCAAAAATTACCTGTCAAAATGCACAAAGCCTTATTGTCTCCTCTTTTAACCCTGTGATGAATACAAACGACTATGGCTGTTATATATACATTGGGTTCTGTTATTTTCACTCCAACTCATCTGATGAAGTGGGTTTTACCCATGAAGGCTCATGTTCTATTGGTCAGTCTCTAAGGTGCCACAGGACTACGCATTGTTTTTAAAGTTACAGACTAACACGGCTCCCCCTCTGAGACCAATCACTACTGTGAGCCCTGATACTAAACCCGTTGGAGCCATTGGAAAGAGTCCTTTTGACTTTGGATTAGCATCTTGGCTAGCCTGGTGGTCACATGTGACTGCTGGTAACCACTGCAACGACAAACTTAGGCAAATGCAGGTCCCCACAATTCGAGATAAATTGGAGGGTTCAGAGAGAGACCATGGGAATGATTAAAGGATTAGAAAGGGTCCCTCATACTGATAGCATGGGCAGTGGGTAATGGTAGAGCTGAGGGAGGCAATTCCACCCAACCCTGCCCCAACTCTGCCCCTTCTGCCCAGGCCCTGCTCCCCCTGCACCATGGGGACATGGAGTGGTACGCAGCTCAGCCCCCCCAACACCTCGGGGAGGGAGGAGGACACATGGCCCCAGCCTTCCCGGCTCCAGAGCACAGCAACACTCCGCCCCCATACACCTCCAGTAGGTGTTCTGGGGGCGGAGTGTGGGCCGGGCCATGCCTGGTGGTTTGGGAAAGCAATGCCTTCCCCTTCCTCTTATACCCGCCACCCGTGCCTGATAGGCTTAAAGAGCTCTATCCTAACAAAGGCTACGTCTACACTGCAGAGTTTTTGCGCAAAAAACAGTTGTTTTTGCGCAAAAACTTGCAGAGCGTCCACACGACAAGCGCGTTCTTGCGCAAGGAAAAGTACAGTTGATCGTAAGAACACAGGGCTTTTTGCGCAAGAGTTATTCCTCTTTCTACGAGGAATAAGCCTTTTTGCGCAAAAAGGCATGTGTGGACGGGCAACAGGGGTTTCTTGCGCAAGAAACCCCTCTGGCTAAAATGGCCGTCAGAGCTTTCTTGCGCAAGAGAGCCTCCACACTGCCATGGACGCTCTTGCGCAAAAGCACATCTCTTGTGCGAAAGCACATGGCAGTGTGGACGCGCTCTTGTGCAAGACCTTTTTGCGCAAGAAGCCTGCAGTGTAGACATAGCCAAAGAGAATGTGAAGGAATGGGTTGAGCACAGCCAATAAGTGTTCACATGGGGAATAAATATTTCATAACGGGTTCTTCAGTCTAGCAGAGAAAGGTCTAACATGATCCACTGGTTGGACATCAAAGCTAGACAAAATTACAATGGGAATCATGCGTATATTTTTAGCAGAGAGTCATTAACCCCTGGAGAGGAGCGAAGATTGACAGACTCTCAAGGAAGGGCTGTGATACAGACAAAAGCCTGTGTGACAGTTTGGGACTTTTGTTTACTTCAATGAGGGTGGAGTTTTTGGCGTGGTGAGAGAGCTAAACTACACAGCAAGGGGGACTGGAGTTGGAGGCACTGTCAGAAATCAGGGGGGAAGTTCACCGGGGGGGATAGAGAACTGAGAAATGCAGGTGGTCTGCATGTCCATATTGAAGATATCACATAGAGCAGCCATGGGCAACAGGCTGTGCAAAGACCTAGGTACTCCTGATTCAACAACTTACTCAGGCCAGGTCTACACTACAGCCGAAGGTCGGCTTAAGGTACGCAGTTCCACCTACGTAAAAAACATTGTGTGGACAATGTAGCTTAAGCTGAGTTTCAGCACAGTCCTCACAGCAGGACGTCAATGGGAGAAATGCTCCTGTCAACTTCCCTTACTCCTCTTGAGGAGTAGTTCTGTTGTTGATGGAGGCACCCTCAGCATTCGATTTAGCAGGCCTTTATTAGACCTGCTAAATCAAATTCTGGACGATCAACTGCCCCAGTGTCGATCTTCCGGGAAGTGAAGACATGGCCTTAGAGGCAGAGGAGGAGGGGTAGCTAGGGTTGTCACAGTTGACTGGACATGTTCCTGGAGCTTTTACCATCTTACAGTCTTTAATTAGAGACTGGTCTTCAGTTTCTGGAGACCCCTGGACAATCCTGGAGGGTTGGCCACCCGGGAGGTATCCTGTAGGGCTGAACTGAGGGGAGTTATACCCATGTGAGACAATGTGAGTGAGATCACAATCAAGCCCCTCGTGCCCCATTCTCAGGCAAGTGAACTTTCCCATGAAAGGCCTGGGGAAATTTTCTAAAGGAAAATTGAGACACAAGTGAACATAATTTATTTTTGTGCCATACCATTCATGCAAACTTGTCTCCGGGCACGTAGAATCCTAGGGCGGGAAGAGACCTCAGGAGTCATCGAGTCCAACCCCCTGCCCAAAGCAGAATCAACCCAAACTCAATCATCCCAGCCAGGGCTTTGTCCAGCGGGGACTTAGCAACCTCTAAGGATGGAGATTCCACCAGCTCCCTAGGGAACCCATCCCAGTGCTTCCCCACTCTCCTAAGGAAATAGTTTTTCCTAATATCCAACCTAGACCTCCCCCACTGCAACTTGAGCCCATTGCTCCTTGTTCTGCCATCTGTCACTACTGAGAACAGCCTCTCTCCATCCTCTTTGGAACCTCCCTTCAGGTATCTGAAGGCTGCTCTCAAATCCCCCCTCACTCGTCTCTTCTGCAGACTGAATAAGCCCAAATCCCTCAGCCTCCCCTTAAGTTATGTGCTCCAGCCCCCTATACATGTTTGTTGCCCTCTGCAATGCATCCAAATCCTTTCTATAATGGGAGGCCCAGAACTGGCTGCAATACTCTTTGCAGCTGGATGCTGCATTTGCACTCCAATGGAAGTAAGCCATGTGGATTACCATATTGCCCACAGGCAGGCCCTATCGGTATGGCAGGGCATAGGTGAAGAGAAAAGCCACGTGCAATTTCAGAGAAAATAACTGAGCACAGGGAAACTGCTTGTTTGGTTCAAGCTAGCAGGAGGGAGCTGAAAGAGAGTGGCAGGCTTTAGGACCCCACACAGGGATGGGTCATTGCTCCCTTATCAGGTCCTGGAACTTGCAGGGGAATTATTGCAGAGTCATGCCAGCCGGTGCATTCAGTTTCTGCCAGGATCCAAAAGTGGGTTGGAGCCCCGCCCATGAGCAGAGAGCTCGCTGCAGGAAAAAATCCTAGAAACAAACCAGTCTGGGAAACAAAAGGCTTTGGTGTGTGGTGGATAGTCGTTACTGATTTACAGTACAATAAAAACGTAGGATGGAGATACGTTTGCAAGCGAACGTACACACACATGCACCCGGCTCAGAGCCAGATGGGGACAGTGTCACGGGACGGAAAGGAGGAATTAAAGTCGTCAGCAGGCTCAAGCCATAAGAACGGACTGCCCAAGATCAAGACTTTCCCTTTTTGACCTCAGGTCTCTGCTCTGGCAGGATGGATTAGGCCAGGAAAAGCATCTGTGATCTCGGAGGGGGGCGGGAGACATCAGGCTGTGAGACAGTCCCGGCCTGCTGGCTTCATGACAGCAGAGTCTGGTGGTCTACCCCCCACCCCTCTGTTAAGATACTTTAAATCCTAATCCTGCTGGGGTGCCCTACCTAGTTGCTATGGAGAGGGTTATGATGTCACAACCAGAGCGAGACTTCATGTGAGGAGCCATCCGGCGGGTTGGTAAGTGCGGCGATGTGTTCGGTCCCAGAGATCCCCTTGAGACTGTGACTGGATGTGCTGAAATATCACTGAGCCCTCTAGGGTGCCCCACCACCCTGCCGTGTGAGCCAGGCCCCCTCCAGCAGTGCACCAAGAGGGGGTCACAGCCCACAGCAGAGTAACACAGACACTGAGAACAGCTCAGCTCGGGGAAGGCTCAGGCAGAGGGACTTGCCCCAGTACCCAGGGGCACAGCTCCAAGGGGACCAAAATCCCAGAATCCAATGGATTTTTCTATCTAAAGCTTACACAGGGTAAGCTCATAAAATGTTTGCCCTTTTTATCAATGAAAGAGAGCTGCAGAGCGGTCCCCCCCCCACCATTACAGTTATATACACTGGATTTATTAACACACAAAAGTGATTTTATTAAGGGTAACAGGTAGGATTTAGGTGGTCATAAGAGACAGCAGACAGAACAATGTCGGTTACTAAACAAAAACAAAACAGCACAAGCTAAGCTAATACACTAAAAGAACTTGTTACAAATAATCATTTCTCACCCTAGTTCTTATTTCAGGTGAAGTCCTTTCTCAGGCCCGAAGTGTCCTTTCTGATCCCGGTCCAGCAGTTCTCCTCTTGCCCTGTTGTTCCAGTCCTTTTATTCCCAGGTGTTTTCAAGTATCCTCTTGAGGCAGTCAGTAAAGCCAGCTGAAGACAATCACCGTTTACTTCCCTTATATAGAATTTTCCTAGGGCGGCGGGAAGCCTTTGTTTGAGCCCCCCTCCCCCTTATTGGACTCCCCCCCCAGTGGAAAAGTATAAAAATCAAGATGGATTCCAGCATCTTGGTGACATGGCCACACGACTTCTTAGCAGGTCTGCAAGACGACATGTCTCCCCCCATTTAGTCGTCTCTTGCTAATGAGCTCTTAGCTTTGTGTCCGGCTTCTTCATTGCTGTTCCCAGTGGGCTGTTTAATAGGCTTTTCCCCAACATGAACACGTTAATGATAGTTCTAGAGTCAATTGTCCTCATTTCAGATACAGCAATGGTACATGCACACAAAGAGAATATCCACATTCAGTAGATTACAAGCTTTCCAACGATACCTTACAAGAATTATTTTGCATAAAACATTTCCCAGTTATGCATATTTATATTTGCATAAAGCAATGGGATGGCCAAGTCACAAGCACCTATGCAATAAAAATCTGCTTTTCATGCAAAGAGTTTTAGTCAGGAAAAAACAAAGAAACCAGGGGTTGTGAAATCTTATGAAGGCCTCAGGGAACCAAGAAGTGCAACAAACAGACAAAAACGGTCTCTCCCTGGCATGCTTTCCAGTGTTTCCCATAAAACCAACCAATTAACACGGGGAATAAGAATGCAAAAGTGAAAGCATTCCTGGCAAGGGCTCTGTCACCCGTACTACCATATCAATCACTAAGAGCAGGGGAAAGCCATCACCTGAAATTCTTGGAGCTAGTGTCATTAAGATCAGTCTACAGATACAACAGTCTCACTTGTAATTTCTGACAGCAAAGGAGAGTAAACGCTGACAAAGCAGAAGGGGTGGGATCTATTGAAAGGGAGGAAGGAATTAATTCCATCATTCCTTGTCATTACAATGGGGGTGAACACCTGACCACTGTAAGACCTGTTTGAGTACAGTCTTTTTGTTCAGTATTGTACAGTGCCCATCCTGGGGTCCTGGCCCGTGATTGGGCCAGCTAGCTGCTGTAAGAATACAAATAATAAGCAAAGGGGGTGTTTTTGTAGGTCACTGATTAGCAAGTGAGCTGGGGAAATCGAGGCAAAATTATGAAACTGCCCTAGCAAAGTCAAAGAACAACACATTATTTATTTGATTCCAAGCTTGATTCTCTCTCAGTTCCATGGATCCTGCTGTCTCCTGTGTCCCATCATATTCTTTGGGCCCCCACATTTGGTGGAGTCTCTCAATGCTGCATCCATTCCCAAGCTCAGTGTCGTTGTTTCTCAATCACCCCTCCATTGTGGGATTATTTTGATCTTCACCGCGGCCCCATTGCCACACCCTCTGCCCGACTCTCGGCTTCCCAGCTGCCTCCCCGTAACCTGACAACTCAGTCTGCCAGACACATGACATCGCTTGGGGAGAGAGAGAGCCATAAACCAAGTGAACGAAGAAACAGACCACAGGAGATGAGGAGGTCAGGGTCCTTCCTGCATCTCCCTCTGGAAAAGAAACCATTTCTTAAGTGCTCTGAGATAAACCTGTTCCCTGATGTTCCGGCCATCCCAAACCCCTTCCATCCCTGAACCGAGCCACAGAAAAATAAATAGAAAAGATTCTGAAAAGCTGCAGCATGCCTGCATCTGACCAGACTTTCCAGTTAACTGTTCTCCTCTCCCTTCCTCCTTTCTCCTCTCCAATTCCCAAATATTATGTCCTTCCATTTTCTGTTTCATTGTCTGCCACCCTCCAGCCATCTCCACCACAAAACACATCTCTGAATGCTGCTTGGTTCTCCCTCACTTTGACGGAGCAAGGGGCAGACCACTTCAGGGATTAACTGTACACATCTAAAGGGAAACTTTGAGCGGGTCTCAAACAATTTGGCAGCCTGCCTGCCAGACACGATCTCCCTGTCTCGCTCCTTTGAGACAGCAGCGAGCGGCCTTCCAGGGTGCAGATGGAGTTAGCTGTCTGACACGATGCTCCGGAGAGCTGGAAGAACGAACCTTTCCCTGGCTCGGCACACGCAGCCTTGTCTGAGCAGAACAGCGGTTTACTTCTGAGTCCCTTGTTCTCACGGAAGTGGGATGCACTCGCTCACCCACATACCACATGACAGATGGCACAACCGGTGAGTTTCCCTTTAATGGCACAGGTGGTAACCCCTCCACTCCCACAAGCCATGTTGCACAACACTAGCCCACCTCCTGCCTCCACATTCTACCCCTTTGTGCTCGAGAAGGGTGTTGCAACGATTGATTGTCTGCATTGTTGTAGCACCTGGGAGGCCTCACCATGGACCAGGGCACCGTTGTGCAAGGCACTGTACAAACACAGACCAAAGAGAGCTGACAAGCCAAGGGTAAGATAAGCGCTTAGACCAGACACACGGGGATGTGCAAGGAAGCGACAAGACAATATGGGGACATGATCAGCAGTGGTCTCAGCAAACCCGCAGCATAACCACGGTCAAGTTTTTTTGGAGCCAGGAAAATTTTAAAGAGAACAATGAAGGGCTTTGTAGCTATTTGCAGGGAGTTCCTCCCAAACGGGACAGGCACTGCTCCTCCCAAGGGTCAGAAGGGAGCTGTAGCTTCGAGAAGATTTTTTTAAGGGCAGCATGGGGAGAGAGGCTGAATCCTGCTAGATGGCATAGCAGAGTGAAAACCACCACCAGGAAAGGACTTTACCCCTTTTTTCGGGGCAGATGGCAAACTTACACCGATGAAGCAAGTCACGACTGCCACGGCCCTGCCTTCCTTGGGGCGCACGCAGCGGAAATGCTCTTGTGCGTGTGATGGTTGGAGTAGATCTGGCTTTGATTTGTGGCGTCTCGCTGTATCCGTCCACGTGTGTTCTATGCACGGTAGAGACTATTCCTCTGTCACTGTTCCGGAATGCACAGTCATTGTTACGGGGATTTGCACACGTCTACGTGTAAACCCTGCGGCGGCGCTCCGGTGACACGCCCTGAGTCCCGCGCCACCTGGTGGAGTCTTAGTGTGCCTCGGAGGCTCACGGTGACCCTCCCACTGCCTCTTGTTTTCTCCAGAGACGAGGGTCCCTGCTTAATGAGCCATTCTCATCACAGGCCACTCACTAACTTGGGGGGGGGGTGGAGGTAAGAACCCCTTCCATGGCCCTAGGCCCCCCTTTTCCCCCAGTGGCAGCCCACCAGGCATGGGGAGGTCTATGGAGAGGGCAGAACCCGGTCCCGCCCACTCACTCCAGGCATAGGTAGTAGCTACTAGTGGGGCTCCCCATCTCCCCTCTGCTCCCCTCCAGTCCATCCCTCTTCTCCTTCCCCCTCCTCACCTGAGGGGAAGCCTTTTATAATGGACCAGCCGGCCTCAGCTGGCTGCAGGCCTCCCATTAGCCTGCTGCCGCAGGCTGGCTCTTAATGAGTCCCAGGTGCCCACCTGTCTTGGTTGCTGAGCAGCCGTCTCTGGCAGCCTATGCAGGGAACAGGACCCTGTTCACCCAACGCCCGGTGTACCTGCCCTCCCCCAAACTCCCGCAGCCCGCTGCCTTTGGTCGGCCGCACCACTCACTAACCCAACCTATGGAAGAGCACTTCAGACTCAACGTGACCCCCTGTGACAGACCAGGCTGGGTTTGGGCACCACTGAGGGCATCCGCTCAGGGCAAATTGCTCAAAACCAGGGCTACCTACAGCCCTTGACTGGAGACCTTTCCCAAACAGGCCACAAACCAGTCACACAGAGCACTTCAGCTGCCGATCCAGCCAGCAGGAAGCCTCACGAGCAAAACCCCTCAGACACCCCAGCTCTCCCTGTGCCAAAATCAGCCCCAGGCCTACACACAGGTGAGGGGTTATAGAACTCACCTACCCCAAATGGGTCTTTCCGGTCCCAAAGAACCAGCCACAGATCCCCAGTCAATTTACACTTTAGATCTTACCCACAAGAGCACACTGGGCCAATCCTTTAGAAACTAAAATCTAAAGGTTTATTAATAAAAGAAAGAAAATGTTGAGAGTGAAATTGCTAAGGAGAATACATCACATGCACCAATCACCAAGTTCTTGATGCAGGCTCTCAGCAGAGATGTTACAAACTGCTAGCTTAAAAGTCTCTGGTGTACGTCCTATGTCAGGATGGGCCAGCAATCCTCCCCGGCTCTCTGTCCCTCGCAAGGCTGCATCTGGGATCAGTAGCAAGATTGGAGACAAGATGGAGTCCGCCTCATGGCACTTTATATCCATTCCTGGTGTCTCCCAAGCTGGAGCGGGTCACATGATGGCCTGTTTCACATGCCGGCAGCCATGAGATACTGACTGGTCTGCAGGTTTCCAGACGCATTCCTCAGGTGTGTCTTGGTCCTTGTCCCTGGAGCCGTGCTAATTAGCATAGTCATTCATTGGACATTCCTTCTTTACAACAGGCAGTCCAGGCCCATGGCTCTGTCTCAGGCAGAGACCACTCCCAGTACCAGCCCAGAGCCCATATTCATCACTCCACATACAGACATCACACAAGTACATAAGTAGCAGACATAGAATCAGTAGAACACCAGCTTTCATTTGACACCTCACTTGGCCCCCTTTGTACCGAATTTGGGGCAAACACCCCTTCCCCGTGGGTGCAGCAGTGATCTATCTGCTCACTTTAAAATCCAATAACGTGACACCCCCGACCCTTCATCACAGCCCCTCAGGTGCCTTGACTAATCCTTGGAAAGCAGCTCATGCCCAGAAGGTGAAGGGCCCAATTCTCCACAAGTTTTACACCCGGGTGCTTGCACCATCGCCCGCTGAGGCAGCCCTGCATAACACTGGTGTAACCGGCGGGTGAATCAGGTCCTCACTCTTAGGGGAATCAAGTGCCAGCAGTTACTGGAGACTTGCACCGTACTTGTCGCCCTGAGGTTCCGTTGTCTTTCTGGTGGGATCAAATTCCAGGGGTGACAGGAGCACCCGTTCCCCTGGACTCCCATGAGCTGGCAAAAATTGTCGCTCGCCCTATAGTTCTTAGAGGGCAGTGGTTTGTGAGGGAGCGGGGTCCTTGGCTGTCTGGAGCTTTGTGGCTGTTGTGTTGATGTCTCTTTCTCTGGGTGTGTGTTGGGGACCAGTGGGTATTTCCCTGGGGAGCACTAGCTTAGATGACGGATGGCGGGGACTGGGGATGCTAAAGGATGTAGCATGAGCTGCCCCCTTTCAACGATTCAATGGTAGGGACTGGAACGTGGTCGGATGTGACATCTGTGTAGCTGACAATGTGATGGCACTTCTCCCTCCTCGTGTGGGTGTGGATTTGTGTAGGGTGTGTTTCTGTCTATTAATCAGGGGGTGTTTCTGCAGAGTGATCCCTGGCTTTGTGTGATGGGACTACATGTGCTGGGGATGTGGAACCATGCTGTGTGTGTGTGTTGGGTTGTATGGGTAGTGGGGGGTGGGCTGGGCTCTAGGCACTGTGTGGTGAGGTGTGTAGTTGTGTGTCTGTTATGGTGCGCAGTTGTGTGCACTCTATCTGAATGTGATGGGATGAGTGGTTTTGTGTCTCTACGTACTGTGTGTGAGTTTGTGTTGGGGTGTCTCTGCTGTGAGTGTGAGTGTGGTTTGGTGTGTGGCTCAAAAACGGGTTGAGTTCATTGGTATGTCAATGAGGGTATACTCTGTGTGTTTCTGCATGTGTCACTGAATGTACACTGTCCTTTAGGATGTGTGGCTCTGTGTTGTACGACTGTGTTCACTGAGTGTGCAGTGTGTCTTAGGGTGGGTGGCTCTGTGTTGTGTGACTATTGGTGCACCAGTTTCATGGTTCTGGGTGTGTGTGAGGCGCATGTCTACAAGGGTATTTGGTTTTGTGTTATGTGACTCTGCGTATGTTGGTGAGTGTGTTCTGTGATTCTGGATGTGTGTTGGTGAGCATGTGCAAAGTGTATATTGTAGTGGTTTGTGGATCTACTTCTGAGGCTTTGTGTGTGTTTGTTGGGATGTCTGTTTTGTATATGTGGTTCTGGGTGTGCATCAGTGAGTGTGTGCTATGTGTGTTGTGGGACTCTGTATATGGTTTTGTGTGTATCAATGAGTGGGTGTTCTGGGTGTGTTGCTCTCAAATCATAGGGTGTATAAACTTTGTCTGTGTGTAATGTGTTGTGTGTCTCCATGTGTGTGTGATGTCTGTTGGGGATGTGTACAGTGTGTTTTGTGTCTCCAGAGATGTGCGTGTTGGAGTGTGTGCAGTATGTATGGTGCAGATATGTCATGTGGTGTGCATTGAATGTATGTGTGTTAGGATATGCAGTGGATGCTAGTACTTGCAGTGGGTGGGTCTGTACGAAGTGTGTGTATAATCAACAGGCGGAACAGAACCTGGGACCACCAGAGCTTAGTGCATGAGTCTCTACCACCAGAACTAAAAGCCAGCTGGCTCTCAGGGAAGGCTGTAGAGGAAATTCATTCTTTCTCTCTGCAAGTGGTCTAAGTGCCACTCGATGGGACAATGAACCACGTACAGTAGGTGTGTGGGTTACATGTGCACTGTGTTTTGTGTGTGCAGTGTATGTGTACGTGTGTTGGGTGTGCAGCGGATGGGTGTTGGTGTATGCAGCGGCTGTGTCCAGCACGTGCAGTGAGTGTGCCTGGTTTGTGCAGTGTGTATGCTGTGCTTGTTATGCCTGGGATATGCATGGTGTGCAGCAGAGGTGTTGCGTTATTGTGGTGTGTGCAGTGTCCATGGTGTTCAGTGTGCATGCAGCGCCCTGTGCCAGCACCCACAGTGTGCAAGCAGTGAGGGTGGGTATGATGTGTGTGTGCAGTGCAAGGGATGCAGTATGTGTGCAGTGCTCTGTGCCAGTGCCCACAGTGTGCATGCTGAGCAAGGGAGAGAAATTATGCAATACGTGTGCAGCAGGGGGGATTATGCAGTGTGCATATAGTGGGGGGTTATACAGAGCACATGCAGAGCTCTGTGCCAGTGCCTGTGGTGTGTGCGCTATGCATGGGAGAGGGATTATGCAGTGCCCGCACAGCTTTGTGTGCCAGTGCCTGCGGGGGAGGGGGATTATACAGTGTGTGTATAGCGGGGGGGATTATGCAGTTTCTGCACAGCGCTCTGTATCAGTGCCTCTGGTGTGTATGTGCTGCACAGGTGAGGGGGATTATGCAGTGTGCGTATAGCAGGGAGGGGGATTAAGCAGTGCGCATGTAGTGGAAGGATTATGCAGTATGTGCGTAGCCAAGGGGATTATGCAGTGTGCATGGGGGGGATTATGCAGTGCCTGTGCAGCTCTCTGTGCCACTGCCTGCGGTGTGTGCGTGCTGCACTGCGCGAGGGAGGAGGATTATGCAGTGTGGATATAGCGGGGCTGCGGTGGGTGGGGTTTATGCAGTGCACGTGCAGTGAGGGATAATTCAGTGTGCTTATAGCAGGGAAGGGGATTATGCAGTGCCTGCGCAGTGCTCTGTGCCTGTGGTGTGTGGGCACTGCACGGGGAGGGGGATTACGCAGTGTGAGTATGGGGGAGATTATGCAGTGTATGTATAGTGGGGAGGAGGATTATACAGTGGGTGGGTGGGTGGGGATATGCAGTGTCCGTGCAGCGCTTTGTGCCAGTGCCTGCAGTGTGCACACTGCACAGGGGAGGGGATTAAGCAGTGTGCATATAGCGGGGGGATTATGCAGTGTGTGGGTGGAGGGGGATTATGCAGTGTGCGTATAGTGGGGGATATGCAGTGGGGGATATGCAGTGCGTATAGTGGGGGATATGCAGCGCTCTGTGCCAGTGCCCGCGGTGTGTGCATACTGCGCAGGGGAAGGGGATTATGTGGTGTGAGTATGGGGGAATTATGCAGTGTGCATGTAGCGGGAGGATATTATGCAGTGTGCGTGCAGCAGGGGGGATTATGCAGTGCGCATGTGTGTGGGGGTTATGCAGTGTGCGTGCAGCAGGGGGGATTATGCAGTGCGAGTGCAGCAGGAGGGATTATGCAGTGCCCGCGCAGTGCTCTGTACCAGTGCCCATGGTGCATGCACCCTGCGCTGGGTGGGATTATGCAGTGCGCGTGAGATGGGGAGGATTATGCAGCAGGGGGGATTATGCAGTGCCCGCGCAGCGCTCTGTACCAGTGCTCATGGTGCGTGCACGCTGCGCTGAGTGGGATTATGCAGTTCACGTGAGATGGGGGGGGATTATGCAGCAGGGGGATTATGCAGTGCCTGCACAGCGCTCTGTACCAGTGCCCATGGTGCGTGCATGTTGCGCTGAGTGGGATTATGCAGTGCGCGTGAGATGGGGGGATTATGCATCAGGAGGATTATGCAGTGCCTGCGCAGCGCTCTGTACCAGTGCCCATGGTGCGTGCACGCTGCGCTGGGTGGGATTATGCAGTTCACGTGAGATGGGGGGGGATTATGCAGCAGGGGGATTATGCAGTGCCCGCACAGCGCTCTGTACCAGTGCCCATGGTGCCTGCACGCTGCGCTGGGTAGGATTATGCAGTGCACGTGAGATGGGGGGGATTATGCAGCTGGGGGATTATGCAGTGCCTGCGCAGTGCTCTGTACCAGTGCCCATGGTGCCTGCACGCTGCGCTGGGTGGGATTATGCAGTGCGCGTGAGACGGGGGGGATTATGCAGTGCCCACACAGCGCTCTGTACCAGTGCCCATGGTGCGTGCACGCTGCGCTGAGTGGGATTATGCAGTGCGCGTGAGACGGGGGGATTATGCAACTGGGGGATTATGCAGTGCCCGCGCAGCGCTCTGTACCAGTGCCCATGGTGCCTGCACGCTGCGCTGGGTGGGATTATGCAGTGCGCGTGAGATGGGGGGGAAGGGGTTATGCAGTGACCGCGCAGCTGTGCCGGTGTGCGCGCTGCGCGGAGCCGGCGCACACTCCCCGCGCTCCCGCCGGCGCTGCCCGCCCCACGCCGCGCCGCGCCGCATCCTGCCGCTCGCTCAGACGCGGCGCCGCAGCCCGCCCGCCCGGAGCCCCCGAGGCAGCAGCCGGAGCCATGGCCAGGAGCCGCGCGGACCGGAACAGCTGGGGTAGGCGGCGGCCGGGCCGGGCAGCGCGGGGGCGGCTCAGCCCGCGGGCCGGGGCTGGCGCTGCCCCGCTCCCCGCCCCGCCAGCATTTGGACAGCGACCGGGGCTGGCGCAGGCTCCGTCCGCCCGCGGGGGGCAGGGGCGGGCCCCGCTTTGTTCCCGCGGCGGGGCCGGGCGCGCAGGGTGGCACCGGGGGCCTGTGCTGGGTCCGGGGGGGGGGGTCCCCTGAGACTCCTGCCCCCTCCCGCTCTGCGATCGCCCCCGCCTCTTCCCGGAGCTGCTACCGGCGGGGCGGGGCCGGTTCCTGCCTGGCAGAGGGGATGCGGGGGGGGGCTGGAGCTGTCACCGCAGCGCCCGGCTCCCTTCTGCGCTCTGGGGCAGGGCCCTGCGGGCTGCAGGGGCCGCTGCTTGCCCCTCTCTCATCCCCTCCCCCCCAGCTGCGTGTGGGGTGCCCCAGGCACTGGCCCCTGTCTCCCCTCCCGGCCTGATGGGCAGACCTCTGAAGTCGCCGGGAGCTGCTGGTACCCAGCCCCTCCCAAAATCAGGCCCGTCCGCCTCCTGCCACGGCCTCGACCACAGGGCGCACCCTGGCTGCTCTGCCACCCAAAGCGGCTGCAGATGAATGTGTCTCTCAGGGGCTGGGCCGGTGCCAAGCCCTAGATGGGGGGAGGAGGGGCTGCTGGAGGGCTTTGCCTCTGGGGGCTGGGCTGGAGGAATCCCTGCGAAATTCCTGCCCCAGTCTGCAGGAGCCCCACCCCACAGCCGATTAGATTCCAGGGCCCACAGTTTGAGGGGAATCGCCCTGGGGCCGGAGGCCGTTGCTTGTGCTCCGGCCCTTGCCCAGCGGGTGGTAGGAGGGCGCAGTGGAGGGGGCTGACTCACCCGCCTGCACACCACAGAGATCTACGCGCTGGAGGGGGGTGTCTCTGCATGTGAATGGGGCGGTTGGTGAAAAGCACCTTTCGGATCTAGGTCAGTGGGTTCCATCTGGTGGCCAACCGCCGGTTGTCCCGTGACCTCTGCGAAATGGCCGGGTCACGGAGCCATGCCACCCAGCCTCGCAAGCCCCTTCGCGGGCCCTTTCAGTGGCACAGCGCATCTTTGGACATCACTGCGGAGCTCCTTGCTCTCTTGGCCTGATCCCTGTCACGCAGAGGCCAGGCGCCGGGAGGGGCCAGGGTCGGAAGCCTGGCCTGGGTGCTCCGGAGGGTCTTGTGGATGGGTCGGAGTGCAGGGTCCAGCCAGGCCTTTCGATAGACGCCGATACTGTTTCACGGCATTGTCGCCCCTCTTGGCAGACGGGCACATGCCAGGCAATTGCTTCTCGTTTCCTTCTCTGGCCGGGTTTTACAGCAGGGCTGGTTCTCTGGGCTGCCTCGGTCCCTAGGGCTTGCGCTCAGCGTGTAGAACCAGTTTTGGGACCAGTTTAACTGTGAGCTTCACTTGGCCCTCCAGCGACTCGCCCTTTGCCCAGCCTTCTCCATGGCAGTCTCCCTGCCCCTCTTTTTCGGCAGGGTCACAGGGTGATGCTCAGGGGACCCTTTCCAGCTGCTTCTGGGTGGCAATAAGGCCCGGCACTTTCCTACAATCCTCTGCTGCTTGGGAACGTCACCTCATCGCCCCCGCCTATCTTCTTCACACCCAGGAGGAGGACCCCCAGCTTCCCTCCTGCCCTGCTGCGAATTGAGCCCCTTGTGTTTTCTCATGCAAGGTCATGTGCGAGAGATTCTACCTGTGAAGGTTTTTACGTCTCTAGGGCACTGAGCAGGGGGGAATTTCAGCTCCCTCTGGGGTTCAGAAAATCTGGCGATTGGTTGTCAGGCTTGGACTGGCACGTTCTGATCCAGCCTATGGAAGGGGCAGCACTGGGACTAGGACTCTGAACTGTGATCTTCTACTCGCTGACGGGGCCCGACAGGGGAGGAATACTCAGCTTCCTTTCCCACTCCCCCCCCGGCTCCACGGCACTGGCTGAGCGCATTGGTGGGGTGGAGTCAGGGCCGCCTCAACCAGTGGAGGAAGACAGCAGCTGCTTTTCTCCAGCAGGGTCTGGGGATTCAGGAACCTGCACAGAGGAGTACAGGAAGCTCTTTCTAACCACCCTTTTATTTCTTGTGCAGCGGGGCTCATGACCAATGTTCCCTCTGTTTTTTTTTCTACCCATGTGCAGAATGAATTTTGTTATGTTCACTGAGGCATGTGCAGATGTGCACCACCCATATAAACACATGCTGCTGGCTGCTACCAGCTGTGGGTGCTCTGCCAATCAGCTGGGTGGCATTTAAGAACGTCCATACTGGGTCAGACTAAAGGTCCGTCTAGCCCAGTATCCTGTCTTCCAACAGCGGCCAGCACCAG
Source organism: Rafetus swinhoei (assembly GCA_019425775.1). Taxonomy (NCBI): domain Eukaryota; kingdom Metazoa; phylum Chordata; order Testudines; family Trionychidae; genus Rafetus; species Rafetus swinhoei. The sequence goes on along the minus strand of CM033446.1, from coordinate 129,363,293 downwards.
ATGCCCCAGAGGGAGGGAACCCAACATGTAATCATCACATGATCCCTCTTCTGTCACCCATTTCCAGACAAACAGAGGCTAGTGCAGGCCTGGGCAAAATCCAGCCCATGGGCTGGATCCGGCCCGCCAAGCCCCAGGCAGGCAACCTGCTCAGAAAGGCTGCTGCGGCACTTTTTTTCTTTAAATACTGAGTCCGGAGGGGAAGGGGGAAAGCTTTAGGAGCTGCTCCCACCCCCAGCACAGTCCCATTGGCTAGTCTCTGGCCAGAAACTGGCCAATGAAAGCTGCCTGTTTCAATAACAGGCAGCCACGAAGCACAAGGGGCTCCAGAGCACATGGCTGCTGTTTGTGCGGAGGCGGGGCACAATTTGTATTTTTCCTGGGCAGCTGCCCAGGCACTCAGCTTACAGGGAACACTGCCCATGACTGAACCATGTTGGCTCACCTCTGAAAGCAATGTGTTCCTCCACGGATGTTCTGTGAGGTGTTCCCCTACCATTGTTTAATGCTGCTGGAGAACAGAACTTCTCACCCACCTGAAAGGGAATCAGGACTAGTGTCTGATCTTTGGGGACCCTTCCTGTTAGGCAGAGCTGGGTGAGAAGTGCAGTCCTGGTTAGATACTTCTATTCTGCCTTCATGCATATAGCTGACTATAATATTTCCAGTTCCCATGAAATACAGCTTGGGAATTATTTGCTGAAGAAATTGATGTAACCATTTCATATAAATGCGGGGGGAGGGCATGGTTTGGTCATCTGGTTTGCAGATAGCTTGGAGGCAAAAACTGGCAAAGTTCAGTTACTGGTTTAATTCTGGTTTTAGGGAAGGTATTGGGGATGGGACCTTTACGTTACCATAAGGAAAGGTTACAGATGAGTTTTGCAGTCATCATAAATGGTAGCTCGCTAATGTATCCCTATTATTTGGTGTCCTGTTGGAATAGTGCACAAAAAGATACTGTACTTCTATATGGTCTTTTTGTGGAGAGCAATGGAGTGAAAGGAACATTCAAATGGATGTATAGACAGAGTTAAATACAGTTACATAATGTATCAGATTCTTAAGAAAAGCCCCAGTGCAGCAAATCCATTAAATACACGCTGAACTTGGAGCAAAATAAATGTGACTTAGCCATATGAAACATTTTGCTGAATCAAGGCCTTAGCTGGAGACTTGTAAGTTTGCAAGTATCCAGGACCATTTATAAATCTAAAGGGATCCTTATTATAGAAATGGGATTAGTCATCTTTTGTGCATTCTAGCCACGGATCAAAATCACAGCCTAAGAGATCCACAGAGATGAGTATATTCCTAGACTATGATTTCACACACATAGAGGCAGTGCCGGCTCGAGCCATTCCTGCGCCCCGGGCAGTGGGCACGTGACGCATGCGCGGCTCCACCCCCGGGCGCACGGCGCATGCACGGCCCCGGCCCCAGCGCGCTACGCACCTTATAGATGCAATCGGGCACGCGGTGCCTGATGGCAGCTGTAAGGGGCACTGAACGGCCCCCAGCCCTGGGCGTGCGGCACCTGATGGCAGCTCTAAGGGGCGCCACGCGGCCTGTTGTGCGGCGCCCCTTGCAGCTGCCATCAGGCACCCCCCATAGGTTGGTGCGCCGGGCAGCTGCCTGGCAAGCCCCCCCCTTAATCCAGCCCTGCATAGAGGCAATGTCTTCACTAAATGGAAGATCGACGCTGCCACGACTGGTCTTCCGGAGTTCCATTTAGCAGGTCTACTTAAGACCCGCTAAATCAAACTCAGAGGGCATCCCCATCAGTGCTGGTATTCCTGCTCCTGCGAGGAGTAAGGGAAGCTGACGGGAGAGTTTGCTCCCATCGGCCTCCCGCTGTGGGGATGGTGGGGAAACTCGAAACAAGGTACGTTGGCTCCAGCTATGTAATTAACTGGAGTTGCGTATCTTGATTCGACCTTCCCCTTTATTGTAGACCTGGCCTCAGCCTTGCATGTGGATATTGCAGGCATAAATTAGAATGTTAATATGCAGGTGCTTTTTTATTAGAAGAAGGTCCCCTGAAATAAAAATCTACATTTAAGCAACGGAAACTGTGAGCTGACCTCCCCCCCACCTCCACGATGTACTTTGTGAGAGTGCGTGCAGTATTGTGTAGTCCCATCGCTCTTTGTAGTGGCCTCTCCTGTGCTAGTCTCTTCGGCCCAACTGCCAACGCAGAAGACGGGGGCGCTGCAGGATGCTTCTGGCTGCATTTAAAACGTGCTGACGTGCACCAAAAAAAGGACCGTGATTTTTAAATAGCATAAACTTTGTTCTAGTTGGCGCCTCCTTTTCAGGACTGATCACTCCCCCAACTAACTGCTTGCGATAAACCTTCCCTTGTCTCATGGTAAAAATCCATGCATTTAGGGATTTAAAGAACAATTTTAGAAAAGCAATTGTGTGGAACCTAAAAGAATTGCCTCTCATTGGCGATCAAAGCAAGCTTCCTGCAACACCCAGACCCCCCTGACTACACATCCCAACACAGTGCTTTCATTAAGGGGGAGACTGACCCTGCGCAGCGGGCCAAGACGAACCTTATGGGTCACTTGAACCTATAGTGTTAAGTGGCGGATAAACCGCACAATTGCAGCCTGCTTTATAGGGCAAATTTCACCCTGAAGAAAGTGCTGCTGTATATATACGTAGTATAGATTTTTTTTTAATAAGTAGCAGAATACAGTCCCTGGCTGTGCCTAAATAAGGGCTGCTGGTCTGAGCCCTAATTCATACAATCCTAGGGCTGGAAGAGACCTCAGGAGTCATCGAGTCCAACCCCCTGCTAAAAGCAGGACCAACCCCAACTCAATCATCCCAGCCAGGGCTTTGTCAGCCTTAAAAATCTCTAGAGATGGAGAATCTGTCTCCCTAGGGAACCCATTCCAGTACTTCCCACCCTCCTAGGGAAATAGTTTTTCCTAATATCCACCCTAGACCTCCCCCAACTTGAGCCCACTGCTCCTCGTTCTGCCATCTGCCACCACTGAGAAAAAGCCTCTCTCCATCCTCTTTGCAACCCCCCTTCAGATAGTTGAAGGCTGCTCTCCAATCCCCCCTCGCTCCTCTCTTCTGTAAAGCTCAGCACGCTTTCTGTGAGCGTTACGGAGGTTACGCATCCTTCTTTTGAAATCCTGTGTCGTTTTCACTTGCATATGTTCAGCACGCTGCTTTCCACTAGGGTAAACTCATTAGAAATCTCTGCTGCTAGAGGCTTAGAAGGCACTCATTACGAAAAGGTGCCGTTCCGAACTGTGACAGGGCGTCTGCCCTGCACTGGCCCTTTAAGGGTAAAACCCGGCCCTGGGAGAGGGCAGAGCACAAAGGCCACAGCTGAGGCAGAGACAGCCAATTAGGGCCCAGCTGGGAGCTGTATAAATAAGGGCTCAGGGTGGGAGGAGACTGAGACTTGTGCTAGCTGGGGAGCAGAAAGGACCTGACTGTTAAGGAAGATTAGAACATAAGAATGGCCGTACTGGGTCAGACCAAGGGTCCAGCTAGCCCAGTAGCCTGTCTGCCGACAGTGGCCAGCACCAGGTGCCCCAGAGTGGATGGACCGAAGGCAATGATCAAGTGATTTGTCTCGTGCCATCCTTCTCCAGCCTCTGACAAACAGAGGCCAGGGACACCATTTCCATCCCCTGGCTAATAGCCTTTTATGGACCTAACCACCATGAAATTATCTAGCTTCTCTTTAAACTCTGTTATAGTCCTAGCCTTCATAGCCTCCTCTGGCAAGGAGTTCCACAGGTTGACTATGCGTTGTGTGAAGAAGAACTTTTGCTTATTAGTTTTAAACCTGCTACCCATTAATTTCACCTGGTGTCCTCTAGTTCTTCTATTATGGGAACTAATAAATAACTTTTCTTTATTCACCCTCTCCACACCACTCATGATTTTATACACCTCTATCATATCTCCCCTCAGTCTCCTCTTTTCTAAACTGAAAAGTCCCAGTCGCTTTAACCTCTCTTCATATGGGACCTGTTCCAAACCCCTAATCATTTTAGTTGCCCTTTTCTGAACCCTTTCCAAGGCCAAAATATCTTTTTTGAGGTGAGGAGACCACATCTGTACACAGTATTCAAGATGTGGGCGTACCACAGTTTTATACAGGGGTAGTAAGATATTCTGTGTCTTATTTTCTATCCCCTTTCTTAATAATTCCTAACATCCTATTTGCCTTTTTGACCGCCGCTGTACACTGTGTAGAAGTTTTCAGAGAACTATCCACGATAACTCCAAGATCTCTTTCCTGATTTGTCATAGCCAAATTAGCCCCCATCATACTGCATTATAGTTGGGGTTATTTTTTCCAATGTGCATTACTTTACACTTATCCACATTAAATTTCATTTGCCATTTTGTTGCCCAATCACTCAGTTTGGTGAGATCTTTTTGAAGTTCTTCACAGTCTGCTTCTGTCTTGACTATCTTAAACAGTTTAGTATCATCGCCAAACTCTACCACCTCACTTCTCGCCCCTTTCTCCAGATCATTTATGAATAAGTTGAACAGGATTGGTCCCAGGACTGACTCTTGGGGGACACCACTAGTTACCCCTCTCCATTCTGAAAATTTACCATTTATTCCTACCCTTTGTTTCCTGTCTTTTAACCAGTTCTCAATCCATGAAAGGACCTTCCCTCTTATCCCATGACAATGTAATTTACACAAGAGCCTTTGGTGACAGACCTTGTCAAAGGCTTTCTGAAAATCTAAGTATACTATATCTACTGGATCCCCCTTGTCTGCATGTTTGTTAACCCCTTCAAAGAACTCTAATAGATTAGTAAGACACGATTTCTTTACAGAAACCATGTTGACTTTTGTTCAACAAATTATGTTCTTCTACGTGCCTGACAATTTTATTCTTTACTATTGTTTCGACTAATTTGCCCGGTACTGAAGTTAGACTTACCGGCCTGTAATTGCCAGGTTCGCCTCTAGAGCCCTTTTTAAATATCGGTGTCACGTTAGCTATCTTCCAGGCATTAGGTACGGAAGCCGATTTAAAGGAAGCTGATTTAAAGCAAGCTTGGAGGCTTCCTAAGACAGAGCAAGGCTGGGGAGCTCTGGCATGACCTCACTCCCCTGCTGCAGGGCCTGCGGGTACTAGGGCTGCAGCCAGGGCAGGAGAAGGCAGCAGGTCCACACGCGCTTGCCAATGAGGAGTGGCCATGTCAGACGGCAGTTTGCCGCTGTGGCAGGAGCTAGATGAAGACTGGCCGTGGGTCACGGAGGCAAAGTGAGCCTAGGGGGCTGAGGGCTCCTTAGGAGAGGAGGACCCCAGAGTGCAGAGACTGAGAAACACCCTCCCGGAAGGGGGCCATGAGACGCTGGAGGGGGGCACTGCCAGAGGGCAGTGTCCTGAATAGAACGCCGGGGTCTGGGAGCGACGTGGGTCCGGAACTGAAGCAAGGAGTGAGGACGTGGGGAGACACCAGCCAGCGCCCTGCTGATGAGCTAATTCCCTGTGATACCAGTAGGAGGCGCCGTGGGGTGAGTCCGCCCCGTCACAGGAACATACAAAAGACTCGGTCCGGCATGCTTTGTATTGTGGTGTGTTGTAATAAGAAAGGCCCGTATTGGAATATTTCAGTGTTTATAACGATGAAAGGGATAAAGCCGTCCGGGCTTCGTGGCCGAGATTTTCACAATGGACTGGTGATGTTGACAGCCCTCCGAAAAGCAGGCCCCTTCAGTGTGTCTCCAAAGCTGACCCAAGCTTTCAAAAATCATCCTTTAAAAAGTCTCATGATTTTTTTTTTTTTTTACGCCAAAGTAATAAATAATTGAGTTCTTCACCTGGCTTTAGCAGTCATTCAGGTCACATGTTGAAGGATTTCCCTGCAATCACAATGAAGAGAAACCTAATTCCCCCCTTCCCCGAAAGTGAAGATTCCCAGTCTCTTGATTCCAGCAGGAACTGCTTAAAGAAAAACCTCACATACTGTGTAGCAAATGTGAGGGGGTGGACCAGGCAGTCTAGCAGCTAGAGAACCTGACCTCCAATCCCTTGTCTCTCTGTAGAGATGCCTGGTTCTTTCCCTGGGGACTCTTTTGGCCTCCATCCACATCTGGGCCTTTGCCGCGAAAGGGAGACGGGTAGGAGAACCCACGCTCTCCATCTCTGCTGGGTCCCAGTCAAAGCCTTGCGGAAAGCAACACCAGCAGGGTCCTCTCTTCAAAGAGCCTTCGCTTAGTCTAGCATGCTTGAGGAACAAAAAGAAATGCGTCTCATAGAGGCGCTAGTGTGACCGTAAAAAAGGAGCTAATCACACACTTCCCCAGCAGAGTAATGATTCCAGAGAGTGCAGTAAGATCTGACAGACCAGGAAATTATATTTTCAAACAGAACAACCAATACAAACATATACAGGTTGCACCTCCATAAACCGTGACTCTCTCTGGTCCGGCACACGCGTGGTTGGGAAGGACCACAGATGTTCCTGGACGAGAGTGCCCCGGTGCAGGAGGGCCAGCAGCTGGGAGCCTGGCAGGGCTGGCGGCAGGGGCGGCCCTAGACTAGCTGCCAGCAACTGGCGCCCTACGCGAACCATGCAATCGGCACCCCCACCTCCAAACCCCTCAATGATATTGCGCCATCATTTGGCGTCCCATTTAGCTTGGCGCCATAGGCAACCGCCTAGTCGACTATATGGACGGGCCGCCCCTGGCTGGCGGTAGTGGGCCCGGAGCTGTGGCAGACCGAGGCCACGGCAGCCCGACCAGCAATGGGACCGGTGCAGCCCAGCTGAAGTAGACCTGTCAGGACCACTACAACCTGCCAGGGGCTGTGTGTTGCCCAGCAGTTTGGGCGGGGGCTGGGCTGCAGGCTGCTTGGGTGCTATGGGGCTGGGGCTGCAGCAGCCCAGCTGGCAGCAGGGCCAGAGTGGGGCAGCCCAGCTGGAGTGGGACTGGGGCTGGGGACTATCGTCAGGCAGCTTGGTTGGGATGGAAAGAGCCAGTGGCAGGAAGGGGTGAAGGGCTGAGGGGCCATGGCAGGGGACCTCCCCTGGTCTGGCAAAGTCCCCGGTCAGGTCCCGAGGCTGCTGGACCAGAGAGATCCAACCTGTATTTTACTCCAAATAGCATACTGGCCTCTCATGGCATCTCATGGTGCACTAGCCAAGTGACTGGGTGTATTTCAGCCCATGGAGGGTACTGTAACAACAAAAAGGTTAAAACCAATTACAAACAAAAGACTCTGGAGGTTTGCTTCGGGAGCGGGGGGAGCGGGGAGGACTAAGGCATCATGGGAAATACACTCTGCAGGAGGCAAGCTTTGCAGAGCTGGGATTGTTGGGTGTGGATTTCAGGTGGAGGCTCACACCGCAATTTCCTTCGCGACCTGTTCCCTCTGTGTGGCTCTGGCCCAGCTCAAGCATCTGGCTTGGCCAGAAGGCGGGGCCCCCGGGGAAGGAGGTAGAGCAGAGTGTGGGACCCCAGTTCCAGTGCTCCTGGGGGCCCCAAATGGGCTGGGGCCCTGGGCACAGGCCCATGAATTAATCAACTCCTTGCCAGAGCATGTTGTGAAGGCCAGAACTTCAGCAGGGCTAGATACATTCATGGAGGACAGGTCCATTAATACTTATTAGCCAGGGTGGGCAGGAACGTTTGTCAGAGGCTGGGAATGGGTGACGGGGAGGGATCACTTGCTGATTCCTTGCTCTGTTCACTCCCTCTGGGGCACCTGGCGCTGGCCACTGTCAGCAGACAGGACACTGGGCTAGACGGACCCTTGGTCTGACCCAGTGTAGCTGCTCTCATGTTCTATTCCGGCACTGAGGTCGAGGCCTGGATTTCAGTCCGTCTCCCCAGCATTTGCACCTCCACAAGACACTACTCACTACCAGGCATAGCCTTGGTGCCCCTCCTGCGTTCGCCTTCTGATTCAGTGGGGCTCTTTTGAGATCAACGGGTGCCCATAAAGTCTCCTCTTTCTCCCGGGAGTGGTAGGCACTGTTGCAGACTCTTAGTTTGAAACATGAAACGGGAGTGGATGCCACAGCCAGTGCTGATCTCTGTGGCGTAGTGGGGGTGTGCTGTCTGCTCTGTAACCCAGTGTGGTATGGGGGTGCCTTGCTGGTTGCTGGGCTTGGGCAGTGGGTGACCTCCACTGGCGGCTATTCGTAGCACGGCCCAGCAGGACCGCGTATGAGTCACTAGGCAAGGGTCTCACAACCTGTCCGACAGGTTGCCTCCCAGGGGAGAGAGACAAAGGAAGGCCAAGACCAACCCCTGTCTGGGGGGCAGGGCTGGAAGAGAGTCAGTTTCTGTCTGGGAAGCAGGGGAGAAGGGGCTAGGGAGGGGGGCTGGGATTGTAGGGCCCAGCCTCCCCCATCTCAAGGGGGGGGGGCCTGTGGCCTCCTGGCCCCAGTTCCTATAACCAGATGACATCTGTGCTGTGCTGTATCTGGGAGAAGCAATAAACTCCCTCAACCCTACTGGCTGGTGGAGTCTGTTCGGGGCCACTGCGGGGGTGCAGGAGACGGGAAACCCCAACGCGCCGCCGTCACAATCTCTATAATTGATTTTGACAATCAATTAGCTGGTGCCCACTAACAAGTGACAGAACTCTCCTGCTTCTCCTGGGAGCAGTGGTGGTGTCTTTCCATCTGCGGGACTGGAAAGACACCACCACTGTCACCTAAACACCTCTAAAACCGTGTTTCTCACCCAGTGGTACAAGTACCCTTAGGGGTACTCCAGAGAAGTCTGGGGGGTACGTCAACACAACTGAAACTTGGAGAGAACTGAATTTTTGTTCTAAGTTTTACAGCGCGTTCGTATTTTTGTACTTTTTACACCCAAAAATTTCATCGACCGCCCAGCTATGATTAAGTTGTTTAAACAAATGTGTTGCAATGGTAGAAAAAAAATGTCTGAAACCTGTAGGTACTGGGGGTACTTATAATTTTTTTAAAGGGGTACTTGATAAAAAAAAAGGTTGAGAAACACTGCTCTAAAACACACCCTTTCTACCACAGTGTGAAGTAGGCAGCGTGTACCCAGTTTGCATTCTTTGGTTGCTTTCCCCTTTGTAAAGAATCATAAAATCATAGAATCCTAGGGCTGGAAGAGACCTCAGGAGTCATCAAGTCCAGCCCCCTGCCCAAGGAAGGACCAATCCCAACTCAATCAACCCAGTCAGGGCTTTGTCCAGCTGGGACTTAAAAACCTCTAGGGATGGAAATTCCACCCCCTCCCTAGGTAACCCGTTGCAGTGTTTCACCACCCTCTTAGTGAAATAGTTTTTCCTAATATCCAACCTAGACCTCCCCCACTGTAACCTGAGACCATTGCTCCTTGTTCTGCCATCCGTCACTACTGAGAACAGCCTCTCTCCAGCCTCTTTGGAACCTCCCTTCAGGAAGTTGAAGGCTGCTCTCAAATCCCCCCTCACTCTTCTCTTCTGCAGACTAACTAAGCCCAAATCCCTCAGCCTCTCCTCGTAGGTCATATGCTTCAACTAATCATTTTGGTTGCTCTCTGCTGGACCCTCTCCAATGCATCCACATCCTTTCTATACTGGGGGGCCCGGAACTGGATGCAATACTCCAGATGTGACCAATTCTTTTGATTTTTAGCAATGGAGAACTTGAAACCCTGGCATTTTCCAATCTGAAGTTACTTGAAACTCGGGGTGTTAAAATGCATGTAACCGTGTAACTGCTGGACATTTCAGCGGTTACACGCAGAGAGGCAGCCAAGCCAGCTCCCCGGGAGCCAGTGCATACAGGGAGCTAGCTTAAAATCTGGCTCCTGGCAAATACTGGCTCCCAGGAGCTGGACTGGGAGCCGCGTGTAACCATTTGGGTAACCGATAAGCTCATGCTTATCGGTTACCCATTTAAATGTCTAAACTCTTCCATCCCTTCTCATAACACTTTCTTGATTCTGTTTTTTGCCAGCTCAGTATTCCTGCTCCTAAACCACAGAGCACAGTCATCTGCCAATGGAGTGTCACTTACCCCAGCCCATTGCTTCTTGCTCTATCCTCAGAGGCCAAGATGAACAAGTTTTCTCCCTCCTCCTTATGACACCCTCTGAGATACCTAAAAACTGCTATCATGTCCCCCCTCAATCTTCTCATAAGAACATAAGAATGGCCGTACTGGGTCAAACCAAAGGTCCATCTAGCCCAGAAGCCTGTCTGCCGACAGTGGCCAGCACCAGGTGCCCCAGAGAGGGTGGACCGAAGACAATGATCAAGCGATTTGTCTCCTGCCATCCTTCTCCAGCCTCTGACAAACAGAGGCCAGGGACACCATTTCTATCCCCTGGCTAATAGCCTTTTATGGACCTAACCTCCATGAAATTATCTAGCTTCTCTTTAAACTCTGTTATAGTCCTAGCCTTCACATCCTCCTCTGGCAAGGAGTTCCACAGGTTGACTACACGCTGTGTGAAGAAGAACTTTCTTTTATTAGTTTTAAACCTGCTACCCATTAATTTCACCTGGTGTCCTCTAGTTCTTCTATTATGGGAACTAATAAATAACTTTTCTTTATTCGCCCTCTCCACACCACTCATGATTTTATATACCTCTATCATATCCCCCCTCAGTCTCCTCTTTTCTAATCTGAAAAGTCCCAGTCGTTTTAACCTCTCTTCATATGGGACCCGTTCCAAACTCCTAATCATTTTACTTGCCCTTTTCTGAACCCTTTCCAAGGCCAAAATATCTTTTTTGAGGTGAGGAGACCACATCTGTACACAGTATTCAAGATGTGGGTGTACCATAGTTTTATACAGGGGCAGTAAGATATTCTGTGTCTTATTTTCTATCCCTTTCTTAATAATTCCTAACATCCTATTTGCCTTTTTGCCTTTTGACCGCCGCTGCACACTGTGTGGAAGTTTTCAGAGAACTATCCACGATAACTCCAAGATCTCTTTCCTGATTTGTCATAGCCAAATTAGCCCCCATCCTACTGTACGTATAGTTGGGGTTATTTTTTCCAATGTGCATTACTTTACACTTATCCACATTACATTTCATTTGCCATTTTGTTGCCCAATCACTCAGTTTGGTGAGATGTTTTTGGAGTCCTTTTAGTTCTCTTTTCTAAACTAAACAAACCCAATTCTTTCAGCCTTCCTTTATAGGTCATGTTCTCTAGAACTTTAATCATTCTTGTTGCTCTTCTCTGGACCCTCTCCAATTTCTCCACATCTTTCCTAAATTGCGGTACCCAGAACTGGACATAATACTCCAACTGAGGCCTAACCAGCACAGAGTAGAGCGGAAGAATGACTTCTCTTGTCTTGCTCACAACACACCTGTTAATGCATCCCAGAATCATGTTTGCTTTTTTTGCAACAGCATCACACTGTTGACTCATATTCAGCTTGTGGTCCCCTATAACCCCTAGATCCCTTTCTGCCGTACTCCTTCCTAGACAGTCGCTTCCCATTCTGTATGTGTGAAACTGATTGTTCCTTCCTAAGTGGAGCACTTTGCATTTGTCTTTATTAAACTTCATCCTGTTTACCTCAGACCATTTCTCCAATTTGTCCAGATCATTTTGAATTATGACCCTATCCTCCAAAGCAGTTGCAACCCTCCCAGCTTGGTATCATCTGCAATGCATCCATTCATCCATCCTTCCCCTTCTCCGCGTTGTACCTGCTTTGTACAGTAAGCCTTCCATGGCATGTCATAGGCTTTTCAACATCCAGAAGACAGCTGTTCCCCAGATGGGCTAAAGGAGGCCTTCAGAGTTTTGTTTAAAGCCCTGAGGGTGGGTCTGACAGGATGGCTTGCCCCCAAGGTTGGAGAGCGTGGGGTGAGGCCAACCTGGATAAAAGAAAAGCCCCACCTCAGCGGGATCAGGACATTCCTGATATAAGGGCAGCTGGTGGCTCTAGTAAGCAGGGGATTGCCCACAAAAAAGGAATCACAACATCTTTGTTTTTCAGACTTTTTCGTATTACAGTTTCCAGCTTAACAATATGGTCGATGGTTCATCGTCCTCTCCTGAAAGCGCTCTGCCCCTTATCTAGACTGCCATGGTTTTGTGAACAGGCAGTCAGACTCTCCCTCACCATTCTCACCATGATTTTACACAGACAGGAGGTGAGCGGGGATTCTTAAAGGTGCAGCGACCATTTTTTGTTCTTCCGGGGTGTGTTTTTTTTTTTTTTTTTTTTTTTTGTTCAGCGAGTTTGGTCTCCCTTTTTTTTTTTTTTTCCTGCCATGTTTGGGATTTTTGGTGAAAGCATCTGGCAAGCCTAGGCAAGCCATCCTGACAGACCCATCTGAGGACTTTAAACAAAACTCTGAAGGCCTCCTTCAGCCAGTCTGTGGAACAAAAACCGAGCAGGAAGGCTTTGTGGAACCCAAGTTTGAGCCCATCAAAAAAGACAGTTTTACCAGCCAGTCCTTCCCACATTTCCCTCCAGAAGGTTCTGGCTGTCACAAGGACCACCTCACTGCACCCCCTTCCCTCAGCACCTCAGCTGGGTGGATCATCCTCCCCGCCCCGACAATGCTGGTACGTAAGGGCTGCTGCTGTGGTTTTTCCTCTACTCATCACATTGAGCAGCATCAATACACTCCATTGTGCTAGAACATGGGTTCCCAAACTGGGGGGCGTGAAGAAATTCCGGGGGGGGCATGAGGCATCCCAGCCCTCCTCCCCCCCCCCATTCAATCCCCCCGCAAGTGTTGCTGCTATTTTTGTTTTTCGGCCCCGGTCAGTTCCTTTTCCCCCCCTCTTTTCTCAACAAGTTTTGCTGCTATTTTTTGGGGGGTGGGGGCGTGAGGGTTTCTCAAAAATCAAAAAGGGGGCGTGATGCCGAAAAGTTTGGGAACCACTGTGCTAGAACATCCCTTCCCCAGTCTGCTTGTGGCCCAGTTTGCACCGTTCTGCTCAAATTTCCAACCGGGCTGCTAAAAATGCAAGGTCTGTGCATGCGTCCTTCAAGGAACAGGAAGTGAGATTTCTGTTACTCTCAGCTCTCCCGTGCCCTCACAAGGAGGCTGCCTCTTCCAAGCCTTTGAGGACTCACATCACAGCAGCTGGTTGGTTGGCTTGCTTTGGGTTAGCTCAGCGTGAGCAGAGTCAGAAGAATCCAAGTAGCAGCAGCAGAGCTGAGTAAAACACATGCAGTTAAAATGGGGACATGCCAGATGTGACTTCATTGATGTCACTTGTAAGGGCCAGACTCTCTGTCCTGGAGCCTGAAGTCCTCCCCAGGATGCTTAGAGGGATCACACACATAGGGGGAATAGGGTTGCCAGGTGTGTAGTATTGACCCGGACAGTCCGGTATTTTCGCTTCTTGTCCGGTAAAAAAAAAAATTCAGAAAATACCAGACACCTAAAATGTCCAGTATTTTCTGATTTTTTTTCCCTGCCAGGAGGTGAAAATACCGGACACCTGGCAACCCTAGGACACACTCGGCAACTGGGCTCAGCCCCCGGCCTCCCCCGGGCCCTGACATCCCCTGCGCCCGGACCCCCTGCTTACCTGGTTCCGCAGGGAAGCTGCATTTTGATTGATCAATAACACAAAATGGCCCCTGCAAAAAGCCTAAAGACCAAGGGGAAGCAATGCTTTCTCTGGGTCTTAGTGCTCAACTTCTCCCCTGTTCCTATCCCTATTCTGACTCTGTAAGCACTCTGAAAGGGGCCATGTTATTTTAATGCTGGTTTTTTTGGGGGGGGGGAAGGGGTCGGTTTTTTTGGTTAAACTATCTGGCAACCCTAAAGGGGAAGAGATTAATTTTGTTCCCCGGGACCATTGAGTCCTAGGTCTGTCTGGCGAGGGCATTTTTAGTGGTGGCTTTGCCATGTAGGCAGCCTGGGTAAAGACCGTTTCAAAGAGGACTCCGAGCAGCCAGTGCTACGGATTGAGGCAGGGTTCAAACTAGCCCTCGTCGGTGAAAGACCCTGCGTGCTGAGCAGCATGACGCACCAGTTTCACTTTTGAGTCGAGAGGAATGAAGGCAGATTTATTGGGTGGTTCCCTAAATCTTTTTCCTGCTCTTGCTAATTTCCAACATCTTTCCAACCACGTGATTCAGTGGACAGGAGCAGCAGCCCTCGGCTGGATCCGTGGTCTGATGTCCAAAGGGCCAGTCCTACAAACTCTTCCTTCTACGAGGAAGGGCTTTGTCCTGCCAGTGAGGACCCCTGCGAGTAGAGCGTGCGGCGCACACGTGCACAAATTGGTTTTCTAAAGGCCTGGCTGTGGAACCGTTCCTCAGGGGACCGATCTCTACTGAGACTACAGTGCGTGGGGGCTGCAGCCTGAGGCTCTTTCCAAGGAAACCAACAATGGTGACTGTTGTATTTGGTTGCGTTCCAAAGGTGCATTTCTAGCATGTGATTTCTCATCGCTGCATGTGCAGGCCAAGCTTTCACCCCAGGGACACACGATGTATCACCTGTTCTTGTCTGCAGACATGGAAGTTGCAGTTGAGTATCAGCATTTCGGAGGAGTGTGAAGCATGATGCAGTTGAGTTGTGGCCGGGTCTCCCTGGTGGTGGGGTGACCTAGTGGTTAGGTCATGGAATTAGCCGGCAGAAAAGGGGTGCAGAACCCTGCCACTGGTGCCCCTGGCCTAGGAACTGTATTAATCCAGCCCTTAAGTTTGAGGGGTGGCCCCAAGAGTCCAGATTCCCCCCTTAGGGTTTCTAGCAGGTTCCCTCCCTTTGTCCCAGGGGGTGGTGTTGGAGGCTTACTTGCTCCTGTGGCTGGCCAAGTGGACGGGCTTTGGTTTACGTCCTGCTGAACTGTGCTCCTGTCTCCTTGCTGGTCTGTCCCTAAGGGTACGTCTACACAGCACGTTTATATCGAAATAAGCAATTTCAGATTTTTTTTTCCAAAATAGCTTATTTCAAAATAGCACGCCTCCACTACAGGGAAGCCTTGAAATGAGTCCGAGGTAGGCTCTCCTAAAGTAAACTACCTCGATTTAGAGCCCCAGGAGGCACTGGGGAATAATTACTTTGACTGGCGCTGGGGAGGAGCTATTTCGAAACAGCAGCAATGGAGCGTCCACACTACTGCTATTCTGAAATAGCTATTTTGGAAGAGGCGTTATTCCTCGTGGAATGAGGTTTACAGATTTCGAAATAAGCCGTCCGTTCTTTCGAATAATTTTGAAATAACGGAATGGCTGTGTGGAAGCTCGCATTGTTATTTTGAAAAAACGGCAGTTATTCCGAAATAGCTGTGCTGTGTAGACACACCCTAACTGAGCCAGGCACCTTCCTTTTATCCTCCCTCCAGGCCTGGCATTGGCTGCCAGTGAAGCGGGGTGGGGCTAGCCGGGCCAAAAGGCTTTGTTTAACCCCTACACTGCCAGCCCCTCTTCTCTTCACTCCCTCACAAGTATATAATATTACCTTCCTTTGTAGAAATTCCTAATGCAACTGAAGATGGATCTTATCTTTGTCCTTAGATTTATGATAACAGAGCAGCAATATGACCTATTTGATGGGCTGAGTAGGGGAGCCAGATAGCTTTCTTGCAGGCTGCGTCTCTCGGATGAAGTCATAAATCCAGTTCTGCTTAACTCTCATTCCCATATTGAGTCACCCTGTGGGGAAGGAGGTCGGGCGTCCGCCTTGCTTTGTGCGTGCTTGGTTCAGTCACAGCAATAGTAGTTGTAACGTTAACACCAAAGGGGAAGGAAACGCGGGCCGCTTGACAAGGGAGGCGGTTGACAGGGTGACCAGCGAGAGGCTGAGGTAGCACAGAGAGAAGAGCTCAGTGTGAACATCAGCAAAACCAAAAGTGCTAGCAGACACCAAAAGTGCTAGCGGTTGGGGAAGCTCAGCTCTCTTGCCTGTCTGTTTCTGTGCCTGCCACACACACACTTCGTGGAGCTTGATCTGCAAGGCCTTGGAAAAGGTCTGTGCTGAAAAGACCAGTTAAAAAAGTGTGATATTTGAGAAACACAATCCCCGCCTGCAGAACAACACGTGACTCACTGCTCCAGTACGATCCGTTTCCTCTCGGGAACCCGGGAAGGGAGTTCTATGATTCTATGATTCTCTAGGGTTGCCAATAACAAGGAAGTGCTTACGCTTTAAAAGTGCCTG
This sequence comes from Rafetus swinhoei, assembly GCA_019425775.1. Lineage (NCBI taxonomy): Eukaryota > Metazoa > Chordata > Testudines > Trionychidae > Rafetus > Rafetus swinhoei. Next base: position 129,347,209 of record CM033446.1, on the reverse strand, counting down.
GGGGCAAAAGGGACTGCAAAGCGCTGCTACGGCAGGGCTGCCGATAGTGGGGAACAAAAGTTGACTGGGGCCGGCCTGGGCTGGCAGCCAGCTGTTAGTCATGCGTTGCCCTGGCCCGCACGAGCCCACTTTCCCTTCTGGTCTCTGGCAGCCCTTAATTGGATTCCTCGACTTTAAGGTCAGGAGCGACCCTCGTGTGCATCTAGGCTGACCTCCTGCACACGGCAAGCCACAGAACCGCACCCACCCATCCCGTCAGAGACCCTGAACCTCCGTTGAGTGACTGGCGTCTTCCAGGCATGGTTTAAAGCAGGGTGGGCAATCATTTTTGTGGGCGGTCCACTTCACCGATGTTGATAGCGATCGCGGGCTGGTCCCAAAAGGGGCGGGGCCTCAGCCAGACGGGGCAGTTCCTGCCAGGCACTGTGTGCAGTGGGGAGACTTTGCACGCTCCCCGTGGGGCGGGGGAGCACGAGAGGTTTCTCCCCTTGCCCCCACCCTGCCAGGGGCGCCCAGCGGGAATTGGCAGTTCCCTCTGGTGCCGCGTGTCCACAACGGGGGGAGGAGACTTCGTAAGCTCCCCCAGGTCTCGACTGGCCTGGGGGCAGGGGCGCGGTAGGGTGGGCTGTGGGCCAGATGAAACATCTTGGTGGCCGGATGCAGCCCACGGGCCGTATCTTGCCCACTCCTGGTTCAAAGAATTCAAGTTGTAGTGAACCCACCATTTTACACTGGTTTAACCCTGCCAGTGACCCATGCCCCATGCTGCAGAAGAAGGCAAAGCTCTTCTCCCTGGTCTCTGCCAGTCTGACCCGGGGAAAAATTCCTTCCCGTCCCCAAATACGGTGATCAGTTAGACCCTGCGCTTGTGGGTAAGACCTGCCAGGAAGATACCTGGAAAGAATTCTCGTAGTAACTCAGAACCGTCCCCATTTCCAGCCCTTGGGGGGTTTGCTACTGGCCGTCACCGATGGAACCCTTGCTGAGAACAATAATTGAGTACCCGGCTCTGGGATCTGAATCACTAATGGGCCCCGAGTCAGCAGTCTCGTCCCACCATCCCCTCCCTGCACTTACCACGCTCAGTCTCGAAGCCAGGTTGGGTTTTTTGCCCCCACTGCTCCCTTTGGGAGGCTGCTCCAGAACTTCACTTCTCTGAAGGTTAGAAACCTTCAGCTGGTTTTGGAGCCTACATGTGCCAGTGGCCGATCTGTGGGCATTTGCTCTGGTGTCCACGCCGGTGCGTATATAAGTGACTCTCACTCTTTGGGCTACGGTCAATAATAAGGTCAGGTGCGCCTAGCTGACCCGAGGTAACCCCTTTCTCAGCTTCTAGGGCAGTGGTCACCAACCAGTCGATCGGGATCAACTGGTCGATCTTGGAGCCTCTGACAGGGGATCCTGACTGCTTTGGCCAAGAGGCTAACAAGTGTCCGCACTTCAGCTGCCCCTCCCCCCACTGCTGTGCACCTCCTGCCCTTTGCCTTGGAGCTGCTCCCCCCAACCCCGGGAACCTCCCGCTTGCTGTGCAGGGCAAGGGAGGGAGAAGAGGGCTGCTGATGTCAAGGTGTCCCCTTCCGCTCCCTGTATCCTATCTCCACAGAGCCAGGGCGGGGGAACAACAGGACGTGGGAGGGAGTTTGTTGGCTGCTTTGGAGAGTGGTGCAGGGCCAGGGCAGGGGTGAGCCTGCCTTAGCCCCACTGCACCCCCACCCAGGAGCCACCTGAGGTAAGCAGTGCCCAGCTGGAGCCCACATCCTGAAACCCTACCCCAGTCATGAACCCCTTCTTGCACCCCTAGCCCCGAGCACCCCACATCCAAACACCCTCCCAGAGCCTGCACCTAAAACCCCCTCCGACACTCCAACATCCCGCCCCCAGGCTCAGCTCAGAGCCCCTCTCACACTCCAAATCCCTTAATCCAAGACCAGAGCCTGCACCCCAATCCGCTGCCCCTGCCTGGTGAAAGTGAGGGAGGATGGGGGAGGGAGGGAGGGAGGATGGAGTGAGCAGGGGCGGGGCCTCTGAGAAGGGGCACGAAGGAGGCGGGGCAAGGGGGTTTGGGGTTGAGGTAGATCTCGGATTGCACTTAAATTCAAAAAGTGATCTAGTGCTTAAAAAGGTTGGAGACCCCTGTTATAGGGATAAGGGCCTTTAGGGCTCCTTCTCCCAGCACTGACCAAAGCAGCCATCTATAAGACCAGGGAGAGGAGGTTGGCTGAGGGGGGTCTCTTGAGACTATGGGCCTATTTCTACTCCTCCCTCCGTTCATGCATCCGGGCAGAGTCCCTCTGGGTGGTGTCTACTGGCTGCCCTGACACCTGCGAGGAGCAGTGGGTGCTGTCCGGGATTCTCTGCTCAGTGTCACTTTCAGCAGCCCTTGTGTTGACCCTTTGACTTTCACGCCTGGCCCTCTTCTATTCTTGCTTGTCCCCTGTAATTCGTTCAGTTCCTGGGCCTTCTGGATCCTCCCGGAAGGCTGGGGGAGGGTGCTTTAGAAAGCCTGCCCACTTCCCAGAACCCAGCTAGGGCCACCCTCTTCTAGCCGCCCAGCCTGGCTTTGTCACGCTCCTTCGCTGCATCTCCTACAGCTTGCGCCATGCTCAAAAAGTAGCCGGGAGCGTGAATGATTCATCATGTTAAATCAGACCATACCGCTCCCACCTGCGCACTGATAACAGGCCTAGGTCCCCTGCCCCCGAGGTTACTGGCCTTTGAACACTTCTGCAGGCTGGTTTATCTGGGTGTGTGTTGTCTCTGGCGTCGGCTGCGTCCCGCAGTGATCGCCCTGCTAACCTTTCCGTATGCGCTAGAAACACAAAAGGAAGCCGGACTTGATTAGCACAGCAGGATCTGGGATAGGTCCCCCAGGAAGGAGCCCGTCTTGTCGTGGTTTTTTGGGGGCCCTGGCAGCGTGGCGGCCCACGCAGGAACCTTTACACCAGCCTCCCTTCTGCGTCAGTCCGTGTGCAAGCACTAGACAAGCCGTAAGGCTGAATCGCCGAAAACAGTAATTCAGTGCCCGGCAATGGGATGTGAGTCACTCACTGGCCCCGATCCAGCGTGGCACTCGAGCGGGTGCTTTAGTCTCATTTGGCAGCTGGTTGTGGCTCCTAAGTTCAGGATCATCCCGGTCACTGTTGGCTTGTCTCCAATTTGCCTCCAGCAGGGCCCCTCCCCACTTACGCTGGGGTGGAGAGAGAAGCGAGAGTGGTAGGGGGTTTCCTGCTGGGAATCTCCGGCCCATCTGAGGCCTCTTTTCGCTGCACACTGGAGAATCTGTCCCGTTGGTTAAAGGATTGTAGAATCACAGGACTGGAAGGGACGTCGGTAGGCCGGCTAGTCTAGTCTCCTGCACTGTGGCAGGGCTAAATGTTACAGCCTATCCCTGAAGAGGTTTATCTAACCTGCTCTTAAAAACCTGCAATGGCTGAAATTCCCTGGGCAGTTTGTTTCCAGGGCTTAACCACCCTGACAGGAAGCTTTTCCTGGCGGTTAACCTGCATCTCCCTTGCTGCAAGTTCAGCTCGTTGCTCCTTGTCCTACCCTCAGTGGTTAAGGAGAACAATTTATCGCCCTTTTCTTTATACCCTAATGTATCTGGTGACAGTCACCATGTCGCGCCTCCGGTTTCTCTTCTTCACACTCAACAAACCCAGTTATTTCATCTTTCCTGATAGGTCGCGTGTTCTAGACCAGTGTTTCTCAACCAGTGTCACGAGTACCCTCAAGGGTACTCAAGAGAAGTCTGGGGGGCACGTCAACACAACTGAAAATTGGAGAAAACTGAATTTTTGTTGTAAGTTTTACAGCGCTTTATTATTTTTGTCCTTTTTACACCCAAAAATGTTATCACCCACCCGGCTACAATTAAGTTGTTTAAACAAATGTGTTGCAATGGTAGAAAAAAATGTTGTGTGTCTGAAAACTGTAGGTGCTGGGGGTACTTATAATTTTTTTTTTTAAAAAGGTGTACTTTATAAAAAAAAAAAAAAAAAAAAAAAAGTTGATAAACACTATTCTAGACCTTTCATCATTTGGGTTGCTCTTCTCTGGGCTTTCTCCAGTGTGTCTACCCCCTTCCCAGTGTGCGGTGTCCAGTTCTGGCTCAAGTGACAAGGAGTCCTGTAGCACCTTATAGACTAACAGATGTATTGGAGCATAAGCTTTCGTGGGCAAAGACCCACTTCGACAGATGTATGTCGTGGAAATATCCAGAGGCAGGTATAAACATGCTGGCCAGAATCAGGCTAGAGATAACGAGGTTAATTCAATCAGGGAGGATGAGGCCCACTTCTAGCAGCTGATCTGGAGGTGTGAATACCAAGAGAAGAGAAGCTGCTTTTGTAGTTAGCTAGCCATTCACAGTCTTTGTTTAATCCTGAGCTGATGGTGTCAAACTTGCAGATGAACTGTAGCTCAGCAGTTTCTCTTTGAAGTCTGGTCTTGAAGTTTTTTAAGACTCTAAGCGGAGCCCACGCCAGTGCTGAGTAGAGCGGAAGAATTACTTCTCCTGTCTTGCTCACACCACTATACATCCCAGAATGAACTTTGCTTTTTTCTTCTTCTTCTTCTTTTTGATTTTGCAACCATGTCAAACTGTTGACTCGTTGAGTGTGTGATCCAGTATAACCCCAGACCCTGTTCTGCAGTTCTTCTTCCCTGGCCGTCATTTTTATTTACTTTTACTTTTTATTTAGATCTCAGGCACAAAAGAAGTGGGGATGGGGGAAGAAGCAAGGCAGCTTTTTAGGGCTTCTTTATAAAGAAGCACAGGATTTTTTTTTGGCCTTTTACCAGACAACTTATAAGCACACCCCAACCCACCTCCCCGTGGTACTGGGCCTAGGCAGAAGGGGCGGGGCTGAGGGTAGGGCTCAGGGCTGGAGCTTGCCTCCCCTAGTCCTACGTTCACCCACCGCCATGGAAGCCTGTGTAGAACGCAGCTCCACTCCTTTGAAGTCCACGGGAGCTGCTGGGAGCAGAGCACTTTTGAAAATCAGGCCACTTTTGTAGCCACCTAACTGGGGGGCTTAGTAGCCTAACTTTCCGCTGCCATGTTTAACATTCTTGGTGCGAGAGCATTAGAGCAGCCCATCCAACCGTAACTGAGAACCTTTCGGGGGAGTGGAAGAGCCTTTGGCTCCCAGGGTCCATCCCAAGAGAACGTATGTGGCCCTAGGTGAGCGGAGGGCTGTGGACAGTCACCCCCCATGTCCTTTGGTGATGAGCCCCCTGTAGATGGTGAAGGAGAAGTGGCCAGTAAGCTCCCAGCTCCCCATGGCCGTATTCTGTGCGGATGGCTGTCCTGAGACTGCTTCCTTCCTCTGGACGGCTGGGCGTGTGCAAAGCACCCTGAGCCAACCCTTAAACGCGTCTATTATCTTAATGCCGTTGACTAGGAGAGCCGGGGGGGGGGAGGAGGTATATTTGGCGGGCTGCCTTTTATCAAGCATGTCCAGAAATGCGGGGTGGGGGTGTCTGCTGTGGAGAGTCTCCGCCGCTGCACGACTGGCCTCCTCCGGTGTCCCTCTCTCCCGCGGGGGGTTAACCCCAGAAGGACGGTGCCATGTTGCAAGGGAGGATGCTGCTCAGACCTTGGTAGTAAAGATGAAATTCACCTCTCTCTCTACCCGTGCGCCGGTTAAGTCCTGCTGTTTCAGAGGCCGAAATGGGACTGTCCAGGATCTGAGAAGGGGGAGACCAAAACCGACACTGACAAAACCCGTGTCCCCTTTTGTTGGAATTTGCATCCCGTCCGAGCAGCGGCGTTCCTCGCTGCACCAAAGCGGATTTCAGGGTTGCAAGTCGGTATCTGGCAAGCCTGCGAAAGGCGGATTGGTCCCCTCTGGGCATCGCCTACTGCAGATGAAATATGGTTCCATTTCTGAGCACGCCGGTCCCAGCTCGAGGGGGTCTGTTTGTTTGTTGTCCCCAGGTGGCTTTTCCGAAAAGAATTACGAGTGGAGCGCCGAAGAGGAGCAGGCTGCGAAGAAGGCGGGGCCGGTCCAGGTGCTGATTGTGAAAGACGACCATTCCTTTGAGCTGGACGAGGCCGCGCTGAACCGCATTCTGCTCACGGAGGCCGTGAGGGACAAAGAGGTCGTGGCTGTGTCCGTGGCTGGAGCTTTTCGGAAAGGAAAATCATTCCTGATGGACTTCATGCTGAGATACATGTACGACAAGGTACGAGCACAGTCCCGATGGAACTAACTCCCTAGGGTGCCATCCTGGGGTCTGGGGGTGCCGCGCTGCACAGGGGTTTCATTGCTCTGGTATGAGACCTCCCTCCCGCGCAAACAGAAGAGGGGCTTGAGGATCCGTGAGGGCAGGGGACTGGACTCAATGACCTCTCGAGGTCCCTTCCAGTTCTAGTGCTCTAGGATTCTGTGATTCTCTTTGGGGGTGCTTGGGCCCCTCTCTCGAATGGGCCCCCCACTGAGGTTCGAATTCTCCCTGACACTGTGAGAGTTTGGATCCAGGTCTGTGTCCATATCTGAGCTCCATGGTACTCTGAGCTCCCAGCCGATAAGGCATTTTTCGGGAAGACTAGTGCCCCTCACTAACTGGAGGGTGGGTGCAGTCCCGGTGCATGCTCCCTGAGGCACTGTAACCATGGGGCGGTTTCCTTTGATGCACCCACTAGAGCTACGGTTGCCAGATGGTTTCAACAAAAACACGGAACACCCCCCATACCCTCCCAAAAAAACACCGGGGGAAAAATTTCTGTTGTGGGGGGAGGGAAGGAGGAGGGGCAAACCAAAGTTGTTGAGCAAAAAAAACAAACCTCAAGAGTTAAGTAAAAAAATAAATTTAATTTAATTTAATTTAATTGCGTGCGATGTCAGAATAGGGCTAGGAAGAGGACAGGTTGAGCACTAAGACCCAGGGAAGGCATTGCTTCCCTTTGCTCAGGTCTTGAGGTTTTTTGCCGGCGGACATCTTGTTTTTTTGGTCGAGCCAGAAGGGAGCTTCCCTGCGGAACCGGGTAAGCAGGGGGCCGGGTGCGGGGCCCAGTTGCTGAGTGTGTTGTAGGGTTGCCAGGTGTCCGGTATTTTTGCCTCCTGGCCTGGAAAAAAGCAGAAAACACTGGACATTTCAGGTGCCCGGTATTTTCTGCATTTTTTTTACCGGACAGGAGGCGAAAATACTGGACTGTCCGGGTCAATACCTAGTTGTCTGGGGCAGGAGGCTTTGAATTAATAACACAGCCAATGGTTCGCGGCTCCCAGCCCCATTACTACCGCGTTGCCTGGCAGCCGCCCAGGGTTGCTGTGGCTATTTAAAGGGCTCACGGCTCCGGCCCCTGCCAGTGTAGCACCGCAACCGGGAGCCATGAGCCATTTAAACAGGATCCTACTACCTGCGCCACTGCCAGGAAATTTGATGGCGCAAGCTGCAGAATATCAATAGAAAGCAGCCAGATGCCGTCTGCAGGCCGGATCCAAGTGCTAGGTGAGTCGGATCTGGCCTGCGGGCCGCATCTTGCCCAGCCCTGCGCTAGGGCCTCAAGCGGTGTTATGTTGCTGTGAGCAGAGCTCATTGCGGTACATTGGCCTCTGCCCCCCGGAGCAGCTCAGGGACCTCCAGGCTGCCCATTCCTGTGCAGCTTCCACTTTCTCCATACTCTTGCTCCGGTAGAGTGAGTCCTCGGGGAGCAGAGGGAGACTGCTTGTTGGAAGGGGAGGTAGGTGTGTCTGTGGCAGGAGGCTGCGGGTAGGGGGAGCGCATGGCCCTCAGCCCGAGCCCCAGGAGGAATGGTGTTAGGAGGAAAGGCTGCCGGCAAAAAGCTTCAAAGGCTTTTCTTAAAGGGGCCATGCTTTATTTTATTTTATTTTATTTTATTTTATTTTTTTTTGCTCAACAACTTTGGTCTCCCCCTTTTTTTTTCTGAATAGAATTTTTTCCCCAGTGGTTTTTTTTGGGGCGGGAGGAGGGTGTTCGGTATTTTTAGTTACACCATTTAAGGTTGCCAGATGGTTTAAGTTAGAGCAGCACCTCAGCTGCTCTAAGTTCCATTGTGGCTGGCTGGTGCTTGAGCAGGGACCCCTCACTGGCTCCTACAGCTCCAGGTGCTGGCCTCCAGTGGGGCGTTGTGGAGAGTCCGGCCCTTAGCATTCCTAAGTCCTGTGGGAGCCTTGCTGAGGTGGAAGGGTTCCGCTGCCTTCTGCTGGACAGAATCAGTATTGCTCAGGGGTGCAGGGTCAGTACCAGCCGGCAGCCGGAGCATCTCTATGAGCTCCAGGGTTGGGGCCAGTGTCCCCGGTAAGCCGCGTGCTTGTGCGGCTGCTTAGGAGAGATTCCAGTGCTGCCCAGCTGATTAGCAGAGCACCCACCGCTAAGTTTTGTTTCTGTTAGTGGTGCACATTGGCACAACACAAAATTCATTCTGCACATGGATGGGGAAAATTCTGCACGTGGATGGAAAAGATTAGCGGGAACATTGGTCGGTGTCTGTGATTTCGGAACAGGGGGTTCTGTCCAGTCTGGGTTCCGACTGGGCGTGGCGTGGGTCAGCAGCAAGCCTGCACTCCGCTTTGTCACAGTGACTTGGGAGGGGCTTGTGGATTTGGGCCCATCCTTCAGGTGCCTCTTCAGGCCTACCTGATCCAAAGAACTGAATGGGGAGGCCGGGGAGCCGTTGCCTCCTGGTAGAAAACCTCCGGTGCGAGTAACCCTGGGACGGAGGCAACACAGCGGAGGGAAGAGCCCTGAGGTAATCCCTTCCCTCCCTCCTCGCAGGACTCCATTGACTGGGTCGGCGATTACAACGAACCGCTGACAGGCTTCTCCTGGCGAGGTGGCTCTGAGCGGGAGACGACTGGCATTCAGATATGGAGCGATCTCTTTCTGGTGGACAAACCGGACGGTAAAAAGGTGCGTGGGTGCCTGGTGCCAGCACATCCCTTTGTTTGGGGGCTGCCGTTGGGTTCCCCTACCCCGAGCTCTAACACCGCAGCTCTGCTTTTTCCTAGATAAGCATCCCTTTAGATGGTCTTTGACGCCATGTGCCTTAGATCTCAGCCATTTCTAATGCACCCATTGCAAGAACAAGAACAATTTCTGTTATGTGCTATCTCTCTCCTGCGTTCAGGAGCCCCTGGGGCTGACCAAAAAAGCTAACCGAACGTGGGAGTTGTTCAAAAAGAGATGGATGATTAGACAGAAAATATCCAATTATGTAAATTATCCTTTATGTCAATCCATGGCATGCCCACATCTTGAATAATGGGCGTGCATATAGATGCAGTCGCCTCATCTCAAAAAAGGTATTTTGGAAAATGTTCAGAAAAGAGCTAAAGAAATTATTAGGGGTATGGAATGGCTTCCTTATGAGGAGACATTAATAAGATTGGGACTTTCTGACTTCGGAAAGAGATGACTAAGGGGCAGCATGATAGAGGTGTATAAACTGACTGCTGTAGAGAAAGTAAATAAGGAAGTGTGTTATGTGAAGGAGTAAATAACAAGAACTAGGGGTCACCAAATGAAATTAATAAGCAGCAGGTTTAAAACAAAAGGAAGTATTTTTTTCACATAACACAATCAACCTGTGGAACTCCTTGCTAGAAGATGTTGTGAAGGCCAAGACTATAACAGGGTTCGGACAAGAACTAGATACATTGGTGGAGGAGAGGACTGTCAGTGGCTATTAGCCAGGATGGGTAGGAATGGTGTCTCTAGCCTCTGTTTGTCAGAAGCTGGGAATAGGTGACAGGGGAGGGCTCATGATGATTCCCTGTTCTGTCCATTCCCTCCGGGGTATCTGGTACCCTTGCAGAGTACTGCTGCTCTCCTGTGCGGCTGGCTGGAGAACGGCACATCTTCATTCACGAGGGGCCAGTCCAACACCCAGAGAAGCCAGCGGGAGGCATTTGTGGGCACTGGATGGGGGCCTGTACTGGTTGCTGGCATGCTCAACAAATCCATGGCTACAGGAAATGGTTTTAAAAAGTTCCTCTGAAAATGAAGGTTCCCCTCCTCCCCCATCTTTGGGCTGGAATTAATGATGCCTAATTGGTCACGTTTTCTCCATAATCTGGAGCCATCGGGAGATCAGAGGCCACTGGGCGATTGTGTTTCCCTCCCTGTGTCACCATGTTTCATGTCTTCCAAGAAGGAGGCATGTGTAGGGAGACAGCCAACAAGATGGGGGTAGACTTACGTTTTGGTTTGCTCTGCCCCTGCTTGGCATTGGAGAGCGATTTGGTGGATTAGTGTAAATGCTACTGAATAGATTTGAACGTGGGACCTCAGGAGCTTAGTGTAGGAGCCTCTACAGCTTGAGCTATAAAGCCAGCTAGTTCTTAGCTTAGGCTAGAGCTGCCTTGTTCTTATCTCTCGTTGTACGTGGTCTAAGTGCCACTCCATGGGACTTAGACCACGTACCCCACTAGAGGGGTGGGTTACACTAGCTCCATGGAGCGCTGAGTGCCAATTCCCACCTCTTTGCTCCGCAGGTGGCAGTGCTGCTGATGGACACGCAGGGGACCTTTGACAGCCAGTCGACTCTGCGGGATTCAGCCACCGTGTTTGCCCTGAGCACGATGATCAGCTCGATCCAGGTAGTACAGAGAGGAGTCTGCGCTTCGCTGAAGCGCGGTGGCTGGGGATTTAAAACATTGTCTTGACTCTGCTGCCAGCCATGGCCTTCTGGGGGAGCAGAGTCATGGGGACGTGACTGGAGGGAAAAGTGAGGAAAATCTAGAGCAGCATTTCCCAACCACGGTTCCGTGCAACCCTGGGGTTCCGCAGACCATCGTCAGGGGTTCCGCAAGAAATCGTGGAATAAATAATTTTTTTTCTTACAATGTAAGCTGACATATATAGAACAGGTCTTTACAAATAAATTTTCTTGACAATAATTTAGCAATAATTGAATTGCACTTCCCGCTGTCAACTTTTTCTGGCCAAGCAAATGTTTTCATTGGTAGGGGTTCCTCGGGATATGAAAAATTATTTTAGGGGTTCCTCCATGGGAAAAACTGATCTAGAGGGTGTCTCTTTGCTGAGGCTGCCTGAGTTGGCACTGGTCTGTACTGCAGCTCTGGGAACCCTCTTCTGGATACCAGCAATATTCTCGTGGATTGTCTATAGCCGGGGCATGCGCAAGGAGGGGCACCCCTCCCAGTAATTGTTGGGGGCACAGAACTCTTCCAGCCCTGGGCTGTAATGGGAGTTGACGGCTCCTCCCTCCCCAGGACTGCAGCAATGACAGTGAGGGGGGGAAAGGTAGCTCTCCTGGTGCCGGGCCTCAGCGGGGGCAGAGAACGTGCCCCTCCAAAAGGGGACAAATAAAATTCCTGCGCATGCCCCTGTCTAGAGCCCTGCTCATCCTGGGAGCGCCCAGTGCGCCTGGCAATCTATGGGCCAGAATGCAAGTCGGCACCTCGCTGGCACCTGGACGGAGGGCGTGTCCCCAAGGATGGGCTGGCTGAGACGTGCTCCAGTCCCCACTGGACTTGGCTGAGTCTGCCAGGTGTCCCGGGCTCTCCAGGGAGGTGGAGGCATTCAGTGCGCTGCAGGGCCAGACCCATGGGCAAGGAGACCTACAGATGGTCACGTAAGCTCCACCCAGCCAAGTCCAGGTCCCTTGCAGAGTACTGCTGCTCTCCAGTGCGGCTGGCTGGAGAACGGCACATCTTCATTCACGAGGGGCCAGTCCAACACCCAGAGAAGCCAGCGGGAGGCATTTGTGGGCACTGGGTGGGGGCGTCTACTGGTTGTTGGCTTGCTCAACAAATCCATGGCTACAGGAAATGGTTTTAAAAAGTTCCTCTGAAAATGAAGGCCCCCCCGCATCTTTGGGCTGGAATTAATGAAGCCTAATTAGTCATGTTTTCTCCATAACCTGGAGCCATTGGGGATCAGAGGCAACTGGGGGATTGCGTTTCCCTCCCCATGACACCGTGTTTCATGTCTTCCGAGGACGAGGCGTGCGTAGGGAGACAGCCAATGAGATGGGATAGACTCGTGTTTTGGTTTGGTTTGGGGCAGTGGTCATAGGCCTTTGTCATATCGTAACACATCTAGCATAGGCTGCCATGCAGATGTGCATGGCCCAGGGGACCAGTCAGAGGCAGGACGACAGTGGTAGCCAAGAGTGTGCCAAGCTCAACACCCCAAGACAGGGGCATTGGAATGGGCAGGGAGGGGGTCTGGGTCCCATCACTTTTTACTGGCCATAGGGGCCAACGATGGGGGAGGGGCAGAGAGGAGCGAGTGGGGAGCGTAGTCTTGGGGGAAGACATGGTGCAAGAAGGGGGTTTTGGGGGAAGGGTGGCGTGAGGGCAGGGGGCTCAGGGAGAAGGGGTGGGCATGAGGGCAGGGGGTTAAGGGCAAGGGGCAGTGCAGAGGGGGTAGGGCCACAGTTCAGGTGCTGGTGGGTCCCCCCTTTTTTAAGGAGCTTTGGCCCCAAGTAATAGGAAGCGACCCACAGAAGTGCCTGGCCCATATCTCATGGGGCCCCAGCCTATGGCAGCCTCCTGGTTCATTGCCCAGAGCAGCGGGGGTGTGCAGGATGGGGCGAGAAAGAGAAAGATGGGGTAGAGTGTATGTGTCAAACAGAGGGCCAGACACTGTTTACAACCCCTTGGCAGGCCTTGGCGTGGGTCACTCCTGTCACACAAATAATGTCATGCTGGTTTGGAGACATAAGGCCGCTCATCGAAAGGCCATTGCCTGTGCTGGACAGGAAGGGCAGCACATTTTAAGTCTCTCTCTCAACGTTTCCTTTTCAATGCAGGTGTACAACTTGTCGCAGAACGTCCAAGAAGATGATCTCCAGCACTTACAGGTAACCTCTTGGTGCCCTTGGGGAGGGCGGAAAACAGGGGGCGGGGGGAGATTCATCGATCATGATTGCATTGGTGGGGCTTTTTAAAAAAACCTCCTCATTTTGGCCTGCTCCCCTGGACTAGCGGGATTTCAGTGCAGCGTGCCAAAGGGCTCTCCTCTGGAAGAGCAGCTATTGTTCTGCAGTGAATGGGCAGTGAGGGATAGTCACAAAGAGGGTGGAACCAGGTTCCTGTGAGCTATTGAGACCCATCGCCTGTGGACCGGCTCCGTGTAGCATAGAAGTCAATGGCAGAACTCCCGCTGTCTCCATGGGAACAGGCCTTGCTGAGGTGGAGTCAGCCTGGAGGCCAAGATTTTGGACCTAGCCCCTTTTGGACACCTTGTCGGGCGCTGCGTGTGGAGTGCAAACCAGGGCAAGGGCTCCGGCCTGGAGTGAAAAGCCAGAAGATAAAACAAGACTGCAAAAGAGCAGAGAGAGCTGTGTGAAACCAGCCCTGGTTTCAGGGGGCACTAAAGCGCACCCAAGTCCTCCCAGACCTAGCTAAAATCCTGCTCATCCCACAGGGACTTACTAGCTCGCCAAGTACAATTCTAGCAACCAGCTGTGTTAGGTGTAAATCTCTTGGTCTGAGGGAATTATGGACATCTGTCATTTAAATAGTCATCACTTCACTGTTAGCAATAGTCCTTAGGGTTTTATGCTGCCCCTCCATTGGATCTGAAAGCAATTAGCACTGGTCAGGTCAGTGCGCTGCGAGGAAGACAAAGATTATCCAGGAAAGTGTGGTAGGAGCAGATCGTAGAAGCTCCTCTGAGTAGCGCTAGGGCAGACAATGGGGCTACCCCCGGGCGTGGGAGCTTAGCACCTCCACAGTCTAGCCCCTAACGAGTGGAAGATTGGCAGTCGGACTGCTTGCACGGCACTGGGTGGCAGATTCTGGTCACTGAAAGAGCTTAAAGAGGAAGATGGATACTGGTTTATAACTTCCGAAAGTGGGATCCATATTTGTGTCACAAATGCTGCTGGGTTGGTTAAACTTTGGCATAGGGCCCTAGTTGTCTATGGGCATGTAATGGATGGAATGTGGTAGTAACGGCCACCCCATCTGTTCTCTGGGGAAATCTTTGAGTAGCCTGGTGGGCCTGGATTTTCTTTTTGAGGATGCAAGGAAAGAAAAGCAAACATCCCTCTGGAATGTCTCGTTTTTCACGCGATAAGAACGTAAGAACGGCCACATTGGGTCAGACCAAAGGTCCATCTAGCCCAGTATTCTGTCTGCTGACAGTGGCCAGCACCAGGTGCCCCAGAGGGAGTGAACAGAACAGGAAATCATCAAGCAATCCCTCTCCTGTCACCCATTTCTAGCCTCTGACAAACAAAGGCTAAGGACACCATTCCTACCCATCCTGGCTAATAGCCATTGGTGGACCTAACCTCCATGAATTTATCTAGCTCTTTTTTTGAACCCTGTTAAAGTCCTGATCTTCACCACACCTTCTAGCAAGGAGTTCCACAGATTGACTGTGCTGCATGAAGAAAAACTTTCTTTTGTTTGTTTTAAACCTGCTACCTATTAATTTCATTTGGTGACCCCTAGTTCTTGTGTTATGGGAACAAGTAAATAACTTTTCCTTATTTACTTTCTCCACATCAGTCAAGATTTTATAGACCTCTCATATCCCCCCTTAGTCTTTTCTTTTCTAAGCTGAAAAGTCCCAGTCTTATTAATTTCTTCTCATATGGCAGCCATTCCATACCCCTAATAATTTTTGTTGCTATGGTTTCTGCATTATTGTGGCCAGCCCAGTTTTCAGGGTAACTATCTGCTGTGGGTGTTTGTTTTTTTTAACATACCCCTCCTCCAGCCCCCCCATTTTATGTATCTGGTATGACATGACTTTTCTGTTGGGTTTTTATTATTTGGATCCCTTTTTGGGGACTTGAGAGGTAGCCAATTTTGCCTCCATTTAGAAGAAACAGCCCGGAGGTTGGAGAACCTCCAAATCTAGCTGATCTGCTGAAAAAAATCCAACCCTATGCCTGCTTGAGATGTTAGGAGCTAACCCCGCAGTCTTTAGTCAATGGAAGTTTGGCGCCTGGCTGCAGGACTCGGTTGTCTGGGGGCAAATGCCCGTTTCTTAACCTCATTTCCAGCAATGTCCAACTGGTCAAAGGCACTGGGCTTATGACAATTCAGCGTAGTGTGGGTAACTCTGGGGAGATGTCAGCACACAAACCGGCAGAAGACTCCATCCATTTATACATTTACGCCCCACACACACACCCCCGACTTATTAGGCAACCAAGATTTCTGTGCTGAGTTCATGCGTGTCAAGATAGAGCACAGCCGGTATTAATAGCCGCTTAAAACACCTCTACGCCGTGAGATGAAAATGCACAGCTGAGGAGACCTTAGCTGAAGCAGTGTAAATGGGACTGTTAGCACCAAAACTAGAAACCAATTAGTGACTGAAAGCAGGCTGGCTTAGTCCTGGGCCCCTGACCAGTGCTCAGGCCTATAAGTAACGGTCCAGCGGCTCCTCTCAACCCCCAGGGCCTGAGGGCAGGGCAGACAGTAAGGCAAATGCAGTTCCAGAGTTAGTGCAGTCCAGGCCCTGGTTCAGGGCCGGGCAGCCACACAGACACAGTTCCCGAGGCACGAGCAGGAAGGGGGAAGACTGTCACCCAGTATGTAGGGTGGCAGGGGGCTGCCGGCCCTCCCTACTCCACCACGTCCCGGCCCAGGGCCCTAGCAGTGGCCACTGGGGTCAGCGGGGATCCGGCCCGCAACACGCCGACACACTTTAAAGTGTTATGAGGTCAGCCTGACAGTCGTCGGGTTCCCCTGGGCCACTGCCTAACTCCCCCTCGGCATCCACCCGGCTCCCAGTCGACTGTTGGTTCTCGGGGTCCTGGTAGCCTGCACCCTGGGGTAGGGTAAAGACAGTCTCCTCTTCGGAGCATGGGCCTGGTGGTCCAGGCCAGTCCTCCACCTATGCCAGGTCCTCAGGGCCCTCCTGGCTTGGGAGCTCAGGGCAGAGCTCTGCTTCCTCCAGTGTCTGGGCCCCGACTGAGCTCCTGGGCTGGGCTTTTATGCTCCCGGCCCCGCCCCTTGGCCTCCGTGGAGTTAAAGGGGCAGGACCTGGCTCAGCCCACCCAGGCTCGGAGAGAGGGGTGCTTCCCCCTCGGGGTTAGTGAGCGGCCACCCCTGCTCACTACAGTGACTCTAGCCCAGTGGTTCTCAAACTTTTCGGCATCATGCCTCCTTTTTGATTTTTGAGAAACACGCACACACACACACACACCCCCAAATAGCAGCAAAATTTGTTGAGCAAAAAAAAAAAAAAGGAACTGATTGGGGCCAAAAAACAAAAATAGCAGCACAACTGGGGGGGAGGGAGGGGAATTGATGGGGGGGCTGGGTTGCCTTACACCCCCCTGGAATTTTTTTACGCCCCCCCCAGTTTGGGAACCCATGCACTAGCTCTTGCATGAAGCCAGACCTGCTGCACTGCACAACAGCCTCCAAAACTAAACGTTCCCTTGTTTTGCTCCTTGTTTTAGCTCTTTACGGAATACGGCCGGCTGGCCATGGAGGAAACCTTCCTCAAACCTTTCCAGGTGAGTAACACGGCGTTCACCACGGAGGTGACTCTCTAGCAGAGACTGGGAGTCGGTGGGAACCTTTTGGCCTCGCCAGCAGGTGTCAGTGCTGTTTGTGATACGGGGAGCGAGGAAACCCGAATTCATCACGGGGCCGGGAGAACTGACTGAGCAGAGACACAAAGAAAAGGCGTCTTGTTCCTCCTGCTTTCCCGCGAAATCCAAAACCTCCCTGCTGCTTTCCCCATTTCGATCTCCCCGACCCGCAGACCTCTGGTCACTACCGTCAGTCTGGTGGGCTGGGCGTCATGCATCGCCTGTTAGCCCGTGAGGCTTGGCTCTAAACTGCAAAAGGCGCTGTGGGTGGAATTCACCCCCATGCCCCACTTAAGTCACAGCGGGGCCCTGTTTCCAGGGTGTGAGCCAGGGCTGGGCAAGATGTGGCCTGGGAGCCGGAGCCGGCCTGCCTAATGCTTCGTCTGGCCTCTTCCTATACCCTGCTGCTCGTGCCACTGAATTTCCAGCAGGTGGCTCAGGCAGCAGGATTCTATTTAAATGGATCCCAATTCTCGGTCATGGCACTACCCCGGAAGAGGCCGGAGCTGCAAGTCCTTAAATAGCCACAGCAACCCAGGTGGCTGCTGGGCAATGCAGTAGTGGCGGGGCCGGGAGCCCTTTGCTGTGTTTTTTAATCCAGAGCCTCCAGCCCCAGACAAGTCGGGGCGACTAGTCCCCAGCCCCGCCCCTTCCACTCCAGGCCCTGCCCCTTCCGGTCACAGCGGTCACAGTGCTTCCCCTTGGGCTGACAGCGTTGGGATCCGGCTGCAGGACTGACGGATCGGGTGGAATCTCCGTGGCAGCAGCGCAGAGCAGGTGGGCAGGATCAGCCCGCCGACCCGCTGGGGAATACAACCCGCTTCCCCCTTGTCCCTGGGTTCCAGCGGGATTTCTGCGGCTCTGCGGCACCGGGGGCCTCATTTCATCTCCAGTCTTCCCGGTGCCGGAGAGGAAAGGATCCGTTGAAAGGAGATTCTGTTTTCAGGCCAGAAATGGGATTTTTGTCCTTCCCTTTCCCACAGGACAAAGCAGGCTCTTCAAATGGAGACTGGCGCAGGATGTGTCTCTAGCTACTGTCACGGACCCACGGAGTGAATGGTGCAGAGGGAGCAGACCTGCTGACGGGGGTGGGGGGGAGGCCGTTGGCCCAGGGCCCAGCGATTCTAAAGGGCCGGGGCTACCGGCTGCTAACGTGGCAGTGCTGGTGGCAAGAGCCCTTTAAATCGCTGCCGGAGTGCCGCACCACATGCTCCCGACAGCTGGGAGGAGAGGAGGGACTGGTGTGACACTCCGGATTGGCTGCCCCCCGCCCCGCCCCTTCTGCCTGATGCCCTGCCCCCTCCCACCTTGCCCAGGAGCCCACGGAGGCTGTTGGCGCCTGAGGGGTGGAATTACGGGCAGTTACAGGCCCATCCCGACGGGATGCAAACATGAATGGATAACTAAAAAGCAAGTGATGCTGGGATGGAGATGCTGATCTGTCAGGCAGCTTCAGCAGATGCTACTAATGAGGCGGTCGCTTAGCAGTCCCTTAAATCTGCCATCTCCAGTCTCTCCTTCGCCAAAACCAACCGTATTCCCGCACTCCTTGTGAGCACATCAGGTACTCGTTTGTGTGGCTGGAAAGCCGGGCAGCGGGTGGGAGCAGATTTTTGTTGTGTAAGAGGTGGGGGGCAGCACTCAGGGGCCTGGGGCATAGGGCAGAGTACAGGCGCCCACCTAAGGGCACCTCTGTGTTGACATAATATACTCAGGCTTCTGTCAGGCACTTAGCCACACATGCCGTTCTCAAGTAATTGTAAATCGGGAAGTTCATCCTATGGGATGTTTCTGGTGGGACCAGCAGGGAAGTGTTCTTGTCCCAGTGCTAGTCAATCAGAAGAGCTGACAGCCATGCCAGGCCCCTGGGCAAGGTGTGGGGGGGCCTAGCTCTCTGCTTCCGGAAGGGGTAGGACCTCAGGTGACAGGGGCAGGGTTGACGGCAGCCGTCCCTCAGCACTGCCCAGACCACGGTGCCCCACCACGGCGCTGCCTGGAGCACACTGTGCTGCGCCCCTGCCTCCCCTGCAGCCCTAAGAGCCTCCCAGAGCGCACGGTGAGGCACTCCGGCGGAGATTTAAAGGGTTTGGGGCTCCAGGTGCCGCTGCTGTGGCAGTGGCGGCCAGAGCACAGGACTCCTTTGAATCACCAGGCCCTGGGTCAGTTACCTCTTTTGCCCCCTTCCCCGTCCATTGGCAAGCCTGTATTCAATATCTTCATCAGTGAGCTAGAAGAAAATGGAAATTCACCATTGGTAAAATGCGCAGATGACACACACATTGGTGGGGAGAGATGAACAAGGATGGGGATAGTAATAGAGATGCAGCCGTGTTAGTCTGGTGTAGCTAAAACAAAAGACAGGACTATGCAGCACTTTAGAGACTAACAAGATGGTTTATTAGGTGATGAGCTTTCCTGGGCCAGACCCGCTTCCTCAGATCAAATTGTGGAAGAAAATTGGCATGACCATATATACCAAAGGGATACAATCAAAAAAATGTGAACACATATAAAATTGACAAATCAGATTTTAGAGCAGAGGAGGGGTGTGGGGGGAGGTTAGTGTCTATGAGATAATGATAGTAGGGGTGATAATTGGGGAAGCTATCTTTGTAATGGGTAAGGTAGTTAGCATCTCTGTTAAGGCCCATTTGTAAAGTGTCAAAGGATGGGGATAGGGCAGCTACGCAGCTCGACCAGGATTGCTTGGTAGGGTGGGTTCCTTTTGAACAACCCATGTTTGAATGTAGCCAAATTCCATGTCATGAATCTAGGAACAAATACATCGGTAACTCAGGGTGGGACACAGCATCCTGCGACACTTCAAAGATTTCAGGCTAATGGGAGTTAATGAACGGCACATACGCTCCCTGTGCGATGCTTTATCTAAGAAGACCAACACCATCCTGGGGTGTATAAGTAGGGGAGCATGAAGCTGGAGGAGGAGCTGCTGGTATTGCCTCTGAATATGGCGTTAGTGGGGCTATTTCTGGAGACAATGTCCAGCAAGTTGCAGCGTTCACACTTCACAAAGGATATTGAAATATTGGAAAGATCCACAACAATGATGAAAGTCCGGAAATCCTGCTCTACAGTGGGAGGCTTCCCAAGCGGCACCTATTTAGTTTGCCCAAGAGAAGATCGTGAGTTGATCGTGATCGACAAGTACCTACATGGGAAGAGATTTCTGATACTAGGACAAATTCAGGCTAAAATAAGGTGCAATGTTTGTTTATCTTTCATACTGAGGGTAAATTAACTATGGGTTAAAATGAGGAGTAACGTTAATTTGAACCAAGGGATTTGGTTCCAACTAATGCGTCCCAGCGTGCACTTTCACTTTCGAAACAGCTGGCATTCGGAGTAACGCACCAGCAAGATCATGTTAATGAAGCGCGGGATATTTAAATCCCCGCTTCATTAGCAATTTCGGTCACCTACATCTGCATCCCTAGTTCGAACTAGGGAGCAAGTGTAGCCGTACCCTATTGGAACAACTTAACCTCCGGATGTAGGAGAGTCTCCATCACTTTAAGATTGTCTTTCTAACGGCACTGGGGAGGCTTTGTGGCCGGGGCTACAGAGAGTAGGGATGTAAAAAGTGTATAAAAATATTAACTGTGTAACCGATTAAAAATTCTATCGGTTACATGGTTAACTGTGGGGCTGCCAGCTGCTGGCCCCTGGCCCACAGACCTGAGAAGCCCCTGGCCCTGTGGCACGCCATGGGTGGGGGAGCTGCTCCGGCTGGACTGGGCACCAGTTAACTGGCTACTGGTAAGCATCACCTGGTAAGAGTGATGCTTAATGGGTATCCGGTTAACTGGTTGCCTGTTTACATCCCTAAGGCAGAGTGGCTCATAGTGGTCCCTTCTGGCCTTAAAATGTAGGAATCTGTGCGTATGGGCAAGGATGAGAGAACCTGTCTCCACGGCGATGCCTGCCTTGCTGCCTCTGGGAAAGAGCCACTCTTGGTGTCCATCTTGGGCTGGACTGAGGGGCGCCCAAGGCCGGAGCGCCAAGGCCACGGTGCTGCAAAATGGCTTCTGAATCGGACTGAGAGTCCAGAGCATGTGTAACCAGTAAACACGGGTCTTGTTATAGCACCGTGCCGCGGGAACACCGTCTGCGCTGCCAGCGAAGCTGACAGTATCATGGGTAGGCAGGCCCATTCGTTTAGCTAGTGCCGCTAATAATAGCTCTGAGGACATGGCAGCACTGGGTAGCAACCGGAGGAAAAACCCACTGGGGACCCTCCGTATGTACTCTGGTTGCTAGCCCCTGCTGCCATGACTACACTGCTGTTACCTGTGCTGGCTAGATTAAAGCTAGCCGGGGTGCACCGAGCCATGCTACAGCGATGCCTTCGCTTGATGTGTCCACATACCCCTGGAGAAAGGGGTGGCCTGAAATGTACATTTTTTCAGAGATTTTCGTGTTCTTCAGGAGCTGCCCATTTTATGTCTCACTTTCTTTCTCTCAAACAGTGCTTTATGGAGAGAGATTGTAAGGAGGGAAAGAGCCGGCCCCCTCCCCCTGGCGTAATTTTTATTTTAAGCAACAGCCATTTTTTCCTGTATCTCCAATAAACATAATTCCAATTCTTGACCTGGTTACTCATCTGTGCGAGAGCAAACCTGGCATTTCTGCAGGGCCATTTTTGGCTTCTGCACGCAACTTCCTTCCTCTCCAGGCCCCAGTCACATACTGTTGCTTAGGTACGTGCTGTGTAAATTGGCGCTTGGCTGCAGGACGTGCCTTGAGACTTATTTTTTGACATGATGGTGGTAATTTGACCGCACTAGCCTTTGTTTATTTCTTGAGCCGAAACTTTGCATGCCTGCATGAAGATTACGAAACCCTGCGATTTCATATTGATCCTCTCATGCTACAGATGTTTCTCCTTAAAAGTCGGCTTGGAAAGATGCCCAGTCAAGGCTGGGAGGAAAAAAAAAAACAAAAACAAAGCTGTACATTTCCCATAGGATAAAACTCAGTGTGGCTGGAGTTAGGGATCATGTTCTCTTTGGTTAACATCCTTTTTATGTTGCAGCATACATGCCTGGCGTGTGTTCTATCCAAACGATGACATTTTAGTAGAAAAGGAAGTGCCTACTTGAGTGTCTAGAGCCTCAAACTGCCATTAAATATACAGTATTGAATGCACATCTTGGGCAGGGGGGTTTCCAGCTGTGGAACAGTTAATCACAGAGTGGGTATCTCTCTTGTGTGGAAGCCCTGCACAATGGTTTGTGCACCACTGTGGGTCCCCATGAGTCCCAAAAGCACGTGTTGCACAGGGGAGCGGTTCACCCCAAATAATCCCAAATTCAGGCTCCAAAGAAGTTGCCCCTGGAGTTGAGCAATTCCCAATGAATAATTATAAAATAAAGGGCGCCTCCTTTTGTTCACTGAATAGCTGCAGCCGTCTCACAATTTCCTTGAATTTATTACCGGACTATGTAGCACTTTAAAGACTAACAAGATGGTTTATTAGATGATGAGCTTTCGTGGGCCAGACCCACTTCCTCAGATCAAATAGTGGAAGAAAATAGTCACAACCATATATACCAAAGGATACAATTTTAAAAAATGAACACATATGAGAAGGACAAATCACATTTCAGAACAGAAGGGGATGCGGGAGGTAAATGTCTGTGAGCTAATGGTATTAGAGGTGGGGAAAGGTAAATGTCTGTGAGCTAATGGTATTAGAGGTGATAATTGGGGAAGCTATCTTTATAATGGGTAAGATAGTTAGCGTCTTTGTTGAGACCGACGCGTAGAGTGTCGAATTTTAGCATGAATGACAGTTCAGAGGATTCCCTTTCAAGTTCAGATTTAAAAGGCTTCTGAAGCAGGATGCAGGTAATTAAGTCGTTGAGACAGTGTCCTTTCTGGTTGAAATGGCAAGAAACTGTTTTTTCTTTGTGATCCTGTCTAATATCTGTTTTGTGGGCATTGATCCTTTGGCGAAGTGTCTGAGACGTTTGTCCAATGTACAAAGCAGACGGACACTTTAGGCACGTGATGGCATAAATTATATTTCTGGATGCGCAGGAATATGTATTCTTGATCTTATAACTCACTTGGTTAGGTCCAATAATGGTATCAGTAGAGTGGATATGTGGACAAAGCTGGCAACGGGGTTTGTTGCAAGGGAAGGTACCAGGGTTGGTATTAGTGTGGTATGTCCTGTGGTTGTTGGTAAGAATCATCTTGAGGTTAGGTGGTTGTCTATAGGAGACTATGGGTCTGTCTCCCAGAGCCTCTTGGAGTTTAGTATCCTGTTCCAGTATAGGCTGTAGTTTATTGATAATGTGTTGGACAGGTTTAAGTTGGGGGCTGTAGGTGATGACAAGTGGTGTTCTATTGTTGGTTTTCTTGGGTCTGTCTTGAAGCACTTGAAAGGGAATCCTCTGAACTGTCATTCATGCTAAAATTCGACACTCTACGTGTCGGTCTCAACAAAGACGCTAACTATCTTACCCATTACAAAGATAGCTTCCCCAATTATCACCTCTAATACCATTAGCTCACAGACATTTACCTTTCCCCACCTCTAATACCATTAGCTCACAGACATTTACCTTCCCCACATCCCCCTTGTGTTCTGAAATGTGATTTGTCCTTCTCATATGTGTTCATTTTTTTTAATTGTATCCTTTGGTATATATGGTTGTGACTATTTTCTTCCACTATTTGATCTGAGGAAGTGGGTCTGGCCCACGAAAGCTCATCATCTAATAAACCATCTTGTTAGTCTTTAAAGTGCTACATAGTCCTGTATTTTGTTTCAGCTACACCAGACTAACACGGCTACATTTCTATCACTATCCTTGAATTTAGCGCTTGTTTTCCAATTGGATGAAGCATGCATCTGACGAAGTGGGTCTTTGCCCACGAAAGCTTATGCTCCAATACATCTGTTAGACTATACGGTGCTACAAGACTCCTTGTCGCTTTTGCAGTAACTTTTGAAATTGTGCGGGTATTTTATAAAGGGTAGTGGGTTTTTCTATGGCATGATGGTGAATATTCAAAATTCAGGCAGTGTTTGGGGATACAAGTGGCATGGTGTTGCCTTCTGTTCCTCGATTGGATGAGCTTGTGAGCGCTTCTGCCGTGACTTCTTTGCATGGGACGTTGAATTTGGTTTCTTGGCTGTCTTTTTTTGCCAGTGAAATGTGAAGGTTTGAATCTTTGTGGGGGAAAGGAGCAGAAAGTGGGTGTGGACCTGGCTATAAGTATTTCTGTATCTCTGCAAATGGGGGAAGTAAAATCCCATTAAAAAAGTTAACTGGTTCAATGTTAAGTTTAACCGGGATCCTGCTGGTGGGGGCCACTCCAGCCCAGTTGGGCTAGAACGGCTCTGCATTGCGGCGGGTCTGGTTGGAGTGCCTCCCTGTGGTGCGGCACGGTGGGCCCAGTCTCCCTCCCCCCTGCGTGGCATGACATGGTGGACCTAACCAGGTCATTGGTTAACCACTCACCAGGTAAACAGTTAACCAGTTAACCCTTTACATCCCTAGTGCAAACCAACATCTGTAAAATGTATCTTGGTAGTATTCACCTAGCTCAGTTGTCGTTTTTCTTGTGGGTGATGAAACAAAACCATATCGGGCCTGATACAAAGTCCAGTGAAGTCAAAGAGCATCTGGACTTCACTGGCTCAGGCCCATCCTGGACAGCGCAGCATTAATGAGCCTTCTGTTTCCTGCTTATGTTTTTTAGTCTCTCATATTCCTTGTTCGGGACTGGAGTTTCCCCTACGAATTCTCCTACGGATCTGACGGTGGCTCAAAATTTTTGGAAAAACGTCTGAAGGTTTGGATCCTGGTTGGCATGAATGTGCATGACTTAGTTCTCAGCGGGATGGGCCAGATGCGACGGGCTTGGTGAACAGGGGTTCAAGGATGGCGTAGGCGATCCTCCTTCAGCCCAGGGAAGCTGCTGCGCTCCACGCACCACTGGATGAATAGTGATTACGCTGGTCTGGAGACCCTGCGTCTGCACAGGGTTGTGCACGTACGTTCCAGGAGGACGTGATGAGCAGGAGACAAAGCAGACAGCAATCAGGCTAATGAGGCCTCAGCTGAGCGGCAGGAAGATAGTATGTAGAGATACCCCGTGTCACATGCCCAGAGCAACTCTTCTCCGAGACCTGTATTTTCTGGCCACACCTTTTTTGGCCAGTGTTCTTGAAAGTGAGGGATTGGGCTTGCCTTTGATGACCCCATCTTATGGAGGACCCAAATCCTACCCCACCATAGCTTTGGCTCACACTTGCATCGCAACGTAACTGGGTGGCAGCCTTGAAGATGCCTTATCAAAGGCTCCGGTGTAGACACGTAAAGCTGACCGACAGGTGCTGCACTAAGAGGAGGGGGTGGTTCATATGGAAAATTGATGGGTGAGCTCACTGGCCCCGCCGACGCGGGGGATGCCACAGGTGGTAAGAGGAGACTGGAAACAATATCCGTCATAGGTCTTAGGAGCAATCATTAAAACACATGCGGAACCGTGCAGAGTTAGCCTGTTCCACCATAAAGATTTCTGGGCAACGTACATTTTAATAGTTAGTTGTGGAATAAACTATATGGGAGAGGCTCCCTGAGAAGTAGCCAGGAAATGTATGGACGATTTCATAGTGGAAATAAATCGAGAGGGCTTGTGGAGGGGGAATCAAGAAAACCTAAAATCCTGAGCGGGCTTTGTATTCCAGTCAGACGCACGCATGCACTTTTTTCAGAGTAATAACACGCTCCAGGGCACGTGGTCAGAGGGAGCTAGAAATGTTTCTTGGTTTCTGGAAGCCCTCTCTTTGGCCTCATACATAGAACCAGGGCTGGCCTTACCATGAGGCGAACTGAGGGGGCCGCCTCAGGTGCCAGACTCTGGGGGGGATGCCACTAGGACCCAGAGTGTGGAAAATTGTGTCTGCTGCTGTTAGTTCTCCTGTATTGGGGTAGGGAGCAGAGCAGTCCCATGAGAGGAGTAGAACAGGAAGAAGGCAGAATTGAGACCTTTCAAAGTTTTGGCCCAAGCGAGGGGGCAGGAGGTGTCATTTGAGCTCCCCGCCTCAGGTGGCCAAAATGTTGTGGGCCGGCCCTGCATAGAACTCCCTCTCAGTCCTCTCCTTGCTCTCTTGCACTTTCCAAAAGCAGCCCTCTTGCAGCATCTACTCCACACGTCACTGTGACCTATACGCTGCCAGGGGCGGCCCGTGAGCGTAGGCAGACTCGGCGGTCGCGTAGGGCGCCGCCAGCCCGAGGCGCCCGATGATGACGTCACGGGGTGCCCGATTATTACGTCATAGCCATTGACGGCCGTGCAGGCGGGGGCGCCGATCGCGCCTTCCGCCTGGGGTGCCAGCTGCCGCAGCCGGCCTCGGGCCGCTCCTGTACGCTGCCCACAAAGAACGTGAACACGCTAACGTCGAGCCGATCTCTCCTAGGTCTCGGGAAACCAACACGAAGAACTGCAGAATGTGAGGAAGCACATCCATTCCTGTTTCACCAACATCTCCTGCTTCCTGCTCCCTCACCCGGGCTTGAAAGTTGCCACCAACCCAAATTTTGATGGAAAACTAAAAGGTTTGCTGGAAAATGAAAAGCTCGTGTTTGATGTTGAATCTGAGTGTTTCCCCTTTGCAAGTGAACGATTGCTTTGTTTATACACATTGTCAGACTGCTCTGTACTCTCCTGAATATCTCCTTCCAAATATTTTCAGTAAAATACATGTAGAAAGCAGGGCTGAACGTAACATCTAACACCGACAAACCAGCTATTCATGCCTGTGCATGTTGGTGATTTTAGCCATACAAGGGGACGTATTAGCAGCTGCTAACAAATAATAAAGGGATAAAGTTTTAGGCAGGTGTCTGAGAACAAAGTGTTACCAGCGAGTGACTGAAGTTTGCATTTTTAGAGGCACCATTTTGCACCTATAATGAATTGGTACTTTTTTTGGTCTGCTAATTTGATTCAGACACAAAGTTGTGGAGGCAGCTGATTGTGCTTGTGAAAAATGGAAGCCCGGTTCGACAAGTGGGTCCTTAAAATTGAGAGACCTTAGGTGTAAAAAGCTTTCCAAAGTAATATTTAGTTTTGAGTCAGCAGATTAATGGTTTCCCTGGCGGGAAATCTTAGGGTAGCTCAGAGGCTGCATTTCTGCTCCACTGGATTTGTGGGCTGTGGATTTTTCAGTTAACTTTATTTGTGGTTGTGTCGCATTTTCTCTGCTTAGTCATTGAACCCATAGTTCCGTGCTTCCTCATGTCTCTTAGCAGGAAGGAAAACGTCCTTTTAACATCAGACTAAACAATCAGACAAAATAACTTGCTTTTTGTTGTGCGCTCCATTGCCTGCTGCGGGGGTGGGGGGGCGGACCATACATCAGTGTTGTCTTCAAGTTGTCATTGTCAAGTCCAAGTTGAGTCTCAAGTCACTACAGTTCAAGTCTCAAGTCGAGTCTCGCATCCCTAAAGTCACTTTCAAGTCAAGTCCCAAGTCGAGTCTCAAGTCTTAATTTAAAAAATGTCAAGTCACTTTTGTACAAGCCATCAATATCGGCATTTTCAGACAATTTTTTCACTGAGTCAATTTAACAAAATTAGCAAGTCTGAAGTCGAGTCTCAAGTCACAAACAATGAACCCGAGTCGAGTCTCAGGTCGAGTCACCTAGGCAACTTAAGTCGGACTCGAGTTCAAGTCGTGGGACTCGAGTCAACAACTCTGCCATACATCTTACTCCTCTGACAATATGTACGTGTGAAATAGTACCCAGAGAAAAGGCATGTATGAGTTAGTCATTCTTTAATGGTAATGATCCTCTAGAGATTTCACTCCTTACTTCCAAACAACATCACTGTACGAGACAACTGGAGGAAAGGCTGTGTGTGTGTGTGTGTGTCCCCAGTCTAAACTAAGACTTTATTTCGTGTGTGTGTGTGTCCCCAGTCTAAACTAAGACTTTATTTCGTGTGTGTGTGTGTGTGTGTGTGTGTGTGTGTGTGTGTGTCCCCAGTCTAAACTAAGACTTTATTTCAAAATACGCCCCCTTAGGGAAATACGCCCCCTTAGGTTGAATTTGAGCATCCACACTAGTTGAATTTGAGCATCCACACTACCGAGCCTGTGATTTTGAATAATGCGCTGCTTAATTCAAAGTCTGTTCTCCTGCTTTTTATCGGGAGTAACACGAATTCCAAAATAGTTATTTCTAAATAGCGGTCGTGTGGATGCTCCTGTGCCGCGATTTCGAAATAACGACTCCTCAGAGTAATTCAAACTAATTACTCCCCAGTGCTTCCTGGGGCTCTAAGTCTGAGGTAGTGCATCCACATTAATGGAGCCTGCCTCGGACTAAGTTTGAGGCTTCCCCATCGTGTGGATACGCTAGTTCGATTTTTTTTTAATTGGGAGTTAAGTCGAATTTAATCATAGAATCATAGAACTGGAAGGGACCTCGAGAGGTCATCGAGTCTAGTCCCCTGCCCTCAAGGCAGGACCAAGCACTGTCTAGACTCTAGATCATCCCTGACAGGTGTCTGTCTAACCGGCTCTTAAATATCTCCAGTGATGGAGATTCCATAACCCCCCTAGGCAATTTTTCCCTGTGGGAAGGGGTTAGGAATCTTTTTTGGGTCAGGGGACGCTGACCCACAGAAATCAGTCGGGGGCCGCACAGAAGTGAGAGACAAAACAACAAAAAAAGGCCCCCGTCTGCAAAAGAGACAGACATTCCCCACACCCCTCTCGCACCAGAGCCCGGGGAGGGGGGAGGGCAGGCTAATAGATTTTGTGGGGCCAGAAGTGAGGGGTTCAGTGTGTGGGAGGGGGCTGCCGGGAAGCAGACTTTGGGTGTGGGGTCTGAGCGGGAGAGAGAGCGCAGGAGTGAGCTGGGAGAGGAGTCCCAAGCCTCAGGGGCTGGATCCAGGCAAGCGGGAGGCCACATCCGGCCCCTGGGCCTTAGATTTCCCCGGCCCGCCCCTGCTGCAGCAAGGGTGCGGGGAAGGAGAAAGGAAGGAAGGAAGACCTCTCTTCACTCAAAATATTGCAGACACAGAGTGATCTAGACATCAGGGTACTGGTCTGTGTAATAAAAATACCACCGCTGCCTCCAATTCTATGTTCCTGTGGCTAAGCAGTCAAGGAAATGTATTGTGTGTTCCAGGCCGGATGGGTACACACATACCCACAAAGAGGCCGCCCTGCTAAGCCACTAGCCCATTCAGATTTGTTGGGCTAGCACAGTGCTTCCA
The DNA here is from genome assembly GCA_019425775.1 of Rafetus swinhoei. Classification (NCBI taxonomy): domain Eukaryota; kingdom Metazoa; phylum Chordata; order Testudines; family Trionychidae; genus Rafetus; species Rafetus swinhoei. Next base: position 129,318,445 of record CM033446.1, on the reverse strand, counting down.
TAGCAGGGTGTCTGAGCTGCAGTAGCATGTGTTTAGTTAGTGGATGTTATGGTGTAACTGCCCAATCTAGGTGTTCCTCTGTTTCTGTATTTTGATTGGCAAAGACAATACTTTAGAAAGGTCCGCGATAAAAATTGACAATGCAGAGCCTGCAGGATTCATAAAGGAAGAGTATCCAAACAGCAAATGAATCGCCATGGACCCCTTTCAGCAAAGAGAAGCCTTCCTACGGATGTCTTGCACGAAAACCTCACTGCTTCACAGTGCAGCAAAGAAACTCACAGGCTGAGTGAGGAGGAGCCAATCGGCAGCAGTGGGTGTTAATGCAGGTGCCTGGGCCCTGGATTTCATAACGGGATGCTCTAATACGCACACAAGAGCTGCCAATCTGCAGGCTCCACGTGTCATGTGGTCCCGATTGTTTTAAAATGCTGCCTGTGACTGTCAGCGTGTAGTCCCCAGAACAGAGTAAGAGCTCAGTGTAAGAAACCTCCTCGGTGGAGCGCAGCAAAAAGCAGGGAAGAACACGTCTTACTCCTGTACGCCTGGAGGCCACACATCACATCGGACTGTGACTTTTTCCAAGCAGGCGTGCCAAAGGAGAGCGAACAGAGCAGCATATTTCCATACGCACGTGGCTTTTGCACACAGGCCCTGGTTGAGCAAAGCAAGTCACTTGCCATGTTTCAGGGCTGGGGCCTGGCCTGGCTAGGGGTTAGCATCAGGCAGGCTGGGGAGTTGGGATAGTAGCCAGTTAGGAACAGGTCAGCATCAGACCAGCCGTCCATGGCTATGTGAAGCTCAGTTGACTACAACCAATTTCCTGTTTCCTCCTCTGCTTAAGTAGAGGCAGTGAGCCAATCAGGAGCCTTGGAACTCGCCCAATCAGAGCACAGAGGCGGGGCTTATGCCCCAGTCGGGCTTCCTGGCCTTCAGTCCTAGTTGTTGTCTGTGAGTTGCCAGGCTGAGGATTGGCCTGTGATGACTCCCATGGACCCACTTGGTCAAGAGCTGAAGCACCTGACTCCATACGATAAGGCCCTTCTGGCCACCGGTACCAGTTCTGGAGGCATGACACCCTGCTGGAGCATGCAAAAGCGGCGTGGTGCGCGGAGAGGGCTGTGGGTGCAATTTAGGAGCCTGTTTTGGAAATGCATAGGGTTGCCAGGTGTCCGGTATTTGCGGCCTCTGATAAAAAAACACAGAAAATACCGGACATGTAAAATGTCCAGTATTTTCTGTTTTTCTTGGACGGAAGGCCACATGCTGCATCTGGTAGGGGTGAGGAGAGTGGGGAATTTAAAGGTGCAGTGACCCTTTTTGTTTTGCACAGTTGGTTTTTTCTTTTTTTTGCTCAACAACTTTGGCCCTCTGTTTTATTTTATTTATTTTTTTTGCTCAACAAATTTGGTCCCTTCCCCTTTTTTTGCTTTTTTTGCTCAACCAATTTCCCCCCCGCCATGTTCGGTATGAAAGGATATGGCAACCCTAGAAATGCATCCTAACGGGGTGAATTCTGTGTGAGTCCAGCAGCACTAATGAGGCCTTGCCCCTTCTGCGTACAGCCCTCGCTGACTCAGAATGCATCTCACTCGCAGTACGGCTGCAGCCCGCTGCTGGCGTCTCACGGGTGCCTCTTGGAGGGCCCGTCTGAGCGGAGGGGCCCTGGCCATGATGCTGGGTTTGTTTACAGAAATAGATGACGACTTCATCAAGAACTTGAAGGTGCTGATCCCTTGGCTCCTGAGCCCGGAGAACCTCGACGTTAAGGAGATCAACGGCAACAACATCACCTGCCGCGGCCTTGTGGAATACTTTAAGGTATTGGCTCCTCCCCCCGCGAGAGCGCGGCTACTCAGATGGGAAGCATTTGCCTTTTTTCCCGATGAAAGTGAGAAATAAAGGGAGTCTGGGAGGCACAGACTGGGGAAAGCTCACGTCTTCCTAACTGCATTTATATGGCCCCCGTCACCATAGGTTCTAAGTAGCCTCACCAATGTCTGGGAGGCTGGGCAGTGCTGTTATCCCTGTTGTACAGACGGGGGCGCTGTGGCGCAGACAGACTAAGTGACTCGTCCAGGGTAGCACAGGAAGTCTGTGGCGAAGCCATATGACCTGTTTTGGCCGGGACACTCCCCTTTTTGAGCTCTGTCCCGGCCGTCCTGACTTTTTTTGATTAAAAACGGGCACTTGTCCCATTCACGCTTCCCGATGAATCGGCAAAAGCAAATGAACAAATGCCCAGTTTACCCATAAGCCTGGCTGTGCCCCCAAGGGGGTGTGGAGGAATGTTTAGGGGCTGGCAGTGATCTGCAGGTCCGGGCAGCAGAGCATGGGGGCAGGGCAGCCCCATCCCCAGGCAGCATGGAGCTTGGGGGTCAGTCCCAGCCCCAGAAGTCATTTAACACTCAACCCCAGTCCTAGCCAGAGGTGGCACAGAGCTCGGGGTAAGGGCAAGGGGGGGTCAGTTCCATCCATGGGTGGTGTGGAGCGCCAGCCTGGGCAGTGGGCAGGGAGAGGGTGCCTCTGGTGAGCCACGCAGGCAGGCAGAGTGGAAATGTGGCCAGCCGGTCAGTGCTGCTCAGTGCAAAATGGGTCACATCCTGCAGGAAACTGGCCAGCGAAGGCCCATGGGTGCCGTTTAAAAATCGCCTTGCTGGTGCGTGCGTGAGGGGAGAGGTGGGTTTCGCGCGCGCGTCGTTCCCTGTGACACGGTGTTTGTGTTGTCTCCTAGGCCTATATAAAGATTTACCAAGGAGAAGAGCTGCCGCACCCCAAATCAATGCTGCAGGTATTTATGCGCTTGGCTGGCGAGCGCGTGTCTCCGGGGCTTCGCACTGATTGTCAGCGAGGCGGTCCTTTGAGCGGCGAGGCGGCTGGGGGGCGCGGCAGCTGTTCGGTGACGCTCGCACGTGCTAGTCAAAGAAATGCCTTCTGGGAAATCTTTTGCAGGATGGGGGGAAGGGAGGTAAAATTTGCAAAAGCACCCAAGTGACTTAGGATCCTGATTCCCATTTTCAGAAGTGACTTGAGCACGCCGTCACATTTTCCCGGGGGCAGCCGCCATGGCTGTTTGCAAATGGCCCGTGTTTTCCAACGTTTTCTTAACGTTTCCCAGAGTTGCACTGGGCGGGGTTTTCACTGCCTCTGGCTTGGAGCCATGCCCGAACTGGCTTCCTATTTGCTGCTAGCTACGCTTCAGGGGGCATCTATAAATCCCACTCTGGCGGGGCAGGGGCTAAAGGGGCACAGAGGAACATTCGGGGGCAAGACTGGGGCCTGCGCCAGCCCCCAGGGGTCTGGAGAAGGAGCACCACCGAGCTCTGCTCCTGGCCCGGCTCTGCCACAGCAGCTGGTCTCGCGTCTGGGGCCCTGGCTGCTGTCCAAGAACATAAGAACGGCCAGACTGAGTCAGACCAAGTGTCCATCTAGCCCAGGCCTGGGCTAAATACGGCCCGGGGGCCGGAGGCGGCCCACCAAGCCACCGGAGCCGGCCCGCAGACGCCCCTGCCGGGACCCTCAGGCACGTGCAGCTGCCGCGGTGTAAAACCCACTGCCTGCGTCTCCCTGCTCTACCTCCAGGGGGAGGCTTCGTGCCATCTCCCCGCCCCCAGCCCAGTCCTCAGCTCCTGTTGGCCAGAAACAACCAGCCAATAAGAACTGACCTCAGCCAATCTCTCCGCTCCTATTGGCTGGAAACAGCTGAGCGATTGGCCTGAGCGGCTGGAGCAGCCGGAGTTGAGAGCCTCCTGGAGGGAGCAGCCGGCTGTTTCCAGTGGGCTGGGGCTGCAGCAGGCAGGGAGCCCAGCCTGGCTTGGGGGTGCTGCAGGGCTGCTGGCCAGGAGACACTTAGATAAGCGCCTCCCAGCCAGAGCCTGCCTCTGGCACCCCAACCCCTCCTGCACCCCCACTCCCTCCTCCAGATCACCATCCAAACCCTCTGCACCCGCTGCCCCAGGTGACAACTCCCTCCCAGACCCTGTACCCCCTTCTACACCCCTCCCCCAGGCCAGAATCCTCTCCTGCACCCACACCCCCTCCCTGACCCTACACCCCAATCCCCTGACCCAGGTCACAGCCCCTTCCTGGGGTGGATATCGGTGTGCAATTCACACACCCTGAATCGCTCCCGCTTGCCACCCTGTCTGGTTGATCTGAAACTTGCATTGTGTTTTGCACCCCGCTTACAGGCCACAGCGGAGGCTAACAACTTAGCAGCCGTCGCCACGGCCAAGGACACCTACAATAAGAGGATGGAAGAGGTAAGGTAACGGCTCATCATGGGCATCAGGCGTTTTCTCTGATGTAATAACGCTGCACGTGGTCCTGCCTTCACAGGGCAGTTTAGGAAGCAGTGTCGGGGAGCAATTTACCTCTGTGTCGGGGAGCGATTTACCAATCCAAACGTCTCAATCGGCTTGGTAGACGTTTTAGCGTTCAGTCTCTCCGCCAGTTCACATGCTAAGTGAAGAGCCCCAGACATACATCCAGGGCTCGCTGCTTCTACTCCTGGGTGGGGAAAAAGGAGCAGCTCCAGCAAGTTACGTGAGACGGCGGCTGTCCCCATAGAAGCGAGGGTGGATTTGAGATCTTTGAGCTCTGCTGACGAGAAGCTCTCTATAAAAGCTGGGTGTGTTATTAATTATTGTTAATCACCCCAAAGTAGGACAGTGCCTGATTGTAATGGTCACTGGCCTTCTGAGCAAGCCCATGACCCCGCTGCCTTTCCTTAGCCCTCGGAACAGCATTCTTTGCCCCTCTCTCCCCGAATGCGCACAACAATTTTGAGCAGCTGTATGTGAATTAAAATCAACCCCCCCCTTAAACTAGTAAATCGCGAGGAGCTGCTTTTTCCTAAGTAAGTCGCTTGCTCTGGGGGAGAGCTAAGAGATTGGAGGCCAGGTGAAATGCAAGAGGGGTGGGTTGAGATCCCAGAGTAACAGGCTGTCAGAGTACAACATGCTGAAAATAAAATTCTAACTTAAATATCTGTATACCAGTGCAAAAGGTTTAAAAGCCAAAATACATGCACTAGAACGGCTGGCAATGGAAGGGGAGGAGAGTCACGTGTCAATTGTTGGACTGTTGTCATCTTGAGTTTGCAGAGAGTCTGAACCAATAGCTTTGAAAGGGGTAAATTGCTTTACTATTCATCTCTAAAGGAGAAAAACTGATATGCTAGTGGAAAAATCTGGCTATCCTGTGCTCCCCAGTGCTGGATTATGGTAGGCCTGGCCCACCATGACAACAGAGGGCTGTGTCGGAGCCCCACACCAGCAAAACTGTGAATTATAGAATCACAGAATGCGAGAACTGGAAGGGACCTTGGCAGGTCATCAAGTCCAGTTCCCTGCCCTCAGGGCAGGACCAAGCACCATCTAGATCCTTTATAGATACCTATCCAACCTGCTCTTAAATATCTCCGGTGATGGAGATTCCACAACCTCCCTAGGCAATTTATTCCCATGTTTAACCACCCTGACAGTGAGGAAGTTTTCCCTAAAACCTAAACTTCCCCGGCTCCTCCTGTGAAGGAGGACTCACAGCAGCAAGAACCCTTCCTATTCCCCACCCGTTAAGTCTTCTGCTGGACCGATGTCGGAGGGTATCTCAGAATAGTGGGTTTCAGAGTTCATAGAATCCTAGAATCCCAGGGCTGGAAGAGACCTCAGGAGTAGTCGAGTCCAGCCCCCGGCCCAAGGCAGGATCAACCCCAACTCAATCATCCCAGCCAGGGCTTTGTCAAGATGGGACTTAAAAATCTCTAGTTAACCTCTAGTTAAGCTCTGCACGCCTAGACGGGGTTCACTGCTACCACCAGGAGCAAAGCGAGGAGCTAGATTCCGCTAGGTGTGAGTGACATCACACAGCATTCGTGGCTGGGGAACCGGCAGCCTGAGCCCCAGACCCGCCAGGTAAGTGCAGGAGGAGCTGGCTTCCAAAGAGTTTGGGGCCAAACCTTGCAAAGGGGTGTAGCGTGATGAAGCTCTAGGGTTGATTAAGGGGTAGCACCAGCTTAGAGTCACTGTGATCGAGCACCAATACATTGTGACTAACTGAACTGTGGTCTCTGACTAGGTGTGTGGGGGTGACAAGCCGTTTCTCGCACCCACTGACCTTCAGAACAAACACCTGGAGCTCAAGGAGGAATCCGTGAGGCTGTTTCGGAGCGTTAAGAAGATGGGTGGGGAGGAGTTCAGTCGCCGCTACCTGCAGCAGCTGGAGAACGAAATAGACGAGCTCTATGTACAGTACATTAAGCACAATGACAGCAAGAACATATTCCACGCTGCCCGCACCCCTGCCACACTCTTTGTGGTCATCTTCATCACGTACGTGCTGGCCGGAGTGACCGGCTTCATTGGCTTGGACATCATAGCCAGCCTGTGCAACATGATCATGGGGCTGACGCTTATCACGCTGTGCACCTGGGCATATATCAGATACTCTGGGGAATACAGAGAACTGGGAGCAGTAATAGACCAAGTGGCGGCAGCTTTGTGGGACCAGGTAAGATCGTTAGCGTGTGATTAAAACAGCCGTTCGTTGGCTTGGGAAGCTCATCTCCTTTTGAAATAGCCTTCTGAGCTCCGTAGGGCCCTGGTCCTGCGGCGGTGAGTCACCAGGGTTAGCGCCTGGTGGGCCACCACTGTTATATTTACCTGCACCTCCGCAGGTACAGGCGAGCGCAGCTCCCATTGGCCGGGAACGGTGATCCGTGGTCGATGAGAGCTGTGATCCCCTGTACCTGTGGAGTTACAGGTAAATACAGCGGTGTGGGGCTAGCCCTGGCAGAACGGATCTGGCCTGCGGGCTGGTATTTTTCCACCCTGGCCCTAGATAATGGCCTATCCCTTAGCTTCCAGCACCAGTTTTTAACCCATTGCAGACAGTTTCTTTAGACCTTCTACACACTGGGTGCACCTGCCCTAGGTGGTGGGAAAGATACGGCCGGGGACTTATTTTCCGTCTAGTTTATTGAGACGCGTGGAAGGGTGAGAAGTCTTGGCGCCCGCTATGTGGGCCCTGAGCAGAGCCCTCCCATGAGTAAAGTGAGCTGGAGGGACCCGGGACGCCAGAGCTTGTTCTAATGTACGACAGCACTAGCCCTTGCACCCACAAACACCACCTCCTTGTGCACCTTGTGCATCCTGCACAGTGTAAATCCTGGGAACCTGGCTGTGAAACGCAGACTGGCAGGAGACAGAGAGACGGGGGAGGAGCGCAAAGGAACAATGAGACGATGCCGGTCAGCATGTTAGACGGTGGCCATGCAGGTTTGCAACAATCCTTTGTCCCTTTGCCTTCGACGGGACGATTTCTGTGGGTGACGCACGTGCGTGAATATTAGGTCAGGCAGAGGCTGCCCCAGCGATAACTTTTCAAACGCAGGGGGGCCTTTTGCTCTTCCATGGGCCAGGGCTGAAATTAGCTCCCTCATTTATGTCCCCATGTGCACCGTACTTTTTATTTTATTAGGGCTCGGGAGTCGAACCCAAACGAGCTTTCGATTCATAGGCTCGCCTTAGATGAGCTGCAGGGTTAGGAAATAATTTCTGCTCTTTCCAGCGACCTGACCCCCATGTAAATCTTTGAAAGCCCCAGCTTTGGTGGGACACAAACCTTTTATGCTTCCAAAGTGATGCTTTGATGAAGCAATCGGGGCAGCTCTTCTGGCCGAGATCATGAGAGCCCCACGACTTCGTTGCACCACCGCACAGGGATGCAGTTGTAACCCACACACCGAGGCTATGTCTACACTCGCGGCTTCTTGCGCAAGTACAGCCGTTCTTGCGCAAGAATCTGCAGAGCATCCACACTGCCCGCCCACTCTTGCGCAAGTAAATTTACAGTACGGCGTGGTAAGAGAGGGCTCCTTGCGCAAAAACTACGCTCTTTTTAACAGGTGTAAGCTCTCTTGCGCAGGGGCTCTTGCTCAAGAGGGCAGCGTGGACGCCGGTAGGATTTCTTGCATGAAAGCCTATGTCTAAAATTGCCATCAGAGCTTTCTTGCGCAGAGAGCATCCACACTGCCATGGCGCTCTTGCGCAAAGCACAGCTCGCACATGGCAGTGTGGACGTGTTCTTGCGCAAGACTTCTTGCACAAGAACACGTGTGCAAGATGTTCTTGTGCAAGAAGCCGCGAGTGTAAACATAGCCCTAGTGTGGTTACTGAGTAATGCAAGTGGTACCTAGACCACAGCAACAGTTAAGATCAAGAGATCTCTACAGCATGGGCTGAGAGCCAGCTGGTTTTTCGCTCAGAGGGTAGAGGCTCCTATAGTCAGCTCCCGAGGACCCAGGTTCAAATCCGCCTTGGTGGTGGTTATACAGTCACAAGAGGGGTCCGGGGGGGCAGGTTTCCACACACATAAGGGGCTTAACCTTGCAAGGCAGAGCTGGGAACAGGGGGATTAAACATTGTATTTGGCCACCCGCCCACGGACATCGGTGGGAGTTTTACCATTCAACAGGACTAGGCCATGCTGACATAATTCAAGGGACGGGGGTCACTTGAAATCCAGTCAGTTTATGGGAGGGAAAAGGAGCAAAAAGTTGCTGTCTGCGCCCAGGGCGCGGTTCTACAGCTGTTTGTCTAGTTCACAAACCCACCACCCTCTTCTCTGCACCGTTGTGAAAGTCCCACATAAACAGCAGGCGCACGGACTGGCCGTCCCGGGAACAGTGACAGGGACAACACAAGGTGCTGGCAGACACACGGCCGAACCAGCGAAACCGCCTCTTTGCTGTAACTCGCAGCACTAGCCCCCGCGCTAGGGAACGAACTGGCCAAGTACCTCAAGGCAAGAGCGTGTTTGTAACTGATGCTTCTGCGTGATAGAGGCCGCAGTCCCTGCCCCCCGCCCTAAGGTAGGTTAACCAAGAAATGGGCACAGCACATGAGTGTGTTCAACCCTTTTAAAAATCCACCCGTCTTTCTCCCTTTATGAAACAAGCCACTGCCGTCTTTCTTGGGGCCTGGTGTCCCTCTATGGGCCCATCCCGGTTGCTGGCTTCTGTACTTCGGAGGCAAAGCCGCCCGGCCGTGAGTCAGACGGTTCTGCTAGAGGGGCAGATACTAGGGATGTTATCAACTAATCGACTAGTTGATAAGCAAAAGCTTATTGGAGAGTCGACATATTAGTTGACTAGTCGCTTCCCCCCCCTTGCTGCCTCTATCACAAAGAGGCAGCAAGGCGGGGGAAAAGGCAGTTCCCCCCAGCTCCATGGGAGGGGGCAGGGGCGCAGAGGTGGCGCTCCCTCTTTGAAATGCACAAGAGCCCCCGCTGGGGGTCGTGTACATTTCGAAGGCGCAACGCGCTAGTCTTTATCGACTAATCGAATAGTCGATGGAAATCCCGTCGACTATTCGATTAGTTAATGAATCGATATTTAACTTTCCTAGCAGATACAGGTGGGCTGCTGCTGGCTCTGGCATTAACCCCCTCCCCCCCCCAAGTCTGCCAGTAGTTTTAGTTTTCACAGCAAACTTACCCAAGTACCAGTATTGCCAAGAATTAGTCTCCTCACCTCGCCTCCAATGGCTAATGGGGGTTTCCAGTGGAAGGTCTAATTGCACTTTAATTAGGATAAGCAGGGCAGCACTACTGATTCATTTTAACTACTCTGCCGGCCACTTGAATCGAGCCAGGGCTACTGCCAGCCCCGCTTCCGGGGAAGTTTCACTGCAGGCTCTGCAGCCAGCCCCCGAGGAGCCAGAGTGTAACCTACGGTGTGGGGAGGCCAGTCCAGCCTGCCCCGGACAGAGGCTGCTCCTGCTCCTACTGGTTAACCCATTAACCTTTTACCTCCCTAGTTCAAATTGGAACCCGGGTCTTTAATCAACGTAGGGAACCCCTCCCCCCCCATAACCAACTGGCCCGCCATCGCTGCATTTGGGGCCTGGGTGGAGCCGACCCCTTGTGGAATAGGTCTCATGCCCGCGTAGCGCATGAAGCTAAGGGAACACGATCCAAAGGCGGGACTGCATGGAAGGCCGGGATTAATGGATAAGGGCCATGGAGGGAGTTCTTAGCCATGAGAAAACTGTCTAAGGCAAGCTAACGTAACAGCCGGGGCGGTGTGAGCACAGCTGCATGCTGTAACATTCCCTAGGAGGTGCATTCTACACAGAGATGCTGTTTTTTCCCTTTTCCAACTGCCTCTCCTCCAGGGAAGCACGAATGAGGTAAGTGACCAGCCTTGACCCCAGCCTGCACTGGTCGCATGCTGTGCTGCTTGCTCTGTCTGCAAAACCGAGATCGCTCACACGTACAGGGAGCACAGATCACGGCTCTTCATGAGGCATGCCTAGCAACGCTACAGCCTTCCTCAGCCCCGCTGGGCTCTGCAAACAGATCCCCCAAGTGGCCTCCAATTCCCAGTTAGATTGGGTGCCCGGCTCCTTTCAGCACGTTTGAAATTCTCACCCGCTGCTTGGCCCTGCCGGAGAGTTCACCAGCCAAGTCGCTGTGCAACACAGCATACAAGTAATGGAGATCAAGACAAGCAAATCCACACGACCAGAGTCCCTCCAAGAATAGCAATAGAGGGTCCAGATCATGGAATCAGACTCACAGGCCAGTAGAGCCTCTTGCATAGACACGAGTCTGTGCATATAGCTCCAATCCCAGAGTCAGGGCCAAAAGCATGAGGAAGACCTGAGCTCCATAGGAGAAGAAATCCAGGATAGTAGAGGAGGGGAAGTTATTAGTGGACATGGGACAGGAATTGCATGTTTTTGCAAGGCAGGAGTTTTGATGTTTTTAAAGTCTGGGTTAAGTTTGGTGGACGGGTTTGCTGATGCTGACATGGGTATGCATTCATTTACAAGTTTGACACTAACAACTTGGGCTTGAATAAAGATATTAACTGGTTAACGCACTACAAAGGCAATTTCCCCCACCTTTGATATTCGCATTTCCACATCAAAAGTTATGAATGGGACACATCCAGTCTGACTCAATTAGCACCATTAATACTGGTTCTACAGCTGACAGATAACTGCTTTTGCTGTCGTATATACTCTGGATTTTGTAATTTCCAGTCCAACTCAGCTGATGACGTTTTACCTAGGAATGCTCATGATATAATATATTTGTTAGTCTCTAAGGTGCCACAGGATTGCTCGTTGTTTTTAAAGTTACAGACTTCACCTGGCTATGCTCTGATGCTTATGCAAGACATTTTTATTTTCCAACAGCCAAATCTTGTAAAACACCCACTGAAACTAAGGGCAGTTTCACCTGAGTAAGGACTGCAGGATCATGCTACATTTTCAAAACATGCCCATTACAACAGTTGCTGAGACACCAACTTGTTAAAACAAGAAAAGAACAATTTCAAATGCTATTTACATCTCCCCTACCTCTAGGGAAAAATCTGCATTTTGAAAGGAGTACATCAACATACACTAGGGCGCTTTGGGAGCATGGTTTACATGGAGCGTTTGCATGCAGCAAGCTAGCATGAGACAGATTTACCAGTTAGCTTGCCACTTGCTGTTTGTATAGCCAAGCCTGTTAGCCTATCTGTACAACAGATAAGCTGTTGATCTGTTGTACGAGGCGGTTCTATATGGAACAGATCTTAGGGTTAGACACAGCACATTTACATCAGAGCCTCAAAAGGCTGCACAAGAAGTTGTATCTTTCTATTGCTCAGCTGTATCATGCCTTTGGTTTTTGGAACACATCCGTTATACATTTGGCTGCAAATGCCCAGAAATGCCTCTAATGGTGGAACGTTAAGGACTAGATTGTTACAAATTGCTACTGATTTGTAAGGAGAACTTCCCATTGCGTTGGCTAGGAAGTGCTGCTCAAAAAAACAGATCCTCACATTATTGGCTTAACATTCCATCAACCCCCCAACAGAGCCACCTTTTAAAATTGCACAGTCAAAGGCTTTATAACTCCATTTCCACCTGGCCACCAGAAAATTTCTGCTCTGATATCGTTAAGCATCTGAATTCGAAGCATTTAAATTGAATTTTTTTCCCCTACATGCATGTTTCTGCTCAGAAAGCTGGGCCAGGGATGTTCATTCCTAAAGACAGCTCATGCTCTTATTAATGCAAGGCGCTTGCAGGAGTCCCATGACTTGTCTCTGCCCTGTAAAATTGAGTCTTGAAAAAGGATTATTGGGGTGACAGGAAACCTCGAGCTCCCATAAGCATTAAATGATCTTCTTACATGTTTTAGTAGGGTGGGTATTTGGGGCATAATCTCCCTCTCCATCCAGCATTATGCGCATCGTCAACATGCTGGTCTTATGTACAGGATGCCTGTAACTCAGATCAATTAATACAGAGCTTTGGGGAGGTACCATCTCTTCATTAAAACTAGCTTCTGATGACTGTATCTTCTCAATCATGATCTGTGCTCTGCAGAAGCCTAAGAAAGATTTATTTGATCGACTAGATAGTTTTGTTTGTAAGCATTTGGGTCATCTCCTCCGAAGACAACAGCAAAACCCTCCCTCCACTGGTATGCTAAAGGATGCCGAAGGCTGAACTATGCCATTGTTTAAAGAAGCGATGGCTAGAAAAACTGCATGTACATTTGATGATCACGATCTAGTGCATGGCATGTTTTACAACCAGCTAGATTATCGTCACAAAAATGCATGGATCTATTGAATGTGAAAATGTGCAGCTTAAACATGAAACTTATGTAAGATACCACCTTTATTAGACAAACCTATGATGTAACTCCCCCCCCCCCCATAGCCCTAGATTCAATTCTTCCATACAATTAAAAGCATAGCTGGTAGGTGAGCAGCTCTGTATCAGTTGTTGCTTAGGACATTTGCGGGAACCCGCATCTACATGAAGCTGTAGCTCTTATGAACGGGAAGGACTTGCACATCGTACCAAATCAGAGTAAGACCTATGTAACACAGGGGCCAGGTGTCATCTGGCTCTCCCTCTAAGAAGGAAAGGAGCATGCAAAAGTGTGTAGTCATTGGCTAGTCCTTCCATGCAAATTGAACAGATACTTTAACTCAACCAAGAGACTTATCCTTTCGGACCTTAATGTCCTTGGTTCCATTTCTCCAGAGGAGCCAACAGTATATCAGCGTTGTAAGTTTTACTGGACTACAGGGTGAACCTCTCTAGTCCAGCAATATCCATGGTCCGGCATGATTTTAGTTTGCAGGATATCCACTTATCATGGGTGTGGCCAAGTGTTCCGCGCGGTCCCATAAAGTTTGTTTACAGGCACCAGGCCTGGCTCTATGCTGTTGTTTAGCTCTAATTTACCCCTCAATGTCTTCTAAGAGCCCAGTGACAGTGTGAGTAATGCTGCTAGCCCAGTGGTTCCCAACCTTCCAACCTTTTTTATACCACGGACTGGCAAACCCATTCACAAACTTTTAGCAAACTGGCAACATTTTATTTGCATATTCATTATGCAAATGACTATACAAATAAAATGTTGCCTGTCTGCTTAGCCCAAACACAGCCCCTTGCTCCCCAGTGCCCAACACCCTTTGACTCCCCATCCCTATGGCCTGTGCCCTTTGACCTTTTAACCTCTGACCCTACAACATGCCAACAACTTCTTGCCCTGTGACACCCCCACACCCTCACCCAATAGCCTTTTGTCCTTTGACCCCCACCCCAGCCCCGCACTCTCCAGAGTGAGGCTGCCCCCCTAGGGAGCGTGGCTGTTACTGCTGCACAGGCAGGGGGCATGGCCATTGGTGGCACGTGTGCACTCCCTCCCTGTGCCTCCATGTCTCGTGTGTCTCGTGCCCCCATGGGTAGAGGTGGAGTTGGGGAAACATGGAGCCGGGTGGCCATCTTACCTGGGTGGGAGGAAGGCGCATCCTGCTCCACCGCCACCTCAGCCCTAGTGCTGCCAGCAGGCAAAATCAGCCACCACAGCTGCTGGAGCTGAGCCGCCGCCAACAGCTGGCTTCAGCTCCGGCAGCAGTGGCAGACCGGCACCGGTCCGTGGACCGACAGTTGGGAACCGCTGTGCTAGACAATATTGTGCTAGGCAAAATTTGTGCTAGGCAAATTCTCTGGGTCAGCTCCAGTCAGGACTCGAGGGTGCCAGACTAGAGAGGTTCAACGTGGAAGTCCATTAGCTTAGCAGAGTAGTAGACCTATGCACCTATTTCAGCCTAACGACTGGAGCATGGAAAGCAGGAGCTAGTTTGTTACATTTCATAAGCCTCTTTCATTGCCATCGATGCTGTGGGTATTCGGAGAAGGCACGGTGTACATCGTGACCATTTTGAACCTGCTGCTAGAATAGGAATACAACACGCACAACATGCTCTAATAACTCCCTGGTCTAAGTATGTTTATGTCTCTTCTGTTTTGTAGGCTTTGTACAAACTGTATAGTGCAGCGGCAACCCACAGACATTTGTACCACCATGCGTTCCCTGCGCAGACATCGGAATCAACTGAAGGTTCAGAAAAGAAGACGATGTAAGCCAGATGTTCTCACAGAGGTGCATGAATGAAGCACATACACCGTTTCATCAGTTCAATACTTGCCTAGTTGTATTCATGTACAAGTTTTGAAGCTCCAGAAATGGAACAGGGAAAACATGAAGATTTCACTCGTAAGGATGGTTTGATGTGTCTGTATTAATTTTCACAAAACGCTGTTTGATGGGAAGATGTAGGCATGTTTTTCATTTTATTTATATGTACATACTTTATTTTACTGCAAATGTATACAAAACTCTTAATTTTTAATATCAAGCATAATTCTTGCCTGGTTTTGACTGGTTTATGAAATCTTGCTTTCCACTTAAAATTTAGTATGCAATATTATGAGATTAATAAAATGATGTGGTAATATGATAAAGTTTTCCAGATGCAAATCCTAGCATTATTCAAGAGAACCACCCTGAAATATGATTCCCACATATGCTTGATCAAGTATATATCACATAACCAAAGATTTGTTAATCAACATTTTTCCTCATAATCACTATGATCTATACAATTACATCAACACATTAAAAAATATATACTAACTTGCTTTGTCAGAAATTGTAAGGCCTCTCCTGCTGCTATGGTATGTTCAATGATGTTGTGAGGAAAGTACTGTATTCTTTTTCTTTTCATAATTTTAATGCACAAAAAGGTGACTTTGTACATGAATTTGAGAGTTTCACTGTTCCTGTGTATATATTTTCATTTAGTGCATAGAAAGTGTGTTGAGTTCTATTTTATTGTCTGAGTATTAAAGTTTCTTTTTGGTTCCTAAGAAGTTGATCAAATAATGGTGAGCAATTAATTCATTACCTGGTGGGGTTTTTTTAGATCTTAACATGTAGGTTTATTTTCTATCATTTGATGAACACTGTGCTTTTCTTAAGACATAAATCCGCAAAATGGTAGCGGTTGCTTTTAGAAATGCACAGTGGAATTTGATTATACTGATCATTCAGAGGGAGGTGGATTTGTCATGACATTTTAAAATAAAAAAGTCACAGAGCAGCCATGGTACACTTAGAAAAGTCCTCACTTTAGAGGGAAATGGTGTGCAGAGTTGCAGGTATGAAAATTCAACTATCGACACCTCTTTAAACAACAGTAGACTTGAGTCCGCCCTCAGTAGGCCTTGAATTTCAGCCCTTTGTACTTAGATAGCTAATGCATACTTACCCCTTTTAACTACTGATCAGTCTTATCGTTCTATAATTCTAACATCACCTAAGAAATAAATAATAGAGTAACTGGCTCAGGGGAGAGCCGAGTCCAGGAGAAGTGTTGGGGGCTGAAACCTTTGGTAGGGGTTGAGAGCGCTCCATTGGACAGATGTTGCTGCTGCCTGGGAGTGAAAGGCAGGCTCCCTCTTAACCTTCCCCCAGGCTTCCTCCCTCACTGGGCCAGTGACATATCCATCTCGCACGTCAATACTTATTAGCCAGGATGGGCAGGGAGGGTGTCCCCAGCCTGTTTGTCAGAGGCTGGGAATGGGTGACGGGGAAGGATCACTTGATTCCCTGTTCTGTTCACTCCCTCTGGGGCACCTGGCATTGGCCCTTGAGCAGCTCCCGGTCAGCAGTGCAGTGGGGGGCAAAGGCAGCTCCCTGCATCTCCTGGCACCGCAGACCAGGCTGTGCCCCAGAAGCAGCCGGTTCCCAGCCAAAGGGAGTGCAGAGCTAGTGCTCAGGGAAGGGGCAGGGCACGGAGCCGTGCGCTCTCCCCCCCTTCCTGCATTTAGGAGCTAGGCCTGCTGCTGGCTGCTTCTGGGGCGCAGCGTAGTCTGCGGTGCCAGGACAGGCAGGGAGCTGCCTTAGCCCCCCACTGCTCACCTGTTCCCCCTGCAGCAAGGAGACCCAGTACCCTCTGGTCACGGGGTTTGCATGGTTATGAGGGTCTCATTAGAAGCAATTTCCTCTGACCTTAGAAAAAGGCCAAACATATTTTTGCTGTATTTTGTTCAAATGTTCATCTCAGTAAAGCAAAGACATTCACACTTCCCTTATTGAAAACAAAATATTGAAATTTATTGAATTGGTGGGATTTACAGGAAATGTATTTTCTTTTTTGCAACAATATTTATTGCACTAAAAAGGAGCCATAAACATCATCTCAGGACAAATATGAACCAAAGGATGATATTGGAAGGGGCAGTCGTACAGGTTAAAAACTTCACGTGTGAAGGAAACCTTGTCACAATACAACATTTTTGCAAAAAATGCATCCCTGATTTTCTCCTGGAGATGTATGGCTGGTAAGTCCGAGAATGCTATTGCTTCCAACATGGCTCTAACTGCCTGGTTGTAAACTGCAGCTAGCTCAACATTTAATCTCACACAGAGCAGCCTGCAGCAGGCTGGCCGTAAGGTGTGTCTACACTGGAAACGCGGCGCCAACACAACTGAAGCACAGATGCTTACTACAGCAGTGCAAAGAATTCGCCCATCAGTGCAGATAATCCACCTTCCAGAAGCGCGGTAGCTAGATTGAGGAAAAATGCATCTGTTGACCTGCAGCTGTCTACACCGAGGGTTTGGTCAGCTTTACTCTTTCTGTCAAGGGTATGAATTTTTTCCACACCTGAGCAATGTAGCTAGGCTGACCTACATCTGAACCGCAGACCTGCCCTTACTCTTCAAGGGACTGTAGCTATCTTGCCCCTATGACGAAGCTCTGTGCAGATTTCTGGCAAATCTAAAGTGATACGATGCATATAACACAGTAAGAATGTAAGGCAACCTCATGCTTCATCAATGAAGCATTTTGTTTGGATTGAAAAATCTACGCTTCTGCTAGTTAGTAACATTACTGAGTGTTACAGTATCCGTATCAGCATCCTGTACATTAAAGCGGTAAACATCTTAGCTTAGATGTTGCACCAAAAATAGACTCTCCCCAGAGTCACAAGACAACAAATGTGTTTTGCATCCATGACATTCCTTATAATTGCATCTATCACCATGTAAAAATATATAGACAGCTTCTTAATAGAGCTGGCTGCTAAAAGGATACCAGAATCATGTAGTGTTCCTCCAGAATGGTAGAGAAAAAGAACAAACGTGTTTTTCATTCTATAAACAATATTTTATATATGTAGAAAAAAATTCAAGAGGCTAATTAATGACCAAGGTGCAACATCAACAAAAATAAGCTGCCTTTTAAACCAAAGCACTTCTTCATGGTTTAAAAAAAATCTGTTTTAAAGCTCTTAGTATCCTCCTGAAATTCCATTTTCAAAACCGGACAGCTTAAAAATTCTTGCCATGTTGTGCATACCACTGCTGCCTTTGCTTGCGGTGCTCCAGCTCCGTGAGAAGGGCTTGCCGGTATGCTTCGTAGAGTTTAACAATCCGTTCCAGTTCTTTCATGAAGAGCAGCTTCAACATTCCCTGGTATGTATCCAGATCAGCCAGCTGGAAGAGTTCCCACTTCAGAATGTGATCATATCTGTTTTGAGATATAAATATATGAGACGCACATTCACATGCCATTATAAGCAAATACATACGTAAGACATGAAGTATATCATTTTGTCATTGCAGAACAACTGACGTTTTTAGTAGTTGATGCTCATAAACCTATTTCGTACAGCCACACACTTCCACAATTAAAATTAGTCTTGTTAACCTCTACAGTAATTTGTTTCTTAAAAGAGGAAGAAATCCCACAAACCTAAACTGAGGAATCAGTCATTCCGTAGCTACATATTAATGTAAAAATACCAAATCCTTTTATAAGAACAATATAAAATGATTTAAAACACTAGCTAGCAAGTGCTGTTAACCAAATGTAAGGCAAGCCAAAGCCCCCTGAGTAAGAGTTGTTTGAATTTTATGTAGGAGGAGGAGGAGGGGGAAGAACCCTCCCTACTTCACTGTGGACAGCCTAGGAAGTCAACAGAGTAACTTGAAAAAAATAAACAAGTATGTCAATCGATTAACCCACCATTCCTAAACGTGCGCTCCTAGAGGGCAGAATTTCACAGGCTTTGCAAAGTCCCTTCTTTACCCATAGTATTGTTCTGCTCCTGAATCTGCCTCCTTGCCTGGCCTTGATGACACTGTACTGCTCTTGTAATTCCTAGCTATAGTCGATGCTACACAGACTACGGCCAATGGAGCTCAGGGCGAACCCTTCATTTTACAATGAAACTTCTTTAGAGTGATCTGCTGTGGGAGCACGTGACCAGTATCTTGCCACGTCACACTTCCACGGAATCCAGCAGAGGCGGCAAAATGAAAGTTGCCCAAATTTACCCTTGAAGAAGTAATTCAATGAGGAATCCAGGGATGGACTGCGACAAGAAACCGTGAGTGAGTGTGTGGGGAAGAGGAAGGATCAGAACAGGGATTGGTTGGAGAAGACAAGGGCAGGGGAGGTCAGTCTTGGGGTGGGACAGACAGAAGGACCCGTGGCCACCACTGAATTAGGGTTTTTTATCTGTAGGACCCCAGTCTAATCTGTTTGGGCACGTCTATACAGCAGTGTTATTTCGGAATAACATCATCCGCGTCTACACTACAAGCAGGCATTTCGACAATGTCAAAATAATGTCGAGATGGAGGACTTCTTCCTCTGACTCCTGTAACCCTCATTGCACGAGAAGTAAGGGAAGTCGAAGGAAGAGGGCTCTTCCTTTGACTTCCTGCTGTATAGACGGCACCAAAAGCTGAATTAAGCTATTTCAACTTAAGCTACGCAATTGATGTAGCAGCACTAAAGAAGTTGCATCGCTTATTTCAGCTTTAGCCCTGCTGTGTAGACGTGCCCACTGTGAGAATTTGGAAGGTGTGTAGTTGGGGATTGCAGGAAGACACTATATTTTCATAGGCAAGGCAATTAGTGTCCTGGAGAAGGATTCTATCCCTGCCTTTGCCACAGAATTCCTATATGATGCTGGTCAAGTCACTTAAACCCAACTTTTCATAGGCGGTCACTTCATTTTGTATTCTCTCTAGTGTAAGTGTGCACCTACTTGCTATAGGTACCAGTAAAATAAAAATGATTAAAAATCAAATAATCTTCTCGGTCTGAAGAAACTAGACGAGAAAATGGATGCAGCATATATGCAGCGGAAGCAAGAAGATATCTATTTTAAGATGGTGCAAGCCAGGAGACCAGGAAGAAGAAAGGATATAGGAGTAAACTGCCTCCTGCAATAAAAATATGAATATTTTGATTAGAAAGGAAGATGGCCAGGAGGAAATGGGAGGACTCAGGGGTGCAGCTGACACCCAACAAAGATTGAAACAAAGGCCTTAAGGTCAGATTGAAACAAAGGCCTTAAGATCAGATCAGACAAGGGATGTTACATTTTGATTAATCAGCTGATCGAGTAGTCGATGGAATTTCCGACTACTCAATTAGTCAATAAGGCCGGGGGTGTGCGTGTGTGTGTGTGTGTGTGTGTGCGCGCGCGTGCGTGTGTGTGCGCGCGCGCGCGCGCAGTGGGGACCCCGGTGGGAGCAGAGACTGCTTCAGTCCCTACTTGTGCCGGGTTCCCTGCTCGCCTCTGCCGCCCAAGTTCCCTGCCCCCCCGGAGATGGTGCTGGGAGGGAACTGGCTTCTAAGCTAGCTCCCCCCAGCACTGGCTTCTGCTCCCCCCTGCTTCCTACCTCTGATATAGAGGCAGCAAGAGGGGCAGAGGAAATGCGAGTAGTTGACTTGACTACCCGATAAGCCTCGGCTTGTTGGGTAGTCGACTACTCTTTTACATCCCTAGATCAGACTTTTCATTACTTTTAATCTTATTCCATGACTTGGCAGAGTTACAGCGCCAGATCCGTTCCTTTCCAAAACAATGACCCAGGGGAAAAACAGCTTCAGTGCGAACGACGGATGGGGGGCACTCACTGTTTGGAAAGCTGTGGGCTTCAAGGTGCGTGATAGTGCTGCGGTCATTAACCACAAGGCCAGTTATCCACTTCCAGGGCTTTATGTGCTGGCTGCCAACAAGTGAGCACTATTTTTTTTTTTTAAACACAGGTCCCTGGTTACTCCTGAGTCAGCGCTAATTATAGATAATCCAATGCTTCCCCTTCCTGTCCCTGGAGAACTGTGCAAAGGAGCAGGATCTTTGATCCATGATTCGCTCCCCGCCATTGTTGTCAGACACTCATCAATAAACAACATTTAGGGTTAGCACCAGGCTGCTAAATTTGGTTCTCAGCCAGGAACACCTTCTTCCTTAATTGGCAACAGCGAAAGGAACAAGGCTGCATGTCACACACCCAGACAAGCGGTGTCCAAAGGGGTTCTGCGACTTCATGGCCTTGATTTTATTTTTTGAAGCGGGATTGTGGGTTGCTATAATTGTGCGTCTTCTGGTAACCCGCCAGAAAGGAACCCCCCAAATTAGGGCTGCTCATTGTTTCCTGGTGCAGCAGCGCCAAACATCAGCTCCCAAGAGACGAGTGGGATAGGGTGAGGGGTCCAATGAGAGAGTCGCTGAGCCACCAATCAGAATGAGGATGAAAGTTTACTGAAAGTACTCAGTTTCCCAATTAGTTGATTACAGGGAGCAACCCAACAACAATG
Organism: Rafetus swinhoei; assembly: GCA_019425775.1. Classification (NCBI taxonomy): domain Eukaryota; kingdom Metazoa; phylum Chordata; order Testudines; family Trionychidae; genus Rafetus; species Rafetus swinhoei. Next base: position 129,297,450 of record CM033446.1, on the reverse strand, counting down.
CCTTCTATTTCTGGCTTTCTAAATAATGGGTAAGAGGCTCTTCTCCCTGCATCTGGCAGCACTTCCAACATCTACAGAAACAATCTAAACCACAATAATTTACTATCACCGGCTCCCCTGCACGTAGACGGGCTGTTGCAACCCTAAAACAATCTAGATGGCTGGCCAGTCCAAAAGGAGATTCTAGTTCAGGACTCTCACTTAGCACGGCAAACGTCCTACATCTCTTGGCAACACTTAATTTTAAACAGGGGGACCTAGCTTCCTGCTCAGTGATCCCTCCCTTATATTGGGCCAAATTTAAAAAATTAGATCCCTGAGTTATTATTTCATAGAATCATAGAACACTAGAACTGGAAGGGACCTCGAGCGGTCATCAAGGCCAGTCCCCTGCCCTCATGGCAAAACTGAGCACCTTCTGATCATCCCTGACAGGTGTCTATCCAACCTGCTCTTAAATATCTCCAGAGATGGAGATTCCACAACCTTCCTAGGCAATTTATTCCAGTGTTTCACCATCCTGACAGGAATTGTTTCCCAATGTCCAACCTACACCTCCCTTGCTGCAATTTAAACCTATTGCTTCTTGTCCTATCCTCAGAGGCCAAGGAGAACAATTTTTTCTCCCTCTTCCTTTAGATACTTCAATTTGTTACACTATTAATCACCTGAGACAAATGATACAGTGGGTAGCATATGGGATGAAAGTTTTGACCCCAATTTCTCATTCTTATTGCAGTCACACTGAGTTTAAGCTACTGTTAAAGTACAGTGAATTTTGAGGCACTGGCCAAATGTTGGTCCTTTCCTTTCACAATGTTTAATCCTTTTCCCTTCCAGTTTGAAAATAGTATGATCAAAGTACTTATTGATGGAGCTATTTCTTTAAATTCTGTATTGGTATTAGTCTCTTAGGATCTTGAAACAAAGTCTGCAGATTGTCTCCATCTATTTTATCATTTGGCCAACACTAGATTCCCCAAGCCTTAACTGAATTTGAAATTGTTGTGGAAGTACAATTATAATCAGATCTGCTGGTAACTAAAATAGCATAGTGGCTTCTAACAATAGAGTGACACATTTTTCTATTGTGTTTCATTATTGGCAATGAAGATGTTTGAGCAGGGATGCAGCTGTCAACACTCTGCATGTAAAATTCTTCATTTTGTCGTGAAATGTATGTAGGTTTGTTTCCAAAATAAGCACAACCTCACTTTAAGAAATTTCTAAGTAGTTAACAGGCTGGAAAAGATTGAATGTGATTATATTTCCTAAAGCCAGCATAAGGAATTGCACTGTTCTTAGAATCAAACCCATTAAGACTAAATCACACACCCTTGGCTCTCTAGCACATTATTCTACATGTTTACATGAACAGTAAGGAGCACTTTGCACCACTGTTCTCCAGAGACATTCCAGAAATTCATCAGCCCTGTATTCTTATATGCCATTTCACACACCTTTGTGATTATACTATAGGACTACTGCCTCCTTGGCTTCTGGAGACCACAGAAACCCAGGAGGCTACAATCATACTCCCATGGAGGAAGTTCCTTAGGGAATGTCTACCCAATCAAAAACCCATAGCTAGCCCATGCCAGCTAACTAAAGTTTGCAAGTCTTAGTCTGCAGGGCTGTTTACACTGCAGTAAAAATTTCCAGGCCTGGGCTGGAGCCCGGGTTCTAGGAATCTGAAAGGGGGAAGGGATAGTGTCTTAGAAAGTCTATGCTGCAGCTGTAATTAAACAGTCCCGCTGCCCGAGCCAGCTGGTGTAGGCCAGTCACAAGTGTCTAGACATAACCTTAGTGGTTAGTTACGTGGGTTTAATTCCATCTGACAGCTCCTTATAATGGAAAGGGAAAACAGACTTTTTCCTAGAGAAATCCTGTACAGTAATTCCTCATTTAACACGGTAGATATGTTTCAGAAAATGATCGTGTTAAATGAAAACGTGATATGCGGGATCAATTTTCCCATTGAAAATAATGGAAAAGGTGGGGGTTGCATTTCAAGCAGTGGGGAATGGGGAAACCCAGCCACCGGCCTGCAAGCTAGGTCGGAGGAGAGGGAGCAAGGCATCCGGCGAGAGGGGGTCTCCGGGGAATGGTGCAGCGAGCAGCGAACCCTCCGCTGCTTTGAAGGGAGGCAGCGGAAGCCCCACGCAGCCGCCAGTGACCGGCTGGCTGGGGAAACCCAGCCGCCGGCCTACAAGTGGGGGCGGAGGAGAGGGAGCAAGGCGTCCGGCGAGAGGGGGGTCACCGGGGAACGGCGCGGCAAACCCTCCGCCGCTTTGCAGGGAGGCGGGGGAATCCCCCATGCAGCCGCCGGTGACCGGCCGGCTGGGGAAACCGTGTTATTTCAGGGACAGTCATGTTGCTCAAAAACGTTCCCCCCCCCCCCCCCAAAAAAATCTTGTTATCGCGAAAACGTGTTAAGCGGGCATGTGGTAAGTGAGTAATTACTGTATAGGACAGTCCTGATAAATTTACAAATAAAAAAAGTAAAAAAACCCGGAGTTCAGAAGAGAGCGAGAGCTGTTCCATTTGGTGAGGAAAGGAGCACACTGGATTCTTCAGCTGCAGCTGACCCGCTCACAATAGACAGGCCCTCCATACTTCCTGAATTCCCCATCTTGCTCTGCAGGTAGCAGGTCCTATTACTGTGGGTCCAGACTGAGCTCACAGATAAATTTGGTCTGTTCGAGGCTGGAGGTGGAGGAAAGAGAATCCTCACCTCGCCCATTGGAGATTTCTGCGGTTCACAAGAGCAGCATAAACTACACTCCCGCGGCCCAATTGAGAGCAGCCGCCGTAATGGTGAGGATTGCGCCAGACCGGCAATGTTACTCCAGCACTGCAGGATACTCCGCATGATGAAACTGGGCCTGCTGCCTGGGCGCTTGTTTTATCCACAATTGTAGCTCCTTCCGATGCCAATAACTTTCACAGCACTTACCCTCTACCTAAGGCAAAACAACCCTCCCAAGACTGGGTTTAACACCACTCTTGGGAGACACCTAAAGATCAGGAACTGCTTACTGTGAAATAAGGCTCCGCATACCCAGCCAAATGTATTATCTTCACAGCACCACTTGGAGGTTTAACATCTGGCTTTCTGCAGCCAGCTGCCAGACACTGGGAGGTCTGGGGAGAGGAATGAAGGGAACATACTCTAACCTGATCTTCTTTACTGTACTGTTGATGTCCCATTGCTAGTTACATGTCTCAAGCATCATCGGACCTGGTCCCCACAACTTTGGCATATGTTTGCACTTAATGTCAGTTGTGCAGAACATATCTGTCCTAACTTCCTACTTTTCATGTTACTGCCAATAACAGTGCCTATGTAATGAAAAAATAATTGACATAATGCAAAAAGGCTATTTTATTTTCTAGTTGTTGAAATACAGCTTTTCTGGGTACTGAAATACAGAAGTCTGGTTTTCTGAGAGAGAAGTCAGTCATTTTGAGAGGAATGAAGAAACACTCACTTCACAGGAGCTCTGGCATAGACCTGTAGCCAGTCAGGAATCTCTGCAGTGTGGTACGGATTTGCAGGTACTAGAAGGGGTTGGCTTCTCTCTTGCTGTGGCTGGTAAGTCACTGGTGGAGGTTGATCATAACGAGGAACGCTATAAAAAAGCATATAGAAATATACAATGTATCAATTCAACAATGGCCCAAAGCAGCAAATTAAATATACTGGTATAATTATAATGTTAATTTTAACCAAAATGTTAAAATCTTAAAACTACTGATCAATCCAGCCACACACAACAACAGGAGTCATGACTGCAGACTGATGATATCACTGATGACATACAGATAGGTTGCATTTAATTTTAAAAGCTCCAGCACTTCTTTACTGGAGCAAGGAGACCTTTCTGTAGTCATTTAACACAATAATTGCACCATGGACTTTATTCTAGTCTACATACAAATGTAAACACCACTGCAATTTATCATCATATTGCACACTCATCTCAGACCATTTTACCTGTTATCCATGGACATTTTACTAAAATGGGTACCGGGGTCTGAATAAAAATGAGAAGCTGGTACAAGCTATTCCAGAAGAACTCTAAGTTTCATCTTTGAAATGTCTCAGTGAGTTTTTTTTTTCCTTTTCAGATGAAGAAACAGTAGGAAAAATTGTACGGTAGGGATAAGAGTGTTAAGAGTATACTGACAAAAAGTCATCAACATTTATACTGGGTAGATAAAAAGGGCCTTTTATTTTAGAGCAGATCTAGCCCATATTTAAGATGGCAAAGGCCCTCTTCAGGAATATTATTATAGGCTATTTGTGAGGACAGGCTCCTGGAAAGTAAACCTCCTTTTGACTAACATTTTTCTGCTTTGAAATACTGTCAGGATCAATTCATTCTAAGATGAAATTTGATGCTACCCTGATTCTTGATTAGTTGGTAGCAATATTCTGTGCCCTGAACTTGCTTGGGACACTGTAGCCTTAAGGTTATCTCCCTTTACAATTAAAGCAACTTGGGAGCATACCAAGTAAATTTCCACATATGCAAACATATAATGCATCTCTGATGCGCTTCCACAGAAAAGCCTGATTTTCCCTATGCTAAATTCAATCAGAATACAGTCTACAACAAAATCTAACATTGATAGCCTACCTGGGAGCACAGGGATGTTTGTACTGAGCTATTTTATTGATGTGATCTACATAATACACTCCAAACTCTGCTGACTCAACTCTTTCCCATCCAGGAGGCAGCCCCTCACGCTCAAATGGATGGCTCCAATGAGTTGTATTAGTGTTATGATCAATGTAGTATTTCCTTCCTCGAAAAGTCCAGTCCACTGACCAGCCAGGAGGAAGAGGTAAATCTTCAGAGCTGTGATTTGTTAAATTTCCTAGTGATGTAGCAGGCACCCTGCCAATGCCTGAAAAAACATCAGAGAGTTCAGCAAAGTTGATGATAATGTAGTAGATTTATAACTTTGATATTCACACATTGTTTTTCAATAATTAGTGATTCATTTGACCAGTTCTAAGTCAGGTCTCACTCCTGAAAAGAGAAAAAAGCAAAGCAGTATTTTGTTTCCATAACATAACCTTGACTTTTGTCACCAGGTATTCTCGATTTTATCCATAACGCACTAGATGAATGTAAGAACAGTTTTATCTGTTTCCTATCTCCGTATTTACATGCACGGGAAATGAAAAGTGTGTTTGGAGCTTAATTTCCAGCTAACCTACCTCCACAAGACTTACTGGCTCCACTTACCTTAGAGAACTGTGTAATGTATTTAATGGGGATGAAGTTGCAATCATATTACTATCAGGGTGAATTCCTCAGCAAGGCTGGCGGATATGGGATTTTAAATGCTAGCGCACATCTACACTACAATTTATGTTAGTAACGCATTAGTTACATCCACACTACATACCTACTAAATACTGCTACTGTATTTTTCTAGTGTAAATGGGACCTTCAAAACCCATTCAGCAGCAGACAAGCCTTCCTACATTACCTATGCAGACAGTCACAGCAGTAGGAGGGAGGGAAGAGAGGCAGAAGTTAAAGTAAGACAACGTAATAATGATAATGTGTGGTTATGTAACTGGTATAAAGACAATTTAACAACATTTTAAAACCATTATATACAAATGCAATATGTCTATGCATTATAGAAACTAGTGCAACAAATACTAATAAACTCAATAAAAATGTCATTTCTATTTTATCTTTTCCTTCTCGTGATGTAGTGTGGAACCTTAGGGAGGATTTCTTGCCAGTCAAAAGTACAGTTGAAAGGAGTAAACCTCCAGCAGAGGCAGAAACATGGCTGAAAACGTAGAACAGGGGGACCTACCCAAAATGATCATTAAGTTTCATTCCTTAAATGCTTAAGAACATGAGAACAGCCATACTGAGTCAGACATAAGCTCCATCTGTCCATCCTGGGTAATAAGCACTGATGGACCTCTTCGCCAGGAATTTATCTAGCTCTTTTTTGAACCCCGTTAAAGTCCTGTTCTTCACAACATCCTGTGGTAAGGAGTTCCACAGGTTGACTGTGCACTGAGTGAAGAAATACTTCCTTTTGTTTGTTTTAAACCTGTTGTCTATTAAATTCCCTATTATTACCTCTGCTTGACACCCCGTATGATGTTAGTACAATTTAAACTCTTCTTACCTTCAAATCCCATAATAAAAATACATTTGACTTGATTTCAGCATTCCCAACTAGCTGGTAAGTATTCTATTAATGCTGTATTTTCTGACTGAACAATATAGAAGGGCTTAGTGTTTTTCCTCTCTCAGAAGTGAAACAATTGATTCTACCACAGCACCAATGTCTCCACTGATAGAAACATATCTGTGGAGACCTCTGTAGGAATAAATCCTTCCTGAGCTTTGGCTCTTCAGAAATAAGTAAGGGAGTGAGAGAGAGAGACAGAGACAGACAGACACTACCATTATCAGGGATATTAACGGATAACCAGTTACTTGGTAAACATAACCCTTACTGGGTGATGCTTAGCAGGTAACGGTTAACTGGTGGGGACTGGAGCAGTTCCCTGCTCACCACAGGCAGCCCTGCTGGAACCCCTGGGGACTGGGGTGGCAGCCGCAGCCCCCATGAGGAGCCGTGAGCTGTGGCAACAGCCCCCATGTGAGGCTGGGAACAGCCGGGCTTGAGCAGTCCCTGCCTGCTCTAGCCACTCTGGGAGTGGCCCACCTGTTCACCCCCCCTTTAATCAGTTAAAGGGTCAAACACAGCGTTAGCACTATGTTTAACCATTGTAACCAAATGGGATTTTACATCCCTAATCTGTATCACCCAAAGAATGCCATGAAGCGAAAACTACCCTAGCTCACTCAAAAAGCAGAATTGAAGCCAGATGACACTTTCTCATTCCTTTCTCTGCCTAACCACACATGTATCCCAGCCTTCTTCTGCCATCAGGGGAAATTATGAACATGCTTTCCTTCTGACAGCTCATTCACAGTTCAGCTCTGGCACACGAATGACATTCTTTTCGCCGTTTCACTTACAAGTTGAGATAAGTATGGGAGTAATACCTCACCGGCACTTTCAATCCAGATGGCATTAGCCATCAGCAATAAAATAACTGGAAAGTATCCAAAGCAGAGAAACGACATCCTCTGTCCCCTGCCAGTCCCACTGAGCACTGGTTCAGAAAACATTTGTATTTGTCAACACAAATAATTCTGACCCTGGCAGGTTATGAAATATTTGACCGTGGAGTACCTCCCCGTATTCAAATATTTTTGCTCTTTCCACCAGTTAGTATGTGTACCAATGCTGTGGCTCCCTCTTGCAGGTCCTGTCCTGAAAAGGAGCCTGCGACCTGGAGCTTATTTCCCTGGGGCGTCCCATTGAAGGGAGGGAGGAAAATGGAGTCCCGGTTTCTATTTCCAAGAGGAAATACAATTTTCTAATTAAGCTACTTGAAACACCTCTACTATTAACTGGACTATTATGATTGGGACTCTTCTGACTGTGTAAACAAGAGCTACCTATGGTGTCAACGTTAGCATGGGATCCAAATACTCAGACTTCACTAGAAGAAACACACAACATAGGTATCAATGTTAACTTTAAGCTTTAGTTAAAACTTGCATCTGATCAATTTATTGTGGTGTTTTATACTACCACTTCAATTACAGCATAGTTTAGCAGCCAATTTATAGTCCTTTGGATAGAGGTTAATGCTTAATACAGATTCAAAGCTGGGATTACAAGGTTTCAAGTACAGGTTGAACCTCTCTAATCACGGGCTCACTGGTCCAGCAACATCTGTGGTCTGGCATCATCGGGCACCCTGTTGGTGCCTCGGGGTTGAAAACCAGGACAGCAGGACCCCAGATGTTGCCAGACCAGAGAGCTGGGCTGGTGGCTGGGAGCTGGAGGTTGGTCAGGGAGTGCAGCCCAGGAGCTGGGGAGTGAAGGGGCCAGGACTGGAACCTGGTGAGGCTGAGGTTGGGAGCAGAGCTCGGCAGCTGGGAGTGAAGCCAAGTCTGGTAGCAGTGGAGCGGACACTGACCTTCCCCTGGTTCGGGTGCCAGATGAGGGAGATCCAACCTGCAGTACACAGAATGGGTTTCAGCACTAGCAGTTAGGACTTGTTTATGTGGGAAGTTATTTAAGCCATGGTGATTATCCCAGTATAACTGCCCACTTAGACACACTAAGGCTGTGAGGGGCAACCTGGGTTAGCGAGTGGGTGCAAGATTGTCAAAACCAAGACCGTCTTGTGGGGTAGTTTTGCTAACGGTGCTTGTGTACCTGGAATTTGCGGGGTGAGCTGACTGAACCGCAGCAGCACTTTGACTGGAGGCAGAGGGAGCGCCCGGCTCTCGCAGCCAGTGCTGGGTGCAATCAGCGCGCGGCTCACTCCGCATGGCCTTGTTTTAAGTGCGAGTCACTTTGAAAAACCGTGCGTGTCATTTTGTAATACTACACCGGTGAAAAGTAGCAGAATCTGGTAACCTTGTGCGTGGGCAGCGGTAAACAAAATATCTTGTGGGCCACACCTAGAACCCCAAAGGTTGCCCACCACTGCACTAAGGACTAGTCTATACTTAAAAATTAGATTGACCTAGCTATAGCACTAGGGCTTGGGAAAATGTTATGCTCCGAGCGCCATAGTTAGGTTGACCTAACTCATGCCAGTGTATATGCAGCTAGGTTGATGGAAGAATCTCTGCTTCTTGGAGAGACGGATTAACTACACCAAAGGAAAAAATGGTTCAGTTGATGAAGGAAAAGTCTATCCTGTGACACTACAGTGCTGTCGCTGCACTGCTGTCGCTGCACGCTGTAGTGACTCAAGTATAGACAAGGCCTTATTTAAGTATATTTGGAACCTCAAAAAACAGACAAGAGCAAAGAGAGGAAAAGGAAAATTGTAATCAGAATGATTTTCAAGTCTGTTGCTCTCTAGTCTTGGTGATTCACAAGGTAATTGCTACACTTCACTGGAAAGGCAAGACTTCTAGTTTTCCTAGTTTTTAATAGCATTATGGTATAGCAACAGACCTTAAAAAGAGTGACTAGTCCCCCAGACCATCCAATGTTATTTTGGCACTTGTTTCTGGATGGTAGATACCAAACCAGTGTGTCTGGATAGCAGATACCAGGTATAGCAAATACCAAACTAGTGTAATTTTTTGATCCCTGGATAATGTTTTTAAATATATAATTGAAACAGTCAACAGTTATGAAACCAAAGGCTAGATTTACAGGCAACAAAGGGGTTAGAATGCTAGAAGTACTTAGAAAGCATAAGTGACTTTTTACAGTTTCATGTATAATCTTCTCAAATCATCATACACGTCATGTTTTCTTAATGTTGTTGAAAGTTAAGAATTCAGATCCTATTTGTGAAATATTGCATGTCATACCCTTTGAACTGTTGTGACATTCAACAATATCTCAATTTAGACTTTGTTTGTGTAATTAGAGTTACTGAATATGAAAATAAACCATACACACTGCTTCTGCATATACATTTCTGATGAAGGAAATACTCAGCAGATGCTTCCTTGAAATGAGAATTTAAAAATATATGTACAGGAATATTCCCTACTGTAGTTTAGAACAGGAGAGGACAAAACTAACTTTTTTTTTAGGCTCCTATAAGAATCAATAGTAAGAATGGGCACCACTTCACAGGCTAGATTACCATTTAATCTTTTTCACAACTGGGAGGCAAAGGAGTGCCATCAAATTCTGTGGAGCCTAACCCACCATTTTAAAAGCTATGTATTGAAATCCAAACTACTACTGAAAAGATAGACTTCCAAACATGAACGGTGCATAAACTGATGCACCCACGGTTCCCTGAGTCGGCCAAGACAGAGCCAGTGCTGCTTGCATGAGAAAAGGGGAATTTGGTGGGACCGGAACGCACGGAGGTTCTAGATGTGGAGGCCCACTGACTGACTAACCTGGTGTGCGTTGGGGCAGCATTTACTGGAGAAGCAAAGTTCAGCCAGTAAGAGACTGGGTCTGCAGAAGTGGACAACCAAAGCACAAGAGTAGAGGGGAAGGAGCTCTGCTCCAGGCACATGTATGCCCGATGAGCTGGTTTAATCCTTTAACTAGTAAACATTGAGTCGTTTTTTTTTTTAAAAACCCTGGTGATTGTGACTTTGATTCAGACAGTTTTGATTAAGTCGGGAGATTGGAAGCTAGATTGGAGGGAGATAAAGAAAAGGACTGAGGTGAGGACATGAAGTCAGCAAGTAAAAAGCATGCTCCTGAATTCTGGACACTGAGGAAAGACAAGAGATAGGCAACAGACCACACTATACAAGAGAACGTTTTTTCATGATAAGGAGAGTGAGTTTCATTAGCACCGGTACTATAATTGACAGATTTCCCCTCCCTCTCCCTTCTTACTAAGGGTCCCCCTTTTTTTCCTCCACTCAAGATCATCTCATCTGAAGAGGAGGGTTTTGCCCATGAAAGCTCATGATCCTTATATTTATATATATTGAGTAGTCATAGCAGCACTTTAAAGACTAACATGGCTACCCCATTACTTTTGAAAAGTATCTAGTCACTTTTACTAAAGCTCAGTCAAGCTTGTAGAAGTAAAGATGTGAAAGACTGACAAAAGGGAACCCAATTTAGAAGCTCCCCTCTATTTTCCAGCAACCAGAGAAATTAAAGGGGCAGAGGGAGAAAAGTCCTCTGCCAGGAACTATGTGTGTGGGTCTCAAATGACTGCAAAGGAGAGAACATTTAAACAAAAAAAGTGACTGTAAAACCACAGAATACTGGCAAGATTGCACACACAGTACCAACAACTACCTTTCACTTGGTTTAGAAATTAACTAGTTTTCAAATGACAGTGTCCCTTTTAATCACATAAAGCCAGATTTCCATTTCCAACGTATCAAAGCCTGTTGCTGTTCTCCCAAGCATCAGTAATGCTTTCTGAAACTGTTTTGACCAGCCTATCCTAGCACTAAAATAATTTTCGATGTTACTTTGAGGATCCTGTTTCAGCAATGATTTACTGTTTCCTACAACAGGCAAAGTTTTTTAAAACTAATGACTGTAATTTAATAGGAACGTGCGACCTGTAGATGACACTTGCTCAAATTCTAGACATATCAGATGTATTGTGCAGCATTTAGAAAAGAAAACCAAACTGAAGCTGTATAAAAGTCTTCACAGTAAAGCTTTATTATATAATGATTTTAAACAGTGTTACTATTATTACTCTTTGGAACGCCATTTCCCTCCCTTAACTATTTACTGAATAAAAAGTTTCTATAACAAAAGCATAACTCTGTCAAGTAAAAAATTCCATATATGCGGTCAGTAACCTTAAAGTCTTGACATTCTTATGGCAGAGCTATTTTCTTTGACACAGCAGATTTATTATTTTGCTTACAGCTTACATGTAAAGACAAAATGACAGTGAAAACGCTTTATGTACATGTTTAAAGTTTAAAACAGTTTCTTCAAATATTCTTGGCATAAGTTTTTTTTTTATTTATCAAATATTACAAGTTCTCTCTTTTTAAGGTCACTTTTCTGCAGCTAAGAGTGATTCCACAGATGCTGTACAAGTTTCACAGATTCTCAGCAACTTGCCATTGTAAACAGAAGATTCACAACAAAACATAACACAAAAATATTCAGGAATGCCAAAGCATGCATTAATAAACATTCTGGATTGCCTCTCCTTTTATACTGTTGTTTTATTGGATGAAGAAAATATGTTCCACTTAAAGAGAAGGAAACAGATGGGCAATTTCTTTTTAAAAAATGTACACAGAAAGACAGAAAAAAAACCTGAAGAGCCAAAAAGGAATCTAGAATTACCATGCTGTAATGCCATTTAAGTTTTGATTATACAAATCATTGTATAGTCCCTCTTGTTTATGAACAGTCTGATATCAAATACCACAAAACTACACAATTTATGCCTGTCAGTTATTCTATAAATATTTAATAGTGCAAGTTGGCAAAAGCAAGCCATCTAAAGGCTATGATGTTCCCACAAGGATGTATTTTAAAAGTGCAGATTAATATAAACTTTCATTGCATTTTAACAAATGGGACTAAAATGTGCAAGTATCCCAAAATTAATTGTGACAGAGTTTTATCTCATCATTTTTTTTTGAGTGAGCTAGTCATAATGTAACGGGAACAGTACTTCATAATCCATGAAGAGAATACCACTCACTTGGGCTTCCATTTGGCACTCAATTAAAATGCAGTATTCTTTTTAGTTCTTGAAATTGTAGAGGAAAAAATAGGTCACTTAATAGTAGGATAGTACATATTAAATAAATAATGCTTAAAAATTATTTTTAAAATTCAGAAGTACATAAAGAAATAAAGGCTAGGTGGCTTCTGGAAAATGGTATACTTCATTTAATATTGTACTTTTTTACAAATACATCTGTTAAACTTAAGCTGGGCCGAATACATGATTCCCCAATTCTGCCAAGGAAGTTAATAAGTGTAATATTAAAAATTCATCCTATAAAGTCCCCTTTTAAAAAAAGTCTGACCTTTTTTTTTATGTGCGCATTTCCTTCGCTCTCCAAAAAGATATGCAGGCCTATTTCATGGTCACCATAAACTTAAGCGTAACTTAAAGCATAAACAAACAGTTTCAGAAATGTAATTATAAATAGGAGAACTAGAATATATAATGCAATACTAACAGAAAAACGTGACTAGGAGCATCATTAAGAAATACTTTCCAAATATTTTTTAAAATAAACACTTGCCTGATGTGTGCCTCCCTTGACTCTGTGACATCCTTTGGAAGAGATCATTGCTGTGTCCATAGCATCTGCAGTCCTCATGTACACGCTCACTTAGCTGATGCCTCCTTTGACTCTCGTAATAATAGGGGTAACCAGCATCTCCATTTTCAGTAACTGTTGCCAACTGTCTTGCAAGATAGGAAGGCGCAGACAGTCTATTGCTTTCTCGCCTCAATATTTCATGAGGTGGCCTCTGAACTGGAGTTCTAAGGAAACTTTGGTTTCTAGAAACTATTCCATCTCCACCAGCAGAGTAGGCAGAAGAACTTGAGTCAGTAAGGCAGATATCAGTACGTCTTGGAATGGTTGGACCATGACGGATAAATGAAGGCATCAGATCTGTAAGAGTAAAACATTATAATTTAAAAAATCTCAGAGGGGTAGCCATGTTAGCCTGTAACTTTAAAAACGAGTAGTCCTGTGAAACCTTAGAGACTGTGGTGTCACAGGACTACTCAATGTGTCATTTAATACAAACTTTACTACCACAAATATCCCAATTAAGAGCAAAATAGGTACACTAATTGTAGAAACCAGGAAATGCAAAGCTAAAGTTTTCAAAGCAACATTAACTCAGCCATTTTCAACAAACGTACATCATAAAACATACTTTAAGAACCTATGTTTAATATGAAACACACATTCGGAGTCAGAGTTTAAGGCTAGAAGAGACCCTTAGATAAACTACTAGTCTGACCTCAGACGTATCACAGGCCATGTATACATTGCAGCCACATGCACACTAGATCCAACACACAGAACAGGAGGGACCAAAGGGCACCAGCAACCAAAGCCGCTCCCGCAATAGCAGGGAAACTGTTTAAGAGCAATACTGGCAAATGACCTGCACTCCACACTACAATGGAAGATGAAAGTCTTCAAGGTCACCACCAATCTGATGGAAGATAAAATTCTTTCTTCATCTCCCATATAGTGATTAGTTAGATCTGGAGCAGGTGAGTAAGAACCCACCAGCTTAATAGCTGAGGGAGTTCTCAGAGCCCTGGCTCACCTTGCTTTTTCATTTCTCTATCCCAAATCATCTAATATTAAACCTCACAACAGCCATCTAAGGAACATGTGATTCTAAGTTCTTTAGAGGAGAGGTTTTTAGTTGGTTCCTGTAGTGACTAGCACAACAGTGTCTCTAGGTGCAAATGCAACATACAAATTATTTGTATTTCAGTAGCTTCGAAGGAACCTAAGCCTGAAGCCCAGTTATGCTAAGCACTATATGCTATTACAACAAGGGGCAGTTCTTGCTCAGAAGTGTTTACAATCTAAATACACAAGACAGGCCAAAGATGAGAGGAAAAAGAGCAGCACAGATTTCCTGTGGTTTGTCCAAAGTCACACAGCAAGTCAGCGGCGGAAGAGAACTCAAATGTCACAACTTCCAATCATGTACCCTATCATGAAGTCTGTATTTATGTACTTACTGTGAGTATGTAAGCAACTTGCCCACCATTTCACAGGAAGCCTGGAATATTGTACTGTTCGTATATAACAGTATTGATATTTTACAGTATGTATATAACAGAGGTGGTCAAACTTACTGACCTGAGCCAAATATTACAATCTGCAGAAGTGTGCCTTGTGGGGAGGATCCTCTGGGGCTCAAGCCCTGATCCAGCTCAAGCCCGAGACCTGGCATGCACCTCCCACAAGGCTGAAGCCCCAAGAGACCTCCACACTGGGGAAGAAGCAGCCCTAGCCCCACCACTCCACTGCAGGGCAGAAGCCATGAGCTTCCCTCCCCAGCCTGACAGGCAGAAAATGGGGGGAGTGAAACGAGGGGGTTCTGAAGGCTGCACTTTAACTGTGACAACCACATGCAGTTTGCAATCTGCAATCTGGCCACCCCTGCTATATCACATGTCCTAGCTAGCAATGCTGTAAATCATAATGCTTAATTTATTAACCATAATGTTACATTAATATCATGGCATTTAACATCTCAGCTTTAAGGAAACTGCCATAAAACATGGACACTAATGGTTATTCTGGTTCAGAATAAGGATGTTAAAATGTGTTTAGTTAAGTAATCATGTAACCACTGAACATTTCAGTGGTTATATGGTTATCCCCACCTGCCGCCCTGCACTGATGCCTCTGTATCAAAACCCAAAGAGCACAACCTAAACATTCAAAGATCATTTTCCAATAGTATGTTTGCAGATCTTGCAGTTGCAAAGGTAACCCTTCAAACAATATGATGCACTGCTGTCACACTTAGGCTTTGTCTACACTGCTAAAAAAGATGTGTTTACACCATGGGTTAACCAATCTACATTATCTAGCCTGCCATAAAATCTAGTAGAGGTAACCCATGGGATGGAACCACAGGTGAGGAATCTAGCACTGGCCTTGCCTAGCCACCAACTTGAGATAAAAACCGCAAACGCTCCCCCCAGTGCTCCCCGAGGCCGCTCCCCCAGCTCCTGCAACTTCCGCCCCGAGGCTGCTCCTCTCCCCCAGCTCCCGCAACTTCCGCCCCCCGAGGCTGCTCCTCCCCCGGCTCCTGCAACTCCCGGAGGCCGCTTCCCCCAACTTCCTCCCCGGCTCCTGCAACTCTCCCCCGGCTCCTGTTCCCAGGCCCGCTCCCCCGGCTCCTGCAATTCCCAGGCCGCTCCCCCCCGGCTCCTGTCCCAGGCCTCCCCCGGCTCCTGCATTCCCAGGCCGCTCCCCCGGCTCCTGCAATTCCCAGGTGCTCCCCCGGCTCCTGGCACCCCAGGCCGCTCCCCCGGCTCCTGCATTCCCCAGGCCGCTCCCCCGGCTCCTGCATTCCCCCAGGCCGCTCCCCCGGCTCCTGCTTCCCCCCCAGGCCGCTTCCCCGGCTCCTGCAACTTCCCCAGGCCGCTTCCCCCGGCTCCTGCAACTTCCCCGGAGGCCGCTCCCCGGCTCCGCAATTCCCGAGGCCGCTCCCCCGCTCCCGCCCCGGCCGCTCCCCGCGCGCCGGGCCGGGCACTCACTGCGCAGCAGCGGGCTGGTCTCCTTCTTCACGTACTTGCCCTGCACCTCGCCGGGCTTGGCGAGCTCCGCGCGCGTCTTCTTGCGGGACAGCATCCCCGCCTCGCGCCGCGCCCGCCCGCATGGCCCGGCTCAGCCGCTCGTGGCGGGGGGGGGCCACGGCGGGGCCATGCGTGCGGGGCGGCCGCTCCTCCGCGCAAAGCCTGCTGGGACACCGGCAGCGCCCGCCCCCGAGAGGGAAGGGGAGGGACAGCGGGCCGGCCTCGCTCCGTGGCAGCGCCCGCTGCGGCGGGGAGGACCCGGCGGAGGGGCGGGGTCTGGCCCCTGGCTCCACCCCTTACCCCGTGACAGGGAGGGAAGGGGCGGGGCTTTCCTGGGGGAAGGGGAGGAGCCTGTAGCCCCCCCACTATGGGGGGCAATGTGGGGGCAGGCTCCTACAGCCTGAGCAGTGGGCCCCATGGCAGGGGCAGTTCAAAGCAGGGGGGCAAAGGTAGGCTCCTCCCCCCCCCCGCTCCGCCCAGCTCCCACCCCGAGCACCGGCTCTGCAGCTCCCATTGGCCGGGAGCCACACCTAAGGGGCGTCACAGGGGCCATGTGTCCGGGCGCAGGCCGGGCACGGAGTCTCCCTGGCCCATAGCCTGCTGGACGTTCACCAAGCGCCGCCTCACGTGAGCACTCCCGCCCGTGCCCCACTGCCCTGTCCCACCCCCGCATCCCCAGAGCCCACCCCACCTTGCACCCCAAGCCCCTGCCCCAGCACTAGCCCTCTCCTGCAGCTCCCATCCCTCCTCCCTGGCCTCGGATCCCACACCCTCAGCTGGAGCTCTCACCCCCTCCCACACGCCAACCTGCTGCCCCAGTGAGGGAAGGGCAGGGGGAATGGATTAAGAGGATGGGGCTAGAGCAGGACACAGGGGTTCTGAGGTTCATGCCATTAGGAAGTTGGCAATACTATGCCCAAGAGCAGCCCATAGCCTCATCCCCATCAGCAGCTGGATGGTCTGTGGCTTCCCAGTTACTTGGGTGGTTCTGACCAGTCAGGCCATGGCTCCAATGCACTGTCACCGGGCTGGAAGCTGTAGGTAGCCATGGACACATCACCTGTCCGGGGCAGGAGAAACTAGGAGGCAGGAATTTGGGCTACTCTTGGACACAGGATTGGCCAAGCAGCAATTTTCAAAAGCACCTAGTTGATTATGGAATTTAGATTTTTCTACAATTGTTGTATTCAAAAGTAAGAATATACTTGACAATTTTAAGCCTAACCAGTGTCTCTCAACTGACATGACACAATGTCAGAACATGTTAGTATTAGACCTGAATGGGTCCAATATTAAACATTTTTTCTTTACATTGGAATTAGAGGCAGTGGTCCTGTCAGCTAGTTTCGAAGTTATTGTCTACAAAAAAAATCTGTAATTGTTGTATGCCCAGGGAGCCCCTGGAATCGCAGTTAAAGTTGCCATCTCCTACCAGAATCTGAAATGGCACCCTGCAGGGTTAAGAAGGCCGGCCACCCTAAAATGGGAAGGACAGGTCTAAGGCCCAGGCAGCCCCCTTCATTTCAGCCAGCAGTCAGGGCTATCCCCAGCCATAGGAGGCCTCTCTAGGACAGTTGATGATGGTGGGCAGGCCTGGCCAGTCCAGAAGGCTGGGGTGGGGCAGGGAGGAGAAGAGACCAGGACACAAGATGGGGGCAGGAATGGGCTCAGTCCAGGGAGACATGAAGGAGGCTGGGAGGTAAAAGAGGGCAGGAACAGGCCCACATTAGGCTAGAAGACACAAGAGGCCAAGAAAAGGCCCAGAAGAGGGTTAGGAGGGGGAAAAGACGAGGGGACATGAAGGGCCAGGAATGGGCACAGACAAGAGTGACGGGGCAGAGGAGAGAGACTGGAAGACATAAGGGGACAAGAATGGACCCAAAGGCTACGTCTACACTGCTCAGTTATTTCAGAATAAGCTATTCCGAAATATGCTATTTCAAAATAAGCTGTCTGGGCTGCAGGGAAGCCTCAAAAGTAGTCCGAGATAGCACGTCAATATTAGGGAAGCCTCTCTCAATTTACAGCCCCAAGAGGAATAACTTAGAATGGCCCTGGTGAGGGGCTATTTTGAAATAGCAGGAGTGGAGCGTCTACACGCCTTATTTCGAAATAGGCATTATTCTTCATAGAATGAGGTTTACAGAAGTCAGAATAAGCCGTCCGTTTTTTCAAAATAACGGAATTGTTGTGTAGATGCTCACATCGTTATTTTGGAATAACGGCCGTTATTCTGAAATAACTTTGCTGGTAGACACACCCAATTTGAGGCCCAAGGGAGGCAGGAAAGGAACACACAGGATACACATTGTATGTCAGATCACCCCTCCCCCCCTTATGGTGTTGGCCAGGCATAAAGCCTAAGAGCTGGGCCTAGGAAGGAGGTCTGGGGGAAGGGGGTGGGAGGGGGGCAGAGAACTTCTTTTTTGGGCCAGGGGCTGCTGATCTACAGGGGGAAAAAAATTAGTCAGGGGCCGCACACAAGTGAGAAGCAAAAAACTCAAGCCCTCACTGATGTGGCCCCCAGCTGAGAAGGACAAAGACACTCCCCACATTCCCCTCACACCTCAGAGCCTGGGGGGGGGGGGGGAGGGGCAGGATAGTAGATTGTGTGCTCCAGCCCCAAGGGGGAACAGTGGGGAGGCTGGAGTGCCAGCATGGGCTCCCCAATGCTAGGAAGGAGCCCCAGGGGCCGGATTCAGGCAAGCTAGGGGCTGCATCCAGTCCCTGGGCCTTAGGTTCCCCACCCCTGCTCTTGGGCCATCCAACTTTTGTTCCCTTTGGAGGGCTGGTCACCTTCTATTCAGAAAGGGGTTGCAACAAACTCCCTCAGAAGGTGAATTCTTTCCCCCACAGGCCTGTTCTCATTCTCCAGCCCGTGTTAGATTCCGGGTGGGCCAGTTGCCTAGCAGGTGTCTCACGTGAACACTTGCCCATGACTGAAAAGAAAGAGCCACTAGGATAATGGATGAGCATGTTGCAAAGCTAGTGGAGGTGTGCAAGCTGCATATTTTTATCACTGCAGCAACGAGGACTCCATTGTGCTTGGTGCTGGACATGCACACAAGTATCACTCCCTGCCCCAAGGAGATTACAATCGAAGTGGAAGATAAGGGACAACAAATGGATACCGCCAGGGAAGCACAAGGAACAGAGACAAGATTTGGTCCATATTATAGGCAGAGGTTGCAGCACACTAGCATAAAAAATGTCATAGAAACCAACCCTTCAGCAGTGCAAATTAGTGAGCATTCTCTAATTTATTACCAACAGAAAAGCCTATTTGAAGTTATATGCCACACCTGGGACCTCTGGAGCTTAATGCATACATAATAAGCCTCTACTGCAGGGGTGGGGAACCTTTTTTGGGTCGGGGGCCGCTGACCCACAGAAAAATGAGTTGGGGGCCGCACACAAGTGAGAAGCAAAAAAAACCTCAACACAAACCAACGTGGCCCCTGACTGAGGATAGAGACTCCTCACATTCCCCTCACACACCAGAGCCTAGGGGGGACCAGCCTAGTAGATTTTGTGTGCTCCAGCCCTGCGGTGGAACAGCAGAGGAGCTGGAGTACCAGCACAGGCTCCCCAATGCTGGGGGAGACCCTGAACCTCGGGGGCCGGCTCCAGGCAAGCCGGGGGCCACATCCAGCCCCCGGGCCTGAGGTTCCCCAGCCCTGCTCTACCCCTTGAGCTAAAAGCCAGTTGGTGCTCAGCTAAGGTTGTAGAGAAGAATCATTGGTTTAAGTGCCACTACATGCGACAATGAACCACACCCAGTAGGTGGGTGGGTTACATATACACAAACAAAACATGAGGGAAATTTAATCCTAAAATCTATTTAAACATTTTTCTCTATAGCAATGTAATCTAATTATGGATTAAAGATTAGTCTTTTAATAAGAGTATTTAGACCTGTAACAATGATTAAGAGGGAAAACAATGGAGAATGAAAACAGGCTAAAAGTAAAAATATATTGAGGTAGGTTCATTATTAATTCACTTTTTGCTCCCTAAACTGGTGTATCTTTTTCCATAATGGAAAATTCATAATGTTTTTATCATTAATTGCAAGCCTGTCAGTTTATTACTATTTTATTCAGTTTAAAATTTAGCTTGGATTAGTAAAGGCATATGAATTACAAGTGAATAGTGCAATTGGTCTCCACAACAAAATACTCATTTTCATACAAGAAAAAACCAAAAGCAAGTAGTGAGTACAGTAATTTATATTTTTAATTTCCATATAAACCATTTTGGTTTGTCTTTCTGTTTTACATGATGGTATAAAGACAACTGTACACGTGGAACCTCTCTAGTCCGGCACTCTCTGGTCCAGCAACATCTGTGGTCCAGCATCATTTTAGTTAGCCCGATGTCCACTTATCATGGATGGGGTGAAGTTTCCCACAGTCCCATAAAGTTTGTTTACAGCCACCAGGCCTGGCTGTCAGTGTTCAGTGCTGTTCTGTAGCTCTATTTTACCCCTGAATGTCTTCTAAGAGCCCAGCAAGCAGAGGGTGTGTTGATAATGCAGGTAGACAATACTGACCTCCTGTGGTCTGGCAAATTCTCTGGTTCAGCACCAGTCAGGTCCCAAGTATGCCAGACTAGAGAAGTTCTACCTGTATATTACAGGGGACTGGACTTGACCTCTTGAATTTCTTTCCAGTTCTATGATATAATAAAAATACACCTACTGGTCTTCATCTTTACATAAGTTAATTATCACTAATTACAGCATTTGACATTTAGTGGGAACAGAAGCTATTCTGAACAACAGCAAAGCAACAGAATGCAGTTGTGACAATGATGTCATTTGCTTTAGATTTACCAATGTAAACTGTTCCCTTAAACCATTTTATACAACATCCATACGTAGCAAATGTCAGTTGGGTTACAATCTTTTTGCTCAGACAAAAATAAAAAAATTCCCTCTCTGAATTTAAATTCAGCTGCAACTGAGTGAGGAAAAGGTGCTAATTAACCTTTTATCCTTTTACCAATGCAAACAGACACACAGCTCTTTAACTGTGCAGATAGAACACAATCCCTCAAGTTGTTTGGAATGAATTCATATACAATTCCCCACCCAAAAAACCTCACAACCCCAAAACTTCTTATTTTCACAGTGATTCACACAGTATGGTGTAGGAAAGAATTGATAGTATTTTTTGAAACATTGTAGCATCATCTTTGAATTGGCAAGACCCATTGTTTTGACTGTAGGCCTAGTACTTCACGTTTTGTTGAGCTTATATTAGTTTGCTGTTGAAGACTGGCATACTTAAAAGGCCTATAGGGTGTAACCAAGTTTCGACCTTTATTTTCAAGCATTGGGGACTATAAATGCCTAATATTTCATGGCTCAAATGCACACTATGCAAGAAAGCGTATGCAAGTAGTGAGACAAACATTTCACTGAGGTAGGGCATCGGAGTTTCACCACTGTATGCCAGCTGGGGAGGAAGTACCCTGAGTGGTTTCTCAAGCAAGCCCTTCTAGCAGATGCTCTAAGCTGCTTTTAATAACGCTGGACGGTTCCGTCTCAAAGGGCACTTTGGAGCACTCTATTCACCCAGATCTCAAATGTCACCTTCAATTCTGCCTGAACAAGGGAGGTTGAACTCCCTTCTTGCGCCCCACCTCTCAACTCTCCTCAGTAATGGGATTAGCATTTGAAACTAAATCCATGAAAGGAAGGGCGGATTGATTTCTCCCCCCTTATTTCTCAATCTCAGTACACTTATGCCTCTCCACTATCCCTGCAAACTTATCCTACCTCCACCTTTCTGACATTATGTTCTAGAAAGTTCCAATTAACTTTTTTTTAAAATCCAATAGAAAATAAGAGCCAGAAAGTCAAAATTTGCATTAGCAGTCTATCCTTTTACAAAAATCTTCCCTATGAAGTTTTATTTAATTACTCAGCAGTTTAAGGACAATCGCTACTTCCATATTCACATCTCTCTGTTTGCAATGTTTGTAAATATTAGGCCATGTCTAGTCTAGGAAAATAAATTACATTAAAAAGTGCCGACGAGCACCTTTCTCTAGGATAACTATAGCCAGGTGAATTCTGTCTACTCTGCCATTTTCAAAATACTGCCTATTTTTCTGAGCCAGAGATGGTCTTAGAGAGGTGTGCTCAATTTCCTTATCGTCATTACACATTTTAGTCCAACTGCCCATATATCAAAACTTTATTATATGGGTGACTTACCCAGCTAATTGGTCAATAATAGCCGAAGCCAAATATATGCAGTCTTTGGAATTTAAAAAGGGAACCTCACTTTATTTCAGTGTAATTTGTGATGGTAAAACATTGCTTCTGCAGTCAATGAAAACATGAAATATGCAAGCCCTAGAGACTGTGTTGTCATTTACCCAAACGGAAGATTGAAAGCAGAAAGAGATATCACAGTACAGTTGTTAAAGCAATTTCTAACTAAGGGTTTCTTGCTTTGTGCAGGTCCTAGATACGTCTGTGCCACCACTGTAATTTAACATAACTAACCAAAAAACCTTTTAAAAGGTATATTCAATATACCTCCAAAGTACACACTGCAAGCTGATTTTTGTTTTTAAATAAAACCCTGTATATTCATTGCATCCTTTCAACAGGAAAATAGTGCAGAGTTTTCTATGGCCAGACATGCATTCATGGTGATTATTTGCTCTCCGTTGTGTCCTTATGCTCCATTCCCGTACACAGGAAGAAAACAAATCTCTCTGGTATTCTTGTAACAGTCACAATACTGCCTGCATACAGGAATTGAGCAGACTGGCAGTACAAGGAAGGGTCAAACCATGTTTCTATTCCCTAATCCCTCCATGCGCCCAGTAGTAGGCATAACAGCCTTGACAGTGCTCCACCTGGCTAAATTAGTATAAACTGAAAGTCATTCTCTGCAGGCTGGCTAGTGGCTTG
Organism: Rafetus swinhoei; assembly: GCA_019425775.1. Taxonomy (NCBI): domain Eukaryota; kingdom Metazoa; phylum Chordata; order Testudines; family Trionychidae; genus Rafetus; species Rafetus swinhoei. The sequence goes on along the minus strand of CM033446.1, from coordinate 129,274,708 downwards.
TGGCAAGTAAATTGGCAGTCTCATTTCAGTTCCTAGTGATCAGTGGCAAGTCCAAATGCTACCATAACTGGCACCTAGTTGGCAGTCTCAGAGACAATAGTTAGAATACATACAGTTTGAACGTTTTAACCTTTCCTCCGAATCCCACTACTGCTGCCAAACTGGCCCCTCTCACCAGTAATAAATCCTTGTGGACACTTTAAAAATCATGTTGCCTTAAGTCTATTTTTATCTGGTCATATTAGATAACAGTTTGGTTTATCATGCTTTTCATAAACAAGGTTTCTTAAAGCTTGAAAGAGTGGTTATCTTCATATACAGACATTAAGTTCCATATTTACAGTAGTGCAAGAAGCTATTTCAGGCTATCATTCCCTGAGTTGCTGAGGTGACCTCAAATGTAACTCCTTACATTCAAACACTCCGATCCTGTAGCAGGATCCACGAGCAGAGACCTGTCTGTACAGAGTCTCACTGATGCCAAACAGAATTAGGTATGGCCATTGGAGGTCCATGTTAGGAGACCCCATTGCAGAATCTGTGTCACATATTACAGACAAGAGTTTATCTAGTTGTCTTCTCCATTCTCCTGCCAATGCAAGATTATTCCGCAAGTATATTCAGTGCTTTGTCCAGTAAAAAAAAACCCCACATTCAAGTAGAAGCCATACCACTTTGTTTGGCGATCGTGCCTCTGTTTTATCTAACTTACTTCCACCGGGAGAGAATTTAAGGCACCTAATGTATTTGTAAAGGAGCTATGAGAGTCATGGCCACACTCACCACAGGGGACATGTCTACTGTTAGGTTTAGTTAGGTGGCAGCACAATCTATTTACCAAGTTTTAATCACCACTAGGGAAGCTGAACAAGAAATCGTCCTTGATCAAATGCGCTAGAAGCCTACTGCCTCAGTTGGAGCATCCTGCTTTAAGGAAAGTACAAAATCTGTCTGTAGCATAACACAGATGAAGTCTGTTTCCTAATAATGATTATTCTGACAATGACACCTAAAGATGACCCAGATGATATGTGGAGTGTAGGCTTTCAAGTATTAGACATAAGCTTAGAATGTTTTAAAAGTCTGAGACCTAATTTGCAAAGGTTCCCCTTATATCTAGATTTCAATCTAGATGCGAGTTACCAAATGAATTCACAATACATTGAGAGTTTATATTTAAAAACAAAACATGGCTCAAATAAGTTAAGTTTACACAGAATCACAGATTTGCGTCTTTTCTACAACCCTGAATAGGGTAGTTTTAAACTGGGCAGGAAGGTGGTTTAGGAATGTAAGACCAGAAGTTTGTTGGCAGTTTTCAGTTTCGGTCTTAACTTTAAACCATCTCATCTGAAGATGTGGGTTTTGCCCACCGAAGCTCATAATATTATATATATTTTTGTTAGTCTCTAAGGTGCCACAAGATTACTCGTTGTTTTTAAAGTTACAGACTAACATGGTTGCCCCTCTGAGACTATTTTGAGATCTCGATTAACTAACATCTATAATACAAAAAGGCAGCACAGAGAGAAGTTGAAATCTTAACATTTCAGTAAAGTGCAAGAGAGTTGTTGACTATCCGTATGGCTTTGCTATGACCTTAGTTGAGGTGTGGAATTCAAAGATGGCGATGCCAGGTTCTTTACTATTTTACTGAGGTTGGCAATCTTCTCTTCTAAGAAGTAGTTTTTCTTCTCAGCAGTTTTTTGTCGCTGTTCTGTCATCTCCAGAGCTTTCAGCAATTGTGCGTTCTCAACATAGAGATCCTTAACCATTGCATCTGCTTTAGTGTTCTTGGAGAGCTAAATATATATATATATAAAAGTTACTCCCAGCTCCTTATGTCTGAAGAGACCCAAGTGAAAGCAGTGCTGTCTTTAGGTAAGCTGTTGCTTCAATTTAAAGTGAGCACCCTCCTCCATGCATGCAGGCATGATTACATAAAATCATTCACAGTAAACCAATATCCCAAATTGAATATTTTCATGCAGCATAGATGAAACATTTCCTGGTATTTATGGGCACTACTAGTATCTTGAAGGTGGAAAGAGCTTGTGCTGATCAGATACGAGACAGATATTATGGGTCTATGAGTCAAGATCTGCAAAGCCTTGCTTATGTAGGTAGTGCATGCAAGAGTTTGTAGAATCCTTCCCCACTTCCTTAAGGCTGGGTAAATTCTCACACACAAAAGAACCCCTCAGCCCAGGATGGGAGAGGACTACAATTAGGCATGCCCACTAGGTCTCAGGTATAGCTCTGACAGAAAGTTCTGGAACATCGGTTTCTCCTGTACAAGAGGATGAAGTGCACCATAAGCCTGATATTCTGCCTTTATTCTTTTGAGTACAGCTCTTTTGTGGCTGATAGGGGTTATGGAAATGGCAGCTGGACCCAGTCTGTCAATACTGCATTTCCCTCATGGGGCGGGTGAATAAAATCTATTGGCCTCCCACTTTATAGGGGAATTCAGCTGCAACTGTGACACCAGAACTCCAGGGAGGAGCTCACCACGGACGATAATTCCTTCTGTCTAGGCCTTCCACAGCACGATTGTCCCAAATCTCTTGTTCACCTGGACAACTCGCTTGGTCTGCTCCGGATTCTCTTCTGGCCAAAGATACCAGACATCTCAAATCTCTGTGGGGGCCAACAGCCAAATTTTATCTTCCTTCCACTCACTCACTGCTCAAGAAAGTCCTCTCTGTCACTCTTGGAGATGTCTACTAGTCCCTGTTCCTCTCAAAAGATTAGTAAAAATTAAATTAAAATTAAATTAAAGTGAACCCAGAGACCGCCTTGTCTCCTGAGGAAGGGGACAACTTAGTTCTGACTCCTCTAGCCATTTGCGTTTTGAATCTTTGGAAGCTTTGTTGGGTTTATGTTGCAGTTCATCTCCTTGTATAGTGAAGCTGCCTCTATGGGACTATAATTAAAACCAGTTGTCCGAGCAGATAGAGTCTGTCATTATCAGGGAAATCTGAGACAAAACTGACTCAGCTGCTTAAATCTAATATGCCAACAAAAACTGCGTTCTTTAACACATTTGTTGACTGTTCTCTAAGGAAAGTATTTTCAATTTCCCTTCAAGTAATCAGATTTAATAGTATGTCTCCAAGATGTAAATTGTCTGACAATGTAGAAGTAATACAAGTTCAGTAAATCATATACAAGACTTAAAATCTTGGTTTTGGGATGGGTTTTCACTCAGCATGAACGCCTATGTGCTTTGAAAGGTACACAACGTTTGTGAAGTGGAAAAGAAAGTTAAGCACACATCCATGCTACATTAGCCAGTTATCTATTATAGCTCAAATACAATCTTCTTTGTACACTTTTCAGCCCTGAACAGTGAAATAAACTTGACTGCTATTATATTTAGTGAGACTAGTAAAAAAGCTCACTGGAATTCATGGGCATTTTTACTTTTTCCAACAGGGAAAAAGATGAACATTTAGGAAATTCAGAAATCGCTTGTATCCGAATAAAGGTAAACAGGAACAAAGAATATGCAGTGTGGCTGGTAATTTTCCCCCCTGCCATGTGCTATAAATCCTTGGAGGGAACATCCCCAAAGTGTAAAAATACTTTGTTCTCTCTCTTTCCCCTCATATGAATAGTCTGCAGTTAGGATCCTCCTCTCGAATTGGAGAAGTCTATTTCTCAGTTTTAAATCATGGAATGCACTGAACAAGACCCAGAACTCCCAGTGAAGTACTAAACTGGGGATGCTCAACCCAGACTCTAGTCAACTATGCTCTAAGACAGTGTTTCTTAAACTTTTTAAGACCGAGGAACACCAAACAATATATATATATTTTTTATGGGGAACACCAAGGATTTTTTTGTTGAGGGAAAAAAGAAAAAGTCGTCTGCCCCTGAACACAGTTTAAGAAACACTGCTCTAAGATCAAGGACATAAAGAGTTTTTACAATCTGCTGGGAACAAAAGGCCAGTCGGGCGTACTTTGCTCGCTTATGTTGTCTATACAGGGTATGCGGGATCCCACGAAAGGGGCGGTAGGGCTTACTTGTTCTTTCAGTTGGTTCACTTTATCTTGGAGAAGCCTCTTCACAAGCTTCAGTTTCTGCTCAACATCCATCATACGCTCTTCCATCATCGTTAGCAGCTGAGCATGGCTCCCCTAAAAGGTGAACAGTTGGTGAGAGTTAAGTCACAAAGACATATCACTTGCTAGTTGTCTCCTCTCAGGTGACATCTGGCTAGGCGCCAGATTTGGTAGCCAATAGTCTGCTTTAAAAGATGGCCTTATATCCCTTATGCGGTTCAAGCAGGCAAATATTTATGCACTTACTTTAACAGGTCACGGTCAACCTTAAAGTAAGTTTTACAGTTATTAGCAATACCTTAGATTATTAAATTTAACAAATCTAGTTTGCTTTATTTGCTTTTGGTTTTTCACTCAGACTGGCAATGAAAGTCAGACCTAAGTTTTCCCTTTCGGTTGTCATGCTCCTAGACAATGTTGTGTCGTGTTTGGGTTCATGAGAGCAAGGGGAACACTATTTTTATTTTGTAAAATATTTTTAGTAAATTGCAAGTTTAGTTTAGGGAATAAAGTTTAACAGTTTCTCTTTAATGTCAAATAATCTCCACAACCTTCAGTCTTTAAAAATAAATGGTGGGATTTGCTACTGTCTCAGCAAAGGTTGTTTCCTTCCTTTATTATAGCTGTGGATTACAGGCTTCTGGCTCTTTAGAAATGTTAGTAATCAGTCCACTTCTGCCAGCTTTTTTCAATAAGGTAACTCATGAGCCAGCTGATACTCAATAATTTACTCCATGAGAGCGCCTGCAGAAATCAGACTGTTCATTGCAATTTTACTGGAAAAGTTGAGAAGAGGAGGCAGCAGATTACAAAGAAAGGTATTTGGAGAAATTTTGGTAATTGGCAGTCATAAGAAAGGAAACAAGCAGTGTTAGTTTAAATGCCAGCTTCTACCTAGATTTTAAAGATATCTGAGTGGGAGTTAGCCAAGAGTCACTTCAATAAAATACTGAACACTCAAAGGGCTTGTACGCAAGCCACTTTCCTACATACTAATTAATGGGAGGCTGGAGACAGATGTATTTTTTCTAGAGGAGAATAGTTGCTTATTTATTTAAAAATTCAATAAAATAGATTCCATTACGGAGGGGATTGAAATTAGAATTACATTTTATCTGAAAAGCTGCAAAAGGTTCTCAATAGAAGGAGTTTTATATTTAGTTAAAAAGCAGTATTTCAGAATTACATGAGTCATGTAGACTACAGCGTATAATGTCGTTGGACTGGATGGATTTCCAGAAGGATTTAAAATAAACATCTAACACTAGGCAGAATTTGCCAAAACAAGTTCTAGCCAATACATTTTCATCTATCTTTTTTTTAAGTTTAGCGAGATTCTCTAAAACATGGGTCATGAATATTTTTATTTGAGTATTGGTGCATGAAGTTAAAAATTAGACAAGCACAAGTGTACGCAGTGTTGTAACAGCTGCTTTGGTCCCAAGATGTGAGAGAAGCAAGGTGGAGAGGTAATATCTTTTACTGGACCAACTTCCATTGCTGAGAGAGACAAGCTTTTGAGCTCAACAGCTTCCTGAAGATGGGCTCTGTGAAGCCTGAAAACTTCTCTTGTTCATCAACATAACTTGGCCCAATAAAATATATCACTTCATCCAACTTATCTCTCAAGTATATCTGTATTACACTTACAAACCTCAGATTTTTTTTTGTTCTGGTCTGTAATCCCTGAGTTACGGGTTCAAATTATTTTGAGAACACCAGTTGAAACTAAGTTTAATCAGATTAGTATATGAACCCATGAAGCCTTTTCTTGAAGTTATGGGACGAGAGGAAAGGGATTCAGAACAGATCAGGTTAATTGAAAAGATGTGAACCTCAGTGAGTTAAGGCAGAGTTTTGTTAAAAAGTTTTACGCAGCTTGTACTCCTAGGAGAAAAGAGCCAGGCTATAAAGCTGTAAATTTTTATTCATATGTTAAAATAATGTTGAAATCTAGCTTAAAAACAGTAATTGCTGGGAAACATGGGAATATTAAAAACTGTGATTTGAAGATGGATTTCAGACATGTACAGATTTACTACTTTACAGCTGTTTACTACTTTGTTGTCCCAGCTTTTAAACCCAATACTGGACAGTAAGTCGATGCTTGAGGCCCAATTCCTTCAACAAACGTACACATGCAATTCCTGCTAAAAACGTATGTGGAACTCCAACTCGAGGACAGAATGCGGGGCCATGTTATTCTAGTACGCGATGGTTACCATCCACAGTATCAGAGACTAGTAAAATAAATATTTTGGCCAAAAGTTTTTGTTCAAAAAAGCTAAAATAAGGCAGTGAGCAAGAAGCGTATGATACAGCAGTAAGACAAAAGACGCACCATTATATTTAAAATGTTTTATTTCTCAGGTACATCAAAAAGCGTCATCTTTCCCTGTTAAAAAGTTTATACATCTTGTACAAAACTCAGTATAAATAACCCAGATTTTCTTCAAATCTCATATATAAAAATTAGTACCTTTCCATAAAAATAGTTACAACCGTTTGAGAAAAATAGCGTATTTCTTTCCACATGGAACAAATCAACAATTTAAATAACATAAATAAAAGGGACTGATAACAAACGGAGAAGGACAGCTTGTGAATTTTCTTCACAAAATAGGTTCTATGCCAATAAATAGGAAAAATATAATACTGGAGAGGCTTAGATTTTTTTAAAGCACAGAATTATTTGATCCTCAAGTTTCTCCGCTTATGCCAGTTTGAGTGTAAGTAAGTTTAGCATGGTAAGGAATGAGATCATTAGCAGCCACACTTTCAGAGATGCCCAATCCTCCTGTAGGAATCTGCATGCACTGCTCGCTGCTCCGGAAGCAAGGCCTAGAGAAAGAAGGCAAGTGGGACACTTCACCCTGATATCAAAGATTTTTAATGCATGCACAGATATTAAAGCAAAACACCACCACCTCAGCCAGCCAAGCAAAGCAAACAAAAGCCACAGTCATCACAGAGCATGCAGAGTATCACAAATCACATTTTTCTAGCTATTAGTACCAACACCACACAAATGCAGCTGTGACAACATTCAGAAAGTGTGTTCTAGGAGCAAGGACTCTTCAGATGGCTCACCAACATCTATCTTTCAGGGAAATTATTTTGGGGTGGGGAATGTCAAACAACTTTATGCAGTTGCTAAGTAGAAAAGTGAAGCGGTAAACTTCTGGTTAGTGAAATACAACTGGCAAAATATGTATATCGTCTCAGGGTTGTTGTGAGACAAGCAGCATCTGCATGAAAGGCCGGGTCGAATTCAACTACACTAAAAAAAAGAGTTCTCAGCATTTCCATTATAAATCTACTTTGTGAAATCTCAGAGAGGTTGCCGTGTTAGTCTGTATTTGCAAAAACAACAAGGAGTCCTGTGGCATCTTAGGGTTTGTCTTCACTACAAGGAAGATCGCCGCTGTAGTGATTGATATTGCGGAGCTCGATTTAGCAAGTCTAGTTAAGATTCACTAAATCAAACTCAGAGGGTGCCCCCTCCAGAAGTCCTCCTTTTGCGAGGAGTAAGGGGCTCCCATCAGCCTCCCACTGTGGGGACGCCGCCAAGCTCGGCTTAAGTTAAGCTGACTCCAGTCAGTGGTTCTCAACTCGTTTCAGTCCACAGACCACCAGGCCAATTAAAAAATTTTTGTGGACCACCTCCTTTTTGTGGTGGATGACGCACCACGTGCTTGTGAACACGGCATAAAACAGCCTAACGGCGGCTCCTGCTCATGCCGTGTGACTTTGGACAATGTTCCTGTGGACCACCGAAAAAGTCACCATGGACCACCAGTTGAGAACCACTGCTACATAGACTACATAGCTGGAGTTGCCTACCTTACCCTGAACTCCCAGGTCTAGTGTAGACCTGGCCTTCGAGACGAACTAGTCTGTAAAGAGTTTATAGCTGGGACACACAAATTGGCTTAGGCTACAACTGTGTACTAGAAGGGGTTTCACTACAATAAATAGCATTTCAATTTTTTTTTTAATTACAAAACCAACCTGTAGGAAGCTTTTGGAGTTTATACTGTGTCCACACAGGGGTAAAGTCAGGGACAACCAATTTTGTAAACTATTTTGGGCAGATGAGTGCATGTTAACAAGTGTGGCATTAAACAGAAGCAGATTCTAATATAAAACATATGGAAAAAAAGTGGTTGGGTGACCAGGGCGCTTTGTAATTGTACGGTTAATGTATATGAAGGAAGTGACACAAGTACAGGGATTGCTAGGAGGGTTAATATTTCCAATTGTCAGCATTGTGAGGGATCCAAGATAGTGTCCAAGTTTGCACTGAACGGCCAGACAGACCAAAAAATGAAATAATGTAGATGAAGGAGCTAGAGTTCAGAAAGATCTACACAGGTTAGTATGCGTAACAAAGGAGGCTCCAGAGTTTCAATTTGGAGAGCTTGAAGTCATGAGCAAAAAAAAATTAATCATGAAAGGCAATAGCTTGCGAGCAATCACAGATAGAACGAGGATGGAACAACACGGCGGGGACCAAAACAGCAAATCAAACTGGGACAGAAAAGCACACAGTGCAACGCTAAGCCCACATTTTATCATCACAATCACGCTGCTTGTATGTGTATTTACTGTAGCTAATTTTAGACACCTTATTCTAGAAGGGCCTTGGAACTACAAGAGTTCTGAAGAGCACAGCGGCAGATGTGACACCAGGACTAGATGGGTTAAATTTACACCGATAGCATGGAAAATGCAGGGTTGTACTCACTGGTGAAATGACGGTGGAGAGGGGATAGGATGCAAGTTTTCAAGATGCTAAAGGGGATATTGAAACATAGATAAGCTTTCAGCTAAACATTTACCCTCGGACTCAACTAAGAAAAAAAAAAAAAGCCAGATGTTTTTACAAAGGAATGTTCTACCTTGCTCTAAACTAGAAGCAATTGACAATAGGGTTATACAATCCCATTTAATTAGTTAACCGGTTAAACGTTAAGCTTAACCAGTTAACTGATTAAATGGAGGCAGGTGGGGGGGCTGGAGCGCTCCTGCCTGCAGCAGTCAGGCTGGGCCCACTGTAGATGGGGGCTGGAGTGTCTCCTCCCGCCCCGCTTGTTGTGGGCCCTATGGGGCTGGAGCAGTCTCCTGCCCATAGCCAGTGGGGGGCTGCTCCAGCCACCACCAGTTAACCGTAACTGGTAAGCATCACCTGTTAAGGATAATGCTTACTGGTTAACCATTCCCATCCCTAACTGACAAAGACTTTGTCCTTGACCATACTGGAAAAACAGTTTGGTTTAACAAAACTGATTTAAAAACCTTGATCTAGTTAAACCTGTGCAAACCCTTATTGTAGGTGCACTAGAACTGGTTTAACTCTTTTATATCACTTTAGTGTGCTGAAGCGATATCACTAAAGGGATAAACAGGTTTAAGTACGTCTACAGGAGAGGTTTGCAGAGGTTTAACTAGATTGATTTCTTCAATCCACATCGGTGCACTTTCTAGTACAGACAAGGCCTTACAGAGGTCCATGACAGGAAAGAGGTACACATTATTCACCTGCAGAACCATTACTTCTAGCATGCAGCTATTTTGTGTTTGATGAGCTCTCAAACAATGTAAAAGCTTTTATTGGTTTTCAAAAAAATACACACACACTCTCACAGCCTGTTGACTTGCAGCGGCTGCTATCAGACTGCTTTTTTTGTTTGCTTTTAAAGAACGAAATTCCAAATTAAACCTTACATCCTACCTTCCATACTCTTCTTTATCACCAAAGACCTCAGCATATGTTAACATCGCCTTGTCTTCATTATCAAGTGCCTGACAGAAAACTTGCATGCAATATAATTTGCATTTAATGTATCCTGCTGCGCTTGCCTTTAGTTTCCTGGCTTTTGGATGGCATGCCTCGTTCTTAAATATTTAATGTCATTTTTTAAGACTATCACCAAAGAGGTTCAAGTCCATGGCACTTGGCAGGGTTGTAACTTCTTCTCCCTGAATACACCCTGTACTCTTGTAGACAACCATGAAACACTCTCTCAAAACATTCCAAAGAGATAGCATAGTGACAAGTTTCTTACCCCATGAAGCTTAAAACACTATTGTTACACCAAAATACAAATAAACTGAGCATGTTCAAAGGCTCTTAACTAAAAAAAAAAAAAAAAATCAATTTTTGAAAGTCCAAGTTTAAAAAAACAATGCTACAGAGCTTTGTTTGGAGAGTATGATTATGTTTAAATTTAAGCTTTTGTGTTTAAGAGATATGGGGAAAGCATTTACAATAGTGCTTTTAATCAGTTATCTAAAGCGCTACATCCTCCCCTCACCCAAAAGGAAGTCAGGCAAACATTCTGGTTTATATATAAGGCAGAGACCAATTCTTTGGGTACCTCTTAAGGCTACTGCGGAGAAACTAAATGATTGATTTGTGTTGGTCTTCATGACTGAGGAAGTGAGAAATTCCCAAACCCGAGCCATTCCTCCTAAGTGACCATCTAAGGAACTGTCCCAAATTGAGGTGTCATTAGAGGAGAGCTTGGAACAAATTGATAAACTATACAGTAATCTGTCACCAGGACCAGATGGCATTCACTCAAGAGTTCTGAAGAAACTCAAATGTGAAACTGCAGAACTACTAACTGTGGTTTGTAACCTATCCTTTAAAACAGCTTTGGTACCAAATGATTGGAAGAATGCTCATGTGATGCTAATTTTAAAAAAGGGCCTTAGAGGTGACTCCGGCCATTTCAGGCTGGTAAATCTGTCTTCATCACAGGGCAAACTGGTTGAAGCCATCTATAGTAAAGAATAAAATTGTCAAACACGCACGCAGAAGAACATACATTTGAAGGCAACATGGTTTCTGTAAAGGGAAGTCATGCCTCATCAATCTACTGGAATTCTTTGAGAGGGGCCAACAAGCATGTGGCCAATGGGGATCCAGTTAACATAGTGTACTTAGATTTCCAGAAAGCCTTTGACAAGGTCCCTCACCAAATGCTCTTCAGCAAAGTAAGTTGTCATGGGATAAGAGAGAAGGTCCTCTCATGGATTGGTAATTGGTTAAAAGATAGGAAGCAAAGGATAGGACTAAATGGTCAGTTTTCAGACTTAAGATGGGCAGTGTGGTGTCCTCTAGGGGTCTGTACTGGGACCAGTCCTATTCCACATATTCACAAATGATCTGGAGAATGGGGTAAACAATGAGGCGGCAAAATTTGCAGATGGCACATACTACTCAAGATAGTTAAGTCCACAGCAGACCGTGAAGAACTACAAACGGATCTCTCAGAACTGAGTGAATGGGCAAAAAATGGCAGATGAAATACAATGTTGATCAATGCAAAGTAATGCATATTGGAAAACATTATCCCAGCAATACATATAAAATGATAGGATCTAAATGAGCTGTTATCACTCAAAGATCTTGGAGTCATGGTGGATAGCTCTCTGAAAACATCCACTCAATGTGCAACAACAATCAAAAAAGCAAACAGAATACTGGGAATCATTAAGAAAGGAATAGCTAAGAAGACAGAGAATAACTTATTGCCTCTATATAAATCCATGGTACGCTTACATCCTGAACACTGCAAATGTGGTTGCCCCATCTCAAAAATGATGCCTTGGAATTAGAAAAGGTTCAGAAAAGGGCAACAAAAACTATTAGGGATATGGAATGGCTGCCATATGATTAATAAGACTGGGACTTTTCAGCTTGAAAAGCGATGACTAAGGAGGGTATGAGAGATGTCTGTAAAATCCTGACTGGTGTTGAGAAAGTAAATAAGGAAGTGTTGTTTAATCTCTCATAACATGAGAATTAGGGATTACCAAATGAAATGAAAAAGCAGCAGGTTTAAAACAAACACAAGGAAGTACTTGACACAATGCATAGTCAACCTGTGGAACTCCTTGCCAGAGGATGTCGTGAAGTCCAAGACTATAACAGGGTTCAAAAAAGAGCTAGATAAATTCATGGAGGATAGGTCCATCAATGGTTATTAGTGACAACGGGCAGAGATGGTTTCTCTAGTCTCTGTCAGGTGTTGGAAATGGGTGATAAGGGAGGGATCACTTGATGATTCCCTGTTCTGTTCATTCCCTCTGGGGCACCTGGCATTAGCTACTGTAGAAGACAGGATATTGGGCTAGATGGACCATTGGTCTGACCCAGTCTGGCTGTTCCTACATTATGGTTTGGTTTTTGAAGCAATTTAAAGTGGTAGAGATAAACTCCCCAAACTGTAGTTTACACTGGAAATGCCAGATTCTTACCTGTGCGTCTGCATTATCTCCTATAACACACTTCTTGCACCTTTGGGTTACATTTTATTGTTCAAATAGTACAAGAAACTGGATGAAAACTGCATTGACAAGCCCACACCAAACGAATGGTGGCTGCAATTCAATCCAGAAAATTCATTTTAAGTTTTCCTTCATGAACGATCATGGTTTCTAAACTTTATCATAACACCACCTTCCAGAAGGTCTCCTCCAATACCGGACACTAATGAAACTGCAGTGACACTTTCAGAAGTGGTTGTAAGAGTCTGTATTAAGTCAGGCTACATCTGAAACACCTGACCTCCAGTGTTCCCGCTAATGTTTCATGTCCACATACGGAATGACTTTTGCCATGTGCACCACTCTGGAGGTGATGTGTCACATAAAAGTAATTCCACACACACAGGCAGTGTGTGGTGGAGGTGGGACCAGCAGCCCTAAATGGGGGCTCCAGGTATGGGAAGGGGCCCCGGCAGGTAGTTGGAGTATGGGAGGGGGTGAGGGCTCCAGCTGGGGGCGTGGGCTCTGGAGTGAGGATGAGGATTTTGGGGTGCAGGAGGTGGCTCCAGGTTTGGAGACAGTTCAGGGTGGGGCAGAGGGTTGGGGCTTACCTGGGCTGCTCTTGGTTAGCGGAGCTGAGGCAGACTGCCTTGTGCCTCCTGTCCTGGGGCACCACACTGTGCCCCAGAAGCGGCCTGCAGGTCCAACTCCGGGGGGGGGGGGGAGAAGAAGGATGAAGCTTGCTGCTCTGGCTCACAAGCACTGCCCCCCAGCCCCCATTGGCTGGGAGCCAGTGCTCAGGTGGGGACAGGGAGGGGCAGCTCTATGCTGGGGCTGGCAGGGAGGGGTGCCTCTCCCCTGGCCACAGCAGTTTGGGGAGGGAATTTAACTGGACTCCACGGGGCAGTGATATACTTCGCTAGTTCTGTATGCTTCCGACCCAGATGCGTGTGCAATTTGTACGCTTGTCCCTTTAAATACTTGGCCACTCTTAAAAATATAAAAAAAAACCAGTGCACTGTCCAATCAAAAACGGAGCTCACAAGGAGGAAAGCTGGTAATAGCTAGGTGGGAACGGTAAGTAGGAAAGCCTGAAGGCGACGGTTTCAAACGAGATGCCAAATGAGGGCGTGCTATACAGACTGCTGTAGCAGGAAGAGATCCGGGTGTTGGAACTGGCATAAACAGAGAAAGGATCACCCCAGCACGGAACCCATCAGGACAGCGAATCAGATACACTGGCTAACTGTGAAGCGGCACAGTAAAGGAGGTTGTACCTGTGGCATGTTTGTTTCAGAGGGTCTATTTTCAAGCTCCTCCTGCAGCCGCTGACGACTCCTCTCGGCCTGCTGTAGCTGATGTTGGAGTTGCAGGAACTGCTCCTTGGGCACCATAGCACAGCCTTGCTGCTGGAGCTGCTGCAGCTCCCGAGAGTGCTGGGACTGGCTAATCATCACACCGGAGCCCCCGTGTAGCATCTGAGCAATAAACCAAAACCAGCCATTAGGAGTAAGGTTGTTGACACTTCAACCAGCAGAGCTATTCAGTAAGTAGCTAGTGTATGCCACCAGAACCTACTGGAAACCAGTGTCATAACTTCAGCAAGCTCCTTTCTTTACAACGGACTCAAACAAACTTGATCTGATGGTGCACCCATGCGCTGTACGGGTTGAACCTCTCTAGTCCGGCACCCTCAAGACCTGACCAGTGCCGAACCAGAGAATTTGCCGAACTACAGAAGGTCAATAGCATTTAGCAGCAATACCAACACTTCCACTGCTCACTGGGCTCTTAGAAGACATTTAGGGCTAAATTAGAGCTAAACAGCACAGAACACCGAGAGCCAGGCCTGGTGGCTGTAAACTTTATGGGACCGCAGGAAACTCGGTCACGCCCGTGTTAAGTGGACATCCAGCTAACTCAAATCATGCCGGACCACGGACGTTGCCAGACCAGAGAGTGCCGGACCAGAGAGGTTCAACCTGTATTAGCTGTTCTGCAGTGATTTTGTTTCCCCACAATATAAAGCTTTGAGGTTAGAGAAAGCTTTGGGCATTGTCTAAAAAGAAATGCATGCTTGTTTGTGCTTTAATTGAATGAAATCTGAACTTTGATCCATGTTTTCCTATGTCCAATTTAAAACGTTGGCTAGTTACTGATAGGAGCCTGTCAGACCTCACTTAGCTATTGGTAAATTTTAGTTTCCGTATTAAATTTTGTTTTTGGCTCGATCACTAGCTGTACATTTAGTATTCAACAGAGCAGGGGTGTGGCCAACGCAAGCAGTGCAGTTGCTGGCTTGGTAACATGGGCGCAGGTCACGGCATTCTGAGCCCAAGCTTTCCCAAAGTTCAGACGGGCTCAGCCAGGCGGTTTTAGTTTGGGATTCAGCTCCTGTGCCGGGAACGTCATTAAGATGCCCAAAGCCATTCTCCTAAAGGAAAACGGAGAGGAGGATGTTTTCAGCTCTGTGCATGTGGGATTTAAGTCATATGATGCTTCTCATTATCTCCCATCTCATTCTTTATATTTACCCCTAAGTGCTGGAAAACGGAAACCTTTATATTCTTGTCATTCAAGTGTTGCCTCCAGCTACAAGCAGTGTGCGCCCCAACAGCAATCCTACTTCTGGGGACAGAAAGAGTCTTGGAGGGGTTCCCTCTGACACAGGGCATCCCTAGAAGAGGTCTGCCAGGAGAGCAATACCAGCAAACCCTCCCCTGTGCTTTTCTGGTGGTGATTTATACCACTTTACCAAGCTCCAAAGCACTTTTATGCCAGTGTAGCAGTGTCTCAACTAGGCCCTTTGCCTATAAATGCAGGAATCACTTCCCTAACCAATACGGCAGCCTAGCCAACGCCTAGCGAGGACCTGGCCTGACAGGTTCTAACCGATTTGCCGAAGTGCTGCTTTCAAGCGGTGGTAGGACACACGGGGTCAGAGGAGGGCAAGCCTGCCCTGTCATTTCTGGCATTCTCACGTTAAAAACATGGAAGCCTCAGCATAACAGGCTGGGAGTTGTCTGACAGATTAGAAGTCATTTATTTTGTTTTAAATAGCCACACAATTCAACACGTGATTTTTTTTTTACGTTAACATTTTTCCAGACATTACTCACTGGATTGAAAAACACGATTCCAGGCAAAATTAGTTGAGATCCAGAATCGCTTGCGATATTTGAAAACAAACAAGCAAACAAAAGACTAACATGCAGCATGCATTTGAATACAACGGGAAATGGCTCTATTCCTGACAATCTATTGGATATACAATAGCTCTTAAAAAGCTGCATAATTAACCTGACACCTCAAAACACCTGCCAGAGTCTCTTGAGGAAGGTGTTTGTGGGCTTTTTATTTCCGTGAGCATGACTGTGCTTCTTCCCTCCCAAGTGGTGTTGTTAAGAAGGATGAGTCAGCTAGCGTTTGTGGTTTTATTCCTTGGGCGTGTCTCTATTGGGAACCACAGTGGTTTGAATGCCCATGCCATGTCTACGCTACAGCTTTGGTCTTTGGCTGCGCTGGTGCAGGATAAAAGGAAGATACACAATGTTCTCAGTATAGAACTGTGTGTTTGATTTCTACAGGAGTATCAGAACTTCCTCCTGAATCAATCAGTGTTCAAAAGCTAATCTCCTTTCTCCTAATATACCAGCTAAGAAAGAATTCTATTGATAGAACAGAATTCTCTGCAGATCTGATGGGATTTATCAAAAAAGGATTTCAGTTAATAGGAGACAATGGAACACAGTAATCACTAATGGAGGTATCTAGACTACCGCACAGATGTTAGCAGGGTCTCAGGAAAATACAGTCAATGAAAGAGTGTTTGCCTAGACAGAAAAAAACCAAAGTATAATCTTTTGCCATGCTAATCTGCTGGGGAGAGAGGAGAAAGGAACAGCCCTTCCTGAAAGATTAAGCAAGAGATGTAGTCTGACCACATTTAAAAGTGTGCCAGAGAGTTACAGTGACAGGCATGCAACATTGCCAATGTTAATGAAGAGAGATCACCCACCCTCTCAAGAGTAAATGGAATTAATAAATGAACACAGAACAATGACATTTCAGAGCCACTTTTCATTTTGGTGATGTCCAGTTTTAGTCTTCTGAAAAGCTGATCAGTTAGGACTTCGCAAATAATCTCGGGAACAGACTTTGAAAGATATGCCACATTTCTGGATGGAATATTCATGATCTATCCACATCCTTTTTATAAGCAATAGAGCGTTTGAACTCAGGGTACGCCTCGCTATCTTACAATGAAGAGTGACTCCTTTAGAGATAAGGAGCGTTACAAACCCAATACAATTAACGTCGTAAGAAAGAAATGAAATGAGATTTCTCCATGCGATGGAAGTACATTGAAAATGATTGCGCTACCTTCACACACTATCTCAGACAGAGCACTGCACCCTTCTCTGCTACTTCCAACCACTGAGTTCTAGTCACAGGTTAGCCACAAACAAAAGGAGAAGCACAAGAGAGAAAAAGTAGTTAGGACGCGCAAGGTGCCAAGTGAGTTTTATACACACCTGTAGGGAAAAGCTTAGGAGAGATGACAGAAAAATCTTGCATGTTACTAGAGTAAGTTTTACAAGAGAAATACATTGCCACGTATGGTAATTATTGGGGAAAGAAACAGCCGAAAGCATGGGCAGAGGGTGAAGGTAGGGCTGGGGAAGGCAAGCCCTCAGCCCCACCGCCAACCCCACCCCTTCTACCCAGGCCTCCCCCCCCCTTCCCACCCAGAGCGCCCTGGAGAGGTGGGGGCAACACGCAGCCCCAGCCTCCCCAGCCACAGAGCACGGGGGGGGGGGAGGGGGATGCTCGGGGGCAGCAACACTCCCCCCCCAGTAGGCCTACAGAAGACATTCTAGGCCAGACTGGCAGTTTGGGAAGGCAGCACCTTCCCTCACCTCTTATAGCCACCCCGAGCAAGAGCATTTAGTATATCTGGGCTCCCATGATTTCAATTTTCTTACATGTAATAGATTTTTTTTTTTTTTTAGCATATATAAAAACATCAGCATTTCAGACATCCTGTCAGCCACTAATTATCTCTCAAGGAGATGGTATAGTCATATTTTAAGTTACGTAACTGAACTACTGTGTTTTCTAATAGTCTACTTGGGGCCCATCTCTAGCCCATTATCTAGGCGCATTTAAAAAAGTCTTTTATAATGCCGCTTGCTGTGCAAGCATCCTCTGGGATATACTCTCATTCTTATTTTGGCACAAGACTCGATTCTGCGTCACAAGTCTCTCCTTCAAGTTCAGGAGATCAGGTCAGACCGAGGGTCATGAGTACAAAGTATTCCCATCATAAATAAGAAAAAAATCTTTCAAATTGTGTTTTCACAAACTTGTTTCAAGCACATAAATAAATCAGGCAGACTAAAAGTTAGGAGTACAAGCAATTTTTCTCTCCCTCTTCTGTGTTCACGAGAGCCACCTTGTGTTACTGGCTCTTAAAAGGAACAGGACGCATTAAAAGTAAGACTCTCCAGAAACTTACTATTTTCCAGCAGGACAAGTACATTTGTCTGATATTTGGTTATGTTAAAAAGCAAGCTATTTAAAATTAACATGCACGGTCATTAAGCTGTAAGAGGTTACAAGACAGTTACAATTTATAGCTCCCTAAAATTGTGTTTTCATGCTATTGTTGCTGCATAGGTTTTGGGTAGAAACACTGAAGTCTTACTCTTAACTTTGGATACAAAAAATTAGGGCTGTCAAGCAATGAAAAAAATTAATCGCCGAAGAACGATGGGGCATTTGAATGTGTAGCATATCTGGGCATGTAAATACCTTGCAATGCCAGTGATAAAAGTCCCACATGAATGCCTGTTCTCAACTCTGGTCACATTGTAAATAAGAAGTGGGCAGCAGCATCTTCCATGAATGTAAACGAACTTGTTTGTCTTAGCAATTGGCAGATCAAGAAGTCGTGCTGAGTGAACTTACAGGCTCTACAGCAGGGGTGGGGAACCTCAGGCCAGGATCCAGCCCCTGAAGCTCAGCATTGGGAAGTCAACGCTGGCGCTCCAGCCACCCACCCACAGGGCTGGAGCACACAAAATCTACTAGCCTGGGCCCCCCCAGGCACTGGTGTGTGAGGGGAATTTGGGGAGGGTCTTTCTCCTCAGTCAGGGGCTTCTCACTTTGCCCCGACTGATTTTTCTGTGGGTCAGTGGCCCTTGACCCAAAAAGGATCCCCAGCTCTGCTCTACAGTTTTGCATTGCTTTGGTTTGGAGTGCAGTTATGTAATAAAATATCTACATTTGGTAAGTTGCACATTCACAGCAACGAGATTGCACAACAATAGTTGTATGAGGTAATTTGAAAAATACTGTTTTTTTGTTTATTATTTTTCAAGTGCAAATATTTGTAATAAATAATATAAAGTGAACAGTGTTCACTTTGCATTCTGCGTTGTAATTGAAATCAATAGATTTGCAAACAAGGAAAAACATTACATATTTAATACATGTGAAATGGCATGCTATTGTTTAACAGTGCGATTAAAACTACAATCAATTTTTTTTAAATTGTGATCTTTGAGTTAATCTCAAGTTAACTGCAATTAATTGACAGCCCTACAAAAAAATCTGTCCCTTGGTCTTCCATTTGATCATGAGCCTGAAGTAGTTATAGTTTCTTCTCACAAATTATGACAAAAGGTTCCCCTTTGTAGGAACAAATTTGCTGTGCACCATAATTCCTTGATTAATGAGAATGTGACTGGACATGTGCAAGAGACTTCTACCTGGCCAGCTTTTCCAGTTTTAAGTTTGCACATTAGTGTTTCATATTCCTATCCTACTGATACCAGGAAAATATCTTTAAACACATCATCTATGAGATAATTGGTCACATACTTTTCTATTCAGGAACATTAACATTTATTGAAATGTACCTCCATTAGTTGTTCATCCAGTTTGACTTGCTTTTTTCTTAGCCCTTCGTTTTCCAAATTGATGGTTCCCAATTCATGCTCAAGTGAATTCATCTGACTGATCTGTATAAAGAGAAGATCTTCCGTTAGGGGTGTTGTTTTGCTTGGAAAGACCTGTATACCCAACAGACATATCCACAATATCACAGAATCACGGAACACTAGAACTGGAAGGGACCTCGAGAGGTCATCAAGTTCAGTCCCCTGCCCTCATGGCAGGACCAAGCACTGTTTAGACAATCCCTGATAGATGTCTGTCTAACCTGCTCTTAAATATCTCCAGAGATGGAGATTCCACAACCTCCCTAGGCAATTTATTCCAGTGTTTTTAACCACCCTGACAGGAAGTTTTTCCTCATGTCCAACCTAAACCTCCCCTGCTGCAGTTTAAGAGCTTTGAAATACTTCCCTGGAAGTATCTGAATAATCCTATTAAATGCCTGTCCCCTGCCTCCCACTTTTCTCTGCCCATTTCCTTCTCCTCTTTGGAATTTGCTTCTCTTTTGTATTTTATTCTAATGATTTTCTTCCCCCCTCCCCCCTCAGTTTTTCTGTACATAAAATAAGAATAAGGCACACTGAAATTTAAAACTAAGTGGACTTTTAGAAAATTGTTTGTAAAATCTACTACAGATACAAGTTTATATTTTAACCTTTCATATTATAGAACACAAAATATTTCAAACATACTTGCAGTTAAGAAGCAAATGGTTAACACATTGTAAGAAGTTTATGTACACAGGCTGAACCTTTCTGGTCCGGGACAATCTGGTCCAGCAACATCTGTGGTCTTACAGGATGTTGCTGGACCAGAGAGCCCCAGAGGCTGGAAGCAGAACCGGTCTGGTAGCCGGTAGCCCGCAGAGCCAGAGGCCAGGGGGCGAGGAACCCCAATTGGCTGGTGGCAAGAGCGGGACCAGCAACCGGAGGCAGGGAGCCCTGCCAGGGGGTAGCAGAGCCCAGAAGGCAGACCAAGGGTAGTGGACTGGCTGGGGTCGGCAGCCAGGAGAGGAGCCCAGGGAGAGTCTGAGGCCTGACCTCCCCTGGTCTGGCAAACTCCCTTATGTGGGACCACTCAGGTCTCCAGGATGCCAGACTAAGGAGGTCCAACCTGTAGTTGGTTATGCTGGTCGTTTCTGTTGTGCGTGCATCTATGTCCGTACACAAAATTTAGTAAAAAGCTAACAGGAAAAAAAAATGCAGTTTGGCTTACGGTTCTACCAACTTTGTTTAAAAACCCCGACAATTAACCACATAACTTGGCACTTCAGGAAAAAAAACTAGTAAGGAGACAAAGAATAAATAAGCAAGTACTCAACACTGCCAATGGTGTAGCCATGTTGGCCCCAGGGTGCTCTCAAGTATTCAGTATCAGATTAATACGGAATAGGGTTGTAAAATCCTGTTTAATTAGGTGGGTGGGGACTGCTCCAGCTCCCCCCGTTACCGGGTTGACCGATTAACCTTTCACATCCCTACTATGGGACACCTTTGACATAAACGAAACCATCTCTAAGACTGAGGTAGAAAACCAGATCCCCTCAACTGCAGGCCGAAGAATGCGTGAAGTAACAGAAGTTCTGAATCCTATGCTGGGCAAAAGCTGGGAGACAAGGACTCCTCACGAAAAGGCCAAAGGACACAGGTTGTTTAGGGTTTGTGTGTCGCCCAGCAAGGGGGAGGCAACACAACTGCAAGCAACAGCCAGGTGAACTCGGAGGGGCAGTTTTTCCTCGGCTTCCTCTGAAGTTTATGCAGCAGAAATACCTCCACAGAATTCCATGCCCAAGGGCCAGAACGCAACCTGACCTTCTGAAGCTTCAGTAGTGGAACAAGAAATGTGGCTTTCCACGTGAAATTCAGAGTGTCAAACTTAAGGGCTGGTGCCTCTCAGTAATTCATGCCGATGAGCAAGTGCTTAGCGAGAGACCCTCCCCCGATCATGCTGCACAAGCTGCCACACCACACCCCACTCCTGACACAAATACCCTCAAGATGTAAAGCCCTGCACACCTACGCTAGTTGTGACACGCTGAAAACACAAGTGTGCCTTCCCGAGTCCAGTCAGACTGCACAAGAGCGGGGCACAACTCCTCTGAGAAGATGTCTGTGCGTCTGAATAAAATTCCAGCATTTCATCTGATTAAATGCCACTACAGCACATATGAGTGCTCCAGTCAAGCTGGAAAAATGATCATTTGTTTTAAAGCCTGAAACTTACCTTCCTGTGAGCAGAGGACAATTCCTTCTGAAGCTGTTCACATTCTCTCTTCAGACTTAACTTCTCTTGCTCTATGGCTTTCACAATGCCAGACTGGCTTTGATGTTTCTGGTGCTTCATGGAAAGGATTACAGATTCCAGCTGACGGACCTAACGAGCACACAGATTGAACAAGCAACACATAGAGCATGAAGAATCTGTTTTCTAGTCAAGTTTCCACTGGCCAGCATATCCAAAGTGACAGTGAACTGAACTCAAATGTAAGCTACCAAACCATTTCCTAACCACAATATTTTCCACTTTTTAAATATATTTAGCAAAATAACTTTGAACGGAGTCTACCCTTCCTCCTACTACTGCCAGCCAAAAGTTGTGAATTCCAGTAAAGCAGTGGTTCTCAGCCAGGAGTACACACACCCCTGGGGGTATGCAGTGGTCTTCCAGGGGATCCATCAACTCATCTAGATATTTGCCTCGTTTTACAACAGGCTACATAAAAAGCACTAGCAAAGTCAGCATCATGCTCTCTATACTACACTGAAATGTAAGTATAATGTTTATATTCCAATTGATTTATTTTATAATTGTATGCTAAATATGAGAAAGTCAGCAATTTTTCAGTACCAGTGTGCTGTACCACTTCTGTATGCATACATCTGATTTTGTAACAAAATAGTTTAAGCCAGATGAAAGTTGGGAGGAGGCAAGACAAACCAGACTCCTGAATGGGGCACAGTTGTCTGGAAAGGTTGAGAGCCACTTCTGCAAAGGATCTTCTTTAAAAAGGGAAGTTTAATGGTTTTCAATTAGTTTACAAGCCAGCCTATCCCTGTTTTCTATTAAGTTTCGATTAGACACGATAAGTTCTCAACCCTCAAGTCTCCCTAAAACAGGAGCGCCATTTAAAACAAAGACGTTCATAACCAGTCTAGGACTAGCAATAGGACTAGCAATGTTGGGTAAGAGGTGTGAAAAATCACACATCACTACTGGCCCAGCTATGCCAGCAAGCCTCCAGTATAGACACAGCTACGCTGACAGAACAGTGCTTCTAGTGGCAGAGGGATTATTCGGGGAGGTAACGTTATGCAGCCCTACTGCAATATTTCTATTAAAAAAAACAGTGAGCTTTATTTGCGTGCGTGCATTACAAGCTGCTGACTGGGCATCATTCCCCGAGTTCTGCATGGCATGCAGTCACTATCCAGTCCAGGGGTGGGCAATAATTGTTAATGGCGGGGCCACTCCAAGATTTTGGTAAGTGGTCAAGGCCCGCACTTCTCTGGAGCGGGTGCAGGGTCTGGGGCGGTGGGTGGGGTGTAGAAGAGAGCTTGGGATAGAGGACTGGGGTGCAGGAGGGAGTGTGGGGTCTGAGAGGGACTTTGGGTGAGGGAGGGGGTTATAATCTGGGGCAGGGGTTTGGGGTACAGGGTCCAGGAGGGGTATGTGTGCAGGAGAGGATTCTGGCCTGGGGAGGGGTGTAGGAGGGGTGCAGGGTCTGGGAGGAGTTGTGACCTGCAGGAGGTGGGGAGAGGGGATACAGAGGGTTTGGGGGTGGCTTGGGGCAGATAGTTGGGGAGATGGAGGGGGTGGGGTGCCAGAGGCAGGCTCTGGCTGGGAGGTACTTACCTAGGTGGCTCCCAGCCAGCAGCTCTGCATGAACCTGAGACAGGCTCCCTGCCTGTGTGTGTGCATGTGTAGGGGGCGCTGCTCCAGCACAGGGAGGGAGGGAGGGAGGAAGGGAGCGAGGAGGCTTCATTCGCTGCCCCTGCCTTCAGCAAAATCTCTCAGCTCCTATTGGCCAGAAACTGGCCAATGGGAGCTTGGGAATTTTACTAGGAGGCAGGCACAGCACCAGAAGCTCTCTCCTCCCCTGCCCAGCTTGCAGAGTAATTAGCTGCTTGCTGTTTAAAGCAGCAGTAGCTGCTTTGTAGTAAGGGTGCTGGCGAGGTGGCCATGGGCCAGATCCAGCGGCACGGCCTGCCGGACGCCTCTTCTCTCCCCTCCCCCCCCGACCCAGTCCAATCTGTTAGCTCTCTCATGTTACCTTCTCCCCTGGAATGTGTTAGATCCGTTTTACTGTTCTGGACCTCTCTCTGGAGCCTCTCGTTCTCTTCCCTCAGCAGCTGCTGCTCCTGTTGGATCAGCTGTTCCAGTTCCTCCCAGCCCAGCTGCTTCTGCTGGGTGGGCAGCCCGGAGGAATGCACAGCCAGTTCCAGAGCCCGGTTCTAGAGCCAGACCGAAAGGCAGGGTGAGACCTCACACCAAGCAGCAGACATTGTCCGTCTTCAGAAGGATTTTTACATTGCCCAGGAGCCCTGTAACCCCGCTATTAACAAATGAATCGCTATTAACAAATGTTTCCCTGCTTCCCCACGCCCCACTTCTTCCAAATGACCCAATGTACTGAGCACAGGGCAAAAAAAACCTCCCAGCGGTCTCCTCTTCGCTAGGACCGCAGGTGACAATGGCCAGAGACACGCCAGAATGGTTCATAGGGGTGTACTTAGCCCAAATATACAAATGGAGAAAGTGGCTCCACTTCCAAGCCTCACCAGGCAAGAAATAGCATGGTGGGTTTAGAACTAGGATTTGGTCCTGGTTATAAAACTTGTGTGGCTCTTTCTGGGAGGGGCTGCATATACAATATGCACAATATTTCACAATGATAAACTATGCAAGTAAATCGCAACAGTGATTACTCCTTACACCCCCTCCCCAAGTATTCGTGTTCCTTATCGATAAACAAAGTACAGCAAAAGGCTGTTTTAATGAACTCTTTTTTTGAAACCACACAACGCAACTAAACACTGGGTCTATTCCCCAAGCATGAATGTCCCTTGTGAGGACAACTGCAGTCTACAAAGTCTCTGAAGCCCCACTCTAGCACAGAACTGTAGTTATACCTAGTAAATGGTGCCAATGACCATGCAGATTGTTTTTACTGAAAGTTTATCCTGAGGTGATGTAAAAATATCCCTCTTAAGGAGTAAGTTCATTTAAACAGAGGGTTCTGATTGAGCTTAACCCTGTCCCAACACCCATTATAATTAGCTTTTAAGTCTATTTTAAGTGCAAATTACCACAGAAATAAGTGGGGGGTGAGGGAGGCCAACACACTCGCTGGGTCCCTGGGCAAGGAGGGGGAGGCTGGCTCCTTGCACCCGGAAGGGGTGGGATCTTGGGCAGAAGGGGCGGGACTAGCTTTCCCCCAGCAGTTGCAGCACTGTCCAGCACATGCTGCACCTACCCCGGGCAGAGAGCATGCCACGCAGGCTGCAGCTGCAATTTAAAGAGCTTGGCTCTGCTGCGGTAGTGACAAGAACTAGATTTTCATTATTCCCAAGATGTCTACAGTTAAATATGTACAGGCAGTCCCCGGGTTACATGGATCCGACTTACATCGGATCCCTACTTACAAACGGGGTGAGGCAACCCCGCACTAGCTGCTTCCCCCCAGCAGACCAGGGAGACGCGAAGCTAGCACCCCACCCCAGCAGACCAGGGAGACGTGGAGCGGCTTTTCTCAGCAGACACCTCAGCTTGAGAATAAAGGACTGACGGAACTGAGGTGTGGGAGAATAAAACTGAGCTCTGGAGAAATGTTTGGCTAGAGTTTCCCCTACAATATGTACCAGTTCCGACTTACATACAAATTCAACTTAAGAACAAACCTACAGTCCCTATCTTGTACGTAACCCGGGGACTGCCTGTAATTGCTACTTGCGCAAGATTCTGCCGCTATTTGTTCTTAGCCAACAAAATACGCGCATTATTAAAACAGGCTATGTAAGATATGACGATAGGCTTCTAAAGAAAGCAGCAATTGTGATTCTTTTAATTGAAACTATCAGGTAATAATAAGCTGGGGTATTTTGAGACTATGCTACCGGTTGAACCTCACTAGTCCGGCGCCCTCAAGACCTGACCGGTGCCGAACCAGAGAGTTTGTCGAACTACAGAAGGTCAATAGCATTTAGCAGCATTACCAACATTTCCAGGCTCACTGGGCTCTTAGAAGACATTTAGGGCTAAATTAGAGCTAAACAGCACAGAACACTGAGAGCCAGGCTTGGTACTTAATGGGACCGCAGGAAACTCGGCCATACCCGTGTTAAGTGGACATCCAGCTAACTCAAATCATGCCGGACCACGGATGTTGCCGGACTAGAGAGGTTCAACCTGTAGTATTGGTCAAGGTAGTTAGTCAAGAATTACCTTGTCATTGGCATTTTGCAGTTGCTTGTGCAGTGACATCACTTCCTGTTTAAGAGTCTCCTTCTCCTGCTG
Source organism: Rafetus swinhoei (assembly GCA_019425775.1). Lineage (NCBI taxonomy): Eukaryota > Metazoa > Chordata > Testudines > Trionychidae > Rafetus > Rafetus swinhoei. Next base: position 129,248,888 of record CM033446.1, on the reverse strand, counting down.
GGATACCCATAGGTCGGATTTTAGCCAGGACGTTTGAAGGTTGGTATTTTGTAGAGCTTCATCTAGACTCTGGACCTGAAACACACGAGAAAGGGAAACTTTAAACTTGCTGCAATGAAGAAACAGAAATTCTTAGTGACTGCCTGATGGGCAAAGCAAAACAAAGCAAACAGTTTGACTAGAAGGGATTTATAACCAGTCTCTGAATTTGGTACAAGAGTGATTTATCAGTGGCTATGAGAGGAGTACAGTGAGGCTCCTTGAGGAGTCTTTACTCCTAAACAAACAGGGACGATGAATAGGCTTTCTGCCTGACACAAGAAAGAGGTGAAGAAAAAGCACAACACTGTCAGCTGTTCCAGAAAGATGCCAGATGACCTGAGCGGCCATTCCAAAATAGCAACGACCTAACACACTAATGCAACACTCACGTGTCTGCCTGCCAGTCACATCATAACTTCCTGCCAAGGGAGGAAACGTGAACGGTTTCTGTTGAGGTTACTTCTGGCCATCCAGGGCCACTACTGTATCACAACTGCTGTCAGCCAAGCCAGCCCCTCTTCTCCTTTCCTCCCCAGGCAGGCCAGCTGGGAGAAGAGAGGCAGCAGCAGGAGAGGAAGAGGTTATGGGGTTTAGTACTAGCTGGTGCAGAATCTCTCTTCCCAGGTAATACCAGGAAACTAGGAAGCAGGTGAAAGCAAAGGGGAATCCAAGGCCAGGTCTACACTAGGGGACAATGTCAAACTAAGGTGCGCAACTCCAGCTATGTGAATAGCATAGCTAGAGTCAATATACCTTAGGTCAAGTTACCGCAGCATCCCCACTGCGGGGGTCAACATGAGAAATTCTCCCGTCAACTCCCCTGACTCCTCTCCATCCATTGGAGTACCGGAGTTGATGGGAGCATGACCAGCCGTCGATTTAGCGTGTCCCACTAAAATCGATCCCTGGGCGATCGATCCCCACGGTGCCGATCTCCTGCTAAGTGTAGACAAGGCCTAACAGTAGAAATAAAACCACAGCTATCTCTCCAGAGACAGATGTAGCATGCGATGGGTAAATTTTCACTCAATCCTGTGATAAATTCATTGAAGATATGTCCCAGGTATTAATTGCATATGCACAGGATAAGAGGGTTATTTTGTGCAAACGCCTGCCTTGTCCCAGGAATTAACAAAAATGTCTCAGTTTCAAAACAAACCATACGGCCGTACCTTCTCTTGGGAGGCTGTGAGTTGCGTTTTCAGTGCCTGACTTTGTTGATCCCAGGACTTTTGCTCCTGCTTCAAACTGGCAATAACATTCTCTAAGACGTTCACTTTAGCTACCTGAAATGAGAGCAAGGAAGACTACATGGAACAGTGCACCACTCGTCTGTATGCAAAATATCGCTGGGATTTCTCTCCCCAGCTCTTGACTTTGATGAGAGTCAAGCTACATGAGGTTTCAGATAAAGTGCAGTACAGCAAGGAACTAACAGAGGTGTATACAATTTGCATGCCAGTTCCACTGCTTGAGTTCAAAGCCACCAGTTTAAAAACGAAAGGTACAGGCCACAGTGAAAATACAATCTCACTGCCGGCTGCCCTTTTGACTGGTCGTTTCACTACATCTTCTAAAGTGCATGGTACACTTAAGGGTGCGTGTACTCCTGGATGAACTGGGCTTAAGTTCTGCACCAAGATCCCAGGGCTCTTGGCATGGAAAAAAACGTTTAAATTAAACTGAAATAGGACACTCAATCCCAATTGTGAGGGTTCACTCACATGTGCACCAAAATACCTAAGTGTGCATTAGAACGGAATTCATTATTTCCATTCCAGCTTGTGCATCAAAAAACCCTTAAAAATTAAATCATACGACGCCTGGTTTAACCAAAAAAATAAAAGCAATCACATAGCCTTGTGCACTGTTAACTAAAACAATATAAAATCAAACTTTAAATTAAGTCAGTGCAAAGTTTGCATATAGACAAACCCTAAGGTCTAGAAACACTGATTTTTTTAAAATGAAAGCTTTGATTCTGGAGTGCAGATTTGCTACAATTTGATTTTACAGCAAATTCCAAACACTGCAGAGTACACGGAAGCCTGGACAGACATACTGAAAGAAGACACATTTATGTGCATAACTGTAAGAGGAAAAGACAGCAAAGTTATTTCACAGAGTAAGGGTATGTCTAGACTACATCCCTCTGGCGCCAGAGGGATGTAAATTAGACATACTGAAATTGCTAATGAAGCGGGGATTTAAATATCCCACGCTTCATTAGAATAAAAATGGCCGCCACTTTTTGCCGACGTGGCAATTTGCTGGCAAAAAGCAGCAGTCTGGACGGGGATCGGTCAACAAGGAAAGCCTTTTCCGACCGATCCTGTAAACCTCGTTGCACAAGGCATAAGGGATCGGTCGGAAAAGGCTTTCCTTGTCGACCGATCCCCGTCCAGACCGCCACTTTTTGCCAGCAAATTGCCGCGTTGGCAAAAAGCGGCAGCCATTTTTCTTCTAATGAAGCGCAGGATATTTAAATCCCCACTTCATTAGCGATTTCAATAGGTCTAATTTACATCCCTCTGGCGACAGAGGGGATGTAGTCTAGACATACCCTAAGGGACTATATAGGAATTAGGGTTGGATACGACAAGGGGTCTGGAATATGGTTTGCCATTTTTATTACCTTATCAACACATCTGTTTAGCTCCTCACTGAGGGCTTCTTTTTCTTTCAGCAGCTTTTCATTTTTCATTATTACACTAGAAATTTCATTCTGGAAGTCAGAGAGATCAGGACATCTGGGCAGCTGTGGGAGACAGAAATCCCTCAGATCTTGTTCTCTTATCAAGCAGCATTTCTGCTGCGGTCTATGACATCATTCACAAACATTTTAGACAGCTCTTTCTATGGGGATCATGCTAGGCACCGTGCAAGTATCTTTAAAAATTTAGTCCCTGCCTCAGTTTAAGTGAAAGCTACAGTTAATTTCAACAAATTGTTTCTCCATTCCTTTCTAAAAACTACTCTTCAGACCCCCTGAGCAAAACATCACAACAGCCATAGTGAAAAAATAGCAATTTAGAGGGGACAGGATTTTTAGTGGGGTTGCTTTACACTCTGTTTTGCTTTTATTAATGCTCATGTAACTACGACTAATGCTTAAGCTAACAGGGAGCCTAGATAGAGATTCAATGCCCTTTCATCTTCAGCTAATGAGTTGGAGCCAAAACACCTTTGGGACGCCTCAGAGGTTCTCCAGCAAAATGACGGTAGAGCAGGCTTACACTCCTGCTATTTCTAAGAAGTAAAAAACAGAAGCACAGCAGCCTTTGCAAAGCCACAAACACAAGCTAAAAATGTTCCCCGCGGCAGCCTAAGACCCCCGGAGCGGGACATGACATCACTATGAACAGCTGTGGAGACAGCGGAGGCACGGCCTAGGTGTGTAGAGAGCCGTCTTAAAGAGGATGCGTTTTGCAGTTACACAAATTGAGTCCATGGAGCCCAGATCAAAAGGGTTAATAATCCAACCCTGACGGTAACTTCAGTTCCAGTGATTTGAGATCACAGCACGGCAAGCAAGACTCCATTGGCGCTACTCTGTTCATGTAAATGAAACCATGATACCAACGCTTCCGGTAGTAAAGCTTATATCTACTGAAGCCTTTTAGGGGTAAGGCATCAATTGGTGCAGCAATCCTGGAACGGACTAATCCTGAAACGGGAGGCCACATGGCTATGACCAGCTGCTACAGAGAGTCGGGAATCACAGCTGGGTAATACGCCATGGTTTGTAATATTCCTTTCCAGCCCTTCATTGTCGAGACCGGCCCCCACAGCCCATTGCTTTGGAACATCTGTTGGTGGAAGACGGAGGAGAACAACAGTCTTCATACTTTTGCTGCGAAGGCCATGAACAGCAGTGCACGGCCAGGGACTTTTGTCGCTGCCTTCCTGTACAAACAAGCTAATTCCTTCCGCCTCCGCCGGGAGAGCAGAATATAAATGCGAAAGGCAACCACCCTGCCAGCGGCTTACATTCACCATCAACACAATCTGGATGGGAATGGGGGTGGTCTTACCTGTTTGGTCTTCTCCAGCTCTTGTCTGAGGAGATGGTTTTCCTGCTCCAGTAAGCGAGTTTGAACCTTGACGGTAGCCAGCTCAGCCTCCAAGGAAGACACCAGAGTTGATGACTGGGGAAAGGAAAAGCACACAATGCTAACTGAACTGGGCCTTTGAAAACTCAGGCTCGCCCAAACGACCAAGCCAGGAGACAGACTGCCCACTGGCCCAGGGGGAATGCGAGGCAAGGGGTTCTCAGTCTTTTTCTTTCAATGGCTCCGCCACACGCTGTAAAAACTCCACAGCCACAAGTGACAGAACTGTTGTCCAGCGTACAAAAGCCAGGGCCAGGTTAGGGCCATCACCTGGGCCCCGGGCCATAGGGGGCCCCCACAAAACTACACTGCTCAGGCTTCAGCCCCAGGTGACAAAGCCCAGGGTCCCAGGCTTCTGCCCTGGACGACGGCGCCTCGTCTTTCTGCCTGGGGCCCCACTGAGTCAAATGCTGGCCCTGCTTGGCAGACCCGCTGAAACCTGCTTGCGGGCCCCTAAGGGTACGTCTACACAGAAGTGTTATTCCGAAATAACATTATCCGTGTCTACACTACAGGCCGTTATTTCCACGGAATGTTGAAATAATGTCGAGCGGGAGGACTTCTTCCTCCAACTCCTGGAACCCTCATTTCATGAGGAGTAAGGGCAGTTGGGGGCAGAGCACTCTCACTCGGACATCCTGTGCCAAAAGCCGAAATAAGCTATTTCAACTCAAGCGACGCAATCGACGCAGCTGAAGCGGTGGAGCTTATCTCGGCTTTGGCCCTGCTGTGTGGACGTGCCCTAACTGAGCACTGCTGCTCTAGACCAAACTGGCTCTAGCAAAATACTTGTGAGGCCTTTGTGAAAACCAGCACCCCAGCCCCTTTGTGTTCCATACAATCAGTTTTTAAAATGGAACTGCAACTCTTCTACCTGCTTCTGGAGCCCCTTTTAAACGCTGCCGAAGAGCAGGCCCTCTGGCTCCCTGCCCCCACTTCTGCGAGCACCCATGTTTGCAGATGGGACTGAAAGAGCAATATTTAAATGCCATAACACTGTTAAGAGATGGGGAGAGAGGCTGCTAGTTTCAAGGGGTGCCTATGCAATAGTGTTCGTTGATGAACTCCAATAGCCACACCCTTCGCCATGAAACGGTGGTGTGCTGTACCTTCACTTGACTGTTCTTCTGTTCCTCTTTCAGCTTCGATCTCTCCCCTTCCCATTCTTCCTCTGTACACGTCCCCACGACCTTTTCCTTTTGCCTGAGCAATCTTGCCAGCCGTTGGTTCAGATCCTGCACGTCTGCTTGGTTTTTTGAATTCTTTTGGCTAAGTTCTGCATTTTCAAACTCCAGCTGCTGGTTCCTGGTTTTCAAATCTGACACCTGATGAACACAGGAACATCAGAAATGAATCACTCTCTCTCTCCTGCACGGACTACAGTAAAAGCTGTTTTCTCCGGCACGTCGCCAACCGGAAAGCTCTGTAAACAAGCATTTCTGATCTTCTCGGAAAGTCCGGTTTATAGCCCCATTTGCACGGGGCCAGCAGGCTCCCTACCTGGCGCCATGTGGCTTCCCAGAAGCGGTGATATGTCCTGGCCGCTCCTAGGCAGAGGAACAGCCATGGGGCTCCATGCACTAACCCCCACCTTCAAAGCACTGGTTCCGCACAGAATTACCTGGCTGTGCCTCTGCCAGGAGCAGCAGGGATATGTTCCTGTTTCCAGGGAGCCTCCTTCCAGATCTGACACCCCTTTTCCGCAAAAACAGAGCCCCCTCCTGCACCCCAAGCCCTTCATCCCTGGCCCCTGCAGCCCCAGCCAGACCCCTCATCCCCTCCTACGCGTATTCTAGTTAATGCTTGAGTTAACCAGAACATCTGACTAACCAGCACCCCTCATTCCCCCAAAGTGCTGGGTGACAAAGCTTTTACGGCAGCAGGTTTAGGAATTAGACACACAGCACAGTCTTCCTTCCAGGCCAAGGAAATGGTTTCTAGCAAGGTGCTAATTCATAATCTGATGGCATGACCGACTTAAACTGGTGCTTCCCCAACCCCAGTATTCTAAGACAACCATAACTCCAGGAGCACACAAATGTATTTGTTCTCCGTGTAGTTGGTCTCATTCAAGAATCCTATGAATGCACAGCCATGTTCAAACTAGGGATGTGAAGGACTAGTCAACTACCCGATAAGCAAATGCTTATCGGATAGTTGACTAGTCACTTCCCCCTTTGCTGCCTCTATCAAATACAGGCAGCGGGGAGGGGAGAGCGGGGAAGAAGGGAGTACTTCAAAGCGGGATCAGCTGTGCAGCACTGCCCCTTTGAAACGCTGCCAAGGCATTTCAAAGGGGCAGCGCTGCACAGAGCCCAGGATCAGCTGTGTCCCCCCAGCTGACCTCCTGCTCCATGCGGCGCTGCCCCTTTGTAACACCGTGGCGGCGTTTCAAAGGGGAAGCGCCGCCGTATCGACTAATCGAATAGTTGATGCAAAAATGCATTGACTATTCGATTAGAGAATTACACGCTACTTAACATCCTTAGTTCAAACACAGCTCGCTTTCAGGATAGTTTGCCATGACTGACAAATCCCTACCCAGCAATCCCCCTTTTGCCAGGACACGTGTTTTGGGGGGGTATAGGAGACTCGGCCATAAGGAAGATACATTTCTCCGTGCAAGCAGACTTTTGCTAGGCAATATTAAAAAAGGGAAACCAACTTAAAACAATTTTTTTAAATCTACTCTTCACCTGATCGTACAGAGCTCCTCTTGGAAATTTCAGAGCCTCTGATTGATGCAAGTAAAATTAATACATCGGGGGGTGGGTGGGGGGGAGAAATACATGCAGGACTGGCAGCATTCCTGTGCCCAACTTGTGTGGGAAGAGAGACCAGCCTGAAAAAACAACTAAGATCTTCCCTTGGGTGCTGCAGAGGTGTACCCGCCAGGGAGACAAAATAGACATTTGCAAAAATGAAGGACTTGCCGCACTACACTAGCGCTCAGTGAAGATGCCAATGGGAGAGCTTCTCCATTCCCTGACAGGCAGTAGTTGGGTTGACGGGAGATACCCCCCCACGTCAGCACAGTGCCGGCCACATGGAAAGGTAGTTGGGTAACTGTCACTCAAGGATACCCGAGCGAAGGTGTTGCACTGAGATAGGCCTGTCTTTTTATTCAGAAGTCTTTCATCATACTGAACACACCTTCAAATGTCTGACAACTTTTACAGAGTTACTTTTATTAAGTGCCTACAGAATGAAAGAATGCAATTTCCCTGAACACAAAATGTCCAAGAGACCTCTTGCCAACACGGAACAATAAAGGAGAATCTACAGCCAGGATCTTTTTTCACTACATGTCAAGTGCATCTCCACTTGCCTTCATGACGTTTCATCTCTGGGAAGAAATTGCCTTATGCAACGCCTGTCTCTTTACAGAAGAGATGTAGGAGGAAGCCTCAGTCTCCATACCTGTTTTCTCAAGTTGTCAGCCATCTTCTGCACGGCCACCTTCTCCTTTCTTATAGACTCGATTTTTTGCCTAAATCGTTGGCGATGAATAAAAATAGGGTTAGCAGTGGGGTTTTTACATTGTGCTATTGTAGAACTGTTTCAAACGGCACCATCTTTCCATCAGAAATGGTCATGGGTAGGCCCCACCAAATTCACAGCCTTGAAAAACGTGTCACAGACCATGAAGTCTGGTCTTTTGTGGACTTTTACCATGTCTATGCAGATTTCATGGGGGAGACCAGTGTTTCTCAAATCGGGGTCTTGCTCAAATCGGGGAGTTGCAGGGGTTCACGTGCGTCCTTTGGGGGAAAGGAACCACCCTCACTTTTGCACTGACTTTCGAACTGGGCAGCTGGAGAGTGGCGGCTGTTGGCCGGGCGCCCAGCTCTGAAGGCAGCACCTCTCCAGCAGCAGCACAGAAATGTTACTTCTGTGCTGCTGCCTTGAGAGCTGGGTGGGTGGAGAGTGGCAGCAGCTTCTGAGGCCCAGCTCAGCAGGCAGTAGGGCAGAAGGAAGGGAGGCAATCCCATACTGTGCTCCCAACCCCCAGCCGCCACTCTCTAGCTGCCCAGCTCTGAAGGCAGCGCTGCCACTAGCAGCAGCACAAGAAGAAGAGTAGCAGTACCACAACCCCCTCACAATAACCTTGCAATCCTCCCTCTCCCCCCAAAAAACCTCCTCCTTTTTGGGTCAGGACCCCTGCAATTACAACACCATGACATTTCAAATTTAAATAGCCGAAATCATGACACTGACGATTTTAAAAAATCCCACAACAATGAAATTGACCCAAATGGCCTGTGAATTTGGTAGGGCCCTAGTCATGGCTGAAAAATTCCTGCTTAGTTGTAGAAAGGCAGGGGAGGGATCACTTGATGAGTCCCTGTTCTGTTCATTCCCTCTAGGGCAGTGGTCACCAACCAGTAGATCAGGATGTACTGGTAGATCTTGGAGCCCCTGACAGGTGATCCTGACTGGTTTGGCCTAGTGGCTATCAAGTGCCAGCACTTCAACTGCCCTTCCCCCCACTGCTGCGCATCTCCTGCCCTTTGCCTTGGAGCTGCCCTTCCCCTTGGGAGCCTCCTGCTTTCTGTGCAGGGCAGGGCAGGGAGAAGAGGGCGCTGATGTTAAGGTGCCCCCTCCCACTCCGTATCCTTTCTCCACAAAGTAGAGAGGGGGCACAACAGGGCTTGGGATGGAGTTTGCTGGCTGCTTTAGAGAGTGGGCCATGGCCAGCGCAGGGGTGAGCCTGCATTAGCCCCACTGCATCACCCACCAAGAGCCACCAGAGGTATGCAGGGCCCAGCTGGAGCCCACATCCCGAACTCCTACCCCAGTCATGAGCCCCCTCCTCCACCCCAAGCTCTGAGCACCCCTGCATCCAAACACCCTCCCAGAGCCTGCTCCTAGAACCCCCTCAGCACCTCAACAGCCTGCCCCAAGAGCAGCTCAGAGCCCCTCTCACACTCCAGATCCCTTCATCCAAGACCAGAGCCTGCACCCCAACCCTCTGCCCCAGCCTGATGAAAGTGAGGGAGGATGGGCAAGAGGGAGGATGGAGTGAGCAGGGGTGGGGGGAGGAGGTGGGACAAGGGTATTTATATTTGAGGTAGATCTTGGATTGCACTTAAATTCAAAGAGTGATCTCCTGCTTAAAAAGGTTGGAGACCACTGCACTAGGGCACCTGGCCTTGGCCACTGTCGGCTGACAGGACACTTGTCTAACCCAGTATGGGCGTTCTTATGTTCTCAAAGCAGGGAACTGCTGTTTCCACATACGCACGGACAGTGCTCTGCTCGCCTCCCCTCCACCCCGCCAAGGGATTGATGCACGAGGTCAAGGAAAGATTTCCCCCTCTTTCCACGAAGGCTCTGGCAATCCCAAGGGCCACACGTCGGACAGTCCTTCCGGAGAGAGATGGAAGCCAAGGCTTGCAAATGCTACCGCCCTCCCCAGCTTTCCTGGTAAATGTCTTGGAACACACCCATTGTTGCTCATCAGAAGCCACGAGGCCACGGTAGAGCAGGTAGACGTGGTTGCTAGGCGACGGGAGCCGCTGCACTGCGACCACGTCAGCAGACGGCTCCTCCGCCTGCCTTCCCACATGCACGCAGGGGCGGCGGTCACTTGCTGAGCCTGCGGCTAAGCGAGGGGCATGAGTACATGCGCGCGGTCGATCATTTAGCAGGTGATGTGCTTCTCTGGTGAGAGAAGTACCCGCTCCCCAGCTGGCCATATGCAAAGCAAGCAGAGGCTGGTAGGAGCTCACACGCTGCCAAAACTCTGCAGTGACTACAGGCTCTCGCTGGAAAGAATCACGGCCACTATAAAGGCATACGGCATTTCTAATAAGCTCTAGTAAGCTTTGAGGCTAACTTGGCACATCCCATAGCAACAATAAGGTGCCGTTGTCCTGTCTGCATTGCCGCTCACGATTAAAACCAGGAAGCAAGTGCATCATATGCCACTTTGTGTTCTTACCACATTTCTTCTCGAGATCCATTTAGCTCCCTTAATTTCAGGTTAGAAACACTACCTTCCTCATTTAACAGGCTTATTTCATTCTTCAGGATAGCATTTTCTTCTCGGAGCCTCTCCGCTTCGCATCTGCGGTAGAGACAAAAGACAGCTGAAACACACCGATGGTCTTGTACCTCCTGCCAGCTCCACTGGTAAAAAACATTCTCATTACAGAAGTAATTTGCCTTTTGACTGCTGAAATAGCAGAACTCCCAATTAATACATATCAGATGGATGAATTTACATGGCTTTTATGTAATGTATATCGCTGCCCAATAGCTGGCTTTGTTTCACATACGAATTAATAAAAAATATACAGTAGACTTCCGATAATCCGGCACCTTTGGGACCCAAGGGGTGCCGGATTATCGGATATGCCAGAGTATCAGGAGGTACTTCGGCAGGGGGCTGTGATGGGTCTGGGAGTGGTCGGCGGGGAACGGTGCGGCAAGGAGTGAACCCTCCGCTGTTTTGCAGGGAGGCGGGGAAAGCCCCGTGCAGCCGCCGGCAACAGGCTAGCCGGGGCTGCAAGCGGCAGCGGCAGAGCAGCTGGGGTGCTGCCGGGTTGGTCCTGCAGCGCCGCCCCTCGCCTCGCCCCCTCTCCTCCACCGCTTACAGCCCCAGCTGGCCTGTAGCAGGCGGCTGTGCAGAGCTGTCCCTCGCCGTGCCGTTCCCCGCCACCCCCAACCCCTGGCCAGCTGCAGTGCGGGTCCTGGCAGACTCGTCATGGGGTATGATCCCCTTCCTCTCTCCTCCCCTTCCCTTTCCCGGCCCGTGAGCATACATGGGGCTCACAGGAGCTCCAACTGTCCAGCTGGCTGGAGCACTTCCGCGTTCCAGTTGGCGGACTATTAGGAGTGCCGGACCACTGGATGCCGGACAATTGGAGTTTTACTGTAAATCTGTTACACTCAGAGGTGATTGCAAACATTTGCTACACCTTTGGCATCCAGTAAAAAATTCAATGCTTACTAATTTTTGTCTTTAAATCACTTTACAAGGTAATGATTTGTTCAGACAATTTGGAAACAATGGTTTTGTAGCAGTTTGAATATTATAATGAATTAGACTTTCTGTTTCAGAAACAGCAGCTTAATACAATGAGAATACCAGCATGAGAAGTAGCAGACTAGTCTTTTCTTTTGTTTGCAATTTTAGAGTAGGGGTTTTAAAATGAGGGTCATGTCATGTCATCCTTGAAAGGGTCACTCCAGACTTCCCATAACTTTTTATTAAATTCTTAACAGCCATTTGTAACTACTTTGTGTAATCTCCAGAGAATTACTTCTTTAACTGCTAAATTTCAACAAAAAATCCAGGGAACTTATTATGAGCTACACATGTTCTCAGTTATGCTGGTATTTACTGTATCACCTACTTAATGGATTCTGAATGATTTAAGTACTCCTATTTTGAGAAAATTACCAAGATTATTCAGTGTTAACTTTAACATTTTAGAAAATTGCAGCTCCGTTAGCATCCTTAGTTACATTCATGCAGGCCAAGAACTAAGGGAAGGGAAGTAGAGAGATTATTAGTATAGAAGTTAAAAGCACTCCCGAGAAGTTACAGTAATGTTCTTTCACTTTAAAACGTTTGTTTCGCTGAGACAGATCAACTAAAATACTCTGCAAGAATAAATACATACAAGCACAGCTGAACAGTTGACAAATTGCTCTTGCTTTACATTCCTTAGAACCCCTTGACTTGCATAACTACACAGGTGATTAAATTAACCTACAAACTTTCATAATCCACAGTAGTTTGCTTGCTAGTAGTTAGAATCCAAGGCATTGTCTTCTAATCGAGGTTAATCTACTTGTTAATGTGACGAAAGCATAAGATAATAGCAGTTACATGACAGTCAGTGAATGCTAGCAGGTTAGTTTTCTAAGCACAGCAAGCAGCAAAGTTAGATTTTTGCAGGGACCACAAATATGTCCCTTTTTTTTTTTTTTAAGCGTACATTACCTCAGGAGTTCAACTTTTTGCTGCAGCTCACTGCATGTGCTTTGCAAATCATGTATCATTGAATTCAACTCCTCTTTTTCTTCTTGAGAATGCAGGTCTTTTTGCTTAACCAGAGAGGTGACTCTCTCTTTCAACTTCCTGTTCAGTTCCTGTAGCTCTCTCTTCTCCATTGCCATGTCTTTTATTGTGGTCTCACATTGCCCATGTTTGTCTTGCAGGACTTTAAATATTAAACTATGTTCTTCCAGTTTTCCAAGTCTGCGTTGCAGCCTTAAGTTCTCACTGCTCATCTCTATCTTTTCCTGTGCATATCGGTCACGGGTGTTTTCCAGTTCCTTAACTTTTTCCAGGAGATGTTTTTTTTCCCGCCTGAGTTGCACACTTTCTTGATTACTTTCTTCTAATCTGTGCCTCAGGCTTGTAAGCTGTGGTACTTCCTCTTCTAGTTTTTTATTTTGTTCACGCAACTTTATCAGTTCAGATTTCAGGCCCTTGTTTTCTAGCCGGATTTCTTCCTGTAACGACAGATGGGTGGATTCTGCCATTGATCTTTCTTCTAGCTCTTCAATCTTTTCCCAAAGCTGAGGGACTAGACTGTTCAGCTCTCCACTGTCTTCAGTTGCACCACAGACCTTCTCAAGTTGGAGACACACCTCAGTTATTTCCTCAGGCTTCTTTAGTTCAGTCTGATGCCTAGAAACTTCAGAACAAAGCCCTCTGAGGTCAGTAGCATGATCAGATTTTATTTTTGCCGCCTTGCTATCTTTCTGAAGACATCCAGTCTCTTCTTTAACATCATGTAGCATCTTCAACTTGGGATCCGCCTCAAAGATTTTCTCAAGCTCTGACTCTTTCATTTCCGGCACAGATACTCTGGAAATCTGATCTTGATTCTTGTCACTAGCTTCGTTACATTCTGCTTCCAGTATCAGTCTACTTTCCAAAAGCTGGCCAATCTGGTTTTTCAGGGCATGGTTCTCCACCTTCGTGTCTTCACACATCTTCTCCAGACTGGAATAAGCCTCCATCATTTCTTCAAGCGCCTTCGTTTTAGCCTCCAACAATGAAATAACATGCAAGTCTGCTCCCTTGTCTATCTCTTTACAACCATCTTGCAGGCTTTTGAGAACCTTACCCTCAATTTGCTCCATCTTGTCTTGCAGCTGAGATTCTTCCACTGCAGAATTTGACAGGTCAACCCCGGAAAGTTTCCCTGGCTTCAGCATCTGTAACCTTTGCTGGAAGCTGACCCTCTCAGAGGCCGTATTCACATTTTCCTTCATAGCCTGCTCATGCACCTGTTGTAGGCTTGGACGAATATCTCCATCCTCTTCCAACAGTTGCACACCAGACAGGGCTGAAAGCTTGCTCTTCTCTTCTGCATAATCCTTTGCCAAGGCATTGTAGTCGTTTTGCAGCTTGGCAAAATCAAGCCTTTCCTGCTGCAATTTCTTTATTTTTTCCTGCAGCTTTAAGATTTCTAAACTCATCTCTGCCTTCTCTCTTTCTGCTCTCTCCTGAGTCTCTTGGTTCAAACCCTCCCAGTGAAGAAGTTTGGAACTCAGTTTGAATTTCTCTTGCTCATATTCAGTCGCCAGCACTTCCAGCCTTTGGCTAACCAGCTTCCTTTTCCCCTCTATCGCCGACATTTGTTCTTCTCGGTCTTTTAGCTCCCTCTCATGGTCATTTTGTAGCTGCCGTAACTTATTATGCAACGCGTCCTCTTGTTTTTCAGCAGCATCTCTCAGGTCCTGCAGCTCTTTCTGGAGCTGCTCCTTTTCACACGTTAGCTTGTTCACGTGTTCCTTGAAGTTCTTCTCTAGGAGTTCTTTCTCCTGTGTTAGCACAAAAAAAATTGCCTTTTTGCTCTCCAGCGTTTCCTTCAGTTGCTCTTGGACCTCAGCGGATTCCTGGATTATTTCATCCTTTTCAAATTCCCACTGAGATTTCTCCTCGTGCCGCTGTTCGGCGAGTTCTCGCAGCTCTCGTTGGTAGCGTTCTTCAAGATTCTTCAAGGCTTCTTCGTACTTGTTCACAATTGTTTGTCTGTTGATAGAAAACTGAGTTTCCATTTGAGATGTTCTTCTGTTATACTCAGTTTCCATTTTTTTCCTAAATATGGTCAACACAACACATTACTAAATCTCTGCCAGCTCCAGAAAATATGCCTGTTTTTAAACCGTTTAACAAAACAACTTAATTGTACATGTTTTATTGCATTCCAGACCAACATATTTAATTATTGTTGTTTTTCCTTTTTATAGACTAATAGGGCTGGAAGAGACCTCAGGAGTCATCGAGTCCAGCCCCCTGCCCAAAGCAGGACCAACCCCAACTCAACCATCCCAGCTAGGAGTTTGTCTAGCTGGGACTTAAAAACCTCTAGGGATGGAGATTCCAATCCCTCCCTAGGGAACCCATCCCAGTGCTTCCCCACCCTCCTAGGGAAATAGTTTTTCCTAATATCCAACCTAGGCCTCTCGCACTATAACTTGAGACCATTGCTCCTTGTTCTGCCATCCGTCACTACTGTGAACAGCCTTTCTCCATCCTCTTTGGAACCTCCCTTCAGGAAGTTGAAGGCCGCTATCAAATCCCCCCCTCACTCTTCTCTTCTGCAGATTAAACAAGCCCAAATCCCTCAGCTGCTCCTCGTAAATCATGTGCTCCAGCCCCCTAATTGTTTTAAGTGCTCTTAGTCAGACCCTCTCCAATGTGTCCACATACTTTCTGTAGTGGGGGTCCCAGAATTGGACACACATTCCAGATGTGGCCTCATCAATGCCGAATAAAGGGGAATAATCACTTCTCTAGATCAGCTGGAAATGCTCCTCCTAAAGCACCCTAATATGCCATTAGCCTTCTTGGCTACAAGGCGCTCTGTTGACTCATATCCAGCTTCTCATTTACTATAATCCCCAGGTCCGTTTTTGCCAAACTGCTGCTTAGCCATTTGGTCCCCAGCCTGTAACAGTGCTTGGGATTCTTCCAGTTTGAGAACCAGAGGTACATTTAAGAGACACAACCTGCTGGAATCCAAGAATCCAAGGGGCAAGGAACATAACTCGTGCAGTATTCTCAGAGGCAGTCTTATTAAAAACAGGCGCCAGCTAATTCAAGTGAGTGGACCCCTCTCAGTCATGCTTTACATGAGAACAAGGGGTTTCCTTGCACTGATCAACTTTCAAGTTCAGAGTCAGAGATTTAGCTCTGGGGTTGGACAACCCAAGCAGTATTTTGAAAAAGTATTTCAATAAATAGACAAAAAAAATATAATGGGCATGGACACTAAATGGGATTTACCAATTGATTGAGCTTTAGGTCCTACTAATTAATGTGATTCTATATCTGTATTTATCTGTCATTGAAGTGAAAGCAGTCACATTAAGCATCTGGTCTTAAAAAAGCCCAGAAGAGAAAGCTTTTGCGTACCAACAGACTCACATAGGACGATAAAAATCGCCCTTCTAGTATAGTTCATACAGTTAGAACTTTAAAGAAGAGTTAAAACAGATTAAAGATCAGGAAGAAAACTTCTTCGGATCTAGTTCAGCCTCAGTGAACCAGCCCAAACAATACTCTCTCACCTTTCTTCTTGGAGTTCCTGTTGGTGTTTTTCCAGCAATTCGCGATGTAGTTCTTGCCTCTCAACAGCATGCTTTTCGGTCAAGCTTTTCAGTTGCTCCCGGAAACCACATTCCACCTCCCCTTTTTCCTCCTGCAGGGTCTGCTCCAGAGCTCTCATCTTTTCTTCCATCCACACTCCATTCTGGACCAGCTCCTCCCGTTCTCGGTTAAAATTTTCTTGTACCTGCTCCAGCCTAATCCGGAGGTCTTCCTCATGTCCTAGCTTCAGCAGTTCTTCGAGATTAGCCTTTTCCGTATCGAAGTTGGTCTGTAAGTTGGTTCTCTCCTCAGCATGTTTACAGTCAATTCTTTCTCGTTCCTCTTTGAGCATTTCTGCCTCTCCCTGGAGTGCTTCAATATGGCTTTTAAGGGCACTTATTTGCTTTTCCATGGTTTGCTTCTCTTCGTTATATTTCTTTGCCACGTTTTCTTGTTCCTTTTCACAACGGGCCTTGGTCTCAATCAGTTGTTTTTCATAATGGCTCATCTGTGTGAAGACAAAAATGCAGCGATTGATTTTCTAGCTTACCAGAGCAGCGATATTCGCATTTGCACATGTGCGTCTGAAACTGCCTTTCCCCCCCACAAAAGCAGAAAAGGGACACGAGAGCAGTCAGCTTGATTCCTTGATGTGGCAAGGACAATTTTCTACATGTATACACATGAAATTCATTCTGTGTGTATCTTCCTGTCTATGTAGGTTTCATGTTTTTGTGAAACCAATGGAAGTGTAGACAACATGGAGGGTCCCAGCTAATTTTCATCAGTCAGGAAGAGGTGGGTTTAGACTAGAGCTGGTGGGCCTGATTTAGCGTTAGTCAGCCACGCTTTCAAAATCCTTCAGTTAAGCTTCTCATTGTTGATTCCCCAAGAAAGCGAACATAGCAAGCCGAGCAAAAGAAAAGAGATCCGCTGTAAGGAAAAACGGATTTCCTGAATCAGCAAACTCTTGTCTCTCCCCACTCCATGCTTTCTATGCCAAATTGTGGGGATCACCAGTTTTGTTAAATTACTGACGCGTGGCATCTGAGACGCTTTCTCTCTCAGTCATGCTGCAGTAATGCATGGGTGCTTGTTACTATAGTCATCGGTACATCTTCAGGCAGGAAAGTAGGATGGGGTGAGAGACTCAACCCCTCCACACACCGCCCCCCGCCTCCCACGGGTCGCAGTTTAGCACTGCAATGCTGCTTAAGCTTCACTTTTATCAACTTTCCATCCAACAGCTTTTCAAATTAACAATTGCTCCAACTGCTGAGGTGACTCATTTGGGGGGACACCACTCGCGTTTCCTACGGCCCACAGACCAAGAGACCAACGCGACAGCAGAAAGGCACGTCACTGTTTTCTGCTTGCTGGTAGGTGGCTGTGATGAGGTGGTCCTGCCCTCCCAACCCTAGGGGCGCATGCTATACTGGTGCTGGAAGCAGGAACGAGGTTACAGGCCAGCCCAGACCCTCAGCGGGGGGCTCCAGTTCAAAAGGCAGCAAGGAATGAATAACCGAGCTCCCCCCCCTAGGGACCCCTGAGGAGCTGAGGGAATTGTTGAGGCTAGCTTTGTGACCGCAGCTCGCTTACCGCGTCTGTGAGCTCCTGTTCCAGGTGCTGCAGCTGCTTCTGGTGTTGCTCCTTCAGTCGTTCAATGACCATTTCTGCTTCTAGGCTCATATTCAGCAGGTTGCAATCGTCAGACCCAAGCCCTAAACAAGCAAAACAAAAGCAAACAAACAAAAAAAGCTGTTTCCTCAAGTGATCCGATTTTCAAGCCAAGCTCTCCTGGACTCACTGAAACTGAAGGATGCTGCTTATGACAGCAGGAGTCTGCCACAATGCAGCTCTGACTCAAACCATCCCAGCTGCACCGGGGGGAGGGGGAAGCCACCCCAAACTTGCATTTGAGTCTGAACACCGAACACAGCAGCTGTCCCTCCCCGGACATGCCATCGCTGAAGGGGGGGGGGGCGCCGATCCTGGGCTCTCACTGAACAGTGCAGTGTTGGGGGGAAGGGGAGGACAGAGGTGCTGTAAACATTGCATCAAGCTCAACTCAACGCTCCCCCTATCCTGGAATCACTGGGCACAGGCCTCGTCATCCCCCCAGTGTCAATCTGAGCAGCCCTCTTCGACGTCTACCGTGGCAGCCACAGCCAGGAGGCAGTGCTGCGTATGGGCACTGGAGCCATTCCGTCCCCACCAGTGCAGCTGAAACCTCTCTGCCAGCTTCCTGTCACCACCTTGTCGGGGGCAATTCTCCCTGGACTAGACAGATCAGCTCTGGGGCCTGAATCGGCTGGCAGCGGGGTGCAGAGCCGCTGCACGCACCACTGACAGGAATGGCCTGTCATCTGCCGGTTGTCATAGTGCCTGGCTGGGGGCCGGGCAGGACTAGATGGGTACAAAAGACGTGACGTTACCTCAGGTCAGTGGAGGAGAATGGACCCGTTTTGTGGCTTAAGGAAAATAAAGGGCGTTTAGCAGCCATGGGAAGGCTTTGAAAATAAAGGGAGAAAAACTGCGCTTACATGCGGCTGATACGAGAATATAACAACGGCCAGACTGGGTCAGACCAAGGGTCCATCTAGCTCAGTGTCCTATCTGCCGACACGGGCCAATGCCAGGGGCCTCTGATCCCCCAGAAATGGCACCCACTGGTTTGCACAATGGGTCCACCCCAACCTGCCCCCGACTGGTTCTCACGCACAGGTAGCAATTGGCAAGGACTTCGCTGGTCTGTACAGAAAGATGCACTTTGACAGAATTCATTACTCACCCATGCCTGACCACCTACGAATGCCCCCGGATTCTGATCGAAGGCCCATGACTGCATGTTGCTGGATGGGTGTTGCAATAGCAAATTATTTAGGTTTTTAGACAGGTGTAGCGCAAGCGTACAAACACCATCCGGCTTTTGGATCTAACAGGTGACGTGGCGCCGTGGTAATATCCTGCGCTATGACGACTACTGAGAATTCGGGGAGCGGAGGGAAGCTACCAGTGTTTGAATACTTGGGATTTCCTTAGGTCAGTTTCGAGTTGGGTCTACATCTGGAATATCAACTCTCATTTAATCCCTCTTGACACAAAATCTTCCAGAGCTATGAGATCTCTCTCACTCTCTAATCCCTTCACTAGCATACAGCAGAAGAGCCTGCTCCATGACAAACCTAGAGAACTATCCTTTACCTTGGTCAGGCTCCACACCACCGTCCCCCTCTTTTTTACTGTCCAATTCCTCCTGCAGTGAGCACTCCAGAGCCGGCCTAAATATTCTGCCTTGAGCACGATACTCTTCCAGCTCAGCCTGGAGCTCATCGATCCGGTCTTGCAGCTCCTGAGTAACACACAGCAGAAGGGAAGAGAGCAAGTCACTGGAGCAGATCTACTGCAACATGCAGACTAACTACAGGACACTTGGAGGGGTTTGTTTTATGAGAATGACTTGCTAAAAACCTGGGGATAGCTCAAGAAAAGCACCAATTATTCCCCCGTCCACAAGGCTGTCCTTTCCCAAGTTCCAGCGCACACAGGTATATGTGTTTACTCACTGAGGGTATGTCTACACTACAGAGTTTTTTTCAGAAAAAACAGCCGTTTTCCCAAAAAAATTTCAATTACGTCCACACTGCAATCGTGTTCTTTTGGAAAAAAAAAAAAAAGGAAAGAACAGAGGGGTTTTTCCGACATCGGTAAACCTCTTTCTACGAGGAAGAAGCCTTTTTCTGAAAGAGCTCTTTCGGAAAAAGGTGTGTGTGGACGGGGAAGAGGGAGTTCTTTTGAAAGAAGAGGAAAGAGGAAAAAGCACAGGTGCCCTGGTGGCCATTCCACCCATAGTAATCACAGCTTACATGCGAGAGCGCGTCCATTCGGTGTGGACGCTATCTGTTGAAAAAGTAGATCACTTTTTCAATGCACTTTGGCAGTGTGGACGCTCTCTTTCGGAAGAGCTCTTCCGGAAAAGCTTCTTCTGAAAGAAGCCTGCAGTCTAGACATAGCCTAAGCTAGACGCACATACACGCGGAATGGACGCTTCGTGATTGAAGCATCGGAAGCTTTAATGCCCTCCACTCTGGCCTGTTTCCCGTTTGCTGTTACTCCAGCATAGGAACCTTGCGAACGCACTAACAAGTTGTAGTTCCTCGCAAGAGACCCACCCTTCCACAGTGCCCTCGAGGTGACCATTACAGGCTGTGGTGCCCTCCTAGCACGTTAATGCATTTCCCATCTGATACCGTTGTCCACGGACCAACTGGAGCGCCTGCCTCCTTGTGCCACATACGCTACTCTGAGCACACTGCATTAGCGTTTATTGGGGCAACTGAGGCCCTGAGCTAGGAGGTGTGCACAGCCATTTCTGCACATCTGAAAAATGTCCATGAAAAGAAGACAGAAATGTCACTCCCCCAGCCTCTTCTCCCACACTTCCAGAACTGACAGGGCCCCAAAGGCGTGGGCTGCACAGTCACATGAACACATGTAGACGCAAATATCTGGCCAGCAGAAATCACCTGAAAGAGAGCAGGTTGCTAGTTCTACAGGGGGTTTGGCGTTAGCTCCCGAACTGGTGAAATCCCACACTGGTAGCAAAGGGACAGGACGGCTGTGGATTAAGTATAATCTAAAACCAAGCCATTCCCTGTGGAACAACACAGCTCGGCCATTCTACTCTGAATGTTTGCAGCCACAGTTGTCCTGGGAAAGTGGACAAATTAAGATAGATATTTTGTGGCCACAATTTACAAAAAAAAAGTTTGAATCGGGGAGGACAGATTTAAAACAGTGTTTTAAATCCACAAACAGGAAACCGTCCTTTAATTTTAATCATGTTTGGCATTTATACAAACTGGGGTGCAGGAGTCAGGGCAGGGGCTTGGGGATGTGGGGGGCTAAGGGCAGGAGGCGGGGGATATGGAGGGGGAAGGTGTCAGGGTTGAGGAGAGGTTACAAGGCAGAGGATGGGAGCATCTTTGTTGGCTTCTCATTGGGACTAGCCCAAGGCGGAGGGGGGGCTGTGCAAGCTGCCCACCAGCTTCTGGTCAGGGATGGCTAGGGACGGTGGGAACTGGGCTGGCTGGCCAATAGCTAGCTACTCCCAAAGGCTGGGGCACTTACTGCCCCCCTGTGGTCATTCTGTCCCTGCTATCACATCCCTCCATTTCAGTTTTGATGGGAAACAATCCCATTCCAGGCACATCCCATTGTCCTGGCACTACCAAATTCTGATCTTGCTTTAAGTTATGAGAAGAGGAAGCGGATCAAATGTGGTGGTCCTAGCTCTTAATGTTTAAGAGGAGTTCTTGAGGACTCTCAGATGGACGTACAGTCAGACACACAAACTCTCTCAACTATATAGTAGAGAAGTGTAGGTCTCATCCTGTCACACCTAGCTTTTAGTCACAGATTTGAAGCAAAAAAACCCAACAAAAACAAAAACAAAAGCGTTTTCCTGCTTTTTCAACTCCTAGTAGCTTTCTTAACTTTGAATGAGCTAGTTAATGAACTGAATAAGTTGATAAACTGAAATGAAGATGCCCACCAGATCAGTGAGTTCATTATTTTTAAAGGTCGGCAGCCAACGTGTACTGTTTGATATTGTTTATTGTATTTAATTTGAATTGTTTCACTGGACTAGCAGGTTTTAGCATAAGTTGTCAAGTTGAAATTTAATTTCAGTTTGCCTTTTTTCTGTAATAATCATGTATTGAAATTTTAAGAAATCTGATTTTTTTAGTTTTAATTTTTAAAAAAATCTATTTTCATCCACCCCAGTTTAAATGCATAAGACTTCAGGAAAAAAAAAAATCTCCCATTACATATAACTGTTCTTTGGCTCTTCCCCTTGGGCAGCCAACAAAGGTAGTGGCAACTTTCGCACTGTGAGACCCAACTTAGACCAACAGCTAGCCAGAAAGTAACTTTTGCCTAGAGATGTAAGTGGATTGGCTAACAAGAGAGGTTTCATATCCCAACCCTTCTCAACTCTCACAGCACTGGCATGGTCATTTTCCTTAAAAAGCAGCAGTGAAGAAAAGAGCTTTTAGGCCAAAAGGGTTGTGTTGGGCTAACAAGGGGACTGTTACTCAGGTTGTATCAAACTCAGCTGCACCTTATTAGACATGGCTCTCGATATGAGAACCCTGCATTAAGTACAGAACTGAGTTCCCATCCTGAAGCTGTCTCCCCCACACTTGGATTCACTCACCCTGCACTGCTGTTCATACTCGTTTTTCATTTGGACCAATCTCTCCTCTTGCAGGAAGAACTCGGCACTGCTGGGGTCGAGGTTGCCGAACTACAACACAGCATGAAAACAATCAAGTTAATCCTCCACTGTGAATAATCCTGGCGCTGAATTCGAGGCCAGGCCCCAATTCCCAAGCATTTCAGCCAGGCTGAGTTTTGTTTATATAGAAAATACTGTCAGAGGGGACAGAGAGCAGGCGATCGACACAGGAATCCTAGGCAACAGACCAGCTGTTATTTCGCGGTGTCACATGTTCCTTTCACTAGCTTCGATTCCAGTGGGTTTTTAAAATGTATTTTTAGACAAAAATATATAACGCAACTATAAAAGTAACTATCTGGAAAGTGCAACCTGTTTAAAAGAAGGAAACATTTATGGGGCTCACAGAAAATTCTACAGAGGTATGTCCTTTAAGGATATTGACAAATGTGAAATAAGCAAAAGGACGTCCCATCCCAAATCATGGTGCAGTTTATTGTAACATGACCACCTTGCTAATTTGTGCATCCTGATTTTTAGCTCATATTTAAGAGTGAAAGGGCCCCTAAGGTCTTTATTTAAGGCAAGATCCTAGAAAAGGGTTCATGCGAGTCTCTCTCTCTCTCTCTCTCTCTGACTCCCTTTTTGTGATCAGGACCATAACAGAAAAGCACCTCTTGAGGAAAGATATGGTTTCCTCTGGATTCGGAAAATGCTTAGCCCATTTTTGGGTACCATATAAAACAGTAAATCATGTACTGATAATTTATGAAAATATAATCTGAAGTAACACTCAGCCACAGTTTTCAGAGTAACCAAGGTCTACTAGAACAACGAGAAATCCGGTGGCACTTTCTAGATTAACAGATTTATTGGAGCATAAGCTTTCGTGAGCAAAGACCCACTTCGTCAGATGCATCTAGGCCACATCAGTGGTGTTGCACGCCAGGCTATATATGAGGCCAATGCAGCAATGGCTCAGAATGGTGTACAGACCCCATCGCACCCATATCAACAAGCTGAAGCATCTGATGAAGTGGGTCTTTGCCCACAAAAGCTTATTCTCCAGTAAATCTGTTAGTCTATAAGGTGCCACAGGACTTCTCATTGTTGATGCAGATTGAGACTAAGATGGCTACCCCTCTGATATGAAGTCCCTAGGCTCATGTTCACCGTGTGGTTGTCCTGCTAGCAGTTAAATCAGTATCAAGCAGCCCCTCCTTGGGAATTTCAATGGAAGGGAGACTCACCTTCTCAGCCAAGACGTTTTCCAGGTTCCTTTGCAGTTTGCTCGTCAGACTCTCATACTCTGCCAGCTTCTGTCCAGTCTCCAACAGCTCGCTCTCCAAACGGCTGTTTTCCTAAAAGAGAAGTGACCTTACAGTCCTGGGGCATGGGTGTTTGTTTTCAACTGTGCAAACACGGATGCCTAAGGAAGTCCACAGAAAGCTGGGGCAGAAGGTACCTCTAGGCTACACCTGGATTCTCACCTGCATCCTGGCACAAAGCTCAGTTACCAAGATGAACTGTGAATTTGTCCACTGGCAAAACATGAAAGACTCCACTTGTCGCAGAAGGCCTGGGCCTGCAAGCAGTGTACAGAGCATTGACAGGGAAGAGCAGCCTCTAGTTCCGTCTTGAGACTCTTCTCCCCAGGATTCCCTGCCCACCTGTTGGATGCATCTGGCCAACAGCTGACTCAGAAGACGACAACTTTCCCGGCCAACGAGAGACGGACATCAGCAATATCTTTAAAAGCCCTCCTTCCCCACACCCTGCGCATGTGTGCGTACAGCCTGCTCACCCTGGTTCCCCTCTGCCCAGCTGGAAAAACTATGGCCTCTCAGGGTATGTCTACACTAGCCACCCTAGTTCGAACTAGAGTGGCTAATGTAGTCAGTCGAACTTGCAAATGAAGCCCGGGATTAAAATATCCCAGGCTTTATTTGCATGTTCCCAGCGCGCCATTTTTAAATGCCTGGTAGTTCGACTCCTGCCCGCGGCTACGCGGCACGGGCTAGGTAGTTCGAACCAAAGCCCTAATTTGGACTACCGTTACTCCTCCTGCAATTGGACGGTAGTCCGAATTAGGGCTTTAGTTCGAACTACCTGGCCGTGCGCGTAGCCACGGGCAGGAGTCCGAACTACCAGGCATTTAAAAATGGCGGCGCCAACGTGCAAATAAAGCCTGGGATATTTTAATCCCGGCTTCATTTGCAAGTTCGAATGACTACATTAGCCACCCTAGTTCGAACTAGGGTGGCTAGTGTAGACATACTCTCAGAGAGAAAAGTTGCCCGATCCGACTGTATTCAGACTAAAACGAGATCAGTTGAGAGTTTCTAAACACACTGCAAAAAGGAAGCTGAATTTGGGGCTTTGGTACTCAGAGCCCCGGTGAATAAACATAGCCCTGCAGCCAGATTGTTTTGAGAATATGGATCCAATTGGAGAATAGTTGATGGGGTTTTTAAAGCTATAGTTTGACAGGTGTAAGATGTTTTCTCTGTCCACTGATGGGCAGATGATAAAACAGCCCTCCAGCAGAATGGCCCATCTGCTGTCTGGGACCCTTATGACATCCAGGCATAGCCTATCCAGGTCAGTCAGAGGGACCCTTTAGCTGCATCTACACAAATCATGCCAAGTAAAGGTAATTTCACTCAGCACTGATGTTCCCACTAATTTTTGTCCATCCGTGTGCAGAATAAATTTTGTTATGTGCACCAAGGCATGTGCAGATGTGCACCTCCAATATAAACACATGCTGCCAGCTGCAGGCGCTCTGCTAATCAGCTGAGCATTTGAATTTCTCCTGGGTGGCCACCCTAGCGTATGGCTTACAAGGAAAACACAGTCATTGATTCTCTTAATGAGGGCTGAGTAGTAAGTGAAAAAGGTCTGCAACTTCAGCCAGCCCTTTGTTACCTTTAGGGAAAGGGTGAGACGATCACGGACGTAGTTCTCTTCTGTTTTCACCTTCTCAACCTCCCGTTCCAGCTCCAGTCGCTGTTTTCCAGCCTGCTGCAGGATCTGCTCTCGCTCCTTCCGGAGTTCGTTCTTCAAAGCCGTGGTTCGCTCTTTGTACTCCTCATCCAGCTTCCTATTAACAGAGGAAGGAATCTTAAGATGAGTGGGCAAACCCCATTCAAAAGGAGGCTGGGTAGTAAGAGACACAGAGGCACCTGGGTCTTATACCAACACTCCAAGTCGAGGAAAAAGATGCCGGGGGGAGAAAGCAGGGATACTCAGACCAGCAGTACACACTTCCCTCAGGCATTTTACACAATTCTGTATGACATGCACCTCCCATTCTTCATTCTGCACCGAGCGATTAATTTGGATTTCTCTCTCACCGATCCAAATTTTCAAGCTAGAATTCAGTTAAGATCGTATCTGCGGAAAACAAAACGTAGCCCTTCTTGCCCCCACCTAATCAGGAAAGCACAATGAGAGCCTGACAACCAGGTGTGAGGAGCATAAAGCCAAATAAGGGAGGAACTGTACAGACAGAACTGGGTGGCACAGAATTTGGTGACCTGCAGTGCTGTAAAAATGGGTGGGAGTGAAGGGGAGGGTGAGGACTTAGTCAAATTGATCCTGAGGTCTTCAGAACATGCGCACGCATGGACATGGACATGGACATGGACACACACTCACTCTTCAGCTTGAACCCCACACATGAGGTCAAGCAATCATTTCATTTTTATTGGCTACAACCGATACACCTGAACCTCCATACTCCGGGTGTCCCTAATCCGGGAACACCCGTGGTATGGAGGGGGAAGCGGCTCTGTGCACTACTGCTCCTCCTCCTCCTCCTCCCCCCAGCTGGGGGAATGGTCCCATAGTGGTGGGGGGATGCTGCCTGGGAGTGGTTGGGAGCAGAGCCACGTGCACCCAGGAGCGGGATACCACGTGAGCACCCCATCGCTATCCCTCTCTCACCCAGACCCTGTAGCGCCCCTCCCCTGGCTGGGCAACATCTTTAATCCGGCATAGCCTGGTTCCCATGGTGGCCGGATTGAAGAGGTTCAAGTGTACCATATACACCCACTTCGCTGACAGAGCAAAATGGAGAGGCCTGTGCTCTTCCCTCACAGCAGCACCTGAGGTTGTACTCGTTCCGGCGCTCGATGGTAGCGTGGTGGTCGTCAACTTCCGAGGCCATGAGAGATTTCAGTTTTTCAGCTTTTTCCAAGTCTGAGCGCAGCTTCTCTTTCTCTCTGATCACCTGGTCAACTCGCTCGCTCCCTGCAGAAAGGAAGGAACCATGGATGAGACCCCCTTTCCTGGCTCCCCAGCAAGTCACTCACACATCTCGAGGCCCAAGGAACACTCTGTCCCTCCCCCACCGTCACCCAACCCCCCTGCCTTCAGATCACAGCCACCTTTCTCCTGGGGAAAGATCGGATGGGCTTAGAACATAAGAACGGCCAGACTGGGTCAGACCAAAGGTCCATCCAGCCCAGTAGCCTGTTTGCCGACAGTGGCCAAGGCCAGATGCCCCAGAGGGAGTGAACCGAACAGGTAATGATCAAGCGATCTCTCTCCTGCCATCCAGCTCCACCCTCTGACAAACAGAGGCTGGGGACACCATTCCTTACCCATCCTGTCTAATAGCCATTAATGGACTTAACCTCCATGAATTTATCTAGTACCCTCCGAGAGGCTCTGGGAGACAGACCCATAGTCTCCTATAGACAACCACCTAACCTCAGGATGATTCTTACCAACAACCACAGGACATACCACACTAATACCAACCCTGGTACCTTCCCTTGCAACAAACCCCGGTGCCAGCTTTGTCCACATATTTACTCTGCTGACACCATTATTGGACCTAACCATGCGAGTTACAAGATCAAGAACACACATTCCTGTTCATCCAGAAATAAAATTGATGCCATCATGTGCCTAAAGTGTCCGCCTGCTATGTATATTGGACAAACTTCTCAGACACTTCGCCAAAGAATCAATGCACATAAAACAGATATCAGGCTCTTTCACAGAGAGAAAACTGTTGCTTGCCATTTTAACCAGACTGACCATTCTCTCGATGACCTTAAAACATGCATATTGCTTCAAAGAGATTTTAACTCCAGACTTCAAAGAGAAGCCTCAGAACTGTCATTCATGCTTAAATTTGACACTTTACGAATGGGCCTTAACAAAGATGCTAATTATCTCACCCATTACAAAGACAGCTTCCCCCAATTATCACCCCTAATATCATTACCTCACAGACACTAACCTTCCCCCCTCACCCCCCTTCTGTTCTAAAATCTGATTTGTCAATTTTATATGTGTTCACTTTTTTTTGATTGTATCACTTTGGTATATATGGTCGTGCCAATTTTCTTCCACAAATTGATCTGAGGAAGTGGGTCTGGCCCACGCCCACGAAAGCTCATCACCTAATAAATCATCTTGTTAGTCTTTAAAATGCTGCATAGTCCTGTCTTTTGTTTCTTTTAAACCCTGTTACAGTCCTAGCCTTCACAACCTCCTCAGGCAAGGAGTTCCACAGGTTGACTGTGCGCTGTGTGAAGAACTTCCTTTTATTTGTTTTAAACCTGCTACCCATTAATTTCATTTGGCAGCCCCTAGTTCTTATATTATGGGAACAAGTAAATAACTTTTCCTTATTCACTTTCTCCACACCACTCATGATTTTATAGACCTCTATCATATCCCCCTGTAGTCTTCTCTTTTCCAAGCTGAAAAGTCCCAGTCTCTTTAATCTCTCCTCATATGGGACTCATTCTAAACCCCTCATCATTTTAGTTGCCCCTCTCTCAACCTTTTCTAATGCCAGTAGATCTTTTTTCAGATGAGGAGACCACATCTCCTCTTGTCCCATCTCTTCTATTTCTTCATCAGCTCGTAAATGGGACAGTGAGAGGGGGCACAAGTACACCGCTGCCTCAGTGTCCTCAACTCTTGCTGGCCAAGAGTGGATAAGCCTAGGAACTGCTGTGGAGTAAGATTATTAATGGGTTAGCCTCACCCTTAACAGGCAGGGGGCTGCTCCAGCCGAGCCAGGCTGGAGCGGTGCCCTGCCCCATTTAATCGGTTAAATTTAGCGTTTAACCGGTTAACTAATTAAATGGGATTTCACATCCCTGCTCTGGAGTAGTTTATTTTTCTGTGCTGATGGAGCTGTACCACTGGGCCACTCCACCTTCCATCTTATTCCTTTGTTCTGACTGTTTTCATTGCCTCCTCACGGACTGGATTTGTTTTTATTACTAGGCTTCTGTTGGATCCGCTACGTTGGACGGCTCCCTTAAGGGAGTTCAATTTCCCATTTGTTCCATTTCTCAGCTGGCAAGGATCATCCTGCAGCGGCGGTAAAGCCGAGCCGTTGACGTGTACGGACGAGAGCTTACCCCT
This sequence comes from Rafetus swinhoei, assembly GCA_019425775.1. NCBI lineage: Eukaryota > Metazoa > Chordata > Testudines > Trionychidae > Rafetus > Rafetus swinhoei. The sequence continues at coordinate 129,220,537 of CM033446.1, read as the reverse complement.
TACCTCTTTGCTAGCGTCTGTTCTTTCCTCGGGGCCTTCTATTCAAAACATCTTCCAGCACAAACCCCAAGAGCAATGCAATGAAAGGAGGTGTGGCCTTCCGAGCCCCTCGATGCCAGCCAGTAAAGGGATCACTGCCATGCAGCCGCAGCTCCCATCAGGCCCGACAAACTCGCTACACCTCCCACACTGCTGTTGTGGTATTTATCCATAAAGAAGGTCATGTAAGGTATCTACAGGTCAGAGAAAGTTGGCCATCACAAGCACTGAGATGTATGTACAGGAATCATGCCAAGAGTTGTGTGTAGGTACTAAAATATGTTTAAACTAGGTAATCAGGCAGGGATGATAAACAAGTTTTTCCCAGACAAAGAAATGTTGATTGACCTGTCTGCCTAGGCCTCTTAGGTACATTAAGCACAGTAAGCAAATCACAAGGGCAGCTGCATTTGCATGTAAGTCAACATGAAACAGGGCCGGCCCACCACATTTTGGCACCTGAGGTGGGGAGCTCAAATGACGCCCCCATGCCCCCTCGCTTGGGCCAAAACTTTGAAAGGTCTCAATTCTGCCTTCTTCCTGTTCTACTTCCCTCATGGTGCTGCTCTGCTCCCTACCCCAATACAGGAGAACTAACAACTTACAATGCCTTGTTCAAAAAGTGTGAACTAGTGGTGCACTCTTCCCCCCCCCCCAGCCTGGCACCTGAGGCGGCTGCCTCAGTTCGCCTCATGCTAAGGAAGACATCAGAGATTTACACCACAGGGGGTTGGCTTGTGTTTGAGGAAATAAAAGCAGAAGCAAAAAGACATTTTTCAGAAGCATTTCAATGAGGAATACTCCTGGCGGAAGTGGGAGCGATTCATGAAAAATCTGGCTCCTGATCTGACTGAAAATTAGCCAGCTCGGAAAAGGACTCTGAGAAAGACTGTTTGAGCCAAAGGATTGTACGCTGCTAAAGTTATGTCTAGACTCTTAGTAGCACATGATACTTTTGCTGTATTGGTAACCAGTCCTGTTTCCACTCTCCTCAATCAGAATCACTTCCAAAACCCCATCTTTATTAACAACAAACTTGTCTCCTCAGAGCTGTGATATTAAGCAAAGTGTGAATTCTTAGCTGGATCAAACAAGCTGACTCCTACCCTGCCTCTTTGGAGATAATGAGCATGGTAAGTGTCCAGTAACAGCATCCCGTACTCAGGGGGAATGATCCTCCAGCAGCTCAGGGCCTAGAGCAGTGGTTCCCAAACTTTTCAGCATCACGCCCCCTTTCTGATTTTTGAGAAACCCTCACACCCCCCTCCCAAAAAAATAGCAGCAAAACTTGTTGAGGAAGAAGGGGGAAAAAAAAAAAAAAAAGGAACTGACCATGGTCGAGAGAGAGCCTTGTGATACCTGTATGGCATGGTAAGGGCTGACACCAGCCAATCTCTCTTTTTCGCGGAGGCAGAAGGGTAACACGGTGTCTCATGGTTCTAAGGGCCCAGAAAAAGTGTCCGTTCTAAACATCCGGTGGGTTCGTATGGCCTGACAAACCCTGCCTCACTCTAGCCAATCAGAGTCAGCATAAGCCTTCCAGGCAGCAAATCTTACCTTCCTCCACCCAAGGACCAGAACTATGTACCATGGCTGTTACTCTAGGAACAAGCAAGCCAGACACTTGTAGTTTCGGGTGTCTGGAAGTCTGAGTTACGCCGTCCTGTGAGGTTTGGCTCCTCAGACTTGCAATACTGAGAAATTCTGAGGTGCAGACAAAAAACCCTCAGGTACGACAAAGATTTCCCTCCGTTTGAGGGAGACGCACTCTGAATTGTGGGGTAAGCAAACGGTATCTGAACGCCTGCCTGGCCATGTTTTTAGGACACAAGGGAGATCTGCTGGGGACTGAAACCCTGCCAACTTACAGTAAGTGTCGGATCTCCATTTTGAAGCTGGCCAAGGCTGCCTGATGGGTTCCATTCTTGGTTACCAGAAGCTCATTTTCTAGCGCCAGAGTCAGCTCTGTCAGGTTGACCTTTCCATCCAAGCTAAAATCCAAGGCCTGTAAAACATCAACGCGTCAGCATAGCAGGGCAAATAATTTCTCTTCTCCCGTAGAAGCTTAAAATAAAGGTGACAACATAAACTAGGGGAGGCCTAGAAGTGGCCTGGGCTTGCTAGTGAATCGGTCCTGAATGGACTCCCCACATGGATACAGAAATATAGGCTCTCAACTCTCTCCTAAAATTAAACTCATGCTATGGCAAGTGGGGAGGAGAGGGGCATAATTTCCTGTTAGGCATGCAGTAAATCAAGTGTACACGCACTGGTTTGTTTATTGCAGGTCTCAGCTAAACTGCATTTGTTTTTAATTTAAAAATGTCAGGATGAATGATTGAAAATGATCCTCCCAAACCCGAGAAAAAGTCTTGCCATAAAGACAGCTAGGGAGGCAGTTTAATTTGCGCATGACCTCTTCACTTCAATTAACTGTTGTATTTTATAATAAAACCCCCCTCACCATAATTAGAACACTAAGCCCATGGCTAGTAATTACAATTGTGGAAGCCTAACTTATCATTTGATGCGCCTCTAGTTACACTTTGTTTTAATGGAAACATTTCACCACACTTTAAATTACAAAATGCACTGGAAAAATGTCAGAAATCACGTTAATGCTACTAAAGTCAGACAGGAAAAAAGCTAAAAAATAAAAGAATCAAGCAGCAAATGAATCATAGAATCATAGAATACTAGGACTGGAAGGGACCTCGAGAGGTGATCGAGTCCAGTCCCCTGCCCTCATGGCAGGACCAAATACTGTCTAGACCATCCCTGATAGACATTTATCTAACCTACTCTTAAATATCTCCAGAGATGGAGATTCCACAACCTCCCTGGGCAATTTATTCCAGTGTCTGACTACCCTGACAGTAGGAACTTTTTCCTAATGTCCAACCTAAACCTCCCTTGCTGCAGTTTAAGCCCATTGCTTCTTGTTCTATCCTCAGAGGCCAAGATGAACAAGTTTTCTCCTCCTCCTTATGACACCCTTTTAGATATCTAAAACTGCTATCATGTCCCCTCAATCTTCTCTTTTCTAAACTAAACAAACCCAATTCCTTCAGTCTTCCCTCATAGGTCATGTTCTCTAGACCTTTAATCATACTTGCTCTTCTCTGGACCCTCTCCAATTTCTCCACATCTTTCTTGAAATGCGTGCCCAGAACTGGACACAATACTCCAACTGAGGCCTAACCAGCGCAGAATAGAGCGGAAGAATGACTTCTCGTGTCTTGCTCACAACACACCTGTTAATGCATCCCAGAATCATATTTGCTTTCTTTGCAACAGCATCACACTGCTGACTCGTATTCAACTTGTGGTCCACTATAACCCCTAGATCCCTTTCTGCCATACTCCTTCCCAGACAGTCGCTTCCCATTCTGTATGTATGAAACTGATTGTTCCTTCCTAAGTGGAGCACTTTGCATTTGTCTTTATTAAACTTCATCCTATTTACCTCAGACCATTTCTCCAATTTGTCCAGGTCATTTTGAATTATGACCCTATCCTCCAGATTAGTCGCAACCCCTCCCAGCTTGGTATCATCTGCAAACTTAATAAGCGTACTTTCTATACCAATATCCAAATTGTTGATGAAGATATTAAACAGAGCCAGTCCCAAAACAGACCCCTGCGGAACCCCACTTGTTATGCCTTTCCAGCAGGATTGTGAACCATTAATAACTACTCTCTGAGTACGGTTATCCAGCCAGTTATGCACCCACCTTATAGTAGCCCCATCTAAGTTGTATTTACCTAGTTTATTGATAAGAATATCATGCGAGACCGTATCAAACGCCTTACTAAAGTCTAGGTATACCACATCCACCGCTTCTCCTTATCCACAAGACTCGTTATCCTATTAAAGAAAGCTATCAGATTGGTTTGACATGATTTGTTCTTTACAAATCCATGCTGGCTGTTCCTATCACCTTGCCACATTCCAAGTGTTTACAGATGATTTCCTTAATTACTTGCTCCATTATCTTCCTGGTACAGAAGTTAAACTAACTGGTCTGTAGTTTCCTGGGTTGTTCTTATTTCCTTTTATAAATGGGCACTATATTTGCCCTTTTCCAGTCTTCTGGAATCTCTCCTGTCTCCCATGATTTTCCAAAGATGATAGCTAGAGGCTCAGATACCTCCTCTATCAGCTCCTTGAGTATTCTAGGATGCATTTCATCAGGCCCTGGTGACTTGCAGGCATCTAACTTTTCTAGGTGATTTTTGACTTGTTCTTTTTTTAAAGAGGAATTAAAGAGACATTTCTCAAATAAGGCTAAAAAGAAAAGAAAAAAACCTGCTGTGAAGTTTTAGTTTGGCACTTGCTTGAGACCAAACTGCATTTTCTTGCCTAGAACTGACATTGCAGTTTTGGGGCAAGTGTTTATGGGAGTCAGTAAGTAAAGCTCAAACTCAGTGTCAAGTTGGCTGACAAATAAATGGAAGCAGAATTATTATTATTTTTTTTTAAACAGTGTATCTCCAGTGTCACCAAGCCCAAGAGCCAAGAACAACTGCAGGAAATTCTCAGTTAGCCTGTCCACAGCTTTTGAAAAGGTAGCGTGGGGTGAGGACATCTATTTGGCAATGAACATGAAAATTTGCATCCTCTGGAGGTGAAACACCCAGCATGAGCCAGGCTCAGACTATGCCCTCCATTTTAGTAGGTGCCACAATAGAGCATTCCGGCACTGGAGTATTTGGTTGGCTGGGGCAGTCCAACATATAGACATCTAAATGACTTACACTGCCCCCTACAGGTCAGGGGGGCAAACTTACTGACTCGCTAAGTCGCATACGACAATTTTCAGAAGCTCGAGAGGCAAGCACACCTACCTGGGGTTGGGCTGGTGCCTGCTGAAGCCCCAAGCCCCATGGGCCTGAAGCCCTGAGACCATCCCCAGCCCCAGGCAGAAGCTCTTACCCCACCACTCTCACTGTAAGGCAGAGGTCCCCAGCTTCCCACTTTCAGTCTGGTAGGTGGAGAATGGGCAGAGAATTTTGGGGACTCCGCCATCTGCACTTTAACCAGAGCGGCACTTCAAAGGGGCTTTGCAATGTGGAGCCGGGGGATCGGCTGGGCACTCCAGCTGATCCCTGGCTCCGCTAGCACTGCCCCTTTGAAGCGCCAAAACGGCACTTCAAAGGGGCACCGCGAGTGGAGGGAGGGAGTTATCGTTTCTCATTCTCTAAGCCTGAGGAAGTTACTCTGGATATCAACATCCCTGCAGCTTCCAGCACGGAATCGTTTTAGGTTGAAAGTACAGATCCAGAAGCAGCAGCCTCCAGAAAGCAAGATCAGGCGAGTGGGGTTCTACCCAATTACCGTGAGGATTTCATGGCCGTTCTCGATTCCCTCTTCGTGCCACATGTCAAGTACTCGCTCCACAGAGGCGTAGCCCATCCCGTCGTCGAGGCTGGAGAAGACTCGGAACCCGATGGTGCTAGTCATGGCTGACAGGGCCGTGGTGCGTCTCCCACTTTCATCAAAGGACTAGAAGAGAGGAGAGATGGAGGCCTACAGAGGACTTGACCAGGTAAGGGCAACACTGGGCATTTTCCTGCTGGGGGAGGAGTAAGGCTTATAAACCCAATTTCCATGAGGAAAGGAGACTTATCTCAACTGCCCTGATGTGGCCAGGGGAGAGACATGGTGCCCGCATGGAGAAATAAAAGCCCCCCCAGGACATGACTCAATCTCCACTAAACTTTTCAGAAGGGCTCCCTCTGACTTTGAATGACTCCGGCTCAGGCTCCTAATCTAACGTGGCATCAGAGAATCAGGTCAGAGATACAGAAGGCCTCTCCGCAGAAGCAGACAGCAATATCTACCTTACCATCTACCTTTTATCTACTATCTACTTTATCTACCGTATTATCTACTATCTATCTATCTTACTATTACAGTCTCTGGTCTCCCCACCATTTAGGACTGACCGCTATTAAAAATGTCTAGCACTCCTGTTGAATGAAGACATTTCAAAGAGGAATACGGTCCCAGTGCTTCTCACCTGCATGGAGAGGTGCCGTTTGAGTTGTCGATATGGAGTCGAAGCTGATGGCGTAAGAGATTTTCCATTTTTAAACAAGCCATAGAAAAAGTCCTCTATGCTCATTGTGCCATCTTGTTCGAGATTATGGAACACGTCTTCAAGCACCTAAAAGCGGTGAAATACAGTCAACATCTTTTATACCCATGGAACATCCCTCAGCTCTACCGGCAGGAGACCCAGTTTTACAGCTCAGCATAAAAGGAACAAGATTCTACCAGTTTAAGTTTTTAGGGCATGTATTATTTAAGGAGCAAACCCCAAGAATTACTCAGTATACCAGGTACTGTTGTTACTAACAAAAAGGGTGGCATGAGAACACTTTTCAAGCATCTAAAAGGGTGTCACAAGGAGGAGGGAGAAAAATTGTTCTCCTTGGCCTTTGAGGGTAGGACAAGAAGCAATGAGCTTAAATTGCAGCAAGGGAGGTTTAGGTTGGACATTAGGAAAAACTTCCTAACTGTCAAGGTGATGAAACACTGGAATAAATTGCCTAGGAGGGTTGTGGAATCTCCATCTCTGGAGATATTTAAGAGCAGGTTAGACAGGCATCTATCAAGGATGGTCTAGATGGTGCTTGGTCCTGCCGCGAGGGCCGGGGACCGGACGCGATCTCTCGAGGTCCCTTCCAGTTCTAGTATTCTATGATTCTAATTACTGTGTCGTGAACAGGGGCTGAGTCAGTGCATCTTCCCCCAGCAACTTTTTAAACAGTCCTCCCCTCTGACAACACGTTCGAAGGAATTTAATTGTCTTGAGGGGAGTATACTCAATGAATATCTTCTGGAGATTTGTTACATCATTGCGCCCAAAGCCGCCTGGCAGGAGGGTTTCAGAGACAATGATGTGTTGAAAAAACACACGTGTGCAAAGCAGCAACTGAACTAATTTCAAGGGATAGTTCTAAGCTAAGTACAGCTTTACCACAAGGCAACCAGATTTGTGTTACAACGGAAAGGGTTAACATTTACAATTCATTCTTTTTTTTTTTTTTTTGGCCGTGCACATTGCTTTGCCCGTGAAAGAATCTTATTAGTTTCTAGTCCCTTTAAATTCCTGGCTCCCCCGCAGTATCAGGATGCTACAATGTTGGTGTTGCAAACTCTGCAAATGAATATGATCCCATTAAAACAGTCGTCACCAACCAGTAGCTCAGGATCTAGTGGTAGGTCTTGGAGCCTCTGACAGGGGATCCTGACTGGTTTGGCCAAGAGGCTATCCAGTGCCAGTGCTTCAACTGCCCCTCCCCTCACTGCTGCTCATTTCCTGCCCTTTGTCTTGGAGCTCGAACCTCCCGCTTGCTGTGCAGAGCAGGAAAGGGAGAGGGGGGTCACTGATATCAGGGTGCCCCCTCTCCCACCCTGTATTCTGTCTCCACAGAATGGAGGGGGGCAGCACAACAGGGCTTGGGATGGAGTTTGTTGGCTGCTTTGGAGAGTGGGGCAGGGCCAGGGTAGGAGTGAACCTGCCTTAGCCCCACTGCACCACCACCCAGGAGCCACCTGAGGTAGGCAGTGCCCAGCTGGAGCCAGCTCCAAACCCCTGCCCTAGTCGTGAACCCCCTCCTAAGCCCCTGTCCTAGCCCTGAGCCCCTTGGACCCGAACTCCCTTACAGAGCCTGTACCCTGAACCCCTCCTGCACCCCAACGGCCTGCCCCAGGCTCAGCTCAGAGCCCTTCTTATACTCCAAATTCCTTAGCCCAAGACCGGAGCCTGCACCCCAACCCTCTGCCCCTGCCTGGTGAAAGGGAGGGAGGATGGGGGAGGAAGAGAGGATGGACTGAGCAAGGACGGGGCCTAGGAAAAGGGGCACAAAGGAGGCGGGGCCAGGGTGTTTGGGTTGAGGTAGATCCTGGATTGCACTTCAATTCAAAAAGCGATCTCATGCTTAAAAAGGCTGGAAACCCCTGCATGAAAATATAAACTTCCTCTCTCCAAAATCATTTAAGCTGTTAGTGGGGGGTGTATAACAGCGACTTTTTAAAAAGCCCGTGAATCCTAAAATGACACGAGTGTGTCCCAGTTACACAAAATAATTCATGTCAAATTTCGTTTTGAAATCCTGGTGAGTCACAAAGATTACCCCAGGACGGGTATGACTACACTTGCACCCTCTTTCAAGAGAGGGATGCAAATGAAGACATTCGCAATTGCAAATGAAGCTGGGACTTAAATATCCCACGCTTCATTTGCATAATCGCGTTATGGCGCTATTTCGAAATAACAGATGCTGTTAAGATGCGGTTATTTCGAGAGAAAACCCTTCTCTTGAAATAACTGGTAAACCTCATTGTATGAGGAATAAGGGTTATTTCGAGAGAAGGGTTTTCTCTCGAAATAACTGCATCTTAACAGCGTCTGTTTTTTCGAAATAGCACTATTTCAAAATAGCGCCATAATGCGATTATGCAAATGAAGCGTGGGATATTTAAATCCCAGCTTCATTTGCAATTTCGAATGTCGTCATTTGCATCCCCCTCTCGAAAGAGGATGCAAGTGTAGACATACTTGACATGTGCAAATGTAGCTCAAAGTTCTTCTACTGCCTCATGAGGAAGCTTCATACCATGCAGTGGTTAAAACAATGGGCAAACTAACCTTCGGTGGTCCTAGCTCTTACTGTTTAGGAGGAGTTCTTGACCAGACAGACACACAGACAGAAAAATGCTCTCAAATAAATAGTAGATTAAATTAAATTAAATTAAATTAAATTAAATTAAATTAAATTAAATGCATCCTAGGCTCTTCTCAGAGAAAAGTGAGTCATTTGCCTGGTGAGGCGAGGGGTCATTTCTCCTGAAAAAGCCTTTCCAGCACTTGGGCCACCCCATCATGCCAGCTTTCCTCGGAAAGGAACCCCCCGGGGGATGGTTACCTCGCCATGCACAGCCTGCAGCCCGTACTGCTCACACACGGAGATCAGCTTCTTCCTGTTCAAGTGGCCGTCTCTGGTGATCCCCAGATTGTCACAAACCTCCTGCAGCTTCTCTTCTATCCAGTCCTGGGGAGCGGACGCCGCGTTCTGGGACGCGTTCAAGTCATCTGGATTCCAAAACCTCAACTGGCCTGAAAGGAGGGCAGCTCGTTTGCCGTTGTTCCAAGGAGGACAAAGCAAAGGGACAAACCGCCAGGGTAAGGAAATCGGGAGCGTTCCGAGGAGATCATGAGTTGGAAGCCGACACTAGGGGCCAGCACAGCTGGGTCACCCAGCCCCTACAACTGGCTGTTTTCCAGCACTCGCAAGTCTATCTGCCTTAGGGGTTTGGAAGGGTGCCCATCACCCCAGCCTCTGGGCACTTCCTACTTGCTTGGCAAGGTTCTTGGTGAAGTCCTTGGGATCTTCTGCAGTTCCCTATCCTGGGCTCCAGGGGCCAGCAGAGCCCTTCCCTGGGCAAGGCGGCGCAGTGGAGGGAGGAAGCTGTGCCATATCTCCAAAAGGGGCGGGGCCTTGGACAGAAGGGGTGGGGCTGGGCTAGGCAGCCCTCAGCACTGCCCTGAGCATGCCACCCTCCAGTCCCCTGCACCCATCAGTGCTGCCTGGAGCACGCAGTGTGGCACTCCGGCGGTGATTTAAAGGGCCAGGGCTCCGGCTGCCGATGCAGCCACAGTAGCGGTGGCTTGGAGCTCCAAGCCCTTTTGTATCACTGGGGAAGGGGGCAACTGCCCCTTTCCCCTCACCCTGTCAGCAGGCCCGGCAGGGGCTCTGCTTGGCACAGGCAGGTAGGGGGTTGCTGTGTTAATCGGTTAAAGGAGGCACTTTAGCAAAGGGAAGAGCTTGCAATGTGTCTAACTCACACACGCTCCACCATGGGCTCTGGGATATGCACATGCCCAGGGGAATGCAGCTCCCTGGATGCCCACAGCATCACCTGTCGTCTGTAACTCTGAGGGACCTGAACCACAAGGAGCTCTGGAGACTGGGCCCAATGCCTTCTGCTGGCAGCGACTGCAGACTAGAGGCCAGCGGAGGGACAAGTGCGCAGGCTGGGCATGCTCATGGCAGCCTAGCTGGAGAAGGACGGGGTCGGCTGCCGGCTGCACAAGCTGGCGCTCTTGCAGAGCTGTGTAATGCCTGCCCAAGTTCTTCCCTCAGACTGTCCTGTGTCCGCCAGGAGGGCCAGAACGAGGAGTTCCCACAGCCCTGGCCAGGCCCCTGTGGCCAGATGTTTGGAACCCCCCTGCCCCAGCCCTCTGGAGCTTAAATAGGCCATTGAGCAAATGTCTAGCTCAAGATACGTTCAGACAATTCTGTTCCCAGCAGCCTCCGCTTGGGCCCCCTTCCTGCAAGCCAGTACATTCAGTGCATGTAAAATAGTAACGTTTAAAGAGTTACTTAAGTGTTAGAAGACTCTTTGTGGCAGCTCCCCACACCAGCCTGAACTGTCCCTTTTACACTCACACTCACTCTGGGGGAAGCGGGGGAGGAGAATCTGGCATTTCCAAATGACGTGGGACATTTTAGCCATCTCTTAAATCAAAGCGGAGTCTGCAGGATCTTTCTGTGGCTGCCCAGCCTCCTGCAGCCACTGCTCTCCAGAGGGTCGCCGCAGGCTGTGAAGGCAGTAGGCTCTAGAGGGCAGGGGACTGTCCTGGTGTCAGGAGACCAGTTCATTCCTGGCTCTGCCACGGACCTCCCGCACAGCCCTGGCATGTCTCCTCCCACTCTCTGGACTGGGACCCTCACTCCCTATGTTCGTGTGCAGTGCCTGGCACAAGGGGACCCAATCCTGGCTGGAGGGCGTAGGCACACAGAAGGGATAAGACACACAGAAAACCCTGAAGGGACTATTTAAACCAGGGGTCTCAAACTCCCGGCCCATGGGCCAGTCCAAGCCAGAGCCATTGCGCAATCTGGCCTGGGACTCCCGGGGGGCTGTTCATTACTGCCGCCCGAGCCCCGGCCCTTCCCACCATCACCCCACCCTCCCCCCCATGGCACTCCATCCCCCACGCATGCGGCTTTGGGGATCACCTGGGGGGCGGGCCAGTGCCAGGCACCCCCAGCGCAACGACGGGAAGGGGCAGGCTTGGGGGCTGGTAACGGGCAGGCCCGCCCAGCACGACGGGAGTCCCGGGCCGGACTGCGCAATCGCGGCGGCCGGGCCTGGCTTTCGCTCTAGCCAAGGCAGGAAGCCATTTAATTCTGTGGTTCACACTGACATCTGGTGGCCACGTCGTGCGCCTGCATCTAACACGCTCGGCGTTCCCACGGCCGGGGACGGCAAGCCGGGCGAGGGGCCTGTACTAGCCGCATCGGTGGCTCTGCCCCGCGAACTCTGCTACACAGCACGGAGTGCGATGTGTGTTCCTACACAGCTCCTCCCCCACAGCTCACAGCCCAGGAGCCCCGAGCAGCCGGCCTTCCCAAGACCCGGGGCTGCTCCGGCAGCAGGCGGCGAGGCGAGGGAGTGGGGGAGGCACGATGCAGCTGAAGGCAGAATGAATGAGCGCTGCTGTGTGGCGTTAAACAGCGGCTACAGCCATCAGGCATCTCCAGGGCAGCTGAGGGAAGAGCCGAGACCCTCGGAGGTCCCAGTGAAGTGAACTGGGAGGCCGTGACACTCCAAAGCTGCGGGCGACTGGATCGCAGGCGGCCGCAGCTTTTGCCTTGATGGGGGCGGTGTCATTCGATAGGGTGACCAGTCGTTAGAAGCCAAACAAAAACCCACGTGAGAGTGTGCCAGGAACCTCATCTGGTTTTTAACCCTCAGACACATGCAGGCAGTTCCCGCTGGGCACGTCAGAGCCCCTGGAACATTCCAGCGAGCATTTCCCAAGATCCCACGAGCTCTCCTTACAGCTAGATCTGAATCAGAAATTCTTACCAAAAAAATTGCCACGGTTTCATTTGCTTATTGTCCTCCCTTCCCCCTTCCTAACTTTACAGGAATAAAAACAGGTGCTTTTGCTCATTTTTACCTTCTGCTTCATATTCCTCGCTGTCCCGAGTCTTCCAGTGCTAAGGGGGAGAAAAAAAAAAAAAAGATTCCATGAGTAGTTATTATTCCAAGCAGCACACGTATAAAAAGGACTCTATGATCAACATCAGATGAGCTACAGGATTCCAGCAATGCTGAGATACTTTCATCTCCACAGCCTCCAGGGACCAAGCTGTCAGCCCAAGCCTTTTTGATGAAGTCCACTGATAATAGTATATCTATATCGAGGTATTTCGGTGAGGGTTTGCCATGGGCATTTCAAAATAAAATCACTTTTGTAATAAGTGTTGCTGCATAAAATCAGATTTGAGGTTAACCAGCTAGCGTGGAGTCTGGTGAAACCAGCTTACAGTTAGGAGCAAAGAAAAAAGGATTTATTTTTAGAGGCACCTGTTAAGCAGACCAGTCCATCTGTCTTTGTGAGGGGAGCATGTGAAGGGGAAGGATTAAGGAAAGGTACGTGCCTAGACTTCCAGAGAGGTTTTGGGCCCTCTTTCCAATTCTGGAACAGCACCAGCCGTCTCTCTTCTGCTCCAAGTATGTGACAAGCCAGAAAGGACAAGAATGACTAGCCCCAGCAAACTACACGTGACGATTACACCAACAGCAGGTGCCCGGAATAGCTGCATCTTGCACATGGCCGGATGCCAGGTACGAAAGCCCCTTTCCCGCTGCAACAAGTCCACACACGCCACAAGCAGCAGATTTTCAGCATCAAGACAAGAAGCAAGTAAGCGGCTCTGCATCCTTTTAGACTGCCCTTATCTGAACCAAGCGAAAGCCCAGGCTCCCCCCGGCTCAAAGATGCGCTAAACGGGTCGAATTAAGGCAGTGTGGGTTTATCCACACTTTCCAAAGTGCTAGAACACCTTTAAATCCCACTCTTGGCATTGCTTCTAGCTGTCACAGACAAGAGAGCAGAGCCCTGAGGTGAGGCAAAGTCGAGAAAAAAACGTATTTGCAGGCAATGCACTTGACAAAGGTCCACACTGGCATGAAAGTGGTCATTAGGGATGTTAAATTTCGATTAATCGAATAGTCGATGGGATTTCCATTGACTATTTGATTAGTCGATAAGGACTAGCGCGTTCCGCCTTTGAAATGTACAAGAGCTCCAGCAGGGGCTCTTGTGCATTTCAAAGGCTGAAATGGCGCATAGAGCCCAGGGCCAGTGAGGAATCCCCCTTACCACATGGAGCGCGGGGTGTTTCCATCTTTGAAATGCACAAGCGTCCCTGTCACTTACATCCCTAGGGGTCATGCACACACACTAGCCTTAGCTTCCAAACACGCCAAGCAGATAGCCTCCTGCACTGCACGTTGCTGTAATTGGTCAAATATCCCATGCACCTGGGGCTGTGGATCGCTACGGTAAAGCTATCGCAGGAGACCTGCTCACACAACATGCAACTTCAGGTGAACAAAGAGGCTTATCGACTGCTCTTTGCCGGGTCCATTCTGACACGGTTGGGACACATGCAAGCACAGAGGGCTAGGCAGCCGGTTCTCACTGAACCTGCCCCGCATTAGGCGAGGAAACCATCAGCCAAGGACATCTGTAGCAACAAGCCCATCCTTAACGAGTACCGACTGGGGACATCGAAAGACCAAGCAAGTCACCGACAGCAGCCAGCTCCCTATGGAATCCCCTTCCCAGATCTCTGCTGATCTCGGGTCCGCACAATCCAATGGGGAGGGGGAACAAAACTAAGAACCGTGATCTCCTTCAGAAAGGGAACAAGAGTTGGTGGGACCATCTGAGCACGGGGGAGGTTTGCTTGGCCTCCACCAGGAGCCATCCTGTTACACTTGCCTAACACACGGCAGATAGCACACAACTCCCCGCACCAAAGTCCTGCCACCATTTTATAAGTCACGTGTGTCATTTAAAAGATTGACCAAGCACTACACGGCCCCCTCTAGGTATCAACTGATGGGGGCATTTCGTTGCTTATCTACTCATCCTGCAGGAAGGCTGGGAACGTTAGCTTTCCTTCTAACGGCGGCGTGAGTTGTGTTTCTCCTCCGCAGTTCAGGAGCAGCACATGAAAGTATACGCATGTGACGGATGGATTTAGATTCAAAGTCACCCAGGCACAAAGAGGCCCTAATTCACAATATAAAAGTTTAATACGTCTCATTCAGATTACAGCTAAAAGCCATTAATCTACCATGTTACCATGGAAACTGGATTAGGGCACTGTACTTTTTTAGCACGGCTTCTTGCTTCTGGCTCATCATCTGGTCGACCACATGATACCGGTTCCTAACAGCGCCCAATCTCCATGTCCACCACCGCCCATTGGCGTCACTGGGACAGGACTGAGACATGGCAGCAGAACAGCCCGGGGGAGGGGCAATTCATGTTGCCCGTGGAAAGGAGAAACGGGGAAGGAGAAATAGTGAAAGGAAACGCCAGAATTTCTTGAGTGTCCATACAGAGAGTTAAACCGCGGCAAGGCAGCTTCTACCGCCGCAGTGGGACTGCACAGACGTAAGCAAGCCAGAGCTGTTCATACAGGTGCCAACTCTTCTGTTTGGGTGGATGCTCCATTTCTGCACCATGCCACCATTCGGCCCTTTCCCCAAGCACCCCCTCCCACCGCCAAACAGCTGATCGGCGAGTGGCTGAACTCCAACCAGTTTTTTTTTTCTGTGCTCCCCCCACCCCGGAGCACCCCGGCTGTGCAAGTGACAAGAAGTTACTTGCAAACGGAGGAGCCGCTGGTCACACGGTTGCTCCCAGTGCACGCCGGCAGTCATAAGGGACGGTTTGCTAAACCCCAGCATTTCACAGACATGTGCTAGTAGCATTTTGTTTGTCCTTCCTTAATCAGTTTGCCATGCAGTCAGGGAGCAACACACACACACACACACACACACACACACACAGTGATACGCACACGGCCCATGTGACAACTGCACAAGCACAAAAAACCTGAAACATTCGCAAACAACCCATCGGCCTGAAATTCACACTTCTGGCAAATATACGCACAGAGCAGGAATGCAGTCACACACGGAACCAGCGGCTTGAATTTGTGCCACTTAGTCTCAATGAACACTACGCCGCCTGCTCCACTCTGCTATGGCATTAAAGAATTAGGTTGGATGGATTCCTGGTTTGCCTCTAAAGACCGCTAAGGAAAGAGAAATATTCAGAAGGCAGAAGCTGGGGGAGCAAGTGACTATAACGCGTATCTGTGGAAGTGGAAAATAGACCATACACCGGTAAACTGAAAAATATGGCCAAATTATCTCTGAAGCTATACAGAGGCTGACATAGCCTTCGTGTCGATTTCCCAGCATCCTCCCTGAATTCTCTCTTGGCGGCAGGTGTGATTGGTTAGTGCTAACTGGATTTTGAAGCCGGATGCGGCGAGGAAGAGAAACCTCTCTGAGCCCAGTTTTGAAGGGTTTACATAGGAGCAGCTTAATACGGTTTTAAAAAAGAGCCATTTGGATTTCAGACAAGCGCGTTTCAGGGACGCATTCGAGAAGCACCAGGTAAGTTCATTAATCCAGACAGCTCAGAGAGGCTGAATGGGGAGCTGAACCCCCGTCACCCCTGCTCTACACGGATAATCAATTGTTGCAGATGCTGAAGACCGAACGGCCCCGTTGGCCCGACTCCTCCAGTAATTCGCTTCATCTGCGGGTGCTCTCCTCTGCCGCCCAGCCTCGGGGGCCCTCTATTGTGCGTGGCTGCTGCCGCATCAGCTGGCAGGCCCCTCTATGCACACGGACTCGTTACCCGACTGAATGCTTGACAAGAGCTTCATTGTGAGGCAAGGGTAGGAGAGGTCAGAGGTCACGCAACACCCAAAATGGCCGCCGCGGAAGGCAGCCAGCCTATTTCGGGAAGACAAAGGGAGGCTTCCATCAGCGCTGCGAGGCGTGCATCTCGATGTCACGCAAGGCATTGTCGTCGCGGGCGGGATTGTTCTACAGCTGGATGGGGGTCACACACATTACTGAGCCGTGTGCAGAAGGCAGAGATTTTAGGAATGTATTATTTTGACAGACACATGCTTTGCTGAAGAGCAGATGGCTCAGGTTTTCAATGATCGCTGGCTTCCACCTCAGAACCCATGCAAGCATCTGCAGCCCGTGCCGTGTGCTCGCCGCGGCCTCTCTCCATAATAACTTAGCAACCTCTCCCACCCCACCATCTGCTTCAGAGAGACAGACCTTTGTTCTCGGTCCGAATATATGGCTAATTAAAATGACGCGCAGCAGCTCACACTGTGCCTGTTCTATCCTGCACATGTTCAAGTGATCCTTAGCACCAATGTTAACATCAGAATGTTTTTTTTCTCCTTTGGGAGAGGGGACGGCATGTGTTTGCTGAAGGGTCAACTCGCTGATGCAAAACAGCCAGAACAAAGATCCCTGAAACTGAGCAAGCCTCTAAACTGCAACACAATGTACAGCTGCTTTCAATGACAAAGAGCCACCACTAAGAGCCCACAGGGAGTCCACACAATAGCCACGCACAGGCCCGGTTTTAAAAAGATCAGCATGCTTTGGGTGATCAGAGGTGTACTGTGAAGAGGCCAGGGTGGTAGATTTTGAAAACAGCCAGCGATATTTCTCAGCCCAGCTTTGCAGGCCATCTCGGCAAGTGACGTAAATTAGGGATGGAAGATTTTCCCGTTTCAAATTCAGCGCCTCCGCTAGCAAAAGTGTTCTGCGCCGCTCACCCAAGGGTACATCTACACTGATGGTGCAGGCACTGCATATGTAGCTACACGCCGCAGTGAAAGGCTCCAGCGGCGGGGAGGCCGCGAGATGTGGCATTGCTAAAAACCACAGTGTAGACACGGAAGGCATGGCTTGGGTGAGAAAAGCTCTGTTAACACACATGCCCATGGGGATTAAGCTGTAGAAGGCTCTATTCCAGCGGTGGGCAACCCAGGCCCTCCCTCATCTCAGTGGGCTGCAAGACTGTCGTAACCAACACGGTCTCCTGGGACAGGGGCATTTTGCAAACTGCGCTTGAGTTCCTAGAATTTGCGGGTGAGCTGATTGATTGGCTGCAGAGGGAGCGCACGGCTCTCAGTCTATGTCGTGTGCAATCAGCGCTCACTCCCTTTACGTGCCCTTGCTCTACGGGTGTGCCACTTTCTTAGGGGGAAAAAACCTACGTAGATGAAACCCAGCAGAATCTGGCAACCCAGCATGTGGGCAACAGTAAACAAAATGTCCCGCGGGCCACACACAGAACCCCGATGGGCCGCAGGTGGCTCAGAGGCTGCAGGCTGCCCACCCCTGCTGTATTCTACCTGCCGAAAGCATGCCTCACTGCCTACACTGCTATTTATACAGGCGCTGCCTAGGCGTGACGCGTCTGTGCTCTACATGATGCTGTCAGCGCAGATGCGCCCCGTCTCTTTGCTCCTTACTGCGGAGCGGAGTCCGTTCTAACACACGTGCTGTCAAGCAACTCTTCAAATTCTGATTCAAGGAACACAGGAACATAAGAACAGCCAGACTGGGTCAGACCAAAGGTCCATCCAGCCCAGTAGCCTGTCTGCCAACAGTGGCCAATGCCAGGTGCCCCAGAGGGAGTGAACTGAACAGGTAATCTCTCTCCTGCCATCCATTTCCACCCTCTGACAGACAGAGGCTAGGGACACCAGTCCTTACCCATACTGGCTAGTGGCCATTAACGGACTTAACCTCCATGAATTTATCTAGTTCTCTTTTAAACCCTGTTATAGTCCTAGCCTTTGCAACCTCCTCAGGCAAGGAGTTCCACAGGTTGACTGTGCGCTGTGTGAAGAATTTCCTTTTAGTTTTTCTAAAAGGAAGTTATTTGTTTTAAACCTGCTGCCCATTAATTTCATTTGGTGGCCCCTCGTTCTTATATTATGGGAACAAGTAAATAACTCTTCCTTATTCACTTTCTCCACACCACTCATGATTTTATAGACCTCTATCATATCCCCCCTTAGTCTCCTCTTTTCCAAACTGAAAAGTCCTAGACTCTTTAATCTCACCTCATATGGGACCCGTTCCAAACCCCTCAACATTTTAGTTGCCCTTCTCTGAACCTTTTCTAATGCCAGTATATCTTTTTTGAGATGAGGAGACCACATCTGTGCATAATATTCAAGATGTGGGCGAACCATGGATTTATATAAGGGCAATAACACATTCTCCGTCTTATTCTCTATCCCTTGTGGGAGCATAATCCCACCAAGAGCACCTGGCACTTCTTGAACGTGGGGAACCCTGGCCAGCCCCCCAGCACTGACAACAGTGGGGCTTCAAAAGCCGCATTCGCAGGAGGTTAGTACCTGCAACGTGCAGGTCAGTGCAGCAAGGCAGAGTCAGAGGGCGGCAGGATAGTAGCTGCAACAAGTTTTTATAGCCCATGATTAAGTGCTTGCACGGCTGCAACTTCCAAGAGCGCCTCAGCCACAGGGCAGGCCAAGGTGAACATTGCCCGTCTCCCAGGTAGGTTATACAATAAGCAGAGCAAGGACAGATTCCTTCCATACACCGATTACCCCGCCCCACAGTACCAGCAGGAAGAAGCGACAGACTAAAAGAGGATGTGATCAGTTTCAGAACTGGCCCAGAGGCTGATTGAAAGAAACATCCCAATGAAGCCACTGCCCCGCTTTGTCAGGTGCTTGTGGAACATGATGGGCGTGGGCTAGCTACAAGCTTAAAGAGACACACCCCAGAAACACTGGCCAAGGAATGGCTTCTATGGATTTAGTCCCACTAGCAACCAGTAAACTGGGCACTTGGGCGGCCGCTCAGGAGAGATTCCTCAGCTGATTAGCAGAGCGCCCCCAGCTGGGTTTGTGTTTCTCCTGGTGGTGCACAGCCACACAGGCCTTGGTGCACAGAACAAAATGTATTCCGCACACAGGTGGAAAAAAAATCTGCACGCAGATGGAAAAGATTCGAGGGACCATTGCTAGCAATGCTTTTGAGAAGGGGCTTTAAAAATGCGGAATGTCATCTTTGGGGGAGGTCATTCCTAACCAAATCTGGAGCGTGTCTTGGCCCCCTGCAGAGCCCAGGCGTTCCAGCTGCAGCAGGGGAGGCTGAAGATACACACATACTTTGGGGTTTTAGTACCTATCAGCTGGCCCCTCTCATTTTCAGACCCCCAGCTGAAGGCATTAGAGAAAAGTAGAAGGAAGGCACTATGCAGCTTATCCAAGTGTCGAACAAACCTCATTAGGGCTACGGCTCCTCCCTGAAAGCACGCAGCAGGAGCCCACCTGCATGAGGATGTTACATGCAGATAGAAGAGCAAGTGTGGCTCCCTAGTTAATTGACTGCCCTTGTTAATTTACCAGCCTTTACACCCACTTTACAACTAGCGGAAAGGAACACAATTCCGACGCCTTTTCCTAGCTGGTGCACATCCCGAGGAGGGGTATTAACACTGATGTGGAGGTCAGTGCAGTGCATCTGGCCTGCACCAGAGGAGATGGATTAGTGTCTCCATGGTGGGAAGCAAACATATTAGCGCACACGTCACCAGAGAAGCCAACTCGCTTCCAAGTGCATTCGAGTGATTCCTGAGCCGCAGTCGGATGACTGCCAGGACAGCGAGCCTGGAAAGCAAAGGAACGGAGAGCAACGTGCAACCACTGGCAAGCAGGTGCACAAGCCACGGGCTTGGTCCTTTAAAGTTCTGTCTGGGGTGTTGTATATTGAAGTACATCTTAAGGCTGCCCATTTCCCTTCTTCCTTCCCGATGACCAGGTTTTCATTGCACAGTAGCATCAACACATTCTGTACCAACAGCTGCCTGCTCCTACCCACAATTCTGTACTTCAACATTCCGCTGGGGAAAGAATTCCACGACCCACCTCTGGAACGGTCTGCGCCCGCTCTCCGATCTTACAGCTATCGAATCCACAGCGTACGTGTGCCTTGCACTGCAGCGCCCCCTAGTGCTGCGCAGCTGGTGTTCCTTGGTGGCCAGAGCCCTCCATGGAGGCAGCATAAGCAAACCCGGGGGAAAAGAAACAAAAAGTAACGTTCCTTCTCCCTCACTGGGCAGTTTCCACTGGGCACTGCTGAATATTTAACATAGGATTGACAGTATTTGGCAAACACACAGCAGAGTGGAAGGGACCTGGCATCAGAGACATGCTGCTGTGGCCATATCTCACATACAGTACCAAAGTGTCACCACTTCTCCTCCCTTACCCATTGCATGGCTTTGGAGTGGTGGAAGGGGGAAGTGTCTCCCAAGGCACATCATAGAATGATCACACCATGAGATGTGCAAGCTTCATCCAGCGCAGCATCACGGTAGAGTTTGATGCTGAACGCAAGCAAAGCACGAGCTAGGGATGTTCAATCTCGATTAATTGAATAGTCGAGTAACCTCATGAATCCTTATTGGTTACTCAACTATTCTATAGTCCCCAGGGGCGGGGCTGGCAGCCAGTGCGCTCCAGCCCCATTCCTGAGGAGCCCCCTGCCACTCCACACTGCTGCCTCTGTATCAGAGGCAGCAGCACGGCATGCCGGGGGGAGCTGGTCCGCAAGGGAGGTGGTCTTGGACCCAGCTCCCCTCATGGACGGACTGCCTGTCACCGCTTAAATGCTGAACTGCAGCGGGGGTAGGTCCCAGACCTGTCGCAAGCCAGGACTGAGATAGGCTGCTGGCCAGCCTGCTAAAAAATTTACTGGCTGGGGGAAGGGGAAATGCTTTTGCTTATCGGTTAATCCACTACACTATTACATCCCTAGCATGAGCTGCCACCTTTAGGTGAGCACACGACCAGATCTATTTGAAATAAAGCTAGATACAATCACGCGTGTCTGGAACCAAACAGTCCCTGACTGGCAACTGGAGATGCCGGGGCTGGGAGGAGAAAGCAGCTTTCCGAACCTCAGGAATATTTATGAAGCGTCAATCCTCAAAGCAGATGTCGTTTTGCTCAGTTTGGTGTTGGAGATTATGGCACTGCAATGGAAATCACCAAGCACAAACGGACGAGATAAGGGGATGGAAATGCCAGGAAAATCCCTACTGCATTATCTAACAAATGCATATAATGAAAGAACAAAGTTTGCTGCACGCAAAAAGACTCGCCCGTCTCCTGTGATGGCAGTTCTGTAAAATGCCACTGCAAAGGAGCAGAGCAAGGCGGACAGATTTCCTTAACCTCCATCTGTGCCATAATGCATAGACTAATCCTCCAGCATCAGACAGCTCACCAGCTTCTCTATTCGCTAGTCATGTAGTTGTTCCTGGGTTTTCATGGATGAACTGAATTGACAGCAGAGGATGTCTCTTCTGCTCACAACACACTTCGTTAGACGTGAAGCTGGAATTACAGCCCTAGCTTAATTACTGGCCCTTACTTTATTCACAAGCACAAAGAGGCCAGAGGGAGGTATTGTGGTATTTAGCCAGCATGATCTAATGTGTAGAACCGTTATTAACATGCAACAGCAACCAGATACAATCATGTATTCTTCTGCGGTTTGGGTAGACTGTACAAGGCTGGTCCAGTGACAGCACCTCAGGGGCAGGACTGGACAGCTCCCCAGTTTACTTTGGGAGTTGCAAACCAAACAGATAGTATAAATAAGAGACTAAATGAAGCTGCATCTTATTTACAAAAAACACTTTTTATCCTGGGACAAACTATTGCTCTGCATTGAGTATGGGGCATCCAGGAGGCAATCATTCCAGGAGGTGTTCTTTCCGCTTGGCCCCAGTTTGAAGTGACAGTCTTGCATTGCAAGCCTCAGTCTCAGGCTCCGTACCAGGTTCAGGGCTGGCAGATTTTTCTTTTTAAATAATTCTCACAGATAATATCCGTGCTTATTTTGAAAGCAGTTTTTTTCCTTCAAATTTTTAATCGAGTTAACTTTTCACAGCTGCAGGAAAGTAGGAAGGTTTCAGATGATTAAATCGTGACCGTAGATGCTTAGATTCAAAACATTAAAAGGTTTAAAAAACCATCTGAACACGAACTGTCAACATCACGTGAAAATACACAAAGTAGAGATCTGTAAACCAAATCTGTGTTTGCTATTCTCTGTCTAGTCCTGCTGTCACAAGCCGAATTCAGCAGTCTAAATCAATGGATTTTGATGATGATAGTCTCAAGCTGCATTTTTCTTACTTTGCCTGTTAGTGTTGATCATCATTTATGGAAACATTTTCTGGTAGGTTTATGTGCGTACAGTGAAATCAGCATTCACTGACATTCACCAGTAAAAATCTAATCCTTCCAAGCCTAAATTATGTTATGCACACAATCGCTTATTTCCAAACAATGTATAATTATGACAAGGACTCTGGAGATGGGACATTCAACCCAAATTAGCTCTGCCCTGCTGCCCACTTTGATCAACTATTATGCACAATCTGGACTTGCACTGCATTCTTCCCCATCTGTGCGCAGAATACAAGGGAGGGAAGTTTGGCAAGAATTGGGCCGTGGGAAGCTAGAGAGTCAAACAAAGCTTTGATCCCAGCTACCCTGGGTACTCCATAGTCTTTGCTCAACTGAAGACCAAATGAGGCGGCTTGAGAAGCCATCTCTCTTCCTGAAAAATAGAAAAGGGATCTATTTGTGACCTCCTTTGTAAAGCACTGAGATTGGTGGATGCAAAGCACTTATATAAAAGACCTAGCGATGATGATTATATTTCTGAACGGGCCTTATCTTTCAGTGGCTTGCACAGTTTGCCATTTGATTCTGCAGTGTGGGGGGTTAAAGGAACAATGCTCGAATGGAGTAGGAAGGTCACACCCATATTACACAGTGGAGGTTCCAGACCTGCACTCTTCTTTGATAGTGAACTGCAAGGTCTGTGCAAGCCCCTGGGGTCTAGGACTCAGGCCCCAGCTGCCAACATTTCCAAGGCTGCCTCCCAGTGTAACCAGCTCATGTTCCACTTCCTTTATTCTGTTGTGGACACCAACCCCGGGAAGTTCCACCTTAGGGGTTTGACAGACAGCAGCCTCCTGGCTCTCGATTGGCTGCCTGCCCTATATAAACCCAAAGGGGGTTCCAGAAAAGATCCAGGCGATGGCACAGATCTTCTTTAGCTGCCACGATGGTTCCTGCTCCTTGCTCCTGAATTCCTGGCTTGCGCTCAGCATGATTTGGACTTTGCCTCTTGACTCAGACCCCGAAACCTGATGCAGACACTGGACCATGGGATCGACCCTGGAACCCGACTACAAACTCCTGTCTTCCTCACAGCCTCAGGTCCTCTGACCCTCAAACCTGACTGCCCTTGTTTGGAAACTGACAGGTGGCTCAAGAGCTCGTGCAAGACCTCGGCTTTTCTGCAGATGTGCAGAATAGGTTACACGGCTCTTTAGAGCATGTGTAACTGGGAGCCAGGCCTTCTGCACCAAGCGATTTGCAGGCACCAAAGGAGCTTGCAGTGTGGCCAGCAAGTGGCCAACTTTATATTCAAAAGTTCTTTATAAAGAGCAAAGGTGGACTAGAGCAGAGAGGTGGGTGGAGGGTATGGGGCATTCACACAGCTGACCACAACCGCGGCAGGGCAGAGAGGGGGAACCCCCCCTCAGGCACTGTGGAAAAAGCAACATTTGAAGAGAAGCCTTATTACAAAACACTCCTGGTAGCAGAATGCTAAGTTGCTTCGGGAGCACACAGTGCTGCCGGGACGGATGTTTACCATGTGCTAAAATCGTTAGCAAACATTGGCATGGCTGGCACGGATGCCCATCCAGTAGGATTTCTCCAGCATCACTAGACTTCTCACCTGCTCGCCACAGAAGAGGCATATTAACTCAGCATCAACATAAGAACCCTCTGCTCAGAAAGATGCCGCAAAGTGCTCGTTCCCCACAAGGGAACCTTTAAAAGCAGGGTCCGAGACGTGGACCTCACTGTTCGGGATGTCCCCTTTCTTCCGTAACGCCACCCATTGCTCTGCCTCGCATTCTCTGGATCAGCACAGCTTGGCACCGGTTGAAATGTGGACCCATGTAAGAGGGGTGGGAGGAACAGAAATCAAACAGGTTGCTAAAAGAAAAGGAGCAGGATTTAAACTGCGGAGTCAGGGAGCGTTCGTCTATGCCTGCTGCTCACGATGCACGATCAGATGACACTGCATGCTTTGAACGCTCAACCCCCGACAGAGTTTAAACTTTGAGTTCTGGCACAAGAGCAGCGAATGCCATACAAGAGTAAGCAACGGAACTGGGCACCCTTAAAAAGGAGTCGCAATAGGCCAGGGTCATGTCCCAAACCTCCGTTTTCCCCCTCCCACATCCCATCAAGGCGACTGAGGTCCCGTGGATGGCCACTTCCAGACTGTAGATCTCAACGCAGGCCCCTTACCTCGTCGCAGTCATTGGAAGCGATGTGTGATGTCCGCGCTTCTTCATTCCGCGGCTCGATCACAGTCACCTCAGCAAACTCTTCCCCGGACTCCTGAAACTCCGGCATGGATCGCCTGCCATAGCGTTTCCCGCCTTTGATGTATTTGGGCTGGGCTTCTGGGGAAGAATCTACGGAACAAAAATAGAAGAGAGAACATTGGCGGCCTGGGTCCAGCAGCAGGAATCAGCATGTAGTAATAATAATATAGGGAGATATTCCTATCTCATAGAACTGGAAGGGACCTTGAAAGATCAAATCTAGTCCCCTGCCCTCACGGCAGGACCAAGTACCATCCCTGACAGATTTGCCCCAGATCGCTAAATCACCTTCCGTAATGCCACCCATTGCTCTGCCTCGCATTCTCTGGGTCAGCAGAGCTTGGCACCAATTTAAATGTGGACTCATGTAAGAGGGGTGGGAGGAACAGAAATCAAACAGGTTGCTATCCATCCTACAACTGTGAAGAATAAGCTATTCCTTGACAGTCGTGGCAGTTCAAAGAGCAGCGCGAGTAATGATATTGTCCATCGTGCGGCATCTGGGGCATCTCTAGGTGGTGCCCATTCCCATGCATATTTGCACATGCTCCAGAAAGTCTCCAAAGCATGCCTCAGTTCTGCAGGCAGATTGGGAGAGTGATTTTGGGAACGCTCTTTTTATAGGAGGTTCTCTCACCCTGAGAGCAGAGGCAACTGAAACCAAACCCCAGACTCCCCAGACATGCAAATACTCAACAGCAATTTAGCAAAAGACCCTGAACGACCATTACGACCAGAAAAGAGCCTGGGTAGTGCCAACCTGTGCCAGCTCTGCAGTAGGCACCAAAGATGGCAGCTTTTGCTCCAAGTCCTGCATTAAAGCCCAATTATCAATCTATATCAGCAGTGGGCAAACTCCGGCCCGCAGCCGGCCTTTCAGACCTTTTTACACGGCCCTCAAGCTCCCGCCGGGGAGTAGGGTCCGGGGGTTACCCCCTTCTGCCCACCCAGTGCTCCCCAGTACCCAACTCCCAGTTCCCTGATGAGCACCATCTTCCAGCACACAGAGACACTGCTCAAGCCCGACTTCACCCTGCTATTTCTGTGGCAGGGCCCCTCATGCCACAGCATGCCCTATCCCCTCCCATTCGCCTATGGTCCCAACCCAGGGCCACACCTATCTCAGCTAGAGTCCCATGGCAGTGTCTTGGTGTCACTGATGGCAGGTCCCCTAGGAGTCCCCGATATTGACCCCGTAAAAGCATGCACCACACCCCATAAACTCCCCTCCCCCATCTCGGTAACTTCCCTTATAGAGCCCACCGCCTCACGCCCCATGAGTCCTCCTGCCCCACACCTCAGCTCGCCACACCCAGATGCGGCCCTCAGGCCAAAACATTTGCCCACCCCCATCTACACAGACTGCTTCCAGTCTGAAAACCAAGCTGCACCTATTGAATCACTGGGGGGGGGGGGGGGGGGAACAGAAGCCTTTCCACACCTAAAGGCCCCTCCCCTCAGCCTAAGGGGTGGGGCCACAGGACCCAGGTGTTAAATGACTGCAGGGGACAACTAATGAAACAAACAGGGGGAGGAGTGAGGGTCAAAAGGTCCAAAATCCAGGATCCAGAGGGGGGGCACCCATCAGAATATCCCAACCAGCACCCAATGCTCCTCGTACACAAGGGGCTAGCGGACTTGGCCCAGAGAAACGCTGCCTGGAGATGCAATTTCAAGAGGGTTTGGAAACAGGCCCCACAGTCGTATGCAGAGCACCCTCCACTACCCCCCTCCAGCTTCCTCCTCCTGGGGAGGCAGACGGCCATCTTGGCCAGCACCAGGAGGAGGCCGACACGGAGATCTCTCGACTTAGTGGGGTCCGGGGTGGGGCGGGTGTAAGGAGATGCAGGGACAAGTGCAGCCAGACCTGAAGGAAGAGGCCCTGGAGGCGACGGAAAAGAGGCTGCAACCTGGCGCACTCACTGTAAAAGTGCTCCAGGGTTCTCCTCACCACAGGAAGCGCAGGGGTCGGGGGAAGTGGTGACTGTTCCAGGGACGCACCCTGCTCAGGACTCTGTGAGGGAGCTGCCAACTAAGACTCTAGCCACGTCTCAAGCACTGCGCCTGTAGAACGAAGCTGACAGGAGAGCTAGAAGACTCAGTACTGGATAACACTATAAAACTGGGTTTTGCGCCATTCTCCGAGCAGGTCCCACTCCTCCGCCGTATCAGACATCACCAGCTAGTTGCCAGTAACATTAGTCTAAATACCCCGAGACAGAACTGGCTGTTCTGAAAACTGGTGATTTAAAATGGCATCATCTTGAGCTACATGTTCATTGTCCTTCCAGACCGAATTTGCTCCGTTTACAAGCACCACCAGCCTTCCAAACTCGGCCTGGGATGTAAAGGTCCTCAGGAGCAGTTTCCTTCTTGCCCGTCACCAGTAATGAATTACTTGCCTAATTATGTACTCTGCTACACAGGCATTGCTCCACAGGTTTCAAAGCCCAACCTTGAGACCTGTGCAACCCACCTTTTGCTTTCAATGTATGTGGTACTTTTAATATAAAGTCTAAGTCCGTGTTTCTCAAAGTGAGCTGCGGATCCACTCTGAGAAACCTGCTACCTGGCCGCTCCGGTTTGTTTATTTACTGGCTCCGTGGCCACAGAGCCTCGTGGCTCCGGTTCACCATTTGCAGCCAAGGAGAGCTGCAAGGATCAGTGGGCACAGAGCCGGTAAATAAACAAACCGGAGCGGCCAGGGAGCAGGTTTCTCAGAGTGGATCCGCAGCTCACTTTGAGAAACACGGTCTAAAAGCACCCATGCTGGGGCTGGGGTGTTAAAATGAGCACCTGAGGAATGGGTCTGTAATTAGAGGCATAGGTTTCTCTCAGCTCTTCTCTTGTCTGAAATTTCAAGCGTCCATAGCGGGACCCTTCTGTGCTTGGTACTGAATTTCCCAGCACCACTTGCTTAAAGTGATCAAAATGGAGAAGAAGGAAGTTGGACTATTTTTGGCATGCCTCGTTCGATGTCTGGAATTTGGTCGAATTAACAGGAAGATCAAATTAACCAGGGATTCAATTAAGGGAAGGCTTTGTTTTGCTCTGTTGGTTAACCTCCGTATTTAAAAATCCCACCAGGCGTTTTGGCCGTTTGTAATGCTGTGCGGTAGCGGGGGAAAGCAGTAGCTTTTTAAAATTTTATTTGCAGAGAGCTCTGGTACAAAACAAACACCAGACTGCAAGAGCAATGAAGACCAGAAAAGCCATTCAATCGTTAAAAAAAAAAAAATACATGGGGCTCTAAGAAAGTTGGAGGGGCTTTTAACCCCCCACCCGCAAGTGTCATCTTGCATATTATTCCTTTCGATACGGGTGCCATCTTCAAGCTTGTTAGAGGGGAAAATATTCTGCAGCTTAGCTATGCAATGAATTATAAAATACACAGGCCTGGGAAGGCTTTGATTTTTCCAGACTTACACGCCATCCATATAGATTGCCGCTCTGGGGAACAAAATCGGTGTGCACGTTTGAACAAGATTTGCTGCAGCTGGGAGCAAGCACATGAAAGTTGTGGGATGAAGGGTGCAGATAGACTGATTAAGAGCCCAGAGAACAAAAGCAAACCTTATCATGGCTATTAAAGCTGGAGTAACACCGAGCAATCTCTACTCCACAGCTTTCTATGAAATGCTAACATTGCTGGCTGCTTATTAGCCTATGTATTTCCTCCTACCCTCCTCCACAACCCCCATCCAAAATGCCCTTTGCATTGGTGCAGTCTTATTTCTCAAAGGCAGAAACAAACCTTTGGGGAGGCTTGTATCTAGAGAGATTTTGGGGAAGGTGAGAAATTGCTTGGTAACTACATTGTTATTGCTAGATCAAGTCCCTGACTCCTTAAATCCCAGCAGAATCCACTTTCTTGAGGCTGGAAACCTCTTGCCGCGTTGCGTGCTTCCCAGCGGTTGCGCCAAAAATGATGAGAAAATGACTTCTGTGCAGAGTTGCAGGCAGCTTTTAGGCTGGGCTTGCGTTCGGCAAGCAGACTGACGGGCATACCAAGAACCAGAGTGCAGAAGGCGATGAAGAATGTGCGGTAAGCACTTGCTTTGGTTGTTTAAATGCTTGTGCTCAGCCCCGGTTAGCAAGCAAAAGGCTTGTGGAGAGGTAGGAGAACCACCTCTCAAGATGGAACGTGACACACCTGCTTTTTGTGAAAAGGACGGTGAGACCGTGCTTGGAAGGGTCTGACTTTCTAACACACACATCCTGCCGAAAACAGCTCACCAATGACTAAGTGGAATGGACATTTCCATCTCCAGACCGTGAGGGAAAATGTTTCACAAACTTTAAAGGCAGGGCCAGACCGAGGCTTGCTTCCATCCCGATTGCTCACTCCTAGGCAGTAAGGAATGAGTGCGAGTCAACGCCATTATAGAGATCGGCGGCGCCCCTTCGGTGCATTGACGGGGGCAACACATGGCTTAGAACAAAGCCTTATTGTTGAGAGATGATTCCATAAAGCCCTCTTCCTTCGCTGCATTTAATGATGCTGAAGGGGCACGGTCTGAGCCAATCAAGGCCCAGGGAGTGCTAGAGAAGTACTGACCCATAACGATCCATTTCTCATTTGCAGGATTCCCGGCACTCCAATTGTCTGAGGTGTCTGATTTGCATAAGCACTGGCGCACCGCTATTTCTACGCCATGCCTCTATATCCCGGCTGGCTACTACCCACAAACACGTCCTCTACACGTCTCCCCCTCAGCCTAACCCCACAGAGAACGCAATTAAAGAGTATTTCTTAGGGCACATTTACACTGCGAAGCGGCAGCAGGTCTCAGAGCCTGGGGCTACAGGCTTAGCCTCGCACTACAGCACTAAGAACAGCAGCACAGACATTGTGGCTCGGCCTCTGAAGGCCACACCCCGCCCCGAAGGCTGCAGAGCTCAAACTACAGCCTGAGAGACCACCTCTGCACAGCTGTTCTGAGCACTGTGAGGTAGCTGCCGTGGTGGTGCAGGCACAGTCTGCCTCAAAGTGGGAGGGAGAGCAGCAGGCAAAGGGAAATGGAAGGACCAGAGATCAAGTTTGAACTGGGTGGGATCAGAAGCTGAGGCGGCCATGTTTGTTGTGGCTATATGCAGTCAGGTAGCCCCATCTCAGCATGAAGGTGAGAGAACAGTTCACTATAAAAAGAGCATACCCCACATAAAGGGGCTCCGTGGCTAGGAAGGTCCCAGAGTACAGTTATTTAGCCAAGAACAGAGTTATCCTGCAAACAGGAAGCATCCCTGAAAGCCCTCAAGAAACATCATAAGAGTCACATTTTACATCCCCTCCCTCCTATCCACTAAGCTAGGCGGAGAGGTAAACACGCTGCAGGGCAGGGATAGGGTCCAGAGTGACCGGGACAGATTAGAGGATTGGGCCACAAGAAATCTGATGGGGTTCAACAAGGACAAGTGTAGAGGCCTGCCCTTGGGACGGAAGAATCCCAAGCACAGTTACAGGCTGGGGACCAACTGGCTAAGTAGCAGTTCTGCAGAAATGGACCTGGGGATTACAGTGGATGAGAAGCTGGATATGAGTCAACAGTGTGCCCTTGTAGCCAAGAAGGCTAATGGCATATTAGGGTGCATTAGGAGGAGCACTGCCAGCAGATCCAGAGAAGTGATAATTCCCCTGTATTCGGCTCTGGTGAGGCCACATCTGGAGTGTTGTGTCCAGTTCTGGGCTCCCCGCTACAGAAAGGATGTGGACGCATTGGAAAGGGTCCAGAGGAGGGCGACCAAAATGATGAGGGGCTGGAGCACATGACCTATGAGGAGAGACTGAGGGATTTGGGCTTGTTTAGTCTGCAGAAGAAGAGAAGAGTGAGGGGGGATTTGAGAGCAGCCTTCAACTTCCTGGAGGGAGGTTCCAAAGAGGCTGGAGAGAGGCTGTTCACAGTAGTGACAGATGGCAGAAGAAGGAGCAATGGTCTCAAGTTACAGTGGGGGAGGTCCAGGTTGGATATTAGGAAAAACTATTTCCCTAGGAGAGTGATGAAGCACTGGGATGGGTTCCCTAGGGAGGTGGTGGAATCTCCATCCCTAGAGGTTTTTAAGTCTTGGCTTGACAAAGCCCTGGCTGGGTTGATTTGGTTGGGATTGGTCCTGCCTTGGGCAGAGGGCTCCTCCAGCTCTATGATTATGTCTCGGTTGGGGGAGGGGGGCATAAAATCTAATTTTGCACACAACTATTAGCCATTTCAAAAGTACAAGCATTCACAGCATTGCAGTTGCTGGAGCAGGAGCTATTTTTAGTACAGCAATAGCTACATCATCCAAATTCATACTGAGGAAAACTTGCACAGGAATTTGCAGGCAAAATGCTGAAGAAAGCGACCGCCCTTCCAAAGCACGGCAGGTTGCATGGCTGGTTTTGAACTGAGTTGACGTACGTGCCTTAGTTCCGGCTTAAGGTAGGAACACAACTACAGCGAGGACACAGTTCTTGGGTCCATGTTGTTTGTGGCACGCAAGAAAATGGCAGAGAAACCTTACAATCAACGTGATACACTTTAACCTCCGTACTCTAGATTTCCCTAATCTGGGAACATCCATGATATAGAGTCACAGAAAACTAGAACTGGAAGGGACCTCGAGGGGCCATCAAGTCCAATCCCCTGCCCTCAAGGCAGGACCCAGCACTGTCTAGATCATCCCTGATAGATATGGAGGAGGGGATCGGCTCCCATTAGGGGAATGGCAGGGTGCAGTCTCTTCCCCTGAAGCTTTTCCCCACTGCTCCAATAGCAGTGGGAGGTGGTGCGTGGGAGCGGCAGGGAGCATGGGGCCACATGTGCCCCCCGAGTGGGGTGGCAGGTAAAAGCCTCACCCCCACTCCCTCACGCCCATACCCTGCAACGCCGCCGGTTTTGGGCTGGCAAAATCTTTAAGCTGGCATACCATTTCCAAGGGCTGCCGGGTTAAAGAGTTTGGCGTGTCTATTAATGAAGATTACACACGAGGTCATGTTCGATGCAGAAGTGAAGGAGCTGTTAGGTAAAGGAATGCTAGGCGGTATTTAGGCATAAGCTATTCAAAGAAGGTGGCTCACATGATGTATACTCTCCGGTGCTTTTGGAAAGACCGATCCTATTAAAAGCTCTCCCTGACCTTTGGTATTCCTGGGTGTGAACAGTGACACGGGTCATGTTATTGCTTTCCACAGACCCTCTGGTTATCATGGTACCAAAAAGCAGCTGAACCAAGACTAAGGCCAGGTCTACACTAGGGGGCACAAAAATCAAACTAAGATACGCAACTCCAACTATGTAAATAGCGTCGCTAGAGTCAACGTATCTTGATTTGAATTTCCACGGTGTTCTACTGCAGGAGGTTGACATGAGAAACTCTCCCATCAACTTCGCTTACTCCTCGCGAACCAGTGGAGTACCAGAGTCAACAAGGGCACAATCAGCGGTCGATTTAGCAGGTGCTTACTATACCCGCTAAATCGAACCCCGGGAGATCGATCTCCATAGTGTCGATCTTCCAGTAAGTGGAGACATGGCATCGTGAAGGCTGTTTGGGGATGCGCTGACTTTTAATGAAATGTGGATGCCTAACACATTTTGGAAAATCTTGCCCAGTGCCTAACCTTGTACTCATGGCTTGCAATTAGTTCTCAGATAAGGCTTGACAGGCAAACTGATCTTTATAGTAGCACATGCCCAGAATAAGTCCAGAAGGGACCATTATGATCATCGAGTCAGACCTGCAGTGCCATACAGGCAGGCATCACTGTGTGGAATCCTTAGCATCTTCTAATCCAACACCATGGGATTGAAACAACATACTGCAAAGCGAGACACCCACTGCTGACAAAAACGCCAAGGAATGGAGAATCCACCACATCTCCTGGTTATCTGTTTCGGTGACTTACGTGCCTCCGTGGTTCAAGCATCAATCTTTATTTCCTATCTCCTGGAGCCCAATGGAGCACTTAAAAACTACACTCTCGTCTCAGACCCTTGAAGTGAGGAGAAGAGAGGAGACTGAATCAGTCCTTCTAACCCTTGGGGGAAATTTTCCCTATTATTAAGGGCACTCTTCGCTCTCCTAGCCCAAGCATCAAAAGCCGGCTTCCACACAAAAAGGGGTTTAAAAGGAGGGATTCCACTACCCTGAAAGCCAGTCATTTCAAGAGGAAATTAATTTCTCTGCTGCTCAAGATTCTTTACAGAGACCAAATACTCCTCGTCATTGCAAACAAAGTCCGACAGCCTACCCCCGTGCAAATCACATTAGAGAGATAGAATCTACTAAATCCTAATTCCCAGAGATACCACGCATCGTCTAAACTCCTCTTAGGCCCCATTTCACACTTCCCGTCTTAGCAATGTGCAGCCACAAAACAGCGCCTGCTGGAGCAGTCTGTCTGGCAGAGCAGAGGCAGCCAGACTTTTAAAGACACAAGACCCTTTTTTGAGGAGGTCCCTCCTGTAAATGAATCCGCATGGGCATGCTCATGCTCACAGGATGCCCCACTGCAGAGTTTTCCATGTGAATGGGTTTGCAGAAGCAAAGAGAGAACAGGACCAGACCATACACGTCCAGCAGCGACAGTCCCGCGATGGCTAGGAACATTCACAATGCTTGCAAGTTATTTCCAATGCGCCTTTTGGGGGGTAGCATTAGACCATCAGTTCTGTCCTCTCCAAATGTTGTGTGTCATGAGCGAACACAGCCGCCAACTGCCTGTGAAGACTGAAGTAAGCTGGTCTTCAATTTGTTTAGGGCATTCTTTTAATCCTTAACTCCAGCCTGATAATCCACTCCTAACCAGGCTTCTAAAACACAAAACCCTACTTCTTATTTGTTGCTACAGAAAAAAGCCTGATTAATTTTACACCCACGTGACAGAGTTTAGATTTTTTTAAGTCTGCTTTATTATCCATGAACCATTTCCCCTCCAATTCTATAGGGAGAAACAGGTGCACGCTGCTTGGTTAAACACAAGACAATAAGCGACTCCATGTGAATCAGCCTCCACTGACGTTATTATGGATCTGTGCTCAAATGGCTCATTGCAGGACGGCAGCTCACATCTTGCACACCCAAGGCAAAGACAGTTTTAAGGTACAGGAAGCGTAGTTATGATTTTTCTACCAGAGGTTTATTTTCTCTCTCACGTGACACTCTTTTGAGGAGGCTGAAATCTTTCACCCAGTCGCTTGCTCCGCAGCAGAATGTGGGCTAGACAGACTCTAAGGATCCTTTACCTCTCTACCCTCAAGTCTTTTTTTCCCCCCTGTATCTTCAACAGCCAACATCTTTAAAGCCCTGCAAATCCACGGATCTTTGCTTTATATCCACGGGTATCCGCAGATGTCAATGCAGAGACCCGCGGATATCGATGCGGACACAAATGTTAGAGCCCTGCATGGTCGCCTGCTTTCTAGGGAGGAGTGAATGCAGCACTTCCCCCGGCCAGAGTTGGAGGAGCAGCCACCTCCAACTTGCCAGCTAGCAATTTTGGATGGCAAGTGTTAAACATCCTCTGACAGGCTGATGCCTGGTTCAAAAGCCAGCTGGGTCTTTCCTTGCACCATAAGCTGCTACCCCTCCATGCCCCAGATGCAAAAAGTAAACAGGACAGGGAGCGCGTCCCGCACCAACAACGGAGAAAGGAGAAATAAGAGGGTCCCTTCTGAATGTTCAATAGAACCGGGAGAGCTGCTTGTTTGGACCTATGGCCTTTACAGGTGCTTTGTCACGGAGCAGAGTGGGTCTTTCCCCTGATAGAGGTGCTTCCAGCTGATTCACAAACTAACGTCCTTCCCAGGCCTGTTGCCAAGTCCAAGGAGAACCCCCCCAAAGTGCACAGCATTTCAGTGGACTGGCTGCTGCTAAGGAGAAAAGCAGCAACCCCCTTCATGGCCCCCCAACCCATCCACGAGCCAAGTCCCCACAAAGGGGGCTGGGGTGGAAGCGCGTGTGCAGCCAAGTGGCCATTCTTGTCCCCCCTCCAACATCGCAGTCTGGCGTGTCCCCGTTGAATGCCTCGTTCCCCCGAGAGAGCTGGGCTCCAGCGCGGTCGCTTCTCGGAAGTCAGCAGGTGCCCCCGACGCAACGCGCCCCGTAAGGCACAACCCACCAAAGGGAGAAAGGCTGAATCGGAATGAGAAGCAGGGACGTGACATGAAATCAGAAGGAAGCCCTTGGAGTTTCGTTATGTGTGATTCCTGCTGGATCAAAGGGAGCTTGTTGGCGCTGCAGGAGCCCATTAGAGAAGAGCGTTCTCACCCTTGCTTCGCGAGGGCAGGGCACTCTTCCAGGCAGAAGCTCCCTGCTGCTACCTCTGCCAGCTGCCCCTCCCCAGGGACATGCACACCGCCCTGCAGCACCGCTAATTGCATTATTCCAGCAAGCACACAGGCCTTCCTAATATCTGCCTTGCCTGGAGAAACCCAACCCCCACCGCTCCCGCCAGCGTGTCTGCAAATCGGCAATTCACCCCGGGGCTTCAACCCATGTGCTCGGACAGACCGCTCCCCCTGTTACTCAAGAGCAGCCGGTTTCGCTGCCTTGGCCCTGCCCTTTTCTCCAAGAGAAAAACCTGCACAGAATCCTGTCCCCAATGCTAGGAGTGCTCCCCACACCGCTCTGCCACCCCTTTAGCATCTTCTAGCAGAAGCAGAAATCAATAGAATCCTAGAACACTAGCACTGGAAGGGACCTCGAGAGGTCATCGAGTCCAGTCCCCTGCCCTCACGGCAGGACCATGCACCTCCTAGATCATCCCTGACAGGTGTCTGTCTACCCTGCTCTTAAATATCCCCAGTGATGGAGCTTCCACAACCCCCCTAGGCAATTTATTCCAGTGTTTAACCACCCTGACAGTGAGGAAGTTTTTCCTAATGTCCAACCTAAACCTCCCTTGCTGCAGTTTAAGCCCCTTGCTGCTTGTCCTATCCTCAGAGGGTAAGGAGAATAATTTTTCTCCCTCCTCCTTGTAACACTCTTTAGGTCCTTGGCCAGGAAGGCAACATGGGTCACAGCAATGGACTGGATTCTCATGACCTCCCTATGTCTAAACAGTGCTTCAGAATCATGCAGGTTTCGCAAGGAAAACACCGAGGTGGGCTGACTGGCTCCTACGCTGCCTGCCAGATTGAGAGCCCAGTAGGAGCAGACCAGCATTCCCACAACCACAGGCCTGATTCCTCCTCTGCACGCCACAGCTGTTGCCCCTGGCAAGGACCTCCTGAGCAGAGACCAGCTCAGAGTTTGAGAATGAAGTTCCCTGAAGCCCATTTCTAAACTAACTGCTGCAACTTGCAATACGCCCTTATATACAGCAACGCTAGCTTACCAGGCACACGGACAGATGCCTTCAACAAAAGAACAAGCAAGCGCGTGGAAGAATTATGGCCTGAAATCTTATACTTTTTTTTTTTTTTTTAAATCTCATTATTTCTAGGGGCCTGACTGGAGATTCTTGAAAGCTTAGGGTTGGTTTAGCATTGCTAAAACAACATACCTGGCTGACAACTGGCTACCAACAGCATATACTATACGAGAGAGAGGAGTTTTGCTCTACATTTTAAGAAAAAGCGAACACCTCTGTATTTTGCCAGCCTGTCAAAATGCATTATCTAGATATTCCTTCCAGGCTTATACGTCTCCCTAGCTGACACACAGCCCTTTAGACTTCGTGACATTCAAAATCCAGATGACAAATATTACTCTAATTACGCTGTGTCAATTTCAATGGCATGCACAGGCCCAGAGAGTTGAAAGGGGGGGCGGGGGGGGAAAGCGTGTCCCTGTTACTCTACAACAAGTAAGTGTTTACAGAGTCCTCAGCCTGCGTAGTACTATGGCAGACACACTTGAAAATTCCTGCACAAGTTTGGAAGTTTATTGATCCGGAGGGAGGGAGATATGCTGGAATTGGGAGTGATCACATCCTCCCTCTGGAAAAAGGCATTCTGTCTCATTTTGTCGCACCTGTCTTCTTGCTGTGGAACAAAGAACTGGGTAGCAGAACTAAACCGTGAGTTATGAGTCACTTTCCATGCCGCTGACTGGGTGAACACCAGGGGGAGAAGAGACAGGATAGTAAAAGCGTGTATAAGCGGGGGAGAGGGATACAGCTTTTGTTGATGTTCTCAGCACAGAAGGCAGCTAGTTAGTCATAGATGGATGCTCTGGACTGGCAGGTCAACCACGACAGCTGTTGCTCTGGACTCTGGCTCCCCTTCCCAGTCTGTGATATGACTTGACGGATGCCTCTCCTTTATTGGTCTCTTTCACGCTGGGCAGAGCAGGATGGACCATCTCATCTCAGCATGCTCTTGCCACGTGGTACAGCTGGTTTGGGGATCAGGTGGAAAGCCGAGAGCAGAAGAACAGGAGGAAGATAATGGGGGATGGAGAGGGATATACAAGAGGGTGGTCAGCAGCAGGCTCTCACCAGCGTTTCCTGTGACCCTGCGGGTTTGTGTGGCCAGTCAGGAGAGATTCAAATGCTGTCCAGCTGAACAGCACAGCGCCCACAGCTAGGTTTTTGTTTCTACTGGTGGTGCACATTCATACATGCCTCTGTGCACATCATAACATTATTCCACACAGGGATGGAAAAAATCCACAAAAGATTAGTGGGAACATTGGCTCTTGCATGGATCAGGCTAGGTCCTCGCTGGTGCAGGAAGGCCTACCTGTCTCAGTAACATGATGGTCCTCGAGTCTCCCAACTAACAGAGTCCGTGGAGCCAAGTGAAGGCCAGCTGCCCCTCCCTGCCACTGTGGGAATCCCTCAGTCAGCTCCCTGCCTCCCACCCTTTTTAAAGACCATAAAAAGGGGTGATGGGCAGACGAGACCATCCTCCCATTATCCCGCTCACTAGTCAGGCCTGACTGCCAACACTCCAACACGATTTCCAGTCCCACACTTCTCGGTCAGACATGGCCCCACCATTAGACCTTCTGGTTTGGACTTACCGAGTGGCTTGTCTCCTTTTACCTCCTTTTTCCCCCCACCAGCATTCGTCAGAGGCGGCTGGAACATTTTATAAGCTTTCCCTCTCCTTCTCACAGTTGAGCTCACAAGAGGATAAGACTTGGCAGGCCCCACGGTGTGAATGTGACCTTGTCACTGTATAACAAGTAAGTGTGGTTCAGGGTTTCCAGGAGAGACCCCTCTGCCTGTGTAGTACTATGGCAGACACTCTGAAAACTCATGCACAAGGCTGGAAGTTTACTGACTAGGTGATGCAAGGAATAAAGATATTCGACTCTCCCCTCTTGTACTGGAGTACCATAGCAGGGCATTCATGCACCTGGCTGCCGCAGGTTGGTTACTACTTTCCTTAGGATAATTCCAAATTCAGCCCTTCCTATAACCAGTGCTTTGAAAAAATAAGTCCCTGAGCATCTTAGCCGGATGATTCACCACTGAACACAGCACCATATTAGTCTTGGTTCACTGGCTTGCACCGGGCCTGGTTTGTGCTGCTCTGCAGGCCAGATCCATGCCGATAAGCTGGAAGGGAATTAAATAAACAAACTCATCCCCTTACAAGAGACCAGCTCAGAGAGACGACTGGTTGATTTGCATCATGAAAGGGAAAAGTTGCAATTTTTGTTGCTTGGTAACTTGCTATTAGGCGCACGATTCTCTATCTATGTTCACGTACAAATACATCTGCCAAGAACAGCTTTCACTCACGGTGCTTTGGAAGGTTTTGTTTTTTTGGCTTGTGGGGTATTTTGTGGGGTTGGAGGGTTTTTTTTAGCTTTTTTTTTCCCCCCCCCCAGAACCACACAATTCTCTGCATAAAATTACACTTTACTACCGATCCCTCTAGATGAGAAGTTGATCAGAAATGTAAGATCGAGGAGAAGAGTCCAGCATTTTTCCTGGAATTCAAGTTATCCCCTTGTTGATCCAACTCTTCTTTCCTAGCTTTCATGCTGCCCCCCCACGGAAGGGAAAGGATTACATGATTTACATACAGATGTAATATAACAAAGGAAGGTGCCAACTACAGATTCTAAAGGCCCAATTTTCAGTTGTTCAGCACCAGAACTCCAGCTGAAGTCAAGGGCTAAGCACCTGAAAAAAAAATCCCCATTTAAGTCTATGATAGACAGCTAGGAGGGCTCCCCAGATTATGTTTAGCATTCCTCAGACCGCACACCTAATCCTACAAAGGTCTGGACATTGACAACAGTTCCTCCGAGCCATGCAACTTTCTGGGGAGGATGCAGAGCGCATAAACCAAGCACTGCTCCATAATCCACTTCCTGCATAGCCAAGGGCTTGAGATGACAGGCTGAAACAAAGAAAGGAGAATGGCTAACAGGCAATGAGCGGTCTGAAACATTACATCTCTGCATTGTCAGCCCCCATGAGCTTCACTTAAATTGTCCAGACATCTTTATGCCAAATGGTCGACCTGGAACTTGGCTGAGAAAAACAGAGATGCTTCAGACAGACACTTTTCTTATAGAAAGGGATTCTCCCAAGTCACCCTCAGAACTGGCTAGAACAGAACTCTCTGCTTTTCTGAAAATAACTGGAATATATTCTTTGTATTTCCTGCAGTTGTCAGACTTCTATCTTGGACAGCAGCTGCAGTAAATAGGATTTCTCTTCCTATAACATGCTCAGCATTTCTTTTGCTCTGTGCAGGATTTCAGGGCATACTGGACTGTCAGCTATGTTTCAATAATACATATGGAACTCACAGACCTTAAAAAGCAGTCCAGGCATTTTCCCTCAGGAAGACCAATTAATCCAATTTGTTTCCCCAAAAATCTTCAGTCTGCTTAGCATGTTATCTGTTTTAATGAAGGCTACAAAGACTTCAGCTCCCAGGTCCATGGGCTTACATGCTCTGACAGACCTTTGTCCCACTAATGTGGCCTCTGTGTCAATAAATAGGGTCATAATTCAAAATGATCTGGACAAATTGGAGAAATGGTCTGAGGTAAACAGGATGAAGTTTAATAAAGACAAATGCAAAGTGCTCCACTTAGGAAGGGACAATCAGTTTCACACATACAGAATGGAAAGCGACTGTCTAGGAAGGAGTACGGCAGAAAGGGATCTAGGGGTGATAGTGGACCACAAGCTGAATATGAGTCAGCAGTGTGATGCTGTTGCAAAAAAAGCAAACATGATTCTGGGATGCCTTAACAGGAGTGATCTGAGCAAAACACAAGAAGTCATTCTTCCTCTCTACTCTGCGCTGGTTAGGCCTCAGTTGGAGTATTGTGTCCAGTTCTGGGCACCATGTTTCAAGAAAGATGTGGAGAAATTGGAGAGGGTCCAGAGAAGAGCAACAAGAATGTTTAAAGGTCTAGAGATCATGATCTATGAAGGAAGGCTGAAAGAATTGGGTTTGTTTAGCTTAGAAAAGAGAAGATTGAGGGGGGACATGATAGCTGTTTTCAGGTATCTAAAAGGGTGTCATAAGGAGGAGGGAGAAAACTTGTTCATTTTGGCCTCTGAGGATAGAACGAGAAGCAATGGGCTTAAACTGCAGCAAGGGAGGTTCAGGTTGGACATTAGGAAAAAGTTCCTAACTGTCAGGGTAGTCAGACACTGGAATAATTGCCCAGGGAGGTCGTGGAATCCCCATCTCTGGAGATATTTAAGAGCAGGTTAGATAAATGTCTATCAGAGATGGTCTAGACAGTGCTGGGTCCTGCCATGAGGGCAGGGGACTGGACTCGATGACCTCTCGAGGTCCCTTCCAGTCCTAGTATTCTAGGATTCTGATTCTATGAAATGGGCCATCCAATGGCCTGCGTTGTCACACTGCGTAACCAGAGATGCAGCAGCAGCCTGGAAACCTCATGTTTGCTTCAAGTTCTTACAGAATTCCCTTCAGAGTGTGACTGGGCCCTAGCCCTCCCAAAGATGGCGGCTCCGGATTTCTCCTGGTGCATTTCAGCCTTTAGAAGCGCTATCCCGGCCTGTCTCGTTGTTGTTGGGCATTATCGCTTACAAATCTTTACAAACAAGCTTAACCTCTCAACGGGCAGATGTTTAATTTACCAGGGAACTAATACCCCCTTACACAGGGATACATGTCTTCTCTCTCAGTCTGCTGGCCCTGCCTCAGCGGGTCCAAACTTCCCACCTAACCAAGTGGGATCCTGGAATTTTTTTTTCTTCTGTTGCCAGTTACCGTTTTCCACCTCATCTCCCTCCACTGGCCACTAACTTTACAGGAGAGGAGGATCGAGTCTCTACCAGGCCTGTAATGCTGCTCTTTAGCCAGCCACTAAGAATCGAGGAAAATTTTAGAGTGCCTATTCCATTCTAGGACAAACTGTGAGCGTCCTATCCCCTAGGCCACGCAGGAACCCGCCCCTCCACCCTACCATCAGGCCGCCCCTTATCCCTCCTGGCCTAGGAAGCAAGTCATCCAGGAGCTGTCAGATGGACTCATGTCTTCTGACTTGCCGCGACTGAATCTTAGGGAAAGAAGAACTTGCCCAAAGAGTAGAGGGTTGGCAAGTCCAACTGAACAAGTCACTGTGCCACTGCAATGCTAGGAAACTAACAAGGCCCCACTTTTTTAACATCTTTTTATATGCCTTTTTTTACGTCTTTCACAAGCAGGTGTAAAATGCAAGGGATTCAAAACTACCACTTTAGCGTCTGGGAGATATCTAGCGCACACCAGAAGTTAGCTGGCAATCACTGCTGCCCTGGCAAGCCGATTATTATATGCGATGAGATGCCTTCCTTCCAACGAAGAGGACACAAACTGAAAGCTAGTCACATATCTGACACGCAAAAGGAGCCATTTAAGGCTAAGAAATAAACGGCAGAGTACAACTTGTTCTTCAGAAAGCATTAAGCCAGGCACTGTTGGGGATTCCTTTCTTGTGCTTGCTAGATTAGTTACTCAGATATTACAACCAGCAACACTCTTCTGGGGAGCAAAGATAAGTATCTCTACAACAGTGAGGTGCACAGCTACAAGCCACCATACAGAGCTGCAGCCTGGGTTTGCACACTTGCTGCAACCAGACCACGCAAAACAGTCCTCAGTCGAGCCTAGGGCATAATCCTTGGGAGAGAATCTCTCACAGAAGTTGAAGAAGTCGAGAACAGAGACAAGTCAGACGACAAAAGTGACAATTTTTGTTGTTCATTGTAAAAATTCACCTCAGCTTTTCGGAGCACCCAATTTCCTTTCAGGCGCCTGAGAAGGACTAGACAATGAACCGAGCTTTTATCAAACTGAAGTTACAAAACTTGGGTTAAAGGTCAGTAGAGAGCAGACAGAAGAGAGAGTCATTACATGCTGGCATCCTATGTAACTGAACCATCTTCATGGTCTCCATTACTGCTGGCCATGCCTGCCATCCCTCCCTCCCTCCCCCAACCCTCTTTATGATCACTCAAATATTGCAACGAACTGGCTCACTTTGGGGGGGGGGAAGGGGTAGACGTGAAGTCCCTCTATTTGCCGTGTGAAATGAGCCAGGCTCTTATATTCGGTCATAAAAATCTCACATGATCAGTGCCAATATTACTGTAGCCTGTAGAAGCTGAAATGACGATCAGAACCCCACTGTGCTAGGTAATGAGATAGACCCTGCCCTGAAGAGCTAATGCTCTAAACAGAAGAGAGAGAAGTGAAAGGGAAAAGGAAATCTCCTCATTCCACAACTGAGAACCCGAACCACAGAGGCATTACCTGACTTGGATCCACATCTCCCAAGGCCCAGTCCAGCGCCTAAGCCACACGACCATCCCCTCTCTCTAATTAAATGAAGTAACTTTAACCATCTACCTGGCCTCACTAAAAGAAGAGGAGAGCAGTACACGGCTCTGCAGATCTCATTTCACCCAGCGAGTGCTAGTTTTCACACCATCTCTCCACAACAATGGAAGTATCTCTCTGAAGTTCCAGGAGTTTGGAAGATCCAACTTAATGTATGGATTCAGCTAAGGATTCATCAGGGCGTGTACTTGTTTGCGTGAGGCTCCTACCACACTGGGACATATACAACAAGAGGTCACGACAGGAGGTTGTGGTATCCCCATCAGTGGAGCTTTCTAAGACCAGGTTAGACCAACACCTGTCAGGGATGGTAGAGGTAGACTTGGTCCTGCCACGGCATTGTGGGCGGGGCTAGATGACTCTCAGTCCCTTCCAGCCAGTCATTTCTTGCTAAGTTCTGTGAGACAGGGATTCTAGAACTCCTCACATCTATCCAGGCATTCAGACCGTGGTCAGAAGTGGGCTATAAGCTCCCAATCAAACGCACATAAAACCAAAGAGATTTGCTGCCATCGACCAGAATTCTCCCCTCTCCCATTTCCAGCAGCTTCCAACAGGTTTTCAGAAAGGAAGCTCTGCCAAAGGAAGACGAGAAACGCCTCTGTTTTAGTCAGCCCCAGTATGTGTGTCCACGTCTCTGTACGAATGCTGCCAGGGTCCTCTTTTCTCCACCACAGAAAAGGTTTCTTCAGACACATTAAGAGAAACATTACCTGGTTCTTGGAAATCTTCCTCATTGGATAAGGTCCGGGATAAGATAAGGATCAGTGCTTCTTTA
Source organism: Rafetus swinhoei (assembly GCA_019425775.1). Classification (NCBI taxonomy): domain Eukaryota; kingdom Metazoa; phylum Chordata; order Testudines; family Trionychidae; genus Rafetus; species Rafetus swinhoei. Next base: position 129,177,563 of record CM033446.1, on the reverse strand, counting down.
AACTGGTCAAAGTGGACCTTGAAAGAGAGAAAGACAAATACATTAAATAATTCAATCAGCCAGAGCCTTTAACACGGGCAAGCAAATCCTGGGGAACAGTCTGAAGGGAGACTGCGTTGCTCACCCAAAGGAGTTTGTTAGTGCTCCATCCATACCCGGGACACTTCTTTGAAGGCACAGATTTGTTTAAAACTAAAAACTATTGCAAAAGTCACAAATCAGCCTGAACTTTGTTTACTGGGCTCTGGGGGAAAAAAAGGAGTAAAGGACACCAAGAGACTTCCCTTTAGACAGTCCACAACAATACAGCTGTGTGTTATAGGAAAGCCATTTTGATGCATCAGGTGGATTCTTCTGTAGACCAGTGATTATCATGGTGCTTCCAACCAAACCACTCTTAGATGGGTGACTGCCAGAGCATCTTTCACAATATAAGGCTGCAAGATTAGCCCCACCTGGCATCTTCAGATATAACTGTTACCTTCACACCTTGCCCAACCCAGTCTCTTCTTAGCACCTGTTACAGCAGCTTGATTTCTCTTTGTGTTTGAAGTACAGTGCTTTATATTTAAGGAGACACTCAGATCTTCTTCTCTTCCTTCCCAATCTAAGACAGACAGCCTAAGTGTCTTTGGAGGGTGTTTGAGTGGTCAGGCAAGTCTGAGTGTGAACACAGTGAGGGGAAGTTAAACAGCTGGCAAAAATACCAACATCATTGAAAAAGTGCGTATTTCATCCAAAACACTGGGGGTGTGTCTAGACTACAGGGTTTTGTCGACAAAAGTGGACTTTTGTTGACAAAACTATACCTGCGTCTACACTGCCGCTGAGTTCTGTCGACATAACGTCGACAGAACTCAGCAGTTTTGTCGACGGCTGTAAACCTCATTCTACGAGGAATAACGCCTTTTGTCGACAGAGTTCTGTCGACAGAAGGCATTATTGCATCTACACTGTCCTTTGCGTCTACACTGTCATGTCGACAAAGCGGCTTGCTTTGTCGACAGAACTGCATGTAGTCTAGATGCTCTTTGTCGACAGAAGCTTTGTCGACAGTATCTCTCCTAGACGTACCCCGGGAGAAAAAAAATGGAACCATCAAAACTGTTTGTTTCAAATCAACATTTCATTTCAAACTGACCCAAATACAATTCTTTCAAAGTTCCATTTTGGCAAGGAAAAAGAAAGCTAGTTTTGGCTCAAAACACGCATGGTTTCCACCCCCCCCTCTGGATTTTTGGGGTCAGCCACTGAGCTAAAAAGCACGAGTTAGTGCTCAGCTCTAAAACTAAGTACTAGTTGAACATTTTCCCTTGAGCTCGGAAAGCAGCAAGACTTACGGCCTCTCCTCCTGGAGGAGGAAGTTTGTTGGCCTAGGCCCAGCTCCTATCAACCTTCTATCTGTGGCACTCCTGAGCCTCCCCTTGCCGGCTGAGTGACAGAGTCCCAGGGGAACACAGAGGTCCTGGCGGGAAAGGTGGCGTGATCTCAGGTAGCTAGGTCCAATCCCATGAAGAGCTCTGATACCAGGGCTGAGACCTTTAATTGGCTGCTATGGTCTTTGAGGAGCTAGAGCAGGGAGCAGAACACGGAGCTGATGCAATCCCCGAGGTCAGTGTTGCTAAGTAAAACAGCTGCTGCATTCTGGAAAAGTTATGAGCTTTTTAAGAGCAAATCTTCACCCAGCCAGAAGTACTGTCTCTGCTCCTGCATCACCCAGCATTCACAGAAACCTCACCATCCTCACCATGGGGTTAGCTGGTGGCTAAGACAGACTCCATTCTGACGCCAACTGCTGACAACTCTAGACAGCAGCTCAGTTGCCCAATGAAGGGGAGAATTCGAACACCGAACTATGTGCATACTCCTGACTTAATAGTAGTTAGCTACAAGAGACCTGTCCAACCTCCTGGACGGTGTAGACTAAAGCCTGTTTGAGTTCTCTGGCCAGACTAGTTTTAAGTTTCTTGTTCAGCTGTTCTGTGAAACATTTGAGTGAATAAACATTTCGGTAGCTGGTGATTTCTGGTTTCACTATCCACAGAAGGGATGTAAAATTTCGATTTGGCTAATCGAAAAGGTGAGGGAATTTGTATCGACTATTCGATTTGTTGATTCTTTGAAGTGTAGCAACAGCACCAGGGCTGTTGCTACACTTCAAAGGCGAAAGCCCTGCGGGGAGCACAGGGCCAGCAGGAGACCCAAGCAGTCCCCCACTGCCCCCTGCTCCCCGCGGCGTTTCAAAGAGGTAGCGCCACATGGAGCCCGGGGTCAGCTGGGACTCCCCCACTGACCCCAGGATCCATGCGGCGCTGCTGCTTTGAAATACTGCATGCAGCCTGGGGACACCCCACCTGGGGTGCATGCAGCATTTCAAAGCGGCAGCGCCGCAGGGAACCCGGGGTCTGGCCCTGGGCTCCACGCGGTGCTGCCTCTTTGAAGCACCTCCCCCCAACCCGCTGCCTCTTTCGGATAGAGGTAGCAAATGGGGGGGGGAGGCAACTACTCAACTAGCCAGTCAACTATCCAATAAGCATTTGCTTATCAGATAGTCAACTAGTCGTTCACATCCCTAATCCACAGCGAAATACTTAGCGTCCTAGTAGCCATATGGTAACAAGTGACACAGAAATGCTTATAAATAGCCATAATTAAGCCTCAGATCGCCCACTGAAACGAAGGGGGGAATTTCACACCTTTTGGCGCTAGCGTCTTGAGCCTGCATCCTGACAGATTAAAGCAGCAGTGCGTCGGCTTATATTTATTTGCAAGGTCATCTACAGGACTAGAAGTCTCGGGTTTTAAATATGGTACCACAAGAAGTGGGAGGACAGATTCCCACATGTGATCTGAATCCATGCATTTCTGTCATCCTGGTCTTTCCGCATTCCCTATAAGCAGTGCTGGTTCTTTACTGCCCTGAACTAACGCGGAAGGGACACAGCCTCATTTGCAGAATCATATTTCGGAATGCCGGCAATCCCCGACACCCAGGCTGCACAGCTGCCTCCAGTTTGCCCAGCGAGCCAGAAAAAGAAAACGACGGGACAACGGGTGAAGCTATTTAATGTGGCTCAGCTGCAAGCCACAGCTAACCTCGGGGATCTCCCTTTCAGTCAGATGAATTTGAGTAGAGTTCTTAGCATTGTACAAGACTAGTTTGTCCCCTTCCTGAAAAGCATCCTGAGCTAATGGCACTAATGGCCGAGGCCTCGTCTACACTAACAGACCCGGGGGGACATAACTACACTACTGGTGCAAAGCACTGGAAGCTCTAATATTCAGGCCCAAGCTGATAACTACCCGGGCAGGCTCTTAATACATTTAAAAGGCAAAGCCCCATGCCCCCATAACCAGATAAGCCCTCTGAGCACAAAGGGGTAGAGTAAGATGAGGGCCTGAAACAAAACTCCACGTAGCACAGGCCTGGTTTGAAGCCAAGCCCTGTGAGCAGAGGCCTCCTCTTGCTCACAGCTTAGCTATGCTTTATATTAGCCAAGTTTTGTCCATTGTTAGCTAGGCCTAAGGCCTCAAACCAGGCCTGTGCTACATGGACTTTTGTTTCCGCCATCATCTTACTCCAAGGGGTGTGGGTTTTTTACCTTGGGTTAAACCTAAGCAAGGTGACCTACCCTGAGGTAAATATTGATGACAAGACACTTTACTTTTACCATGAGGAAAACTAGCTGAGAGCAACACTATGCCCCTAGTTTGCTCCACTGAGTACGAACTACCAAGCTTTTTAACCTCAGGACAGCTCACATATGTTAGTTACCCTGAGGCTAAAAAATCTGCCCCTTTATTAGGTGAAGGACAAAGCCACAGAGAGATTTATCCTCATCCAAGGGTAGGTCACACAGCATCTGGACAGAGTAGCAAAATGCAGATTGCAGTACTCGCACACTTCTGCGAAAGAAAAAAAAAAATCTCTCTGCTGCTCATCTGCTCACAGAAATGAATTGGGGCCTCAACAGTTCAAGCTATGCAAATCACCATTAGATTTTTAAACACACACACAAGAAGTAATTAAGCCACGTTCGATACGTGTTCGGTAAAGAAACTTGTTAGACACTGCTTCATCTGAATACTAATTGCTGCCATTCATTCTACGTATATTTCAAAATGCTGGTCTACTTCAAAGGGCAGTTTACAGGGATGGGAGAATTTGCCTGATTAAAAAAAAAACTTGACATTTAAACTAAATGAACATGAATAAAAGATGAAGGAGTTAGATTAACAGTCCCCCCGCCTCGCATCATCTTCTTGGGGGGCGGGGAGACTTCAGAGTCAGCACTAGGAAACTGGCCTCTAATAACAACAGGGTACCCTAGGCCAGGGAGGAATATAGGAGCAGTTACACCATTTTCCACACCTGTTCAGAGGGCCTACTGCTGACAGTGGGCAACTTTAAATCAATGTTCCTGCGAGATGGAACGCTGGGTCTCGTGTCACATCCCTTGCTGCGTTTCCTGCAATTCGCTCTCAAATCTGAGAGTGCTGTCAAGCAAGAAGGCAAGTCCTAGCAGTCAGAGCCACCTACTCCCTTTACCTGAAGCACCAGGCCCTTAAAAACCTTAGCGCCCATAAAGATTTAGTTGGGGGACTGCCAAAGTTATCCATCCAGCAGTGCACCAAAAGGCTCATTAAAGCCACTGTGCAAATTCAGGGGGGTGTAAATTACATATAATCCACTTTAGCTAACGAGTGGTTGAGAACGCTGCTAAAATACTATTAGACATGACTCCTACACATTACTCACATGGGCTTGTTGCTTAATTTAGTTAGTGGATTATTCCTAATGTACTATATAGAACAAACTCCTGCTACTTGTACGTTGCTGGCGAACATTTGTGAGGAGCAACACATGCGGAAAAGGGGGGGGGGGGGGAGAGTCTGTTTTTCACCAGTATGCAAGGGATACAGCCAATTACTAGTGGGAATTACTTAGGTATCTCTCTGAGCAGTGTGAAGAATAACCCTGTAAGTATGTACAGCTAGCACATAAGGGGAGCAAAAGTATCAGCGTATTGTTCTCACTCAAAGTACTCATTGTTTTAAAGGAAGCCGTTGATTACTGCTAAAGGCTTACAGGGATATTTCCTGCCAAGTCAGAGTTTGCTACGCAACTGAATGAGTTTTACAATCAGTGTTAACGAAGGGAAAGGGGGACCCGCATGCTTCCCTGGGTGTTTAACTCTAGCCAAACAGCTGCACACGGGACAGATGGCTTTCCCTTTTATCACACGAAGCAATTTCACCATGACTGCTTCAAGCAGAATCCAAAAGAGATTAGTCTTCAGGGAAGGAGCTGATAGTAGTCTTAAAAAAAATTAACATTGCAATCAGCTATGCAATGGGATTAAGAATGCAAATAATTAGTCCTACAATACAGCACTGCAAGTTACAAGAATAGGGCGTTCAGCAGTAAAACAAGAACCCTGGGTCCTTGAGAAAATGGACAGGTGGTCCATCCAATGGCCACCTTTCCCTGTCCAAAATGGAGACTATAAAGGAAAGGATGGCGAAAATACAAGTCATCACACTGGAAAAGGGCGGGGCTGCCTCTCATGAGGAATCTAATTTGGCGTGTGTTCTCTGAACACTAAGATTTAGCTGCTAGAGGGACACGGTCAACTGAAAGAGTGCACATGTGAGGACTGGTTTCTTTCTTAAACCTGTATCTGTCAAACAGTGAAAATCATTAAAGCCAAAGATGGGAAGCAGAGGGGGAGAATTATTCTCTTTTGGTTCATGTTGCACATTTGACCTTGACAGTCCAAGGGAAACGACTTATGTTTGTATGAGTCTTTCACACACAAAAATTAAGACGGAGGAAAGTTTGACAGCTAAAACCAAAAAGGAACACACTCAAAGAACTGACCATAAAACCCCCAGACAGACAGCACCTCAATAAGTTGTGGTTTTAAACTCTAATTGTTGCTTTATGCCAGAGATCTTCAAGCAATGACTACGGTCATCATACTTTGTCTTTATTGACACATCTATGTCCCAGCCATTTTTAAAGGCCAGCAGAGGTAGAGTTCAGAGATACAAAATAGGGATGTGAAAAGTTAACTAGTTAACTGCTGGGGAATGGAGCAGCTCCCCAACTGTCGCAGGAAGGGGCCTGCCCCCCTTTAATTGGTTAATCCATACTAGTTAACCAATTAAATGAGAATTTACATCCCTAAAACAAAAATGCTTGCCAAGTTATGGAAGTAGAGATATTGTTCTATCAGATAAATCTGCAATACAGCAAAGCCACGGTGAATACACTAGCACCTCTACTGAACATACACTACAACCTCAGAGTTACGAACTGACCAGCCAGCCACACCCCTCATTTGGAATTGGATGTATATAATCAGGCAGCAGCAGAGACAAAAGCACACACAACACTGCATTAAACGTAAACTAAAAAAATATATAAAGGGAAAGCAGCATTTTAATACTGCATAGTAAAGTTTCAAAGCTGTAGTGAGTCAATGTTCAGTTGTAAACTTTTGAAAGAACCACCGGAACATTTTTTTCAGGATTACAGGCATTTCAGAATTACAACCTCCATATTCAAGGTGTTTGTAACTCTGAGGTTCTGGTGTAGCTCCATTCATCTCAACTTCTGAAAAATAATCTTAGAAACCAAAGATATAAAATAAGTACCCTAAGCCCCTTCAGAACAGAAAGGAGGAAAGTACAGGGGTGAAATCTAGTTATAGTATATTTAAAGTTCAATGCTCTTTCCAAAGTGCTTTAGATGACTGAATTAAAGACAGCCCTAATGACATTTCAAAATCTAGCAACTGGTGCAGCTCTCAAGTTTGTAGGCCATGCAAACAGCTGGAACAGCATATACTACAAAGCTCCTATAGCATAACAAACAGGAAGTACAATGGAGTAGAATGACACAGCATTATTTCTGTATGGTATTAGCAGCCCAGGCCTAAATGAGGGTCAGGGACCCATTGTACTAGACAATGTAACAAACAAGCAAAAGAGGAAAGGTCAGACTTTACAATTATTGCCACTGTTTAGCACGTTTAGGCTACTGGGAGAAAAAATTGCAGCAGGGAAAAAGTTGGGTTTGGTGCACTATTTACGATAGCCGTGCAAAATTATCCTAGGGATTTCTCATTCCGTGCACACCGTCTACTTATCAGGTGCATACAAGGAAGAGGAAGACAAAGACTAAATTATATTGTATTCACCCATGAGCAAGGCATCTCGTCCCAGGTGTGACAAATTTTCCTAGTACAAGTAAATCAGAAGACAATAGGCACGCAGAGTGGATGGCTCTATTTCCCCATGGTAATCAGGGGCTAATTGAACTGCAGGTTGCAGCATTTGCCTGGCAGTGTTTATAAAACCCGAGTCCCATTTTAAGAAGGACGTTTCCGATAAACTAGCGCCCTCATTAGCACTAGAAAGGAAACACAGAATTGTAGCAACATAGGACCTTGCGCTGTTGTGTGTGTCAAACTAGTCATTATTTTCACGACTTGCCTCAACAGAATCCAAATCAACGCCTTCCAGTTATCCGATTCTCCCAGGGGAGATGGAGCAGTTTCTTATATTTCCCTTCCTTTGTTCTTCACAGAAGAGTCTCGGCTTGAAGTCATAATCCTCTGTTTGCGAATTTATTCCCACAGCAACCTACCGTACTGTCACACAGAATAACTTTAGGTGGAGAATAAACTGGGGATGGATGAATTCTTAAAACAAAACCCATTTTATATGCAAAAAAAACCCAACAACCCCAGAATGGAAGAGATACACAGAACGTTATTGCGGCAGACTTTGCTAAGAGTTTTTATAAGAGATTTCAGGGAGCCAGCAGGCAGCCCTTTACAGGTAAGCGGCAAAAGGAAAACAAATGGAGCCGGTGCTCTCTGAGCCTGCTTGACTGTTTGCTTTTTACATCAGGAGAATTGGTCTGAAACCAGATCTCTTCCATCCCCTCCTGGACTATCCTGGAGAATGCCCCAAGGGAGTCTTCAGCCTTGTCTACACCAGAGTTTTAGCCCCTGGCATTGCTACAGGATTCAATCTGAATTGAATCCAGGCACAGTTTACACTGGAATGGCACATCAGCACCAAGGCTTGCATGGGTGTATCTGCCTCAGCGGCTATGAACCCCTGTTTAGACTAGGCTCAGGCTGCCCACCCACCTCCACTATGCACAGGCACAGTGTAAGATGTATGCCGTTTAATACGTATCTCTACAGTTGGATGTGCTGGGCAGTTGGACTGCTTGAGCATCAACACTCCCCAGAAACAGGGGCTGGGAGAGCCAGAGGTTTTAGCCTCCTGTGATGGAACCAGCCCTGCCCTCCAAATACAAAAATCAGGATCAGTAGGAAAGGGTTAGGGTGTTGCTTTGATAGAACAGAAAGGGAAAGACTCTTTCATAGTCCTTCAAACTTAGATTCGTGGGGAGGAAACTTTTGTTGAAAATCATTTGAAAGACAAGTTCCCTTAACGAGCTGGCTTTATAGGGAGGCCCTGGAGAAAGGTTGTTGACGGCTTTAAATGCGGATTCGATGCAAGGAATCGCTATGGAGATCTTTATGAATCTATATAGCTGGAAAACTGAATGGATCGGCCACAAGAGCAAACACTGGCCTATTACAGTTCAGCAGAAAGCTCTTGCCATCTTAAGGGACCAGCTAAAACACAATCCAATGGCTACATGGTCTTGCCTCACATTTTCACTCTGGGTATATCTACACTTGCACCCTCTTTCGAGAGAGGGATGCAAATGAAGACATTAGAAATGGCAAATGAAGCCAGAATTTAAATAGCCCGTGCTTCATTTGCATATTCACGTTATGGCGCTATTTCGAAATAACCACGTCTTAACAGTGTCTGTTATTTCGAGGGAAAACCCTTCTCTCGAAATAACTGGTAAACCTCATTGTATGAGGAATAAGGGTTATTTCGAGAGAAGGGTTTTCTCTCGAAATAACCGCATCTTAACAGCGTCTGTTATTTCAAAATAGCGCCATAACGCAAATATGCAAACGAAGCGCAGGATATTTAAATCCCGGCTTCATTTGCCATTTCAAATGTCTTCATTTGCATTCCTCTCTTGAAAGAGGGTGCAAGTGTAGACATACCCTCTGAATCAGAGACCAGTCCCACTCCTTTTGGGAGCCACCTACCACCTTTTCAAGTGTGGCTGAAACAAACACAACTGATGCTTAAAGTCACACCAACACCAAATTTTCCCCCCATTGGGCACTACTGTGCATTTACGATCCAAGAACCAAAGTCAACTGTTGAAATCCAGAAAACAGAGGGAAATCCCGGCTACTGTATTTCAGGTGAAACGCACCCCACAGAGGAATTCTAGGGGTTATTTTGAGCACTGCCTTAGTACACAATGGTGATAAGAAAGAATACAGAAAGTAGGGCTAGTCCTACTGCAAGACAAACTTTGCATTTATGGAACCAAAACATACCATGAAGGTAGCGTGAACTGGTTAAGCCTTAGAGTCTTATGCCAAGAAGGTGGTATGTTAGCTTAATTCAAACTGACATGACTCCAGATCGCCACCATGTACATCAGAAGCCGTATTTGTTGTATGCATTGCTATGTAAAACTTTCATCACCAGGGCACTGGGCAAACACCATCCTACATGCTGCGACTTCACGTATTCATTATTCATAGGCAAATATCCAATACAAAAGCTTGCACGTGGCTCTGAGTTGCAGCTCTTTAGACAAGTCAATTCAGTTCTCCCCCCAGCTAGACCAGTGCCCATTAAAACCGGGTTTCTTTTTAAATACACAGAACAAAAGCCACTCAGAGTGGGGAAAGGACCCATGCATAGGAGCTGGACCGGTGCTGATGGAACAGAATGTTTATTGCCATTCTCTTGACAACCTCCCTAGAAACCCGCAACGAAGCTGGGTGCCTGTGTCTGAATGAGAAAAGTTCGAGTGGGTGCGGAAAGTCGCGAGTAGCCAAGCAAATGCCGAGCTGCAACTGGAAAGGTCGAAAGCCTTCTATTGTAGCCATTAACATTTCCCCGGCAGCAAGTCCTAGCAGCAGCAAGGGAACATCCACCCAAGGCAGAGGAAGCTTCTCTCGTATAAAATTATTTTGCCTTAGGGCGATTAGGCTTGGTGAGAAATTCTCAGGTCAGATTTAGGGATGTTAAAATGCATTTGGGTAATTGTGTATCTGCTGATATTTTCAGCAGATGCACATTTACATGGGGGGGCCCGGAGCCCCCTTGTATCAGAGGCAGCAGCATGTGTGTGTGGAGGGGGGTGCTGCATGGGACCTGGTAGTTACAGAGAACACCGGCTGCCCCCGCAGCTGCCTCTGTGGAAGGCAGTAGGGAGGGGGCAGGCAGCTCTGTGGGAGCGGGCACATGTGGGGAGCTGGTTTAAAAGCTGGTTCCCACCTCCCTCCCCCCCGCCGGCTGCCTCTCATACAGAGGAAGCGGGGATGGGGAGTGGTGTGCGTGTAGCTGAGAGGGTTAACCGACGAGCCCTGCTTCATCGGTCGTGCGTGTAGGCGAGGGGGTTAACCGACGAGCCATGGCTCATCGGTCGTGCGTGCAGGCGAGGGGGTTAACCGACGAGCCATGGCTCATCGGTCGTGCGTGCAGGCGAGGGGGTTAACCGACGAGCCATGGCTCATCGGTCGTGCGTGCAGGCGAGGGGGTTAACCGACGAGCCATGGCTCATCGGTCGTGCGTGCAGGCGAGAGGGTTAACCGACGAGCCATGGCTCATCGGTCATGCGTGCAGGCAAGAGGGTTAACCGACGAGCCCTGCTTCATCGGTCGTGTGCGTGCAGGCAAGAGGGTTAACCGACGAGCCATGGCTCATCGGTCGTGTGTGCAGGCGAGAGGGTTAACCGACAAGCCTCGGCTCATCAGTTAACTGAGTACTCGGCTCCACGCTCACATCCCTAGTCAAATTCTTGCTCTTGTCTGAAGTGGAGGAAACTTGCCCCTCGCTCTGTTCTGCAGATTTAATTAGCAGTTGGTGTATTTAAACGGGCGTTTTAGGTCAAAAAGGCAGTCAGGGCAGAAGCTCCTCATTTCCAGCATCTTGTGCAATAGGACACACTGGCAAGATGTGACCATTTGTTTCAAGTGTGAAGGTCCCATGATGCAACCTTGTTCACACTGAGCAACAGGCTGATACCGAAGTGCGTTTAGCAACCATCGCACCCTAATCCTGCTTTAAAAACTGAGGAGCATTCCCTTGTACCAGTTACCCAGACAAGCTGGGAGCAAATCTAGTACACAGTATAACTCCGCACCGATTCCGTCAGCTAGCAAGCGGGAAGCGGTGGCAGCGAATGTATTCACAGACCACAGCTGCTCCTCAGCATGTCCAAAAATCACAGCAGTGATGTTCAAGGAATCCCATGCTCTCTATAGAGTAGGAGGATACAGCAGACTGTAAATATACAAGATCAAAGTCACGTCTGAAACTAGCCTCAGCGTTAAGAATTCTGTCTAATGGCCTCAATTATTTATAATTAAGATGGAACACCCCCCTTCCCTGCCATCTGGAAGGGGCCTGAAGCTCAAAGTTGCAGGATTTCGTCTTACACAAGGACTTCACCACCCCCAGAATAAAAATAAAGGGCAAACACTTTTAACACAAATAATATCAAATCGGAAACAAAGCCAGAACGCTTGCATGGAAAGTTCAACGGAGAATTGTAAGGGCTGATTTAAAAGTTGCCCTTGTTTAACTAGACATGGGATGTCGCCCCGATGGAGTTAGACGCATTCACCCTTGAGTGTGGACAAACATTGGTTGAAATCTGGTTGATATGTTATGTAACAGGCGCAAGCAAAATCAATGCACCATCCTACCTCTGATGCAAAAAGGTTTAAACTCAAGTGTGCCAAACAAAGCTGCCCCCATTTAATTAAATCAGGAAGCCGCCTCTCTCAACTTTAAAAGAAGCTTGTGTGTAAACCAACCGCAAGTTTGCATGCAGCAGCTGAAGCAGAAGTCACTCCTCTCTGCCTTGGGACTCCGGCCCAAAGACTTAGGAAGGCAGCAGCACTGAAAGTCTTGAGAAATGCTGCAATTAGCAATAGCTTTCTTCTTCATCGTCACAAATTCCTCTTTCAGAACCCGCCCGCGGCACTTGTTGCAGTTCAAGTGAAAGCCATGGGGGAAAGGAGGCTGTTTTGTTACAGAAAAGATTAGGCCACAATTGACTCACTCTTGGCTCATGCTTACAGGCAGCGGAGAGGAAAGGCGGTCCCTTTCTAGGGTCAGTACCTTGCAGAGCAGAGGAGAGAAGCAGCCACCATCCTTCACCTAGCAACATCAGCGCAATTACATCTGCACAAACCCTTGCTGTGCATATGCTGCAGCCGTTCAGTCCAGCTGGGTAACACACTAGAGCAAACCCGCTGCACCATATCTACTAGGGATGTGAGTGTTGGACTGGTCAACGGGTAAGCCTCACTCTTAATGGGTGTGCTTACCGGTTACAGTTAACCAGTGAAAGCTGGAGAAGCCCCCCTCCCACTGCGGACAGGGGGCTGCTCCAGTCCCATGGGGCCCATCGTGGGGGGAAGGGGGGGCCCACTCCAGCCTAGCCAGAGCAGCCCCAGTCGACAGGCTCTCCCCATTTCATAGACTCAAAGGGCTGGAAGAGACCTCAGGTTCATTGGTTAACCGGTTAAACGTAACATTTAATCCAGGGGCGGGGAACCTTTTTTGGGTCGGGGGCTGCTGACCCACAGAAAAAAAATCAATTTGGGGCAAGTGAGAAGCAAATATAAAAAAATAAATACATAAAAAACTCTCAATGACGTGGCGCCTGAGAAGAAGACAGACATTTCCCACATTCCCCTCACACACCAGAGCTTTGGGGGGCCCAGGCTAGTAGATTCTGTTTGCTCCAGCTCCATGGGGAGATAGTGGGGGGACTGAAGCATCAGCGCGGGGCCCAGATCGAGGGGCCAGATCCAGGCAAGCCAGGGGCCGCACCTGGCCCCCGGGCCTTAGGTTCCCCACCCGATTTAACCGGTTCACCAATGAAATGGGGTTTTACATCCCTAATCTCTATGTTATGGCTTGGTGCCAATGTAATTCGTTACCCTGCTGTGTGTTTCCTTAGCCTAGAAACAGCCCAGGTTGGGCCGTTAGCCTGTACGCCGGAGCCCTGAGCAAAGCCCTGCAAAACACAGTGTGTAGGAAAAAGCAACTTTTCTGCCCAGGAAAGAGGCAAAAAAAGCAACAGTCAGTAGTCACGGAGGCGCCCCATTTACAGGCGTGACCAGGATTCGGAATTCCAATAACCGAAGGCTCCCATGGGCTTCTACTGACATGCAGCTAGCAGGGTGCGTGCACTTTTTATCCTCCCCCTCGAACACACAGCTACACCGGGGCACGCCCATCCACCGTGCGAGCGGCGCATGGCCCCTGCCAATCCCTCTTTCCACACTCGGGCGGCCTTACCCTGCCAAGAAGGTTGCCTTGAAGCAGCGTCTGCTGCAGCGCTCCCGGGGCCACCTCCTCGAGATGCAACACGTGGCACAGATCAGTCAGCTCCTCCTGCCCAAGGGATCCAGTGCCCGTGCTGTCAAAGCTGTCAAAGAGCTCCTTGAGACGGGCTTCATACTGGTCCTGCTCGGCTTCACCCATCCCATCGCCCACCACGCTCACCTGCGGGGAAGAAGAGACATCGGACAGTTATGCTGATAAAGGGCTTTACTGGACACACTTTTGCATGCTGAGCCATGCAGGCAATTAACATAAGAACGGCCACGCTGGGTCAGACCAAAGGCCCATCTAGCCCAGCATTCTGTCTGCTGACAGCGGCCAATGCCGGGTGCCCCAGAGGGAATGAACAGAACAGGTAACCATCCAGTGATCCCTCCCGTCGCCCATTCCCAGCTTCTGACAAACGGAGGCTAGGGACACCATCCCTGCTCATCCTGGCTAACAGCCACTGATGGACCTAGCCTCCATGCATTTACCTAGCTCTTTTTGAACCCTATTAAAGTCCTGGCCTTCACAACATCCTCTGGCAAGGAGTTCCACAGGTTGACTGTGTGCTGCGTGACGAAAAACTTCCTTTGATTTGTTTTAAACCTGCTGCCTATTAATTGCATTTGGTAACCCCTAGTGCTTGTGTTATTGCACAGTGAACAGTTTCACCAGCAGTGCCGAGTGAGAAGTGTAGCAATCCAAGGACTGATGTGACACCCGGCTAAAATGCCCAAAAAGAGAAACAAATCAACTGCCAATGCTGGGCAAGAGAACACTCATTCATGCTACTTCAGTGGCTCTGTGTCTCTTCACAGAGGCTATTTCAGAAGCTCTAACTCATCTTGGCTTTACAGACTTCCACAGCCCAGCAACAGAGTAGAGTATTTTCTCACCCACGCACGTTACCTGCAGCAACACTCAATCTGCATCAACAGAAGTAGACAGTGAAAGAAAGATGATCATAGCGACCTTTAGACACTCAAAAGTCAGCTGTTACCGCCCACTGCCTCTATTGTGAAGACAGAGATGGATCCCTGACTCTAGCAGAGATTTAGGAAAAACTAGTCAGGGCTTTGGGATTTCTCGTTAGGATGCTATTATGGGAGTCCACCATGGTCGTGGTGATTTTTAGTTCTCTCTCAACCCCCCAGCGCCACCATTTCAATTAAGAAAAAGGACCCATTTGGTCACATGGAAGCCCAGTGGTTAAATGCATAGCAGAAGGCAATTCCCATGCAAGTTTTTTTCAAGTTTTCAGAACAATTAGGCCCAATTCCTGACCTGTGAACTTTAGCAGACTGAAAGCTTCACCCTACTTTAATACCAGAGCCACGTAACTTAACCTGAACATGAGCTTCAATATGAACATGCATTGCAAGGAGTGTCATTTGGCTGAGTGGCCCGAGTGTAGCACCGAAGGCCTGGTTAGCAATACTCATTAGCTCGGCTTTATTCAGCAGAGACCCAGTTCATAATTACACCTGCACTGCACAGAGGGGGGGCCCTCCTCCCCCCACAAATGACTGAATGAGTCAAGGTGATGCAAACAGCTTTGCTGTTTGCATGATAGTACTAGCCGCTTCGCACCAGTTCATCAAAACATGGCTTGTTTAGCTTCACGGGAGCCAGCAGATGAGGGGAGTAGGAAGAGATTGTTCCCCAGGAGCTCCTTTGATTCCCTAGGTGGTTAGGTAATGATTTGTCTGCATTAGCAAGAAGAAAAACAACAGGCCAGGTAAAAACAGAACTAACCAGAGCTCCCTGTAAGCGGTGCGCTTGTGCGGCCACTCAGGAAAGATTTAAATGCCAGTTAGCTGATTAGCAAAGTGCCCACAGCTGGGGCTTTTTCGTTTCTACCGGTGGTGCACATTTGCACATGCCTTGGTGCACATACAAATTTATTCCGCACGTGGATGGAAAAGATAAGAAGGTACATTGGAGCTGACTATAGTTCAAAGGTCTGAAGCAAGACTAAGGGAATATCTACACTGCGCAGGTTTTAGTGACACAGCTGTATCGACACAGCCTTGTTGCTAAAAGTCAGCTTATGCGAATGCTGTTCAGTCTGCACTTTGGCCGACAAAATACTTCTGCCCCCTACGAGAGGGGTTCGCCTGGTCGGCAGGAGAACGCTCCTGCTGACAAAGCACCATTCACATTTTCACTTGAAGTGGCAAAACTTTGTCGTTCATAGCGGGGGTTTTTAAAGCACCCAAGTACGACAAAAGTTGTGTCATGCATGTGCAACTCTAGATATACCCTAAAGGACAAATTTCTAGAACCCATCATCTGAGATGTCTCATGTTACATCTTTGCTGCCCTCCACCCCTTTATCCTTGGCCTCTGCTATTAGACTGCACGCTGGGCCATGCTAGCTTGCTTCATCTTCAGCATCCTACATCCTGCCCATCTCTTGGGTGTCTGTCTACCAGCAGGAAGAATCCACCTACAATCCACCCGCAACCACCTATATTCAGTCCTTCTGGTGGTGAAATGGGGTTTTCCCTTTCCTAAGAAGAAACAAGTCTGACTTCTCCCCCACACATCCTACTCCACACACACACGAGGGTCGGGGTTGCCCCTTTTTCCTTACAGGTAGCTCAAGTGCTTATGACCACAGGAACTGAGGAGATCGATATGACAGGAACAAGCAGGACCAATGGAGGTTTTTCTCTGCAGTGGCTGATTAGCCTGTACACACCTTCCTTCTCTGGGGAGCTGAGTCTATCGAGACCTATCTCAGGAGAGCCACACGTCCAAGTAGGAGCATGGATCAGCATTCATATCCCGCTCCTTGTCAGTATCCCGTGGGGCCGGGAAGGCTAACGATCTCACCAGCGGACCAAAGTCAGTGATGAATCCTGATCGTGTGCCATCTAAGATGCACGGTGAGTACGCTAAGGCGAACTGGCCAGGTTACGCATGACTCCGGGGCCAGCACTCATGAGAGGAGCGCCACACAGCAAAGCCTAGTAAACTGCTCCATCATGGCCCAAACACGTGTGGGTCAATGCTTTCCTGTGCCTCAAGACCATGCAAAGGGCACTGTGATTCTAATGAGCCCCGCAGTTCTCTTATTGACTTTCAGAGCTCGTTAATGCTGAGCACGGAAAAGCGGCAAGCCACGACACGTGCAAGGTGAGCCATTCAGTGAAAGAGCAGCAGAGCTAAACCTCTCTGAAAACAAACCCAGCGACAGAACGCCATGACACTGCAGAATGGGCCAGCCTGCACATTTAAACAAAACACCCCCCAGAAACGATACTGGATCACACACACCTGCATGGGTTTCTCTGCCTCCCGCTGCCTTCAGTAAGTTATTTCAGCCTGGGGCTATTCAAATGAGCAATCAAAGGACTAAATCCCAGCGACACACGGGATAGAAACACAATTTCCTGCCAGAAATGCAGAAATGAATAAACAAACACACACACTGCCAAGAACTCCATTCAACCATGTCATTTTGTTCGGCCCGTTTTTGGTGTATCCACCCCTGCCAATGACACTGAGCAATGAGATCAGACACAACTACAAGGCAGCTTCTGTATAGGCGCCGTCCGCAGGACATTGGTTCCCCTTCCTCAAACTCAGGAACAAGCCGTATCATTCATAACTCCTCACGAGGTCGCCAGGCCACACGTGGAATTAGCTGACCAACCAACCTTTCTGCACATATGTGCGTGGCCCGTTTATGTGCATTTGTGTCACACACACGCAACGAGGCACGGCAACGTAGGCAGACACACACCATGGTCATCAGAAGGAAACAACCTTCTCCCAAGACCTTCTCCACAGGTGCTGGGATCCGAGAGCCTGGAGGGACAGGCCGACAGTCGAAGCCAGCACATTTCAGACAGTTTGCAAACATGCGGCCGGAGATCGCAATAGTCTCACTAGGGAGGTCAGTGATTAACTGGTTAACCAGGAAGCATCGCCCTTACCCAGTATTAAAAAGACTGGGACTTTTCAGCTTAGAAAAGTGGAGACTAAGGGGGGATATGATAGAGATCTATAAAACTGTGACTGGCATGGAGAAAGTGAATAAGGAAAAGTTATTTACTTGTTCCCATAACATAAAAACTAGGGGTCACCAAATGGAATTAATAAGTAACAGCTTTAAAACAAACAAAAGGAAGTATTTCTTCACGCAGTGCACAGTTAACCTGTGGAACTCCTTGTCAGAAGATGTTGTGAAGGCCAGGATTTTTAACGGGGCTCAAAAAAGAACTAGATAAATTCATGGAGGTTAGGTCTATCAACACTTATTAACCAGGATGGGCAGGGATGGTGTCCCTAGTCTCTGTCAGAAGCTGGGAATGGATAACAGGAGAGGGATCGCTTGATGATTCCATGTTCTGTTCACTTTCTCTGGGGCACCTGGCATTGGCCACTGTCGGAAGACAGGACACTGGGCTAGAAGGACCATTGGTCTGACCCAGTCTGGCCGTTCTTATGTTCTTATATATACTTACCAGTTACCAAATAACGGGTAACCCGGGTGGAGGGGCTGCTCCAGCCCAGTTAGGCCCACCACACCATGGGTGAGGGACACTCCAGCCCAGCTGTGCTGGAACAGCTCCCCCCGCGGCACAGTGGGCCTGGCCGGTCTGGAGCAGCCCCCCACCCGCCCTCCATGCAAGCAGTTAACCAGTGAAACGTAACATTGAACCGGTTAACTGATTACACGGGATTTTACATCCCTAGTTCCCACATTTAGGAGATTTAGTATTAGATTTAAACTTGCGATTTGAGTCTCTGAGAAGCCCAGCCCCGATGTCTCCTCCCCTTCTCCTTGTGGCTCTCCTGTAGCCAGGGACCATGAAATCACGTGAAAGCAAAAGTTTTCTTTAGCACTACGGGACACCTGTAGGCCTTCAGATCCCACCTGTTCCTCTGGCTGCTATTGACAGCACTGCCCATGAAAGCAACCCCAAAGACACCTGGCGCTCTTCAAGAACACAGCAAGCCCCCAAATCAGATCTTACAAGCACTGAGCAGCAGAGGGCTAATCAGCGATCAAGCTGCCTCAAGCCCCTGATCGTTGCGAATTAGCTTTCAGAAATCCCTCGGGGAGAAGACAGTGCAGCCAACGGACCAGGCTCTCAACACACTGGGCTAGATTCTGCATTGCGCTGGCCCTGGTGCAATCACTTCACCCCCAAGTGACTGCACAAGAGAAGGAACAACGAAGAACCGAGGCCCCTTGTGTTCTCCGCTGCAGATACGGTGACTCCGAAACGCCCTTGGCCTCATCTACACAACTCGCTTGGGTGTTCAGACAACAGGCTGGTGAAGGGGGCAGCACAGATCAGCAGAAGCAGAAACTGCGGCAGAGTCAGAACCACCATGGCAGTGTGCGGTGTTTCCTAGAGCGCGACGCCGGGGCGCTGGTGGATCAAAAGGGGGCGATCTGCTCCTACGTCATAGAGACTGAGTCCCAGTCCACAGAACTTGTGTGGGTGGCAGACATGGGCTGGCAAAACGTGGCTCAGGTACATTGAATGGTGGAGGGGAGGTTTAAACAGACTCCTAAGAATAAGGGATACGAAAGTGTAACCGTGTACACAGTTACGAGCCAGGCTCGTCGGTTACCTTCACGATTACATGCAGGCTCCCGGTACACGCGTATCAGAGACAGCAGCACATGGTCGGGGGGCAGGCGGGAGCTGTCCGAACCCCCCTCCTCCCACGTGTAAGACATTTTCACATCCCTAATAAGAACAGCCATACTGGGTCAGACCAAGTGTCCATCTAGCCCAGTATCTTCTCTTCCGACAGTGGCCAATGCCAGGTGCCACAGAGGGAACGAATAAAACAGACAATCATTGAGTGATCCATCCATCCCCATTCCCAGATTTTGGCAAAAAGAGGCTGGGACACCATCCCTGCCCATCCTGGCTAATAACCATTGATGGACCTGACCTCCATGAACTTAGCAAGCTCTTTTTTGAAGCCTTTTATAGTCTTGACCTTCACTACGTCCTCCAGCAAGGAGTTCCAGAGGTTTACTGTGCTCTGTGTGAAGAAATACTTCCATTGGTTTCTTTTAAACCTGCTGCCTATTAATTTAATTGGATGACCCCTAGTTCTTATGCTATGAGGCGTAAACAGCATTTCTTTATTTATTTTCTCCACTCCAGTCATGATTAATTGACCTCTATCCTATCCCCCCCTTAGTCCTCTCTTGTCCAAAATGAAAAGTCCAAGTCTTATTAATCTCTCCTCATCATTTTTGCTGCCCTTTTCTGAACCTTTTCCAATTCCTTTTTTGAGATGGGGGGGACTAGTATGCAAGATGTGGGTGTGCCACAGATTTATACAGAGGCAATATATGTTCTGTCGTCTTAGTCATTCTTTTCCTAATGCTCCCCAACATTCGGTAGGCTTTTTGACTGCCCCATCACATTGGATAGTGCCCTGAAAACATCCTTCCACAATGACTCCCTAATCTCTCTCGGTTGGGATCAGCTAATTTAGACTCCACCATTGCAGAGTTGGGATGCTGTTTTCCAGTGCCTATTACTGTGCGTTTATAACACTGAATTTCATACGTCATTTTCTTGCCCCATCTCCTGTTGGATCTCACACTGCTTAAGCAGGGACTCCAGCCACCACCCTCCCACCCACGTGTGGCTACCGCAGGGGGCTCTCAACCAGTCGCATGAAGCACGCCAGGTCGCCCTTTTTGGGTGAATCCACATCTCAGAATCCTTCACATGGTTTCAGCACGAAAACCCAAACCAAAACAAATGAGGGATGTTAAACTTCATTTATTCGACTACTTGATGGATTTCCCATCGACTAGCTGATTAGTCGCTAAGTGGGGGAGCCGCAGGGGGGTTATCTCCTGGCCCCTAACCCTGCTGCTCTTAATACATTTAAAAGGCTGAAGCGCAGCGGTGGGGGCCCAGCGCGAAACAGGACAGCTGATTCCCAGCTTATGCCGGGTCCCCCCGCTGCGCACCAGCCTTTAAAAAGCAGAGACGCAACATCTGGGACTAGGCACAAGACGGGAATCAGCTGCTTCCCGGCTTGCGCCCGGTCCCCGCCATCCCCCTGCCCGCTGTGGAGAAGGTGCTGGGGGGAACTGGCTTTTAAGCCGGCTCCCCCCAGCACCAGCTCCTGCTCCCTTGCTGCCTCTGATAGAGGCATCAAGGGGGAGCGGAAGCGACTAGTCGACAAGCTTTTGCTTATTGGATAGTTGACTAGTCACTTACATCCCTAAAACAAACACTGTTTGGTGGTGCAACCAAAAAAACTTGAGGGAGTAGATATTTACATTCAGTTCAGAGCTTGGAAAAAGTTTGCATCAACTGATAGCCACAAACACCGTAGTCCCTGCAATTTAAAGGAAAATGGGGGGAAGGAGGAGCAGAGGAGTAGAAGAGAGAAAGATTTTTGTGCCTGGGACATTCCCCATGATATAAGCCCATCCCTATAGGATCTGGGCCATTCAGCAAACCCAAACCGCTGTGCCAGAACAGTCAGGCTGTCTTTGCACGGAGAACAGCTGGAGAGCTTGCAGAATGAAGTCCTCGCCTCTGCAGAAGATGGGGATCCCTTAGAGAGGAGTTTCACAACTGCCCTTGGGGCCAGACCCCAAAGCAGTGAATCCCCTGGAGAAAGGGACTGTGACTTATCAGCAGGGGCAGACCTACGCCACTGTCATCTCTGGCATTATAAACCGGAGTGGACTCCGCACAGATCGACACGGGAAAGCTGGGCTTAGGAACACTTCCGACACTTGACACCTGAATTCCAGTCTGCATTGGCTTATAAGCCTGGTCTACAATAGAAACTTAGATTGATCCAGCTACGTCCACTCCCCTGAGCTACGCAGTTAAGTCGACCGAATGGGCCGCAGAACTGCTGGCTGCCGCCAGGGGCTGCTGGGTCCAGCAGAGTCCAGCTTGCAAAGAGAAGGCAGTGCAATGCCAGGGGGGAGAAGGGGCTGGAGGGCTGCGACCAGCTGCAGTGGCTGGCATGCCCTGAAGGAAAGGGGCAACGTGCAGGATACGCGATACAAACCCGAGACCCAGCATCAGGCTGTTTCTCCCTCTGGATCCCTGGGCTTGGCTGTGTGTGTGCTGGTTCTGAGCTAGGGGGCCCTGCAGCTGGGCTCTAGAGGAAACCCCACAACTGGGATCTGGAGGGGGAAAGGGCACAGGTGCCTGGGCTACAGGGTGCCCCACAGCTGGGCTCTGGAGGGGGAGGGGGGGAAGGGTGTGAGTGCCTGGGTAGGGGTGCCCTGCACGGCTGCGCACTGAACCAGGGACGGGAAAAACATTGTGCAAAATAGGGATATAAGTGAGTGGTCGACTTATGCTTATCAGGTAGTCGAATGGAGTTCTCGACGACTCGCTTCCCACCTCCTCCCCGGCAGCTCTTACAACGTTTAACGTGCAGAGCCGCAGCAGTCCAGTCCCAGCTCCAGCTGGCACCCGCTGTGGCTCTGTGGTGGGCCCCCTAGTCGACTAATCGTGCAGTCGATACAAACTGCATCGACTACACGATTAGCCAGATTATCGCAATTTAACACCCTTCGTGTAAACCACCCCTTCAAGTCAGCTTGGCCCGTGTGTTGTACCTTGGCCACGGCAGTCGGATGCACCTGAAAAGGCCACCGATTTAAAAACGAAAAAGGTGGGGGATGGGGGGCTGGTGGCAAAAGATTTTCCACAATGGACCCTTCCTGTCATACGACCTAGGGCCCCAGCTGGGAGCCGACCGTAATCGGTGCTTCACACGCTCCGGTCAAAAGGATGGTCCCTGCACCAAACAGCTTATCATGCAAGTATATGACGGGACAACAGGTGGGCTGGGACAGGCGTGGGCAGGGGAGAGGCCTGCAGGGGGAGACTCTCAGCACGCCGGCTGCCCAGCTATTGTCCAGGGCTGTGCATGCATTCCAGCGGAGGGGAGCTAGAGGAGGGGTGTCAGACCGCGGCGGCCTTATGGATTTTTGCAGGGAGCTCCAC
This sequence comes from Rafetus swinhoei, assembly GCA_019425775.1. Classification (NCBI taxonomy): domain Eukaryota; kingdom Metazoa; phylum Chordata; order Testudines; family Trionychidae; genus Rafetus; species Rafetus swinhoei. Next base: position 129,155,103 of record CM033446.1, on the reverse strand, counting down.
TTACGCTGAAGGGACAGGACCAAGTGCAACAGCGTCAGCGAGAAAGCCAGACCGACGGGCAGAGTGGGCTGCTGCTGCCGGCAGAGCAAACCCTACATCAGAGAGAATGTAGTGACACGCCAAAAGGCCTATTGCCAGCCCATGGCCGGGAAAGTTCTGGGAACACAACCAGTTCAGAACTCTGACATCTTAGCCGTCTCCCCCAGCTGCAGAGAAGAATCTGTCAGGGAGGGTACTTGGTCCTGCAGTGAGGGCAGGGGACTGGACTCAATGACCCCTCAAGGTCTCTTCCAGTTCTCCATATATTATTTATTAAGAAGTGCTCCACTGCCCCGCCCTTGAGAAAAGCCCTGCAAGGAATTCGCATCTTCCAGCAACATCTCAACAGCTTCAAAACCCATGAAAATCGAAGGGGGTTCACCTGTAGACCATCTAAGCATCCTCTACACCACCAGCCAAGGAGGCGGGGGCACCCTACCCCAGCCCCTCCAGGGTTATCATCCAAGCGCCAGACCACAGGAGTGAGCCAAGATGCCTGCTCATCTCTTTGAATTATTCAGCAAAGCTTGAAGAGCTCTCACTCGATGAGCTCACACACCACCAACGGGCAACAGAAAAGCCAAGGAGGAGAACGCGAGTCATCACCACGCAGCCTGACCTCCAGCAATTTCAAATGCAAGAAATTGACTGTCTCCCGGCTGAGGGTTGTGTTCCCTGGGGGGACAGTGGGGGAGATGTGAGAGAAGGAAGATTGGCAGAGGAAAGAGAGCCTGGGGGGGGGGGACAAAACAAAAATACAAAGCCAGAGTTAAACTCAGACCTTTCATCTCCCCCCTCCAGATGGCCCAGCAGCTGAGCTGCTAGATGGAATGTCTGGCTTGTCCTTCACCACTCAGTTGCTTTCCATACTAGTGCATAATAAAAGCAGCAGCTGATAGGAGTCAACCATAGGGATCACTCTCTAGCGGCTAGAGGCAGTCGCCACGTTTTTTATTCCTATATAAAAATATCCAGGGGGTTTATTTTGCTCAAGTCGTTTTGTTCAGCCTCCCATTCAAGCCATTGCGGGATCGGTTTTACAGCACTGACGTCCTGGCATCGGCTCTCCCAAAATTAAAAAGTTTGAACAGATGGTGCAGCGCAGAAAAACCAGAAGATTTATCTGCTTTGACATCATGACGGCTCTTCATTCGTCGGAGCCTCAAGGTGGCTTCAGCCCTTCTAAGAATTACTCAAGCAGTGAAGCCAGAAAGTTGTGAAACTTTTTAAAAGGGACAACTTCATCGACAGAAGCAGACAGGGTAGCAAATTCCCAGTTAGTATCAGGGAAGTTTGATGGGAGGGTTTTAACAGAAAATAAGCTTAGAACACATGTTGGCTATTATAATAAATATTTATAATGAAGCTCCCTTCCCTGCACACACATTTTTTGAAGCATCATAGTAAGAACCAGAAGCATGGAGGATGAAAGGAAAAAAAAAAAAAAAAATCTCAATTGTGGAGGAGACTAATTCAACCTTCCTGCTAAATTCCAGACTTCTTGGATTAAATCTACCTTCTCAAGAGAACCGGATAACCCTCACAATGTATGCTGCAGAGACCTGATAACACTAAATTTCAAGCTAAATTTAGCTCTAACAACACAGGCTCCAGAGGTGACTGCTACTTAGAATGGTAAGGTCTTGAATCAATATAGAACTTCAGGCTTTAGTATAAAACTAATGAAGACGTACATTTACCTGATCAACCAATAACATGATATGGTAAGACTCATGTAACTAGCACAGCACACGTGAATACCGCACTTTCAAGTCTTTAATCAACAACAAAGGAATGTTATTACAGGAGGAAAACCAATCAGTGTGTTGATCACTTTCCTTTACAGGACTGTTACTTACAGTCTTTTTCCATTTCCATAGCCACATCTGATCCTGTCCATTTAAGTTATTTTGTGTTTCTCTAAGCTGCTGATCCCTAATTTTTTTATATTTACCAAGAAGCTATTCTCTACAAATCACAAAAGTAATTCCTTTCGAGAAATAGCAAGGACAGGGTACCTATGGTTTTACCATTAGTGTTCACTGCTTTGCAAATCTGAATGATTGCCAGCTAGACATTCTTATTAGAGTGCTGCATCATAAACCACCCTCAAAACAAGAACATCAATTGCAGAAGACAAGAAGCCATTTTTGCAGCACTCCTCCCACACTGAAAAGCAGGATCATAGTTTGACAGGTTAAATTGTCAGGTATTCTTCTCTTTCCGCTGATCTGACAATAGGACATGCATGTGGCTAGGAGGGAAAAAAGGGTCCTTTTTTAATACGACTTTTCACAAGAGAAATAAAACATCCATGGAAATGACGGATACTGGAACTCACTGAAAGGGCTGTGATTGGGTTGTCGTATCTAAAGTCATTAGCTCACCCACTTAATGAACTCTCTCATAGCCATCTGAGGCAGCGTCTACATGAGCATGATTCACCACCTATTTCCAATATGTATGTTCTGAAAATCAAAGCTTTCGGGGGTGGGTGGGGGGGAAGGTTGTGCCTTTAAAAGTAATTTCTACAATAAATGCATGCCTCTCACAGTCTTGCTGTGCCTTATTTCATCTCAGGAGAGTAACAGTTCCCTGATGTGTCAGACAATGCCAAAAGGCAAAGGGAGCAAGAGATGCCAAAGGGAAGGGGGGAAGAAAAAAACCCAAAAGACAATTTTGCAAATGACACTCTAGTATCCATAAGTCACGTTACAACACACTGGACTCTTTTCAAGGGTCACGACCACAGTCCCTTCTACAGCTGGCATCTGCACTTTCCCATTGAGTATACTAATCATTTTTGTAGTCCAACACTAGACACTTTGAACCGTGCGCTCATCTGTCACCATGTTCCCCCCTCTAATTATTCCACACAGCCTGTATTTCCAATCAAGCCTTTTAAAGTTGGCAGAGAAAAGGAATTCTGCTATCCACGCTGCACTCCCTGACAGAGTAGCAAAGGATAAATTGTGTATAAAGTGCTATAATGCATGTTAATAGCTCAGAAAGAAGCGCCCTGTTTTGAATATTCACAACACTTCAGTATTTGCATTGTAATAGGTTCATTCAATAATAAGCCTTCCCATCAATATGGAAAAACAATATGCCCGTTTTGATTCTGCAAATTGCCGTAGTTCTTATATTGCAACAACTTTAGAAACCTGGGTGTGCTAAAACCCAAGGTATATACACACAGATAATTATTTTGGAAGTAAACAAAGCAAGCAGCAGATCTGTCCCACAACATCCCATATGTCTGGCAATAAGCAATTACGTAATTTGCAAGGAGTTCTCAACCCTGCACTTGCTCTGATAAATCTTTTGTCTCTCCTTAGCCTATCAATGCTGACTCACTACCATAACACTGAGCATCTACTTAATAACAGGAATCAGGCTTTTTAGCATTGTAACCTTTTTATTACCATTTCCCCCCCCAGTTGGGCAAGTGAAAATCCAAAAAGATGGAAAGGATTAAAAAAAAAGAAGAAGAATTCACCCAGCAGGTAATAACCCCACATTCCCCCTCCCCCCCCCCTTTACAATCCTCCGAGGCTTCTATGTCAATTCTGAGCACCCAGTCCTGCAGCTAAATTTATGGGATGGCAGTGGGGAGCCCTAGTGGATCAAATTGCAAAATCAGGGACTTTCAGAGAATCAGGATTTGCTCCTTGTTAGAAGCAGCGTGTCCCTGCTCTGCCTTCTGCCGTACAGCTTTCTAGACGGTCCAAAATCTTAAGAGCTCACATTTTACTACCAGACAGCAGATGCAGTCTGTAAACTTACTGAAAGCAAAGCTATCCCTGAAAGTAACAAGCAAATTATCAGATAAATTATAAAACCTCAAGACCAGTCAGCATCTGTTTCTATAAGTATAAAGTTAGGTCATTTAGGCCCAAAATGTATCTTTAAAAAAACACCCCAAACTTTTAAAACAAAACAAACATCTTTTCATGGAAACAGCCTCTGGGTTTCGAGTCTGCCAATAAAAAACAGAGCTCATCTGGATGGCAACCAAACCCAAACCTGGCAGCACGGTGCAGGTGCAGGGCAGCCAAAGGAGGCAATGGGCAAGCAACAACAATGAAACTGACTAGCCGGTTTCTATTGTCCAAGCCCAGAGAAATGCAAAGAGACACCAGTGGTAATGATGGAAAGCCAGCCAGCTCCTTCGCGGCGGAGGGCATTATGAAGAGCATTAGGAAGGAAGGTTTGGGATATATTCCAGCCAAATAGCCCAGCGGTGTGGTTTACTCTTCCCCCTCTCCCCCAGGCAATCCCACGCAGGAACAAGAAGGGGCTATTCTATTATCTAACTGCAAAGCAAAGTGGCTCTGTGAATCTTGCGTGCACTGCTTTGCTCTCTCCTAGTATAAACAAAGCATCACTGACCATCCTTAGCAACCAGGACGGTGCCCTACCTCAACCCACACAGCCACTGTGGCCAGCCAAACAGGCACTGTCCCCGGCTCCCACCTACCCTGGCCTGAGCCAAGAGCAACCTGCTGCAGTCACTGGAGTTACACTGGCATAAAACTGGGCAGTGACCAGGGTCTGACTCCGGAGCGCCACACACAACCCTCTCCACTCACCTTCCTGTGAACGAAGCTCTCACACAGCAGCCGCCGGCCCCCTGAATGCCCCTGCAAAGCAAAAGGGCAGGCTTTTGTCAGCGCTTCAGGAGGGGACAATGCACCTCAAGCCCCTGCCTCTGTTGTGGGCCAACGTCCTTCACAGGAGCCTGCACGGGGACAGCCCGAGCAGCATTAACATCTCTAAGGGGGCAGCTTTACAAAAGGGAGCCACAAGCTGCTGCCAGCTGAAGGCACCCCTCCCCACCGACTTCCCTGCCCCTTCCCCTCCCTCTGCTCCCTCCTCCCCCACCCTCTTCCTCTGCTCCTGACTTTCCCCTCCCTTCCTCTGCTCCCCCTCCCATCTTCAATGCATCCCCCAGCTGCACTCTGCCCGCAAGCTCCCCCTCCCTTCCCTCATCCATCCCCTTACTGCTCCCATCCCTAGATTCACCCCCATGCACTCCAGAGCCAGGTCCTTCCCCCTCCTCATGTACCCTGTGCCCCAGTGCACCCCACCACTCCCCATGTACCCCCAGCCAGCTCCCTCTGCCTCACTGAAACCCCTATGCATCCCACCCTGTCCCCTGAACCCCAACCAGCCCTCAATCCACCCCAGGGCACCCCACCCAACCAGCCCCCTCAATCCACCCCAGGGCACCCCACCCAACCAGTCTCCTCCCCATCAAGGACACCCAAATGCACCCTTCCCAGCTCCTTCCCACTCAATACATCCAGCTCCCTCCTCCTCAATGCACCCCCAGACCACCCTTCCCCTGCACCCCAACCAGCTCCCTCCTCCTCAATGCACCCCCAGACCACCCTCCCCTGCACCCCAACCAGCTCCCTCCTCCTCAATGCACCCCCAGACCACCCTCCCCTGCACCCCAACCAGCTCCTCCTCCTCAATGCACCCCAGACCACCCTCCCCTGCACCCCAACCAGCTCCCTCCTCCTCAATGCACCCCCAGACCACCCTCCCCTGCACCCCAACCAGCTCCCTCCTCCTCAATGCACCCCAGACCACCCTCCCTGCACCCCAGCCAGCTCCCTCCTCCTCAATGCACCCCCAGACCACCCTCCCCTGCACCGCAGCCAGCTCCCTCCTCCTCAATGCACCCCAGACCACCCTCCCCTGCACCGCAGCCAGCTCCCATCTCCTCAATGCACCCCAGACCACCTCTCCCCTGCACCCCAGCCAGCTCCCTCCTCCTCAATGCACCCCAGACCACCCTCCCCTGCACCCCAACCAGCTCCCTCCTCCTCAATGCACCCCAGACCACCCTCCCCTGCACCCCAACCAGCTCCCTCCTCCTCAATGCACCCCAGACCACCCTCCCCTGCACCCCAACCAGCTCCTCCTCCTCAATGCACCCCAGACCACCCTCCCCTGCACCCCAACCAGCTCCCTCCTCCTCAATGCACCCCAGACCACCCCTCCTGCACCCCAACCAGCTCCCTCCTCCTCAATGCACCCCAGACCACCCTCCCTGCACCCCAGCCAGCTCCCTCCTCCTCAATGCACCCCAGACCACCTCCCCTGCACCGCAGCCAGCTCCCTCCTCCTCAATGCACCCCAGACCACCCTCCCCTGCACCGCAGCCAGCTCCCATCTCCTCAATGCACCCCATCTCCCCTCCCCTGCACCCCAGCCAGCTCCCTCCTCCTCAATGCACCCCAGACCACCCTCCCCTGCACCCCAACCAGCTCCCTCCTCCTCAATGCACCCCAGACCACCCTCCTGCACCCCAACCCAGCTCCTCCTCCTCAATGCACCCCAGACCACCCTCCCCTGCACCCCAACCAGCTCCCTCCTCCTCAATGCACCCCAGACCATCCTCCCCTGCACCCCAGCCAGCTCCCTCCTCCTCAATGCACCCCCAGACCACCCTCCCCCTGCACCCCGGTCCCCAGCCAGCAACCCCTTCCCGCCCCGTACCGGCTCAGAGCCCCGCGCGTCCGGCCGCCGCACCCGCTGCCATGCCCGGCCCGGGGCCCGCTCCGGCTCCCGCGCGGCTGCCGGGCCGTTGCCCGGGCGGTGCAATGGGGAGGCGGCCGGCGCCAGGCCCAGCGGCGGGGAGGAGCCGGGCGGGCACGCGGGGGAGGAGCTGCCGGAGCCCGCCCCCTGCGGCCCGGCCCGAGCCTGCAGGCAGCTACACCCCGGGCATGAGCCCCCAGCAGCCCCCCCTTCTCCTGGTTATGAGCCCTCAGCAGCCCCCCCAGCCAGCCAGCAGGGCCCCCCTATATCTAGGGCATGAGCCCTCAGCAGCCCCCCAGTAGCCTCCCCTTCTCCTGGTTATGAGCCCTCAGCAGCCCCCCTAGCCAGCCAGCAGGGCCCCCCTATATCTAGGGCATGAGCCCTCAGCAGCCCCCCAGCTGGGCCAGCCAGCACAGCCCCCCAGCACCCAGAAACCCGCCGGGTGCTCCGAGCAGGGCCAAGCCCAGCAGCTGGTTTGCTTTGCCTGCCGCCTCTTCTTGCTTAGGGCCCCTGGTTCTGTCTAGTGCTGCAGCAGGGCCCTGGCTATGCCAAGCGCTGCCCCAGCACAGGCAGAACAGCCATCCCTGCTGCATGGAAGGGACAGTCACCAGGCTGGGCGGCTACACTCACGCGGCTGTTGTGCTTCGTGAAAGGCCAGCTGGTCCTGCCACAGGCCCCACGGTGTGGGTGCAACCTCTCCCCCAGGCAGTGGCCAGCGTTCCCTGTAAGCTGGGCGGCCACTCAGGAGAGATTCCAGTGCTGCCTAGCTGATTGCAGAGCACCCACAGCTGGGTTTGTGTTTCTGCTGGTGGTGCACCTTCACACATGCCTCGGTGCACATAAAATTGATTCCGCACATGGATGGAAAAGATTAGAGGGAACTTTGGCAGGGGGTGAGTCACTTGACAAAACAGCGCTGCTTGCACCGGATTGTACCCTGTTCTTCAGCTTCTGACTGTTCATGGCAAGGGCTCTGCGGTGGTGATGGTGGTATGGTTGACACCAAGTATGGCGTGTAGCCAAAGCGGTAGGTCAGTGGCTCAATATCAAATCCAGGGAGGTCAACCGTGAATATCTTATATGCCTGTCACAGTTCCTGTGGTTTGCACGCAGACCGGCTGCTGGTCCCTCTTGTACCCGTCTCCTGCATCCCCCATTTCTACTGCAGGTCCGGGGCTGGGCCTGCACAGCTTCTTTCCTCAGTTGCCCAGCAGAGCTAATATCTCTGGGCAAAGGCACAAAATGAGCTCAAACTAGCTACAGGAATAAAGGGAAACAAGAAGACTTTATAAATACATTAGAAGCAAGAGGAAGACCAAGGACAGGGTAGGCCCACTGGTCAGTGAGGAGGGAGAAACAGTAACAGGAAACTTGGAAATGGCAGAGATGCTTAATGACTTCCTTGTTTTGGTCTTCACCGAGAAGTCTGAAGGAATGCCTAACATAGTGAATGCTAGTGGGAAGGGGGTAGGTTTAGAACATAAAATAAAAAAAGAACAAGTTAAAAATCAGCTAGAAAAGTTAGATGCCTGCAAGTCACCAGGGCCTGATGAAATGCATCCTAGAATACTCAAAGAGCTGATAGAGGAAGTATCTGAGCCTCTAGCTATCATCTTTGGAAAATCATGGGAGACAGGAGAGATTCCAGAAAACTGGAAAAGGGCAAATATAGTGTCCATCTATAAAAAGGGAAACAAGAACAACCCAAGAAACTACAGACCAGTTAGTTTAACTTCTGTGCCAGGGAAGATAATGGAGCAAGTAATTAAGGAAATCATCTGTAAACACTTGGAAGGTGGCAAGGTGATAGGGAACAGCCAGCATGGATTTGTAAAGAACAAATCATGTCAAACCAATCTGATAGCTTTCTTTGATAGGATAACGAGTCTTGTGGATAAGGGAGAAGCGGTGGATGTGGTATACCTAGACTTTAGTAAGGTGTTTGATACGGTCTCGCAAGATATTCTTATCAATAAACAAGGCAAATACAACCAAGCTGGGAGGGGTTGTGACTGCTCTGGAGGATAGGGTCATAATTCAAAATGATCTGGACAAATTGGAGAAATGGTCTGAGGTAAATAGGATGAAGTTTAATAAAGACAAATGCAAAGTGCTCCACTTAGGAAGGAACAATCAGTTTCACACATACAGAATGGGAAGCGACTGTCTAGGAAGGAGTACGGCAGAAAGGGATCTAGGCATTATAAGGGACCATAAGCTGAATATGAGTCAGCAGTGTGATGCTGTTACAAAAAAAGCAAACATGATTCTGGGATGCATTAACAGGAGTGATGTGAGCAAAACACAAGAAGTCATTCTTCCTCTCTACTCTGTGCTGGTTAGGCCTCAGTTGGAGTAGTGTGTCCAGTTCTGGGCACCGCATTTCAAGAAAGATGTGGAGAAATTGGAGAGGTTCCAGAGAAAAGCAACAACAATGATTAAAGGTCTAGAGAACGTGACCTATGAAGGAAGGCTGAAAGAACTAGGTTTGTTTCGTTTAGAAAAGAGAAGATTGAGGGGAGACATGATAGCAGTTTTCAGGTATCTAAAAGGGTGTCATAAGGAGGAGGGAGAAAACTTGTTCATCTTGGCCTCTGAGGATAGAACAAGAAGCAATGGGCTTAAACTGCAACAAGGGAGGTTTAGGTTGGACATTAGGAAAAAGTTCCTAACTGTCAGGGTAGTCAAACACTGGAATAAATTGCCCAGGGAGGTTGTGGAATCTCTATCTCTGGAGATATTTAAGAGTAGGTTAGATAAATGTCTATCAGGGATGGTCTAGACAGTATTTGGTCCTGCCATGAGGTCCCTTCCAGTCCTAGTATTCTATGATTCTATCTCAACCTGTGGAACTCCTTGCCAGAGGATATGGTGAAGGCTAGGACTTTAACTGGGTTCAAAAAAGAGCTAGATAGATTCATGGAGGTTAGGTCCATCAATGGCTATTAGCCAGGATGGTTAGGAATGGTGTCCTTAGCCTCTGTTTGTCTGGAAATGGGTGACAGGGGAGGGATCATGTGAGGATACCTGTTGTGTTCCCTCCCTCTGGGGCATGGCCACCATCGGCAGACAGGACACTGGGCTAGATGGACCGTTGGTCTGACCCAGTGTGGCCGCTCTTATGTTCTTATCTCCTGTCATGGGTGGTTTGGTGGGGCTAACACCCCCAGCACTGCCCCTTCCACACTACGTCCTATTCCTTCCTTGCCCACCAGAGCCCAGCCCCACTGTGGTTGCTGGCCGCTACCCCAGGATAGTGCCTACACCCAGAGCAGCTGAAGGCAGGGTAGTGGGGCCTCAGCCTTCCCGGAAAATTTGTCAGCAGCTCTTTTTGCTGTTACACCAGGCAGTGCGGCCCCAGCCTTACTAGCTCCAGAGCAGGGCCAGGAAGCATGGCCCCAGCCTCCTCAGCCCCAAGCATCAGGAGGCCAGCAGCTGTGGCATAGTGGCAGAATGAGAAGCAGGAGGAGAAGTGGTGGAGTATGGGCGGGTCACACCTGGCTGCTTGGGGAGGCTCAGCTTCCCCCTGCCTCTGATACCCATAGCCCATGTCTCCTGCCTGCTCCAAGCTCCAGCAAGCGTGCCTGGTCGGCTGGGCAGTCGCACACAGCTGTGGAGAGCTGCTAAGTGTGCTCACCAAGCTGGACTATCAGAACAAGGCATTTCAAAAATCCAGGGGATTTTAATGGGAGAGGCATCTTCTGGTCTCTGAGACCCTGGGCACTAGAGTTCACAATTGTGGCCAGAGTGGATAGCGTCAGGCATTGTGGGATAGCTGCTGGAGGACTGTTATGGTCTAGCTTGGAAAAGAGACAACTAAGGGGGGATGTGATAGAGGTCTATACAAATCACGACAGGTGTGGAGAAAGTGAATGAAGAAGTTATTTACTCCTTCCTGTAACACACTAGAGGTCACCAAATGAAATCAATAGGGTAGCAGGTTTAAAACAAAAGGAAGTATTTCTTCACACAATGCAAAGTTAACCTGTGGAACTCCTTGCCAGAGGAGGCTGTAAAGTCTAAGATTATAACAGGGTTCAAAAAAGAGCTAGATAAGTTCATGGAGGACAAGTCCATCCATGGCTACGAGCCAGGATGGGCAGGAATGGTGTCCCCAGCCTCTGTCAGGGAATGGGTGACCGGAAAGAGGTGATGATTGCCTGTTCTGTTCATTCCCTCTGGGGCACCTGATGCTGGCCATTGACTGAAGACAGGATACTGGGCTAGATGAACCTTTGGTCTGATCCAGTCTGACTGTTCTTATGTTCACTTAAGTGTTGTGGTGTCCTTACCTGCGTTGTGTTGTCCCCATGACATTGACCCTGGCTCTCTGCCACTCGGGGAGGTGGTGTTGCTGCGTCACTGTAGCAGGTAATTTACATTGGTGGGAGCCAACCGTGCACAACTAGGTTGGCACAAGGTGGCTTCTGTTGACCTAGCCATGTTGTGAAGCAAATCTCTTGTCCCCAGATCCTCAGAAGTACCTATGCTTGGAACGGGGCGTTTACCTCTGTCTAGTAACATCTAAATACAAGCAAAAGGCTTTTTATAAAGGCTACATGCAGGGGAACCCCTGTGCCTTCACAGAGCCTGCCACTGGTGCCAGGGACCAGCTTTCTTGGCTCTATGTAGGGCCTTTATTTGCTTGTTGCAGTTCACTCAGCTTGGATTTTGACAGATCATTGAAGCCCCTTTCACTTTCATTTCTAGTTTTACTTTCAGTGGGGGAGGGGAAGGAGGGGATTTCAAACATTGTCAGGAAATGGCTTATTGGGTACAAAAAACAACAACAACTGTTTTCATTGGATAATGTTCAGTTGTGGAACCATTCCTCTTGGCTCCAGGTTTTACAATAGCTTTTGTTTACCAAATTCACATTTTGGTCCAATAGGGAACACGGGATGCTGTTAAGTGGTTTCTTTTATAATCTGGCATTTTCCTTAGCTTCTTGGGCTTGTTCCCATTGAAAACAGTCGTGATCTTCCCAGCTGTGCAAGCACTGAAAGGCTCTTGTAAAATAGAGCAGTGATTTCTAGCTGAAAGGAGTTTACAACCGCTTCCTCAGGCGAGGTGAAGAGGCCGCTACCTTCGAGACTACAAGTCGTGTGGGCCCCAATCTTACACATTGCTGCAGGCTTGGGAGGTCCCTGGCCTGCCCCTCTGAGGTCCATCCACGTAGAGAAACTTGCGAGCTCATGGCCTTACTGTGCTTTTCAGCTGTGGTACTAAGGACCATGCTCTGTAGCTGTTAACATCCATTCCAGTCATCCTCTGGTAGATTCCACAGACAGGAGCCTAGCTCCTTGGCTGGCCTTCCAATCTGAGCCCGTCCCTTCTGATGGAGGCTCAGCCTACCACGAGAGCCTCCACGCCAATGCCACAGGTCCGAAGCGTGGTTGCTCGTGTGCAAAGGAAGTGCGAAGTGTTACCCTTGTGACTGGGTGCCGTGTGACCGTCCCTTTGCACTGGTTTATGGGGCCCCTCTTCAGCCAGGTAAAGAGGGGCCAGGGTGGAGGTGAACTCCTGTCACTATCAAATTCTTGAATCACTGGGCTTTTAAAGGCCCCCCACCTGCAGGAATGCTCTCAGATGCTGGCCTTATCTGCTGGCTGCAGGAGCTGGCTTGAGAGGGTAGGATGGAGTGGCTCTTCCAGTCAATATTTACATCTGTCTAAGTCAGGGGTGGGCAAGATCTGGCCCCGCTGGCTGCCCTGCCGGGACCCCATGCTGCTTTAAGCATCTGGCTGCCGGCTGTGACTTCTGCTCCAGGTGCTGGGAGGAGGGGGGGACTTTGTGCGCTGCCCCTGCGTTCCCAGAAAAATCTCTTCATCTCCTAGGGTATGTCTAGACTACATGGCTCCATTGACGGAGCCATGTAGATGAGTTTTCTAGACATAGGAAAATGAAGCGGCGATTTAAATAATCGCCGCTTCATTTACATCAAAATGGCCGCTGCGCTGTGCCGATCAGCTGTTTGGCAGCACAGCAGGGCAGTCTGACGCTCACGGTCGACAGGAAGCCTTTGTCGACCGCCCGCAAACCTCATTTCACGAGGCATGACGGAGTGGTCGACAAAGGCTTCCTTGCTGACCGCGAGCGCCCAGACTGCTCCGCTGTGCCGCCAAACAGCTGATCGGCACAGCGGTGGCTATTTTGATAATGAAGCGCGATTATTTAAATCGCCGCTTCATTTTCCTATGTCTAGTAAACTCATCTACATGGCTCCGTCGACGGAGCCATGTAGTCTAGCCATACCCCTATTGGGCAGTTTGACCATTGCCCTCTTCTCCTCCGTCCACACACAGCACCCCCTGCTGGGAGGCCCAGAGCCATGTGCCTTGGAGGTATCAGACTGTAGAAATGCACGGGAGAGTTCACACCTCTCTGAGCCATCGTTTCAGGCTCTCTTCACACCCAGACATCATTGCATTGATGACTCTTGGCTTGTGTTTTCTGCCTTTTCTTTAAAACCACAAGGATTAGCAAGAAACAAAAGACAGGACTATGCAGCACTTTAAAGACTAACAAGATGGTTTAATAGGTGATGAGCTTTCGTGGGCCAGACCCACTTCCTCAGATCAAATTCTGGAAGAGAATTGGCATGGCCATATATACCAAAGGAATACAATGAAAAAAAGTGAACACATTATAAAACTGACAAATCAGATTTAGAACAGAAGGGGGGTGAGGGGGAGGGCTAGTATCTATGAGACACTAGGGGTGATAATTGGGGAAGCTATCTTTGTAATGGGTAAGGTAATTAGCATCTTTGTTAAGGCCCATTCGTAAAGTGTCAAATTTAAGCATGAATGACAGTTCTGAGGTTTCCCTTTGTAGTCTGGTGTTAAAGTCTTACTTACTTTAAAGCAACTTACTTTTTTTTTCCCACCAAAAGATGAGATTTTCATGTAATGACATGACTCCAGGAGGGCCCTAGATTTGGGGCAATAGTGTCTGTCTCTGACCCTAACTTCTTCCATGACTGACAATCATCCACCCCCATCTCTGGATTCCAGATGACTCCCAGTTGTGCTGCCCTGAGCTCTGGCCCTAGGGAAATGGCAGCATGAAACGGACTCTGCTGGTGTCCTGGGGGGAGTTTAGCTGTGCTGGTTGCTCCCTGTTTGTACGCCAGTGGAAGGCAAGGTAGGAAACGAAGTAGATGGAACCCACTGTGCCAGAGGCGGAGAATTAGAACCTGAACTGAATGGAAATTCACACCCAAACTTCCTTTGTCTGCCAGCATCACTGAATACGAGGAGGGGAAAGGCTGCCGACCCCACCGAAAGAGCAGGGACTAGTCTAGCTCCCTAGAGTCTGTTCAGCTAGTGTCCTGTAGTTGTTTTGATTTGAATCTGCATTTTATTTCCAGGGGAGAGGGTCTGAAACCAGAGTTTGTTCACGGTGCTGCTCGTGCCCCCCAGCCCCAGGGAGGCTGGCCTGCCAGGGCCATGGGAAGCGGAAAGAGAATTGTTTGGTTGCATGAATCGGTGAGCATAGGGCAGTGACATGGAATACTGGCCCCCCGCTTCCACAGGCGACAGCGGCTTTCGCCGAACTCTCGCTCCTGAGTGTAGCAAAGGCAGACCCAGCGCAGCGGCTGCTGGTGTCTCCAAGACACCTGGCCCACAGGCTGCCTGCCGGAAGCAATGGAACCTACCTAAGTTACCAGCGGGTGGTGCGAGAAAGCGTCCTGCCACCACTCAAGAAATCAGGCTGCCCTCCCAAGAGACGTTCTGGAGAGGATTGCTGAGTGTCTTCACAGACGTGTCATCCAGACCTCCTGGGAGGAGTCATAAGAACATAAGAACATAAGAACGGCCGTACCGGGTCAGACCAAAGGTCCATCTAGCCCAGTATCCTGTCTGCCGACAGTGGCCAGCACCAGGTGCCCCAGAGGGGGTGGACCGAAGACAATGATCAAGCGATTTGTCTCCTGCCATCCCTCTCCAGCTTCTGTCAAACAGAGGCCAAGGACACCATTTTATCCCCTGGCTAATAGCCTTTTATGGACCTAACCTCCATGAAATTATCTAGCTTCTCTTTAAACTCTGTTATATTCCTAGCCTTCACAGCCTCCTCTGGCAAGGAGTTCCACATGCTGACGATGGACATCCCTGGGGGTATAAATGAAGGGCTCTGTGTACAGATGTGGTCTCCTCACCTCAAAAAAGATATTTTGGCCTTGGAAAGGGTTCAGAAAAGGGCAACTAAAATGATTAGGGGTTTGGAACGGGTCCCATATGAAGAGAGGTTAAAACGACTGGGACTTTTCAGTTTAGAAAAGAGGAGACTGGGGGGGGATATGATAGAAGTCTATAAAATCGTGAGTGGTGTGGAGAGGGTGCATAAAGAAAAGTTATTTATTAGTTCCCATAATAGAAGAACTAGAGGACACCAAATGAAGTTAATGGGTAGCAGATTTAAAACTAATAAAAGAAAGTTCTTCGTCACACAGCGTGTAGTCAACCTGTGGAACTCCTTGCCAGAGGAGGCTGTGAAGGCTAGGACTATAACAGAGTTTAAAGAGAAGCTAGATAATTTCATGGAGGTTAGGTCCATAAAAGGCTATTAGCCAGGGGATAGAAATGGTGTCCCTGGCCTCTGTTTGTCAGAGGCTGGAGAAGGATGGCAGGAGACAAATCGCTTGATCATTGTCTTCAGTCCACCCTCTCTGGGGCACCTGGTGCTGGCCACTGTCGGCAGACAGGCTACTGGGCTAGATGGACCTTTGGTCTGACCCAGTACGGCCATTCTTATGTTCTTATGGCTCCGAATGCCCCCTGCCTAACTCTAGAAGGGAATGAAAAGCAGAGAGTAACTTTCAGCTGTATCACTACCTCTTCTAGTGCGCATAAATGAACGAAAGGTCAGTAGCTGTGTCCTGCTAAGTTGGGGGCACCATTGCTGTCAGGGGGAATTTATTGACACACTGTCCTGAGGTTCCTCCCCTGCTTCGGGCTTGCCTATGCTCAACTGCAGAGACTAGCTGGACTGCACTGGAGTCCAAACCTCAGGTCACATGGCCCCCATCCTCCTCCTCCTCGCTGTTCGCTCCCCCTCGAGGTCGGTGGGGTCCTGGCCAAGCACAGCCCGCTGCTCCGTGGGAAAGCAGCAGGGTTTCAGCTCAGCACCTGATTGACTGTTGGCCTCCCGGGCTGCCTGGTGTGCCTGCTGCAGCTCCTTGGCCTTCATGCTGCTCTGCTGCCGTACCCCCTTCTCCTGCCTCCCCCGAGCAATCTGTCAAGGTTTCTATGTCTGGTTTAGAGAGGTGCCTGCACAACCTCTTCTCCCCTCAGCCCCAGGAGATCCCCTCATCTGCCTAGTCCAGGAAGGAGCACATCTGCAGGGTGTAGCCGGCATGGGCAGCTGGGCATTTGCACACAACAGTGGAGAGCTCACTCAGACGGACCATGAGGAAAAGACTTTGCAAAAATTCACTGGGACTTTAAGAGGGGACTTCCAATCCCCTCTGGGCAGTGGAGTTCATAAAATCATAGAATCATGGGACCATAAAATCCTAGAACTGGACGGGACCTCGAGAGGTCATCAAGTCCAGTCCCCTGCCCTCACGGCAGGACCCAGCACCATAGAATCATAGAATACTAGCACTGGAAGGGACCTCGAGAGGTCATCGAGTCCAGTCCCCTGCCCTCATGGCAGGACCAAGTACTGACTAGACCATCCCTGATAGACATTTATCTAACCTACTCTTAAAAACCATCTAGAATGGGTCATCCCTGACAGGTGTTTATCTAACTTGCTCTTAAATATCTCCATTGATGGAGATTCCACAGCCTCCCTGGGCAATTTATTCCAGTGTTTCACCACCCTGACAGGACTTTTTCCCGGTATCCAACCTAAACCTCCCTTGCTGCGATGTAGGCCCATTGCTTCTTGTCCTAGCATCAGAGGCCAAGGAGAACAATTTTTCTCCCTCCTCCTTGTCACACCCTTTTAGGTACTTGAAATCTGCTATCACGTCCCCTCTCAGTCTTCTCTTTTCTAAACTAAACAAGCCCAGCTCTTTCAGTCTTCCCTCATAGCTCATATTTTCTAGACCTTCCATTTTTGTTGCTCTTCTCTGGACCTTCTCCAGTGTCTCCACATTTTTTTTGAAATGTGGTGCCCAGAACTAGACACAATACTCCAAATGAGGCCTAATCAGCGCAGAACAGAGCGGAAGAATGACTTCTCGTGTCTTGCTCCCAACACTCCTGTTCACAATGACGATGAGAGCAGTCAGTGTCAGACCTTGTGGGAGAGCAGCTGAAGGACTGTAAGGGCAAGTCTACACTGCAATACTATTCCAAAATCACTTAGTCCGTGTCTACACAGCAGGCAGTCATTTTGAAATAGTGTCAAAATACTGTCAAGCTGGAGGACTTCTTATTCCGACTCCTGTAACCCTCCTTGTACGAGGAATAAAGAAAGTCGGAGGAAGAATGCTCTATTTCGAAATAAGCGCTGTGTAGACGCTCCCAATTTTGAAATAAGCTGTTTCGCAATAAGATACGCAATTGACGTAGCTCAATTGGCATAGGTCAGTGTTTCTTAAACCGTGTTCCGCGGCACACTGGTGTGCCATGAGGCAGTCGGAGGTGTGCCAACAGAATTAAAGGCCATCCTTAAAGGGGCAAGCGATCTTTTTTTTTTAACATCCCCTTCTGAACCTTTTTCCCCCTGCCCTTTTTTTCTTTTCTTTTTTTCTCAACAAAATATCCTTGGTGTTCCTCATAAAAAAATTATTGTTTGGTGTTCCTCAGTCTTAAAAAGTTTAAGAAACACTGGCATAGATTATTTCGAGCTAAACCCTGCAGTGTAGATGCACCCTAAGAGTCGACATAGGCAACACAGTGTCTGCTCTTGTGCCACTTCGACCTACGTACATCAACCGTGGCTCAATGCCGCTGAGCGGGGAGTGTTGTTGCTATGTCAGCGTAACAAGATGCTTACAAGGGTGGGAGACAACTTGAAGGGCAGACACATGCACAACTAAGTCAGCGTAAGGCAGGTAACACTGACCTAGCTCAGACAAGGCCTCAGTGTGCTTCCAGAATAATCCCTTGTCTTCATTCATAAATGGGACTCTCCTCTGATGGCTGGTTCTTCCTGCAGATTTCCTCTCGTGGAGATTCTGCCGTCTCTCTGTTCTCACCTGCCTCAGTCTGCCTGTAGGCTGACAACACACAGCAGGG
This sequence comes from Rafetus swinhoei, assembly GCA_019425775.1. NCBI lineage: Eukaryota > Metazoa > Chordata > Testudines > Trionychidae > Rafetus > Rafetus swinhoei. The sequence continues at coordinate 129,137,317 of CM033446.1, read as the reverse complement.
CTCACAGGCAGATAAACACCTGTTATCTCCTGCCTGGAAGGAACATCTCAAAGTCGTCACCTCCTGGGAACTCACCTGAACCCCTACCCCTTACAAATATAATTTGCAGTATAGTGGCAGAACTGCTTGTGCGTGATCTGCACACACATTTCTCGGTGATTCTTGTGACCAGTGGGCTACTGGCTCTCGGTACAGCCCTCAAAGACCATCCTTAGAATTCTAGGGCAGGAAGAGACCTCAGGAGTCATCGAGTCCAACCCCCTGACCAAAGCAGGACCAACCCCAACTAAACCCTCCCAGCCAGGGCTTTGTCAAGCCAGGACTTAAAAACCTCTAGGGATGGAGATTCCACCCCTCCCTAGGGAACCCATCCCAGTGCTTCATCACACTCCTAGGGAAATATCCTTCAGTGACCTATTATGCATGTATCCGACCCTGAGGATCCAGAGCTGTGCCGGTTGGTCTCAAGCGTTCCCTGGGTTGCACCCGTCTGCCCCATCCTAAAGCCCGTGGAGACACCAAGGTTTGTGCTCCGGTGCAGTGGGAGGGCCCAGCGAACTAAGAGTCTGTGCAGGGGTACAGGGCATGGACCGCAGCAGCCCCCAGTCTGTTAGGCCACTAATCTTCAAACTAAGGGCTCCGTCCTGCAGACTTGACGCAGGCAAATTTCCCATTGGCTTTGCTGAGGGGTGAGCCGGAGGCAGCACAGCAGGATCGTCCCACAGAGCGATGTGCCTGGTACTCAAGCCGTTTGCTGAGGTCTCCGAGTACGGCTCCGTCAAAGAATGTGGCTCCATCATTCACACTCCACAAGCCTTTGTTTCCCTTGCCAGGTCTCACGCCTGCCCGTGCGTGCAGTACGGGACCGTCCCGTCCATACTCCAAGTTCTAGTTGAGTATTTCACACTGTTAGTTCAACGGGTGCAGCTTTGAATACAGGCCAGGCCCAAATTGACAGTTCGGTCCCGGTCCTGCAGTGAAATCCATCAGGGGAGAGGCCCTGTCTGCACCGAGTTCTCCGCAGGCGCAAGGCCTAGTCGTGAAGCTGTGCTTATGTCCATGAAATGATTCATGCTAAAACCAAGCCAACAAAACCCAGCGAAAGCTTGTCAGAGAGACGGAAGGGCCCTTGTGCCGTGCGGGGCAGTCTCACTGACTGCAGAGGGGTGTGGAGCGTGAACTAAAGTCCTTCATGCATTGCTGAGATTGTCGCAAGCAGCTACACTTGCTCTTCATTTTCGATTCCCTGACAACTGCTGGCCTAAATGTCTTTGCACTCCGGTGTATTTCCAGCCCCAGCGGGGGTCTGAACTTACTTTTGCTTGATTTTGAGTTCCCCATTTAATATGGAGTGAACAACAAATCCGGTGAAGACAGCGGGGTAGGTGACTTTGCAAGCAGCTGTGCTGGACAGATGTGAGCGGAGACAGCTTGTGTCTGTGTCTGGGGGGAAGGGAGGTTTCTTTATTTAAACCTTTGCCATTTTTCCTCTCTGACACTTGGTGTTTTTCCCCAGTTGCTTTTTCATCCCCGGTTCAAACGCTTTTTCACCAAGTATTATGTCGAAGTTGAAACCATCTGGTGCTTTGTTTTGTCCCAACCTCTTCCAGTGCCAAGACCTTCCTCCCGGCTCCCTCCCTCTGCTCTGTGACTGCCGCAAGCCTGATGGTTCACTAATCCAAGAAACATTCCAGAAAATCACCAGCGTGACTGAACAAAGAAGCTCAGTTAGGCTACGTCTACTGTGCGGAGCTATTTCGGGATAGCAGAGGTATCCCGAAATAGCTATTCCGTGTCTTTGGAGTGCGCCTCTTATTTCAAAATATAACAGGCCTGCTATTCCGACATCCATGTAAGCCTCATTCCACGAGGAGGAAGGGATGTTTCGGAATAGTGATTTATTTCGAAATAAGTGCTGTGTAGACAGCGCCAAATTTCGAAATAAGCTAACCAGTGACGGGCTGCCATTCAAAAAACCGGGTCTAGGGGACATCTCAGCTCTCCAGTGCAGAAAATGGCACCCACAACATGGCAGGGTATCTCCTTCACCTCACCGACCTCAGCATTTCTCTCTAGGGCAATGGAGTAAATCAGTCTGATGCCAGAGGGTTTTTCTCTTCACTCCGGTTTTATTGACCTTTATTTGCACTTTGAGCCTCCAGGTAGGCCCACGAAGTTCTCTTAAGCAAAAAGGGGAAAAAAAACCCCCAAAATCACCTACCCACAACAAAGAGAAAAACTTTCCCTACCCTTCCTTCCCCAAACGGCAGTTTCTTCCCCTATAGGGAGAGGTAGTGCCTAATCTGTGCTGGGGGTGAGCCCCAGCATCTCTGGGCTTGGCCATTCCTAGCCCACGCTGGGCACCTCCGCTCATCAGAAGAGGGGTTTTTAAAGGTCACTGGCAGCCACAGGCGGCTCTAGATAACCTGAGGTAACAGTGTCTAGGGATCAGGCCTTCACCATTCTAGGGCTGCTATACCTCCCCATCACCGCCCCCTGATATCCGTGGCCCCACAAGTCATGGGGCCTCCTTGTCAGCCCCCTGCTGCCTGTGGCCAAGGTGGTCGTTTATAAACCAAGGAGAAGAAGTGGGCTGCGGGAGGGGCCTGCGACTGCGGGGCCTTTTCCCATTCCTGCCTCCATTCACGCATCCGGGCACAGTTCCTCTGGGCGGCGTCTGCTGGCCCCCTTGATGCTTTTGAGGAGCAGTGGGCCCTGTCCGGGGCTTTCTGCTTGGAGTTCTTCCGGTTCCCTCGTTTTAGCCCTTTGGCCTTCACGCCCGCCCCGGTTTTTCCTTTTATTTTCCCAAATAATCATTTGGTTTACGGTGTTCTGTGGATCCTCCCCATAGGCTGAGGGAGGGTCCTTTAGCCGTGGGTGGGTTTATGCCGCCCCCCATCCTTTCCGGATCCTGTGCAGACCTCTCCCTTGTATCTGTCAGGGCTGACTTTGCCACACACGCTACCAGCAGTGATACCCATCAGACTGACTGGGAAAGAAATCCGCTGGGGTACAGAACAAACGAAGCTTGCGGGACAGCGAGGTTCTTGCTGTTTTGGCGGGGGACAGCCCGTCTATGTGCCCGGTGCTGTCAAACTGACCACAGCCTGGCCTCGCAGAAAAGCCGTCTGAAGGCACAGCTCCATGGAGACGTGAGGCCCTGAGAGGATCTCGGGAGTCCCTGAGACACCACAGCGGGGTGCCTGAACAGCTGTGTGACCCGTAGATCACTGCAGCGCTGCATTTTGAAACTGCCCACACCTGTGGAGCTGGAACGGGTTTGCTGGCTGCCGATCGAACAGCCAGGCGACCGTCTGGGTGCGTCGGAACCGTCGGTGAGGGGCGAGGTTCTGCACAAACCAGAAGGGCCCCCTTTCAATAACAGAGTGGAGGGAGCAAAGTGGGCACCTGGGGGGCAGCCAAGGCTTTGGGGTCGCTTCCCCCTGCTCTCATGGAGTCCTGACTCCCACCCAAGGAGGGGGGTTACCTGGGGGCAGGAGGCACGCTCTGCAGCAAATGCCCGTTGCAGATAGGGTTGCCAGGTGTCCAGCATTGACCCGGAGAGTCCGGTATTTTCACCTCCTGTCCGGTAAAAAAATTCAGAAAATACCGGACACCTAAAATGTCCAGTATTTTCTGATTTGTTTTCCCTGCCAGGAGGCAACCTAGCAACCCTACGACACACTCAGCAACTGGGCTCAGCCCCCCCAGACCCTCTGCCGGGCCCCCCAGACGGCCCCCGGACGCTTCCCATCTCCCCCCCCACACTTCCCTGATTCCTCAGGGGCTTGTCTTGTGGCTGGAGCAGAAAAACAAGATGGCCACTGGCAATAAAGCCTCTTCATAAAAGGGCCGTGCTGATTTTTTATTTTTATTTATTTATTTATTTTTTTGCTCAACAACTTTGCTCTCCCCCCTTTTTTTTTTCTCAACAGAATTTTTTTCCCCGGTGGTTTTTTTTTTTTTTTTTTTGCGGGCGGGTCGGGCGGGGTGTTCGGTATTTTTGATTAAACCATCTGGCAACCCTAGTTGCAGAGCACTGACTCACGGCAGTTACGGCCACTCGCCAGGGTTTTCGCCAGCAGGCCTGGGCCGAGCCTGGAACAGCAAGGCCTGTCTCCTAGTGTAAGCAGCAGGGGGTACGGAGAAAGCAGGACCCACTCGGGGTCCCGGGGACGGGCTCCATCCAGCATGGTGCTCCTAAGCACCCCAGCGCCTCTATGGGATGGGAAGGAAACCCACCACACAGCTGTAACAAGCACCCAACAGGGCCCTAGATCTTGCAACAATCCACCATGCTCTAGGTCCCCTCCCCCCAGGCCAGATTTCCCCTCCCAGACACAGTCTGGGTCTCCTCGCTATTTACTTGCTTACCTGAAAGCTGGGGAAGGCTCAGAGCAGCAGCAACAGAGCCCGCGGGGGCACATTAAGGAGAGCTCAGTGCATGTGTGTGGAAAAGGAGCAGGGCGAGGCACTCCGGGGAGGCGAGGGGCGCCGGAGACAGGCAGTGAAAAATAAATACAGCAGAACAGGAGCAGCGCTTCTTTGAGCCTGGCACCGGGAAGGCAAAGCTAAGCCTGGGGAAATCGGGCGGGGAGAGGAGGCCGGAAGACGGAGACATGCCCAGCGCGGTGTGTGTTTGCACCCCCTGTAATTCCTGTCCGTGGGAGCCATCAGTCAGACGCGCCCCCCTCCCCCCTGTTAGCTCACGCTGGAAAGGCTAATGCCAGGAGACAGCCCTTTGCAGTCACCGAAGTCCCTTCCCCTCCTGCCGGCAGGGAGATGAAGGTTTCCCAGGCTTCCCTAGGAGGCCAGGAGGTGGATGCCTTTGCTGATGTTCCTCACCACAGCTGCTTTAGGGGCTATGCGTGAGGGTGTTGGGCCAGGGGCTGAGCCCGTGCCCAGGGAGTCGGAGGTGTCCTTCTTCTCCTGCCGGAGGCCTGATGAGGGTTCCTATCCAGCTTGGCTGGGATGCGATTGTCACAGAGCGACAAGGCGGGTGAGGTGGGATTGTTACCGGCCCAACTGCAGTGGGTGAGAGAGCTGGTGGGAAGTTAATCATTCAGCACTATCAACGTAGGCTGAGCAAAGGTCTGGACTGTCTAGCACACTGCAAAGGCAATTTCACACAATCCTAGAACACTAGAACTGGAAGGGGCCTCAAGGCTGTCGAGTCCAGTCCCCTGCCCTCACAGCAGGACCCAGCACGGTCTAGACCAGGGGTGGGCAAAAAGGCCTCCACACGCCGGATCCAGCCCGCCAATTAGGGCCTGGGGGAGCGGGCGAAGTTTCCTCCACCCTGCCAGGAGCACGCAGCGCTTGGAAGCGCCAGGTGCTCCTGACAGAGCTGGAAGAGGCTTCGTGCACTCCCCTGCCCTCAGGCCAATCAGGGCCTGGGGGTGGAGGAGCCCGCGACGTTTTCTCCACCTTGGCCCTGTCCTGTGAGGAGCCCGCGGCACTTACAAGTGCCACGCGCTCCTGGTAGGGCGGGAGAAGAGTTCGCGTGCTCCCCCCGGCCCCAAACCCTGATTGGCCTGGGGGCAGGGGAGCACGGAAAGTCTCCTCCCAGCCAGGGGCATGGGCACCTAAGGGGAAGGGGGAGGGGCGGATGGGCAAAGGCGCTCTCCCATCCCCGGACCAATCCTGGTCAGGGGGTGGGGAACCTGGAAGTATCCCAGCCCCGTCCCTTCCACTCTAGGCCCTGCCCCTTCCAGTGCGGCCTGGGGCCACTTCAGAAATTTTTGAAATGGCCCCCGGCAAAAAATTATTGCCCACCCCTGTTCTAGACCATCCCTGATGGATGCCTGTCTAACCTGCTTTTAAATATCTCCAGTGATGGAGAGTCCACAACCTCCCTAGGCAACTTATTCCAGTGTTTAACCACCCTGACCGTTAGGAAGTTTTTCCTAATGTTCAACCTCTCTTGATATCCACATCTCCACGTCAACTGCTGTGAACGAGCCACTTCCACCCAAGTACCCTCTTTCTTTTGTTGTCTCTCTCTCTCTATATATATATACGTGTATAATCTCTGTAAACTCCACTCCAACCCATCTGATGAAGTGCGTTTTACCCAGGAAAGCTTATGCCCTAATAAATCTGTCAGTCTCTGAGGGTACATCTACACTGCGGCGCTATTTTGGGATACTTCCGGTATCCCGAAATAGCTATTCCATGTCTTTTGAACAAGCCTGTTATTTCAAAATATCTTTCGAAATAACAGGCGGGCTATTCCAACGTCCCTGTAAACCTCGTTCTACGAGGATTAAGGGACATTTTGGAATAGCGGTTTATTGCAAAATTTGGCGCTGCATAGACAGCGCCAAATTACAGAATACGCTATTTCAAAATAAGATCGAAATAAGCTATGCAATTTGCGTAGCTCAAATTGCGTAGCTTATTTCGAGCCAAGGGTGCAGTGTAGACGCACCCGAAGGTGCCACAGGACTTCTCAACGTTCTTCCTGCTGCTGGGTGTATGTGCGGTATTCAAGTACAGTTATGTCCAATTGCTCTGTGTCCAGTGTGTGTCCAGAATCCAGCCTGCTTTCTCTGGCAGCAAGAATAACACCTCATCAGGTTTTGCTCTGATTAGCCTAGCGCTGCCAGTTCGGCTCTGGGAGAGAGACCCAGATTCTAGGCTGCCTCATGCCTCAGCAACCGAAGTACTAAAGAAGTGTCAGTTACAGATTTTTTTTTTTACATGTATTTTTGCAGCTGATGAGTCTCAAGTTGGTAAGAGCCAGCTTGACTCTCGCTGCCCAGACTCGTTCTGCAGGGCTGGTGGTTGGGAAAGCCGTCCTTCCACCTGGAAATGGAAAGCACTTGCTACATAAGCACGAAGAGTTGCTAAACGTCGATCCCCAGGATGCTATTTGCAGAGCAACTAGAAGGCTTATCCGGCATTGCCTGGGTCCTTCAAAGCAGGGGGCTGACAGTGTGTGTGGGGGTTGGGGTGCAGGAGTCAGGGCAGGGTCTTGGGATGGGGAGGGAGGCAAGATTCAGGGTGGAGGTTGAGGGGTTCAGGGCAGGGGGCTGCAAGAGGGAGGATGCAAGAGGGAGGACTGGGGGTGAAGAGTGGCTCAGGGTTGGGGAGGTTCTATCCAGCGGGAACTTTCTTTCCCCCCACCAGCTGGCAGGGGCCTTTTCTTCCACCCAAACCTCCTGTCCGGCAGGGGCCTTTTCTCTCACCCCAGTTCCCCTAGCTGGCAGGGGCCTTTCCTCCTCCCCCAGTCTCCCTGTCTGGCAGGGGTCTTCTCTCCCTCCCAGCCCCCCTGGCCAACACAAGGCCTTCTCTCTCCTCCCAATCCCCTCCCCCCCCCCCAGCTGGCATGGGGTCATCTCTCTGCCCCTAGCTCCCCCAGCCAGCAGGGTCTTCCCCCACATTGCCATGGCCAAGGGGCAGGTGGGGAAGGTTTTGAGGCAGGGGGGCTACTTAGTCTGGTGGCAGGTAAGATGGCGCTAAGTGACTCAAGATGGGATGAAGATGGATAGCCCGTGGTGGGTAAAGAACAGGTTAGGAACTATTTAGAAAAGCTAAATGTACACAAATCCATGGGTCCGGACTTAATGAATCCGAGGGTACTGAGGGAGTTGGCAAATGTCATTGAGGAGCCTTTGGCCATTATCTTTGAAAAGTCGTGGAGATCGGGAGAAATCCCGGATGATTGGAAAAAGGCAAATGTAGTGCCCATCTTCAAAAAAGGGAAGAAGGACGATCCAGGGAACTATAGGCCGGTCAGTCTTACCTCGGTTCCTGGAAAAATCATGGAAGGGATCCTTAAGGAATCCATTTTGAGGAACTTGGAAGAGATGAAAGTGAATAAGAATAGTCAGCATGGATTCACAAAGGGCAAGTTGTGCCTGACCAATCTGATTAGCTTCTATGATGAGGTAACTGGCTCTGTGGACGTGGGAAAGTCAGTGGATGTGATATACCTTGACTTTAGCAAGGCTTTTGATACGGTCTCCCACAATATTCTTGCCAGCAAGTTAAGGGAATGTGGATTGGATAAATGGACAGTAAGATGGATAGAAAAATGGCTAGAAGGCCGGGCCCAGCGGGTAGTGATCAACGGCTCGATGTCAGGATGGCGGTCGGTTTCTAGCGGAGTGCCCCAAGGTTCGGTTCTAGGACCGGTTTTGTTCAATATCTTTATTAATGACCTGGATGAGGGGATGGATTGCACCTTCAGCAAGTTTGCGGATGACACTAAGCTAGGGGGAGAGGTAGATATGCTTGAGGGCAGAGATAGGGTCCAGAGTGACACAGACAAATTGGAGGATTGGGCCACAAGAAATCTGATGAGGTTCAACAAGGACAAGTGCAGAGTCCTGCACTTGGGACGGAAGAATCCCAAGCACAGTTACAAGCTGGGGACCAACCAGTTAAGTAGTAGTTCTGCAGAAAAGGACCTGGGGTTACAGTGGATGAGAAGCTGGATATGAGTCAACAGTGTGCCCTTGTAGCCAAGAAGGCTAATGGCATATTAGGTTGCATTAAGAGGAGCATTGCCAGCAGATCCAGAGATGTCATTATTCCCCTTTATTCGGCTCTGGTGAGGCCACATCTGGAGTATTGTGTCCAGCTCTGGGCCCCCCACTACAAAAAGGATGTGGACGCATTGGAGAGGGTCCAGCGGAGGGCAACCAAAATGATTAGGGGGCTGGAGCATATGACTTATGAGGAGAGGCTGAGGGATTTGGGTCTGTTTAGTCTGCAGAAGCGAAGAGTGAGGCGGGATTTGATAGCAGCCTTCAACTTCCTGAAGGGAGGTTCCAAAGAGGATGGAGAGAGGCTGTTCTCAGTAGTGACAGATGGCAGAACAAGGAGCAATGGTCTCAAGTTGTGGTGGGAGAGGTCCAGGTTGGATATTAGGAAAAACTATTTCACTAGGAGGGTAGTGAAGCACTGGAATGGGTTACCTAGGGAAGTAGTGGAATCTCCATCCCTGGAGGTGTTTAAGTCTCGGCTTGACTAAGTCCTGGCTGGGTTGATTTAGTTGGGATTGGTCCTGCCTAGAGCAGGGGGTTGGACTTGATGACCTTCTGAGGTCTCTTCCAGCTCTATGGTTCTATGATTCTATGGCGGAGCCCCAGTCCTGCTGGCCATTCTCTTGTGGGTGCGGCCGTCTCCAGTGGTCACTCTTCAGGATAGCTCTCCCCTGTGCTTACTGCTCCAGTGGTCATTCTCAGTATCGCATCCCTCCTCTCTGCTCCCTCCCTTTCCATGTACTGGAAAACAGTCCCATTCCAGGGACTTCCCGTTTTCCTGGCGCAACCAAACCCTGACCTGGCTTTAAATTCGGATAAAAGGAAGCTACCTACCACATTTGGTGGTCCTAATTCTTACTGTTTGGTGTTCTTGAACAAACAGACTCATGGATGGACAGACAGACAGACATTTCTAAAATATACAGATAGATTTCCAGAAAATAACGACATTTCAGCATGATTCTGAAGACTCAACGCTTCCTTTGTCACAGACGACAGTGTAGCAATGCAGCTCGTAGTTAGAACAAAGGTTTTTCATACCCCTAGATTTTTTTAAATAGCCTGACCTCAAACCCGCTCCCCCGGCCCCGACTCCTTTGATTAAAAAAATAGCTTGCTTGTAATTAAAGATACACGCTTTGCAAGCTAGAACTTGTGGCTGGTTTGGGGCTTGATTTTCAAAGCACTGCCTATGAACAGCAAATCTGGGAATTACTCATCATATACAAAGGCAACAAGGAAGCCGGTGGCACCTTGAAAACTAAGAAATTTATCAGGGCACAAGCTTTTGTGAGATATATCTTGCTTCCTCAGATGCTTAAGCGAGTTGACTCTCACAAAAGCTCATGCCCTAAGAAGTCTGTCAGTCGATAAAGGGTCACCAGATGGACTCCTTGTTGTTTTTACTGAAGCAGACTCACACGGCTACCTCTCAGAAACCTGTCATTATATACAGGGAGTGAAAAAAATCAGGCCGTGTGTGTGTGTGTGCGTGTGTGTGCGTGTGCGTGTGTCTGTGTGTGTGTGGTGGGGGGTGAAAAAGAGAAGCAAATGCCCACAAATATTAGGCAAAAATGAAATGCGCATCTCTCTGTCAGATGCTGTTTTCATCTATTTCCTGTGCCTGGAAAACCCTCAGAAGTGGCCTTGCCGTCGTGTGACACTTCATTCCAAATGCACCCTGGACAATACAGGGCTTTGTTCCACTCCGCCAGCTTAATCTCTGAATATTACTTGCATTCTGTGCGGGGTGGGAGTACACAGATCTCGCCCTCCCTCCTCCCCGGGAGGCCAGGGAAGGGTTTCCCTGCCCTCTCAGGAAATAAAACCCTCTTCTCTTCTAGATGACAAAGGCAGCGGAGACGTAAACCAGACAAGATGCGTAGCCTCAGGTGAGGGAAATCAGCGAGCCATACCTCAGGACCAAAAAGCAGGAGCCAGAACTGGTCATGGAAACACACATTAAAAACCAGCTACCCGTGGGCTTCCTCCTTCTTTCTAACCATCAACCACAACAAAAGATTGAGAACAAGACTAACCCAGGTGCAGCTCAATGAGCCATTGTTTCAGCCAAGATTAATTCTAGCTCCTTGGCTCACTGCTGCCATCTTGTGTGCAACACGAGTAAAGCAATGTGAAGGGTCTAGCTGCATGCATTTATTGGGTAGGCAGCCACCCATGGATGGTAGGAAACTGTCAAGGCCAGATCCCCAGTGGGTGTAAATCAGTATAACACTGAATGCTTTGAGGTCAGTGGAGGGATGGCTCTTGACGTACCCTAAGGAGCTGGCCTGTGAGTTTTCCTCCTCAGCCTTCTTTGGGTGGCAGGGGTGGGCCCCTAGTTCTCCTCACAGTGTACTGGGTGGGAGGGTTGCCCCACAAAAGCCGGTGGATCTCCCCAGCCGTCTCTGCACAGATGATGGAAGGAGCCGTGCTTCCACTGGCTGAGCATTGCCCCTGAAAGCCGGGCAGGGCTGTGCCAGGACATGGTTCTTCAGAGAGCTTCCTGGCCCATCAGCTCCCACCTCTGGCTGGCTTATACACACACACACACACACACACTCTCTCTCTCTCTCTCTCTCTCTCTCTCTTTCAGGGTACTGATCTGTCCATGGGCAGTGGGTGAAGATAGGGCTAGGAGAGGCAGTTCCCAGCCCCGCCCTTTCTGCACAAGCCCCACCCCCTAAGAGCCAAGCTGCCTCCCCCCCCAGGTCAGGGAGGGTGGGTGGCACGCTGCCCCACCCTCCCTGCCTCAGAGCATGGTGGAAGGAGGGCACAGGGGGCAGCAACACTCTGCCCCAGTATGCCTACAGTAGGCACTCTAGTGGCGGAGTGTGGGCGGAGCCATGCCTGGCGGTTTGGGAAGGCAACGCCTTCCCCTGCCTATGACACCCACCACCCCTCGACTTGTCCTTCCTTCCTTGCACCCTCACACAGGATCCAACAGGTCAGGCCCCTCCCTCTTTCTGCCATTGGTTGCTGGGATTATGGGCCAAACTCAGGCATGATGTCACCCTCTAGGATGGTGTAATGTACAATGAGCAGACAGGCAGGATTACAGCAGGAAAAATGACCCTCTTATCTTACACCCGCCAGAGCCGCAAGTTGCTTTTCCTGCTATTGCCCCACCCCGCTGCTACTTCAGCATGTAGTTTACACCCATTGATACTTGCCCCCAGGCACTTGACACTGGTCTGAGGCTGTACAGTGCCCAGTGGAACCAGTCCTATGAATCACATTTGCAACACTCTGCCTTTTCACTCAGAGAGCTGGGCAAATTTTGCAGCTCAGAGTGTCTGCAGAAGGGGGTACATCAGGGATATGGAGAAAGGGAATTAGCATATTACAGAATGAGGGCCAAATGCGAATGTGTTGTAAGTGGGTGAGATCACACTGAATGTGACCTTCAGCAGGGCTGAATTTGGCCTCTGAACTACAGCTCTGCTGGGTATAAGAAGTTTCATCTTTTCCAGGGAATCTGTGCTCCATTTTGTGAGCAGCCTCTGACCTAGCATGTCTCGTGGCAAAGAAAAGGCAGGGTTCGTTATTCAGTCTGATCTGCCAGACGTTATTAGGCTCGATGCAGAAATCATTGGGCGACAGTCTCTAGCTGGATGCTGCAGGAAGTCAGAGTAGATGATCTGGGGTGACAAAGTGGCCCGTTCCCACAATTTTATCACTTGCCTCCTGATCTCTCGTATTCTGTCGGCGTCCCAGCTCCTGGAGTCACATGATTACCTAAGAATCTCAGCTTTCACATAAAAAAACAAAGTAAGTTTCTAGCTTTACTGACTGCTTAAAAATGTGACTCCAAAACCAGAAGGCAAATCCAAAGGATCCCAAATAATAAAATCATAGAACTGGAAGGGACCTCAAGAGGTCATCAAGTCCAGTGCCCTGCCCTCATGGCAGGACCAAGCACCATCTAGATCATCCCTGATAGATGTTTGTCTAAGCTGCTCTTAAATATCTCCAGAGATGGAGATTCCACAACCTCCCTAGGCAACTTATTCCAGTGTTTAACCCCCCTGACAGTGAGGAAGTTTTTCCTAATGTCCAACCTAAACCTCCTTTGCTGCAGTTTAAGCCCACTGCTTCTTGTCCTATGCTCAGAGGCCAAGGAGAAAAATTTTCCCTCTCCTCCCTGTTATACCCTTTTAGATACTTGAAAACCACTATCATGTCCCCTCTCAGTCTTCTCTTTTCCAAACTAAACAAGCCCAATTCTTTCAGTCTTCCCTCATAGCTCATGTTTTCTAGAGACCTTTCATCATTTTTGCTGCTCTTCTCTGGACCTTCTCCAATTTCTCCACATCTTTCTTGAAATGTGGTGCCCAGAACTGGACATAATACTCCAATTGATGTCTAATCAGTGCAGAGTAGAGAGGAAGAATGACTTCTTGTGTTTTGCTCACATCACTCCTGTTAATGCAGCCCAGAATCATGTTTGCTTTTTTTGCAACAGTATCACACTGTTGACTCATGTTCAGCTTGTGGTCCACTATAACCCCTAGATCCCTTTCTGCAATACTCCTTCCTAGACGGTCACTTCCCATTTGGCATGTGTGAAACTGATTTTTCTTTCCTAAGTAGAGCACTTTGCATTTGTCCTTCTTAAACGTCATCCTATTTACCTCAGACCATTTGTCCAATTTGTCCAGGTCATTTTGAATTATGACCCTGTCCTCCAAAGCACTGGCAACCCCTCCCAGTTTGGTATCATCTGCAAACTTAATAAGCATCCTCTCTATGCCATTATCTAAATTGTTGATGAAGATATTGAACAGAACCGGCCCCAAAACAGATCCCTGTGGAACCCCACTTGTTATGCCCTTCCAGCAAGATTGTGAGCCATTAATATCTACTCTCTGAGAATGGTTACCCAGCCAATTATGCACCCACCTTATAGTAGAACATAAGAAGGGCCATACTGGGTCAGACCAAATGTCAATTTAGCCCAGTATCCTGTCTGCCGACAGTGGCCAATACCAGATGCCCCAGAGGTAGGGATCTCAACAGGGAATCCTCATGTGATCCCTCCCCTGTCACCCACCTCCAGAGAAACAGAGGCTAGGGACACCATTCCTACCCATCCTGGCTAATAGCCATTGATGGACCTAACCTCCATGAATCTATCTAGCTCTTTTTTGAACCCTGTTAAAGTTCTAGTCTTCACCGCATCCTCTGGCAAGGAGTTCCACAGGCTGACTGTGCACTGAGTGAAGAAAAACTTCCTTTTGTTTGTTTTAAACCTGCTGCCTATTAATTTCATTTGGTGACCCCTAGTTCTTATATTGTAGGAATAAGTAAATAACTTTTCCTTATTCACTTTTTCCAGACCAGTCATGTTTTTATAAACCTCTATCATATCCCCCCTTAGTCTCCTCTTTTCTAAGCTGATAAGTCCTAGTCTTTTTAATCTCTGTTCGTATGGGACCCGTTCCAAATGCCTAATCATTTTTGTTGCCCTTCTCTGAACCTTTTCCATGGCCAATATATCTTTTTTGAGATGAGGCAATCACATCTGTATGCAGTATTCAAGATGTGGGTGTATCATGGTTTTATACAGAGGCAATAAGATATTTTCTCTCTTATTCTCTGTCCCTTTTTAAATGACTCAGAACATTCTATTGGTTTTTTTGACTGCCACTGAACACTGAGTGGATGTTTTCAGAGAACTATCCACGATGACTCCAAGATCTCTCTCTTGAGTAGTTGTAGCCAAATTAGTCCCCAACATATTGTATATATAGTTGGGATCAGTGCCTTTTTTTGTGACGCTACTACCTGGAACAGCGTACCGTCACCTATTTTCCCAGCCCACAGAAAGGGAATGGGAATTCCCCTGCACGTTCTGGCACCTGTTTTCCTGGGACGGAAGCCTGCTCAGGACACGTGGCATTTTTTTTCCCTGCTCCCAGCGTGGCACTGTGGCTCTTAAAGGGGCCCAGTGTGGGGTTTTTTCTTTGCTCAACAAGTTTTCCTTTTTTTTCCCCATCAACAAGTTTGCCCCAGAGTACTGGCACCTTTTTTCTTACAAAAAAAGCACTGGTTGGGATTATTTTTCCCAATGTGCATTACTTTACATTTATCAACATGAAATTTCATTTGCCATTTTGTTGCCCAATCTCTTAGTTTGGTGAGATCTTTTTGAAGCTCTTCACAGTCTGCTTTGGTCTTAACTATCTTGAGCAGTTTGGTATCATCTGCAAATTTTTCCACCTCCCTGTTTACCTCTTTGTCTAGATCATTTATAAATAGTTGAATAGGATTGGTCCCAGGACAAACCCTTCGGGGACCCCACTAGTTACCTCTCTCCACTCGGAAAACTGACCATTTATTCCTACCCTTTATTTCCTGTCTTTTAACCAAAAGGAAAAACTATGTAGCACTTTAAAGACTAACAAGATGGTTTAATAGGTGATGAGCTTGCGTGGGCCAGACCCGCTTCCTCAGATCATATTCTGGAAGAGAATTGGCATGGTATATATGGTCACGCCAATTCTATTCCAGAATATGATTTGAGGAAGTGAGTCTGGCCCACAAAAGCTCATCACCTATTAAACCATCTTGTTAGTCTTTAAAGTGCTACATAGTCTGATTTTGCTAAAACAAAAGGAAAAACTAACACGGCTACCTCTCTTACTATGTCTTTTAACCAGCTATCAGTCCACGAAAGGACCTTCCCTCTTATCCCATGACAACTTACTTTACTTAAGAGCCTTTGGTGAGGGACCTTGTCAAAGGCTTTCTGGAAATCTAAGTACACTATACTGGATCCCCCCTGTCCACATGTTTGTTGACCCCCTCAAAGAACTCTAGCAGATTAGTATGGCATGATTTCCCTTTACAGAAACCATGTTGACTTTCCCCCAACAAATTATATTCATCCATGTGTCTGACAATTTTATTCTTTACTATAGTTTCAACTAATTTGCCCAGTACTGACGTTAGACTTACCAGTCTGTAATTGCCAGGATCACCTTGAGAGCCCTTTTTAAATATTGGCATCATGTTAGCTATCTTCCAATCACTAGGTACGGAAGCTGGGCCGTTCTTATTTCCCTTTTTATAGATGGGAACTAGATTTGCCCTTTTCCAGTCTTCTGGAATCTCTCCCAACTTCCATGATTTTTCAAAGATGATTTTTAAAGGATAGGTTACAAACCACAGTTAATAGTTCCGCAAGTTCCCATTTGAGTTCTTTCAGAACTCTTGGGTGAATGCCATCTGGTCCCAGTGACTTGTTACTGTTAAGATTATCAATTTGTTCCAAAACCTCCTCTAATGACACCTCAATCTGGGACAATTCCTCAGACAATTCCTAGTAGCCCCATCTAAGTTGTATTTGCCTAGTTTATTGATAAGAAGGTCATGCAAGACCGTATCAAATGCTTTACTAAAGTGTAGATATTCCACGTCCACCGCTTCTTCCTTATGCACAAGACTTGTTATCCAATCAAAGAAAGCTATCAGACCGGTTGGGTATGATTTGTTCTCTACTAATCCATGCTGGCTGTTCCCTATCACTTTATTTTCTTCCAGATGTTTGCAGATAAATTCCTCACTTACCTGCTCCATTATCTTTCCTGGAACAGAAGTTAAACTGACAGGTCTGTAGTTTCCTGGGTTGTTCTTATTTCCCTTGTTATAGATGGGCACTAGTTTTGCCCTTTTCCAGT
Source organism: Rafetus swinhoei (assembly GCA_019425775.1). Classification (NCBI taxonomy): domain Eukaryota; kingdom Metazoa; phylum Chordata; order Testudines; family Trionychidae; genus Rafetus; species Rafetus swinhoei. The sequence continues at coordinate 129,121,143 of CM033446.1, read as the reverse complement.
CTTTTGGAATCTCTCCTGACTTCCATGATTTTTCAAAGACGATAACTAAAGGCTCAGATACCTCCTCTATCAGCTCCTTGAGTATTCTAGGATGAATTTCATCAGGCCCTGGTGACTTGCAGACATTTAACTTTTCTAAGTAATGTTTAACTTGTTGTTGTTGTTTTTTTTATCTTCTAAACCTACCGCATTTCCACTAGTATTCACTATGGTAGGCATTCTTTCATCACCAGACTTCTTGCTGAAGACGGAAACAAAGACGTCGTTAAGCACTTCTGCCATTTCCAAGTTTCCTGGTATTGTTTCTCCCTTTTCACTGAGCAATGGGCCTCCCCTGGCCTTGCTCTTTTACAATCTCATGATTTTTTGAGCCAATCTCATTGGGATTGGCAATACCCCGACCCTTCTCCCCTCCTGCACCCAAACTCCCTCCCAGAGCCCGGCCCCTCCCCCCTCCTGCACCCAAACTCCCCCCCAGAGCCCTCTCCTCCCCTCCTGCACCCAAACTCCCCACCAGAGCCCGACCCCTCTCCCCTCCTGCACCCAAACTCCCTCCCAGAGCCCAATCCCTCTCCTCCTGCACCCAAACTCCCTCCCAGAGCCCTCTCCCTCCCCTCCTGCACCCAAACTCCCCACCAGAGCCCGACCCTCTCTCCTCCTGCACCCAAACTCCCTCCCAAAGCCCAATCCCTCTCACCTCCTGCACCCAAACTCCCTCCCAGAGCCCGACCCCTCACCCCTACTGCATCCAAACTCCCCCCCAGAGCCCGACCCCTCTCCCCTCCTGCACCCAAACTCCCACCCAGAGCCCAATCCCTCTCACCTCCTGCACCCAAACTCCCTCCCAGAGCCCAACCCCTCCCCTTTCCTGCACCCAGAGCCTTAGGGAGGGAGAGGACACTGGGCATTCTGAGCACCCCCAAAATTTCTAGAAACCTGCTGGATCCCCCAGCAATGTGGCTGGAAGCCTGCAGCCTTCCCCCGGCCCCTCTGGACACAGGCCTTGGGCAGTGAGTCTGTGGGCAGAGGGAGCTCAGGCTGGGTTGTAGTTCCTCCCTTGTCCTTTGTCTTCTGTCCAGGTAAGAAGAGTCCCCTGGGCCCCTCCCTTCTCTCCCTCCCCTCGCCTCCGTCCTTTGCCCATTGTCCTCCTGCTGGCCGGAACTGGCTGTGCCATCCGAGCTGGGTCCCCGGGTCCCCAGTCGCTGCGGCCCCCGGTTCCGCGCTGGCCCCTGTAACAACAAACACCCTCCCCCTCAGCTCCTTAAACCGGTAGCACCAGGGGACACTGTGTGCCCCTCCCCCCTGCCCTCATGCAACCCCTTCTGACCCCCCCTTTCCCCACTCATACTCCATACAAGAGTAAAGCTGCTGGTGGCTTCCTGAAGTCCCTTTGGGGGGTAAAATCTCAGCCCAGTGGGGGGCGGGATTTTCGGGTTTGATTTTATTTCCTTCTCTCCTCTTTTTGGGTGGCCGGGGTCAGCGAGTCACAGGGGCGGGCCGGTTAGCCTGCTGGACTTTCGCAGGGCAGCCTTCACCAGGACAAGGGCTTGGGGCCTGCTCTTGCTTTCATGGGTCTCCAGGGAGACCCAAAGCCCAGCTCTGAGAACAATGAGGGATTAGCAGCCGCTCAGCTCTGGAGAAGGACGGCGGCCTGGCTAATTAGGAGGCAGAGAAGCCATCCCCTGCGGGAAAGCGAGGCTGTGTACCCCTGCATCCAGCCCGTGGATGGACCCTTGGCCGGGGCTGTAGGGGCAGGGGAGTTTCTTGTTGCTACTTGTAGTTTGTGTTCCTTTGGTTTGCTTTTAGATTCTGGCCCTGGCCCTCTGGGCAATGCTTGTGGCTGGCTGCAAGTTTGCGAGCTCGCAGGGTTTAACCTCTACAGGGCCCTGTAGCTAAAAGCCACTGGGGAGTTCAGTTTCCTATGGTCAGGAACAGTTAATTTAGGTAGGAAGAGCTGCTGGCAGAAGCCAGACTGTTTGTCTGGCAGGCGCATGCGGGCCTTGTGACGTCCGTATGGCCCCATGTGCACTTCCTGGAGACACACGCGGGCAAAGGGGAGCGAGCCAGAGGGAATGGGAAACCAGTGCAGAGTTCAGTTGGGCAACGTCAGCCCTGGAAATCCGGTGACCGATTGGAGCCCCGGTGTCTGAGAGGGGTCAAGGATGCCCAGGGAATGGGCTCAAGGGAATGGGAAGCATCCCATTGTAGGTGGTGTCCCGGCAGAGATCATGTGTCCTAGTGAATGTGGCACGAGGCTGAGACTCAGGGGGACCCGGGCTCTGTTCCAGACTCCGTGGCAGACTGGCTGAGTGACCACTTGTGGCGTAGTGGGGGTGGTGTCTGCTCTGTGACCCGGGGCCCCCCGCGCTGTGATGGGAGATTCTCACTGACTCTCCCAAATGTGTATTAACCCAGACACCCAGGCTCAGCCTCCCAGGGAGGGAGACAAAGGGAGGAAGGCGGAGACCAGCACCTGGCTGGGGGGCAGGGCTGGAAGAGAGTTTTAGTTTCTGTCTGGAATCATGGAGGAAGCAGCCTAAACTAGGGGGCTGGGATTTAGGGGATTTAGGGGCCCAGTCTCCCCCATCTCAAGGGGGGCTGAGGCATCCTAGGCCTGGTCCTGTAACCGGATTACATCTGTGCTATGCTGTATCCTGGAGAAGCAATAAACTCCCTCTATTCTACTGGCTGGTGGAGTCTGTTCGTGCCACTATGGGGGTGCAGGAGTCGGGGGAACCCCGACACGTCGTCACACCACTAGACTGCTTTCCCCATGGGTGGTGGGTGAAAGTGGGGCTGGCGGAAGCAATCCCCCTATCCCCACCCCCATCCCCGCCCCTTCTGCCCAGGTCCCGCCCCTTAGCTCCACGGGGAGATGGGGCGGAGTGTGGTCCCGGGGGGCCACGGGGATGGAGGGCCGTGCACCCTCCTCCCTGGCCCTGGAGTGCGGGGAAGGTGGGTGCTGGAGACAGCAACACTCTGCCGCCAATATGCCTACAGTAGTGTTCTGGGGGCAGAGTGTGGGCAGGGCCAAGCTGGTGGTTTGGAAAGGCAACGCCTTCCCCTGCCTATGATACCCACCACACCGGCTTCCCCCCTGCAGTCCTCTTACAGCCACTCTCTGTTAGATGGCAAGTCTGTGGGGTGGGGACTGTCTCCCACTGGGCCCTGTTACCAGGGGGCTATTTCAGTCCTGCAGCTAACCCTCCATATGGCCCCAGAGTGTTTCCAAGGTGTAATTCCAGACAAATCATTGAACTTTAAGCTGGCTAGTATGAAGGTCACGAGGGGCCTTTGCTGGCGAAATACAGGCTTGCAATCATTTGAAAATGAGCAGTGAAGGGACAGTAGGCAAATGTGCAAATGCTCAGTCAGAGTGCTACCTGTAACCGCCACCGGGTGGATTTGAACCTCGGACCTCTAGAGCGGAGTATAGGAGCCTCTACCCTCGGAGCTAAAAGCCAACTGGCTCCCAGCCCATGCTATAGAGGTCTCTTGGTCTAAACTGTTGCTGTGGCCTAGGTGTCACTGCATGGTAACCACACTAGGGCTATGTCTACACTGGCGGGTTGTTGCGCCAGAAGTATGCAAATGAGGCTAAAGCGTGGAATATCGCCGAGCCTCATTTGCATACCTAATGAGCCGCCATTTTTGCGGAAGTGGCTCTTGCACTAGAAGGAGCTGTCTACACTGCCCCTTCTTGCGCAAGAAAAACCCTCTTGCGCAATGCCGTTATTCCTGAAAATAATCAGCGTAACGGTATTGCACAAGAGGGTTTTTCTTGTGCAAGAAGGGGCAGTGTAGACAGCTCCTTCTAGCACAAGAGCCTTTTCCGCAAAAACGGCGGCTCATTAGGCATGCAAATGAGGCTCAGCGATATTCCACGCTTTAGCCTCATTTGCATACTTATGGCGCAAGATTGCGCCAGTGTAGACATAGCCTAGGTGTGTGAGTTACACTACCTACAGTATCATATTGCGAGCGAAAGCCTCCAGTGAGAGCAGGGTCGGGATCAGGCCCCCATCAAAAGCTGTGATTGCGCGCGGAAGGGAAAGGGATCATCACACACGCAGAGGCAACAGGCAGCAGCTGCCACATCTGGGGGCTGGGGAGAGGTGGGAAATCACATATAAACAGATAGCAACTCGAAGGGTAAAGTCTGGACAGACCCTCTATAAAGAGGGGTCATGTAAGATCCACAGCAGTGTAAATGCTCAATGAGGCAAGTCTGCTACTAAACACCATTAAATATTTTCTGCATCCCTGCTCAGAACAGAAGACAGCAAAGTAAGCACCCAGAAATGCAGAGCTTGAAGACTTTGTGCAGTCCAGACAACGTTCAGGGGGGATGCTCTGTGCATTGCTAGGAAGTCTTACAACACCAGTTTGGATTCTTTCCCCAGTCTGGACACTCTCCTGAGATATGTTAAGAACAATTAACCCATGGCTGATCCAATTCCTATCGACTGCAAGAGTTTTTTCCCCATTGGCTTTAGCAGGTGCTGGATTGGACTCTAGGCTAGAACAGGGGAGATGCTCTCAATTCAAATGTCTGCCGAAGTTGGTGTGGTAGCAGCTGCATTAGTGAACCAGGCTGCAGTGTCCCCGGTAAAAGAATTTTCCATATCTGTTTGTTAGCAATATAATATAGCACAGCTGCATTTGAGTCTTTTGTTTTGGGTGTGTGACTGAGTGAACCCATCCCATCCCCCAAGTGAAAGCACGAGCTGCGCGACGCTCTCTGGCTTTGTTGCACATGCTTCCGTGGCCACTTTAAAAGCCGGACCGGCACAGCTGGCCAAGGGGGCAGAGCACGTCAACTCCGTGGTGGCGGCAGCGGGGCAGGGCGGCGGGGAGAGCAGCTCAGCAGCTGGGAGCCCCAGCGGGATACAGCCAGAGACCCCGGGCGGAGAGCGTCCTGGGCGAGCCACACCAAGCGGATGGTCATGAAGGCCCTTCGGTAGAAGAGCCAGAGGCCAGGAGCAGGATGTCGGCAGTCTACTGGGAGACTCAGGAGCCTGCACCCCAAGAGCCATTGCCCGCATGAAGACGACGCCAGACGTGGTGGGTAAGCTCCGTGATGGGGCCAGCGAGCAGTGGGCGTTGGAAGAGCGTCTAGGCCTAGTAGGAAGTAGCCTAGGATGGGGAGCTGCTGAGAACCCCATGAGGGGTGGTGAGTCACGGATTGATACCTCACCACTTGGGTAGTGCAAAGGCTTTCTGCCCTTCAGGGTCCTGGGCTGGAGCTCAGTTGAGAGGGAGGGCCTGAGTTCCCCTTCCCCATCAAAGACTGAACTGTAATACTTCCGGGCATGGCCCGACTAGAGACAGACTGGTTGGGATGCCGCCCAGGGGGCATCGTGTTGGGGCCATATAGATTGTGGAACTTGGCCCCAAGGGCCACAGGGACGGGACCTTTGAGTCGCCGGTGGGCGACAGGCACGAGTGGCCCTGAGGTGATAACAGGCTACCGTGCCGCGGGCCTTGTCCTATTGCGCAGGTAGACTTGCACCTGACCGAACATAGACTAAACCCAGGACGGGGTGCCCTGGTATCCCATAAGAGGGAAACCCCATCCTACAAGCCCCTAGAGGGCTGGGTGGGTGACGGGGTGCCTCTGGTTTTGGGTATCTAACTTGAGAGTCCTCAGAGGCCTGATTTTCCAAAACTGCTGATCACTTCCTTTCTTAAAAACAGGTCCCTTTAAAATGTCTCAAGTTGCACATCCAAAAACCGCTGGCACCCAAAATGACTAGTCATTTTTTAAATCTTGGTTTCTCTCCAGATGCTGAATAATTGCATACCAGACAGTATCTGGGGCAAGAGATTGGCTTGCTTTATGATCTGAGCAAAAACATTTTAGTCTTTCTGGACTGAAACTTAAACTGGGATAAAATGGAAGAACATGGCATGTAGTCATTTAAATCAGTGCCAAACCACATCTGTAATCTACTATATATTGGAGAGAGTCTGTCTGTTCAAGAACTCTTTCTAAATGGTAAGAGCTAGGACCACCAAATTTGGTAGGCAGCTTCCTCTTATCCTAACTTAAAGCAAAGTCAGGGCTTGGTAGATAGGACAATGGGATGTGCCTGGAATGCGATTGTTTCTCATAACATGGAAAAGGAGGGATGTGGTAGCAGGGACAGTTATACTGTAGAGTGACCACAGGGGGCAGTAAGGGGCCAGAGATGGAGACTGAAACTGCTCTAACCCCATTAGAGCAGCAGGGGGCAGGGGTGGAGAAAGGGACAGCTACCTACTATATATTTAAGGGAGTTTGTCTGCGTGTCTCTCTGTCTGTCCCCGAGCTGGGAACATGCGCCTCTCCCCCGGCTGTGCCTGCTGCAGTTGCACTGGCCAGGGAGAGGCTCTTCTCACCTGATCCCAGGCTGCTGCAGTGAGAGAGGGCTGGGGATGTCCTTTCTCCTTGGGGCAATTGGGGTACAGTGGGGCAGAACAGGAGGCAGATGGGATCCCCACTCCCGAGCGGCAACAACTACCACTTGGCGCCCAGCTGGAAGCTGGCCACTGCTCTGTGAGGCATCAGCAGCTGAGCAGAGAGCAGCCCTTCGATGTGACTCCAGCCTCAGCTGCTGCTCTTCCCGTTCCCTACCACGCCCAGGGGCAGAGGCCTGTTATTGCAGCCCACTGGATTTTCGTCTGGTCAGCAGTGCTGACTGGATCCTGCCAGGTTCCATTTTCAGCCAGATGTTCTGGGTGAAAACTGGCAGCTCTAGATCCAGGACAAGCTGCTGAGAAATAGGATAGATGGCTGTAATATGTCAGGTTGTTTGGGTCAAATCAGGGCAAACTGCTTAAACCCAAGGTTACTTACACTCCAAGACTGGGGGTCCCTCCTGTAAGGCACCCAACCAGTCACCCAGAGCACTCCAGCTGGCCAGCAAGAAGCTGCACAAGCAAATCCCCTTGGACACTCCAGCTTTCCCTGGGCCACAACCAGCACCACGCTTTATCCAGTTGAGAGACGATGGAACCAATCTCACGAACTCCGAACAGGTTCTCCCGGTCCCAAAGGACCAGCCACAGTCCCAGGTCAATTTATACCTCGGATCTTACCCACAAGAGCCCGCTGGGCCAGTCCTTTAGCATCTAAACTCTAAGGCTGTGTCTACATTGGCATGATTTTGCGCAAAAACATGCTGCCTGTCTACACTAGCAGGGAGTTCTTGCGCAAGAACACTGACGTTCTAATGTGTGAAATCAGGGCTTCTTGCATAAGAACTATGATACTCCCACTCAGGAATAAGCCCTCTTGCGCAACTGTTCTTGCGCAAGAGGCCAGTGTAGACAGGCAACATGAATTTCTTGCGCAAGAAAGCCCGATGGCTAAAATGGCCATCGGCGCTTTCTTGCGCAAGAGAGTGTCTACCCTGGCATGGATGCTTTTGTGCAAAAGCACATCTCTTGCGCAAAGGCACATGCCAGTGTAGACGCTCTCTTGCGCAAATACTTTAACGCAAAAACTCTTGCGTTAAAAGTATTTGCGCAAAATCTTGCCAATGTAGACGTAGCCTAAAGGTTTATTAATAAAAGAACAAAAAGGTCGAGAGTCGGATTGTTAAAGCAAAGCACATTCCATACATCAATGGCCAAGTGCTCGATGCAGGCTCTTAGCAGAGATGTAACAAACTGCCAGCTTAAAAGTCTCTGGTGTACGTCCTATGTTAGGATGGGACCACGAATCCTTCTGGGCTCTCTGTCCCTGGAAAGGCGTTTCTGGAGCAGAGGGCAGGAGTGAAGACGAGAGGGAGGCGCCCTTGGGATACTTTTATAACCTTGCCCACGCGGCGGGAAATCCACTGTTCTCCTAGGTGCTAGTCACATCACCACCACACCAGGCTGTGTCCTTTCTAGGCCAGGAGCCACGGAGTATCCAGGTGTGTCCTCCTCAGGTAAGGGGCCATTGTGTGCTCCTCAGGTGTCAGTTGGCAGCCCTTCAGAGCCACTGTCCATGCAGCACTGAGCAACTGCCCCTCCCAGTAGGTGGTCAACATCTACCGCTGTCTCCCAGACAGAAAACATGTAAAATATAAACACGAAGCCCATAGTCTTAACTTTACACACACAGATCATACAAGTACATGCGTGGCCTAGACAGAGTCAGCACCGCATAAGCTTTCATGTGACACCTCACATGGCCTACTGTGCACTGAATTTGGGGCAAACACACGCCAGTAGGTGCAACAATGATCTGCCTACTCACATGAAAACCCAATAATGTGACAATGCCCCAAACTGGGGTTGTTCTACCATTAGATATACCAAGCCAGTAACAAAGGCAAACTTTGGTCTCACCACAGTGGCTACCAAGAAGTCCCAACTGCAGCCTTTTTAGGCACTCCAGTGCTTATTTCACCACCAAGACGCTGGATTTCATGACAAGTGGTTATTGAAAACCAATTTTATCCATCCAAGGACACCCTGGGTGTGTCTAGACTACATGGCTCCATTGACGGAGCCATGTAGATTAGGCAGGACGACAGAGGGAAATGAAGCGACGATTTAAATAATCGCCGCTTCATTTAAATCAAAATGGCCACCGTGCTGTGCCGATCAGCTGTTTGTCGGCACAGCGCAGCAGTCTAGACGGGGATCTGCCGACCCCAGAACCCTTTGTCGGCAGATCCTTTATGCCTCGTGCAGGATCTGCCGACGAAGGGTTCTGGGGTTGGCAGATCCCTGTCTAGACTGCTGCGCTGTGCCGACAAACAGTTTAGAAAAGAGGAGACTGAGGGGAGATATGATAGAGGTATATAAAATCATGAGTGGTGTGCAGAGGGTGAATAAAGAAAAGTTATTTATTAGTTCCCATAATAGAAGAACTAGAGGACACCAAATGAAATTAATGGGTAGCAGGTTTAAAACTAATAAAAGAAAGTTCTTCTTCACACAGTGCGTAGTCAACCTGTGGAACTCCTTGCCAGAAGAAGCTATGAAGGCTAGGACTATAACAGAGTTTAAAGAAAAGCTAGATAATTTCATGGAGGTTAGGTCCATAAAAGGCTATTAGCCAGGGGATAGAAATAGTGTCCCTGGCCTCTGTTTGTCAGAGGCTGGAGATGGATGGCACGAGACAAATCGCTTGATCATTGTCTTCGGTCCACCCCCTCTGGGGTACCTGGTGCTGGCCACTGTCGGCAGACAGGCTACTGGGCTAGATGGACCTTTGGTCTGACCCAGTAAGGCCATTCTTATGTTCTTAAGTTCTGATCGGCACAGCGCAGCGGCCATTTTGATTTAAATGAAGCGGCGATTATTTAAATCACCGCTTCATTTCCCTTTTTCGAGTAAACTAATCTACATGGCTCCGTCGATGGAGCCATGTAGTTTAGACGTACCCCCTGGGCTCAGATTGTGGGTCAGGACCTCAAAATGGGTTGCGACCCTGTTTTAATGGGGCCATCAGGGCTGGTGTTAGGCTTGCTGGAGCCCAAGGCTCAGGTCAAAGCTGAAGCCTGAGCCCCACGGCCAGGGACCAAAGCCTGAGGACTTCACTCTGAGTGGCAGGACTTATTTTACAGGCCCCTGCCTGGGGCTGAAACCCTGGGACTTCAGCTTTGGCTCCCCCCATCCCAAGATGGCAGGGTTCAGGCAGGTTCAGGCGTCGGTCCCCCTTGCTGAAGTGATGTGGTAATTTTTGTTATCAGAAGGGGGTACCAGTGCAGTGAAGTTTGAGAGCCCCCTAGACAACAGGCTGTGTGTTTGCCTAGCCAGCCTGGTCGTCAGGCAGAGATGATTAGGACATTTACATAAAAGCTAAGCAAACCCATCGACCTAGCGAGTGGAGGGATTGTCCCGTGGCGGGTGTCTGGCCCTCAAAGGATAAGCCATTGAACCCAATGGCACCGTATTAAAAACGTGTATCGAGTACGATTGAATCACACGGGTGGTTCGTACCATTGTGACATCTTTGCATTACACTCTCTGAGGCAAAATGGATTCTCAGTGACATTATGCTGCGACCAAACCCAGGGTGAAACACATTTCTCTCCCGGGAGGGAAGGTAGCATTGTGAAATCAGAACAATGCACGCCCCATTTACATATGAACCGGCAGGGGGGACAGGAAGTTCTCAGGAAAGCAAGAACAGCGTGAGGCTGAGGAGAAAACTTTGAGTTTGGGGACGTGTGGGAGCGAAGCAGCCATCTTGGAATCCATCAGCGTCAGACACAGGGGCCAGGGCTCTCGCAAGCTGCGAAAGATGGGTTCTTGGGCTGCGGGAGCGAAGTCTGGGAGTGGAAGATAGTTCCAGGCAGTTTCCTCGCCAAAGACTGTCGCTCGTTAAGTTAGGCCTGAGCCATTACAAAGCACATGCTTACTTTTGTTTGTTTGTAACCCTAGCTTTGATCCTTCTCTTTGGTATCTCTTAGCCTACGTCCTTTGGTTAATAATCTTCTTTTATTTTTTCAATTAAACCAGCTCAGTGCTGTGTTTGAAGGGAAGGGCAAAGTCACCCCAGCTGTAATGTGCTTTTGTTTCTCCAGTGGAGCAAATGGACCGGATTTACTGCTCAGAGAGTTCGGAGCCGGACACGCCAGGGCACATTAGGGGATATTCAGGACTGGGGGTGTATTGGGGTCTCTTGGCTGGTAGTAACTAAGCCGGGTGGATTCCAGAGTATGGCTGTGGTTAGCAGGCTGCTGGAGTCCACATTCCTGCTTAACACACAGACACGCAGTGCATGCTGGGATGCTGGTGGGAACGTCCAGGCAGGGAGCCAAAGCTGCACAGCATTGTAAGGCACTTGCTTCCCGGACATGCGGTGACAGATCCCCTTGCTAGTCAGAATTGCACCCCAAAACAAGGCGGATGGTAAGAACATAAGAACATAAGAACGGCCGCACTGGGTCAGACCAAAGGTCCATCTAGCCCAGTAGCCTGTCTGCCGACAGTGGCCAGCACCAGGTGCCCCAGAGAGGGTGGACCGAAGACAATGATCAAGTGATTTTGTCTCCTGCCATCCCTCTCCAGCCTCTGACAAACAGAGGCCAGGGACACCATTTCTATCCCCTGGCTAACAGCCTTTTATGGACCTAACCTCCATGAAATTATCTAGCTTCTCTTTAAACTCTGTTATAGTCCTAGCCTTCACAGCCTCCTCTGGCAAGGAGTTCCACAGGTTGACTACGCACTGTGTGAAGAAGAACTTTCTTTTATTAGTTTTAAACCTGCTACCCATTAACTTCATTTGGTGTCCTCTAGTTCTTCTATTATGGGAACTAATAAATAACTTTTCTTTATTCACTCTCTCCATACCACTCATGATTTTATATACCTCTATCATATGGTCTAGGTGTACTTGGCCCTGCCTCAGTGCAGGGGACTGGTACAGATGATCTTCCTTCCAACCTTACATTTCAATGATCCTACGAACTGTTCATACGAGTATTGACACAATCTTCTTCACAGCCTTTATCCGTGAAAGATCCATTTGTGTTTCATCCACTTTTTATCTTCCTTGGTGTGATTATGTTGTCCTGATTCTAAACACTGTAACCCAGGGTTCCCCCAGAGTCAAGTGGACTTGTTACAATCCCATGTGATTTCAGTGGCTCTTGCATACTGTCTCCTGTATGTATTGCAGGTTTCACAGTCAGATGCCTTGTCTTCGCTGGCAGCATTCATGCCTGAGCAGAATAGAAATTGTGGGCTCTGATCTTATCATTCTTCATATTCAGATTATCATTTCTGATCTTATGCCATTAATATACTATTACCGCTGATTTTACATGGCAGGTATTCAGATACTTCTGGACCACAGTATTGTATCCTCAAATAATAGATGCTGACTGGTATTATAATGAGAGTTGGTCCGAATTATTTGGATTTGAAAGACTGTGCAGTGTTACAAGTGCCACTGGATCAGATTTAATGAATGCCTCTGCTGTTTTATGGTCACTTTGTAAAGTCCAGAAGCACTTTGCACAGTGGTTTCTGTGATCTGTCTTGCAAAGGTCTATGCTTTCTTTCCAGTGACTTCTGCCCGTGAACATACTTACGGCAGGGCTTACCGCCAAAGACGGTGGCTTTTCTTTTGCAATTTAAGCACAATTCTGCGTGCAAGCTAGCGCCGCTAACTGGGTGTCGTGCCCGGAGGACTGCCCCAAACACATGTGAAGCGGGACTGACTAATGAAGCCCCAAATATTTCAGGACAGGCACTTCTGGGGCAGCTTTTTAAGTTACCCAAAGCTTTCCCCCTGTCATCGCAGTCCCATTTTGTACTGACGTCCAAGGGCATTCCCTTTTGACATATTAGGGATGGTAACAGGCCCATGAGGCACCGTAAAGCCTCTGTATGCATGGGTGGTGCATGACTGCCCTCCCCCCCATCGGGAAGGCTAGGCCCCAGTTCCTCCCCATCCACTTGAGTGAGGTCTCATTCCTACCCGACTCCTTCTGCCCCCCCTTGCCCACCAGAACTCCAAGCTCCACCCCCTCCACACACACACTGTGGCTTGGCTAAAACGTCCCAAGCACCAGCCCTCTGTGTCAGCTGCCCTGATTCCTGGGACACAGGCCAGCCCACTCCAGCTGCACAGGCTGGCCCAACCTCCTAGGCCTCTGGCTGGCCCTGAGCATCAGCTCCACCCTCCGGGCCAGCCTGAGCCTGGCTGCTGGCTGGCCCAAGCCTCCTCTGGCCAAGCTGCCCCAGGCTGCCAGCTGGCCTGAGTCACTTGTTGAACAAAGAGCCCCTGTTGGCTTCAGGGGAGAGGGGGAATGAGGGTGGGGCCTTGGGAAAGAATGGTTGGTACCTGGCTGTCGGCCATGATATTGGGGCTTTTAATTTATTTGTCCATTTGCTTCTACCTTTGTTGGGTAGGTCTGACTTGATGCACGAAATGCAAAACTCTGCACCTTCAATTCCCCTTGTATCTATCCAATCAGCTCAAACCCTTGGTTTCTGTCCACAATGGAAACTAATTCTGCATTCTGAAGTCCAGACACGATCGCCTCAGCTATTCAAGCCACCACGCACATTTGCATGTCTTATTAAAAACCTTTCCGAGTCTTCGCTTGCTTGGTGAGTATAGTGATAGTGCTGTGAAGTTACTCAGGGTATGTTGACCGGGGTCAGGAGCTCTGATGGCATGCCCGAGCTAGCTTTCATCTAGTTCCAGCCAAGGTAGCTATCTTCTACCTGCCTCTGCTCCAATCACATCTCTTGACAGCTGGGTAGATGCACCTTCAACATCTTTACTACTGGGTGTATTTTGGCAGGATACAGAGATCTAGCTCCAGGGGTCAGATTATATCTGTAATGAATCCCAGTTAACTAAACATTGCATCAAGATATTTCAGTGCCACGGTGTGTGCTAGCCAAGTTATACTCCTTAGTTTACCTACATTTCCAGAGTGTTCTCCAGCCCAAGCACACATGGGTTTTCCTGTTCCCTGCATGGCCGGTTGGCCGGGCTGTATTGTTCATTTTATGACTCAAGTGAGAGTCAAGTTTCATTTGTGTTTTGACAGGCGCTGGTCCCCAATCTATTTATATAAGCGGGCTGGGATTACACTGCCCTCTGCTCCAGTTTTGGTTGTGACACGGGGACGAGTGATCCAAATGTCCATTTCATAACCCAGTCTGTTGCAAACATCGCTAAAGACCCCCCCCCCCCCTTTTCGGTTCCCAGTTATGTTTAGTGGAAGACGTCAGTCTCCATGAATTTTGCTTTTCCACGTCTGTGTAGCTGGTGCTTGTGACTCTCAGGCTTTGACAAAACGCTGCTTGGCCAGGCGCTTGGGCCGTGGCTGGCGACGGCCTCTGCCCCCAGGCAAGGTTGCAAAGAGGGGACGGGCGGCGTAGGGGGGCCAAGCAGGTGCAGCCAGCAGCGGATGCAGCGGGCGAGAGGGGGCACTGCGCCGAAGCAGGCTGCGGGGCGTGGGAGGGCGAGGCTGGGGGGCCAGGGAGGCCCAGCCCCAGCTGGTCCCGCACCAGCCCTGAGCAGCAGCGGCCTGCAGAGGTCAGGCAAGAGCAGGGGGCGGGGCTGAGCGAGAGATGGCCCCGCCTTCCTGGCACGGACGTCGGGAAAAGGTGCGAAAGGGGCGTGTCCACGTCGGTCTGGCCCCGCCCCTGACAGGTGCCACTGGCCAAGATGCGGAGGGGGCGGGTCCAAGCCAGCCCCGACAAGTGCTATTGGCCGGGGTGCGGGGGGGGCGGGTCCAAGCCGGCCCGGCCCCGCCCCCGCCGGTGCCGCGGATAAGGCAGCGGGCGCTGGCGGCCGCGCAGAGCGGAGGATGAAGCGTCGCAGCGAGCGGGGGGAGGCGCCGCCGCCCGGGCCCCAGGGGGAGGGGCCCCCCTCGCCGCGCGGGGCTGGAGACCCCCCCGCGGCCCCCCCGCGGCCCAGGCGGTAAGTCCCGGGGCTGGGTCGTTTACTGGGCCCTGGGCGCCCCCGGCACCCCGGGCCCTGGGCGCCCCGGCATCTCCCCCGGCACCCTCCCCCGGGCCCTGGGCGCCCCGGCATCTCCCCCGGCACCCCGGGCCCTGGGCGCCCCCGGCATCTCCCCCGGCACCCCGGGCCTGGGCGCCCGGCATCTCCCCACCCCCCGGGCCCTGTGCGCCCCGGCATCCCCGCCCGGGCCCTGTGCGCCCCGGCATCCCCGGCATCCCCGGGCCCTGTGCGCCCCGGCATCCCCGGGCCCTGTGCGCCCCCGGCATCCCCCGCCCCCGGGCCCTGTGCGCCCAGCATCCCCGGGCCCTGTGCGCCCCGGCATCCCCGGGCCCTGTGCGCCCCCCGGCATCCCCGGGCCCTGTGCGCCCCCGGCATCCCCGGGCCCTGTGCGCCCCGGCATCCCCGGCATCCCCGGGCCCTGTGCGCCCCGGCATCCCAGGCCCTGTGCGCCCCGGCATCCCCGGCCCTGTGCGCCCCGGCATCCCCGGGCCCTGTGCGCCTCCCGGCATCCCCCGCCCCCGGGCCCTGTGCGCCCGGCATCCCCCGGGCCCTGTGCGCCCCAGCATCCCCGCCCCCGGGCCCTGTGCGCCCCGGCATCCCCGCCCCGGGCCCTGTGCGCCCCGGCATCCCCGCCCCGGGCCCTGTGCGCCCCGGCATCCCCGGGCCCTGTGCGCCCCGGCATCCCCTGGCCCTGTGCGCCCCCGGCATCCCCGCCCCGGGCCTGTGCCCCCGGCATCCCCGCCCCCGGCCCTGTGCGCCCCGCATCCCCGCCCCGGGCCTGTGCGCCCCGGCATCCCCGCCCGGGCCCTGTGCGCCCGAATCCCAGGCCCTGTGCGCCCCGGCATCCCCCGCCCCGGGCCCTGTGCGC
Source organism: Rafetus swinhoei (assembly GCA_019425775.1). Taxonomy (NCBI): domain Eukaryota; kingdom Metazoa; phylum Chordata; order Testudines; family Trionychidae; genus Rafetus; species Rafetus swinhoei. Next base: position 129,105,859 of record CM033446.1, on the reverse strand, counting down.
CCCCGGCATCCCCGCCCCCGGGCCCTGTGCGCCCCGGCATCCCCGCCCCCGGGCCCTGTGCGCCCCGGCATCCCCGCCCGGGCCCTGTGCGCCCGAATCCCCGGGCCCTGTGCGCCCGGCATCCCCGCCCCTGGGCCCTGTGTGCCCCCCATCCCCGCCCGGGCCCTGTGCGCCCCGAATCCCCGGGCCTGTGCGCCCCGGCATCCCCGCCCGGGCCCTGTGCGCCCCGAATCCCCGCCCGGGCCTGTGCGGCCCCGGCATCCCCGCACCCCGGGCCCTGTCGGCCCCCGGCATCCCCGCACCCCGGGCCCTGTGCGGCCCCCCGGCCCTGTCGCCCCAGCATCCCCCGCCCGGGCCCTGTGCGCCCCGGCATCCCCTAGGCCCTGTCGCCCCCGCCCGGGCCCTGTGCGCCCCGCCCCGGACCCTGTGCGCTCCCCGGCATCCCGGGCCGGTGCGCCCCAGCATCCCCGCCCCGGGCCCTGTCGCCCCGGCACCCCCGCCCCGGGCCCTGTGCGCCCAGCATCCCCTCCGCCCCGGGCCCTGTGCGCCCCGGCATCCCCTCCGCCCGGGCCCTGTGCGCCCCGGCATCCCCGCCGCCCGGGCCCTGTGCGCCCCAGCATCCCCTAGGCCCTGTCGCCCCCGCCCGGGCCTGTGCGCCCAGGCCCTGTGCGCCCGCCCCGGACCCGGTGCGCTCCCCAGCATCCCCGGGCCCAGTCGCCCGGCATCCTCCCGCCGCCCGGGCCCAGTGCGCCCCGGCATCCTCCCGCCGCCCGGGCCCAGTGCGCCCCGGCATCCCCTCCCGCCACCCGGGCCCAGTCGCCCCGGCATCCCCTCCCGCCGCCCCGGGCCCTGTGCGCCCTCCGTGCCCTGTGCGCCCCGGCATTCCCCCGCTGCCCTGTGCGTCGCAACCCCGGCATCTGCCCCCGCTGCCCGGGCCCTGTGCGCCCCGGCATCTGCCCCCGCTGCCCCGGGCCCTGTGCGCCCCTCCCGGCATCCTCCCCGCCCTGTGCGCCTCCCGGCATCCCCTCCTGACCTGAGCCCTGTGCACGCCCCCCTCCCCTTGCTGGCAGCCACCTCCATGCACTGGTCCCTGTGCGTGGCCCCTCCCACCCCAGCATCCCTTCCCTGACCCCGGCCCTGTGGCCCCCTTCCTGGCAGCCATCTCCACGCCCCGGGCCCTGTGCGGGGGGCCCCCTGGCATCCCTTCCCTGACCTGGGCTGTGTGCGCCCTTCCCCAGCAGCCCTATCCGTGCCTCTGACTCTGTGTCTCTTCTCTCCCCAACTCCCTCCCTGCCCCGGGCTCTGTGCCCCTGGAGGAAGGGGAGGGCTCCCTGCTGTGCCTCCCTAGATTTCTCCTGTTTCCTGCCCCTGGAGGAATGGGGGGGGTGATGCCCAGAGACTGCTTGTTCCCCAGCCTGCTGGGCTCCACAAGGGGGCTGTGTGTGGGGAGGGGAGCGAGGAGCAATACTAAGTACTCCCCACCTCCAGGTCACCACCTCCCCAGCATCAGCTACTGCTGCCCTTGCCTGCCCCTCACCCAGCCCAGCTGGAGAAAGTGACCTGCATGCAGGAAGCCCCGAGGGCCCCCTCTCCCTCGCCGCCTGGGATGTGCAGAGGAGCAGTAGTGGGGGGGTGTGTGTGGGGGGCAGCAATGCCAGCTGTTCTGCACATGCAAGTCAGTTTCCCCATGTGGGTGCAGGAGGGGAGCACAGGGGTTGAAGAGCAATGCTCTGTCCTTCTAGGGACTGTCTGGTAGTCAGGGCTTTCTATTCCCCCTTGTCCTGGGTTTTCACACATGCTATCCGGTCTCACTGGGGTGCAGGAGGGCTGGGGAGTCCATAGGGGCCAGAGGCAAAGGCAGGGGGGCTGCACCCATGGGCATGGGGGGAGGGGGGGGCAAAATACAAATTTGCCCAGGGTGCCATTTCCCCCCTTAGGCTGGCCCTGACTGTAGCTGCCTCTGCTGGTGTTCAGGGGTTTGCTTCAAGCTTTATCTGCCCGGTTTGAAAGCTTGACTTGGGGGTACACACCGCACGCCCACTTTGCTTATTAAAACATTATAATGGCCATGCTGGGTCAGAGCAAAGGTCCATCTAGCCCAACATCCTGTCAGCCGACTGTGGCCAATGCTAGAAGCCCCAGAGGGAGTGAACAGAACAGGGAATCATCCAGTGATCCCTCCCCTGTCACCCATTTCCAGCTCCAGACAAATAGAGGCTAGGGACACCATCCCTGCCCATCCTGGCTAATCGCCATTGTTGGACTTAACCTCCATGAATGTATCTAGTTCTTCTATGAACCCTGTTACAGTCCTGGTCTTCACAACATCCTCTGGCGAGGAGTTACCCAGGTCGACTGTGTGTTGCATGAACATGGCTAAGCTCTTTCAACGGGGGCATAGTGCTCGGAGGAGCCCCGCAGAGCTGAAAGGGGGCGTAGAGCATGCTGCCCAACCCCCAATAATAGCCAGTTGCTGAGTGGATGCTGTGTACTTACATCCTGAGCATACTGGGTACTTCTACCGGGTACTCTAAGGAAGGATTTAAAACTACCATGTCCTTCTGAATCCTTGGGTGACCCGATGTGCAAGGGCAGGGTGACGAGATGTCCCGTTTTTAAAGGGACATGCCCGTATTTAGGCTCTCCTGCGGGTCTCTTGACACTTTCTTTAAAACGGGCCAATTGTCCTGTATTTTCTGCCTCCCTGCCCTGATCCGTACCAATGGGACCTGCTGCTGGCCGGATCCCTCCTTGCTAGCCACCTGCCCATCACTGGGCTGATCCAGTGGCTGAAGGGGGAAGGGGTGCACGCTAGGCTGGTGGAGGGGGGGAAGCTGCAGCAAGTCTATCAGCCCCCATTCCCGCTCGGGAGGGGGGAAGGAGAGCAATTTCCAGCCTGTTACTGCCCCAAGCACCACAGCAGCCCTCCCACCCCTGGCAGGGGATTAGCACCCTTTTTGCCCACTGCCCCCCCTTCCCCACACACCATTCTGGGCCCCGGCCCCAGGAGGCACAAGGTTGCTCTGTGCCCTAGGCCCTGTCCCCATGGAGCCACCTCTCTGGCCAGGGTCAGATGCTGGTCCCTGGTGCATTAGGACTGACTTCCTTCCTGCCCACACTGTAGCTGGGGGACAGGAGGCAGCTGGGTTATGTTGGTGGCCAGCAGCAGCCTGCTGGCATTAGCTGCTTCTCTGCGCTGGGGGGTGGGAAGAGATGAGCTCCACAAAGACCCGGGTCAGGGCATCCTTCCCTGTTCCTTCCTCCCCTGTGTCCAAAAGGCAGCTGCTGGCCGTGTACTGGTGCGAGTCCTGGGAGACATCTGGGGCGGGGTCGTGATCCCACATGCCCCCTCGCCCCCCCAAGCATTGCCGTGGCAAGACTCAGTGCCAGGCAGAAGAGAAGAGTCCGTCCCGTGGGCCCAGCCAGGCACGGAGGAGGTGTTGGATAATTGATCATCCCCTGTGCAAGAGGGGTGTGTGTGTGTGTGTCCTCTCCCGTGTTTGTGTGGCAGGGAGGCAGGGGTGTGTGGGTTCCCCATCCCCATGTGAACCTGAAAGCCGTAAATATAAGGAGGTAACGCGCAAGAACCCCGTGACACGGTATTTCTCTTGGAATGGAGGTTCGGTCAGCTTCAGGGGACTGTGACCGCTTGTACTGCACAGGTCGGATTGATTGCCATCGAAGGCACCTGACTGTGAGTAATCTCACCAGGTGTCCCACATTATGCACAGGGAAATATGGGCTCAGAGAGAGCTCCTGCCTTCTGCTTTCACAATCCTCCCTGGTATTCATCCGATCGGCGCTTCCTTGCCTCTTCCCTCCCATCGACTAGGAATGCCATCCTGGTTTTTCCGCATCCCCCGCCCACTCCTTTAATAATTGCTTCCGCTCCGCCTCCTTCCCGCCCTTCCTTTAATGATGGCTTCTGCTCTGCATCACTCAGGCGAGGCCGATCGACTCTTATCCAAACTGTAGGTGCAGCAGTGCAATCGGTCTTGCCTACGATGGCTCCTCTTGGTGTTTGAGCAATTCTCACCACGGTTCTGAGCTACCAGCGCATCCGATCTTTTTTTCTGGTGCTATGCTGCCGTTGTTAGTTCGATCCGTAGTCGCCAAGACGTGCTCGGCACTCCACAAACACACGCAGTACAGCTTCTGCTCCAGGGCTTTGCTCTAAGGACTGGGCCAAACTAGGCCAGGGAAAAGGAATGAGCTTGATTGACAGGACTCTAAAAGTGTGTGTGTGGGGGGGTGAGTAGAGACCATAAGAATGATTATACTGGCTCAGACCAAAGGTCCATCTAGCCCAGTGTCCTGTCTGCCAACAGCAGCCAGTGCCAGGTGCCCCAGAGTGAATGAACCAAACAGCAAATCATCAAGCAATCCCTCCCCATCGCCCATTTCCAGCCTCTGACAAACAGAGCCTAGGGACACCATTCCTACCCATCCTGGCATTGGTAGCCCTAACCTCCGTGAGTTTATCTAGTTCTTTTTTGAATCCCGTTAAAATTCCTGGTCTTCACAACATCCTGTGGCAAGGAGTTCCACAGGTTGACTCCGCTGCATGAAGAAAAACTTCCTTTTGTTTGTTTTAAACCTGCTACACCTCAAGTCAGGCGGTTTGTGGCGTTCAAGCTCTGGGAGGGAGAGGGAGCAGCAGGGAGGGAGTGCGAATCAGCCTGTTAATGGCACTCTGGGTGTGCTAGGAGGAAGGAGGAGTAAGTGCGGGGCTCCAGTGTCCTAGTGCGCGAGAGGTGCGTGGGGCAGAGCGGGGGTGCCAGGGCCGCAGATGGAACCCTAATGGATGGCATGCAGCCTGTAGGCCACAGGCGGCCCACCACTGGTCTAGACTGATTATGAATGTCTCCGTTTCTTCTGTAAAGACTCTTCCTCCATCCATAGCGTTTACCCCACGTCTGCCTCTGCGCCTACCTTGTTTCTCCTGCCACTGTCCCTTTCTTCCTCCGTGTCTCCTTTACTCACTGCCCCAAACCTACGCTGTTGTGCTTCCTGGAAAATCGGCCCTGCGTTTTAGCCAGACAGTGAATTTTTACCCTTGTTTGTTGTGCCATAGCCTCCGTGGGCGTAACTCCATTTACTTCTCTAGCTTCCCTCAACCAATGGCTCTGGCCTTGTGTACTCCAGCAGCGAGCCCTCTCCCCCGCTTTCCATAACGCTCCCAGAGCTGGGGTGTTAACAGGGCGCTGGGCTGGAGTGAAAAACCCGCCGGCAGCCTCGGAGAGATTCAGCCAGTCTCCATGGAGAGCAGCAGTAGAGCCAGGCTGCTTTGACAAAGCACTTGTTTGCTTTCCGATGAGCATCCTGTCATGCTGCTGCAATGCCTGGACCTGCTCGTGCAGCACCCTCAGAGGCTGGGATCACCTCCAAAAGGGCCGTGTTTCCTGGGCAGGTCGGGTGTGCTGCTTGGAATGCCCGTTCGTGTGGGACTGGGGGTAGTGTGGGAAGCCCTGCTGCCTGACTCAACGGTTGCATCATGATCCAGCGTCAAGTGCTTGCGAGCTGCCTCCTGCCCCCAGGGGCGGCGTGACCCTTCCCTCCCAAAGGGGGGCTGTGGAAAGTCTCCTGGAGCTCTGAGCGGATGCATCCTCTCCGGGGTGTTCACGCATTTCAGCAGCAGTGGCGCGAACCAGACGGATAAACGGGGGCCTGCAGTACAGGGGGTTGCATGCACAGGCTGACCGTGTGGGCAGAAAACTGCCATGAGCTCTACCTGGGGCCGTAATCGCTGCAGGCTCCCGCCATGTTCAAACGCTCTCTGAAGAGGGGCGCTGCTTCTCCAAGGGGCCAGCCACGCCTGGGGTGGCTTGCGCGTTGCTGGGGCTTTTGCGAAAGCCTCTTTCAAATCCGTCGGCACCTCCGGCAGGGAGGGGGGCAGAGATTCCTCTCGCCTGCCAGCCCAGCCCGGGGCAGGAAACGAAGCAGAAGAGTGTCTGGCCAGTGCTTTGCGGCCTTTTGGTAGCGTGCGGGTGGGTGGCTGCTTAAGAACGTGTCCTGGCTCGAGGGCCCCGTGGAAAGCGGGGACCCAGTGTGCCAACTTGGCATGGTAAGAGACTGTCGTGGCCCTGCAAAAATCGCAGGCTAACGAGATAAACCAGCACAGGTGCCATCTTTGAGTGGCTGGGCCCCTGATCTGCCCCAGACAACGCCGCCCCCCCCACCTCCTCCTCTTGCCCCAAACCCCACCCTGTCTCTTCCCAGCCCATTCCACCCTCCTCTCAAAGTGCCCCCTGTCCTCACTCCTCGCTCTTCCCCCATGCCTCCGGAATGCTGCCGAACAGCTGATCATGGAGGGCAGGAGGCACTGGGAGAGGGAGGAGCTGATTGGCAGGGTGCACCAGCGGGGAGAGGAGCTACAAGCCTGAGGGGAAGGGGGCAGGGTACTTCCCAAGCTGCCTGTTAACAGGCAGTTCCCATTGGTCAGAAACCGGCCAATGGGTTTATGCTAGGGGCGGGAGCAGCGCCTGAAGCCGCTCCTCCCTCCCTCCCCAGGCTCACAGCTATTCAGAGCCCCGCAAGGTTGCAAGGGATGCTTTTCTCAGCAGCGTGCGGGGGGCAGGCAGCCTGTTGGGGCCAAAAAGCCTCACCAAGCATTTCTTAAAGGGGCCACACTGTGGGGTGGGTTTTTTGTTTTGTTTTGCTGGGTTTTTTTTGCTTAACAACTGTCGGGTCCTTTTTTGAGGGGGGGGGGGGGGAGAGGGATATTTTTCTTAAACCATCTGGCAACCCTACCCAGCCCCAGCCCCACTCCAGAGCTTGCACCCCCAATCAGAGCCCTTTCCCCATCCTGCACCACACCCACCCTTCCGCCTCAACCCACAGCCTCCTAATTTTTGCCCCACCCCAGAGCCTTGGATCCCCCAAAATCTAGAAGCCCCAGGCTCCCAGAAGAATTAATCTGGCCCTGGAAGTCAATCCCCAGCCTACCTATGGTCACGTTTGCTATGGAGCTGTCAGGGCCCATATCATCAACTGGAGGTGTCACTTGTTAAGCTTTCTAACAAGCCCCTTCCTGGTTTCTCCTCGGCTGCCCCTCAAATGTGGGAGGAGGCCCCCCCCCAAACATCTGTCAAGTAACCTCCCTCATCTCCTTCTCCTTCACCTCACTCCTCATAATGGAGGCCTGCAAAAAACTTGACTCCTGTTGGGCCCTTGGTGTGTTAATAATATAGGGAGATAGACCCATCTCATAGAGCTGGAAGAGATCATTGAGTCTAGCCCCTGCCCTCATGGCAGGACCAAGTACCATCCCTGACAGATTTGCCCCAGATTCCTAAATAGCCCCCTCAAGGATTAAACTCACAACCCTGGGTTTAGCAGGCCAATGCTCAAACCACTGAGCTATCCCTTCTCCGAGCTACTGCCTAACAGTTGTGACTGTTTCCTATTGCCAAAGTTGTCACGCTGTTTCCTTGTACTCTCCAGTGGGTAGGTGCCCCGTCTTTTGGTCTCTATGAATTGTAGGGCTGGAGGGGACAGGCATTTAGACACCGCGTCCGGGCATGGCCTGCTTTGAATAACCTCCAGGGGTGGGGATTCCAAACCTTCCCTCAGATGCCTGGTCCAGTGCTTAGCTGTCCTTGTTGTTAGGTTGACAGATGGTTTCAACAAAAATACCTGACACACTTGACGTGACATCACAATCTACATTCCATCTGATTTAGAAAATACCGGACATTTCTATTTTCTCATTTATATTTTCTCAATTTGTGTCCTGAACAGAGAGCTCAAATACTGGACTGTCTGGTTCAAAACCGGACCCCTGGCAATCCTACTTGTCGTTAGAAAGGACCTTGCATGTTTTGACTTCTACGAGCAGCCATTATCCATATTTTGGCTTAAGTGTTGAATGGAAGGCTCGTGGGATGGGGACCAGATTTTTTTTTTTTTTACCACCTGGTGTGAGTTAAATGTTCCTGAATGGGCCATCAACTCGAACAGATAATATGTCAGTGTGGCTAGATGAGACAGAAATATCCTGTTGCCTCTGTATAAATCCATGGTATGCCCATATCTTGAACACTGAGATTTGGTTGCCTCATCTAAAAAAAAAATTAAGAAAAGGTACAGAAAAGAGCAACAAAAATGATTAGTAGTATGGGACATCTTCCATATGAGGAGTGATCAATAAGACTGGGAATTTTCAGCTTGGAAAAGAGACTAAGAAGTGAGGGATATGATTGAGATCTATAAAATGTTCACTGGTGCGGAAGTACATACGGAAAGATTATTTACTCCTTCTCCTAAAAGACAACTAAGGGTCACCAGATGAAATTGATTGGCAGCAGGCTTCAACCAAAGGGAAGTATTTCTTCAGATAATGCAGTGGTCCCCAACGCGGTGCCCGCGGGCACCATGGAGCCCGCCGGGGCATTTATGTGCGCCCGCCTCGTGACCAGGGCCGGCCCGAGCCATTCTTGCGCCCGGCGCATGTGTGGCCCCCGCCCTGGGCGCCCAGCAGCCCCAAAAGGTTGGGGACCACTGAGATAATGTACAGCCAGCCTGTTGGACTCTGCCACAAGATGTTGTGATGTCCGAGACTATTACAGGGTTCCAAAAGGAACTAGATAAATTCATGGAGGATAGGTCCATCAGTGGCTATTAGGAATGGTGTCTCTGGCCTCAGTTTGCCGGAAGCTGGGCGTGGGTGACGGGATGGATCACTTGATTGCCTGTTTTGTTCCTTCTCTTCAAAGCATTTGGCATTGGCGACTGTTGGCAGACAGGATACTGCGCTAGATGGACTTTTGGTCTGACCCAGTATAGCCGTGCTTTTGTTGTTGTTAGTGCATTGATAATGTGCTGGCCAGATTGGATGTAAATTATCCAATTATCTGGTAGGTGTGAGCAGAGGACATACACATTTGAAGTACTGGTACATAATAATATTCATAACTTTACATGCATGTAAGTATAGAAGCAGGATAATCACACTCAGCAAATGACACCTTACGTGACACACTTTGTATAAGATTGGTTGCAATTATCACACCAGGGCAACAGGAATGATACAAATATGTGTACTTCAATCATACAGCATCGCTCCTAAGGGCTTATCAACTATGAATCAGTTTGTACTAATATCCTTCCGGGGTATCAACGTTTGGCTGGCGGGTCTATAACTTCTGGGATCTGCTTTGCTCCCCTTTGTAAAGATAGGTACTAAGTTTGTCCTTCTCAAGTCGCCGGCGACCCTGTTGTCCGTCGTAATTTTTCCAAGATAATTCCTTACACTGCCAAAGATTGCGGCAGCTCATTCCTTCAGAGACCTTAGATGAATTTAATCGGGCCTCGCGGGGGCTGAATACATCGAACTTATCTCAGATATTCTCGCATATGTTCCTTCCTTATGTTGGCTTGGCTTCCTTTTGCCCATAATATTGATTATGTTGACTATCTGGTCACCATGAACCTAAGCCGGAAGGAAAATCGATGTTAAACACCTCGGCCTTCTTGATGGCCTCAGTTATTAGCTGTTTCCCTCTATGTAGAGGGCCTGCCCTTTCATCTTTCTTTGGCTTTTAATGAGTTCATAGAATCTCTTCGTTCCTTTTTATGGCCCTTGCTAAGTGGGGCACACTTTGCCTTCATCTTACTCACCTTCCCCGTGGGGGAAAAAGATGTGAAAAACTTATGCTATTCTTTTAAACTCCTCCTTAGCCATTCATCCATGTTGCTATGCTTTGTAGGATTCCTTCGTTTGACACTTTTCTGGTTTTTAGCGGCCCACATGGTGCTCACAAATTTGTAACCTATTAAAATACTCTGAGCTTGGGCAGGTGATGCATGAGTCCAAATGAATCCAGTCATTGAAAGAACTCAAATGTGAAATTGCAGAACTATTAACTATGGTTTGTAACCTATCCTTTAAAACAGCTTCTGTACACAATAGCTAATGTAACACCAATATTTAAAAAGGGCTCTAGAGGCGATCCCGGGAATTACAGACCAGTAAGTCTAACGTCTGTACCGGGCAAATTAGTTGAAACAATAGTAAAGAATAACATTTTCAGACACATAGAAGAACATAATTTTTTGGGCAAAAGTCAACATGGTTTCTGCAAAGGGAAATCATGTCTTACTAATCTATTAGAATTCTTTGAAGGGTTTGTGATGGGCCGGGCCGGGTCTGGGCACAGCTGAGGGCGTCTGCTCAGGGCGAATTGCTCAAATTCGGGGCTCTCTACAGCCCCCAGACTGGAGACCTTCCCAAATAGGCCACAAACCAGTCCCACAGAGAGCTTCAGTTTTCTGCCTGGCCAGCCAGAAGCCTCACGAGCAAAACCCCTCCGACACCCCAGCAATATCCGTGCCCCAGATGGCCCCAGGCCTGCCCACAGGTGAGGGGTCTTAGAGCCCAATCTCACCTACCCCGAACAAGTTCTGTCTGGTTCCAAGAAACCAGCCACAGATCCCAGGTCAATATACACTCTGGATCTTACCCACAAGATCACGCTGAGCCAATCCTTTAGAATCTAACATCTAAAGGTTTATTACTAAAAGAAAGAAAAGCATGCGAGTAAGGTTGTTAAAGTATCATACATTACATGCATCGAATCTCCCAGTTCTCGATGCAGGCTTGCAGCAGAGATGTTATAACTGTTGGTTTAAAAGTCTTTGGTGTACATCCTATGTCAGGATGGGTCCACAGTTCTTTCCGGCTCCTCGATCCCTGCACTCTTGCCTCTGGGACGAAGAGCTGAGCTGAGCACCAAGATGGAGTCGGCCACATGGCATATTTATATCCCCTCCTGGCTTCTTCCAAGCTGAAGAGTCACATGGCCAGTGGCCAGCTGTGTCAGTGGCCTCCAGAGGTCCATTGTTCCCTGGAGCTTTGCTCATTAGCATGTCCATGGGCAAACATTCCCAGCCCATTGCTCTGCCTCAGACAGAGAATCTTTCAGCATCAACACAGAGTACATATTTATAACTACACACACAGACATTATACAGGTATATGAATAGCATATACAGAATCCGTAGACAATAAGCTTTCATTTGACACCTTACATGGCCCCCTTTGTATCAATTTTTGGGGCAAACATCCCCCCAGGGGTGCAGCAGTGATCTGGCTGCTCCCCTTAAAATCCAGTAACGTGACAGGGGTCAACAAACATGTGGACAAGGGGGATCCAGTAGATATAGTGTACTTAGATTTCCAGAAAGCCTTTGACAAGGTCCCTCACCAAAAGCTCTTACATAAATTAAGTTGTTATGGGATAAAAGGGAAGATCCTTTCATGGATTGAGAACTGGTTAAAAGACAGGAAACAAAGGGTAGGAATAAATGGTAAATTTTCAGAATGGAGAGGTGTTCCCCAAGGGTCAGTCCTAGGACCAATCCTATTCAACTTATTCATAAATGATCTGGAGAAAGGGGTAAACAGTGAGGTGGCAAAGTTTGCAGACGATACTAAACTGCTCAAGGTAGCTAAGAACAAAGCAGACTGTGAAGAACTTCAAAAAGATCTTACCAAACTAAGTGATTGGACAACAAAATGGCAAATGAAATTTAATGTGGATAAGTGTAAAGTAATACACATTGGGAAAAATAACCCCAACTATACATACAATATCATCATCATCATTGTCCTTCACGCCCACTGGTGTATAGGGCAGCAACAAAGGTTCTCCACTTCTGTCTGTCTCTGGCCAGCCTCTTAAGAGTGCCCTATGTGTAATTCATGCTCTTCATTTCTACTTCAGTGGTCCAGCGCCATGTTGTCTTGGGTCATCCTTGTTTCCTCTTCCCTTCAGGGGTCCAGTGCACAGCAATCTTTGTGATGGAGCTTCCATCTCTCCTGAGCACGTGCCCAATCCATCTCCAGCATCTTTTCATAATGATGGTAGCCATGTCCTCTTGTTTACACCGCGCAAGCAGGTCCTGATTTGAAATTATTCTTGGCCAAAAAATATGGAGAATAGTGGCTGCTAGTTCTGAACAATTCAGCATTGAGATTATCGTGTCCTGGAGCTTTACCATTCTTTAAGGATCTTATTGCCATGCTAATTTCTTCCATTTTTGGTGGAGCAGTATTTGTGTCAAGGTCTATTTCCGCTTGTAGAATATCGGCTGCTGCTTCTGGTGGTGGCCTGTTTAGAACTTCCTGAAAATATTCTGCCCAACGAACCTCTTGTTCCCTCTGTTGTAAGTAGATTTTCTTGTTTGTCCGTGACAGGGACACTTGTACTGGCATGATATTTACCGAAAACAAGCTTGGTGATTTTAAAAACTTTTCCATTCCAGCAAATGCTTCTCTGTTCCTTTCTTCAGGATGATAGCTACTCCCTCATGGTGTTGGTCATCATCCCTTCCGGAAAAAAGGACTGTTTCACCAGTACTAGTCTTCATTCTTCCTGATCCAATCCATCTACTCTCACTGATACCAAGAATGTGTAGTTTGTAGCGTCTCATTTCATTTGTAATCTGTGCAAGCTTACCCATTTCATACATGGTACATGTATGACCAATTCTGGTCTTAATCTTGGCTCTCCCAGGACTTCCATCTTCATGTAAATAGCTTCATTTCTGCTTTCATCACTGGCAGTCCTACAAGTCACTGTAAGTCATACAATATGATGGGGGGGGGGGGGGGGCGCTAATTTAGCTACAGCTAATCAGGAAAGAGATCTTGGGAGTCATCGTGGATAGTTCTCTGAAGACGTCCACACAGCGTGCAGCGACAGTTAAAAAAGCAAACAGGATGTGAGGAATCATTAAAAAAAGGGATAGAGAATAAGACGGAGAATATGTTATTGCCCTTATATAAATCCGTGGTATGCCCACGTCTTGAATACTGCGTACAGATGTGGTCTCCTCATCTCAAAAAAGATATACTGGCATTAGAAAAGGTTCAGAGAAGGACAACTGAAATGATTAGGGGTTTGGAACGGGTCCCATATGAGGAGAGATTAAAGAGACTGGGACTTTTCAGCTTGGAAAAGAGGAGACTAAGGGGGGATATGATAGAGGTCTATACAATCATGAGTGGTGTGGAGAAAGTGAATAAGGAAAAGTTATTTACTTGTTCCCATAATATAAGAACTAGGGGCCGCCAAATGAAATTAATGGGCAGCAGGTTTAAAACAAATAAAAGGAAGTTCTTTTTCACACAGCGCACAGTGAACCTGTGGAACTCCTTGCCTGAGGAGGTTGTGAGGGCTAGGACTGTAACAGGGTTTAAAAGAGAACTTGATAAATTCATGGAGGTTAAGTCCATTAATGGCTATTAGCCAGGATGGGTAAGGAATGGTATCCCTAGCCTCTGTCTGTCAGACGGTGGAGATGGATGGCAGGAGAGAGATCACTTGATCATTACCTGTTCGGTTCACTCCTTTTGGGGCACCTGGTATTGGCCGCTGTTGGCAGACAGGTACTGGGCTGGATGGACCTTTGGTCTGATCCAGTATGGCTGTTTTTATGTACTTATTCTTAATTAGGATTTGTCCTCCCACTGCATGGTGGACTGGAGAGAACCTAGATCAGGCCAACTATCTAAAATAGCAGCTACTTTCAACGAGGCATGCTGCAGTGTTGAGGCGTAAACTGAGCAGCATGTGCAGTGGCGAGAATTGTCTGTATTACTAAATATCAAGGGGTAGAAATGTTGACTTCTAAGGCCCCGTGGGGAAAAAGTGGTCAAAAGGCAATCACAAGGACTAGCCTTCTCTGGGAACTGCGAGGCCCCGCGTGGGGTGCTGATGTGCACACACTTGGAAGAGCGATTGTGTCTCTAGTACACTCAGCCCCTCGATATTGTTACCAATCTGGGTGGGATGCTTGGGTACCGAATTTCTAGCCATGCCGTTTAAAGCCAGGATGCGACTCCTAATTGGAACATTAAAATCAACTTGTTCAATGGCCGCACATTCGGACACACGTTCTTCCCCTCCCCACACAACACACAGAAAGGGGAGAGGTTCACGCAGCTCACGGCCAACCTGAACGTACCAATTCTCGAACGCTTCCGGAACTTTCTGAAGGCCTGCCTGAAGTCTCTCAGGCTTTCTTGGCGTCTGGCTAAAGTTCTTAGCGCCCTCCTTCAATCAGGAGGCCCACTGAAAGAATTTTGGGATAATGCTAACGTCCCAAGCAAGCCTGACGGCCGTCCCTGCAAACATACCTTGGAAACAGTAGGCCTCATGGCGCCCTTTTAGAACGCTGCATAGCAGATGCTGTCTTGTCCCCGTTGGAAGGTGTGACTGTGGACCACACTGTAAGTCAGCATCTGCTTTGCTCATTTACCGGTGACACCTCGGATTTATGTTCAGCTGCTCCTGAAGCTATTGAAGTTCACTAATCTGGACTTGCTCGTTGCCTCATGAAAGGAGACGCTTTCGAAGGCTATTGAGAGTCCATGCTAGGAATACTGAAGTCCTTTGCCTTGTGCATAGGCTGCCTTCTGTAAATTTGAGTGCTCCAGCTAATAAATGCTCCTCTTGAAAGACCTGAGGATCATTTTCCCGGCATCACCTAGAGGACAAAAGCCAGGTTAGTTGGAGTCTCTGCAGGCGGCCATGCTGCTGTACAGCACAACCGTTACCCTAGCAACTGGTGAGCTTGGAGAGGTCTCCAGCACCCGATGGGCAAGTGACTTCTCTTCAAATAGCTTTTGCAAGAATCTGAACATTCCCCCCTCTGCAAAGCTCTAGGCCTCTTTTTCATTCATGGCCCTAAGCTAAAGACTTGGTCCAACTCTTCTCGTCCCCCTCTGCCCCACGTCCTATGAAACCTTCAACTGAAGTCTTAAGTATTGTTTTCTTCTAGTGTGTATGAACAGGGCTTATTTGTCTTTCAGGAGTCGGTCGTCCCGGTTATTCAGCACCCTAGTCCTGCATCTCCTCGTTATTTATGTCTCCGTACCATTCCTTGTGCGTCTCTTTCCTGCGCTGCTGAACAAGTTTGTCTTTCTCAATATCCGTAAGTATTCCTCCCCCGGACTTGTGTGGCTGGGAAATTGTGTGCAGAAACCCTCGTGTGCCTCTTTCTCAATGACCAAAGCGCAAACGTGCACGATGTTGGACTTGTTTCAACGCTACAGAGGAAAGTACATCAAAGCGCTGAGACTGAAAGTGCTTCTTTGGGGGATCCTGGCTAATTTCAAGAGATTGCTGGGATGTGAACTAAAACCTTGAAGCCGCGTGGGGGTGAGGGGTAGGTTGGCAACCCTTCTGTGGGGCAACAAGTTTGGCGGGATGAGAAATGAGTTGGGGTTGATGACTGTGGGTCTTCAGATGAAGGTGGGTGCTAGAAGATCCGTAATTGGCCCGACCTACCAGATAGCATTCCATCTATAACTCCTGGGGGAATTCTGCACCAAAACATTTAAACATTCTGTGCACGCGGTTTTAAAATTCTGAGTATTTTATTGGCAACATCACACAATATAATCACACCCGTTTCAATTACGTTAGTGATGGTATTTCAAAAGACATGTCAGCAAGTATGTATGTAACAATAATGCAGACAACGAGATTCAGGAAATGTTTCAGAAAAATAGTTTCTTTACTAGGCGTATTAATACAGTTTCTTTACTAGGCGTATTAATACTAGGCGTATTAACTCATTAATACAATGAGTAATTTCTTTAACCTACCATACAGGCCCGTATTTCCCGCACCCCTCTCAAACCGTGTGAAGGCTCGGAGTCCGGGGTAATGGAGGAGCTCAGGGAGAGGGAAGTAATTCAGGAGTCCGGGTATGAGCCTGGAAGGTTGTTTGGGTGTGGTGGGGAGAAGTATGGAACAGGGCTTTTTGGGGGGGATTATTAGGGAGTTGGGGAACCTCCCCCCATGCAGAGCCTGGCTGATGCTTAGCTTTTCTCATTGTCAGACATCCCCATGGCCCGGCAGCCTCATTCCCATTCAGTCTCTCTTCCCCGCCCCTTCTGAACTCAGTCTATGACCTCCCAGAAGTCCTATGTGCCCCCATTCTGTCTCCTCTTCCCCCCTGCCTCCATCCCATGCCTCCTTTCCTGGCCCCATAGGCAAGGCACTGTAAGGAATGTATCCTCTCCTCTTGTCTGTTGGCTGCTACCGGGAGCAGTCTGTTGGCTGGTCTGGCGCCATGTCCCAGAATGCATTGTCTGTGGCGGAAGAAAAACAGCTGCAGGCGCAATGGGTTCTGTGTGTGTGCAGTGGTGCAGCGTTGCCCCAGGAGTAACGGTGTGTCCCCCACGGGCAGTCACAGGGCTGTGCTTCAGATGCTTGGAGCACCTTTGAATCCACTTGAGTGGAGGGACAAGGACAAGGTGGGCAGGTTTTTAGGGCCCATTTTTACTCTGCAGCTCCCTGGCTTGGTCCCAAACAAAGGGTTTAAAAAACAAAAAAACCCATAAATTGACAGCAATCAAGGTTGTTTTTTTTTAAAGTGTCTTAGAATAAGCTACTCAAACTTACTGAGCAAGCTCTTCCTTCCTCAAAGACATTGAGGCTGTTCTACAAACAGTGCAGGACAGCGGGGCTGACAGCTACGGCAGGCGAGGGGGGCGGGGCCTCGGGCAGAAGGGTGGGGCTTCAGGCAGAAGGGGCGGTGCCTCAGGCAGTCAGCCCTTAGCACTGCCCAGACCACCGTGCACTCTTGCCCCCAGCCCTCAGACACGCAGAGCAACACTTCGGTGGCAATTCAAAGGGGCTCGGGGCTCTGTCCACTGCTGCTGCCAGGAGCTCCAGGCCCCTTGAATCTCTAGGCACCGGGGCAATTGTCCCCTTTTGCACCCCGCCCTGTCAGCGGGCCTGGTGCAGGAGGGTCCTGTTTAGTTACAAGCAGGGATGTTTGACAGCGATTCATTGAACAGTTGTGTAACCGCACAAAATATTATCGGTTACACAACCATTTGATAGTTCCCGGAGGCAGGGCCGGCAGCCAGTGCGCTCTCGGCCCCACTCCTGGGGAGCCCCCTGCTGCTCCACGCTGCTGCCTCTCTATCGGAGGCAGCAGCTCTGGGTGGCAGCAACCCCTGTCGACGGGGGAGGGGAGCTCCGAGCAGACAGAAGCTGCGCTGGCATCTCAAGGAGCAGCCTCTGTCTGCGGCGAGCCATGCCGATAGAGGCAGCAGCATGGGGAGGGGGATAGGTGGCTCCAGAGCCAGCACACAAAGAGAACTTCCCCCCCTCCCCCCCCAGTACTGCTTCCTCTGATAGAGAGGCAGCAGCATGGGGTGGGGAGGAGGGGGCAAGCGGCTCACATGAGCCAGTACACGCAGGGAGGTGGCTTGAAAGCTGGCTTCCTGCATGTACCGGCTCCAGCCTGTCCCCTCCCCCTCCATGCTGCTGCCTCTGTATCAGAGGCAGCAGCACTGGGGTCCGGGCAGCAGGCAGATCCATGAATCCGGTGCTTGTGTGGAGCCAGCTTAGAAGCCGGCTCCCCCTGCACCGGCTCCTGCTCCCCTCCCCTTGCTGCCTCTGATACAGCGGGGTGTGTGCGTGTGCGTACTCGATAAGATTAAACGATAAGCCCAGACTTATTGGTTAGTCATGTACTCGATTGCCCCTTGAAAATGTAGTTACAACAGCACAAAGAAATAATGCATCACCCCTTGGCAATTCCTCTGTATTAGTGGGCTGTCGCATCACGGCAAGGCCAGGTAAAGAACTCCATTTCTTCACAGTAAAGTCCTCACTTACACACTGCACAGGTTTTCTGCCAAGCTGCAAATGGGCTCGGTCCAGCTCTGGAGGGAGAGAACTTGCCACATAATATTTCGTGCCTTGTCTTTCTCAGTGGCCTTCCCCTTTGTGGAACTTGGGAAGCCGGAATTGTGGCTGAACCACACTGTCAACTTCTATCTCACCCCCGAGCCGGAGGTCACCATTGGCGTGTGGTGAGTAGAGCGGTGCTGACCGCCAGATCCGTTCTGATTCCCGTGGTCTGTAATATACCTGGGTGAGGTCTGACTCTGAAGCAGGGATGCAAACAATTGGGTAAAAATGTCACTGTGTAACCGTTAAAAATCCTTGTGGTTACACACACAGCGGGCTCTGCTGTATCAATCTATACAGACTGCGGCGCCCACAGCGCAGCCAGCTCCCAGGAGTGGGGCCGGCAGCCGGGAGCAGGTACGTGCTGGGGGAGCCGGCTTATCTCCTGGCTGCCGGCCCTGCGTCCAGGGAGCTGGCTTCGCTGCAGGCTCTGCAGTACAACTTTACACTGCAGAACCCGCAGCGTGGGGTGACAGCCGGCTCTCTGGGGGTATGTCTACACTGCAGAGTTTTTTCGGAAAAACAGCTGTTTTTCCGAAAAAACGTCACTTACATCCACACTGCAATCGAAAGAACGGAGGGGTTTTTCCAACATTGGTAAACCTCTTTCTACGAGGAAGAAGCCTTTTTCTACGAGGAAAAAGGCATGTGTGGATGAAGAAGAGGGAGTTCTTTCGCAAGAAGAGGAAAAAAAGCACAGGTGCCCTGGTGGCCACTCCATCCATAGTAATCACAGCTGAAATGCAAGAGAGCGTCCATTCGGTGTGGACGCTATCTGTTGAAAAAGCAGATCACTTTTTCAATGCGCTTTTGCTGTGTAGACGCTCTCTTTTGGAAGAAGTTTTTTCGGAAGATCTCTTCCAGAAAAGCTTCTTCCGAAAGAAGTCTGCAGTCTAGATGTAGCCTGGAAGCAGGAGCCAGCGTGTAACCGAAACGGAAACCGATGCTTCTCAGTTAACCATTTAAACGGTTACACCCTTACAGCCCTACTTCTACGCTTTTCCAATCTCAAATGACAGCAGTCGTTGACACACCCAGCTACCATGTGGTACACGATGAAAAAAATCTGTCTCTGCGTAAACTTTCTAGATTCTCCAGCTAAATCATTATTTTTGCAGGATGCCGCAAAAAGCTTGAGCGCTGAAGCAAAGCTGTAAGCTCCTCCTGATCTCCAGGATTTGCTTTGTAGTCGTGATCATAAAACCAGTCGTCGTGTCTGGATGCAAAGGCCTTGATACGTCAGGCACCCAATCGGTCTGTGCGCACAGTCCTGCATGAACAGGGCTAGAGAGTCTGATCTCTAGCCTCCTGCCCATGTGCCCCAAAGGGCAGCAGTAAGCGTACAATGTCCATGCGCTCACGGGCACGGCAGTGAAAATCTGTCCTGAATGTCCATGAGCAGCGGAGTGCTGCAGAGCCGTACGTGCATTGGTTCCCGTTATTCCTATTCGCGGTCTCCCAAGGCATGTATCCAAAGCCCTTTCTCTGGTTCACTGGTCGCAGTGTAGCTCGTGGCCGCTGGGCTGGGAAAATGTAGCTATTTTTAAAACCGAGAATTGATGTTGCCTTCTAGCAGGGATGGGCAATAATTTTTGATGGAGGGGCCACTCCCAAGAATTTGGAAAATGGTCAAGGGCTGCCCTCTTCCATGATAATGGAGGAGGAACGGGGTCTGGGATGGCGGTTGGGTGCAGAAGGGAACTTGGGTAAGTGAGTGGGGTGCAGGAAGGGGTGTGGGGTCTGGGAGGGAGATTGGGTGAAGGAGGCCAGCCAGATTATGCCTCGCCCTGCCTTAGAGTGTGTTGAATTAAAGACAGACCAAATACAAACAGTTTGTTCCTCTTTGCAAAAGGGTATTCCGTGTAGAGAAGTGAACAGAGAAATGGCTGGACTCGGAGTAACGAGGCTCTGCTTGCCCGGGTTTTGAAGGCCGTTAACTAAACGCAGTTATTTTATTTTGAAAACGAGCAGTCCCGTGACACCTTGGAGACAGACCAATATCTAGGCTCATGAGTTTTCGTGGGTCAAACCCGCTTCCTCAAGCTCACCGTCCTATATATTGGCTCGTCTTTGAGGTGCCACAGAACTAACACAACAACCCCTCTGAGCCTTTTAAAAAAACCTTCCTAGCGTCTGATGCATGGAACAGTAGCACGTCTCCTTTGGTCAGAAATGGAAACTCCAGATGCACACGATCAAGCTCGGTTAATTACATGCTCTTGGTTCTTTTAGGCATGTATTGCCTGCCAGCAGGGGGACAGAGGCTCGAGGGAAGGACCACAGCTGGTATGAAGAAGCTCTTGCAGACGATAATCCGGTTATAATTTATCTCCATGGCAGTGGAGGCAACAGGTGATGAACAGGAACCTGCAAATGTAGCATTAGTCTGACTTTGTCGGGTGTAGTGTGTGGCTCGTAACTGACATCTGGGATCACCTGCTGGAGGCAGGAATAGTTTGGCTCAGGGCTGGGCAAGATGCGGCCCGGGGGCCGAATCCGGCCCTCTGAACACTTTGATCCGGCCCGCGGACGGCATCGGGCTGCTTCCTATTTATAGCCTGTTGCCCATGCCACTGACTTTCCAGGCTCAAGCAGCAGGATCCTATTTAAATGGCTCCCGGCTCCCAGTGGTGGCGCTACCCTAGCAGAGGCCGGAGCCGCGAACCTTTTAAATAGCCTCAGCGACACGGTCGCGGCAGGGCTGGGAGTCGTGAGCCCTTTGCTGTGTTTCTACTTCAAAGTCTCCGGCCCCAGACAACTCTGGCGAGAGGCTAGTCCCCAGCCCTGCCCCTTCCAGGGGGTGGAGCCGGCCCATGACCACGAACCAAAAACCATTAAGTGCCCCCTCCTCCCCCCCGGTGAAAATTATTGCCCACCCCTGGTTTGGCTGTAAGCGCTGAAGATCCACGTCCACCCCTCCGCCCCAGCTCTGCTGACAGAATGGCTCTTGTGACTGTCTTATGGCGAGATGGCAGACTTGCTCCTCACTAGGATGTGGCTTGTACCACTATGTGGCCCCCACTCCTTCCCGCTTGTCTCCACCCCTTATTTCTTCTCGGTTGGAAGCTCTGGGGGCAGGAGCGGTTTGTATGAGACCCAGCCCAGCGGCTTAAGGACAGTTAACTTCTCCTAGAAAGAGATTTCTGTCCACGCAGCACGTCAGCCAGGGCAGGCGGGCAGTTCATTCTCCACTACTATGCACGACAAATCCGTCCTGGTTCACCGCTGCTCACAACACACACTCAAGCCTGCCAGTTCCATCTGCAAGGTCCTATTGCCCCGGAAACAATCTGTCCCAGGCCCTGAGTGTCTCTTGCCTTGGTGCCTGCCTCCTCCTCCTTCTGGCTTTCCTGCCGTGCCTTCCATACTCCTGTGGTGGTTCGCCTTGTATGACGCTGTGACAAATCCAGCCTCTCCTAAAATCCTTTCACTTGACTTCTTGCTCCTTCCGTATCTGTCAGGCTCCTTCTCACCTTCACAGCTTGCTGCAACTTAGGCCAGCCCTACTCTAAAGGGGAAGGTCGAATCAAGATATGCATCACCAGCTATTGTTAATTTTGTAGCTGGAGTCAACTTACCTTAATTTGAGTTTCTGTACAACCTCCACAGCAGGAGGCTGATGGGGAGCAAATGCTCCCATCCGCTTCCCTTATTCCTTGCAAGGAGGAGGTGTACCAGCACCGATGGGAGTGCCCTCTGACTTTCGATTTAGTGGGTCTTTACTAGACCCACTAAATCAAACTCCGGAACATTGATTGTGGTAGCGTTGATCTTCCCTGTGGTGAAGACATGGCCGTAGCTCCTTCCTACCTCTCTGCTCCCGTCTCCTTTTGCTTCCCCTTCCCAACCCCCTTTGCTCAGTTCTTCATCTTTGTCTGCCGCATGCCTTCTCCTTTCATGGCCCCCCTCCCCCCCCCGCCATGCCTGGAGCCTCCTTTCCAGCCCAACCAAGTCCTGCCCTGACTGCACTTGGATAACCTACTGATTTCAGAGGGGTTGTATGGATGATTTGCCCTACCTTGTGTATTGTTGTCAGACCCTGAAATGCTGCTCTGGATGTCTGTCATGGGACTGTCCTCCTGTCCCCTTGGAATGGCTGAGAAGGGCAAGGAGTTTCGTTTAGACTATGCTGTTTTGTTAGGGCTGTCAATTAAGCACCGCTAACTCACGGGATTAACTCAAAAATGAATTGTGATTAACCCCCGCTGTTTAAGCAATAGGTTTACCAATTGAAATGTATGAAATATTTGTGGATGTTTTCTATGTTTTAAAATGTACAGATTTCTATTGCCACACAATACAGCGTGTACAGTGCTCACTTTATATTTTTTATTCCAAATATTTGCACTGTAAAAATGATAAACAAAAGAAATATACTTGAGCCTCTGTAATCAGGCAACCTTGGGAAACCGGGTACACCCACATTAAAGATTTTGCTGGGCCAAGGAGGATGCTGTGAGGTCTGGACAGGCTGGGGTGGGGCAAAGGTTCTGTGAGGTCTGGGCAGGTTGGGACGGGGTGCTTACCTGTCTACCTGCATGTGGCTCTGCACTTGTTGCTCCCAGGAACCACCCCCCCTCCATTATGGGAAGGGTGGGTAGAAACCTCAGAGGATGTGGCTCTGTGTACTGCCATTCCTTCAGCTGCATGGAAAGGGAGCAGCAGCACACACAGCCTCTTCCTCTTCCGTGCCATGGATGTTTCCAGATTAGGGACACCCAGAGTATGGAGATTTGTGTAGTATTTTTCAGTTCAGCTCCTACAGGTACCATAGTGCAATCTCTTTATCACAAAAGTGTAACTTACAAATGTAGATTTTTTTTTTTTTATGCAGCTGTACTCACCACAATGCAAAATTTTAGATCCCTAAGTCCACTCAGTCCTATTTGTTGTTCAGCCAGTTGCTCAAACAAGTACTTGTATTAGGTGAATTGAAAACATACTATTTTTTTTACAGTGTAAGTATTTGTAGTGAAAAATAAAGTGAGCACTGTACACTTTGTATTCAAAGTTGTAATTAAAATCTGTATATCTGAAAATGTAGAAACATCCACAAATATTTAAATAAATGGTGTTTTTCTGTGGTTTAATATGTGCAGTTAATCATGCCTAATTCTGTTTTATTTTCAAACTCAACAGCCACATTTAAAAAAAGTTACTGATCTAAATTTCCTCTCCCCAATACAGACTTGTTATAAACGACATTAACTACCCAGAGCTGCCTTCGTTTCTTTCTGGTATTTCCGCATTTGTAGACTTTATCCATAGGTCTTTTCGCTCCAAAGAAAGTATACATGCACTGAAATAAGAGTGTGGTGCTTGTATCTTGCTGGCTTTCACTTTAAGTCCTGAGGGATCAATTTCTATAATTGTTTGGGTGATACAATATTACCTTCCTGTCTCAACTCCACCCCCACTCCCAAACTGACTGCTAATCAATAAGAAACAAAGTCTGCTATAAAGTAATTTGCATGTGAAATATTAGGGAAATGTTAATTTCATTCTAAACTCATCTGTTTCTGCTTAAGTTGCATGCATCATATCGCCATAGCTCTAGAGACCAACACCCCCATTTTGGTCTAAGTGAAGGCGAATAAAACTTCTGGGGGGCTGAGGCAAGGAAAGAAGAGGCCAATGGATCGATGACCGTGGTCAGCCTCAAACCACTGGCTCCCACGTGGTGCTCTGATTTCAAACTGCCCCCTTGTGGAGGGTGCCACAAGTTCTAAAAACAACGTTTTGTTGTCGTTAAAGAAGTGTCATTACTTCCATTCCGCCTCTTGCCTATAATCCGGGTTCCCCCCCTAAAGAGGACGTGTTCTTAGAATCAATGAATCCTTGTTAAGCTACCTTTTTTTTTTTTTTTTTTTTTTCTCCTTTTCCCCACAGGGCTTCTGGGCACAGAGTTTCCTTGATGAAGGTAGGTCAGACCAATACAAGTGGGTATTGAGACTCTCACAGCCCAGTGTATCCAGTTCTGGGCACCACATTTCAAGAAAGATTTGGAGAAGGTCAAGAGAAGAGCAACAAAAATGATGAAAGGTCTAGAGAACACGAGCTATAAGGGAAGACTGGAAGAACTGAGCTTGTTTAGTTTGGAAAGGAGAAGACTGAGAGGGGACATGATAGCAGCTTTCAAGTATTTAAAAGGGTGTTACAAGGAGGAGGGAGAAAAATTGTTCTCCTTGGCCTCTGGGGATAGGACAAGAAGCAATGGGCTTAAACTGCAGCAAAGGAGGTTTGGGTTGGATACTGGGAAAAACTTCCTGTCAGGGTGGTTAAACACTGGAATAAATTGCCTAGGGAGGTTGTGGAATCTCCATCATTGGAGATATTTAAGAGCAGGTTGGACAGACACCTGTCAGGGATGATCTAGATGGTGCTTTGTCCTGCCATGAGGGCAGGGGACTGGACGAGATGACCTCTCGAGGTCCCTTCCAGTTCTAGAATTCTGAGCTTCTACATGTGGGGTGTACTTGCTAAGCTGGTACAACAAGCAGCGTTCTGGGATATTTGCTGGCCTAGGAAGCGAGATGTCCCCAACAAAGATTGGTCGGGCCAAATCTTTCCAGCAAGCCCATTGCATGCATTGGCGTGATGGCTAGCTGTAGGGCAAGTAGGTTTTAGCTCAGGGAGGGGTTCAAACTTTTTTTCTCATGACCCAGTTGAAGAAGATTGATGCCTCGCAACCCAGCATAATGTGACTAGATGTGGGCTCTGGGATGGGGCAGAGGAGGAGAGCTTTGGGCTCTAGGAGGGGGCTCCAGCCCGGGGGTGGAGGGGTGTTCAGGGCTGGGGTGGGAGGGGCTTATTTTAAGTGGCTCTCAGTCAGAGGAGGGGGGCTAAGGCAGCTTCCTGCCTCTCCTGGCACCGCAGACCAGGCTGCCCCCCAGAAGCAGCCGGCAGCAGGTTCCCAGCCAAGGGAGTGCAGAGCTAGTGCTCAGGGCAGGGGCAGTGTGCGGAGCCCTGCGTGCTCTCCCTGCCCCCCACCTAGGAGTCGGGCCTGTTGCAGCTGCTTCTGGGGCACACTATAGTCTACAGTGCCAGGACAGGCAGGGAGCTGCCTTAGCGCCCCCCCCCCCCCCCCCGCCACCACTGTCACCTGATCCCCCTGCAGCATCGAGACCTAGTGTCTAATATCCCACCCCCCGGTACTGGGTCGCCACCCGTCGCTTGAAAACCACTGCTCCAGCTGGTACCTAGCCCTTCTCATGGTGTGGGGCTGCGCCGCCGTACGCTGGTTCTTCTAGCGCCCTCCGGTAACTGTGCGCTTTGTGCAAGAAATGCCTTGGCTGCCGTAGCGAGTCAGCCCGTCCTGTGACGTGTAACACTGCTTGATCTCTTAAACAGGCGCTGAGTGGTGCCGGCTTCCACATCCTGGCTCTCGACTACAGAGGTAAACGTCCAACCCATCCCGAAGCTGTTTCACAATTAAAATTGTTCTCTTGGTAACCTCCTCATCTGCTCACCCCAGGGTATGGGGACTCCAGTGGCTACCCCAGTGAGACGGGATTCACCACAGACGCCCTGTTCCTCTATGACTGGGTAAAAGCCCGGAGCGGAAATAGCACTGTGGCCGTCTGGGGACATTCCTTGGGGAGCGGGTAAGTGGGGTGCTGGGGACGAGGGCTGGAGAGTCTAGAGGTTGTGGGGAAGCATCCTGTCTGTTGGCGTGTAGATGTGTTGGTGGACAGACGCGTGTGTTGCTGCACTAGGGTGGGTTTTAACTGCATACACGTAACGGGGAATCTCCTCTGAGCTCGGCTATTGCTGGAACGCCCTTTGAATCGAGGCAAACCGTGCCCGATCCCCTGTTTCTCCCAGTGGGCCTTGTTTTTAGTGGGAACATTTGTCTTTCTGGTCACGCTTCTTCGGTGACTTCTAAGGCACTGAACTCCATCGCTTGCCTGAAGGAGGAATCTGGTCCTGGGCCAGACAGCTGGAAGGATGCTAAAGTTGCGCCAACGCGTTAAGGAGGACATGGGATGTTCTGAGTCAGCGGTTCTCAACCGCTGGGCCGAGGACCGCTGCTGGGCCAAGACCGCTTGCTCTGGGCCACAGCGGCTCTGGGGACTGGGGCTGGGTTACACCACTCCCGCCGTGGCTGTTGGGAGAGGCGTGTCCTGCCCCGCCTTTCAGCCAACCAGCGCCAGGCAGGGGCGGGGTCTCTTCTTGGCCACGGAAGAGCGCTTTGCTATGCAGTGGGGCGGGCGGGGCCATGCAGAGCCCAGCTCGGCAGCTGTAGAGCAGCCGTGACCCGGGCAGCAACACTCAGCTGGCGGCTGGGAGGCAGCACAAGGCTAGGTGAGGGGGTGGCACAGGCATTGAGGGCTCCGCGGGTGGGGCTAGTGTTGGGGGGCGGGGTCTGTGGGGGTGAGGGGCTGGCTCTAGGGGCAGGGCTAGTACTAGGGAGATCTAAGGGTGTGGGGCTCTGAGAGGCGGGAGACTGACACTGGGGTATCTGGGGTGGGGCGCTGGCACTGGGGCTTTGGGGGCAGGGCTAGTAGTGGGTGGATTCGGGGGACAGGACTGGCACTGGGGGGGTGTCTGGGGACGGGGCTAATATTGGGGGTTGACACGGGAGGGCTCTGTGGGAGTTGGGTGCAGTGGGGCTCTGGAAACAGGAGGCTGGCACTGCGGGGGTCTGGTGGTAGTGGACTCTAAGGGGTGGGGGCTGGCACTGGGGTGGTTGGGTGCAGGGGACTCTGGGGTCAGTGGCTGGAGCTGGGGGTAGTGGAGGGGTGGGGGCTCTGGGGCTGGGGCTTTGGTGGACTGGTAACATTTTATTTGCATATTTGTTAATTGCATAATGAATATGCAAATAAGATGTTACTGGTCCACCAAAAGTTTGTGAATGGGTTTGCCGGTCTCCAGTATAAAAAAGGTTGGGAACTGCTGTTCGGAGTAAGTATAGACCTGTCAGTGTGACATCCACCCCCGTAGGCAACGTGTGGTTCATGACGTATTACAATAAAGTAATATAATTCATACCAGTTAACATGGGTTTAGGGCAAATGGATTTTTGCAAACTCTTTCTTGTAGTTGGCCAAGGTAACGCTGCTGTGATAGAAATCAAATGCCTGAGACTTTTGTAAGCACCATATGCCATCTTGTGTAAGAAACTAGAAAGATACCAATTCATGGCGCCCCTAAAATGGATAAGGCTAGTTTGCTGATGCATCTCAATGTAACTGCAAATGGGGAATTATCTTTGAGTGGGGATGTTTTAAGTGAGTTCTGCGGTGATTGGTTCTGGGCCCTACTTATTTAATATTTCGGTCAATGACCTTAAAGAAAACGATTCCTGACGAAGCTTGCCGATGATCCCAAGATTGGGGGAGTGGTTAAATCCTGAAGAGTACAGGTCACTGCTACAGAACAATCTGGATCGCCTGGCAAACTGGGCAGCCATAAGCAAACATGTCCCAGGACAGCCAAATGTGAAGTCCCTACCATCCAGGATCAAAGCATGTTGGTCAGTTACAGGACTCTCCCTGAAAGGCATGGGGGTTGTGGTACGTCTGCAAGCCGGACACGAGCTCCCAGTACAATGCTGTAGCCAAAAATATTCATGCGACCATCGGTTGTGTAAACAGGGGAATCTTGAATCAGAGTGGAGGTTATTCTATTTCTGTATCTAGCACTGGTGTGACCACTGCTGGACTAGCTCTGGGGTTGTCAGTTGCAGAAGGATGTTGGAAAAATTGGAGAGGGCCTAGAGAAGAGTCATGAGAAGGACTAAATTGAGTTTGAGACCCCTGGTTTAAAGGGCTGTCTTGGTGATGGAAGAGTCTCCAGTCTATCAGAGAAAGATAGAACAAGAATCAAGGGCTGGAAGACTAAGCTGGAGAAACTTGGACTAGAAAGGCACTAGAAATAAAAGGGTAATTAACCTTGGAACAATTGACCAAGGATCATGATGGATTCTCTATGCCTGGAAATACATAGTTCAAGATTGGATCTTTCTGAAAAGTTCTATTTCAATCACAGCTGTTTGGTCTTAGAGTAGGAATGGATTCAGGGACATCCGGGGGGCTGTTATGTGGGAGGTCAAGTGAGATGAACCCAATGGTCAGTTCTGGCCTTAACTGATTCATCTCCTTGTTAAAAATGCGCTGCCCCGTGTTCCCTGACTGATCTCTCCTTTCTTACAGGGTAGCCACAAATGTGGCAAGAAAACTACTTGAAGAAAGAGGTAATTTGCCAGTATTCATCACTGTGAGTTAGCCCATCAGCTGGGAGGAGCAAGAGTCCGTCACAGCTCCCTGTGGCCGTGGCCAAACTCAGACAAGCCCCATGGTTGCTCTACCCTACGCTGGTTAGGGTCCACTCCGAGGGCATGTCAGCCAGGACTTGCTGGAGGGCGCTGTACTTCTGGTGTTTCCTGGGGGGGCAGGGGTGGGGGAGTTGGGCGGTGCCAAGGGAGCAGAGAGCAGCTGCCCAGTGCTGTCTGGGGTAGCCCTAGAAATTGCAGTAACTTGAAGATGTTCCTAGCCTCTTCCATTTTCTCAATATGCAGCTGATGGGGCCTGATCCACAGCTCATTGTAGTCCCTGGAAAGGCCCCACTGTGGAGCAGGCCCCGTTTCAGGCATTAGGCAGAGCCCAGGAATAGTGGCAGAACAAGGGCCTGCGTCTAATCTATTGTGGGGGGTGTGGAGGAATAAAACAGCCGCTCGGCACATGAAAACATCTGGCTTTCATAGACTTGACTTGCTAACTTGCGGGGGGGGCGGGGCTTGAGGGGCAGGGCTTCAGGGGGCGGGGCCTGTGGAGCAGTGAGTCTTGCAGGTGGGAGGCACAGAGGCAGCGCAAAGGATGTCGAACGGTCCCTCGCCTGATGATAGTCTCCTCCCTCCTTACTGTTTCCAAGGCAACCAGGTGGACCTGATCGTTCTGGAATCTCCCTACACCAACATTCGGGAGGCAGCCGCTCACATCCCCTTCACCAGAGTAAGGCCACCGATTCCCGGCCACCCGGCTCCGCCGCGCGTGGAAACCGAGGGCACGTGGCCAGGGAGACTTGTCTAAGTGGCAGGGCTCGGGTCTCCCTGGCTGTCCCGTGAGGCTGGGCGGGAAGCACGTTATTTACGCGGCTGACAGCTGGCGGTGGAGCTCTGGTGACCAACCAGCGCGCAGGCATAGGAAGCACAATGGCAGTCTTGTCTATGGAGGTCCTTTGGTAATAGGCCATCGCTGGGCTGAAAGCCATGTCGGGGAGCCATGAACTCATGTGCGCGCGCTAAGGCTGCTGTCCCTACTGGCGGTATACAATATTTCATAGCGTCCTAACACTGTGTCCCTCGGCCTGCAAAACCTAAGGCGTGGCCGGGGGGGCCAAAATGGGAACATGACATGGAGGCTTTAATGCAGCCATCTCAGGAGACCCTCTTAATCATTTAGCCAAAAAATCAGAAGTTGGTGATACCCACCGTAAAGCAGGTAGCTCTAGGTACAGGGAAATGGCTGGTGGGTATTGACTAGTGTCTGTGGATCAGTACGCTTTAGGGTTGCCTTTAGGGACTGAAAAAATCATCCAAATTCCCTCCCTCCCCCCCTCTCGTGTTACAAGACACGGAGGGTCTAGCTGGGAATGCGATGGGTTGTGTCATTAAAATGTGGGAGAGGCCATGTGCAAACCCCCCTTCTGCATGGACTCCGGTTACAGTAGAAATGGAAGATGGTAGCTGGATGGCAGGAGCCTCCCAAACCTCAGTAGTAATGGGGGTAGGAGCTGTGTCGGGGTCACGCTGGACCAGCCTGTGAATCGGGGGGAGGAGAGGTACTACCCCTTCCTCCTGGACGTGCCTAAGGAGCCAGACTTGGGTGGGGAGAAGTAGCACCTGGGAGGTGTGGAAAAGACAGACCCTAAAGCATGTAAAGTGAGTTTGCTGGCATGAAGCCTTAAAAGCACGTGAGTCATAAATACAAACCTGGCAAAGCCGAACGCTCCCGCTTTCTCCCACAGATCTACCGCCAGTTCCCAGGGTTCGAGTACCTCGTCCTTGACTCCATGGCCCTGGGGGACATGCATTTCCGCAGCGACGAAAAGTGAGTCTTGTTTCGGGGCCTACTGCGAGGCTTCCGTGGGACGTTCCGAGGCATCCGTTCCATTGCCCTCGTGTTCTCAAAGCTTTGCCCGAGGCTTGGCCTGCAGCCGGCTTAGCGCTTCAGTTTTATTATGGCCTAAGCTTCTGACCAAGTGAATTGCCGCTCACGAAAGCTGATGCCATAATAAAATTTAGTCTGTAAGGTGCCTCCCCCTCCCTTTGGTCTGGCTGTGCTGTAGTTGGAACTCCTTGCTTTTTATCCTGCCCTGGCCTCTGGAAGGGAATCAATTTTTCTCTCTTTCTACCACAGCCTTTCAAGTACTTGAAGGCCACTCCCATGTCCTGCCATCAATCGCCTCTTTTCCAAACTAACCCTCGCTGGATCCTTCTTAATCCATCGAGCTCTTTTGAACCCTGTTTAAAGTCCTAGCCTTCACCACATCCTCTGGCGAGGAGTTCCACAGGTTGACTCTGCGCTGAGTGAAGAAAAACTTCCTTTTGTTTGTTTTAAACCTGCTGCCCATTAATTTCATTTGGTGACCCCTAGTTCTTCTATTGTGGGAATAAGGAAATAACTTTTCCTTATGCTACCAAGTGGTGACTGTCCCTCCTCCCCCCAAGCCTATAACCCTCCATGCCCATAGAAAGCGTTCAAGATTGTGCAGGGGCTGGGTTGCTGAAGAGGAAAGGAGGAACTGGCAAAGCTAGGCTATTTTAACTTTGGCGTTTGCTACAAGCAGCGTCACCGTGGCTCGAGGGTGAAGTCCAGTATTCCAAGGCCAGGTCTATACTAGGAAACTATTTCAAAATTAGTAAATTCGACTTAACTCCCGATTTAACAAAATTGAACTAGCGTATCCTCACTACGGGGAGCCTTGAAATTAGCCCGAGGCAGTCTGTTAACATGGACGTGCTACCTCAGACTTAGAGCCCCAAGAAGCACTGGGAGGTAATTAGTTCAAATTACTCTGGGGCGTCGTTACTTCGAAATAGCGGCACCCGGGCGTCCACAGTACTGCTATTTCGAACTATTTCGGAAGGAGCGTTACTCTGATGAAAAGCAGGAGTCCAGATTTCGAATTCCGTGGCCCTTTATTTCAAAATAACGGGCTTGACCTAAGGGGGGTTATTTTGAAGTAAAGTCCTAGCGCAGACCGGGTCCAAGAGGACCGTATTTATGCCTTCTGGGCTTCTGCATGTGTATGTGGGGAGAGTATTTCCATTCTCACTCGTGTCCCAAAAATCAGAGCTTGCTAGGCTCTGTGTGCAGCTGGTAGCTAGAGATGTGAACGACTAGCCGAGAAGCAGATGCTTATCGGATGGTTGACTAGTCGCTTCCCCCTCCCCCCACTTGCTGCCTCTGTCAGAGGCAGCAAGGTGGTGGTGGGGCGGGGGGGGAGAAGGAAGAGGAGATGCTTCAAAATAGCAGCGCTGCATGGAGCCTGGGGTCAGCTGAGGTCTCCGCTGACCCCAGGTTCCCCGGGGCTGTTGCTACGCTTCAAAGGCAGAGGCACCTTTATCGACTATCCGATTAGCCAATGAATCGAAATTTTACATCCGTACTGGTAGCATTCTGCTCCGATCCGTCTTAAACACAAGGGCTGCGTCTAGACTGGCAAGATTTTGCGCAAAAGCGGCCGCTTTTGCGCAAAATCTTACCGCTTGTCTACACTGGCCGCGAGTATTTGCGCAAGAACACTGACCTTGTGCTGTACAAAATCAGTGCTTCTTGCGCAAATACTCTGATGCTCCCGCTCAAGGATAAGCCCTCTTGCGCAAATATTCTTGCGCAAGAGGGCCAGTGTAGACAGCAACACTGTCAAATATTCTTGCGCAAGAAAGCCCAATGGCTAAAATGGCCATCGGAGCTTTCCTGCGCAAGAGAGCGTCTACACTGGCACGGATGCTTTTGCGCAAAACAAGTGCTTTTGCACAAAAGCATCCGTGCCAGTGTAGACGCTCTCTTGCGCAAATACTTTTAACGGAAAAACTTTTCCGTTAAAAGTATTTGTGCAAAATCATGCCAGTCTAGATGCAGCCAAGGCGTTCTCTGAACAGTACACACTGCAGCTAAACTGTACAGCACTTAGGTGCAAAGTTCGTTAGGAATATTCGCTTGAGGGTCGCTCTCCCTGCCCTAACACTGGCCCTTGTGTGCACCAGGCTAACGAACCAGAAGCTTCAACGTGGTCTGTTTTCCCCCGCAGCGTTAAAGTGCTCTCCAGTCCCCTCTTGATTCTGCATGCGGAAGATGATCCCGTCTTACCCGTCCACCTGGGTCAAAAGGTAACTCTTCTCCTGGTCCAAGCCAGCTCTGCCACTGTAGATGGGCTAGGTTATTGGAGAAAGGCGAGTCTGAGACTGTTTTGCAAACAGGCCCCGTTACCCGCCACGGCGTGATTGCTCCTTATCCATGTTAGACCAGCAGCGTCTCTCCTGACTCCCTTTGTGTTGTATTGACTCAGTGCAGAAAAATTCTACACAACGCAGCTGGGATTTTATTGGGGGTGAAAACACAGCCCTTCCGATGCTACAGCCCTGTGTCTCCCTTGGGTGTAAGTGCCCTGGCTGTACGGCATTGCTAACAGCCCCCCATACCGCTCTGAGCTACACCCTCCTCTTCAACACCCGTCCCTGAATCCCCGTCTGACTAGCTCAAACTCTCGTCTCTCCCCTTTCCTCAGATCCCAAACATTCCCCTTGTCCGGCTGAGTCTCACCTAGAAACACTGTGCCGACCCCAGAACTAGCTGACGAGCCGCTCTGGCAGAGCTCCCGCCTCCCCGGGGGTTTGCTCTAAGCTGCCTCGCGCTCAGGTCAGGAGGCAGGGCTGGAGCACCGTTAACCAGACAGCAGGGAAAGGGCAGCTCAGCTGCCTCAGCCAGGAGCCTAGGCCCCCCCCTCGTCTCTGCTGTGATGCCTGAAAGACAGGGCTAGTGGACCCATCGCTGGACTTATTCAGGGCACCCCCGTTCAGTTAGTTCCTAAGACAACCACAGAGTGGCCCTGGGCCAATGACTTTCCTAGGCCCGTGTGTGAAATGGGGTTCACAGCCTTGCCCTGGGGTTCAGGGCCATGTAAAGTACATACCTGATGTAGCCATTCAGCTGTACTCTAAATCAGGGGTTTTCAGACGACGGGTCGTGACCCAGTGCTGGGTGGTGGAATGTCGGGCGCCGGGTCTCGTGGCTGCAGGGGGGTCAGGTGAGCAGTGTGGGGGCTAAGGCAGCTCCCGCCTGTCTGCGCTGCGCCCCAGAAGCGGGTGCCAGCAGGCCCGGCTCCTAGGCGGGGAGAGCTGCTTCTGCCCCGAGCACTAGCTCCGCACTCCCACGAGCTGGGAACCTGCTGCCGGCTCCATCTGGGGCGCAGCCTGGTCTGCGGTGCCAGGAGAGGCAGGAAGCTGCTTTAGCCCCCCTGCTGCGCCACAGGTAAGCCCCTCCAAAAAGCCAGAGCTCCCTCCTACAGCCTGGAGCTCCCCGCCGCCATACACCGGAGACCTCACTCCTGTCAAATCATGCTGGGTCGCGGGGTCCTAACAACTTTAAGTGGGGCATGAGGGAGCTAGTTGGAAAAGGACGACGCTGACTGCCATGATGAGGCCCCTTTTCTCTTGCCCTCCCAGCTCTTCGAGATTGCACTCGCCGCCTATGAGAACAAAGACCAGGTCCGGCTTGTTTCCTTTCCGGAGCAGCTGGGCTTCGCCCACGAAAACATCTGTTCCCACCCAGAGCTGCCTGACATCGTCAAGTAAGTCCTGCCTGCTGTGTTCAGTGCAGCTCGCTCAAGGGGGTGGGGGGGGCGAGGGTCCCTTTAGCGCACAAGGCCAGTGCCAGTTAGCGCTAGCCCAGGGGTGGGCAATAATTTTTGGCTGGGGCCACTTCAAAAAAATTTTGAAGTGGCCACAGGCTGCCCCAGAAGGGGCGGGGCCAGGATGCTTCAGGGCTGCCCCACCCCCAGACCATGATTGGTCTGGGGGTTGGGGAGCCCCTTTGCCCTGCCCTGGCCCTGCGCGAGTGTACGGCACTTCAAAGTGCTGCATGCTCCTCGCGGGCGGGGGGGGGGGGGAAGGCAGAGAAAACGTTGAGCGCTCCTCCTGCCCCCAGGCCAATCGGATCCGGCCCGCGGAGGCCCTTTTGCCCACCCCTGCGCTCGCAGCTGCTGGCTGTGGAGGTGCAGGGGGCGTGCAGCTTTAGACCAGCAGACAGGGTGTAGACGCTCTCCTCCGCCCCCCCACGGGCACCTTGGAGAGATGAGCAAAGGAGGGGAGGGGCAGGGCTTTGAGACTGACTACGGGGATGCAACAGGCTGCAGCACCTCTGCCTGCCGGGGTAACCAGCTCTGGGCGGCATCAGTCCCTCTCAGAGCAGGCCCTGGGCGTGAGGCTGCGCCCGTTCTGGTCCTGGCTGTGCCCCATGGGCTGCTGGAGGGGAGGGGGGGGGTGGCGGCTCCTCTTCTTCTCCACCTGTGCAGCTTCTGCTCGCTCTGCTAGGAAGAGACCTCAGGCTTCCCTGGGTAAGCACATAACCCTTCCCAGTACTGTGTTTCACTGTTGTTACCCGCTGCCTGTGGACTAGGCTGAGGCGTTGCTGGCCACCACTAGGGGCTGCTAGACCTGGCAGAATCCCGCTGCAAATATAAAGTGTGTGTGTGTGTGTGTGTGTGTGCGCGCGGGGAAGGTTCTTGGCCACTGCAAGTCTCCACCTGCCTGGAAGGAAGGAAGGAGGCTTTGTGCAGTAAACTCCTTAGCCCAGGCTGGTGTTTCTCCCTCTGTATCCCTGGGATGTGGGAGGGTCTAGAGAAACAGGCACGGAGCTGTGTCAGGGATTTCTTAACTCTCTGTATGGGGGACTCTGTCCAAGGCATATTTGAATTATTTTGGTAACTTATTTCAAAACACAAAGTGGCATAAGAATAGCCAGATTGGGTCAGATCAACGGTCGGTCTAGCCCAGAACCCTGTCTGACACTGGCCAATGCCAGATGCCCCAGAGGGAATGAACAGAACAGGGAATCAAGTGATCCATCCCTTCTTGCCCATTTGCAGCTTCTGACACAGAGGCTAGGGCCACCATCCCTGCCCATCCTAGCTCATCACCACTGATGGAGCGATTCTCCGTGAACGTATCTAGCTCTTTTTTTTTTTTGAATCCTGTTAGTCTTGGACTTTGCAACATCCTCTGGCAGGGAGTTCCACAGGTTGGCACTGCAGTGTGTGAAGTAGTGCTGTCTGTTTTAAACTCACTGCCCCTTAATTTCCTTGGGGGTTGCTAGTTCTCCACACCAGTCAAGTTTTTTTTTTTTAGACTTAACATATCCCTGCTTAGTTGTCTCTTTTCCAAGCTGAGATGTCCCAGTCTTATTTGCCTCGTGGTAGCTATTCCAAACTCCTAAGCCAAGGCTACTCAACTTTGGAAGCTCCAGGGGCCAGAATGATACTCATAGCCCATGCTGAGGGCTGCAACTTAAGCATGGTTGCAAATAATCTTTGTAATCATGCCTGTCTGTGTGGGGGAAAAAACTAAGGCAAGACTACACAACACACAGGCCCCATTTAAGTCAGTTCTGCTGCTATTTAAAAAAAGGCAATAGTTTTCCACCCATATGACAGCACTTTTAATGAGCAATGACAGTGCAGGAATTTAACTACTAAAATGCATGTCAACAGAAGACCATTATATTGACATGTGTAGAGTGTGTTCCTAGTGGAGGCCACGTGTAAACCCAAACTGCACCGTGGGCTGTATGTTGAGTAGCCCTCTCCTAATCTTTTTTGTTGCTCTTTTCTAAACCTTTCCCCATGTTAAGAGCTCTGGTCGGAGCGGAGCTGACCACATCAGCATACAATATTCAAGAGGGGCACTAGGAGTCTGTCTTATTCTATATCCCTTTCTTAATGATTCCCAACACTGTTTGCTTTTGACTGCCACCACACATTGAGTGGATGGTTTCAGAGAACTACCCCATGACTCCAAAATCACTCAGGTGGTAGCTAATTTAGTCCATTTTATACAGAGTTGCAATTGCTTTCTAATATTTTGCATTTATCAGATTTCATCTGTTTTGTTGCCATTATGTTCTTATATAGATCATATAAACTGTTGCATGATTATATAGTCTTTTATTGGCAAATGAAGTGCAGAATTCCCCTAGGCATATGTTAGACACAGTACAACACATGAAATTCAGACTGGGCAGTGACCAGGTACCTGAATCTGTGCTGTATCATGACTGGAGAGGAGGATTCTCTACCTCAGCATCTGTGTACATGTTCTCAGGGAGGTGAAATAGGTATTGGAATTCATAAAACATTCTGGTTCCAAGCTTCCTGGGGGAAGGCCTCTAATTCATTAAAAACAGTCCTTCCTCCAGGGGCTAACACCTGCATACCTAGCGTGTGTACTACTTCGGGAACCCCTGCTGTATTCTGTATGCCCCAGCTTTTGCAACACATCCCAGGTTAGCATTACAGAAGCACTCCACCTGATGTGCTGTACCACATTAACAAGCAAGTGGCAGCTGCTGCTGTGAAGGGTAATGGGATACATTTAGTGGAGCACTCAGCCTACTCTAAGGATCACTGTCATTATGGGACCTGCAGAACAAGCCCTGGATCCATACACCACTGGATCAAGTTTATCTAGTCTGTTCTGTGACTCAGCTATGTCTAGACTGCAGCAATTTTTCCAGGATACCAGAGGCAGTATCCTAGAAAAGCAATGTCACGGCCAAGAAATGTATCTGCTTTTCCAAAAAAAACTTCAGAAAAGCAGATGTGTTTTCTCCTTCGGTGTAAACCTCATTTTATGAGAAAAAAGGGAAGGCTCAAAAGATTTTTCCAAAATTTGGTGCTGTGTAGATGCGTCAAACTTCAGAAAAACCCCTTTTTCTGCTTTTTTCAAAAGATATGCAAGTCGCAGTTTGCAATTTGTGTCTTTCCGACTTTTCTTTGTAGTCGAGATGTAGCCTTATCTTCTGTCTGGGGAAGAGACAAATGAAACACTTAGCCATTAGCTACCAGTGAAGTGGGAGAGTTTAGTGTTACACTTCTTTTGTTGCAGAGACTTCCTGAAGGAGTTCAAGTGATACCAGCTACTACAGGGGATGCTACCCGCGCCACAGACCGAAGCGATGCCCTGGCAGACTTTCAATAAAGCCACAACACCAACATTGATTTCAGTTACGTGATTTTATCAGAAAGCGGCTTGACTACGCTAGAGCAGACATACGCAGCAAGTGGCTGTATAGCTCTCCCCCCGCAGCCGTACTCAGCAAGGGTAAAAAATTCAGTTGACACATTAAGTGTTCTTGGATTACAGCCAAGTCTACACTGGCACTTTACAAGTGTGAAAAGACACCTCTCCGAGCGCATCATGTTCCAGTGCTGTAAAGCACCCGTGGGACTCAGGCTATAGCACTGGGAGCCTGTTGGCTCCTCCTCTCAGCGAGATGGTTTAGAGAGCACTCCCAGGCTACCTCGTGTGGCCCCTTTCGCTTAAAAGCACAACTGCAGCAGCACATTAAAATGTTAACTATAGACAAAGCCTTAGTGCAGCTCTTAACTGCTGAGCTTTTTTGAAATGACAAGTTTACCCAGGGCTCTATTTACAGGACAGGGCATCTATGAAACTCCCAATTACACAATCAAGGGCTTCGCAGGGTATCGACAAGAATTGAACTGCAGCCTTCCGCGGGATAGCTAAGCATTGGGGGGGCAGCATTTGCAGGAAGAGGTGGTATGAGGAAGTTAGGGCACCCCTGCCAACAGCTGCTGCATCACACACCATGAATTGATTGGTGCAGGCTGTTGGAGGAGGAATGCGCACAGCCCAGCGAAGGCAGAACAAGTAGTAAGGGGCTTACATTGCAGCCAGGGCAGTTTAGGTTAGTTTTTCCTAATACTGAAACTAAATTACCCTTCCTCCAGCTGAAGCCTATTTCTCCTTGTTCATGTCCATTGAACAATTGATCACTGGCTGAACAGCCCTTAATATTTAAGGTTTGTCAGGTCTGGCTCCCCCCCCGCTTTTTTAAGTAACATCTAACATGGACAGATACAGGAAAATATCATGGGTGAGTCCACACAAGCAGCCCTAGCTTCTGATTGTAGGCTTCAGTGAACTGCATCGAGTGCACTAGATATTTCAATTGGCACTTTTATTCCAGCACCTAAAGCAAGCCGTTTGTATTCTAACACTTGTGTTCTGGAGACAAGTTCTTGGGAAAGCGTATACAAATCGCTGCTGACCAGTGATGGGAATGCATCTGTTACACCCCATCCGTACTAGGGACAGCTTCCGGTGCAACGTCTCGGAACTACATCTTCAGCTTTTCAGTGGCATCGTTGGGTGTCTTATCATCCCTGGGTTGGTTTGGGGGAGGAATCTTCAGGTCAGAAGGCTCCACGTCCCAGATGTCCCGGGCATATTCCTTAATCGTCCGGTCACTGGAGAACTTCCCCGAGGCCGCGATGTTTCTAATAACCATTTTGGTCCACTCTTTAGCATTCTGTAAATTAAATAGAGCCGATCACAGAACTTGAATGCAGAGACACTGTTCTTGCTAGTATGCTTGGCAAGGACTCGCACCGTACCTGTTCTACTCAGTTCCTAAAAAGTTGCGTATCTAGGACTCTAGGGAGACAGCAGCCCTGCTGGGAATGGCAACATTACTATAGGACCCAAGAGGGTCTGATGTTTGAGGGAGGGCAATTTGGAAGACTGCGTGGGGGGCAGGGGCAGCTTGGAGAGGGTTAAGCTGGCCTCATGTGTGACCCGGTCCCAGTACAGACACTTTCAGGTCTCTGTTGTATTGACGTATTGGTACCTACAAGAGCTTTGAAAACGGAGCGGCTGATCCCGAGCAGGGTTAGTGCCCCTTTTGGAAGCGCTTTTTCTGAATAGGCTCCGATACAAGTTTGCTAGGGGAGATGCCAGTGAGCAGCTCACAGAACAGCTGCATCCCCCAGCGGGCTCCAGCTAATGGAGAGTTTCTTGCTCTCCCAGCTAATGGTGCGACAGGTCGCTACCATAAGATAAGCACTAAAGAATCCGAGTCCTGGGTCTCAGAGACCAGTGCGCCGTTATAGTCAAGTAACGAGTAAGTCACGACCAGCAGATGCATTGGGCTAGAGCCACTTCACCCAAACCAGTAGAGACAGTGGGGCCCAGCGGGGGTTTACCAGACTAACCCTGTAACCCCAGCACAAGTGAACAGCGGCTTTCAAGATGCTCTAACTTGCACCAGGGAATAAGTTCCTACAGGCCACTTTGGATCCTTAACCCAGCCAGTGCTGGATTTATGCACAAGCTAAGGCCTTGTTTACACTGAATGGAAGAGCGCTGCTACCACGATTGATCTTCTGGAGTTTGATTTAGCAGGTCTAGTTAAGGCTCGCTAAATCAAACTCAGAGGACTTCTGAGTCGGTGGCTAGTACTCCTGCTCTTGTGAGGAGTAAGGAAAGCAGAAGGGAGCATTTGCTTCCACTAGCCGCCTGCTATGGGGATGCCACCAGGCTCGGCTTAATGGAAGCCGGCTCCAGCTATGGATTCTACGTAGCCGGAGTTGGGTACCTTAAGCCGAGCTGCTGGGTATAGTGTAGACCTGGCTTAAGTAAGCTGTAGTTGAGGGCCTCAGCTTATGAGGGGCCTCTAAATACAAAAAAATTACTAGTTTTTAGTTGCATCCTTGCCTATGTGCCGGTATATACACAACTATAAAACTGTATTTCTATTTTCATTGTCCTTTCTGTTACTACATGTTTTGGGGAATGCTAGGGGGCCTCTCAAACTTGACATCGCTTAGTGCGTCAGCATGTGTTAATCCAGCCTTGAAGCCAGCCCAACTTGTCTTGTTCCCGGCCCCATTCTTACCATATACAGCTGGCTGACTTTGTCTTGGCATTTGACATAAGCCTCATAATCTGCAAACACTTTAAACCTATTGGAGCAAAAGAAAGAGAGCAAGTCACTCTCCTGCTCCGACAGACGTTGCCAAGAGCTGGGTGACTGCTGAGCAGTTGAGTTTTCTATTTGATATTCGTCATTCGGCTGCCCTGCTTAGAACTGAAACGGAAACGAGGGGAAATCCTTCACCAAACACGACAGTTTTTAGATTGCCACTGCCGAGAACCAACCCCCACCCTCGCCTGTATCCAGGTGTCAGTGGAAAGAGATACAGAGCATCCAAGACCATGACAAAGACGTTCAAGGGAGACAAGCTGTCATGGAAACCAACATCATGTATTCCCATAGCACCTGCAGCTTGCACCACATGGTAGGCACAGCATCCTCTGCCACACACAGCTTTTAGGCCAAGCACTGCAAAAGACAAGCACCCACCCTCCTGGTCTGAAATAGGGAAAGAGCAAGCAAGCGACATGCCGGTTACTAGGATGTAAAATCCCAGGTAATTAGCTGACTGGTTAAATGTTAAGTTTAACCAGTTAACTGATTAAACGGGTTTGGGTGGGGGAGGATCGCAGGCAGGGGCTGCTTTGGCTGGGCTGGAGTGTCCCTCACCCACAGCGGGCCCCAGCCCTCACCTGTTAACCCTAACCGGTAGCAGATGAGGCTTACTGGGTTAATCATCAAACATCCTTGCTGGTTACTGCTCGTATCCAGGAGAAACCGGCTGTACCATTCAAAAAGGCTCTGGGGAATCCACACAACTCAGGAACAACCACCTCTGTGTACACGTGCCCAAATGTATCAGTTTTATATTCCCCAATCGGAATACAAGAACCTGCTGAAATCAAGGCCAGCGAGTTCTAAGGCGTTAGAGCTGTAAAGAGCCTCCCCTCCCCCCCAAAGGACCCTAACCTGCTTTCCATCACGCTAGCTCTCAAATACAGACACCTCGGGGGGAGGAACAGGGAGCAGCCAGCACACTGCACATCTGGGCTCCAAAGAGCTCTGGCTAAAGATACAGCGGCCAACGGCTAAGTGCCATGGAGGGGACTGGACCTCAGTGCCTCAAGCCCCCTCCGGACATCGCTACACGCCCCGGGAAGGGTGACGAGCTCCAGGGAGCTTGCTGGGCTCTGAACCGGGCGCCTGGGAAGGCAGGTATTTTGACCCCAAGGCGGAGACCGCTGAGCCCTCTGCCGCCGGGACCCCTACCGGTCGTGGTGGAACAGCATGTCGGTCAAGTCTTTGAAGAGGTCGGGCTGCTGTGGAGAGAAGAAGCCGCCTCTGATCTGATCGATGGCCTGCTTGAGCTCGGGCAGCTTGTCGTAGTACTCCTGGGCGCTGTACCTGGCGTGCGGAGGGAGGGACCATGTTTAACAAGTCACCTTAACGGTCTGTTCGGTCTAACGATGCGACGCGGCGGAGCCCTAAAGCCAATGTTAATTCACTAGTCAAGTGCTCTGGTGCCCTCTACTGGTTCATCTCTTTGAGCAACAACCCTTTAATGCAGGGCTGGGGAATCTAAGGCCCAGGGGCCGGATGCGGCCCCCCAGCTTGTCTGAATCTGGCCCCCGAGGCTCAGGGCACCCCCAGCATTGGGCAGCCCGGAGCACACAATCTACTAGCCTGGGCCTGCCTAGGCCCTGGTGTGCGGGGGGAATGTGGGGAGGGTCTTTCTCCTGTGTCAGTGAGGGGACTGGTTGGGTTTTTTTTTTTTTCGGGAGGCTTCTTATGTGCGACCCCCAACTGATTTTTCTGTGGGTCAGTGGCCCCTGACCCAAAAAAGGTTCCCCACCCCTGACTTAATAGAAACTCTTTCCACTTGCATGGCATTCAGACCACTTCCTAACACAGAGGTGGGCAATGATTTCTGATCGGGGGCCACTCCAGGATTTTGGTAAGTGGTCAAGGGCCGCACTTTTCTGTGGAGGGGCTGCGGGGTCTGGGATGGAGCTTGGGGTAGGGGACGGGGTGCAGGAGAGTGTGTGGGGTCGTTTGGGTACAGGAGGGGGTTGTGATCAAGGGGAGGGATTGGGGTGCAGGAGTAGGGGAGAGTTGTGGGGTCCAGGGCCTTGGAGGGAGTTGCGACCTGGAGGAGGAGGGTGCAGAGGATTTGGGTGGTGACCTGGGGCACAGAGATAGGGTGCAGGCAGGCTCTGGGCGGGAGGTGCTTACCTAGGGGGCTCCCAGCCAGCAGCCCTGCAGGACTCTGAGGCAGGCTCCCTGCCTGCCAGAGGCCCCAGACTGCTCAAAGCAGCTGACTGCTCCCTGTGGCTCTCTGCTCTGGGTGCCAGGTGAGGCTTACAGCGCCGTGGGGTGGCTCTGTGCCATAGGGTCCCATTGGGATGGGGCAAGCCCAAGCCCATATCTTGCCCACCCCTGTCCTAATGACTTTGTTCCTTGCCCAGGTAAACCCAGGACTCTAGGCTGGATTACATCAATACCCCTAAATGTCAAGTCACCACGGCCTGAGGAA
Source organism: Rafetus swinhoei (assembly GCA_019425775.1). Classification (NCBI taxonomy): domain Eukaryota; kingdom Metazoa; phylum Chordata; order Testudines; family Trionychidae; genus Rafetus; species Rafetus swinhoei. The sequence goes on along the minus strand of CM033446.1, from coordinate 129,063,713 downwards.
ATGCATCTTAGAAAATTCCAGGAGCTGACTGAGGAGATCCGAGTCGTCAGCATTATTTCTGAAGAGTCACAGAAGACAGGAGAGATTCCAGAAAGCTGGAAAAGGGCCAATCTAGTGCCCATCTACAAAAGGGAAGGAAGGGCAACCTATGGAATTACAGAGTCGTCAGTTTAGCTTCTGTACCAGGAGAGATAATGGAGCAAATAATGAAGGAATCCATTTGCAAACAGCGAGAAAATAAAAGTGACAAGTAACAGGACGGATTTTCTGGAACAAATCATGTCATACCAACCTGAGAGATTTCTTTGACAGGGGAACCAGTTGTGTGGATAGGAGGAAAGTGGGGGAGGTGGTACAGCTAGACTTTAGTAAGGAGCATGGTACAGTCTCGCATGACCTTCTCATTAACAAACTAGGGAAATACAATGTAGCTGGAAATACTATAAGGTAGGCGCATAACTGGCTGGATAACTGTTCCCAGAGAAAACAGTGATCAATGGTTCAGTCATGCTGGAGAGGTGTAGGAACTGGGGTTCTGCGGGGGATCAGTTCTGGGTCCTTCTGTTCAATATTTTCACTGGTGATTTAAATAATGGGACAGCGAGAGTAGGGATGTAAAATTTCAATTTGGCTAATCGAATAGTCGATGCAATTTGCATCGACTATTCGATTAGTCGATAAGGGGGCGCCTCTGCCTTTGAAGAGTAGCAACAGCCACTTCCAAGGCGAAAGCACTGCAGGGAGCATGGGGACAGCGGGGGACTGGCTCCGTGCTCCCCGTGGCGTTTCAAAACGGCAGTGCCGCATGGAGCCCGGGGTCAGCTGGGGACTCATCGGGCGCGTCCCCAGCTGACCCTGGGCTCCATGCGGCGCTGCTGCTTTGAAATGCCACATGCAGCCCAGGCCAGCTGGGGACTCCCCCCTCCCCCGCTGTCTTTCTGATAGAGGCAGCAGGGGGGTGGGAAGTGACTCGACTAGCCTGTCGATTATCCAATAAGCGTTTGCTTATTGGATAGTTGACTAGTCGTTCACCTCCCTAAGAGAGAGCACACTTGTAAAGTTTGCAGATGATACCAAGCTGGGGAGGTTGCCAGAGCTGTGTAGGATAGGATGAAAATTAAAAAAGTTCTAGGCAAACTGAAGAAATGACCTGAGGTAAATAGGATGAAATTCAACAAGGACAAATGCAAAGTGCTTCCCTTACGAAGGAACATTCAGTTGCACACACAGAATGGGAAGTGACTGTCCAGGACGGAGTCCTGCAGAAAGGGATCTGGGGTCATAGTGCGTTAATATGAGTCAGTATAACACTGCTGGGGAAAAAAAGGAAAGTTTTATGGGCTGTATTAGCAGGAGCGTTTTAAGAGACACGAGAAGTCATTCTTCTGCTCTACTCCATGCTGATTAGGCCTCAGCTGGAGTATCGTGTCCTGTTCTGGGCACCACATTTCAGGAAAGATGTGGACAAACTGGAAAGAGTCCAGAGAAGAGAAAAAAAATGATCAAAGGTCTAGAAAACATGAGCTGTGAGGGAAGACTGAAAGAATTGGGTTTGTTTAGTCTGGAAAAGAGAAGACTACGAGGGGACATGACAGTTATCAAGTACCTAAAAGGTTGTTACAAGGAGAAGGGAGGAAAATTATTCTCCTTAACTCCTGAGGATAGGATAAGCAACAATGAGCTTAAATTGCAGCAAGGGAGGTTTAGGTTGGACATTAGGAAAAACTTCTTGTCAGGGTGGTTAAACACTGGGATAAATTGCCTAGGGGAGGTTGTGGAATCTCATCTCTGGAGATATTTAAGAGCAGGTTAGACAGACACCTGTCAGGGATGATCTAGATGGTGCTTGGTCCTGCCGTGAGGGCAGGGGACTAGACTGGATGACCTCTCAAAGTCCCTTCCAGTTTTAGGATTCTTTAGAGCTACCCTTGGGAAAGCGACTGGGCTACTGAGCCAAGTGGCAGTCTGAATGCGCAAAGGGGAGGCTCAGAGTTACAGTAGCTGTCTTGGGCCCAGGATATTAGAGAGACCAAGTGGGTGAGGCAACACCTTTTATTGGTCTGCCTGCTGCTGGGAAAGAGACAAGCTATGGAGCGGTCAGCAAGCAGCGTGATCCAAGGCCGCCTCTGCTAAAGGTCCAGCGCACAGGGCCGGCGATGGCTTTCCCTCCTCCCTCACAGCTCTCTCACGGAATGCTCTACGAGAACCTCACCCTTTCTTGTCCAGCTCGGCGACGTCCTGGACCCTCATGCCGAAGATGAACAAGTTCTCTTCCCCCGCCTCCTCTGCCATCTCCACGTTGGCTCCGTCCATGGTCCCGATGGTCAGGGCTCCGTTCAGCATGAATTTCATGTTCCCCGTCCCCGACGCTTCCGTGCCTGCTGTGGAGATCTGTTCGGACAAGTCCGTGGCTGGAATCACTGCCAACAAAACACACCAAGAGGTTCTCAATGACAGGCTCTGTTCCCAAGGCCATCGGAGTCCACTTAAAGCCGGCTGCTTCTGGGGTGCAGCATGGTCTGCGGGGCCAGGAGAGGCAGGAAGCTGCCTTGGCCCCTCTGCTGCACTGCTGATCGGGAGCTGCTTAAGGGAAGCTCCTCCTGTCCCAGCCCTGACCCACCCCCAAAGCCAGAGACCCCTCCCACAGCCCAAAGCTCTCATCCTCCACCCCATCCCGGAGCCCACACTCTAGTCTAAACAAATGACATTGGGTCACAGCATCGACAATTTTCTTCAACTGTGTCATGAGAAAAAAAAAGTCCAACAAACCCTGCATTAGGCTTCCGGTTCCCAGGATTTACACGGATCAAAGAGTTTGCTGTAGACTACAAGGCCCCAGATTGGGACCTGGCTTTAAAAAGACACTGGCAGGACATGCTAGCCTGTGGCAGCATCCCAATCAAGATGGAAACATTTTAAATCCATCCTTCAGAATACTGTGTTTCAGACTTAGGCTCCTGATCCTACAACAGGTTCTGTGTGGATACAAGGCCCAATCCATCCAGAAGTCTGCACAGATCCACTCGCAGGATCAGAGCCTTCGAAGCTGTAGCTTCATCCCCAAATCGGCATAAACGTCTACCACCTGAAGAGCGCACATTGCGCAAAGGACACTAGACCGGAGACCATTTTCCTCTGCAGTTCTTGGGCGGTGTCAGTGTTTTGGAGAATGATTTTTGCTATTTGCATTGCTGGTTTTTTCTACCAGGGCGTGCAGAGAGAGGGAATTTTCAAGACTGTAGAAAATTCAACTCTCTCCTGCAACGCTGACCCGGGTATGAGAAAAACGACAGTTGTAAGCGCCATGAAAGGAGCTGGTTTTGTTTTCAACACACACAAAAAGGGAAAGGTCTCAGAGGGGTCGCGGTGTTATTCTGTAACTATAAAAACAACGAGCAGCCCTGTGCCATGACAACTAAGCAGTAGCTTTGTGAATCCAGGGGACAAAATGGAAGAACATACCCTCACTCCA